>OY998177.1:201276327-203676327 GCA_963921935.1 Galeruca laticollis
AAAAATTTGGTCAAAATTTTATTACCTTTGTGTTTTGAAAATTCATCATATTAATTCTTTCAAAATATCTCAAATACCAACAGTGGTAAAATCGCAAAGTAAACGGCATTCAATGAAAAACTTAATTATTGTACTGTCTTTTACTATCTCAACAGTTTTCGAAGTCGTAATATTATGTTCGCTACCAATTTTAAACATACTGTATTAATTGACACTATTATTGCATTACCCAAAAATTTAAATTAGTCCAACATTAATAAGTTTTTAATTTTAAAAGGGTAGGAGAAAGAAGAATATGAGTTACCAACATCAAAGTGGTAGTGAGTAGCGTAAAAAGGCATTTATGAGGAAAAATTAAAGAGAAAACCAAAATAACACAATGTCGGCATTCCTCAGAAAAGAACTAGAAAATCGACAAGATCTTCCTGAACCGCCATTAAAAGATGGGGAAATAAATGCTTCAGCCAACAATATTAATAATACCATCGAGTTACAAGAACACAAAGTCGCGGACGATGATGATAACGTCTTCGTAAGTGATTTATTGGAAATTGACAAAGAAACCTCTCCACTATTTCCTTGTGATCTAGCAGACTAGCCTCAAAATATAACCTCGAAATTTCAAGAATATTTTCTTAAAAACAGACCGGAACAAAATATTGACAAAATAAGTGGGTATCTAAAACAATTGGATGGTAAAAAATCTAGAAGTTTACAAAGTTCAACATTCTATAAATTTAAAGAAAACTGCGCAAAAGTCCTTCGTGAGTGGTTGGTTTACAGTCCCAAATCGGGCAGTGTTTATTGTTATATTTGCAAACTTTTTTCGAAAAAAGATATCAAGCCAATTGCTGATGGCTACACTGACTGGAAAAATGCAACTCAGTACTTAAAAAACCACGAAAGGTCTTCTGAACACGTAACCTCCGTCGGCACAATGATTAATAGAAGTCGAATAGAGGGAAGGATAGATACAGAAATAAGAAAAAGTTACTTTCAGGAACAAAACTACTGGAAAAATGTTTTATTGCTACCATTAAGTTTCTATCAAAAAGTGGTTTACCATTTTATGGTTCCACGACTAAACTTTTTACAAAAGGGAATGGTAACAACTATTTAGGCTCGTTGGAATTTCTTAGTGAATTTGACCCGTTTTTAGCCGGACACCTCCAGAAATATAGTGACATTGGAAGTGGGCATGTTAATTAGCTTTCTTCGACCATTTGCAACGAATTTATTCATTTTCTTGCAAATGAGGTAAAAAATGTTATTATCACCGAATTGCAAGTGGCAAAATATTTTTCAATTATCGTCGATTCAACGCCTGATATTTCACATATCGATCAATCAACTGTGATTATAAGATATATTTTACCAAATGGTCAACCAGTAGAAAGGTTTTTAGGTTTTGTGGAAATATTTTCTCATACCGCAGAAAATCTATCGAATGTTTTACAAACCGAATTAAGTCACCTTAATATCAATATCAATTACTGCAGAGGCCAAAGTTATGACAACGCATCCAATATGTTCGGAAAATATAACGAATTGCAGACAAAAATTAAAGAGAAGACAATTAATGCACATTTTGTACCATGTTCCCGTCATTCTTTAAACTTGGTCGGTAATAGTGCTGTTTTTGGCAACTAATTAAAAATGTAAGCTTTTCTCATTATTTTTATGTGAAAAAGTGGAAATAACGAAATCTCGTTTCCTTTTAGAGGAGAAAACCGCTCTAACGCATATGTCACAGAGGATATAACATTCTTTTGTTTTTATATGCATACCAGTAATTTAATCGCCATAAAATCTGGCAAAAATAAAAATGACAAAAACCTTCAAAAAATCTGTTTTTGTATGGTTAAAATACTTGATACAATATTTTACTTCACCATTATGTCAGGAATTTAAAAAATTGATATTTTTGTAAACATACAAAACTATAATGGGTATTTTATATTATAAATAAAGTATCTTTTTTCAATGTATTTTTTTTTGTATGATAGCTGTTGCGCAAAAGTATCTGCTTCCTCAGCTGATGGTTTTATTGCTTCCTTTTTTTGCTTAATTTGGTTGCGAAAAGGCGAGGCGTCTTTGAGTCTGTATAATTTAATTGTGGGGCATATTACTTGAAGAAGGCAAAGTGCTGGCTGATTGCTGTTGATTTCTCACAGCAGCCAGGGTCGGTTTTAATGGGGCAAGTATTCTCTCAGCAGCTTCAATTTCGTCAATAGTGGTTGCTTGAAGCAGTTCATCTTGGAAAAGTTGAATAAGTTTTTTCCTTCTCTCTTAAATTTGCTCTGTTGTGCAATATCGATTGGCTTAGTAGTGCTCACAGTCTTTACCAACCGAGAAATCTCGTTATATTTTTCATTTTTATCGATATAATTAGGTTATTATCTACAATAAAAATTAGATTACACTCGAGAAATTTAAACTTATTGGTATTACTATAAGTATATTAATCAAAACACATGCGCTACAACAGAAAACCCCTTTTCAGAACTCTTAAAATAAATACCTTATTTAAATATTTCACAAAAGTTTTTTCACACTCTTTACACATATGACTGAGTGCGCCAAAATGTTTTCGAATAATCGGAGCAAGAACATCTATTTGATCTAAAATAATAATCACTTTACTTACATAATGAAAAAGCAAAATTAAATTGTATACCTACCTGGACTCTTAAATTAGGCGGCTTGAAAAATAATGTATTACAATCCACAAACAAAGCTTGAGAAAAAAAAGAATTGTCAAATTAAATGTTAACATTAGTGTTTTTAAATGAAACACTAATATGAGCATATTCCACGAAGTAAGGGTCGAGACAGTCAATTTCATTAAATGTTAACAGACTCAAGGATCGAAACACCGAATTATATAAGTCAACAGAACTCTGTGAATGTAATACTGGTTGCATATCACTCGATTTGAAGCTTTAAATTGAACGGCCGGGGACTGTACCTAGACTCATAGGCGCTAGTTTACTTTTAATGCAGAATCAATCTATCTACGAGCACTCCAGTGAATGCATCCGATATGTAGTTACATATATAGCTTTTATTGGACGCAAAATGTTGAAAAATGCTTCATGTTTATGTTGTCGGAATTATATACTGTACAGGAGTCATGAACAAGATATAGATTTTGTCGAAGCAAGGCAGTAAGTATGTACATTCTAAATTAACAAAACCTGGTACATTTTTTACCTTTTTAGTATCAGAATCTTTGTCTAGTATATTATGCCAAGATTGTGTTACAAACAAAATCCATCAAAATTTTTCCAAAAAAGCGCTGTCAGAACAACTCTCTTTCGACCTGATAAATTGTGAGGATTCAATGATTCTCTATTAATGAAATTCGTAGTCAAATGTTGCCTCCACTTCTGATGTAAAAAAGTTAAAACTATTTCAAGAGGAAATGATATAAAATTATCAAAATTTATAAATGCTAACAAGGATTCAACATTTGTTGATCCAATAATGAAAGCAGTTCATATCAAATGTTGTTCTCTAAAGAAACGCTTTGAAAAGAGAAGACTAGAAATGAGTATATTTCATGCAGAACCCTCCTCATTGAATTATTTTGAACTAGATGCCAGACAACATATGGTTAAAATAATAATACAAAATGAATTTTAAGAATAAAAATAGAGGAATCTTTGGAAATAATCTAGTTATGTAGTTTGTTGTGTGTTATGTATATCTGTTTTAAAAATGTAGTTATTATTACTAAATAAATATTCAATTTCAGAAACTTTTTTTATTGAAACAATTCCTGGTTTACCATATAATTTTGGCTAGACAAACAAATTCTATGTTACAAGTTTTTTTTATAAATTAAATGACTGTTCACCAAGACAACGAAGATTGTAGCTGCTTATTAAAATATAAATTACAACTGATAGTGTTTCACCAAATCCTGCATCAACAAGAGTTTGAATCATTGCCAAAAATATTTTCGTATGTTCATCTCTGATGCAAGATTAGGCGAAGTACTATTATCAATCAGTTATAATTTATCTTTTTTAATAAATCGCTGCATTCTTTGTTCTTTTGGTTAAACAGTCGATTTATTGTTAAAAATGATAAAAAATTTCCACAGTATAAATTTAAAATTCCCGCTAAATTCCCCGTCCAAATAATTCAGATGAACACCCCTAGATGGATCTCTCTTACAAGCTAACGGGTTCCGAGGAGCTTTTTGCCTCTATCTAGTGTTGGGAAAAACCGATAATTTTAATAATCGAGTAGTCGCTACTCGAGCGATTTCAATAATCGAGCGATCGCTCGAGCGATTTATCACTCGAAATTCCAGGTAAGTAATGAATGAATATCAGGTAGATCGCTTGTCGCTCGATTCGATCGATATCGAAATAAAGCCGAAGGCAAGCGATCACCACCGATTGCTTGATTGCCCGGACGTTTACAATTGATTTTATTTATTTAGTATATAGTTAGCAGTAGGCGTGGGCGCGTGGGCGGTGATTGTAATTTATTATTGTAATTGGACGAAATTCAGTGGCGTATCATGCGACCTGGTTCAAAAAAAAGGTCTCCTGTTTGGAATTACTTTACAAAAAATGCAGATAGCAATAAGTTTGCCACATGTAACATATGTAAAAAAATACTCTCTTTTTACGGCAGTACTACGAATTTAAAACAACATTTGATTCGCATTCATCCACTTATAAAAATTGATCATGATGATCCTCCGAGAGAAAATGGTGATGAAAATATTGAAAATGGTGATGTTGCTGTTACATCTAATTTACCTGATACCAGTGATACCCCCTCGATAGCGATACCTTCAGGAAGCAAAGAAGTACATGCTGAAAAAATCTTGAACGTCCTGCAAAACAACTAAAACTTTTTGGAACGAGAAGCGCACTATCACAACAACATTTAGCGATATTAGATGAAAAGTTGGTTAAATTAATAACTCAGAATTACCAACCATTGTCGCTAGTAGAAAATAAGGGCTTTCTCGAGTATACTCAAGCACTTCAACCGCTCTACAAGGTGCCTAACAGAAAAAAAATATCAGAAGAAATTTTGCCTAAAAAGTATGCAGAGGCGGCGCAAATATTAAAAGCTAATTTAAACCAAACAAAAAATATTGCGATAACAACGGACATGTGGACATAAGATAGTAATAAAAGTTACATCACAGTGACTGTACATTTTGTAAATGAAAATGACAATAAATTATGTGCCCGGGTTATTGCAACAAAAGAAATGATTGTTGCCCATACCGGTGAAAATATTGCGTCAAGTTTAAATACAATATTTAATGAATGGACAATAACAGATAAAATTGTGACAATTGTGTCAGACAACGGCGCTAATATTAAAAATGCCATAAACGAGCATTTAAAAAAATACCACACATTAAATTTGTCCGTAACGGAAGTGTTGCGCTGCGATGAGACCTTAATTGAGCTTCTAAGAAAATGTAGGGCTCTTGTTGGACACTTTAAGCATAGTGTATTAGCAGCAAATAAACTAAAAGCAGTACAGGAACAGTTAAATTTGCCAATTTTAAAAGTAAAGCAGGATGTTCCAACGCGCTGGAATTCTTGCTACATTATGCTGGACCGGCTAAAACAGTTAAAGGACCCTTTAAGCATAACAGTCACGAATCTAACAACCAGAGTAGAATTTTTGGGACCAGAGGACTGGAATATTTTAAGGGACTGTTTGGATGTTTTGAAACCTGCCAATGATTTGACTAGTATTTTGTCTGGAGAAAAATATCCAACAATGAGCCTTGTGATTCCACTAATCAGAGGTTTGCAGACCACTGTAATAAATATTCAATCTCAGACAACTGTTGGTGAAATTTTAAAAAATAAATTATTAGAAATAATTCAACGGCGTTTTGTAAACTTCGAAACGAATAAAATAACAGCAAAAGCAACATTTTTGAACCCTAGGTTTAAAAAGTTAGCTTTTGGAAACCAGGAAAACGCAAATATGGCTGAGAAATGAGTAATGGAGGAAATGCATTTAATTATATCTCGGCAAAACAGACAGTTGGAAGTAGAAGAAGAAGTTCGCAACGAGCCAGAAATGTAAATAATTGCCGACGATATTTGGGCGTATTTTGACAAAAAGGCTGCCGACCAAAAGACCTATTCAGCACCTTCAACAATAGCCACAATTATGATTAAGCAATATCTACAAATGCCACTGCTGGAACGGAAAAAGGACCCATTAGAATTTTGGGCAAAACATAAAAATGTGTTACCACAATTATACGAACTCGCCATTAAATATTTATGTATTCCTAGCACCTCAGTTCCCTCGGAAAGAGTTTTTTCTAAAACAGGGCAACTTACAAATTTAAGAAGAAATCGGCTGTCTCCAAAAAACTTAGATATGATTATTTTTCTAAATTCATGTTTATAAGTTGTAGGTTATAGGTATCTACTTTATAGGTTTTCTAATAAAAGTTCCTGTTTAGAGTTAAAAATGTTTACTATTACTATTACCAACGAATATTTTGATTGTTTGTTTTATTATATTTTATTAACACTTTCTTTATGTTATTTTTAAGTTTTCTTGCGTTATAATAATATATATAAATATATATAATAATATAATACATGTTTTTTGATATTCTTGCATTTTTAATTTTTACGATCAAATACTTTAACTTTAAACTACGCCTCTGACGCGATAGGCAAATAAGAAATAAGCCAAACCAAAACAAAAAACAAACGAAAGGCATGCCGTGATAGCGCCTTTTCTTTTATGTGTCTTTAACAAAGACGTATGTCGTGTAAGAGTTCAGAGCATCAAACTCGAAGGTCGCCAAGCGACGACGGCCGAGAGGATATCGAGTGCCTAACTTCGCAGTGGTCAGTCAGTGCTAGCTAGCTGAGCGACGATTTTCGCTTGAATTTATAACTCGAGTAGTCGTTCCAATAACCGAGTGATGTCGGTTATTTTAATAATCGAGTACTCGAGCGGTTTTTCACTCGAGCGATGCCATCACTACCAAGTCAATCTAACCTAACCTATCCTTTATCTATGATCACTACCTCTATCTATATAGTTCCTGCCCTGCGGCCATACTTCAAATGGCACTCAAAACTGTAGTCACCGCTGACAACATGAGAGTTACAATTCTAGGTTGAAGTATTTTATGGATAATGTGGAACTATCAAAAATAATTTGATATTGACATGTTCGTGCGGAAAAGTGACATTTCCGAGCGGTAAAGTGTCATAGCGTGTACTTTTCCCACTGTAAATTATTACTATTCCAACGGATATCAAATAAATGAAGAAAACGCTTACTTTGTGTAGAAAAACATGTTTTGCATAGTGGCTGTAGAAAAAAAGATTTTGAATATATTGAGAATCAAATATCCACTTTCTTATCTTAAATGCTGCTGACATCCTTAAACGATGTTAAATTTATTAAATAGCAAGAATTTTTGTTCTATTTTTAAAATAAAAAACAAATAAGTTATTTAAAATCATGCGTTATACTATACTGCAGTTTATTTATTTCCCTATAATAATTGGGGGGTTAAAACTTGTCTGAAACATTGTGATATTTGTTATCTAACCTATACCATTATATGTTAACATTCGTATTTTAGTTTTGCGCAAAAACTACAAAATATAACGATTCAATACTCAACAGAATATAAAACTGATATTTTGATTCTAATTCTTAATACTTTTAAGTAAAAGGACTGAAGATTATAATAATCACATTGTAACAAATTCTAACTCATCTGACATAGGTATACCTATTAGTTTTATTCTCGTCACTATGGAACTTACATTGTCTAGATTGAATGTTTACAAAGCACTTTGTTATAAGTGAAACTTTGAGTATAATTCAATTGAAGATACACTCGAGATAAAGGATATATGCAGATCTGACTAAATAATACTTTATGAATCAAAGTAACAAAATGAACGCTTTATTATAACCTTTAAACTAAATAAAGGATAAAAAATATATTAAACAATCATATAATAAGACATTAATTTACAAAAGCATTGATAAATAGACCAGATATCTAGCTGTACTCATATTGTGTATAACTGCTTTAAATATTTATTGTCTTCGGTTCCTAACCACAAAATTATGAAATTATCTTAGTCAGAAAACTTATTTTATTTATCTTCACATAGTTTACTATTCCGACATTCTCAGTTTAAAGAATGTATATTTTTTTGTAAACTGAAGTTAGTATAAACATTTCATAATTATGTTTTCGAAAAATGCGTACAGAAAATATTTTAATTTGAACGTTAGTGTTGGTTGTTTATTACGAATAAATCTCAAAAATGTAAAGGAAAGTTTTTGACATGAACAGAGTTTAATATCAATAATTAACTTACCGAAAAATACGAATCTGATATATTATAATCGCACACAATTGCTTAAAAATAACTTCTATTACATCTTCTTTGTACTACTCCACAAAATGGTTGATTTTATAAACAAAATACCTTCACAACAAATTCATTAAGCCACTATACATATATAGCCTACTAGGTATGAACATTAAATCAAGTTTTTAATAACATTTCAACTTGTATACATACACAAGCTGTGTTGCCATAAATACCGAAATGAAATTTTTACGTGTAATCTTAATGATATGTATAGAAAACCATTTATACTTTGGAATTTTATGAAAAAAAACATATTTTTACTATCAATTACCAATTATCTCATAATAACAAAAACTGATTGTACTAATTAGGTTTTAACAAAAAAATATTTAGACAGATTTACTGAAATAGTAGATGGTATTAAAAAACTGGCAACGTACCGGCAAACAAGATTTAGTTTAGATGATCGAAAGTAGAATTTCTAAACATGGATTTAAAGGAGCAAAACTTCTATGACCATAACATTTTTCGTTTCATATTTGAATTTATGTAACCTGTACCATAGTTTGAAGTTTAAAATAAAATTTTTACAAATTACTGTCAACCAGCAACAAAAAAATATCCCTAGAAATGATCAATTTGATTGGTTGTAGGCATAGACATAGAGGATGGACTGATCGTTCCGAATTCAGTTGTGCAGTGAATAGAGTTTTTAATTTATGGAATACAATAATAAAAGGTACATTTTCATGTGACGCTCAAATTAGTAGCGTATATGAAAAAGGTATTCCAGCGTCAAAATTGGAACGTCTTGCAAATAAAATGCATTTACAACCTAAATATAATTGGATACGTAAATGAAAAAGTATCCTGTTAATTATATTGATAAACAAGTGTTAACATGTCATATACATTATTTAGCACAAGTGAAAAGGCGTAAGTATAAATTACAGGTTCCAATTCTTAATCCGTGAGTATTTATATACTCTTTATTAATGACAAGCGGATAACTAAGAAGACACAATGAATAAACCATCGAAAAAGTAATACTTATTCAATTTGTTTATGGAAGTGACGAAAACAGTTCAAGCCAATGTTGCTAGGGGTGGCGATTTTTTCTCAAATTGGGGACTTTTTAACGAAGTGGGAAAATTAATGGGGATTTTAAAAAGTGGGGAAAAGTTGGAACGCTTGCGCTGTTATGAATCTTGAGATTGTAATTTGACGAATCCAGTACAAAAATGATAAGATTTCTTGTAATTGTTGGTCAAATTACAATCTTGAATACGCAATCTCAATCTTCTAATCTCTAGTCTGATTCGGGCTTTATAACATATGTACAACTAATGGCGTTTTAACTTATAATTCAATTTAGGTAGTCAATTTTGTACCTTTCCGAACAATGAAATTGCGAAAAGTAAGCAAATTTACTAGATTGTAACTAATTTTATTGGTGGAAAGGGAGAACCTATTAAATTTGCTCACTTTTAATTAAGTAAAGTACCAAATTATATTCTGTTTATTTGTGATGAGATATAGAAGGCTGTTTTTCTTTTGAAGTTATGTGCATTGAAAAGATTGTATTTTGATTTTATATAATTTGATGTATTTTATAACCAAACATTTATTTGTAGAAGTTTTGTTGCATTTAATTTAATATGTTGGGATTTTTACACCACAGTTGGCACGGTTTTAGTAAGGTTGATATAAATATGTTTCGCCTGGCAACACTGGTTCAAGCTAAAAATCGACGCTGCAAGTTGGTTTGAAACGAACTTCCTAAAACGACGCTAAAAATACACATTTGCGTGCACAAGACGCTCACCTGTTGCGGCCCTTAGCATGTAACCACCGGTTTGAGCGTCGAAATGACGTTATACCCTAACTCCGGCTTCACAGAACTTCGACTGCAGCATACGGCATTTTTGTGATTGGTTAATTCTGTATTCCCCTCACTCCCACCTCAACACCACGATGCTACTGCTTGAAGTTGATTTAATTTTAACTGCATGCGTTTACAGCTTTGCAGCGTCTTAAAAAGCTAGTGAGGTTAGTATAAGTTGTAGACAAATTTAAAAAATGACTGAGCTTGTAAATGATGAGAGCCCCTTTTCGGGGTCTACCAATATACAACAAACCATGCAACAAATAACAAACTCCATTTCGCAGCACGCCGCTAAATATTTCCTTCAAGTTTCAAAATCAGTACTATGGTGGGGATGTGCAGCACTCTGCAGAAGAAGTTCTGTGAAGCCGGTGTTATGGTGTAGCCTCATGCAGTCGCTTGTTTCCAGTGATAAATCTGGTCACATGTGACCATATTTTATATTTCCCGCGATTTAAAAAAGAGGATGTCCGATGAGTCTAGATGGTGGTGCTATTCAACGCGACAATCGATTACAATCATTTCCTGTCATTTAAAAAACAACATGTTCAACAATACATTTTCGATATCAATCGATCACTCTGAGTATAATCGGTCTAAAATTATGATGCTATTGAAATCAATCGTAAATCGGAAGCATGTGATTGGTCGAAAAATTAAATAAACTACCGTTTGTCTATGGGTTATGTGATGTGACTGATATTTTGCAATTGTATATTACATTTTTAGTTAACAGAACAGCTTCTATAAAATTAAACGTGATTAAACTAAATGAAATATCAATATTGAATATTTGGCATCTGTCAGACAATTCCAAATTCGAAAGTAACGATGGCGCATATAAATTCAGTCTATGACTAGTGATAAGTAATAGAACAATCATAGATAGGAATAAAGAACAATCCTAGCTATGAAAGTATAGCGAGCTTATTCACTTGATATGCAAAGATTCACTTTCTTCAGCTGTCGTCTTGTTATAATTATTATTATGTATTTATGAATAAAACAGGAGAATGTGTTTGTATTTATTTATTGACCATTCAACAATACAGATATGTACATTAAAAGGTAAAATAAATTAGTAATGATGAAATATTATATATGCCTATATACGAAAATATATACAAGCATACATACAACACTACCACATGGCATCAAGCAAAATCCAAAAATTTCTACTGACGACATATAACGCTGAAATGAGACACATATTCTAGAAGGTTTTAGTATTAATATCAAAAGAAGTGATCCACAGAAACGTAAAGTGAATAAAACATAATTATAAGTTGAAAAGTAGTTTGTATCATAAAATAATTATTACGATTCAAAGTACAAATAAAAAGTTGTAAGTAGTACATATTCAAGAAAGGGGGGAGGAGAGCAAGATTTTAGAAAAAATATTAAATTAAAATGAGAGAAATTAAATGTTCCTATTACGATTTTCTTCTATTATATAACTACTAAAACCTTAATTTTAGATAAAATACTATTGCTGAAAAAGGCATGTTCAAACATATATAAAAGGCATTTGAACGCTAGTCCAATTTGGTGTGTTATTATTATGACCTATTATTACATTTATGGTAAAATTCTAGTAAATATAATACAGATTGCTCATAAAGTAAAAAAGGCACCAATTAAATTAAATTTTAATAATTCATGTCACCACAAGTAATAAACTCAGTGTTTTGCAGATTAATATCAACCTTGCTTTCGTAACTGCGATTTTTTGACTTTATATAACATACTTTTTGTTTCATTTTTAAAACCTGGCTTGATTGACTATTTTGACAATGATATTTTCAATTAATGTTTCCCCAGTCATTCCTCTTTTATAAATTTGGTAGCAATCGAAAGCAAAAAGCATATCGAAAATGCGTATGATTGACTACTTTTTTCTGGTAATAATAATACCCGCCAATAATATGTAAACGAGTTTTAATTAGGATTAGTAATATTTCCTCATTCTTTTTCCAACAAAATCATATATTATGTAAATAAAGATAATTTTATAGTGAATAGAATGGTAAGTGATTGATATTCTCAATCGTGGTAAGTCTAATGATTGACACGACTTAAAGTACGGCGTGACAAAGAACGCTATATACATTAGTGCGGTAGAGAATGATGCACGGTAACAGTTGAAACATCGAACTCTTGTCGATTTTCACTCTGAATCTTTATGTATTTTTGTATGTATCTGCTCCTGTTATCGTCTATCTGTCTCTACTGCATATAACAAAACGAACATAGCCTTTATCAGTACTTTCATAAAATTATTGAAAAGTCGAAAAGGATGAGTGTAGTATTAGGTCTGGATATACTGTTAGCTAATTGTATTTTTAAATGTTTTAGAACTGAATGCGAAGTAGATTTCCCGATATATAATAGAAAAATTATTGGAAGCATTAATTAAACATAAAGGATTTATCTCTTAAGTTCTTGTTTTTATAGAGGTTGTTGACTAACATAAATTATAGTAGACCTTCATTTTGTACACTAAATAATAATACTTTGCGCCATCTATCGAAACATTACGTACTTAAAAATACTTTTTTAGGCATAGTTTGTTACAAGAACTCTGTATATCTTGTATCTTGCAAAAGTATATACGATTATTCTGTTTTGAGAAAGAAGTATCATAATTCAAAATATTCACAATGGATTTATGTGGTATCATCAGTGTAACAGTTGAAACCAAACCTCAGAAAATTAGGGTAAACTTTAAGTAGTTTTCCCTTTACTTTTGTCTGCTTTCAATAAATTCGTAGAAAGTAGACTTGAGTATATTTTTTTCTTTAAAGCTTTTTATTGAGACCGGAAAAATGTCTAGTAGTATCGGGTCTCGAAACCCACAAGTAAAAGGAGGGATTTTTCAGAATCTGGGCACTAACAAATAGTGCACACGCTTGAGAGTCTATTAGGGATAGACTCTTACCTGGTAGGCTAAAACCGACGCACCATTTTGTTTCCGTTAGTTTTCACCACATACCTAGTACCTAGGAAATATTGAAATAGATAGACTTGTGGCGAAAATTGAAAAACCACTGGAAGTAGTTGACAATCTGACAAAATTGATACAGAGAGAAGCGATAATTTTATGTTGAATAAATAAATGAATAAAATAAAATAAAACTTTTGTAGTCAAACTTTCCGTCTGTAATTGTTATGGATAGGCAACTAGTAATATTATTAATATCAGTTCATTAGGCAACCAATCATACTTTTACGGTTACGTTAAGCATATATGCGAACATCAATAAATGTGTAGTATTAAAATAATACCTTGATTTAAGGATTAGTTATATTTGAAAAACAATTAGAATATACTTAAATAAGTAGATATATTTGAAAAATACCACATTTATATACCTATGGAATATTAACTTTTATTTTTAGAGCATCTTCTATGTCAAAAGATTTGAAAATTTTCTCATATTGGACACACATTCCAATAAAAAATTTCAATTATTTATTTCGAAATTATGAGTGGAAATGAACAAATCAGTGCTACGTACATTGTGATAATACTGGGGAACGAATTTTTTCAAAATTTAAGTTTTACAAACGGGATGGATGGGAATAAAACTCCAATTAAGAAGAAAATCGAGTTTGGTAGAGAATAATAAAAATTAAACCATTTTACTAGATTTATTAGGTGATAAAAAGATAATGAAAGAAAAAATCATATGGAAGAAGAGAATTAAGAGAAAACATCAAACTACTAGTATTGTAAACCAAAATATATACAGTAGAAACGCCGAGTATTTTCGATCGCTTGTATTGGGATTCGCTCTTTTTCTGTTATTAGAAGAAGACAGTACCAACATAGTATGTGTTGAGTAGTATCGTCAACTAAGTAACGCATAGGCGTGCCTACAAGGGAGGCAGGGTGGTTCATGGCACACCCCTGTTCCTCAAAATATCAGTCTATTAAAAACATTTTATAATTTTTAAATTTTAACGTTCTTTCAAAATCACAACAAATATTCATACACCTACTTTTGTTATCTTTTTACGACGCGGCGTGCCGCCTTTGTCGACACCAATGCCGCTAAAGATACCGCTTTGTCGGCTTTTTGAAATCATGGAAAAATGAGCCGAGCAGACACTGAGAGCGGGATTTCGTTGCACGTGCGGCACACTAAAACAATCAAAGGGGTAGCCGCAAAGATACGAGGAAGCAGTTTTTATTCTTAAAATGAATTGTGGCAATATGCAAAAGCAAGGTTTCGGCGGGCATATGGCTCTTTGTTTTTTTATCAAAAGAATCCGATTTGATATTTTAAATTTTTCTATGTATTGTATCTTCATTTCGATTTCGCTGCTGACAGTGAGTTCTTGTCGTTCTATAGACTGTTACATACCTATTTGTAGTGTATCTATGTAGGTATTCCTAAAGATTTTGTATGTATAAGTATGAAAAAAATCAGTGGCGATATTCGCTCGTTTTTCGCGAAAGTGATGCCTTCAGGAAATTCTGCTGATGATGCTAATGCTGATAATCTAACTTTTTCAACTAAGAGGCCAACTAGCAATGTAGCTGATATTCAAAGCACATCAGATGTGAGTGCTATGGCTAGTCAAACAGAAGGTAAGATAAAATTGTCTATTCTGCATAATATACCTACCTATACGATTCTTGAAAAAAACCAATGCACGTCTTGCACGTTTTGTATGTAATGGCTCTACGGCTGTAGTGTATAATAATCTATTTCAAATATAAGTTACTTTTCTACGAATTTACTGGAATGGTTTTCTATAAAATCATAATTATTTGAAAATGTCAGTGTTCAACACTAATGTGTCAGGGTGTAAATCTGCGCAACCTTCTCTGATAGGCAGACAACACCTTCACGCGTGATTTAAAATAACCAAGTAACGATACGATAATAATAATTATTATTGATATTATTATTATTATATTGTATTGTTTTTGAAAAGCGGGTTTTTTGCCATCTTTCTAATATTTTATTATTTGTTATATTACAGTTTGTCAAGGAAATGTCGAAGTGGAAGCAAAATCAAGCGAAATTCATAGAGAAGATCCGATCGTTAATTTGGCATTAGATCGTATAGAACGTGAAGCTCGTTTAGCAGATGGACCGTTTCAGCCTGTTTTAAATGATTTTCCAAGGAGTCATTTCGGTAAAAGTATACGTAGTTTTCAGGAAGGTTGGTATAAAATATATAATTGGCTTGAGTACAGTCCTGCTAAATATGCTGCCTTTTGTTTTTGCTGCCGTTTCTTTGTGATGAAAAATACACTTTCCAAAGGTCACGTCGACAAATGTTTCACTGAAAGTGGCTTCAAAAATTGGAAACGTGCTACAGACAAATTCAAATGCCATCAAATTTCACAATGTCACGTACATAGTTTCAGTGTCTGGAAAAATTACTCTACAAGGAGTATCGATACTTTGCTTGATGATTCAAGAGTGGTGCTATTAAAAAAACAAGATGAAGAACGTCTGCGAAACCGGGACGTAATGAGAAGACTCATAGATATTACAGTGTGTTTAGCAAAAGGTGGAAGAACATTCCGTGGCCATAATGAGAAAAAAAAATAGTTCTGAACGTGGACTTTTTCTAGAATTAATTCACCTTGTTTCTCAATATGATCCTTTGCTGAAGGCTCATTTAACAGAAGAACCAAAAAATGCACTTAACGTTAGCAATAAAATCCAAAACGATATTCTTTTATCTATTCATAATGTCATAATTCAAAGTATCGTATCCACTTTAAATGGAAAACATATTTCTTTGATAGCAGATGAAACATCTGATCGTGGTCATCACGAACAAATGTCTATCGTAATTCAATTTTTTGACCCTTCTATAAACAAACCTATAGAAACGTTTATACGTTTACAAAGATTAAATTCTGTAAATTCAGAATCCATTTTTAATTCTTTGGATAATGCTCTTAGATCATTGAAATTACAGTGGGAACAAGTAGTTTCCCTATGTTTTGACGGTGCTTCGACCATGTCTGGAAATATTTCTAGTGTTCAGTCGCGATACAAGCAAAATAATCTGGATATATTATATGTTCACTGTTACGCACACTGTTTAAATTTAACTCTGGTAGATGCTTGCTGCTCTCACTCGAATAACAAGTTATTATTTTATTTTTTTGGAATCATTCAATGTGTTTATTCGTTTCTCGAAGGTAGTTGCGTAAGACATGTAATTCAAGAGAAAATAGCTAACAGTATAAATATATCACTCAATACATTGAAATCCTTGTCAACAACTAGATGGGTATGCAGATCTGAAGCGGTTTCTGCAGTAAAGGATAATTATGAAATTTTGATATTAGCTCTTCAAGAAATTATTCAAACCACCAAACAATCTGATGTTAAAATAAAAGCTGTGGGATTACTGGCGCAGTTGAAATCATTTAATTTCTTGATTTGTTTACATATGACAGTTCCTATTCTAGTAATGATACTCAAAGTAAGCAGAGCATTACAAACGGAAAATTTGAATTTACTGTCTGCAATCAATTCTGTAAAGAGTTTGCAATCAAGTTTACAAAAACTGAGATTGGATTCTGAAACTTTTCTTAATAAAATGGTATTACAATTCCGGAAACAAGGAAAAGAAAAATTCCGCCTAAAATTGATCAGATGTGTGTTAATCAACATGAATTTGAAAATATGAAAGATTTTTGTTAGAATACACACATTTTAACCATTTTTAGATTCACTTGTTTCCGGAATAGACCAACGTTTTAGTTAAGAAACGACAGACATTATTAAAAGTGTGAACAAAGTACTATCATTGAATTTTTTTTTATTTAAGAAAAATCAACCCTTTAGGTTATTAGCGCTACCAAATGTTACAATAATAAATATTAAATAGTACTACAGGTATGAGAACACAAACGATTATAATATTAAACGTTCAAATTTTGTACAAAAACTGAATAGTTCGTAGATAAGCTACCAAGTTTTCCATATTGACTTCTTCTCCGAGCGAATGGTACATAGTAGGTGGGATGTTAAACGACACTCTTTGCTGTGAAAACTTTGTACAGTCTATTAATACATGTTTGATTGTTAAAGGGCATTGCCACACTGTACATCGGGATTGTTCGAATTTTGACATTGTGTTCATGGGAAAATCGGGTGTGACCTATTCGAAGACGGGTCAAGATAACTTGTTCCTTCCTATTTTCTGGAACGTTCCTCCACGGTTTAACTGTTCTTTTCACTTCTCTAAGTTTATCGTGAGACTATCATTGAATTGTGAGGGCGATTTCACTAGAATTGAAAATAAATTTGCCGAACTGAGTGTAATAAAATTTGATAATTCTATTCCTAAAGGTGTTAATCTTGATGATTGGATGGCTTGGATCCCTTCCTCGCACAACTACAAAATATACACTAGCTTTTTTCACGCTTTTTAAAAATGTTTGCTGTCATACCAGTTACTAGTTGCTCTTGTGAACGTTCGTTCTCAAAAATGGTTCTAGTTTAATCAAAACTGAGGAGTACCATGTCACAACAGAGACAAGATTCACTTCTTTTTTATTCATTGAACAAGAGAAAACGGCGAATGTGAATTATGACAATGTAATAGACGAGTTTAAAGTGTTACCGAAGCAACACGTCGAATGCGTTTGTAGATTAGTTGATAGGATATTATCATTATCTATCTTTTTCCTCTGGATTCCATGTATTGTTACGAATGTTACGTTTTGTATTTCTAGTTTATTTTTTTGGTTCGATATATTTTGTTCTATTACTTATAATTGCGTAATTACTAAATCTTTGAATTAGAAATGGGGCAATGACGTTTTTTTTATTTCGCCGATGAGCCTGCAATGGACTTTTGCGTTATAGAAAAGGCATTGTTATCATTTTTAATAGGCATACTCAAATGAATCAATGCCCCCCCCCTAATAAAAAAGTCTGAGCACGCCTATGAAGTCACGTGATGGAAAAGATTCACCGTTTCTACTGTAATAATCATTACTATAACCGATGTAGTGGAGAGTGGGGGTAAAGTGAAATTATGTAATTAAACTTCATTACATGGCGCCACCGGTTGGTGTAATTGCTTAGAGTGACACATCTGATGTTTCATATCTGTGGTTTATGTTCGATGACACGTTAAACGTCGTTGCCTAAGTTTTATCGAAGAAAGTGTTTGCTTTTTGTGGTTCATCTGTAATATTGAGAAGTGGTATGTAACGTATAACATTGGTTTGAATTATGTAACGGAAATTTTGAATCTGACCATAGATAATGTAATATATCTACAAAATAGTGCTAGCTTATACAGTGTGACCCACTTAAGATCGCAACACCCAGTTATAGCGTTTAATTGACATTTGAAAAACTTGAAATTTTGGTGGTTTAAGAAGGTCGGCAAGAAGACTATTTTTACTAATTAACATTTTATTAATGTCAGTAGCGTACATTTTTAGGGGGCTTCAAAACGTCGATTTTTCGAAAAAAGTTATTAGCGATTTTTTTATTGGATTTTCGGTTACCACACTGTAAGGAGTATCCCCTGAAACCCCTAAATCCAAATTTTTGAGTAATGTCACTTTACCGGTGTCTGAGATGTAAGTCGTCAAAAATTGTTTTTTTGATTTTTGAACGGCCCTATATACATGGTAGTCGGCGTTTTATGAACTTCACATTTTGGTGTTCAGTAAAAAACAATTAGTTGAGTGGTTGCTCGTATCAATATTTTATTTTATGTCAGTAGCGTACGTCTATAGGGGACTTCAAAAAATCGTGTTTAAAACAATCCTGTAGGACCAAATATATTTATTTTGGATTGAATAAATGAACAAAACTTTTATGAAATTTCAACTACACCAATTTAAAAATAACCAAACACTAAATAAACAAAAATTAACTTAAGTAGCGGTGGCTTCTACCAAACCTATATTAAGTTCAATACATTTGTCATTCGTTTCCTTATGCTCTATACTGCATTGCTTATCTTTTGGGGTGTGATTTCTGCACAAGCTCGACGTGTAAACTATAAACGACAATATTCTGAGAAGGTCGATGTGTGGTGTGGAATATTTAGAGACCAAATAATTGGACCTTTCTTTTTCGACGCACAATGCACAATTTTTTTAGTTTTTAAGAAATTAAATATTTGATGAAATTCATGCACTTACACTTGCGACAAGGCAAAATTTGTATTTTCAATTAGACGGTAGCTCAATCCACAACGCAAGGATTGTTGAGCAATGGCTAAATGCAAATTTTTGGAACCGTTGGATAGGCCGATGTAGTTCACAAATTCATTGACCGCCCTGATCCTCCTATCTAACAACTCTAGATTTTGTTCCTATGGGGTATTGTAACTCAGAAGGTCTACAAATCACGTTCAATAAATCGGGTAGACTTTCGCGCAGGAATACGTCGCGCTTGTGCAGAAATCACACCCAACAGATAAGGAATGCAGTGCAAAACATAAGGAAACGATATGACAAATGTATTGAACTTAATGGTGGTTTGGTAGAAGCCACCGCTATTTAAGGTAATTTTTGTTTATTTAGTGTTTGGTTATTTTTAAATTAGTGTAGTTGAAATTTCATAAAAATTTTGTTTATTCATTCTATCCAAAATAAATATATTTGGTCCTACAGGATTTTTTTAAACACGATTTTTTGAAGTCCCCTATAGACGTACGCTACTGACATAAAATCAAATATTGATACGGGCAACCACTCAACAAATCGTTTTTCACTGAACACCAAAATGTGGAGTTCATAAAACGTCGACTACCATGTATACAGGGCCGTTCAAAAATCAAAAAAACAATTTTTGACGACTTACTTCTCAGACACCGATGAAGTGACATTACTCAAAATTTAGATTTAGGGGTTTCAAGGGATACTCTTTACAGTGTGGTAACCGAAAATCCAATAAAAAACTCGCTAATAACTTTTTTTGAAAAATCGACGTGTTGAAGCCCCCTATGTTATGTTAATAAGTAAAAATAGTCTTCTTGCCGACCTTCTTGAACCACCAAAATTTCAAGTTATTCACATGCATTGTTTTCCAAGATGTTGGCATGATTCAGCTAACTGGTATGCAAAAGTTCTTATTTGAATATAATTTAGCCCATAATTTAAATCTGTTTGTGGGTATGGTGTACACACTAGATATAAATTGAGTGAATGTAAACGACGAGTACTCAGTGTGTATATATATTTATTAAAATGCAGCTAAGCGCTTTCGGCCATTAGGCCATTATCAAAGCTGTCGTCATAAAAAAAGATCCTAAAACAGGTGTCAGAAAACATCCAGCTAACAAAATTTTGTTTTAATAAATATATACACGTTGAAATAAAACAATATAGTTTGTTTAAATCTTCATATATTTGAACTAATGTTCAATTTAAACTTGTTGACGCGTTTCACTAACACAGTAGCTTTGTCAAAACGAATGAAGATAAAATATAAAAATTTTACCTTCATTCGTTTTGACAAAGCTACTGTGTTAGTGAAACGCGTCAACAAGTTTAAATTGAACATTAGTTCAAATATATGAAGATTTAAACAAACTATATTGTTTTATTTCATCGTTCAGTATGGATCTTCATCAAGTAAAAGCCTCATCTATTCAAATATATACACACTGAGTACTCGTCGTTTACATTCGCTCAATATAATTTAAATGGCAATACTTCTTTAAGCACTCCACCAGAAATAGTTCTTCTTGATTGGAAACACTTGGCGACTTGTGTATTTATACAAATAAGTAGCTTTGTCCTCACCCCCTGAATCTTCTTCACTTTTTTTTCATTCGATATATTGTTGTTCTGTGTGTGTTGTAAACACTAGCTGCTTCTCTGCAACTGTACTTGCCACAAGCAATTAATGCTTTTTTTATCTCTATTTCATCAACATTACATCGTTTTTTTCTTGTTCTTATAATTTCGCACCATATTGGTACCATAAAAACATTAGGAGCATTTAAATGATGATCACAAAAAATAAATTACGGTGGGTAGATCTGACATATTATGTCAAAACTACCCCTCAAGTACCATGACAAATCCGCCCCATCACCACAAACCACGGTTTTATAGATCAAACTTACATATACTTTTAAATAAATGCTTGAAATCAACTCAGAACTATTAGATTACAATCCTACTACCTATGTGAAACCAAATAAATATTATATGTTACTACATTCAACTTACGTCAAGTCAAAAACTTGATCTCCACAAATATTTGAGGTTAATTTTCTTCTTGGTCCTCTAAAATCTAACAACGTGCTTTCTCGAACGCCAGTTTTCAACTGAGGATTTAAAATCAGTAAAACAAATATATATTCAAATTTCAAAATCAACCAAATTTCACTTTCACCGTCATCGAAACTCCCAATTCTTGATAGTGTTTGAAACAAATAGACAATTTAATTTCATTTTTGAATAGAGTAAGGTTAGGTTAATTAAGTATTTGATAATTACATGACGTTACAATAGAAAATAGAAATTAGAAATATAGTTAATTCAGAGTGGGTTTTAGAACAATTAGGGTTTTATTGAATTGGATAAGAATTAGGTAACAAGAAATTTGATTTATGTTAGAGTTTTTTTGCACAGTTAAAATTCACATATTTCATTTAAATAGCATATGCCTAAGAACCTACCTGAGAGGGAGATTTTGTGTTCTGAACGAAAGGTAAATATTGGGTAATCGGTCTGTATCAATACTCAAACTCTTTTGTTCAAAGTGCCTCTATATTTCGTTGTCAATTTACAACTTCTTCAGGAGGTTATTGCTACAAACATCAATTAATGAAACATAAGGATTATAAAATAAAAGTCCAGTAAAATTATTTCACAAACACCACAAAGGTTGAAACATACTTATTTACATTCAAGAATATTGCAATAGATCACACTTTGTTGGTCAATGTCTGATCTAAAATTGATAGAGTTTTTACAGCTATTTACATGAACCATCTCCAGAAACAATCGACGTCTATAATTGCTTTCAAATTCAAGGATTTCAACCCTATCGTAATCAAATGTATGGTTCATATTTTTAACATGTGATGCCAAAGCACATGAATGCTTCCCTATACGGCAGTCACTCCTGTGCTGTACTAACCTTTGTTTTAGACTCTGCGAAGTCTGACCTATATAACAATCCTGACATGCTGAACAGGGAACACAGTAAATGACATCACTATTACGTAATAATTCGTCTCTATCTTTCATTTTTGTGAAAAGTGATTGAATCGTAGTGACATTATATTTCGATATCTTTAAGTTATTAAATGATTTGAAATGTGAGACAACTTTATTAGTCAGAGGTGGAATATAAGGTAACTTTTTATATTTAAAAGAAACTCTAGCCTCATTATCAATAGGACCATCATAAAAGTTAGAACTATAAATTAATTTATTTAATACACGTTTGGGATAACCGTTATTTTCAAACATCCAAAAAAGTTTTTACAAATTATTGTGTAAGAATCCTGTATCGCTAATATGCAACACTCGGTTTTTTAAACTTATAACCGTATTAAACTTCTGCTTCATAGGATGATTCGAGAAGTAGTTAATATATTTACCAGATGCAGTCGGCTTCTGATACCAATCAAGAATTAATCTGTTATCATTTAATCTAATAACTCTCATATCCAATAAAGGAACAGAATTATTATTACTCTTTCAACGGAGAATGTAATGTTATTATTAAAAACATTAAACAAATTTGACGTAGTGTCAACCAAATGGTTGAGAACTGCACAAATAATGTCATCAACATATTTAAACAAAAAGGGTAAATTGAAAGGTAGTGTAGGAATGACAGAATCCAGCAGGTGGTTCATGACTATCAATGCCAAAATAGGACTGATTAGTGATCCCATTGGGGTACCAAATATTTGTTGGTGAAATTGATTATTGAACGAAAAGTAGCAATTATCGATAATAAATGCAATCAATTTAAGAAAATTTGCTTTGGAAATACTGCAATGTGGTTCAATAAGATGCCATTGTTCATCCATAATATCCAGTAATAGATCCGATGGGATGTTAGTATATAATGAAATGACATCTAAAGATATTAAAACAAAATTATCCGACAATTAACAAACGTGAAAGTATCACTGACATTGTATACAGTTCTATCTGAAAAACTGCATCTGGTAGATATATCAACTACTTCTCGAATCATACTATGAAGCAGAAGTTTAATACGGTTATAAGTTTAAAAAACCGAGTGTTGCATATTAGCGATACAAGATTCTTACACAATAATTTGAAAAAACTTTGAAAATAACGGTTATCCCAAACGTGTATTAAATAAATTAATTTATGAAGATGGTTCATGTAAATAGCTGTAAAAACTCATCAATTTTAGATCAGACATTGACCAACTAAGTGTGATCTATTGCAATATTCTTAAATGTAAATAAGTATGTTTCAACCTTTGAGGTGTATGTGAAATAATTTTACTGGACTATACTACTTTCACATTTGTATTTTTATATTTTTGTAATTAGTTGTGAATTCCAACTTCACTTTTTATTCTCGCTTATAAAAATGTATTTTTTGGTGTGGCAAGTTTTATAAAGATAGTTTGATGTGTATTTGTACAGTTTAAAATTAAATTGCCAATGTGTTCGTTCTTTCCGTTTTGACTGGTGGACTTCACGTCATGTGTTTTCACGTATTTTAATTACTCACGTTGTAAGTAACTTTTATTTTATAATCCTCATGTTTCATTAATTGATGTTTGTAGCAATAACCTCCTGAAGAAGTTGTAAATTGACAACGAAATATAGAGGCACTTTGATCAAAAGAGTTTGAGTATTGATTCAGACCGATTACCCAATATTTACCTTTCGTTTCCTTTAACGTAGTGCGGTCGTTATTTCCACTTAAATAATTCTATATGTATATATATATATATATATATATATATATATATATATATACGAGGCTAATTCAGAAACTAACCTCCGGTTGATTGAAAAAAATACACCAAGTTAAGTAAAAATATGTTAATATATACATCTTACAACTACATCTTTGCACTATTTTTCGACATAGTCTCCATAACGATTGAGGCACTTATCGTATCTCTTCACAAGCTTTGAAATTCCTTCTGCATAAAAATCACCCGCTTGTGCCTTGAGCCACCCTGTGACCGCATCTTTGAGCTCTTCGTCGTCATCAAACCGCTGGGACCCGAGCCATTTCTTCATATGCATGAAGAGGTGATAATCGCTTGGCGCCAGATCTGGGCTGTAAGGTGGATGGTTGAAAACGTCCCACTTGAAGGACTGTTGTTCTGCGAGCAGAGTGAGGACGGGCGTTATCGTGCAAAAAAACGATACCGGAAGTCAGCATACCACGGCGTTTGTTCTGTATAGCCCGTCGTAATGTTTTTAGTGTTTCACAGTACACGTCTTGATTAATGGTCGTCCTACGTTCCATGAATTCAACCAACAACACCCCTTTGGCATCCCAAAACACTGTTGCCATCAGTTTTCTGGCAGAAAAATCTTGCCGGGCTTTTTTTGGTTTGGTAGGCGAATCTGAATGTGCCCACATCTTTGATTGTTCTTTTGTCTCAGGGTTCACGTACTTAATCCAGGTTTCGTCACCGGTCACGATTCTGTTTAACAATGGTTCTCCTTCGTCCTCATAACGTGACAGAAAGTCTAATGCAGAGGCCATTCTTTGACTTTTGTGGTGGTCGGTAAGAATTTTGGGCACCCATCGTGCACAGAACTTACGGTAACCCAATCTTGCTGTCACTATCTCGTACAAAAGAGTCTTAGAAATCTGTGGAAAATCAGTAGACAACTCCGCCATTGTGAAACGTCGATTTTCACGAACTTTTGCATCAACTGTCTGAACGAGTTCGTCAGTCACCAAGGATGGTCTACCACTCCCCTCTTCATCATGAACGTTTTCTCGTCCACTTTTAAATAAACGTACCCATTCACGGACAACTCCTTCACTCATAACTTTTGGTACGTACACGGCACAAAGCTCACGATGAATAGCTGCTGCAGAGTATCCTTTGGCTGTAAAAAACCTTATAACAGCACGCACTTCACATTTGGCGGGATTTTCTATTGCAGCACACATTTCAAACTGCCACAAAAACTAAACTAGCGCAGGTACGATGTTCACTCGACTACGGCTTGATGCCGACTGACCTGCTGAGCGTGTGAATGCACAGATGGCGCGCTACTCCCCCCACTACCCGCACTGTGACCAATCGGAGGTTAGTTTCTGAATTGCCCTCGTATATATATATATATATATATACATGTATCAATCGATAGAGAAAAATTAGAATATATACAGGGCTGTAAAGAAATTAAATTATTCGAAAAATTTTGAATACAGAATTTTCGGAATTTTTAGACAAATTATACTTCTTGGATGGGAGATAAAAAATGTATATGTACGTGTCTAAGCGCCCTCTACATTTTTAGTCTCTTGCATTTTTCGATATCTTGCAAAAAAATTTATTTGTCCATTAGTTTCAGTGTAGTTGGGGGGGGGGGGGCAAGCTTCGCCCATAGGGGAGCATAACTTTCTTGTGAGTTACCTATTGTGGATTATCATCATCAAGTACACGTCCGAATTTTTTTTGTATATTTGGCCCTCCTGACCCCCCTTCACATTTTTAGGGGGCTCAATTTCTACGCCAATGTTCATCATTTTCGATCCGCTACACGACGGTTTTTTTTCTACGATTTTTCCTTCCCCTTCAAAAACCCAGCTCATGTTGCCGTTTAACTAAGTTATCAGAATCGGCTTTAATAAACAAATTTTCGAAATGCTCCGATTAAATAACCTTAGATGAAAATAGATCTCCACTGTGGGTCAAGAATTTTATGGAAACAATCGAAATTTGGCGGTTGGGAAAATTTGTATTTGGTTGTATGATAATACCAACATTTGCCGCTAGAAGGATAATTTTGAAACCTTGTCTGACAAAGAAAAAAATGATTTTGGTAAGTTATACAAGGATTTCCGTTTATTTACGGTCCGCTGTCCGATAAAAATAACGGACGTGTAAAAGCGGCCTAATAATATATGAGCATGTATTCTATTATTTTAATTGTTCAGTTTCTAAAATTGCCAAATACTGTACTGTTTTACTCCTATAATACTTATTTATTTTTTATATTACAAAAGGAAATTGTTACGCAATTTCTAACACAAACAACATCAAAATAACGTATCGTGTGCCAAAGAGAGATTAAAAAATTTACTGCTTTAAAATACACATAGATATATTACTTCCAATAGTTCCAAATGTATGTTAAATAGAAAAACTATTGAAGCTGAAAAAACAAATTGTTTCACATCAAGCTCAATTTCTTTTTCTAAATTCGACGGTACAATACACACCATTATAACAAGAGCATATCAAAAATAATAAACGGCACACATGTTTATCATATAATTTGAAAAAAAATATATATACAGTGCCCGTCAAAAGTATGGAAACAATAAGATATCTTTATCACCCCGTAAGTACCAATATTTTGTTTATGTATATTAGATGGATCAGCGATTTTAAATTTTATATTTTCGACGTTGCCAAATGCACAATTTTTCAGTGTTTTTTTAAACATTTATTGTCATCTACTTCATCACAAGAGTATTTAATAAAATATTTGGATATTTTCGAGCTTGAAAGTGAGATGCCCATTGGTATTTTCACTAATACTGAACGAATCATTGTTAGTGTTGTTGGAGAAGGTCTTCAAGACAGTTTTTATTTAATCTTCGATTGATTGGTGCGTCCGTGTAAAAATTTTCTATTTGATCCTTTGGATGGCCAGTTAATCGCATCTGGTAATTGGTGGAAACTGGTCTTACTACTTCTGTGACGTTCGCGATTTAAAGGGCATCAAGAAGAGTTTGTTTGCTAATACATATACGGACAATATGTGTATTTTTATAACTCGACCATTCTAGCTTGGCACTCGACGCTGAAAATTTTCAGATGCGCTGTGACAAACTCCGCCCATCGACACCGAGAGCTCATTTGATATTATTTTTTCTTAATAGTAGTAAATTTTTTTATTACCAGTTTTGTGTTGATTTTTTTATTAATAACACTGACAGTGTATTAATATTAAAATTATTTAACAATTGATCAACAATGTATATATAAATAAATGTCGCAGAAAAGCCAAATAAGATATTGGATCAAAATTTATAAACAAAAAAAAATTAAAGGTGGTGTTTACGCCTATTTAGTTTCCCTGAAATGGTTTATTATTTGGCAACAACGCTTCCGTGTTCTGTCCAAAAAATTGTTGAAAGGATTTTGAAAAAGTAGCAGTAATTAGCACAATCGTAGTACGAACGTTTAGTTGACAATTTTCTGTAGCCAGCGGGGCGAATTTTATACACTTGTGGCACAAAACCGATCAACCGATACATTAGTGATTTTTCACGTGTGACAAATAACTTAAAATGCCTTATTTTCCTTTTTCCCATTTCCCAAAGAGGAATGGAATCTTAGCGGAACATTTTATTAGCAAGTGAAGTTTTTAAAACCAATAATTCACATTTTCATTTCTACAGTCCATTTTGTTTAAATATTTTATTGAGCTATCGAACAGGTGGGATTTTGTGCCATCTTGTTCATATGCTTCTCCACTGACTAAAGATTTCCACAATATTAATAGCACCCTTAAATCGTTATATTCGTGCCACTGTCCCATGTAGGGATGTCGGCAATATGCTGTGTAGTGACCATTGTAAGTGGTTCCACTGTGATTTGATATAGCGTAGAGGTTGTATCTACAGGGTGCCACATTATCAGCCGCGTAATGGCTCATATCAAGCCCTTCAATTGGAAAATCTATTGCAACATTAAGTTTTCCCCTAAATCTCTCTGTTGGCGAAAAGCGCTTCAGGTGAATAACCAATAATTTCGGGAATTTATGAATTGAGAATGATTTCGAGCATCGTCTTCGTTCCTTACATTTCGAACATGTTGGTTTCTCATTACCGTCGAGTGTTTCTTTTTTTGTAAATGAACTTAAACATTGTGAAGGTGGTAATTGACCTGTTCTTTGGGATCGAAGGTAACTGCACAGTGACCACTTGAGTGTTGATTTTAATTGACTGACAAAGTTATTCACAATCTTGGAGTTGTCCATTCTCGCATATATTAACCAAGAATCTTGTGCTTTCTCACTGTCACTAAGTTTGTCATCAATTTCTGTTAATATGGGCTTTGGTTTTTCATATATCCTGTTGACATCTTCCTACTAATAAGTAACAAAGAAACTCATGTGCATCATGTTGAGCGTATCCCATGAACCTTGAAGTAAATCGCTGAATCTGACTTTTCAATGATACTGTATTAACCACTCTCTCTGAACTGTCTTCAGACCAAAGCTCTTTAATAACTTAAGCAAATGCTTTAATTAGTGCTCCTTTCACGCTAGATATGTTTATGTTATTATCTCTTATGTATGCGTCTTTCTTTAGATATTCTAATAGCCACCTTTTGTTTGATAGGCATTGGATAATACTATTCATGAAACATGTGTTACCAATATTTTTGAGGCCATTGAGTCCCAAAGATTTTTGGGGAAGACCCTCCAAGGACCTGATTGTGGAGTAATTGTTAAGAGCTCTTTCGCAACCACTATCATTGTTCGAATAATCTCGAATTCTATTATTCTCTCTCACTTGATCGGCGTGATAAGGAATTTGAATTGATGTTATTTGCTATTGAATTGGATGGAGATATTGCGGTTTTGGAAAGTTTGGGTGATGTCGATACATCATTGGTCTGGATCACTTTGTTAATATATTATTATCTATATCATTTTAAGACGTGTCCTTTTGTTCTTGTTGAGTTTCATCCCCTTTCTGAAAAACTTTAATCGAAATTGAAATGTATGAAGAGAAGTTGTTAACTCTAGAATTATTTTTAGAAAGGGAATTGCTGTTTAATGATTCTTCAATTACTTTTCAATTACGTCCCTATCGACTTCTGACCCATTTTTTAGTTCTGCGCCTTCATTCTCTTCCAATTTTGAATTTGACTGCAAAACATCGGGGTTATTTTGACACTTGTTGGAGGCAATGTCATTTTTTTGGTCACAGAAACATTATTACTAAATTTTTTAACAATGGTTGATTTGGCTTTGGTGCTTAATGGTTTCACGCCATTGGTCAACTCAGATATTTTGGATCTATTATCAGACAAATTGTCTGTATTAGTATTGTTAGAGTATACCACACTGTTAGTACTCATATAAATACCTTCCATTTGGTCGCTTTTTCTTCGATGTCTTTAACTCTATTGGAGGTAAATATTGTTTTCATCAAAGATAATTTTTTGCGCATAGGAATCGCATCATTCTCTAGCATTGTCATCTTCTTCAGTATTCCTATGATTGGGACATCATCTGGCTGGTGGTTATCTATATTTTTTAGTCCACTGAGGCCCAAAAGCTTGTTGGAGGCATAATTTTTAAAATTGTCAACACATGTATTATCAGAAAGCACACCTTCTGAAGAAGATAATGAAGATGTTAAAGAGGCAGCACAACACGCAACGCCAATAACAACTACAACGTGCAAAATATACAATATCCCAGTGGAGATCAAGAGAATTATATCACAAAACAGAAAAGCAAGAGCAAAATGGCACCGAACCCATGCCCCCGTAGACAAAACATATTAAATAGAATAACTAATCAACTAAAATCCTAAATCAAAAAAGCTCAGGAAAAACCTTTCTCAGACTACATAAGCAACTTAAATCGATATGACAACTCGATATGGAAACCAATAAAAACCAAAAACTCAAGTTCCTCCCATTCGTAACAAACTAGGACCAAACCCACAATGGACCAAAAGCAACAAAGAAAAAACAAAATTATTCGCTGAACACCTAGCTATAAAGTATTCATACCCAACAACGATGAACAAAACATTGAGGTACAAAGAGAGCTAGCCGATATTCTATTGAATATACCACAAATGACATCAGCGAGAGATTAGTTACCTAAATACAAGGAAAGCGCCTGGAATAGACCCAAGAACCCCAAAAATGCTAAAGGAACTACCACGCAAAGGTGTGGTCCTCATCACATCTATCTTTAATGCTATACTTCGTCTAAACTATTGGCCAAAATTATTCAAAACAGCTGAAATAATTTTGATATTAAAACAAGACAAAGGCCCTAATAAAATTACTTCATACAGACTAATAAGTCTCCTGCCAGTTATGTCTAAAACACTCGAGAAACTATTGCTACTAAGAATAAATTCAGACGCAGCCACCGAAGAATGGATACCCCTCCGCCAATTTGACTTTAGGAAAGAACACTCAACGGTGCAACAAGTTCGCAGAATAGCTTACAGCATAAATCTAGCCCTGGAAGGCAAAAAATACCGTACAACTGCCTTCCTAGACGATACCCAAGCCTTCGACAAGGTTTGGCATATGGGATTAAACTACAAAATGAAGAAATTTACTTCTAACAACATCTTACCTAGGAGAGAGAAAATTCCGAATAAAAGTATGTCCAACAACTTCCCATTAAAATCAGACGATCCACAAGGTAGTGTTCTTAGACCTTTACTGTATGTGTTTTATACAGCTGGCCTACCAACAAAAGCAGAAACAATCATGGGAACATTTGCCGATCACATACTTGCAAGCCACGAAAATCCAATTACAGCATCAGAGATGCTACAAAGACACTTGAATGATATCCAAACATAGCTACACAAATGTTGAATAAAAATAAACGAGACAAAATCAGTCCAAGTGACTTTCACACTTAGAAAAGATCGATGTCATCCAGTCTTTCTAAATAATATTCAATTACCACAATCCACGAGTATAAAATACCTAGGAATACATTTGTACTCAAGACTCACATGGAAAGAACATAATATAGTCAAAATTCGCTGTAGTTATAAATCCAGAAATACATATTTTGAAGTCCAAACAAAAGCATGCGATAAATCGACCTACTTTTTTGTTTACTAGACCACAAATAGCCCAAACAATAAAAGTATTCTAATAAAGAACCCAATTTTATAAACATGTTGGTTGCAAAATGCCAAAACGAGTTATAAAATTCTAAACAAAATTGTTGAAAAAAAAAGACATTCGAAGTATGAAAACAACGCGAAATTTAAAAACAGACGTTTTCGCATACACAGCAAAGTGACCCAAAAACGAAGGAGGAAAAGTGACAGTAAAAAGAGCGACGTAGTTCGTTCAGAAGGACAGACGTTGATCGTTCACGAAGGTGTCGAGTAGTCCGACACAGACGTAGGGGCAGGGATAGGATAGTGCTCAGATTAATACATCAAAAAGATACATTTGTTTACATTTAAAAGTGAACCCAACATTAGATCACATTCTAAGGTAACTTGCCGACCATTTGCCAAATTTCTTACTTTTCCTTTGTATTGCGACAAATGAATTTTAGGACACGATAGAAACGCGCAAAATAAAAAGGTACTTTCAATAAATTACATGAAAACGACTTTAAAATAATTTTCCCAAGTAGTTTATGTAATAAAAATATGTTTTTGTTTGAAACGTTTGAAGTTTAAACGAAACAAATATCTGTTAATAATTTTGTCTATGTGAAATATGGCAACTCCGAGAAAGGGGCGGAAACTATTTTACTATCAATTTTACTACGAATTTTTGACGTTCCTAGTTTATTGAAACTCGTGTGTTCGTCTTTTCAAGTGATATTTATGTGGTTTTGTGTGTGTGCGTACAGACATTATACAAAACAATATTTTTTTGTGAAAATCATGGTTCGTCACTGCCAAATTTGCAAAAAAAGTAGTCGGAATTTTCCTAACCTCTCTTTTCACCTGTAAGTAAACAGTGCTATGCCAGTGGCGTTGCTTTCCTATTTAAATTTAATTTTACATTTATTTTATTACTCAGTAACAATTTTAAATTTTAACATTAAACTACTATGTGCTAATGATGTCCTTTTTATAAAAAACATCACGACTTTACTTAATCTGTATTATTTATTTTCACACCAAATAATAATTTATAACAAAATCGGTCCAGAACATCGGAAATATATTAATACATACCCAACCAATTGAAAGAGTGAGAAAATACAATTATCTGGGAACTCTTTTCAATGAAAATGCGGACTGCTATCAGGAGATAAAAATCCGAATTGAAAAAGCGCGGAGTACTTTCACGACGATGAAACGAGTATTCTGCAGTCGAGATCTCAGCTTGGAACCTTATGAGATGCTATGTTCTGTCAGTGCTGTACTATGGCATGGAATCATGGACATTAAAGAAGAACGATGTAAAGAAAGTAGAGGCATTTGAGTTCTGGGTGTATCGCAGGATTTTGAGAATCTCATGGGTACAGAAAGTCACTAATGCCGAAGTGTTAAGAAGGATAAAACAAGACAAGGAAATTGTCCTAACTATTAAAAAAAGGAAGCTGCTCTACCTGGGTCACGTTATGAGGGGGGACAAATATCAACTGCTCCAGCTCGTTGTGCAAGGAAAAATAAGTGGAAGAAGATCAATAAGAAGGAGAAGACATTCCTGGTTAAAAAATCTTCGCGAATGGTTCAACGCCACCAATAGTCACCTTTTTAGAGCAGCGGTATCCAAAATACGAATAGCCTTGATGATTGCCAACCTTCGGAACGAAGACGGCACTTGAAGAAGAATAGTTTTTAAGTTATTTAGTTAAACTTATTAGTTGCGATATAAACATAATACATTATATATTATAATACATTTTTGTAGTACTATACTACTCCATTGATGGGAAACCAGGTTTCACAAAAGAACCATTAGCCCTAAAGATAAAATGCGCTGAAACTAATAAAATACTATTGTGCAATCTTGTTATGGATGAGATGGCAATCAGGAAACGAATAGAATGGGATGGCAGTCGATTTACAGGGTATGTAGATGTGGGAACGCAGATGGACTCGGATGAGCTACCTCCAGCAAGAGAGGCATTCGTTTTTTTACTTGTTTGCCTTAATGGTAATTGGAAATTGCCAGTGGGATATTTTTTAATTAATGGAATAACAGCAAATGAAAAGGTGAATTTAGTAAATAAATGTTTGGAATTCATTCATTAATATGGTATTCGCATAACCTCATTAACTTTTGATGGCGCTGCATCAAATGTCAGCATAGCAGAAAAGCTTGGGGCAGATTTCAGTGAGGTCACAAAATTACAAACAAGTTTTGAGCATCCAATCACAAATGAAGCAGTTTATATATTTTATGATCCATGCCACATGATAAAATTGGTCCGCAATTGCCTGGCATCGATGAAAATTTTAGAGAATGGCAGTGGTTAAAAACAAGATTAGTCAAATATATGTATAAAAAGCCGTTATCAAATGCAACTGAAAGCCACTTTTTTCAATTTCTCGATGAAAAAAAAAACTATATTTTGGGCATTAAACTTAAAAATGTATCTGTTTTGAAATCGGCCAGGAAAACTGAATTTCTTCGATTTCTAAGTTGAATTCAAAGTTTAAAAGATTTATACGATTTTCATGTCATTCTTAATAAAAATATAAAATATATTACCACTTATCGGATGTCACAAGATCATTTAGAGCTGTTTTTTGGGGCAATTAGAAGTAAGGGGGGTTTCAATAATAATCCTTCAGCTTGGGATCTTACATTATATGTGGAAGATATCGTAGGGTACATTTCTGGTTTCGTAGTCAGAAAACTTAAAACTTGTTTGGTATGTCTAAAATGTTTAAATATATTAGAATCAGAAACTGTTCTTAACTCCCTGCAAGCAAAAAAAACTTATGGAAAATTGGTAAAAGCCTCTAGTTTTACAAAAAGTACATGTAAATCAGTAGAAACGTTATTTAGACTGTTTTCAAAAACCAATAATATATTCGATAAAAAATTTAAAAATATTTTGGACGTATTAGTGATAAACAAATTAAAAAACATACAACCAGATGTTCTTAATGTCTTTGGAGATCACCTTTTTGATGACGATGCTCTAAATGGTCATGCAATGCCATTAATTAAATTAATATTAAAACATTCTTTTAAAATTAGAATACATTACGAAACATACAAAAAATTGGAATCATCTTCAGCTCCTAGGTCGAGAAGTATAAATACAAAAACAATACTATTTAGGAATGAGTGATTTTATTACATTAATTAAGTAATCAATATGTAGGAAATTAAATATAAGTAGTTCATCTGTTGATTTTTTTTAGATTTTGCTTCCGCGTACTGAAGGCATTTCGTTGTTAGTGAGTACTAAAAATATATCTTTTTTTCTTAACCCCTATTCAACTGTATTCGGCTTTGCCAAACGTTACGAATAGGTCCTAATTATTTGTTATTACTATTATACGAACGCCAAAAATATGTACGTATATATGCATATAATTAATTGTATTAAAATTATCTACAACAAATTATAACCAGTTTTTTATTAAACGAATTTATTGTTTTATTTTAAAGATGATTATCCCATATATTACAATTTCCTTAAAAAAACAAACCTTATTAAAAGTTCAATTATTTTTTTTTTAAGTTTCCAAATTTCTAATTATATCGCCAAATAAAGTAAAACTAAAATTTTTGTAATAGAACATTTAGTTAATTTAATTTCTTTCTTTACTACGCCTATGGACATAAGCCGATGCCGTGAAGCACATGGTCCGACTAGTCCGACAGTCTCTTCCCACTCCTTGAAAGTCATTCATAGAAACATATCTCTGGCGATAGAATGTTAGCCGTCTTTTCGGATAGTTTTATGAATGACTTGCGGACTCCATTTGTAGTATTACTCTGAGGGATAGTGCTCCACTATCCCCCGACGCGAATACGTTTATCAGTTTTATTTAACTGATTTTGTGTGTGTGTGTGTGTGTTGTTTTAAAACCACTATCAGTGCGACGCGTTCTGAGTGTTCCAGGTGATATTTAGATATCATCGGCAGTAAGGACTGCCCCTCAGACTAGATCGCAGGAAAGATTTCAGAAGTGAATCATCCCTCGGGAACTAAATTACCGGCAACCAAACAACCAGGCTCCAGATCCGAAAATAAAAAACAGACGATCCAATCTGTAAGTTTTGAAATAATTGTTTATTAGTGGGAAATCATTTTGGCTGTCTTACTTTAAAATTCGTAACATATTCGTACTTCCACACGCGGAACCCTAATCCTAAATATTAGGAAGGGATAAAGGGAAATTATTAGTGACATACTGTTCTTCGTATTGTTTATGGGGTATACTCTCCCTGGGAGTGAAAACTCTCACCCCGACTATTTAATTTCTTTTTTATTTTATTTGTTCGGATAATATTGTACTTTATAATCAACTGGTAACCTTTTAGCCTATCGGAAAACAGGTTTTTCAATTCTTTTCAATTTTTTTTTGGGTAGAATAAAATTGTTATAGCGTAAACTAGCGTTTATTACAAGTGGTGACAGCGTTTATTACAACTTTCTATTTTTTTTTCGAAAAAGTTACGTCTAAACTGCAGGTATTCTAAATCTTAACGATAAGCTAATGAACATAGATTATTTTACTTTCTTTTCGTTATTTTGCTTTCCTGTAAAATATTATTTGTATGACTTAGTACACTTTACCTCTGAGATACAGATATTTATTTTGTGTGTTTCTCGTTAAATGCCAGTTAACAGAGCATCGTAAAAAGCCAGCTGGAGTCTGTCTAGGCAGCGAATCATTATTTGCCAGTTGTAGTTGCCAGAACATACAAAAATTGAATAGAAGTTTGGTTAAAAATGGCGGTTAGTTCGAACATTTAATAAGATAATTGCTTAAAAAGAATTACTGTTTGTCTTTTATTGTAATACCATATATCTGAAAAACTGTACATTTGGCAACGCCGAAAATATAAGATTTAAATTCGGTGGTCCATCTAATATACATAACCAAACTTTTGTTACTTATGGGGTGACAATGATATGTTCATGATTCCAAACTTTAGAGACGCACTGTACGATTAATAAAATTCAACAAATACATATTATTCGTCTTGATGTGTGGTACAAACTTTTATACTACAAAATCAAAAAAAACAAGCAATTTCCGACAACATATTTAACGCTCAACAAATAGAAAAAATATTGCCCCTGGTTATAGAGAAAATTTAGCTACAAACATTAATATTAAAAAACAGTACAAAAATGTCTTAAACATAACGTTACATTTCAAAAACATTAAAGCAATACCATTTCTCTTAGAAAATTTTTAGGGAGAAAATACGATCAATTTGCAAGACCCCCTTAGAAGTCTTTAAGCGACAAAAAATGTTATACTCTAAAAAACATCGAGAGTTAGTTTTTTAATTTTTTTTCAGAACTGCCAGAGTCCTAGTAATCTCTTTGTAGTAAGAAGTATTTTACTTTTAAATTGATTATAATCATACTTTGGAAAAACTATAACCTCAATGGAAATGAGCAACAAAACATACTGATATTTCAAAGTATGCGTAAAAAATCGATAAATCTATATTATAAAAATAATTTAAAATGCGAGCTCATTTAAGGGGTAGAAATCATTAAAAACTATCCCAAATACCATTTTTTTCAAAAATACTCTTCTATAAGAAATAATAATCTTATTATATTAGAAAACTATATTTTTAGTAAAACATAAATAAATAATCTATTATTCTTGCGACTTTTCCATACAATGAATATCCTGTCGAAAACTGACAACCTGTTCTTGCACCCCTCATTATCCTTCCCTATTACTTGATACCCAGAATATGTTTGTTTAAATTTAAACATTCCTTTCAGTTTTTTGTAATTGCTATCTTCCAAGTAATGCTCGATTAAGATTCTTACATACAGGGTTGATCCAGATATATTTTACACTTCTTCTTGCCTTATCCTAGACAATCCATTGTCTTCTTGCTATTCCTGTTTTTTTTCCATTGGTTCATGTAGCTCCATTATTTTCCTAACTATTCTTTGTTGGCTCATTCGTATTATATGTTCATAGCAGGTTCGGAAAAAGATGTTTTCTGTAGGCCAGCTCGAGTTCAAGAAGATTACGATGATTGTTAGGTGGAGGGCAGAAGTTTTGGACTCTCATAGCTGTTTTCTTCTATTGCTCGACTAAGGTTTATTAAGTTTGTAATCATGTTAATTTTATTTAAAGCCAATTCCATCTGAATTGGCCTAATTATATAACTCCATTTTCCGCCGATGGTCTGTTACAACCCAAGTTCTTGAAAGGTTTTCCATAGATGCTACGTTCTTTCCTTAGAGCCTTGAGTACGTTTGCGGATTTCTTCTATTGAGTCACATTCATAATAATATGACTGGAATGCTTTAAGTTTAGTTTTAAACTCGTGCCAAGATCTGAATTCTTGTATCCTAAACCAAATAAGAGCCTTCTTGGTAAAAAGCACCGGAGCTGCTTTCAACAACCTTCTTTACGAAATTCCCCTAGCCAATCGTAATTCTTCGATTCACTCTAAAAAATTGTTTACGGTGGATTGCCCATCATACTGGACCAACGTCTAAATATGGTTTATAATGGAGCGAATCATTTGGAAAAACGCGTGCTAGACATATTATCTCCTCCCAACATTTGGAAAATACGAACCATAATTTGACTTGGGAAAATTTTAATGACCATGGTAATTGCGTGGTAGGATGTGATTATGCCGCGAGCGTGCGTGGTTATGGAGTGTTGGTCGTATTGACGTGGGAGGAAAGGGAATGTGGATTATAGAGCCAACGTGACATTGTTGGTTGGGTATGACGTTCGATGTTAAAAAAGGATGGAACCCACGATCTCATCAAGCGGGAAGCATTATGTCACATGACATGTTCGCTAATTATACAAGATGTAGCCGTAATAAAGACATTCATTCGGAAATAATGCATTAGCTATTATTATTGTATTGGATAAACGGCGGTGCGGAAGCGGAACAAACGGCGGTGCAGATTTGGAAGAGTATGGAATAATGTTATTATTGGTCAAATATCTCTTTGATCATACGAGGATGACGTAATTGTAGTGTAAGTGTGTAGTCTGATATGTTTGTATGTCTATGGCGCTTACGTCATTTGTCAATTCCCGTGTTTCATAAAGTCTTTACTGTTTTATGTTTAGTCTTCAATAAATTCTAAATATTCAAACGTTGATTTGTTATTTCTGTCAGCAAAAACAGTAATTATACAGGGCGTAGTGGCATTGTAGCACCTAGCTCCCTTACTAACGTCTGACTCAAGAATTAATTTAAAATGTCAGTTTGAAAAACGTAAACAGATCGTCTATGACGTTGTCAAGTTTCTGGAGACAGGGGTTGTGGAGGGTTTCAAAGGGTCATTGTTGGTTGGGTATGACGTTCGATGTCAAAAAGGCGTGGCATCCATGACGTTATCGAGCTTCCGGAGTTAGAGGGGGTGGGGTTATGGAGGATTCCAAAGGGTCATTGTTAGTTGGGTATGACGTTCGATGTCAAAAAAGCATGACGATCATGACGTTATCAAGCTTACGGAATTAAATGGGGATGGGGTTATGGAGGGTACCAAAGGGGTATTGTTGGTTAAATATGACGTTCGAAGTTAAAATTGTATGGCGCCCATAACGTCATTAAGCTGGGCTGGGCTATGGAGAGATGGGGAGGGTTAAATACAGGGTATGAAGTTTCATGTCATAAAAACAGAGCCCATGACGTCATTAAACTTCCGGAGACAGGTGTTATGTAAGGGTGGCATTATGGAGGGTGCCAAAAGGGCATATTTGGTTGGGTACGACATTCGATGTCAAAAAGACATGGCGCCCATGACGCCATCAAGTTTCCGGGGACGAAGCTATACAGGGTATGACGTTGGTTGTCAAGAGGCATGGCGCCTATGACGTTATCAAGCTTCCGGTGACTGGGCTATGGAGGGTAAATACAGGGTATGACGTTCGATATAAAAAGACATGGCACCTATAACGTCACCAAACTTCTGGAGACAGGAAATGTGGAGGATTCCAAAGAGGCATTGTTGGTTGGGTATGATGTTCGATGCCAAAAAGGTATAGCGCCCATGACGTCATCAAGCTTTGTTGGTTCCGGGGACGGAGAGTGATACGGGTTATGTAGGGTCATTGTTGGTTGTGGCGTCAGATTAGAGTGAAACGAATAGCATTATGGTCACCAATTTAACTGTTTCTTTTTTATTTTATTGTTTATTGATGTTTGCCTCATCATTGTAAATATGTCAAAAGTGAATCTAAACAGTTTTATAGGAAATTTCAATCCCTACATTTTTTGATAAAATATATGTTTGTCTTTGAGAGATTTTCAAAAATATGATGTTTGGGATAGTTTTTATTTATTTTTACCCCCTAAAGAAAATTCAACCTTTTTTAACCACAAATCCTTCAAACGTATACTAAAATTAACTCACCTTCCAGATGCTGGGACATATTTGAGAAACTACCAGCGTCTGTATCCTGTTGATCTATTTACACATACTTGAAAGGTGTGTGAAAGCTCTTGGATTGTTCAGAAGCGATCTTACTCATTTCTAGCAGCATTTTTCCAAAATATATAATCAACTAAAAAGGACACATATACCTACCACATTTTTTAAACCCGTTATTTTTTCTAAGATCGATTAATTATTTCTAAAATATGTCAATTCTATGAGAATAAGAAAGACCTTCAAACAACAAATACACACACATGCACACATACCAAACCAGACATACACTTTATACGAAAAATACTGAAAACATTCTATACAGCACAGAGAAAAGCCAAATATTGAAATATTTGATAAGAGCATGTCAAAAATTAACGTAAATATTTTTTATCATGTAAATATAATAAATTATGCGTTACACGTTTGTTTTGCTACGTGAAAAAAGTGAAAAATTGATTGTGCATAATATGATAAAATAGAAATTGCAACAGAATAAATGAAATTGATGTTAGTGAAGTGAGGTATTTATTTCTTATTGTAATTTTAACGAATTAGTGAAGATAAGCTAATTATCATCGAAAACAAATTATAGTCCACACATAAAAGGATTAATTTTTTTTGCGAACTTAACTACTACACTATCAAAAAATTAATCAATTAAAATCTGTACTAGATAAAACAATTTGGAAGAAACAGCGGAAAATTTAGAAGACAAGTAAACCGAAAAAGTAAACAAAGAATATCTATTTCGGGATATAACAATGAATATATTCCAGATTTCGGATTGTTCAAACCCCTATTTTTAGGAACAAATATAATTTAAACGAATTAACCAATAAATACAGTCCACTAAATTTCAACCTACAAATTAAACACGGATTAAATTTACAAAACAGCAATTTAGCTGATAAAATTGAAGAAAACGAAAGGAAAAAAACGAAACTACGTGAAAGCGTTTCTAATTTTACCACTAGAAGTAGCAGGGTAAAATGTTAATAAAATGAAGATTTTAATGGTAATATCTTCTGATCCTTAAGGAAATGGAGATTCTTCCACAAATGCCAAGCTATATGACACATTAAACCGCAACTGTTTTCTAATATTGAATGTGGTATATTTAGCAGAATCAGTGTAACAGTTTAAACCAAACCTCAGAAATACTTACTTTTAATAAATTTGTATTAAGACTTCAGTATATTCTTTTCCGTAAAGCTTTTGAGACCGGAAAAATGTCTCCTAGTACCGGGTCCTGTAACCCGCAAGTAAAAGGAGGGATTTTTCCAGAATCTGGGCACCAACAAGTGGTGCACAAGCTTAAGAGTTTAACTGCAAGCGCAGATAGACTCTAACCCGGCAGGCTAAAACCGATACACTATTTTGTTTCTGCTAGTTTTAACCACTTGTAACCAATAGAAGATGTTAAAATAGGTTAAGAATACCTGTGACGAAGATTCGTGATAGATTGAAGAAAAACTGGGATTGAGAGCGTTTAAGAAATCTGAAGATGTGGAAGAAATACTAGAAAAAAATTTAATCAGCCTGAACAAATAGGGGAAAAAATGAAGAAACTACATGGAAGCGTTTCTAATTTTACCACTAAAAAAATCAGGTGTCAAAAATAGATTTAAAAAATTATGAAAATGAATATAATTCATTTTTTAATAAAGTTTGTGTCAACTGACTATGAATTTGTATAACGTAGTTCAATTATTGGTTCTACATAAAAAAATACTGTATAAAATATGTAACCAGCATTGTTTCAAGAAATTTATGTCAAATATCATCTTCACTCCTTAAATGAACGCAAAATAATTGTATGTAAAATTATTTTGTATATAAATGATTTTTTATGTTAATTTTTGATATGCTCTCTATTTATTAAACATTATTATAAGATAATCTAATACAGAAAGACGGAATAAGTGAACCGCATAATTATTTATTAACTGCAGTTAAATGTTGGACCGCTAGTCAATGCCATAGAAATATACAAAACGAATCAGGTATGGTATGGGTTAAGCTAGAACTTCACAAATGCCTTGAAGTTCTCATAAATGTACAAAGCAACTAATAATCTATTTTCGAAAAAGAAAAACTCAAAATTGGAGGAAAGTTTATCTTTAATTGTAGTTGATATTAAATGTCAGTCAAAACTGTAATTGAGCATGGAAAAAATATTAGAAAAAGGTCTCTAATGAAAATAAAGGCAATGCGCTCTTCAACCTTTTAGTTACATAAAAGTTTAAACTGGTGTGGATAAAAGTGAAAAATTCAACAAAAAAATGGATATGTGGTGATTGCCAAATCGTAAATTTCCTCAGAACTAGTAAAATTGAGGACTTGCCATAAAGAAGAATGGGGAAAATGTGGCGTTACCGAACGTATTTTCCCTCCCAAGTTTTGGCAAAACAAGGAATTGTAATAAGGAAGTAGATTCCAGTAATGTCAAAATGTCGTTTTCTCCAGAGCTTGGGAAATTGCATATTATGAAAATTGCGGCTTTACCAAAATTAGTTTTACCCCAAACCTGGGGAAATTAAGGATTTGCAATAAAGAAGCATAATGAGATTGCGGCGTTGCCATACGTAATTTTTTTCCATATATGAGAAAATAGGGGTAAGTGCTATATATAAGCATATATAATCTGCGGCATTGCCAAGTGTAGTTTTTCCTAAATCTCAGGAAATTAAGGAATTGCAATAAAAAAGCATATTGACATGGCAGGGATGCCAAACGTAATTTATACCATATCTGGGAAAATGGGAGTATAAACATATAGAATTTGCGACAATGCCAAAGGTAGTTTTTCCACGGATCTGAAGAAATCGAGTAGTTGCAAAAAAGAAGCAGGGGAATTGCAGTACAGAAGCATATGCAGATAGTGGTGATGCCAAATGTAGTTATTTTCCTATATTTGCGGAAACTGAAAAATTTCCTTACCTAAGCATATTATGGATCTTGTGGTGTTGGCAAACGTAGTTTTTCCTTACACCTGCGAAAATCAAGGAGTTGTAATCAAGAAACATATGGAGCTTGCGGCGATACCAAACGTAATTTTTCCCCATCTGAATTGCCCTGTTGCCAAACGTAGTTTGTTTTCAATATCTGTGAAAAGGGGAGTAATTGCCATAAATTATATTTTAACGGGGTTACAATGCACTAAAACCCAAGGTTTATTATGCCCCTAATTGACATATATAAGCATGTGGAAATTGAGACATTGCCACACGTAATTTTTCCCCAGATCTTTGGAAACCAAGAAGTTGCAATAAAGAAACATATGGAGATTACGGCGTTGCCGTACGTAGTTTTTTCCATATCTGGGGAAATGGAAGTAATTTGCACATGGAAATTGCGACATTTCCAAATATAGTTTTTCTCCAGATCTGAGGAATTCGAAAAGTCGTAATAAACAAACATATGGAGATTGTGGCGTTGTCAAACATCGTTTTTCCTATATTTCGGAAAATAAAGGAGCTAATATAAAAAAAGTATATGGAGATTGCAGTGTTGCAAACGTAGTTTTTCCCCACATCTGCGGAAATAAGACTAATTACCATATAAAAAAGCACATGGAAATTGCGGCATTGCCAAATGTAGTTTTTCCCAGATCTGAGTTAATCGAAGAGTTGCAATAAAGAAGCAGGAGAAATGCAGAAATTGTCGTACAGAATCATATGGAGAGCGAGTCGATGTCAAACGTAGTTTTTGCGAGGTTTGGGGAAATGTAGAAATTGTCTTACGTAAGCATAAGAATCAAGCGGTGTAGCCAAACGTCGTTTTTCCTCTGATCTCAGGAAATCGAGGAATTGCAATAAAGAGGCTATTAGAGGTGGCGTTGTTGCCAAAAAAAATATCAGGGAAAGGGGGAGTAATTGCCATAGATTATATTTTAACGGGGCTACAATGCACTGAAACCCAAGGTTTATTATGCCCCTAATTACCGTATATAAGCATATGGAAATTGTACCATTGTCAAAAATAATTTTTCCTCAGAACTGAGGAAATCCAGAAACTGCCATAAATAAGCATATGGAGATTGCGATATTGCCAAACGTCGTTTTTCTGCAGACGTGAGGAAATGGGAGTAATTGCCATATATAAACAATATAAACATGGAAATTGCAGCATTGCCAAAGGTAATTTTTCCCCAGATCTGAGGAAATAGAGATGTTGCGATAAAGAAGTATATAGAGATTAAGGTGTTGCTATACGTAGTTTTCTCCATATCTGGGGAAATGGAAGTAATTTCCATATGGAAATTGCGACATTGCCAATTGTAGTTTTTCTCCAGATCTGCGAAAAACGAAAACTTACAATAGATCCATATTTCGAGATGTCGCAATAAAGAAGCATGTGTAGATTTCGGTTATGCCAAACGAACTTTTTTGTGGATTCGGGGAAATGGAAAAATTATCGTACATAAGCATATGGCGCTAACAGTGTTGCCAAACGTAGCTTTTCCCCAGACATGGGAAAATGGGAGTAATTGTCATATATAAGAATATGGAAATTGCGCTATTGTCAAATGTAGTTTTTCCATAGAGCTGAGGAATTCGAGAAGTCGCAATAAAGGAACATATAGAAATTGTGGCGTTGCCAAATATCGTTTTCCCTGTATCTCGGAAAATCGAGGAGCTAAAATAAAAAAGCATATGGAGATTGCGCTATTGTTAAACGTAGTTTTTCCACAGAACTAAAGAATTCGAAAAGTCGCAATAAAGAAACATATGGAGATTGCGGCGTTGCCAAATATCGTTTTCCATATATCTCGCAAAATCGAGGCAGGTGCAAATCGCAGCATTGCCAAATTGAGTTTTTCTCCAGAAATACGGAAATGGAAAAGTTATCGCACATAAACATATGGAGCTTGCGAAGTTGCCTAATGTAGTTTTTTTGCAGTTCTGGGGAGATAATTTTAAGTATCAGTATATAGATTAAGATGAAATATTAGCCGCTTTGTACAATTTTTAAACTTTCACTTCATTGAAATTAACAAAACAAAAACTAAATTTTGTACATTTCCAACTACAAATTTGAGAAAACGAGGCGTTTCCAGAATTTTCCCAAACTTCATTCTACAATTCAACGAAAAAAAATACTTAAATAAAGATATAGAGCTCAAACGATTTAATCGTTTTCCTTAATTTTTAGAGCTGCAAATAACAATTTTATAATTTCTTCCCAACCCACAGGAAAATCGATTTTAAAAATGAATTTCCCGTCAAAAAGAATCTCATAAAGACCGCAAATATAAAACAGATTTTTTTTTAATTATCACAGAACTAGTACCATACCTAAATCGATATATAAAAGTATTTCATTCGATAGCACACACGAAAATAGTAGTACCCTACATCCACTCTAAATGGTGAACGGTGACAATTTCCCATCAAACACTACACAACCCGAAGTAAACGTTAAAAAATCGTGCACTGAGCTTTGAGTTCCGTTATTATTTTTTTCACTTTACTTCTTTTCGCGTTATAACTAATTAGTTCGCACAGGGTGTCTCGCCATTTTGAGCTTAAGGTGATTCGACCGTAAAAATAAATTGATTCGGAAGAGCCTCAATGTTGTAATATCGATATAATCTGTACATTGGTTTGAGATCAAATACATCGATATTATGTGAAGAAATGAGGGAAAAAATGGAAGCTGCCGGATCGTAATCACGTGGTTGGTGTTTTAATAACTTTTATGGGATTCTAATGCCCGATTTCACCAACCAGTTCCTAACGTTAGGTAACACCTAAACCGGATTTAGGAATTCTTAAATGAAATATGCGTTTCACCGTGGGGTAATATAAATAAAACGAAAGATATTTAACCTTTCAACAACGTCTACAAACGTACTTTTAAGGTTAAGTATTGCCTAAAAACTTCAGCGATTTAGGCGAGAGTTGTCAGCTGTCCTTATGTTAGGTATTTCCTACAACTCTTCTAACACTTATGTAACGGTGGAACGCATATGTCATTTAAGAATTCCTAAATCTGGTTTAGGTATTGCCTAACTTTAGGAATTAGTTGGTGAAATCGGGTGTTAATCTGCTAAATAAATTTAAAAGTTCATAAAAATTGAATTTATTTATTTATTTATATATGTATGAGTGAGGGAAAATTTTGTTGTATTTTTATTAATTTAAAATATACAGGATTGAACAAAAATTTGGAATGAGAAAATATACATAGATTCAAAATTTCACAAGGGCGAAAATAAAATCGGGAAGGATTTTAAACGAAAATGAACGAAACTGTACAGTTGAAGCAAGAGAAAAAAAATGCTATATAGTCATTGTATAACGAAGATTTTGGCAAAAATTAACAAACTTACTTAAAAACTGGAGAAAGTGTTCCATAATTTTAATTTGTGTCCTTTTTAGTTACTTAGTTTTAGTATTGTCAGCAATAAAAGACAAATATAAAGATGGTAGCTTGTTTACCAAAAAAATTAAGTTGTAACAAAGAACTAATAAAATGTACTAGGAAATAATAAAACACATAAAAATATACACCAAAACAAGAGAAAAGAAGAATTGTCAATAAATGGAATGTATGATGATAGACGAGAGAAGAAATAACTTTGAAAGTCTTCGGCTGGGCGCTTATTAAGGTGCAGACGACGCAGTTCACGCAGTACAGATCACAGTTTTTTGTAAATCAAGCGGCGCAAGGTAGGACAAGTCAGATCTGCGTCCCACTCACCTACGCGATACCAGTGGAGGAGACACTGAAAATGTGATCCGGTTTTCTTTTAACATTTTTTTGGTGTATTGTCATGAAGTGCATTGAAGAAAAATTTGTTGAAGTGCTTGAGAACTCTGTAATCTACCACACTCTCAATACTTAAAAAAACAAATTTATGTACGAATTCCTCTTTATTCAGATGGAAATAGTTAGTGAAGCGATCAATAGGCAACTAACTTTCTTTTTAACGCAAATGCCCCCCCCCCCCCCATGTGTTCCCCTTTTTTACAAGTATTCGCTTTTCCAAAGCTTCATTACTTTGGCATTTTCATCCACTAAACATAACGACAAAAGCTCGTCGTCTGAATCGAAATCAGAGCTCAATCTGAAATAATCAGACATATTTTCAAAAGGTTATTATCGGCAGACTTTGCGGACCTCGTCACACTTTGCTTACACAATTGCTACCCAATGTGCGCTGGTAAATGTCACACAGTTCATTTCCCTGTGCAGCACCGACTGCGGCACGCACCGCAGTGTCCGCCCTTATCTAAAGTAGTTACAAGAACAATGAAATATGACTTAACAAGTTTAATTACCAAGGGATAACAAAACGATTATGGTAAAGAAGGAATAAAGAAGCATATGGAGATTGCGGTTATGCCAAACATAGTTTTTCCCCGGTTCGGGGAAATAGAAAAGTTGACTTACATAAGTATATGACGTTGCCAAACGTAGCTTTCTGCTAGACGTGGGGAAATGCAAAAGTACACAAGCATATTTATGAAGATGTGCCAAACGTAATTTTTCACAGATTTTGAGAAATGAGAAAATTGTCTTCGAAAATGGAAAAATTGTCTCACAAAATGGAAAAATTGCTTTACATAAGCCTATGGATCTTACGGTGTTGTCAAGCGTTATTTTTTCCCATATCTTGGAAAATTGGGGTAATTTTCAGGTACTCTTTCTCCCGATATAGAAAAATGGGAAAAACTGCCTTAAATGACCATATGCATCTTGCAGTGTTGCCGAGTGTTATTTTTTCCCTATACCTTGGGGAAAGGTAGAAATTTTCAGGTACTTTTCCCTCGATATGGAGAAATGGAAAAGTTGCCTTACGAAATGGAAAAATTCCCTTAAATGACCTTATGGATCTTGCGGTGTTGCCAAGTGTAATTTTCCCCCATATCTTGTAAAATGGGGGCAATTTTCAGGTACTTTTCCTCCAATTTGGAGAAATAGCAAAAATTGCCATACAAAATGGAAAAATTGCTTTACGAAGTGGAAAGACTACCTTGTATAAGCATATGTATCTTGCGCTGTTGCCAAGTGTTTTTTCTCATATTTTGGAAAATGAGAGTATTTTTCAGGTACTTTTCAACCAATTTGGAGAAATGGAAAAATTGCCATACAAAATGGAAAAATTGCCACACAAAATGGAAAAATTGCTTTATGAAATGGAAAAACTACCTTGTATAAGTATATGGATCTTGCGGTGTTGCCATGTTGTTTTTTCCCATAGCTTGGGAAATGGGAGCAATTTTCACGTCGTTTTTACCCGATTTAGAGGAATACAGATATTTCTTTACAAAATGGAAAAATTGCCTTAAATAAGCATATGGATCCTGCAGTGTTGCCAAGTGTTAATTTTTTCCCATATCTTGGGAAAAGTGGAAATTTTCAGGTACTTTTCCCCCGATTTGGAGAAATAGAAAAATTGCCACACAAAATGGAAAAATTGCTTTATGAAATGGAAAAACTACCTTGTATAAGTATATGGATCTTGCGGTGTTGCCATGTTGTTTTTTCCCATAGCTTGGGAAATGGGAGCAATTTTCACGTCGTTTTTACCCGATTTAGAGGAATACAGATATTTCTTTACAAAATGGAAAAATTGCCTTAAATAAGCATATGGATCCTGCAGTGTTGCCAAGTGTTAATTTTTTCCCATATCTTGGGAAAAGTGGAAATTTTCAGGTACTTTTCCCCCGATTTGGAGAAATAGAAAAATTGCCATACAAAATGGAAAATTGCTTTACGAAATGAAAAGACTACCTTGTATAAGCATATGTATCTTGCGGTGTTGCCAAGTGTTGTTTTTTCCATAACTTGGGAATTGGGGGCAATTTGCCAGGCAGTTTTTCCCGATTTGGAGGAATGGAAAAATTGCCTTAAATCAGCATATGGATCTTGCAGTGTTGCCAAGTGTTATTTTTTTCATATATTAGGAAAGGTGGCAATTTTCTGGTACTTTTCCCTCCGATTTGGGGAACTGGAAAAATGTGTCATACGAAATGGAGAGATTGCCTTTTATAAGTATATGTATCTTGCGGTGTTGCTTTGTGTTTTGTTTCCATAACGTGGGGAATGGAGGCAATTTTCATGTACTTTTCCCACGATTTGGAGAAATGGAAAAATTGCCATACACAATGGAAAATGTGTCTAACAAAATGGAAAAATTGCCTTAAATGATCATATGAATCTTGCAGTGTTGCCAAGTGTTATTATTTCCCATATATTGGGAAAGGGGGCAATTTTCAGGTACTTTTTCATCGATTTGGAGAAATGGAAAAATTGCCTCAAATGAGCATATGGATCTTGCAGTGTTGCCAAGTGCTGTTTTCCATATCTTGAGAAATTAATGCAATTTTCAGGCAGCGTTTTCCCCGGTTTGGAGAAATCGAAAATATTCATTATATGAGCATTTGGAACTTGCGCTGTTGCCAAGTGTTTTTTTTCCATATCTTAGGAAATGAGGGCCATTTTCAGGAAGTTTATCCCCGATTCGGGGAAATGAAATATTGCCTTATATGATCATATGGATCTTGCGGTGTTGTCAAGTGTTAGTTTGTTCCATATATTAGGAAATGGGGGCAATTTTCAGGCAGTTTTTCCCCGATTTGTGGAATAAAAAAATTGCCTTATATGAGAATATAGATTTTGCGGTATTGCCATGTGTTATTTTTTGTATATATTAGGAAATGAGGTCAATTTTCATGCAGTTTTCCCCCAATTTGGGGAAATGGAAAAAATTGCCGCACGTGAACATATGGGAGCTATTTCAAATGTTGACATTGGCAATTGTATATTTTGCTTTAAATATATTATTATGTACGAATAAAAATAAAAGAAACTTGGAAAAAAAATGGTAGATACACATAATTGTACAACGAAAATTGTGGCAAAAAATAAGCAGACCTTAACAGAGTTTAAAAAGCTGGACAATGTGTCAAGAGAAGAATAATTATTGAAGAAGCATATTGCGGTGATGCCCAACGTAGTTTTTCCAAGTTTGGAGAAATACAAAAATTGGAGAACACAAGCAAATTGATTGAAATTGCCTAATAAACTGGAAAAAATTCGTTACATAAGCGTATGGATCTTGCAGTGTTGCCAAGTGTTGTTGTTTTTCCCCATATAACAGGAAATGGGGGGCAAATACCATGTAAAAATATTTCTAATGACAGCATTGCTAAATTGAATTTTTCCCCCGATTTGGAGAAATGGAAGAATTGCCATATGAATACTTTATTTTAAATATATTATTATGTTCAAAAATAAAACAAAATCGGGAATATTTTGAAACTAAAATGAACGAAGCTGCACACTTACCGCTATAGAAAAAAAAAGGATATATGAAGAAATTACGGTATGACGAAAATTTTTGTAAGATATAAGCAGAACTTAACACAGACCGTAAATGCATTTTCGTTCCTAAATCACCCTGTATGTGAAATATACTGTGCAGATTTTGTGTTAATTGAATACTAGGCACTTTAAAAAGAAAATAAACCAAAATTATCATAACTATGATTCAAAAATAAATAAACAGGAAATAATTTTCGTTCCTAAATCTTCCTGAATATGAAATATACTGCAGTATTTTTAATATTAAATAATAAATTTGAATATTACTGACCTTAAAAAGAAAATAAACAAAAAAAATAGAATATTTTCTAAGCATTAAATAATTGAGAAATAAAATGTCTTCACCGATAAGGAAATTTTCCAAAGTTTTGTAATTTTATTTAAATTTATTCGAATTTTAAAAATAATAAAATGTTCGACGTAATTAAACGTATTTTATGAATGACCCTGTAAAAATCAGGACGGAATATATTTATCGGCGTGCATAACGAGGACACAGAAAGACGAATCGGAAAAAATCACCTTTTTAAAATAAATGACGAGACACCCGAAATATTGCTGCATCCTTAAAAGTAACAATTACTATTAATATTATTATTAATTATTATTAATAGAAAATAACATGAAATTTATTCTATGATTACTGGCAACTAATGGCACCTGACACAAAAATTACTGTTAAAGCGTTGCAATTGGTGATATTTATGTATTTTTTTTATTATTTTTGGAAAATATATATAGAAGTGGTAATTTGTGTGAAAAAGGCAAAAACTCTATTCACTATTTGTGAAGTAATCCGAAGCGTCACCTCTGCATATGGGACAGGTTCTGTTCGACTGAAAAAAAGAAAATTAAAACATCGTTAATTTTTTTCACCAATCAATTGAACAATTATTTTTATTTTACACCAAAATAAACAGTACAGAAACTTCCATGACTATGACTTTGATAAAGAAATTTAAGGCTATTATACTGTTACGAAATCGCACACTAGTGTAGTGCCTGAATCCGACTCTGGCTTATAATATATATGAACGTTAAAATTTTAGCAAAGGTGCAAGGATTTCTTCGAAACTTTTATCATTATTTTTTGTGACTATTCTTAGCTAGATGGTTCCAGGAAGATCGATTATTTTTGGGAGCCGCAATCGAGAAGTTTCCGGAATAGAAGGTAGCTAATATATAAGAGATTACTTACCAACAGAGTACAGTTTAGAATTTGATCTCGTGACAGAACAGTGAAATAGTGAATAATAGTAAATAGTAAAGTATTTATGTAAATTTGTCTAAGTGAATATACTGAGCATTTAAAATAAATTAGTAAATAAATAAATTAAGTGATTAGATATACTGTGTGTATAAATTTATCCCACCCATCGTAATAAAAACTTTTAAATAAATAAGAAAAACATTAGAATACAGTTCTCCATAATGGGGAATTTTCTTATTATTAATCCTAGTAAAAAAAGTTATTTTTGATAAAACGCAATGATTATATATCAAACTTTTTCAGTCGTATACGAGGTTTGTAGAAAAATATGAATTTTACTCAAGAGTAAAGTAACTCTATATTTAACAATATCGAAAATTAATCAGAACTAAAACCTACGTCCAAATATGCAATTACATCCATTTACGTTGATAATTAGGTTATTTTTTGTTAATTTTTCTATTTTGAATGAACATTTAAATTTAACTCTTGTGACATTGTAGACAAAAAGGAAATGCTTTTTTTTCAATATAAAGTGATTTAAATTGCCTAGTTCAAAGTAGTTTTTAGTTCTGAATAACTTTTTTTAATAACAATGTTAAATATAAAGGAACTTCCCTTTTGAGTAAAATTGATATTTTTTTACAAACCTCGTATATTTCTAAAAAAAAATGATAGCTGATAATTGAAAATGGAAAAATATGTCTTTGGCTACAATTAACTCTGATTTACACGCCAACAAGGTTCTTTTTAGTGCTTGATAAGGGGTTTTGTAAGTTAGTTCATTCTAAAATGCTAGAAACAGAATAGTCATTTACTACATTTTTGAGTGTTTTTGGGATCACCCTATCTTTGCCAAAATCGTCACTCTCCAATTACCAGAATATTCTCTCTTTCGCTCTATCTCTCTCTTTGACGGAATCCTCTCTTTCTCTCTACCTCTCTCTTTGACAGAATTATATCTTTCTCTTTGCCAGAATCGTCTCTCTCTCTCTCTCTCTCTCTCTCTCTCTCTGCCAGAATCGCATCTCTCTCATTACAAGAATCAGCTCTCTGATTACCAGAATCGTCTCTCTCTCTCTCTCTGTGATTATCAAAATCGTCTCTTTCCCTCTTTCTCATTACCATAATCCTCTCTCTTTTTTTCTCTCTCTCTACAGAATGGTATCTGACTTTTTGCGAAATCGTCCCTCACTCTTTGCAGAATCGTCTCTCACTCTTCAGAATCGTTTCACACTCTTTGCAGAATCGTCTCCCTCTATTTGCCTGAATCGTCTCCATCTCTGATTGTCAGAACTGTCTCCCTCTCCGATTGCCAGAACCGTCTCCCTTTCTGATTGCCAGAATCGTCTCTCCCTGACTGCCAGAATCGTCTCTCTCCGACTGCCAGAATCGTCTCTCTCTCCGATTTCCAGAATCGTCTGTCTCTTTCTCTCGGATTGCAAAATTCGTATATCTTTGATTGCCAGAATCGTCTCTATTTCTGATTACCATCTTCGTCTCTCTTTAGAGAATCGTCTCTCTTTGCAGAATCGTCTATCCGATTGCCAGAATCACGCTTCTCCGATTGCCAGAATCTTCTCTCGCTCTCTCTCTCTTTGTTACAATCGATTCTCTCGCATTGCAAGACGGGTTAAAGACCTCAACGGGTACAGGAGCAGGCGTCTACGGCGTCAGACTCAAGCCAAGCATAAGCGTTTGCCTTGGTAAGCTGCCGACCGTATTTCAAGCAGAAATAGCTGCACTAACCGAATGCGGCAGAACAAGCATAGATAAGAAATATAACAAAAAGACTATCTATGTGAACACGGACAGTCGGGCGGCTCTTATGGCCTTAGTGAGCCACAGATATACGTTAAAGATAGTGTGGGACTGTCATAATACCTTGAAAACCTTGGCTAAAGCCAATTGGGTAATTCTCACTTGGGTGCCAAGCCATATAGGGGTAGCTGGAAATGAGGGAGCTGATGCGTGTGACAAGAAAGGAGCGGATCTCACCATCATGGGACCAGAACCAGTATACGGCGTTTCATATAGCGTCGTATGAAAAACTGTCTCCAACTGGGTGTCGCATGAACACCAAAAGTGCTGATATAGAGTTGCTCAGTCCACAAGAATGCTCAATTGACCATCGAGTTCCAATGCAGCAGATGCGCTTAGACTGGGCAGGAAAGAACTGCGAAAAGTGGTAGGATTCCTAACTGGCCACTGGCTATTTAATGCACACATAGCGAAGATGGGAATTGACGCAACAAACGCCTATTGCAGGATGTGTGGAAAGGTAGAGGAAACCGCAAAGCACGTTATCTTCGATTGCCCTGTCTTGTGCAGAAGGAGAGCCTCCTGTTTAAATATTTTACTAGATACAAATCAGGAGGGACTGGAGGAGAGTATAGTCCGACGAATCTCACTGTTCGCCAAGAAATTAGGATGGGACTGCTGAATATCTGGGAATGGGGGTGCACAATAAGCCTAATTAATGGCTGAGCGGCAACCATTACGTCACCCGAACCCCCTCGTGACTAAAAAAAGAATCGTCCATCTTCTCTCTTTCTCTCCGATTGCCAAACTCATCTCTCACTCCCTCGTTGCAAAACGCATCTCTCTCTCTCTTTGGTTACCAGAATAGTCTCTCACTCTATAATTGTCAGAATCGTCTCTCACTCTATAATTGTCAGAATCGGTTTTCTCTCATATTGCCAGAATCGCGTCCCATAAATTGGCAGAATCTTCTCTCTCTTTGCCAGAATCGCTCCTCTCTCTCTCTTTGATTGCCAGAAGCGTCTCCCTCACTAATTGCCAGAATTTCCTCACTCTCTCTCTCTCATTGCCAGAATCGCCTCTTTCTCTTTACCGGAATTGTCTTTGTTTATCTCTCTCTCCCCCCCTCACTCTGTCTGATTGCCACAATATTATCTCTCATTGAAAGAATCGACTCTCTCTCTCTCTCTGATTGCCAGTCTCGTCTCTCACTCTGTTATTGCCAGAATCGTCTTTCCAGCCAATTGCTAGAATCATACCTTTCTTATTGCCAGACTCGCGTCTTGTTGATTGCCAGAATATTCTCTCTTTTTTCTCTCTCTAATTGCCAAAATCCTCTCTCTCTCTCTCTCTCTGATTGCCAAAATTGTCTACCTTGATCTCTCTGATTTTCAGAATCGTTTTCACTCTGATTGTCAGAATCATCTTTCTCCGATTGCCATAATTGTCTCTTTTGCAGAATCGCCTGTCTCTCTCTCCATTTGCCAGAATCGTCTCTCTATCCCTCCCTCCGATTTCCAGAATCACGCCTCTCTGATTGCCAGAATCTTCTCTCTCTCTCGCTTTGCCTGAATTGCTTTTCTCTCGTTGCAAGAATCGTTCATCTCTCTTTCTCTGTGATTGCCAGACTAGCCTCTCCATCTCTTTCTCTCTCTGATTGCCAGAATAGTCTCTCTTTGTATTTTCTAGATTTGTATCCCTCTCTGATTACCAGAATCGTGTCTTTCATATCGCCCAAATCACGTATCTTGGATTGCCAGTTTATTTTCTCTCCCTGATTGACAGAATCTTCTCTCTCTCTTTTTCTTTGTCAGAATCGCCTCTCTATCTCTCTCTATCATTGCCTGATTCGTATCTTTCTCTCTGATTGCCAGAATCGCCTCTTTCTCTCTCTAACTGATTTCCAGAATCGCCTGTGTTTCTCTCTCTTTCTCTATTATTGCCAGATTCGTATCTCTTTGTGTGCCAGAATCGTCTCTCTGATTGCCAGAATCATTTCAATCTCTACTTAATTAGCAGAATAGTATTCGTCTCTCTCTCTCTCCCTCTCGCTCCCTCAATTAATTAATTAATTCCATGTTTTTCTATCCCTGGCCACTTCTGTGGCTTTAAGCAATCCATGGTCGACAACATTAGGGGGGAGGAGGAATGGATGGAGGTAAGTAGTGCGGTAGAGAGCATGATTAGGGGTAGGGAAGGGCTTGATATGACATGAGAGGTAGGAGTGATGGAAGGGAGGTGACTGAGTGATTGGAGTGTGTGAGGGACCTCCGACCGCCTTGAAGTATGCGAGGCGGGAGTAACGGCGAGGCAGAGGTGGGTTTGGTTGGTAGACATCCCCTTGGGGATGAGTCCAAGGCTGTCTGGGTCCTGGGAAGGACCCATTCGAACATGAGTTTTCCATCTCAGCCCGAAAAAAAAATGGCCGACAACATCCTTTATCTGGTCTACCGATCGACTCGGCGATCTACCTTTGTCTCTTTCCATCAATATTTCAGTGTCATGTCTGTAATCGGACGTACCCTACCTCTCTCTTCTATCTCTCCAATTAGCACAGATAGAAAGTACTTATAGTTTAATAACGGATTCTAGCGACTATGTTGAGAGGCTGTACTAGGCAGAATACTGTTGGTCATTTGCCACTGTCCTCTGACAAGTGGCGTGCCGAATTTATATTTTCGTAGTTGACCGGATCCGAGTTTGAACTAGGATAGTCTTAGTTAGCAGACAGAGCACCATCCTTTCCTATATGATAATTTTTTAGAACCCATTCATTCTTGAAAAATACCCAAAATAAACGCTTATCTTCCAATGGGATCGATAATAATGCTTCAATGCAAAAAAAACATCTTAAACAACAAGAAAATGATACAGAACGGAGATTTACAAATACAACGCCTCAAATTATTGTTTTGTATACAAATAGTTAGTAATAATAGTAAAAATCGAGGCCACTCTAAACAAAAAAAATGCAACCTTTGCAATTCAACACAAAACCCAGAACAAATTTGGGGGAATGATAAAAAGTAAGTTCAGAGCAGACAGAACACACAGAGTCGGGCGAAAAACGCGAAGGGAAAAAGTCCTTCCCTGTTGTTATCTATCTATGACCATATGCAAGAGACAAGCTTTTTATTATTATATATACTCTCGTCCTCCCGGTCCTGAGGTTAGAAAAGGAATATAATAGTGGGTTCGGATTGCTTCCTGAAAGCAAACAGTGCAGGTTCTTTATCAAATATATCTCTTTATTACGATGTGCTATAAAACAAATGATGAAGATACAATTAAATGCCTTTAAAAATAATCATAATAGATTAACCAATGTTCGAGAGCACCTTTAAAGATATATACATATATATGATTAAGGTTCACAAGTTTGTGCTGCCTGCTTAAAAGTAAGTTCTATTAATTTGTTATGAATTACCTATATAAATCTAATTATGAAGTTTGGAACTTTATTATAAGTTATTTATTTCTTATTTCCTTGTAGATTACTCTATTATACCTGGAAGAGGTAGGGAAGTATATTTTAAATTAAAAGAAGATAAAAAAACTATTGTTATTATAATAACTGGTTAAATGGAGATCCTATATCTACCACTTATCTTATGGAATGTGTTGCGATCCAATAAGGGAAGTACTCTATACTATTGTCCCAAATTGTCAGGAACCGAGTCACACGTCAGGAATCCAAGTTTACTTGTTTGACTCAGACAGTGTCACTAACTGGAAAGCATACAGAGGAACAGGAAAGCGGTGTTATCCCAATGTGTAGACTGTAGATCCAATGGTCAAGAAATATCCGCCTAAATATAATGGGAACAAAAGTGAAGCCAGAAATAGGAAGAAAACAGCAAAATCAGAAAAAGAAGGCCTAAAAGACAAACATTTACTTTAGTATATCATACAGTGTTGGAAAAGTATAAAGTGAAGGATGTATAATTTATTTTCAATCTCACCTAAGTTGACATGTGGCCTTAAAGTGGCTTTGGCTTAACCAAAGTTAAGTTATTAAATAAATTTCAGATGATATTAAAGATACATATAATATCCACATATATGGTACTTATTCAGTGGTACATAAAAAAATCTTAAATATCTCTCAAATTTTGAAATTAAATTCACAAAATGTGATTCACGTTTTAGCAAGTGCCATGTTATTCTAGAAGAAACCAAAACAAAAAAGTAACCCTTTTTTTTGGCAAACCACTTAGCGATTTTAACCTTGGAAGATCATTTAAACAAATGTTTGTTTATAAAGGTTGAGGCCAAATTAACAATAAAATCAAGAAGAGAAGAGGAAGGAATCTAACCTTGGATTTCTGATGTGAATCAACCGTTTTGTTTACAATTTTTGAAAGTTAATATTCTTAATAATATTTTTCCCTTTGTAGAAGCTACATTCAGTGATAAAAAATAGAATGAATGAAGACTAAATTCGATAGTGTACAAGTGTTAGTTTGTAAACCAAATTCTCTGAAATGGTAAGAATATATATTATATTATAATAAATTTATTTGTTTCACTTGAATATTTTACTATATATTGCATGACCCATCATGATAAGGTAAGCTACTCCTTTTAACCCGTAACACTGTCACGGTAACGGGTGTCAGTTTTTTTAGTGTTCGCGGGTCCATAGAGAGAAGTTCTCTCTGTTGTGTCAGGGCGTCAAAGCGATACTCAGATATCCTTGACAGTGAACGCTGCCCCCCTGAAAAAAAAAACACAAAACGGGAAAAACTATCTCTCTGACCGTGATCCAGCATACCTCGACACCGGGTGCTAGAAATTTAGCGTCATCCGCAGTTTCTAGATAAATATCTAAAACAGTCAGTGGGCAGAGACAGGAGAAGGGAAGTTTCAACACAGTAAGTTTTTGAACAAGTCTAAGATTTTTTATTGGGAAAGATTTATCTATTTTTTTGTGCGCTGGTTCTAAACTTGATATCGATAACATAAATATTTGCATAGGTAGAATATATAACAGTTTTTTCACTGTGTTATTGGACAAGTTCATACGGTCAGTTAAATCTGTAGGTCCTGGCTTATAATTTGGGCACCGCTCGTTCTATAGAATATAATTTTATCGTGTGAGATAGTATAGTAAGATTTTATACAAGATTGTAGGAACGATTTTTTTCTTTAGTGTATATATGTAACTTGACAGGATTTAGGTATAATTTTTTTTGGTGTCACATAATTCGCACCCATCCCGTAGATAGGCGTAAGTCAAGGTTAAAACAGGGCTAATTGTAATTAGTATCATTTGCCCGAAGCGGATGATTTTGTCTCCGTAGAATCAGGTTATCATTGAGTTTTCGCCACGATTAAATAATTTTGGTTTTTCAGACGCGGTTATATCATTTACTCATAGCTAGCGAAATAAATAAACGTTATAGTTTATTGGAAGGAAGCAAAATTGCAACTCGGAAATTTTGTTAATACACGCTGAACTGTTTACCGATAAGATTTATATCAAAATCAGCAGGATTATAATTTTCTACTTTCACATCTGTTTACATAAAGTACAATGACATTCGACAAATAGGAAAATTAGCAGCGGTCGATTTGTACCTTATTTTTTTAGTAGATAAGTATTTTCGTAGTGAGGCAGGTCAAATTACGAAATAGGGGCGAAATCATACGGCCCATGCGCACCTTGAACAATTTGTAGATGTGTGTAACATTTTTTATTGGGAAAGATTTAATATTTTTTTTGTTGTTGGTCATATTTTATACAGTGAAAGATATAATATATTTTTTTATACATTTGTGGTTACCGAAACTGTATTCAGATCCCTCCCACGACTTTCCCTTTAGAGTGAGCAGTGCATTTGGATACGAGGCTGAACAAAGAGATCAACTCTGGCCTGGCAAAGGTAATTCTACCACTTTAAGTCCAGGAAGTCCCCGCCTAAATCGAACTGGTTTTATTTTTTTCCACGCTCGGTTGCTTTATTACATTGGGTGGCAGCGATCTCCCAGATTTATATGAAGTTGTAGTGCAAAATAATCAATTTATTTCATTTGGGGATAGCAGTTATTAGAAAATTTTGTATTTAGCATAGACCATATGTTCAGTACTGTTTATTCTGATTGTATATATACAAAAGTAGATTATAAATTGAACCACATTCTGAGACCAAAAATAAATCAATTGAACCTAATTTCATCATCATCATCAACCGGCTATTTGTTCGTTCATTGCTGGACATAAACCTCACGTAAGATTTCCATTTCCCTTTAACATGTGCTACATTTATTCAGTTTGCGTAGAAGCACTTCAGATTATCTAACCATAGAGTGGGCCTCTGATACGCAAAGTCTCCCTTCAATTATCTTCTTCGTCTATTTACCATCGTTCATTTCGGCTAGATGACTCATCCGGTTCCATTTAAGATTCGATATTCTTGTCATAGCATATGTGACTCCACTTCCTCTTCTCATCTCTGTGTTTGGAACTATTTATATCTCTTATGAACAACCCCAACATTATTCTTTCCACACTTCTTTGAATTTTGTTCTCAGTCTTCTTTGGAAGTGTTTCTGCTTCATAAGTTAGCACAGATAAACCACACTGATCCTCTCAAGACACACAAGAGACTATCCTCCATCAATTAGAACAGGTAAAATGTACTGATCCTCTTAAAGCACAAGGGAGATCCCAGAGTTATTACAGGTAAAACAAACTAATCTTCTTAGGGCACATGAGAATATCAAATCTTAAGACCAACCTAACTTACCTTTGTATAAATGTGCCTGTAAAAGGAGTTAGTTATTTACTGAATAGTTATTATTGATGGGAACATCTAATTGTATTCCTAACAAATGTTCACAAAATGGATATTTAATAACTACTGGAGAAAGTTTTTGTAGTATAATGAAAAAGGACAAAAAAATGTCAGTACTTATCAAACAACTCTCATAATATTTAAAAAAAATCAATTTAAAAGCTTGCAACTTTTTTCTGTACAGGATTTTTCATTATATATGGACCCTTCCATATCTCACTTATTATTTTTTACAATTAAAAAATGTCTCAAATAAGAGTTGAATGGTTATTAAAGTAGTTTTTAAAATCCAACAAAAATATTATACAGAATGTCCCAAAAAAGAGGGTCAGAGCCAAAGTGTTCTTAAATGGGACACCCTATAGATTTTTAAACTGTTCACTTCAATCCGAATTCAACAACATATAATTGTTATAGTCTAACCTTAACAGTTCAGAAAATATATAGGACAAAGTAAGATGTAGTAATCTATCGATTAGAATTCAGTAAATTTATTTACAAAATAAAGTAATCTCAAACTAAGTAAGCCCAAATGAAACAATAAATATTGTTCAAAATAACCCCCCATATTGCCAATGCATAGTTGGTATCTTCGGCGTAAATTCTCTAAACATTTAGAAATAATATCAGCATGATTATTTAAGTTATTAATTTCGCCTTGAATCTTTTCCTGAATTATCTCAAGATTGTTATTTTCGCCAAAGTTAACTATATCTTTCAGCATCCCCCACAAAAAAGAGTCTAAGGGAGTTAGGTCGGGGCTATTAGGAGGCCATAGAATTGTCCCATTATTTCCGATCCACTCTGGAAACTGATTGTTAAGATGTTCTCTCCCCTCTAATACATTATAGGGTGATGCCCCATCTTGGTGCCAGATCATAGTATTTAATTGGTCAGCTGTAAATTGATTTTCTAGTATTTCACTTATTTTGGGTATTATGCAGTTTAGGTCAGTTCTTCCTGTTAACTTATAATTGAAAAATATTGGCCCAACCACTTTATTCTGGAATATTCCACACCAAACTTTAATTGATTTCCGTCCAGATTTCTTTATTTCTTGCACTTTCCGCTGTCTATGATTTTTATTTTCCCATGAACGTCTATTTTTTTTATTAAACACGCCAGCTGTAGAAGAACTGGATTCATCTGTCCAATAGATTTTCTGAAGGATATCTGGAGTTTCATTCAAGCGACGAAGCATTTCCTGACAAAATATTAACCGTTTCCGTTTGTGCAATTCAGTAAGAGCCTGCACGGGAAGTATCTTATATGGTTTACAATTGTGTCTTTTCAGAGTCCTAAAAATTTTCATAGGATGTTTTTGTAATATATTGGAGCTGGTTACTAACGAGTCTTCAGAGTTTTCTGCAAAAAAGTAGTAGCGCAAAAATTATTCCTTCTTATTCAACTACCATAAAGTCCAAAGAAATATATATTTTTTTACCTTCAAAATGCAGAAGTGTATCTAAATCAACCTCCTCATTAATTACACACGTTCGTTTTTTCCTAGAAAAGTTCTTAGTTGTCATTACATGCTGGTATATTCTGTTGAACGTATTTTTGCTAGGCGCATGCCGATTTGGATATAATTCCATAAATTCTCTCCTTGCATCTAATTTGTTATTATTATTTTTTACAAATAGAGAAAATATTTATATCTTTTCATCATCTGTATACCACATTTTCCAAACTATCGAATACAATGTTTTATAATAGTGTAAATAACTACTTGTCAAATATGACAATGCTTTCATTGCCCGTTGTTTATAGTTGGTTTTCATCCCACAGAAAACGATTTTTAAATGAATATATTTTCTGAACTGTTAAGGTTAGACTATAACAATTATATATTGCTGAATTCGGATTGAAGTGAACAGTTTGAAAATATAAAAATATATAGGGTGTCCCATTTAAGAAAGAACACTTTGGTTCTGACCCTCTTTTCTGGGACATCCTGTATATTTTTGTTGAATTTTAAAAACTACATTAATAACCCTTTAACTCTTGGGAAGGACCCGAATTGGTGGCTCGAAGTGGAGACGACATCCCAAAGCCGGTCACCATAACAGTGTTCTTCCCAAGAAGCCAAGACATGAAACTGGAGAAGATCCTCCAACTTGTCGAGGTTCAGAACTCCAACCTCAGTACTGAGGCTTGGAAGATTTTAAACTGTAAAAAAGAGGGACAGGGAACTATCCTCACGATTGGGATCGACCACCAATCTGGGGAGGCTCTGAAGGCAGGAGGTTACGCTCTAAACTTCCGTTTTGGGCGTATCCCTGTCTCGGGGCTGGGAAAAAAGAAGAATCCCGCGGAGGATCCAAAGGATATGGAGATACCCTCCACATCCGGAACCTCTGGAAAGGAGAAACAAGGCGAAAGCTTGACCTTGGGTCAGCCCGAGATCTCCTCCGGCTCTGCTGAGATGACTGGGAATGCGGAGACTGCCTCTGCATCCCGGGAAGCTGGGCAAAGCAGCCTGGGGGTCGAGAGTCTGACTCTAGATCAAGAAACCTGCTCGATTACCGAGGGAGATACTGCCATGGTGGTCGAGGAGGGTCAGGGATAGTGAAAGGAGGGGGATGAATAGAGGCTGAGTAACTCGGCCTCTCTCATCCACAATTATTCACCTTCACGTTCACGAATGTAGCTCAGATTAACCTGCATCACGCGAAGGGAGCTTCAGCCGTGATTGCAAGGTTGTTCGCTAGACTACAACTAGATATTGTACTGATCCAAGAACCATGGATCAACAAAGAAGGCCAAATCAAAGGTTTGGCATGTAAGGATTCTAAATTGATTTATGATCAAAGGCAAGTATCTCCGCGTGCCTCCGTAATCATAAGAAATAACATAAAATATATTTGTGTTTCAGAATACGTGTCACAGGACCTTGTTCCAATCATGGTTCACCTCAACATTGGGGGTATCGACCGAGACATCGTCATTGCCTCTGCCTACTTCGCTGGAGACGGGCCGATGACACCGCCAGTAGAGGTACAAGAGCTAGTGAGACACTGCGAGAGCAGACGGCTGCCAATTATAATTGGTTGTGATGCCAACGCACACAATACCGTGTGGGGAAGCACCAATAACAACATAAAAGGTGAGTGTTTATTAGAATATCTCTTAGCAAATAACCTCGAGACCTTAAACGTGGGGACAACCCCCACTTTTGTCACGAGAGCAAGAGAAGAGGTCCTGGACGTAACAATCGTTAATGTTGCTGCTAGGAAAAATGTAAAAGATTGGAGGGTGATGAGCGAGCCATCACTTTCCGACCATAGGATCATCGAATTTAGGATAGAGGGAAATACCACCTCGATTCCTACAATTCGAAATCCTAGAAATACTGATTGGTCTCTTTACAAGACCAATCTGAAGGACAATTTGGAACACGTCGAAGTGAATGGGGTAAATCACCCGCACTACGACCTGGAACAAAGAGTCGAACAGATCAGTGAGGCAATAATGGAAGCTTTTCATTCCAGTTGCCCACTCTCAAAAGCTCGTTCAGAAAAGGATGGTCCTTGGTGGAATGAGAACCTGTCAAACCTCAGAAAAGAGGTCCGTCGGCTCTTTAATAGAGCCAAACGTGACGGCAATTGGCAGAGGTACACTGAGAAGCTTACTCAGTACAATAAAGAGATTAGGAAGGCCAAAAGGCTTAATTTTCAAGCCTTTTGCGAAAAGATCACTTCCACTCACACTGCGGCCAGACTACAAAAGGTCATGGCAAATGGGGGAACTAACCCCACAATGTCGCTGAAAAAGCCAGACGGATCATACACGGAAGGTGAAGAGGAACGATCAATTCTTCTTCTTAAAACCCACTTCCCAGGTAGTGAACCAGCAACAAAAATCGAAATAGCAATGAACTACACCAAAAAATCCCGCAAGGAATATTGGGACATTGCTAAGAAAATATTTACCAGACAACGGTTGGAATGGGCAATAAGTACCTTTCGACCATATAAATCACCAGGAGTGGATGGAATATTTCCAGCACTCCTACAGCAAGGGATAGAGGAGATTCTTCCTCACCTGCTGAAGATTACAAGAAGCAGTCTAGCAGTGGGTCTAATACCTAGAAAATGGAGAAGGGCAAGGGTAACCTTCATACCAAAAATAGGGAAAAAAGATGGGACTAATCCCCGATCTTTGAGACCCATCTGTCTAACATCGTTTCTACTCAAATCGATGGAGAAAGTAGTGGATAACTACATAAGAACAGAGAATCGATCAACTGAGACGGCTCTGTATCAGCTGACAGAATCCATCCAGAGAACTCTGAACAACAAATAAATCGCAATGTGTGCATTCCTGGATATATCAGGGGCCTTTGACAACACAACTCATGTGTCTGTCAAAGAAGCACTAAAAAGGCGAGGAGTGAATGAAACCATTGTAAAATGGATGTATGAGTTGTTGACAACGAGGAAAGCTGAGACACAGGTGGGGAATCAAACCACCTCAGTTAAAGCCACTCGGGGGACACCTCAAGGGGGAGTGATATCTCCCCTTCTATGGAGCCTCGTAGGAGATGAGTTGCTCTACAGGCTAACGGAGCTTGGCTTCGAATGTATGGGCTACGCCGATGACATAGAGGCAAGTTCGAGAGCACCTTGTGTGATTTATTACAAAAGGGCATCAGAATCATTGAGCAATGGTGCTTGTCAGTGGGTCTAAATATTAACCCAAGCAAGACCATAGCAATTCCATTTACCCGGAAAAGAACACTTCCAGCCATGAAACCCATATCCTTAAACGGGGAAATCATAGAATGGAAATCAGAAGTTAAATATCTAGGGATAACCCTAGACAGTAAGCTTCTGTGGAATAAGCATGTTGAAATAACTGCTAGTAAAGCAATAAGAGCTTTGATGGCGTGCAGAAACCTAGCTGGTAAGAGGTGGGGCTGTAACCCAAAAATACTGCGATGGATGTACGCCATGATTGTGAGACCAGCAATTACGTATAGGGCAATAGTTTGGCACACAAAAGCAAGTCAGTACAGCACGAGGAAAACCCTCGATAAAGTTCAAAGGCTTGCCTGTGTGTGCATCACTGGAGCTATGAGAACGTGTCCAACTAGGGCACTTGAGATCATTACAGATCTCACACCTCTACATCTGGTGATAGAAAGATCTGCCCAAGAGGCAATTCTTAGAATATCTAAGGAAGGTTCAGGCAATGAGAGTATTAAAAATCAGGGAGCTTGGTCCTCTCTGACAAGATACACCTCATTAGCGAATCTTCCCAGTGACGAAATGATCAGGAAAGTAAGCATCGAAAAGAATTTCACTACGATGCTAAATACGAGGAGAGACTGGGAAAGGGAATACACCACCCAAACTCTCAAAGAAAACACCATTAGATGGTATACAGATGGTTCAAAAAACCACCATCAGAGCAGGCGCTGGAGTATTTGGGCCTGGCACCAGATACTCATGATCGTTAGGCTCCTTCCCGAGCGTCTTTCAGGCAGAAATACTTGCGATTGAAAGATGCGTGGAAATGAACCTAGAAAGAAACTACCAGAGATGTGACATATCGATCCATTCTGATAGTCAAGCAGCTATCAAAGCATTGAGCTCCCATGTCATTGATTCAAAGTTGACATGGGAGTGCCGAAGAAAACTTGATGAATTAGGCAAGAATAACAAGGTCTCTTTAGTCTGGGTTCCTGGTCACTCGGGAATCACGGGAAATGAAGAGGCCAATACACTTGCCAGGAGAGGAGCACAAACACGCTTTATTGGCCCGGAGCCTTTCTGTAGTGTAGGAAAATGCTCCAATAAGAAAGAGTTTCGGAAGAAGGAGGAAACCGAAAGAGAAGCACTCTGGCGGTGCCTTCCCGGGTTGGAACATTCCAAGAAGTTCCTGCGGAACTTTGACACTGCTAGATCCAAAAATTATTTGGATCTCAGTAAAAATAAGCTACATCTCCTCACGGGCTTTCTTACAGGACACTGCCGCCTTAGGAAGCACTTAATGAGAATAGGTCTAGCAGAGATTGACGAGTGTACATTCTGTGGGGAGGAGGATGAAACTCCTGATCACCTAGTTCTGGAATGCCTCGCCACTGCAAGAAATGCTTTGGACAAGAAACTTGTAAGAGTGAGGACCTAACCTCGCTGAAGCCGTCCCAAATACTAGAGTTCATTAGAACCTTGGAACTGGAAGGCGAGCTGTAGTAGTAGCGACAACAGCTCTGATAGGGGGGCACAATAAACCTTTGGTTTCAGTGCACAGTAACCCCGTTAAAATCTAATCTAATCTAACTCTTATTTGAAATATTGTTATCTGCCTCAAATAATAAGTGAGATATAGAAGGGTCCATATATAATGAAAAACCCTTTACCTAGTAAGTTAAATTGTATCGATTTGTTTTTTGGTGGTTCAATTTTTAATTTTAATTCACAGTAATTTGAAATTATACACTTACCCTTAACCACTTATCGATACATTTGGCGTGGAATTCGTGAGAGCACGGCAACACCCTGAGTATTTGTCTAGCTTCGAAATCGCACATGCATACGACGCACGAAGTCTGATCGCCTTCGTGTGTTTCGGCGTCGTACTTGTAGCTGACGAGCTGTTCGATTTCGAGTTTGCTGAGTCCGCGCGGTATCACCTCGCCCAATTGTTCGGCGAGATTCAGGAGAGCCTCGTAATTTTCGGTTTCCGTAGTATCAGAACTGCTCTGGCTGAACGGCGACATCGGAGAATTTGAAAACATCGTACTGAAAATAAAGAAAACCTTAAACAACAAACGTTTAAGCATTTAAATTGATCACTTACAAGAAATGTAACAAAAATCCGGCGGGGGCGGCTATCAACGGCGGGCTGTGATGCCAACGGGTTCTCGGAGGCGGCAGACGAGCGTTTCTGTGTTGACGCGAACGAGCGGCGTGTAATAGATCTAATGGAGTAGCTCCTCTGGTTTCTGTCGAAAGGAAGAGCGAAGCTGGCGAAGACATTTGTATGGGCGGTACGTGTAAAGAAGATGCGCCGTGAATGGCAGAATGGGTATGAGCATGATGATGATCATTAAGCAGATCCAATTCAAATGTATCAGGTCTCTATAATAAAAAAAAAACAATTTTATCGACCTGGAAATTTTATTTAATAACAATTATTCCCAGACAAGTTTTAGATACAGGGTTAGCTAAACTGATGGAAGCGGTAAATACGGCCATTTAAAGCATATTTGCGAAAATAAAATTCTTTACGGCTTTTGTAGGTGTCATTTTTTCTCTCTTTCATGTTTCATGTCATTTTATTATTAAAGAAAAATAATTACAAGTATGAAATGATGAAAAAAAATAATAAATCAACAAATAAAAAATTTAAAACAAACCAGAACTCATAAACCGTAAAGAATTTTACAGTCGCAGATAATAATTGTTAGACATGCTTTAAATGGTCCTACTCTATCCTGTATAAGTTAAGTAATAGGCATAGTGTATAAAAGCAAGAATTTTATAACTATTGTACTAATTTTTCCTATAAATTTACTATAAATCCACAGTTTCGCACAAAACCGCAAAATTTCATAATTTGTTTTGACTGTCCCCCATATATTTTTTAATAATTCCCTATATATGAAAAATGTATATTTCTAACCTACGCTATTCAATAGGGGAAATATAGATCTAAATGTATGATAAAATTTGGTTTCTTCAGTTTCATATTTGTGGAAATTGTACACGGTGAAAGTTGAAAAAAATATTTTTAACTACATAAAAAAAGTGTCTTCTATTCTGTGGAAATTTTATTCCAAAATTGAACTTTCCAACTTTTTTGCCGATTTCCCTTCGAAACGAAACAAAAATAGATTTTTGTTTTCGACTTCTTTAGAATTTCATACATTTCCTAAAATTTTTGACATTCTCCTATATAATTATTAATAATTTGCTATATATGAAGGATGTACGTTACTTACTAACCACCGCTATACGATAGAAGAAAGATGTATATGTAGTTATGACCATATTTAGTTTTTTTGTGTGTCTTCGATTTCCTTGGAATATTTTAACAAATTTTCTAAAAACTTTTGACATTCCTCCGTATAATTTTTAATAATTCCGTATTCACGAAAAATGTACGTTTCTAACCTAGGCCATTTATGATCAAAGGCAAGTATCTCTACGTGCCTGTGTAATCATAAGAAATAACATAAAATATATTTGTGTTTCAGAATACGTGTCACGGGACCTTGTTCCAATCATGGTTCACCTCAACATTGGATGTATCGACCGAGACATCGTCATTGCCTCTGCCTACTTCGCTGGAGACGGGCCGATGACACCGCCAGAAGAAGTACAAGAGCTAGTGAGACACTGCAATAGCAGACGGCTTCCAATTATAATTGGTTATGATGCCAACGCACACAATACCGTGTGGGGAAGCACTAATAACAACACAAAAGGTGAGTGTTTATTAGAATATCTCTTAGCAAATAACCTTGGAACCTTAAATGTGGGGACAACCCCCACCTTTGTCACGAGAGCAAGAGAAGAGTTCTTAGATGTAACAATTGTTAATGTTGCTTCTAGGAAAAATGTAAAAGATTGGAGGGTGATGAGCGAGCCATCACTTCCGACCACTGGATCATCGAATTTAGGATAGAGGGAAATAAATACCACCTCGATTCCTACAATCCAAAATCCTAGAAATACTGATTGGTCTCTTTACAAGACCAATCTAAAGGACAATTTGGAAAAGTCGAAGTGAATGGGGTAAATCACCCGCACTACGACCTGGAACAAAGAGTCGAACAGATCAGTGAGGCAATAATGGAATCTTTTCATTCCAGTTGCCCACTGTCAAATGCTCGTTCAGAAAAGGACGCTCTTTGGTGGAATAAGAACCTGTCAAACCTCAGAAAAGAGGTCCGTCGGCTCTTTAATAGAGCCAAACGTGACGGTAATTGGCAGAGGTACACTGAGAAGCTTACTCAGTACAATAATGAGATTAGGAAGGCCAAAATGCTTAATTTTCAAGCCTTTTGCGAAAAGATACCTTCCACTCACACAGCGGCCAGACTACAAAAGGTCATGGCAAATGGGGGAACCAACCCCACAATGTCGCTGAAAAAGCCAGACGGATCATACAAGGAAGGTGAAGAGGAACGATCAATACTTCTTCTTAGAATCCGCTTTCCAGGTAGTGAACCAGCAACAAACACTGAAATAGCAATGAATTACACTAAAAAATCCCGCAAAGAAGATTGGGACATTGCTAAGAAAATATTTACTGGACAACAGTTGGAATGGGCAATAACTACCTTTCAACCATATAAATCACCAGGAGTGGATGGAATATTTCTAGCACTTCTGCAGCAAGTGGAGGAGATTCTTCCTCGCCTGCTGAAGATTACAAGAAGCAGTCTAGCAGTGGGTCTAATACATAGAAAATGGAGAAGGGCAAGGGTAACCTTCATACCAAAAATAGGGAAAAAAGATGGGACTGATCCCCGATCTTTTAGACCCATCTGTCTAACATCGTTCCTACTCAAAACTATGGAGAAAGTAGTGGATAACTACATAAGAACAGAGAATCTGGAGAGTATACCACTTCATAAATGTCAGCATGCTTACAGAGCAGGTCGATCAACTGAAACGGCTCTGTATCAGCTGACCGAAGTCATCCAGAGAACTCTGAACAACAAAGAAATCGCAATGTGCGCATTCCTGGATATATCTGGGGCCTTTGACAACTCAACTCATGTGTCTGTTAAAGCAGCACTAAAAAGGCGAGGAGTAAATGAAACCATTGTAAAATGGATGTATGAGTTGTTGACGACGAGGATAGCTGAGGCACAGTAAACAATGTAGGCGCTATTGTCAGAAAGCTGACGTGTCAATACATAGAATACAGCTTGGTATATTTTGTAATTTAAACAAAAAATTGTTCGATTTCGTTGGAATTTCGTACCGAATTAGATTTTTTGTATTTTTTTTTCATTTTCCCTTAGAAATGAAATCCAAGAAAAATTTCTTCGATTTTATTGGCATTTTGTACCAAATTGGATTTTTCTAATTTTTTGTTCATTTTCCCTTTGAAATGAAATAATTTCCTTGGGAGGTTTATACCAAAAATTGAACTTTGTTTTCCCGATTTTCCTTTGAAACAAATCCAAAAAAAATGTGGCGTCAACTTCTTTGGGATTTTGTACCTAAGCTGAACATTTGATTTTTTTAAATAAAATCCAATTTTTTTTCCTCGATTTCCCTTTGAAATAAATAAAAAAAATTGCCTTCATTTTTATTATTTGTACCAAAACTGAAGTTTAGAATTTTTTTTCAGTTTCCCTTTGATATAAAACTAAAAAAATTTTTTCGATTTCCTTACAATTTTATAACAAAAATTGAACTTTTTTCATTTTCTTTCTCGATGTTCCTTTGAAATAAATAAAAAAAACTCTCCTGGATTTCGTTGGAATTTTCTTCCAAAACTGAATTTTTTAATTTCCTTTTTCGATTTTTTTTTAAATAAATTTGACTTCAATTTCTTTTGAATTTTCTAACAAAACTGGATTTTTCAATTTTTTTTTCTAGATTTCCTTTTGAAATAAATAAAAAAAATTTATTTAGAATTTTGTACCAAAACTGAAGTTTAGAATTTTATTTCAATTTCCCTTTGATATAAAACAAAAAAATTGCCTTCGATTTCCTTACAATTTTATAACAAAAATTGAACTTTTTTCATTTTTTTTCTCGATTTCCATTTGAAATAAATAAAAAAAATTCTTTTGGATTTCGTTGGAATTTTTTACCAAAACTGAATTGTTTAATTTTTTTAAATAAATTTGACTTCAATTTCCTTTGAATTATCTACCAAAACTTAATTTTTCAATTTTTATCTCGATTTCCTTTTGTAATAAATAAAAAAAATTCCTTGGAATTTTGCACCATAACTGAACTTTAGATTTTTTTCCTTTGAACTAAAATTTAAAAAATTGTCTTTGATTTCCTTGAAATATTTTTGTACCAAATTTGAAATTTCCCTTTGATATGAAACAAAAAAATTGTCTTCGATTTCCTTGCAATTTTATAACAAAAATTGAACTTTTTCAAATTTTTTTCTTTATTTCCCTTTGAAATAAATAAAAAAAATTGTTATCAATTTTCGAATTTTATATCAAAAATTAAATTTTACATTTTTGTTTTCTCGATTTTCCTTTGAATTAAATAAAAAAATTCTACCCCAATTTACTTGAAATTTCGTACCAAAATTAAACTTTTGAAATATTTTTTCAATTTCCCATCAAACTAAAATAAATAAAAAATGTATCTCCAATTTTATTGGAATTTTACATAGAGGAATTTCAATATGGACTTCCACCCACTTCACAGGATCATCTTGACGAATTTCTGTATTTATACCATAATTAGCCAAAAATACAATCAAACTCACCTGTTGAGGAATACGTTGATGAGGATAATGTTGCGTCGGCATCGGAACAGCGCTAGGCGCCGGAGGACCGAAAGTAGCAAAAGTCTGATGCGGGATACAACCCGGCGGAAACTGTTGCGGTACCAGAGGCGGTACGGCTGCGTATACGTTGTGTAGATGACAATTGTGCATATGAGGCGGCGCGCTCGGCGGTACAGTGCAAAGCGACACGTGCGGAGAGGTGTAACTCCATACGGTTTCGTGGTTTACTGGAATCGTCACAGGCACCTAAATTAATAAAAATTAATAATAATAGTTTTTCTTTTCTAGTTTTGGTATCTTAACTTATACCAGAAAGTAGAACATAGCTAAAATATATAATTCATAAACATTTTTGATTCCTTGTATGCCTAACCCTTTTATAAATTCCTTTTACAAGTCCAAGAAGTATTTAAATTTCCCCATAACAACTAATCTAGCGTTATAACGACGGGTAATAAAGTATGAGTGTACGTACCTGCATTGGTGGATGCGAAGTAGACGGTGGATGTTGTCTGGGCGAACGTCGTGGAGGCGAAGGAGGTTGGACGTTCAAATCGATATGGTGACTAGACCGGGATAAGCGTCTACGTTTACAGGATGGACTTTCGCTTTTTATATATTCATCACTGGACTGTCTGTAATATGTCGGTGAATGTTGTTGGAAGTGAACTGGACTCACGCGCATATCTGCTAAAGAAATATTGGTATTAGATAGTCAGACAGCTGGTGACGAATGTTGGGAAGGTCCTTTGAACAAATTGAAATTGCAAAAATATAATTGCGTCCAGGTCCGCGAGTCTGGCAGAGCGTTTGCGGTAATTTCGTTACTGCGTAGCGTATGACGTTAGCAAAAAAAATCCAACAATAGTTATTTACACTACAAGGGAGGTAAGTAGTTTTTACCAGTCGAGGACGAGGGCTGGCAAATCAGTCTAAGACTGGTCAAAATACTTAACTCCTGTGTGGAGTATAACATTTTATCTGCACCCACAGGTAGGGTTTATTTTGACAGTGAGATTTACAAAAAATTTGACGATTATGAATATAAGTCTCAATCATTTTTCCTACAAGCACCTGATGACACATATTTGGTTATAAAGGTAACCATTTCCACAACTCCTAACAACAGTTTTTCAGTCTCGAAAATCATAAAAAATATACCAGGCATTTATTCAGGAGCATATCGGCAACATTTTAGTGGTCGATGTGGGCTGATCACTAAATTATAACGAACATTTCACCTACTTTTTTAAGTATTAAAAAATTAAATTTTATAAATAATGGATCTGATCAAAATATGTTGTTGTTTAGTGTGTTCTGCTTCCCTGTAGCAACGGCAATCCTATTTATAACTTCTCTATTCCCTGCTCACTTGGATCTTCATATCATATACAGAAGGTACTGCAAAAATTCACAAAGAGAAATATGGCTTAATCAATAACAGTAAGTGTTATTAAAAAAGAAGAAGGTGTAGAACCAAGCAAACTCATTTCAGCCGACGTGGACTCAGCGCTTCCTAATAAAATATTGATACTATTTTCTTTTTCCTTTAGGATTTTAATTATTTTTTTTTCATTGTAAATGTAAAGTATTGAATAGTTATGTTAATAATAATATATTACGTAACGTGTGTTGTAAGAAGCATTTTACACACGAACGGAAAAGTATAAAGATAAAACAGGATTTATAACGCCTTTTTGAATCTACAGATTTAATAGGATGGCCTTTGGATTACGAAACGCCCCCAGTAGTTTTCAGCGCCTGATGGACAGATTCAAAGCCACTGTAATAAATGCGAATATTAAAAAGGGAAAATTACATCAGTAACTTCCATAACACACGGTAAAATATATGTTTTATTTCAAATAAAAAAACTAAAACTCGACATACTTTTTGTTTAACAAAAATGAGGCAGGATCATAACATTGCAACAATGTAAATAACAAATCTAGGTTAAATATAAACTATTGTTGTTGACACAAACGGTTAGTTAAAAAAATCGAAGTTCATTCTAAAACAAAATACGCAACCTTTTGCAAATCAGCAGATAATTCCGTAAAATTTAGGGGAATGATAAAAAGCCAGTTCAGAGCAGACAGAGCAGAGTCGGTCGAAAAACGCGAAGGGAAAAGGTACTTTCCCTACCACGGTGACGGGTGCTAGTTCATTTTGAGTGTTCGCGGGTTTGTCGGGAGAATTTCCCTCTCCGTTGTGTTCAGGGCGTCAAAGGGATACTCAGGTATCCTTGACAGTGAAAACTGTCCCCCTGGAAAAAGAACGCGGAGTAAACTCTCCCCACCCGTTAATCAACATACCCCGAAACCGATTGTTAGAAACCTAGCGTCGCAGTCGTTCTAGCTAATTTTCTCGAGAACTTTATATCGAAATCAGCCAGCAGCCAGAGACTGGAGGAAGGAAGACTCCACGCCGTAAGTTTTTGAATAAGTTTAATATGCGAAATTTTACTTTTTTGTGTGTGCGCTGCTCTAACTTTGATATATATGTATAGATGTTTATATTGATAAAATATATAATTGTTTTTGATTTTGTTATTGGATAATTTTCTATACAGTCGCCCAGGAAAAAGGGACTCGGAAAGTGCAAACCAGAGGAAACGATTTCATAAGTTCAGTTCAATCTGTAGGTCCTGGCTCAGATTTTGTGCACTGATCATTTTATAGATATGTTTTTATTTTGGGTGATATTATAGTAAAATTTTACACACGATTAGTGTGAACGTTCTTTGTATATGTAATTTAACAGGATTTAGATAATTTTCCTGTGTCACACAGTTCTCGCCCACCCCGTAGACAGGTGGCAGGTAAAATTGGAATCGAGGCCAGTTGTAAATTTATAGCAGTTACCGGGAACGTATGATTCTGTCTCTGTAACCCGGTTATCGTTTAATTTTCACAGCATGTAAGTAAATTTTCTTGTAGACACGACCATATCATTTACTCCTCGCTAACAACTAGAAAGAATTCATCATTAGTTGGTACTGAAATTTATTCAGTTTCCTACCTCGACTTTCCCTTTAGAGTGAGCAGTTCATTAGATACAAGGCTGGACAAAAACATCAACCCTGTCTTTTCAAAGGAATTAATCGCTTTAAGACCAAGAGATCCCCGCCTAATTCTGACTTTCTTTTCGTTCACGCTCGGTCATATAATTTTTTTTCTGGTGACACACTATACAGATAGTGGGAGAAGGTCCAGTATGGCCTCTAGGATTATTTCATTTGGTGACAGTGTTCTGGGTCGATTTATTACACTGGTGACAAGAATTATTACAGTGGTGACAGCGGTCTCCCAAATTGATACGAAGTTGTAATTCAGGTACTAAAATTGTTACCCTAAGGGGTTAAGGTTATTACACTACCCTTAAAGAAAGTCACCGTCTTAGTTTACGTCGATGACCTCATTATCAGATCACCGACATTCGACCAACATCTCTGTGAATTGGAAAGTCTTTGAACATTTAAGGGCGTACCGACTGAGGATATAGAGAAAAAATGCAATTTTGGTTGTCCCACAGTAAGGTACCTTGAACATATGATAACTGAGGATGGCATTACGACCGACCCCGAAATAACGTCGGCTATATCCAATATGCCAGCTCCCAAAAATATCAAGCAGCTGTTGTCTTTCATACAGACTTGCTCGTGGTACAGGCGATTTATACCTAACTTCGCGCAGATTGCTAGACCACTAACGAATCTAAGACCTTCGGAAATCTGAAAGAGAGACTGGTATCCTCGCCCATACTAAAACAAGCTGACATCTCCAAATCATTTATTATCAAGACGGACGCCAGTGCATACGTAGTAGGAGCAGTTTTGTTCCAGGGGGAGAGAGAAAACGAGCACCCGGTAGAATACAGTAGTCGCTTACTGACATCAGCGGAACGGAATTATAGTACCCCGAAGCTAGAAGCTCTTGCGCCAGTTTTCGCAGTAGATTGTACATGTCTACCGACCTGTTTCGATTTCATATAATAAATTCCGTGTAAGTCCCGCTCACCGTCTCATTAGCCACTCCCAACCACAGAATTAAAACTGACTGTTGAGACAATTGACAGTTTTCAATTTCCCCCTGCTTGTTGGAAGCTCGATATCAGCCTTTCCGAATACTGACCAGGGGTTGTTCACTTTTTAGTTCTGACTAACAACAACTAAGCGCTGCTGTTCCGCAGTTGGTTATAAATTATATTTTATTGTTGGTAAAACTGCTGTTTTCGATAACACGCATTGAATAAAAAGTAAAGGAAGGAGCAATAAACACAAGTTTGGTTGATCAGGATGGTTGTTGCATATGGCGGACGGCAATATCCGTTTTACCATAGGCGCGCTATATAAAATTATTTTGTAGCAAATAAAAAAATTAGATACTACATATAGGGACATATTTTTATGCATCAAACTTTTATAATCAATATTTACACATTATAAATAAATCCAATTTGAAAAAATGCAAATAAATATTTCTTAAATGTATAGTGTTACAACAGTTAACTTACTATTTTTATTTTTATGTTACGCCTATGTCTTAACCTTGTCATTCATCAAAATATGAAATGTTTATTTTGCATATTTTATATTATTTAAAATTAATATAAATTAAAGTATAAAAGAAAACAACTTACCTATGAAAAGTGATGCCTAAAGATTTATTTTTAGGGGTATTGGAGCAACCGCAGGCTGCACAACTAACCATTTTGTTTGTAGTCTAATTACTAATGTTTCAACACTTAAAACACTATTCTAATTAATCCTAATAAACACTTATTTAAATACAAAACAAAAATACAAGAACAACTAATGAAAAACACTATAAAATTATTATAAAACTTCCAAAAGCAAAAACGTACTCTCCAACCAATGCAACAACAAAATAAAATGAGTCATACTTGGTTGTTCAAGATGGCTACTTCCGTCTTGCTTTCTCTCTATGAGTGTAGATAGTAGCTATCCTTCCTTTACCTTTTATTCAATGATATCACGTTGGTTCCGTGTCGATCTTAACGTGTCAACTCAATAGATAAATCATCTTTCATGTTTGATTGTTTATTGTTTGAATTTCAAAGCATTGAATATTCGTTATTTCGTGTTTACGATTTCATCATTCTTATCTTTTTTTAATATTATTGATATTATAAACTATACTTATTTCATTTTAATAATGGTATTTACGTGTTGTGTACCTAATTGTTCTTTAAAGAACACTGAAAAGACAATGCATGCTTTTCCTAAAGATCTTGAGGTAAGTTTTAATTGCAAACTTATAATCTTATATTTATAAAGACCTAAAAATGTAGGACTAATGAAGCTTTCACATTATAAATTTGTTTGTCACATTGTTCACAATACAAATAGTTTTGAATAAAAGGTGTTTTGATTTATTTTACTCCATATGTACCGATAGGAATTTCCTTATAATTAACAATTTCTTTTTTGTTAGATTTTCCATATGTGGATGAATAACATTAACCATGAATATTAACTCACCCAGGATAAAGATAAAGTCATTCGGAACTATAGAGTATGTGATGTCCACTTTTCTGAGGATTGGAAGCCAAAAATAACAGAACAAATTTAAAACGAGATGCAGTACCTGCTTTATACTTGGGACAAACTGGTAAATACTGTAGTTGATTGATTATTAAATAATGTAAAATTCCTAATTACCAGTGGATATATACTAGAATTCCTGAAACAATTGAGGATATTTCAATAGTTTAGTGTGTTTTGTGAAGATGAATGGTTTTTGATAAAGAATAAAAATAAACATATTATTTTTGATAGTCACTTCATTTTATTTTTGTTGGTTAAGAAAGTGGCGGCCCACAACCAGATTTCAGTCAAAGTTCTAAAGAAAAATCGTTGGAAAGTTTAGGTAATATATTAGTATAATTTGTACTTTCATGTATTCTTACACTTCATTACAATATAAGATGACTTAAACGTTAAGTTCAAAAAATAATAGTGCAGGATTGTGTTAAAGTAATAATAAAAAAATGTATGTATGCAAGGACAATACTCATTAAATTGCAATATTTTATAGTATACACAAGAAACACACCTACAGGTTTAAGAGTACAAAAATCAAAGTGATAAAAACATTAAAAATTATTAACAAACTAAATTACGTTATTTTAATGATAATTTAAAATTGTGGTGTTATGAAGGTATACTTGTTAGGGCTTTGTACCTTAGTTTAATTATATAGTTTTTATATATTTATAGTTAAACCAAGTGAGGACATTGTGAGAAGATGTAAACGTTACAAAAAAGTAACACTGTACAAGACAATCCCTAGATGTACCATTGCACGGAAAAATCTCATGCAAGCTGCTCAACACATCAAAAAATTTTCTGAATATATACACACACAAAATTTGACTAATCAAGAGTATTTAACAAATATTATGGAGTTTACTAACTCTGAAACATATTTATAGGTACGTCAACATCTATTTTCACTAACTTAGGTGACAAAAACTCCATTTACCGGATGATATATAATAAAATAATAATCTTTAATTTAACCTGAATCCTAATACAGTGTGATAGTAACAAAATGGAATACAACTGGCAAGCTTTAACAGTAGTTACAGATTAGTAGACATGTATTCATTAAAATATTTTGTTTGCTTTAACCTGGGTAATTTATTGTACATTTTAATCATGGAATAGAAACAATTTTTTATGTTATCAACCTGTGTAGTGGATATATAAATATTCATGTTGATTTTTGTTAATTGATTTAGAAATAAATAAGCTCTTTTGAATCCGTATTTATAGTATCATAGGTAAGTAAATGTAAGAGTATGTTCTACCCATTGTTGTGTGGCTAGTCAGGGGGATACATAAAAAAGTTGTCATTGTTACTTTAGAGCCTTCAAAGACCTCGTTTTTGATGTAGTGATCTGGAAACTAATCTAAGTCAGATCACTGGCAAATTAAAGAACCTCTTTGATTTATTTCAAAGGAATTTGTTCGTGAAGCTACATGACGAATTAAAGAACTGTTCCAACTAACTTTGAAATAAGTGTTTGTGCTGTCACTTAGTGAATTAAAGAACCATTTCAATAAATTTTGGAATAAGTGTTCGTGATACCACAAAATGTAGGACTGTCTTTGATGGGGAACCTTAATGAGGCCTGAAGTCTTAAACTTACGTCTCCTGGGTAGGCCATAGAAAAAGATGAATTCTTTTTAAATAATAAATATCTGGAAGTAATATTTCAATTGTTTTGTGTGTATTCGTATTTAAATGTAATGGTTATGATCTGAATTATAATTTTAAATTATACATTATAAATTATGTAAAATGTACAATTAAATTGTTCTGAAAATAGTATTTATCACTTTATTCCTAGTTTATATTGAAGTAAATTCCCAGTACAAAAATAAGTCCTTGTAAATTGTGTAGAATAGGATATCGACTGAAATAGTATAATGTAAAATATGCAGCATGAAATTATTTACAAATTATGCTAGTTTACCACGCTTGCTATAAATGAGAAAAAAAAAATACTGGAAACGGTGCATATAATTACTAGTAGTAATGTTCTCAATATGCAATATAGCCAGTTGCTTTGTATAGTATTTTTCACGATCTAAGAAGATCTATTCTATTGCCTCTCATATAATATCTGGAGGCTAATCGCTTTCTTAGATCGTGAAAAATACTATACTATTACAACAAAATTGTAAGATATACCCGACAATTTTAAAACTCCCGCCATTTTAAAAGTTTAAATATTCCCACCAGAGATCAATGACAGTATCTATGTCATTCACAGAACAAAAAGTTTTGTTATATCACTGCTATGGCAGCGCCATTTGTGTTGTTAGTCGTAACTAACGCCTGCTTCAAGTGAGCTATCTTCTTTTATTAATAGTAGTTATATGATCTGTGATACCGACTTTACCGAGATAACACGTGCCGATATCTTTTCGTGTTTCTACTTAGAAACTACCTTTATTAATTTGCTGTGGTAAGTCCAAAATTATATTCTATAATTACGTAGCTTCCTTCACAGTAATCGCTGATATAATTTTTATTGTGTATTTCTGTTCTTTCACATATTCAGAGATAAGTTACAGTTGCACATGGTCACGAAATCCTTCTTTTATACCTGCATATTAATTCTAAACTAAATACAAATCAATGTTTAATTTTGTGCAAACACTTGAGAGCTTTTTATGTTGCAAAATATCTTTTTTTCAACCATGAATAACCTTTTAACTACATTTTAACCTATAGAATATTCCTTCGTATGAAAGAGACTGCCAGTGCAGGTTTCAGATATATTTTTTAAGCACGTTATTTATTCAGATAACAACTTTTTGGCTCTCATGAGTTTTTCAGAACATTAGTATACTTCTAATTTAGTTAAATTGTTTTTTATTGTTTCAATATGGGACATATATGTTGAGAAGCTTTCAGTAAATTTAATTTTTTTAAATTCAAATAACTGCTTCCTTTTAAACCTGAAAAGCTGAACCAATGCAATGTGCCCCATTACAATCAAGTTCCTACATATCCCTAATTCTTGTGTACTCTTAGGTAAGCACAGCAGTTAGGTGATAGCTAGGTCATAGCTAGGTGATAGCTAGATCATAGCCAGGTGATAGCCAGGAGATAGCTACGTGACTCCTAGGTCAGAAGACATCTACACCATTGGAATATTGCTTCCATCCCTTAAAGACATCTTTACCTTTGAATACAGCTTCCATTTCTCCGAGACATATTCACCCTAGAACACAGATTCCATCCCTGCAGGACAACTTCACCATCAGAATCCAACTTTCAGCTTTTACAAACATCTTTACCGTCAAAATACTGCTAAGTTAAGTATGTCCTGTATTTTTCCTTCCTGCCCTCAGGTAGAATAAATTCATTTTTTTTATATTCTTTTTCATTTCTAATCCACCCGGCTGTGAGAGTCATAGGGTATCGTGCCCGGGTTGATTAAGTTATAATTACATTTTAATTTTAGCATTTTTAATATTACACGGTGTTTCTACCTTTGTCTCCGTAGTTTTTCTTTCCTAAATTTTGTTTTTACATCAACTTTTAAAAAGGTAGTGGCGCCCTAGTCTCTCATAGTCTGATCATCCTTTGTTATAAAAGTGTGTCATTAACATGGAGTCGAACCACCCTTGAGAGAAGTCTCATGCCGGGATCTTACTCGAGTGGCACAAAACAAGTTACAAGATAAATTTCGGGGATACAAGAAGGTGCAAGGGCAATACTGATAACAGACCACCAGCCCCTCAAGTAGTTAATGAATCTGAAAACGCCAACAGGACGCCTAGCACGATGGGCCCAGAGATTACAGCCATACGACCTCCAAATCCAATAATCACCCGGGAAAACACATGTAGTAGCATACAGAGGATCCTGAACTTGCTCCGATCATTGCGGCCCCCTAGGACGCCGCAGACGACGAAAGAAAAGCTAAATGGAGGAAACTAGGTTATTTCATGCATATGTGAGTACTTTGTCGGTATCCCCAGGAGCAGGAGGGTGAGAACGCAAGATTAGTGGTGCCAAAGGAGGAACGTCCAAAAATTTTGCGAGCCTACCACGACGACCCTACCGCCGCACATTACGGCGTAGATATAATGTTAAATCGAGTCACTAGGCGTTGCTTTTGGACAAGAATGGGCCAGGACATGTATCTACCTGGTTAGAATGCCAGAGGTATAAAGTCGATAAGAGGAAACCTGCGGGATTATTACAGACAGTAGTCTCAAACCAAAGGTATGAAGTTCGAAGTTATCGCAGTCGATCTGTTCGGACCACTACCGTTGAGTGAAGACGGCAAAAGATGGATATATATAATTGAAGATACCACTATCCGTTGGGTTGAATTGTTTTCGCTAGCAAACGCGGCGGATAATTGCACACGCGTATTAATTGATGAAATATTTCTCCGCTATGGGGTACCACAGCGGTTAATAAGCGACAACAGGACACAAACAGTGACCGCCATAATGTAAAAACTCACGTTTTGTCTAGGCATATCAGACATGCCCTAATTCCTGTGTATCACGCTGAAGCAAATATAGTTGAACGTAAGAACCACGGTTTAAAAACACAATTAGGTATACTAGTTGGCAAAGAACACCTCTCATGGTACCGGCACTTAACTTCTATAAGATTCGCCATTAACACAGCCCGATGTGAAAGTACAGGACAAACGGCGGCCTATCTGTCCTTCGAGAGAGAGCTGCGAACTCTACAAGACGTCACAGACGATCTTAGCACTATCGTACGTAACGAAAATTTTGTCGCGGAAATCACTCCAATCCGACAAAACTTATCTATGTCTCTCCATCTGGCCAAAGAGCTTACCGAAGAACGACAAGAGAAAAATCAAGCATAAGTAAATAAACATAGGCGTCGTGGACCGGATTAAGCACCTGGCGACAAAGTGCTAGTCAAATCACATTTTCTTAGTAACGCCGCAAAAGGATACTCAACGAAATTGGACCCACGACACGACGGGCCCTACGTCATACCCCGTAAACACGGGCCTACTAGCTACGAAGTTGCCGAGCCGAGTGAAGACCCCATACCAATACGGATTTATCATACTAGCGACCTGACTCCTTATCAGTCTTCTGAAAACTCAGAAGACGTACCTAAGCCAGAGCGGGAAATTAGGAGAAGATAGTATTGAATAATTACGTTAATAAATATTTTAACCCGTTTACATATTGATATAGTGTCAAACATAAAATATTAGATATTTTGTGTAATCTCTGACTTAAGCGCGAGTACCACAAACGTTACTAGCTAATACAGGAGTGGATGTTTTTGCGATCAAGAGACACAGTGGGTGGAAATCTGCGACGATTACAGAAAGTTATAATGCTGATAATTTTTATGTAACAAAAATGAAGTAGCTACAGGATTCTTCATAACGGCACTTCATCTGTAGCTTCTAGTAGTACGTTGCATCAGGTTATTATAAAGGATCAGCAGACAATACTAAGCCTCTGTTGTCAGACCAGTTGCAGAAGAATGAGAAAACCAATGAACATGAGGGAAGCTATCCTAATTTTATCAATAATGTTACAAATTGTAATAATTGTAGTATAATTATAAATATTAAATAATAATGACAGCTTGTAGTTCAATTTTTTTTTATTATTTGCATGTCTGGAACTCACTTACCACCTGTTGTCAATAGCAAATAGGAGTTTCGCGGTAAAATGAACTTACCTGCTTAAAAACAATTAAACAGTAGTTTACTTACCATAGTGGGAACAAATGAATAAAATATATGTTTTGTTTCATCTTTTAATTTAATTTTTATATAATTCAAAAAGAAAAATCCCAGACTTTTTTGTCGGTTATAAAGTATTACTAGACCCTTCCAAATTACCAAAAAATAAACTTTTGGCAATTATATCAAAGTAGACGATTAAGGAACAAAAATAATTTTAATAATATATAGGTACCTATACCGTGTCTCCTTCTTCCATGTGAAAAATCCATCATGGCTCTCTGATGAATACCTTCCGCAGGGGGAGTACTCATGTTCATCATGCTGTTGCTGTTCTCGCAAATGTTGATGTGTAACGGTGGCGAAATGTGTCGCCTATCCACCAAACTGGGAATGTGTCGGCGATCTCCATTGTTCGGTACTGCAACGCCAGCGTTGGGGTGGAAATTTTGGCTACCGCCGTTTCCACCGTGACCAATCGGCATTGAAACTACACGAAGAGTTTGATGACCTGATAAAAATCGTTGATTATTCTCTGGGGTGATAACTGTACGAAATATATTAAATCTTTTGTTGATCAATTTAATGTTGTGAAAAAGTGATGTCAAAGTTGACAGAAATAAATCAATTAAAAAAGTCATTCCAATTTAGTTTCTTTCGTAATATTGGATAAAATTGATAAAAGCTTGTTTTTTTCTCTGGTTTATTTTGGCAAATTAACCCTACACTGTCTATAGAAACAACAATAACAAGTAGTGGAAATTGTTTTTTCTCAAGTGTGACTATTTTTCTGTAAGGAGCTCTTAATCAATATTGAATGTATTGGGGAGCAGCAATCAAGCTGATACTGCTTTTTCTAAAGTAGTATATTATTGCTAAAATTATTAATTTCGGTTATCAATCTTAATAGAGATTTAAAATAATTATCTGTAAACAAGTTATTGAGAATAGATAATTTCGAATCAAATAATATCAGGGAAAAACATGCGGTCATTAAACTACATAAGAAAATACTTTCGTGACGAGCCCTTTAGCACATATTATACACAATATAGGTCAATTTATAGAGCAATAATAAAGAAGGCAAAAGATGATTATGGGGAAAAAATAATGATAAACTTAAACAGAACATACATATAGATCCTGAGCAGTTCAATAAATTTTATTGTAATATAGCCGAATCCTTGATTAAAACATTAAATTCTACAACCGATCCTCTATCGTACATGAAATATGTTCATATAAATCAACAATTTAAGTTATATCCAACGAATACCTATGAGTTAAGAAAAGTATTTCCTAATATCAAAAAGAGAAATGCTTGTGGCTGTGACAACTTGTCTATTAAAATATTTAACAATTTACCATACACAGCCTTAAATGTTTTAGCAATTTTGATTAACAAATCGTTTCAAGAGGGAGTATTTCCAGACTTTCTTAAAACTAGCGTGATAGTTCCAATTCATAAGGGAGGATATGATGGGGATCCATCTAATTTTAGGCCGATATCTCTGATTCCCACATTGGCAAAAATAATTGAAAAACTTGTAAAACATCGACTAACAGAATTTTTAGAAATAAATAGTATAATTGATAGCAGACAATTTGGGTTTCAGAAAGGTAAAAATACATCCGATGCCATATTTACCAGTCTAGAAAATATATACCGGTCGCAGCAGTTTTTTGTGATTTGACAAAACCTTTTGACTGTGTTAAACATGAATTACTGCTGAGAAAATTAAATCATTATGGGATTAGGGATGTTGGCCTTGGATGGATGAACTCGTATCTGTCTGAACGTAAGCAATTTGTTAGAACACCACACTCAAATTCAAATGTCAGATCTGGTAAATGGGGAGTTCCACAGGGTTCAGTATTGGGTCCAATCTTGTTTCTTCTCTATGTCAATGATCTTACAAATTTAAATATTCGTGGTAATTTTACTATGTTTGCCGATGATACCACATTAACTTGGCATGAGTCAAATGAACAGAAGCTTCATAACATTGTATCCAGTGACTTACAAACGGTTAAGGAATGGTGTAGTGCAAACTAACTAACACTAAATATAAGTAAAACAAAAATAATGACATTTAATTGCAGATTACCACCTGTTCAACTTGGAAATGACACTGTGGAGAGTGTTGAAGAAGCAAAATTTTTAGGACTCAACATTGATAGTAACCTGACGTTTAAAGGACACATTAATATCTTAAAAAAGAAAATATCCTCAGGCTGTTACGCTGTTAGATCATCTTCGTGTGAATTGGGATTCTCGGTAGCTAAAGATGTATATTACGCTTTAGTGGAATCGGACTTAAGGTATTCCTTACAATTTTGGGGCTCTTGTAATGGGGAACTATTCGAAAGTATTTTTTTATTACAGAAACGAGCTATACGATTCTTATGTAAAATAAATAAAAGAACTTCATGTAAAACATATTTCGTGAAACATAAAATACTGACTCTTACATCACTCTATGTACTAGAAGTAACATCCCTCATTCATAAGAACAAAGAGCAGTATATTACAGAGAGTCATTATAACACAAGACAAAGTGGCAATCTGTCGCTACTTATACCTAAAACTTCCTTGGTGAAAGCCTCATTTATTTACAATGGAGTCAAATTATATAATTTGTTGCCAGCATATATAAAGAATATAGAGCATTTAAATAAATTTCGGCAAGTAATGAAAGAAAAGTTGATAGACGAGGCGTACTATAATTTAAATGAATGCTTTTCTCATATGCATTCTCTATATTATTCTTGTCTCCAGTGTATATAAACAAGTAAAGAAAATGAAGTTAAAATATTTTAGAGTGCTTTCAATTATTGTAATATAATTTAGTTATTTATTGACAATACATATAAGTTATGTTGTATGTATATAATATGTAAAATTTGTGTGAGAATGTATTTTTTTTATATATCTTTTATCTAGTAATATTTAATGATTTGTTGGTAAATTAATTTTTAACTTATTAACTTATTTTACAAAGTGTTTGTCAATAAGACTTGTTCTTGGACAATAAACATATATTCTCTCTCTCTCTCTCTAAAGTTCATATATCTTCGGGGGCACCTCAAGGAGTTAAATAAGTTTAATTAATCTTAGTTTTAGACCGGATATAGGGATAATTGCTCCTACTGGTGATTAAAACCCCAATTCGAGTAGTAATAAACAAAATGTGGTTATTAAATTATTGCCAGGGAAACATTTTACTCACTAGGTATATTTAAATCGTGACGAATATCTTTTTGTAGTTCAATATATTGATTTTATCATTTGAAACATTCACAGTATCTTATCAAAACTTTATTATTACTATTTCTGCATACCTATGTGATTTATGAAATATAAACAATTCCTTGGTTGGTGTGTGTAATCGATTATGATTAAACATTGTTATTTATCAAGTGCTTGGAACATGTGTCATAGGAAAAAATAAAAAAAAAATATTCAAATAGGTACTGTAAAATTGCAAGGCTTGCTAAAAACATGAATCGATTTTTGAGAAAAAAATGTATTCAAATGCTTTGATATAAAGAATAAAATCGTTAGAATTGCCAGCATCAAATATTCCTACTGCTTCCAAATTTTCATAAAATATTATTTTTTAGACCCAAAAGCTCTAGATGTTTTCTTTTTAAATCGTATATGTCAGACAATAAAACGGAATTTCTTGCCGCAAACCCCCTAACAAACCCTAAAAATTCGTTTTTGGAAACTTTTTTTATTGTCAAAAATGTTTTCTGTCAAACTTATCATTGATAGATTTTTCATTTTTATGTATATAAAAATATATACAAGATGCTAACACAGATTTGGTGTTACGCTTAGGTAGTTTATAAACAGAAAAATAATAAAAACATGATTAAAAAAACAAAAGAAATTATGCAGTAATGGTTTTTGGAAAATTTGTTTTTAATTAGTAGAAAAAAATTTCACTGCTTAATCAATTTACAAGTATAAAAGCATAAAATAAAATATAAAAACTATCTGATTATGGACCCAGAGACGCTCTAAAAGTGTCACAAAAGAGTGAAATAAAAGTTAACAAAAAGGTATCCTAGTAAATGAAAACATTTTTTTAAAAATGGGTGAAAATAAAGAGATCAGCAACATTGAAAACCTTGAATAAATCCTTTTATTTGTGGAATTTCCAAACAGAAATATCCTTCAAAACAATTGGACTCTTTAACATTGTAGCAGTTGAGGATTTGAGATGAATTTAACCTAAGATATAGACAAGAAATCATGGATTTAAGAGATGTTGCGCAAGAAATAATACGTATATATACGTCAAATAATAAAAATGAATTTATTGCCTCAATCCACTCCTACAAAGTTTCAGGTGAATTTCGGGATGCAAATGCACACCCTCCTTAACGAAAAAAAAATTAAACTTACATTATGACAACCGAAAATTAGTTTTTAGAAAAATTATAATGCCCGGACGGTTTCCTGTCATATATAAATTAATTTCATATCCCAACCGCCGCCTACAAACGTTTAAGTAAATTTTAAGACGTAAATGCACCCCATCCTTCATTGAACAAAAATTATAATTACATTTTAACAATCAAAATGTCGTTTTTGTAAACTTTTTATTATCGAGAACGTTTCCTGTCATATATATCGAATGATAAAAATGGATTTCTTGCTACAAACACCCCTTACAAATGTATAGCTAAATTTCAGAATGTAAATTCGCCCCAACCTTCATAGCAAAAAATTTATAGTTACATTTTGACAATTAAGAGTTTGGAAACTTTTTATTATCAGGTTTTTTGTCAGACGATAAAAATTAACTTCGTGCCCGATCCATCCTTTATAAACTTTTATGTAAATTTCAGGATGGAAATGAACTCCCCCCTTCCCCCCGTGATAGAAAAAAATTTAAAGTTGCATTTTGACAATCAGCATGTCGTTTTTGGAAACTTTTTATTATCACTGCAAATTCTAGTATTTATATTTGGTTCCCAATGTACAAATGTTTACTTTCTTCCCTTTAATAGTATTTAATTATTTAAATTATTGCGATTTGCGGCCAAAGTTGAGGTTTTAGAAAAAAAAAATTAAATGTAAAAGTTGTATATCTCAAAAAGATCGACAACTTTTATATAGGTAACTTTTCACATAACCTCAAAATTCTTGAGAAATACCGACTTATACGTTTTTTATTTTTAAGGCGGGTTTATACAACATTCAGATAGTCATAACCTTAATCACAGTCACAATCATAAGAGTTAAACTAATTATTTCTCATAGGTTAGTTTATACAATTGTCACAATCATAATCATAAGCATAATTTTACTGACCTTGGAGTTCCTAACTTTTAACTTTATGATTATGACGAGAATTGAAATCCGCATGCTTCGAAACCAACAGGCGATGAGCAATGTTGACAAAGAGGAGTCTCGGTTAAAGAATGAATTTTATTGGCCGTTTTTGGAAGTATTTCTGTGTTCCGTCAATCATTGTTTATATCATACTTCATTCATTTGGCTGTTGGCTAATTTCATTTATATGAATTTTATGCTTATGACTGTGACTATTAAAATTGTATTAACGCCTTTTAGAATTGTGATTGTGATTAAGTTTATAATTCTGACTGTGATTATGATTATGACTATCTAAATGTTATATAAACCCGCCTTAAGTTTCCGCAAAAAATGTTCAATTTGAATGAAAATTTGGTAAAAGGTAGCTTTTATAGTACCAAACTATGTAAAAAAATTTCACATTAAAATATTGAATACACCTTTCCCATAAAAAATACTGTAAAATACCTTGGATTACTGTTAGACAAGAAACTTTTATGGAACGACTGTATACACCAAGTAATCAAAAGAATTGAAAATTCAATGAATATACTAAGAGCTTTCTGCAATACAAAGTGGGGAGCAGATCCAAATACGGCATTACTCTTTTATAAAACAATGGTAAGATCAATTATAGACTATGGAAGTCGTCTATATGGAACAGCGGCTGAAACACACTTAAACAAAATTGAAGCCCAACAGAATAAACGCTTGAGAATATGCCTAGGATATAACAAATCCATCCCTATAAATATTATGCAAGCAAGCAATAAAAAAAATTAATTATGAAAAAAATATGATTAAAAAAAACAATAAAAAAACAAATTATGAAAAAAATATGATTTAAAAAATAATAATAAAAAACAAATTATGAAAAAAAATGATTATTAAAAAAATGTATATATAAACAAGAAAATGAAAAAAATTTTGAACTAGAATAAAAAATACTAACAAATTAACATTATACTGTGCTCAGTCTTGCAGAAAAATTAGACAAATTTTTAATAAAATAATCAGTCACCACCTTAGTCTGGCTAATTGGCATTAGCCAAAGCCATTAACCTATTTAAAAAAAAGCCACTGCCGTCCATTATAAAACCAATTGCTCCAAGAAAAAATAAGAGCATATGAAATCCACCTAATAGGACCCTAACTTTGAGAAAACCATGTGGATGTTCTGTGGATTTACGCAAGACAATATATATATCGAGCTTTTTGATATAGTGGCTGGTCGAAAGTCACAAAGCATAAGTCTTCTGGACGGTCTCTTTTATTTTCTGCAGTAGATTTTAATAAAAGTGTTAAAATGGTAATAAGATCACTCGGTGGACTATTTATGAATGACAATGGAATAATTTTTGAAGTTTGATAATCTGAATTTGAGTACATACATTCCATAAATCGACTATATCCGTTTGCTTTTTTATTTGTATATTTATGAATGAACATTTGCAAAGTCTTTGCCAAACATATCCTTTATAATAACAGTTCAAAACACTTGCCACTTATTTTATTGTGTATAATACTGTGTGCAAATTAAATTATTATTGAAATAATGTTATATAGTGTATTTTTTTCTGTAGAAATCGATGGTAAAGTTTGTTTTTTATTATTTTCATAAATTTAAAAAGTTAACTACAATTAATAAATAATTAGTTCTCGAAAAACAGGATTTTTCAGTTTTTTGCATTTTTGAGCGTTTTTCAATAGTGACTACTATTTTTTTTTTAGAAAGTAGATGTAAAAACGAAAAAAATGAGATCCCACGGAACCTTCTACGATTATTTTTTTACGTACAATTTTCATTTGAAAAAAAGTGATTTTGACCAAAAAAACGTCTAACTCGAAAAAATTGCAATATTTTAATGTGAATTTTTTTTCCATAGTTTGGGACTATAAAAGCTACCTTTTACCAAATTTTCATTCAAATTGAATATTTTTTGCAGAAACTAAAAATAATAAACATAATAGTCGGTTTTTCTCGGAAATTTTGAGGTTATGTGAAAAAGTTACCTATCTATAGGCTGTAGATCTTTTTGAGAACTACAACTTTTAAATTTAACTTTTTTTTCTAAAACCTCAAATTTGGCCGCAAATTGCAATAATGTGTTTTTCCACCCTAGGATGTAAATTCACCTTCTCCTTGATAGAAAACATTAAAGTTACATTTTGACAATCAAAAATTTGTTTTGGATGGTTTTTATTATTGGGTTTCCTGTAAGACGATAAAAATTAATTTTTTTGCCCCAATCATCCCCTATAAACCTATAGGTAAATTTCAGGATGTAAATGAACCCCCCTCCCACTGATAGAAAAAATTTAAAGTTACATTTTGACAATCAAAAAGTCGTTTTGGAGACTATTTATTGTTAGGAGCATTTCCTGTCATAAATAAATGAATTTGTTGCCCCTACCCCAGCCTGCAAACTTTTGGGTAAATTGTAGGATATAAATCCACCCTTTACTTGATTGAAAAAATTTAAACTTTCATTTTGACAATTAAAAATTCGTTTTTAGAAACTATTTATTGCTGGAACGTTTCCTGTCAAATATGTTGGACAATAAAAATGAATTTTTTACCCCGAACCACCCCTACAAAGTTTTAGGTGAAATGCAGGATGTAAACTCACCCCCTCCTTGACCAAAAAAAATTAAGTTGCGTTTTAACAACAAAAAAATCGTTTTTGAATCTTTTTATTATCAGAACCTTTCTCCTAGGCAATTTTTATCCCTTATTTTGAAAATTTCGCACCCTTAAAAGCTAATTGGTACATAATAAACTATTGGCATGAGCTGGTTTTTCAGATGGCATTATAGAAAAATAAAGGAGAAACCTCTGAATGAAGAAAGAACAGTTCCTTACAAATACAGAAATTGTAAAAACTATTGGTGCAAAGTTGAAAATAGCATCTAAAAGTTGTTTAATGGGTGTTGTCATTACAAATTTAACACGTTCTTGCATTAGGAAACAGACTATAGCTTTAAAATTTTCTAATACATATATATAATAAAAAAAACAAAAGCTATTGTTTACTACCTTTATTTCAAAATTACTTTCAGAAATTACCTTCTGATAATTTTATCAAGCACTAACTGGCGTATTTTACCAAGCAGCAACTGGTGTGGTTCGAATATATATTTGCACAAAGATAAGGTATGTTTATTAAATTCACGACACACTCAGACAATGAATAATAATAATCTTTAATTGAGTATGTAAAAACCACTTTACAAAATGCACATATTGATAGTTTCAATATTTGAATATAATGTGGGGGCTAACAAAAAAATGTTTTGCAATTATAAAAACCTTCACTATCCTGATATTGCAAAAAATAAATAATCAAAACTATTTTACCCCTTAAATCGCAATTATTCAAGGTGCTAGGCAAAATCCCAAAAAAATTTCAAGGTCGTTATATTGTTTTCAAAACAAAAAGGAAAAGTTCATAAGGAGAATATTAACAAAATTATTTCATACAGCATATACCCATAAAAAAGTATGTTTTACTTCTCACCTGAGGCTTCATTGTTGTAGTGAGTGAGGTTGTTTCTGGCTCCGGGACTCAGCTGGGGATTCTTTGGGTAACTGTGCAAATGATTTGGCTCTTTAGGACTACCATTAGGAGTAACAAGGCATTCACTAAAATACAACATAATTAAAATAAATTACGAAAAAAGCAGCTGATTATCAAGGACTTACCGTCTATTAAAATTAGTTTCATACTCTCTATTATACTCTTTAGGGTACCTGCTTGGCCACTTTTGGTGATTATGGGGATGATTAATTGGATGATTAGAACGATTTGGTAGATTATTGTTGTGTCTGTTGAAATTAGAGGAGTTTCTGCGATGTGGGTTGTGGTTATTGGAATTCATTATCTTACCTAAAAAGCAAACATAGGCTAATAATAACTACAAGCCACTACCCAAATATTTATACTCACAGTTTTACAAGCCAATATTAGTTAGAACAGTGAATAATAATGTAATTATTCAACGAACGATATCACCATTCAATGGCCAATTATTAGGCAAGAGGGGAAACAGTCATTTCACTATTGTGTATCATGCTATTGATCCATAGGCATTTCACTAATTCTTTTAAGAAATACAAGCAATACTTATTTATATTATTGCTGATGGTTCTCGAGTTAACAAAAACACTAGGAAACACACAATTTTTAGAATAAAACCGAAAAAATAGATACGTAGGGCACCACTATTTTTTCTTTTTATTTATCTTGTGCTTATCTCCTCAGTGTTGCCAACACAACTATTGTCTTTTGTCGATTTTTATACGCCACGCCCGCCAAATTCAAAATTCTTATTATATTCAGTAGTTATTATCAACAACATTCTAATAACCAAAAAAAAAGAAGTAAAATATCTAGGAATATCCTTGAACAGTAAATTAACATGGAAAAACCTCACATTAACACATGAAATAGATATGTTTTAATTTTTGATGCCCCAAACAACGAATCACATTCACTTTCCAGCGCTTTGCCATATTTACAATTTCTCTTGAGTTGCGGGAAAAATTATATTAGAAATTTAATTGAAAATTTGTTAAAAAGTTTTGCAAATAATAAAAAGTCATACTCATTTTCACATTAAAGTCGCTGCTTTTGAAAATAATGAAAAACATTGAATTTTATTTAATAAAGGCATATTCTTATATAAATTTTAAACAAGTATTTGTTGTAACTAGTAGTGGCAGCATTCCTCAATATTTCAGTACATGCTTTATTTGTATATTTTTAGTAGTTTTGTCATTGTTCAATTACCATATAAAGAGAGATACAAATATCGTCAGGACGTGCCCGAGGATAAAAAATTCGAACAGTGATTCTCACCTTAGAAATGTTTCCCTATAGTTCTTTGGTTTTTGGCGCAATAGGGAAAAAGGGAATTTCACCTATTATTCAGGAAATTTTCAACCCTTTTTTTATGTCAATTAATTCAATTTTCACAAAATTTAAAATTAAATAGTCCTAACGATAAAAACCTATTAAACTTACACTTAAGGTTCAATGTTCAACTTTAAAAAAATATTGATTTAAAATTCAAAGCTTTTTTACGTCTGTAGTTCAGAAACTATTATTTTTGTTAGCTACCTTTTATAACAATTTTACAATATTACAATATAGTTATGATAGATATTGCTGCAATACCGTTTGTCGTATCTGTTTCTGATAATAAACACCATTACCAAACTATTGTATTTTGATTTTGACGTAAGTAGAAGTGCAAAAATTCAATGTAATATTGATCTGGGAAATTCTAGGGATTTTTCCACATAAAAATTGGGAATTTTCGGCGAACTCAGTTGGCAACAATGATTTCGAATGTGCTTAGTATTTAAGTAAATGTGCTTTCATCGATTAAAAAATTATGTTCTATTACGAGCGCATTACAATTAGAGAGTAAAAATTTAGTTCTTACGTTTTTATGTGCTTTCAAGACTTTTAGTAACAAAATAAACTTTTTAGTGGGAGTCGATGCGTGTGCTTAAACGAGTCAAAATCGTTTGAATTTTTGCTCTTCAGTTATTTCCAGTACTAGTGACTACAGAACACCCCCACTAGTGACCTACCAAGTTAAATTTATTAATCAGTGTTACAAAAACCGACGTATGTATTGAACATTTTTAAGTATCTTCAATCGAGTTTTTGTCATTGCGCTGATTGATTGTTTACATTTTTTCGCTTCTTTTCGTTAAATAAACTGATAATAGCCAACTCATCAACCGAGTTTCGATAAATTCAGTTTTTGCCTGCTCCTCATTACCAGAGGCGTAGGCAACATTTAGTTATGGATATATTGCTGAACACTAAAATAAAACCACTAAGTTGTAATTAACTAAGCCATCCTAACAATTTGCTTTTGAGTACAAGGGCAAGAATAAATTAAACAGTTTTTCCTCAGCCCACAGAAACCAAAATGTCGCACAATTTTAATATCAACAACCCAACGACTAGCAACAGTTATGTATCAGCCGTTAAGTCAGCACCTAAACCATCTTTCCCAAAAAAGGATCAAGCCATAGTGATGCACGCCGAAGACAACCTAAAATTATTTGACTATGTTAAGGCAATAGGCGATATTGTAGGCCCCAAACATATTTCTTTTGCTTCGAGGATCTCGAATAACAGAATTTGCATATATCTAACCAATTCTAATCTTATTGACGATCTGTTAAAATCCCATCCATCCGTAACCATCAACAATAATGTCATAAACATCCGCAGACTCGTATCTCCGACAAAAAGGATAATTATCTCGAACATATCTCCTTACATACCCCATGATCTTGCTGAAAATGCAATAAAAAGCCTTGGTTTACAATTAACCTCCCCTGTCTCGTTTCTGCGAGCTGGTATCCCAGGCGACGAATATTCTCATATATTAAGTTTTAGACGACAAGCCTACGTTCTTTCCCCATCAGACGACGAATTGCAGACCTCATTAATCATACCTTTTGACGGCAACGAAAACAGAATCTTTCTATCTACGGACAAAATGAAGTGCTTCATTTGCAAGCAACCCGGACACATCCCTACAAATTTCCCAAATCCCCTTACCAACAATATAATGTCGCAATCCACTCTGACTGAACAAACTGAACAGGTATCCTCAAAAACAGACTCTGTAAACCCAATAGAACGCAACGAAGTGAGTTCATATGAAGACCCGATAACCCCACAAGAAAACCAGCCTGCTGCCGCTCTGCCTCCAGTCCAAAAACGCGGATATGCCCAGCTTTCATCACATAGTGAAAACTCAAGTGTACCTGCAGAAGCAGAAGTTAACACGGACGATATGCCTCCCCCTCCATTCTCCACAGCAGTTCATAAAGCATTAAAGAAGAAGCGCAAAGAGAATGTATCTACTGAATCAAACCTTTCTACATCCATAAAAGATTGTATAGCAAGAACCTACCAGAAAACGCCAGATGCCTTCATACTTCCCATAGAAAATCTATATGACTTCTTAGAAAATACTTTTGGTAACTCTGATCCATACTCGGAAGCCCTAAAACACACAGAGAACATCATCGGTCTAGTCTCAAACCTTTACCTAATTTACTCGGATCTCACAAATAGGTCCATAAAGAACAGAATTACCCGTATAACGAACAGGTTGAATAAAAAGCCTAAATCTGACACTGAAGAAACTGAGAGTTTGGAGATATGTCTAATGAACCAAGTGATGAAGAATATAGATCCGAAGGCTCACAGCAGTCGCATAAATCGTCATACTAAATTTCTTATTACCATGCCCCTCTCCTTAATACAGTGGAACTGCGACGGTTTTTACCCTCGTTTGGAACGATTACAACAGCTTTTAACTGATTACTCGCCAAACTTCTTTTGTTTACAAGAAACGAATTTTACCAAGTCTCACAACCCTCACTTAGAAAGTTACGTTGGTTATCATTTTATAAGAACTACTCATTTACGTGCTAGTGGTGGATCCTCAGTTTTTGTCTCTAATGATATATTTCACCAAAAATTAAATTTGAATACAAACTTAGAAGCAGTTGCCATCAGCGCATGGTGCCCTAGAAAAATTGCTATTTGTAGTGTATATGTCCCTCCAAACTACACTGTAAGAGACACAGATATAATGGATCTCATAAGCCAATTACCTATACCATTTATCTTAGTAGGCGACTTTAATGCTCACAACACAATGTGGGGTTCAGAACGTACGTTTGCCCGTGGCAAAATGATTGAAACCGTAATTAACAATAGTAACATTAATCTACTAAATACTGGCAGCAGCACATATTTTCATGTACAATCCGGATCCTTCTCCTCAATAGACCTCAGCATGTCAGATCCAGGAACAGCACCCTTACTAACGTGGCAAACCCTTGATAGCCTCTACGATAGCAATCACTTTCCTATCCTAATTTCAGAAAATGAACCAAAACAAATTAATATTAAAGGAAAGTGGAAAATAGCAAAAGCAGACTGGGAACTTTACAGCCTAACGCTGAAGGAAAATACAGACAATATCAATTATTCTAATGATGTAGACGAAGCTGTTGACCAATTGACTAACTCCATAATTTCTGCAGCCAATAAATGTATAGGAAAGTACTCCGTCAACCCTCCAAAACGAACCGTTCCCTGGTGGAATGAATCCTGTAACAATGCAGTAAAGGAGTGCAAAAAGGCGCTTAATAAATACCGAAGAACCAGAAATGATTCAGACTTGATAATCCTCAAAAGAATGAGAGCGAAATCCAAAAGGGTTCTTAAACAAAGTAAACGAGAGTCGTGGAATAAATACACAAGCACTATAACCTCTGAAACCTCTCCATCTCAAATCTGGACCAAGATAAGACAGACGAAAGGGAAAAACACTAGTTTTAAAATACCTGGCTTAACCCATGAGGGTGAAGTCATTACCAATGACCAACAAATTGCCCAACACTTACTAAATAAAACCAAATCCAACCCCGAACCTCCAAACTCACCAAATAACTCACATCCTGAACAAATCTCTTACAACTGTCACCCACTCAATTTTCTTTTCACCCTTTCTGAATTAAATTCAGTCCTACCTTCACTGAAGAACACAGCTGCAGGACCGGACGATATCCCTATGAGCTTTCTAAAACACCTACATTCAGCAACAAAAACCAAATTGCTCGAACTTTACAACAAAATATGGTGCAGTCAACAATTTCCGGCTCAATGGAAAGAATCAATTATTATACCAATCAAAAAGAACGACTCCAATACTAATTTTCCATGCTCCTTTAGGCCAATCTCTCTTACCTGTACATTGTGTAAAATTCATGAGAAATTGGTTAACAGACGCCTACACTGGTACCTAGAATCGCACAACCAATTATCTACAGCGCAGACAGGTTTTAGATCAAACAGATGCACATTGGATAATCTGGTTACTCTACACACAGACATCTCACAAGCCATTGAAAGTAAAAAAGATATAATCGCCGTGAGTCTAGATATTGACAGCGCCTTCGACACAATCCGTAAAACTTTAATTTTTAAGAAATTCACAGACTCTAATTTAACTGGAAATATTCTCTCCTTTCTACAAAACTTCTTAACCAACAGATCGTTCAAAGTCGTTACAAATGGGCAAAAGTCTACTTCGTACGCGCCAGAAAATGGAGTACCACAAGGCTCGGTTCTTAGCTCCACTCTATTTCTGATGAGTATCAACGATATCTGCTCCCCTATAAATCCACCTGTCAAATATGTACTATATGCCGACGACCTCATTCTCTACTGCCAAGGTAAAGTCACTACTAGTACTTGTACTTTACTTCAGAAGGCTCTAGATTACATCCACAATTGGTCTCTCAAATCTGGTTCTCACTTTTCAACAAACAAATCCAAAGTAATCCAGTTCAGCAAAAGACTAAATCCTCTTCCTCCACAACTAAAATTCAATGGCGACTTGCTACAAGTGGTTGATCAACATAAATTCCTAGGAGTAACATTTGACAAAAAGATCACATGGAGGCAACATATCCAAGAAACTAAAGCCAATTGTCTAAATAAGATTAACATCTTAAAATCATTAGCACATCACCAATGGGGAGCAGAAGAGGAAATACTAATAAGGATTTACAGATCACCGGTTCGCTCCAAACTAGATTATGGAAGTATCCTCTACATGAGCGCCTGCAAATCGTATCTCAAATCTCTTGACACTATCCAAACCTCAGCATTACGAATAGATCCAGTCCTACCGAAAGCATCTACATTGAATCTTCTGAACCACCCCTTTTCATACGACGAGAATGCCAACTATTATCCTATTTTTCCAGAATATCCGCCCACCCACAAAACCCAGTGTTTAAGTTAATTGATTCTATAAAACCAGCTCCTGAAAACAAACCAAAACATCGCTCTCATCTCCACAAATGCTATACCCTATTTCAAGAAACATTAATCTTAGAGATACAACTCCCATAAAACTTTCGAATACTCCTTCATGGACCAGAAAACCGCCACTACTGAATACAAGCCTAAACAACTACAACAAGTACGAAACGCCTAACATAGTCCTTAGACAAATATTCAGTGAGCTGATAAATAACCAGCAGTTCGACAAAATCCTATACACTGATGCCTCCAAAGAAGTCAATGGTACCGGATGTGCTGTTACTACAGTAGATACAACAATAGCAACATACAAATTTCCTGACGTATGTAGTATACATACAACCGAACTATATGGAATACTACAAGCCTTGAGGACTCCAACACAGGATAACAGCAAACTTGCCATATGTACAGACTCCCTTTCATCAGTATACTCCATCAAGCACAACCGTTCACAACATCCCTTAGTCCATGATATCCTCGACACCTGCCACGACCATCACACTAGAGGCATCGTTGTGAATATCATCTGGATCCCTTCTCATGTAGGAATCACAGGCAACGAACGTGCAGACCAAGCAGCGAAACAAACTTGTTCAGCCGACTTGCCAGTAGAGAAAATTCAACTTCATCAAGATTTAAAATCAGCAGCTCGACATATTATGACTAAAACATGGCAAACACATGGAACACAAAACTCCGTACAATACAACCAACAGTTACCGCCCAGAAGATGCCTCCCATGACAAGAAAAGACAAAAGTGTAATAAGAAGACTCAGAATAGGTCACTCACGGCTAACCCATGGTTACCTGATGTCTACAGAGAATCCCCCTATCTGTGAATCCTGTGATAATGTAAGACTTACAATAGAGCATATACTTACAGATTGCAAACACTACAGCCCAACTCGTCGCAAACACAAGCTCAGTGGAAGTCTCAAAAACATTCTCGGAAAACCTAACCAGTTTAGTGCTGTGATTCAGTTCCTCAAAGACTGTTAATTGTTTAATTTAATTTGATTTTTATTTGTAACTAAATGTATGACAGATCCCGTGTCAGTGGCCGCTAGATGCCGAGACACGTTAATTTTAATAAAAAAAAAACTTTTTAGTTAATTAATTTAAATTTTTTGGAATATCATGGTTCATCAGTACCAATTTTATCAGAAAAACAACCGAAATTACCAAGGTCATGTATCCACAATACCATCCCCACTTTTTATAATTCATTCATTAATTTACTACTGGCGTTTAGGGTTGTTGGCCGCAGAAAGAAACGTGTTAATGAATGAATAGCCCTCTCTATTGCGTATTACTCTAAAAAAGACACATGTTAATGAAGAATAGAAAACAAATCGACTTAACTACTAGTCAAATACACTGTTTGATAAGGAGAAAACGAAATAACTAGCCGTGGAAAACAAAATATTGATCTACAAAACAATAATACTTATTTGGAGTTATGGCATTGAAATATAGGGCTGTGTCCAACATAAATATAATCCAAAGATGCCAATCTGAACAATATTAGATGCTCCATGGTTCGTCACCAATAAAACAATTCATAACGATCTCAATATAAAATTTGTAAAACATGTCATGCAACACAAAAGCAACACCCATCACGAAAAAATTGAAAATCACGAAAACCCAACCCTACAACCCCTACTGATAAGAGAAGACAACAGAAGAATCAATAGACACTGGCCAATTGACTTTCTATGAAGTACCTTGGGTTTCGTCAATGGTCGCGAATCCTCATATCATGCCAAATTCCTTAGTCATAAATATTGGCTTATAGAATGAAAGTATTCTAATTGCTGGTTAAATTATAATAAAAACATTAAAAATTTATAATTATTTCAAATTAAAACTTTTTATTCCTATTTACAATGAAGTTTTTATTTAAATTAAAAGAATACGTTTGCGTTGAGAATTCAGCTTATTAATATATCCCCTAGTGTTTTCACTTGACGTAGCCAATTTGCACTGAAAGCTGAAAGTAAACTTTCCCGTGAAAGTGATCCAATGGATATCTACTTCAAGAAAAAATGGAGGAAGATAAATATTCATGTAATAGCGAAGCTCCTTAGTTTGTATGAAATATATAAAATCATTCATCTGGCAACGGTGCGCGCCAAAAAGTTTACTTTCAGTGCTTCCAATAGAACGCAATTATCCTATATTCAGCAGTCTATCTTTTTCTGTTTCATTTATAAATTGTCGTTCTTTGGTTCTCAACTATTTTAATTGCATAAAAGAATTAACGAATAATGAAAATTACTCATATTTGAAATACCTGTATAGATTTTACTTGAAATGTTAAAGTATTATTTTTGTTTTAAGTAAAAATCAGATTTATTATTAACTTTACTCCATTACAAGTTGTTTTTTAATTTGCGGAGTGTAATGGTAGTTCCCTACCTATTAGGGAGTATTTAAATAAGTTATAAGCTTTAAGTATTTTACTCTTAAACTTGTTTTGTAGATATAGTAAAACCGGAGATATATTATGTAAATTAATATATTAGCAGTAAGATTTCGTATGACTCATTCTAGTTTATATCAAGTAGAATCGCAAAAAAATAAATTAAATATGATTGAATTAGTGGAAGCCTATCACTATCTAGTTTATAACATATTATGAATCTTAATAAGGAATAATACTATCCATCTATATTCTGTATCTGTGTATTTATCAATACGAAAATTTAATCTTTAGTTGTCGGTTGTTTGTCTTTAAAACTTTTTGGTACGAGAATATCAAGTGAATTAATAATTTTTATTGTAAGTAATAATAATAATTTGTTCTTTTAAAGTGTTTTATTTTATTAAATCTAAATATGTCATACTAGAGTCTTGGATTTTAAACAATTTAATCTAAGTTTGTAAGTAGTAAGTTTGTTATTCGGATAGGTAACCAATAATTAATACAGCTAGGCACAAAAATTATTTATCGTCGCAAGCAGCTGTGGTCATAAAAATATTGATATCGATGTAACTGGTTATCAATATATATATATATATATATATATATATATATATATATATATATATATATAAATATTCTGTATTCGGTTCTAATTTTGGCGCGTTTAACGCCGTCGCCTGACGTCATGAAAGGCGCTGACGCCTGTTCGAAATTGAAAAGTCGGGAATTCAGTTTATGAAATTGGTGCATGGGATAATGACGGAGACCAGCGGTTCAAAATTTCTTATTTCGTAAATTTCGTCGCGCCAAGTTTTAGGATTGAAAAATTTGATTTAAGTTAACCATAATCAAGAAAGGTAAGTCATCTTTTGATCATGTTTAGCTATCTTGTCGAAAATTAGATTCGTATATATTTATAGCATTATATAAATATTTATTTTTGATGTTTCTGCAGAAATTTTTGTGCTGAGGAAACGTCTGACTTGATTTTTTTCACATTCCGTACGATAAGTAAAAGCAATAATTATCGTTTGTTTTCTGATGCTTTTTAAAATAATTGTATGTTTGGCGAACCAAATATATAAAACCTGATGAACTAGAATATTTTTTATGTAATTATGAAGTTATAAAAAAAGTGTCTTTGGAAAGCATTCATTTTTCTTTGTTGGGCAGTTTCAAACTGTTCATATACTTCTTTAGATATTACCTTTTCGGTTTGCCCAGTTAGTATCGCTTGCAGAGTGTTAGCATGTTATCTTCTGTCAAATCTTTAATATTAGCAATTAATACTATTAATATTATAATAACTGACATGTCTTTTAGAAACATCAAAACAGCTTGGGTGACCATTTAACAGTTCTTTTGATACCATGATACCATGTAATGGCACTTTGCGGAGCCGCCACATCCTGTAATTAAATCCTATATAATCTACAGTTTGCAAAACATGAAATATAAGATCTCAACAGTTTTCCCTTGATTTTTCGCCAGAGCCCTGTATACTATTTACGTCAATTATCAAACCCAATAATAGTTTACAAAAAATTATAGACGTTTCAATGTTTCCCGGTTATTAATAATTTATAATAAATATAAAATAATCCCGTACCTAATATTGAAAATTCTTGTACAATATGCGAAATTTTAGATAAATATACCTAGTACTTTTTCAATCGCACGCAATCTCAAATTAACTGAAATCAAAAGGATGCCATTGTCTAATTTTACAATTTTTTAATAAAACATTTCTACTTAGGACGTAAAAGTAGATACATACCATTTGGCTTTGGCTATGATAGTTTTAAACTGTATTTTTTTATATCTAAATCGGTTTAAATTTAATTTTACTATATAATATTATACGTAATCAAATTTTTCCATTGTTGCTACTTTAACAATCTCCACCTTGGACTTAATTATAATGTACTACTGTAAGTAATGTGAAAAAGAATGAACAAACATTTAACCGAAATAGTAACATGTTTCCACCGAAAACACTCAACATTTGTTATGAAATACACAGATAACCCAATGAAATATATCATTCCTCAAATACTGGGAATATTTTAATATTAATAAATTTGTTTTCGACGATATTGTGAATATAATAATGTATAAAATGGAATGTGAAGAGTTGCTGCCTTGGACTTACGATTTACCACTCTCTGTCTGTGTTTAAAATTACCGATCTATCCTATAGGGAAAATGATGACTTGTTTATTAATGCCACAGACTTTATGATTTTCTAAAATAAATATTTCGAAATTTTTTATTGACAGGCTTCCTGCTTTGCGTAATATGTTCCTTTAATTTGTCGGTTCATTTATTTGATTTTAAATGTACTGGGTGAATAAAAATGTCGATATATACAAGATGATTAATTAATAAAAGCGATATAGAGAAGAAAACAAATATTTTGCTATATTATATTAAACTGAAGTACCTAATTTGTATTATGTCCCTCTTTACATTTAAACTGCAATAATTGTTGCCTACCTAAAAAGGTTATGGGGTTTTATTTGTGTACATGTAAGACCAAAAATTAAAATAATAGGAAAAGGCGGTCATTGGACATTACCGAGTGGTCTTGAGAGAGGGTCACATATATTTTAATATTTTTTTTCTGTAAAAGTGTATCTGTATCATAAAATTATTTAACTGACGAGTTGCGAAAATATTATGCTAAAAATACATTGGTTCATTAACAAATATTTGGTATCGGAAGAGAATGTAATTTAATTTACTTCGGTGCAGAAATACATTATTAAAATTTCAATTTCCGTGATGTTTACTTGTATTTCAAACGAGATCAAAGATACCTATGCGCCTGGCAGAGCAAACATTCAATTAATATTCTCCTTTGTAGAAGAGAAAATCCACCTGTAACGAGCGAGTCAGTCTTTCTATTTTCATGATAATGTGAAAAAGAACAAAAAGGGAAATAAAAATTAGTAAATCAGAACCGTCCAGGGGAATTTTTCAACTAAAAATAAATCTTCTATCGAGAGTGTTCAGCCATACGGTTGTTTTCGATCTCCTTCTATTTGTTTTGAATGATATTTTTAAACGAATCGGTATAACGTATTACAACCTTTTAATCATACGATTACTCAGAACCGGAATCAGACCAAAAATTGGTTTCCACCCATCAAAAACTAATATATAGTTTAAAACAGAATTTAATATTAATTTGTTTTTATGATATAAACATTTCTAATGCTGCAAACGCTTAATAGATAGCGCTACGTGCTCTATGATTTAAATTAAGTTATTTTTGATAACAATGTTTGTAAATAAGTATATGAACTTACAAAATGCAATGTATATTATATTTGACTTTATACGAGGGCAATTCAGAAACTAACCTCCGATTGGTCACAGTGCGGGTAGTGGGGGGAGTAGCGCGCCATCTGTGCATTCACACGCTCAGCAGGTCAGTCGGCATCAAGCCGTAGTCGAGTGAACATCGTACCTGCGCTAGTTTAGTTTTTGTGGCAGTTTGAAATGTGTGCTGCAATAGAAAATCCCGCCAAATGTGAAGTGCGTGCTGTTATAAGGTTTTTTACAGCCAAAGGATACTCTGCAGCAGCTATTCATCGTGAGCTTTGTGCCGTGTACGGACCAAAAGTTATGAGTGAAGGAGTTGTCCGTGAATGGGTACGTTTATTTAAAAGTGGACGAGAAAACGTTCATGATGAAGAGAGGAGTGGTAGACCATCCTTGGTGACTGACGAACTCGTTCAGACAGTTGATGCAAAAGTTCGTGAAAATCGACGTTTCACAATGGCGGAGTTGTCTACTGATTTTCCACAGATTTCTAAGACTCTTTTGTACGAGATAGTGACAGCAAGATTGGGTTACCGTAAGTTCTGTGCACGATGGGTGCCCAAAATTCTTACCGACCACCACAAAAGTCAAAGAATGGCCTCTGCATTAGACTTTCTGTCACGTTATGAGGACGAAGGAGAACCATTGTTAAACAGAATCGTGACCGGTGACGAAACCTGGATTAAGTACGTGAACCCTGAGACAAAAGAACAATCAAAGATGTGGGCACATTCAGATTCGCCTACCAAACCAAAAAAAGCCCGGTAAGATTTTTCTGCCAGAAAACTGATGGCAACGGTGTTTTGGGATGCCAAAGGGGTGTTGTTGGTTGAATTCATGGAACGTGGGACGACTATTAATCAAGACGTGTACTGTGAAACACTAAAAACATTACGACGGGCTATACAGAACAAACGCCGTGGTATGCTGACTTCCGGTATCGTTTTTTTGCACGATAACGCCCGTCCTCACTCTGCTCGCAGAACAACAGCCCTTCTTGAGTCCTTCAAGTGGGACGTTTTCAACCATCCACCTTACAGCCCAGATCTGGCGCCAAGCGATTATCACCTCTTCATGCATATGAAGAAATGGCTCGGGTCCCAGCGGTTTGATGACGACGAAGAGCTCAAAGATGCGGTCACAGGCTGGCTCAAGGCACAAGCGGGTGATTTTTATGCAGAAGGAATTTCAAAGCTTGTGAAGAGATACGATAAGTGCCTCAATCGTTATGGAGACTATGTCGAAAAATAGTGCAAAGATGTAGTTGTAAGATGTATATATTAAAATATTTTTACTTAACTTGGTGTATTTTTTTCAATCAACCGGAGGTTAGTTTCTGAATTGCCCTCGTACTTTATATGCACTGAAAAATAAAAACTAAGATGCCAATAAAAACTACATTTAAAATGGTTAATGTCAAAATGATTAATATTTTGAGATTGCCTATGCACACAATATACCTAATACAGAGTTGAAAAAAGAGGTTGCAGTTTTTCTTGAAAAGCTGAAAGTTCGTTCTAGTAGTACTTATATAATAGCTATGAATAGTAATAAATGACTTATTGTTTAGATTAGAGGAATCAGCATGTAAAATAGAAAGTTGTAAAAATTTCGACTTCAAAGTACATTGTTTGGCATATATGTTGCCGACATTTAGGGGTATCGTTCTTTCGATTCATTAGGCACACATGAAAAGCTAACGCACAACGTAAACGCATCTTAATCACGCATATGTACCTTACCGTTTACCGTATAGGGGTTACGTTTTAAAAAACTTGTTTTATTAAAAAGACTTAAAGTACGACTTCTTGTAGCGTTTCGTCAATGTTTAGTGGTCTAGCTCAACTTTTTGACGCCATATTGTAGGTGTTTTGTTAAAATGATTTTGAAGATGACGATTTAGATGTGTCCAAAAAGTAATAACATTTAAAAAATAGGATGATTAAATCGATTTACGGAATTTTGTATTCATGACGTAGCGGTTGGTAATGCTGACATTAGCGTCATCTTCAAACATTTGAAAATGAAATAATTGTGTCAATTTACAATAAGTTTATGTTTTTTACTTTGTTTAGACCCGGTCTTTCCAAGTGTGAATAAAGTTGTAAATAATATATATTTATCAAATAAGCCCTTGATTCGTCTTTCCATCATTCGATAATTTATATTCGCAGAATATCTAGCATTATTCTACAGTTAAGTTATTAGGAGCTATACCTAAGTTCGAAATAAACTTGTTCGGGTTGTGAATAACAACCGATTGAAGCCGATGAACTTCGAATTGAGCTGTTCTCTTTTTAATTAATTGTTTCTAGTGCTGGCGATTCTAACCTAGTTTAAATAAAAAACTGTCACATTTATTTTTAAATGGATATTTTTAATGATTTATGTCTGCATATAATTATTGTTTTCGATTAATAAATTAATCCGTAAACTAATAATAAGCCTTTAATTACCCACATCAATCAGGTTATGGTCCCAGGATTGTTCCTTGGGTAAACTGTGGGTAATTTTTCTTAGCGCAATCGACAAAAAGTTTGCAAAAAGTGAAAAAGGTGCAGCAACAAAATGACAGCTGTGAGTAGACTTTCTGTGCCAATTTTGGAAGCGAATAATTTCAACAACTGGAGATTTCGCATCTTGACTTTGCTAACTAGAGAACAGTGTAATGATGTTATTGAAAATGATTCGCCACCGTCCACCGAATCAATTGAGGAGCAACAAAAATTCAGGAGACTTGATGATAAAGCAAAGTCCATAATCGTTCAGAGTGTGTCAGATAAGCATTTCGATATTGATAAAGATTGTGCTACTGCAAGAGAGCAATTACAAGTTCTAAAAGAACAAGTTCTTTTATTAAATTATCATTGTGGAGATAATTGTTCGGTTTACGCCCTGGAATCAATGAAAGTTTTAAGGATCATTTTTTGAAATTCGATTCAATAATACGTGATCTTAAAGATCTTGGACCAACTATCGATGAGAATAATCGTGTGATGCCACTTACTGTTATCATTGCCATCCAAATTTGATATAGTAGTGACTGCCTTAGAAACAGTTTGTGATGTAAAAATGGATTTTGTGAAGGCCATGCTGTTAAATGAAGAGCTAAAGCTAGGATCTAGACTAGCCAATGCACATGGAGACAATAATGAAGTGAGTTTTAAAGCTTTTACAAAAGCATGTTTTGTATGTGGTAGTAAATTTAATTTCCAAGCAAATTGTCCTAAAAGAAATGATGTGAATAGTGGATCTCCGAATAATTCAGGAGCAATTTCCGGAAATCAATACAGAGGCTATTCTAGAGGATGTTATTATAGACGTCGGAGACGTAGTTTGAGACCTATTCAAGGGCAAAACAGACAACAAGCAAATACAGCTTGATGGTGATCAACAAGTTGTTCTTTATGCTGCTAATTTGTGTGACTCAGATGTAAATATTGGACGTACTAGCTTTGTATTGGACTCAGGAGCTAGTAATCACTTTGTGAAAGAAAATCTGGAACCCTATATGACTAATGTCAAGACATTGAACAATTACATATCTATTCATATAGCAAATGGTGAAATTTCGAAGTCAAACTAGTTGGGAAAATGAAATAGAAAGTGCCAGGGTCAGAGTATAGTCATCGAATCCCTTATTGTTCCAAATTTGAAGCATAACCTCATTTCAGCTTCAAAAATAACTGAAAAAGGACACAAGATAATAGTAACAAAAGAAAACAAAAATTTGAGCACCCAATTTCTCCCTTAAATGCCATAATAAAGGTGGACTGTATATATTGTATATAGACAACGTGATGAATCAACGCTGTCATGTTAGTATGGATGCTAAAACATGGCATCACAGGTTAAGACATGCTGGAAAAGAAGTTTTGAGGCAACTTGGATTTGGCGTAATTTTAAAGATTTTGCCAAAAGTAAGGGCATTCATTTAGAATATACTATGTCCTATAGTCCGCAGATTTATGGTAAAGCAGAACGCATGAACCGAACCCTTTTGAATATGGTCAGGACTAAGATTATCGACGCAGGTGTACTCAAGACACTGTGAGGAGAAGCATTAATGTCATCAGTATACGAATTAAATAGAACACCTACCTCAGTCCTCGGTAAAGGAGAAACCCCATCACTAAAATTGGATGGCCATAACGATATTAGTAAACTAAAAGTCTTTGGTTGTCAGAATGGTATGTTCAACTACCAAGGGAAAATAAATTTGTACCAAAGGCGAAAAAAGTTGTGATGGTGGAGGCGGCTATAGACTCTGGATACCTTCAGAAGATAAAGTGTTATCGAACACAAACAAAATCATGAAAATACAAATGAAGAAAAAGTTGAATCAAAAATTCAACCATATGAATCAAACGAAGAAGAAACAGATGAAGAGGAGCCTTTAATTACCTACATCAATCATATTATTCCGTGAGAGACATTTTGAAAGATGTGATGAGAAATAATTCTTACGCCCTTTTCGATACAATTACAGCATTTAAATATGTACATTAAATATGAAATAGAGATTTCAGTGCTGTCAAGCAGGTCACAGTTAACCTAAAATTTATTTTGCAACTTACTACACGACCGCGAAACAACAATTGTTTATCCTTTCCTATCAAATATCATCACACTATCTTTCTCTACATATATTATGAAGTCAGTTATCGTAATGTCATTGCAGCCAACGTTAAAATAGTTATTTTTGTTGTGTTAATTCACCGAATAATAAATCAATGGTTAAAGTCTCAGATTAACAAATAAAATAGATATGTTTGTTTTGGTTATTTCTTGTCGCAAACATCGAATCACATTCTAAGCTCACTTGCGGACACTTCCACTGCTTTTCCATATTTACAAAGACTCTTTAGTTGCAGGAAAAATGAAATTAGAAGTTTAATTGAAATTTTTCATTTGAGTCTCTGCTTTTAAAATTAATTAATAATACTTGAATTTTATTTAATAAATGTATATTCTTATATAAATTTTGAACAAGTATTTGTTGTAACTTTAGATACCTTTATGGTTATAACTAAAAGTGGCACACTTGCACAAAATATCAGTACATGTTTTATGTATCAAGAGTAATCTATTTAGTATTTTTGTCCTTGTTTAATTACAATATAAAGAGAGATACAAATATCGTCAGAATGTGCTTGACATTAATTTCTATTACGCTGTAGTATTGTAGTAAATACTGCCAAACGTGGTTTGTTTATACGAGCGCAATTACGACTAGAGAGTAAACATTTAGTTCTTTCGTTTTTATATGTTATTCAAGACTTTTTGTGACAAAATAGACTTTTAAGTTAATTAATTTAATGTTTATGAATTATCATGGTTCGTCGGTTCCAAGTTTGTCAGAAAAACAGCCGATATTACCAAGGCCATGTATCTACAATACCATCCCCAGTTTTTGTAATTCATTCATTATTTCACTAGTGGCGTTTAGGATTATTGGCCGCAAAAATAAACGTGTTTATGAATGAATAGCCCTCTCTATTGTATATTATTATCTACTGTTCGAATTTAAATTTAAATTCTTCCAGAGAAACATAAATTAATCACCCCCCTGTTAATTATGCAACATTCCATACAAATATTAATTTTAACGTTCCTTTCTACAATAAAAATTATCATATATCCTTCTGTTCAAAAATAAATATTAAAATTCTCCTGTTAAACTCATACATAATACCACCTATATGAATTAGTCACGTAGACATATCTAGCACCCTCCTTCGATTCAAACCGCCTTCCTCATATACACTACTTCAGTCATAAATAGCCGCAAAACCTCCAAATATGTCTCTTTCATTATCAATCATCGAACGAGCATGTAGAAGCGCATCTCAAAATTACCGCTAAAAGCCGGCTTTAAATAATTACAATGTTACTCTCTACCATAATAAATTACATTAAAAATGAATTAACTCAACAGTAAAATCTTAATTGTAATGCAGTAAAAAATAACCAGTTTAAAATCAGTGATTAAAGTAGTGAAAAAGTGCAAGCATATTTGATTAACCACACCCAACCAGCAATTTAACTAAAAACTCAAATAAAATAAAATATCTCTTCACATTAACAAAAGGAATGGTCCTTCGAGAACAACAATATAATACTCTCAACACAATCAAAATGTGAACATTTACTGTAAGGTCAAAGTCAGTTTGAAAGACATTTACACTTTATTTGTTTTATATAAAACCTCCTAATAAACTTATTTTCCATTTTATTCGCACTTGGAGGGAGTTCGGGCCTTAATCATCTACCTGCGTTAAAAATAATGGAAAATTATTGAACCTGTACTACACCTGAACTGTTTGTTGTAGTATTTATTGTTCAATGATGCACTGTGTTACGATTAAAGCGTTCCTTTGATTAAAGTTGGGTTATGTTATTTGTGTGCTTGATTTTTTAGACGACGAACGTTGACGTTTCGTTGTTAGTGTTACCAACCTTGATGAATAAAATATTGCATTTAGAAAAGTGCTCTCTTTTGACACTCAACGGGGTTTCATAATGTAATTTTTAGAATCGCGAAGTAGAAAAATAAATTTTATATAAGTACGTGAATTATAAAAAAGTTTTTTACAATATATAACGGGTAACACAATCTGCTATATTGATTGACAACAACGTTAAAGGGGGTTCACATAGAAGTTGTATCAAATTTCTAATGTTTTATGAGCAAGGGTGCTTCTTCGGTTATAATTATAGCCCTTTGGAGATTAAAAAAGGAAATAGGAGAGTTCCAGGATAATTACTTAAATCTAGCTATTAGAATACACTATATAATAAATTTTGCGTACTAACTTTTCTACGCGGTTAAGAGAGAGAAAGCTCATTTATATGTTAGTTGAAATGGGGCAGAACAAGTTAACAAGTCATACAAAATGTTGACGAATTTAACTATAAACATAAAAAAATTGTAAATAAAATCACTGGTTGATCACGCGCCGCAGGCATGTCAAACAACTTGATTTCATATTAGGCAGAGCCGCATTCAGGATCATTTTACATAAAAGTTTAAATACTTTGTATGTTTTTGGGTTTGTTTATTCAGGTTTTTTGTATATATTTTATTGGGACATAATTGTTAAGTTGGATCTGGGTTATGAGGGCGACATTTTGAATTGAAAAAATCAAAGAAATTAAATTTTAATAAAAATATATATAGAACACCTGTCACTTTGTGACTTGTAGTATTTTGAAAACCATAATTTGAAGAATTAATCTCCACATTCTAGGTATTTAGCCGTTCTTTTCTTAAATTTTGTTGTTCATCGGATACCTCAAAACATAAGCAAGTTTTTTAAAATTGCTTAAAGAGGAAAACATAATCTCTACTCACTTGAATAATTTCTTAAGTCACTCGATCTTACGGGTTCTTTAATTAGACTTGTCAAACATTTCCTAGGCAAATTTTAAGTACGTTGAGAACATAAACAAATACGTAACATTACAAGTTTAAGGTTAAAATTACGTGTGCCAAAATGATCGGCACATATTCAATACAAGGTAATAAACTAACCATTGTTTATTTTTATTTTCAGAGTCAACTAAAATGATAAAGGTCGATGAAAGCGATCCTGTCGGAGGTAAGTACAGAAAAAATGTTAAACAGCGACAACTTTTTATCGATAAAATTTACTTAATATGAAAGAAACAGTATAGCTTGCTCACTTGAACTACCCCATAAATCAAGGAGAAAAATTTCTTTCCAACGCTTGTTCACTTGAATTACCCCATAAATCAAGGAGAAAAGTCTCTTTCCAACGCTATCGTCCGGCTAAATTAGACAAAAAAGTGTTGACTTTGTATTCATTCCCAACAAGCTAGATTTTTGTACAGGTCTTGAATACGTCATTAGAAATATTGTGTCAAAATATCCTACCAATCCTGCTTATGCGTTGCTTTTTATCAGACGTCAATGGTCACATATATTTATTTTTTGTGTGTATCTCTGAAACGGTAAGAGCTACCGGAAAAATGAATTGGAACAAATTTGTAGCTCGTGAAATTTTCTATAAAAAAGTGATATATATACTTTTTTTTCTCAGAAGTACCATTCTCCAGTTATCGCGATTTCAAGCCTAGAAAATACAAATAAGGGTCATCATTAATTAGAATTTTTTTAATGTCGTGAAAAATACAAGAAATAATAAAAGAGTGCACTTATCTCGTCTCCTTCCAACATCTGCTTCTGCTTATAAACACTACCTCATATGTGGTAAAAAAGTGTGCATAAAATTAAAAATACGGGCTGAAATTACGATAACTTAAGAATGGGGCTTTGTATGGAAAAAGTATTTACTCCTTTTTTGTAGAGAATTTTACGAATTACAAATGTCTTCATGTTCATTTTTACAGTAGCTCTGACTATTTCAGACAAAATTAGGTATACGCCGGTTTTTACACGAACAACTAAATGTTAGTCAAGCTCAACCGACTAATGTAGTTAGGGATGGACATTGGCTCACTCAAAATCGTATATTTTCCACGTATTTTTGAGGCATGATTTACAAAATCTAAAATTCCAATATTTTTTTCTTCAAATGATGGACCCGATGATGGTTATTCAAATTTTATATACTTGAAATCGCGATAACTCAAGAACGGTGCTTGAACGTGCAAGAACGGTAGGGAAAAAATATTAATAACTTTTTGTAAAAATTTTTACGATCTACAAATTTTATCATATTCGTGTTTTAAATGAAATTTACTGTTTCTAGTTAACTCCGCAGTTTATTGAGTAGATTCCACAAAGTAGGGGTTGAGACAGTTATTTTTATCATATTCATTTTTCCAGTAACTCTTTACTGACAATTCTATTTTTTCAACTGACAATTATGCCAAATCAAAATCTACATTTTCGTTATAAACATGTGATTAAAGTGAACATAATGTATTTCTAACAGAGGCAAATATTGCCATTGGTATCATCCAAACTAACTAACGCAATATTATGGAAAATGTTCAAAGAAGAGCCACTTGACTGTCCCTGTGACAGCGAAGACCTTCCTACGAAGAAAGACTCTCCATGGCCAACCTAACTTCCTTCGAATTTCGCAGACACTGCGGAGACCTCATTACCACTTTTAAAATATTAAAATTTAATTTCGGTAATCTTGAAATGATGTTCACCTTAAACCCAGATGACCGCCTTAGAGGACACCTTTTTAACCTCAAAAAAGAAAACTTTACCTTCAGATCAAGACAAAACTTCTTACCAAACAGGGTATTCAACAGCTGGAATAATCTTGTATCTACAGTTTCTGCACCATCTACTAAGTCGTTTAAAAACAGACTTGATCGTACGCTGCTAGAGCACCTATAGTTTATTTGGTATATTGTAGTTCTTTTTCTGTTCTTTACCTACTAGTAGGTTATTTATGTAATTATCTGTTTTTGGGCACAATAGGGACCTGTCCCTCTGCCCTTGTCTAAATATAATAATAATAATAAGTGGGTGAAGGGGAACGTTTTAATATATCGCAAAGTGTAGTGTAATCTTTTGTTATTTATTTAAACGTTTTTATTACGGGTGGGATGAATTTATACACACACGTTATGTCTACTAATTTAATTTACTTATTCACTACACTATTCAATAATTTATATTGTATACACAGTATATGCACTTAAACTAATTTATATTCACTTATTTACTGGTTATCTCACGATGTCAAATTATAAACTAAACTAACTATCCCTGTTCGGTCCTTTATATATTAGTGCCTTTTTACTAGATAATTCTAGATTGGGGCTTACACAAAAACAATTGGCACTCTTGCATTTTCTAGATAAGACTGGTCACAAAAACAATGTCTAGATAAGATAGTCACAATCGTAAACAGTTCTAAGAAAGCCCTGCGCATCCGCCATAATTTTAACTTTTCATACATGGCTTAGACAGAGTCGGATTCAGGGACTACACCAGTGTGCTTGTGTAGCCGAGACTGGATGTTTGAATCGGCAACTGGCTCCATTTCTACACTTTCCGATCTTATGGAAATAGCAGGGCACCGTCTTCATCGCATACTGATAACGGGGGTTGTAGCTGCAAATTAATATCTGGACACAGGTATCTTGGAAGATAACCTCTATCATGTTCCTGACGATTCGCCAATCCAACTGGTTACTCGCTATCTTAGGCATAGCCAGTTTCTTCACACTGGATTCCAACACATGGTATCGGAGGTTTCGAAGTGCCTCCCACACATCGCGGTAGGTAGATCGATCTTGAAATTCATTTTTAGTTACCACGTAGAAGACGTGCCGCGAATTATGTTTCAGTTTCAGTGTCTTGCCAGGGGCTGGAATCTGGTCTTCAAGTTTTTCTAATTGCCCGAACTTCTTTCGAAAGACGGATGCCAACCCACTTGCGTTCTTAAGACGGGCGGGGATGTTGTATGCCAGTGAATAATCTTCCGGGAGAGTGAACAAATCTTGTCGTTGTTCTGAAGTGACTCTATATCTAGCTTTCCCGGTACCTCCATACGCGCCCATAAAATTATCGAAGGTAGGGTCAGACACATCTCGAATATGGTTTACTCCTTTCTCTAGGTCATGGTCTCCTTCGAATAGCGCTAGTCGGTTTTGGTTAACTACTTTTGGTTTTCCGTTGGGGATCTTTCTTATGCGATATATAACATCATTGATCCTTTTCTTGATTAAGTATGGCCCTTCCCAGGATTTTTGTAATTTTGGAGAAAAGCATTTTTTTCTCGTCGGGTTGTCTAACCATACTTTGTCCCCATCTTTAAAATCGCCTACCGTGGCCTGCGTGTCGTACCGACTTTTCATTCTGTCGCTGGCAACTTGAAGATTTGTTCGAACTAATTCATGAATATCGTCCAGTCTTCTTCTCAATTGGATAGACTTCTCCTGCTAGATCTTCTCCAGGCCGACAGACAAATTCCAGGTCACAAGGAAGCCGTCCAAACAGGATTTTCGCAGGTGTTTCACCGGTGGACTCATTCACGGCAGATCTATAAGCCAATGCAAATAAGAAATGATGCTGGTCCCAATCTCTCTGATGGCTGGAAACTACTTTGGACAGGTATTTTTCAATAGTCCTGTTCATTCTCTCGACCATTCCATCTGACTGTGGAAATAATACTGTTGTCCTGGTCTTCTTCATTCCCAGCTTGTCGCAAATCTCCTGGAATAGATGGCTTTCAAAATTTCTTCCCTGGTCGCTGTTGACTTCCAAGGGCACTCCATATCGGCTGATAAATTCTTTCACCAATACATTCTAGACAGTTGTGGCCTCTTGGTTCGGGATAGCGTAAATTTCCACCCACTTTGTGAAATAATCCATTATAACTAGGATGTATTTATCACCATTTTCTGTCGTCGGAAATGGTCCAGCGATGTCTAAAGCAATCCGTTCGAAAGGGCTTCCAACATTATACTGTTTCATAGGTGCCTTTCTCTTGCGATGTGGTCCATTACTTGTAGCACAAATCGTACATTTCTTACATCAGTCCTTCACATCGTCGGAGCTGTTCATCCAATAAAACCTTTCACGGACTCGCTGAAGGGTTTTCTTCACTCCCAGATGGCCTCCCGATGGACTGTCGTGTAACTTCTTCAGTACCTCAGCTACTCTCGTTCTAGGGATAACAAGCTGTCTCCTCATCTCGTAACCATAATCGTGTTCAAGGACTATTTTCAGCAGCCCTCCTTCCAGGACAAGGGAGTCCCACTGAGCCCAATACGCCTTGAGTTTCGGTGAAAATCTTGACACTTTTTGGTAGATAGGTTGCCGACTTTCTTCCTTCCATTGCCGGATCATCTTCAGGTGAGGATCATTCTCCTGACCTTCTCTGATCCTGGTTAGTGACCATTCCTCGTTGACTACAGTAGTTCCTGAAACTGCAGCTACCTTAGATTTTGAATTGTGCCATTGTGAATAGGTTACAGGGCATGACTGTCCAGGCAGAGAGTCGGCTTTTCGGTGATTCACATCAGCTCTATTTTCACCCCTGTTTGATTTCCCCTGTGACTGGAGTTCTTGGGTAGCAGGAGTCTTGGGGCACTTAGACGGACTGCGTACGTGTTCTAGATCGCCACACTTCTGGCATTTGATCTTCCTCGCCTTCTTGTCTGCCATACCTGTCAACAAGTTGACGATCTGGTCAAGTTTGTCATCATCATCTAATTCCTGCATGGTCCTACCTTTGTTGTACCGCGAACTCTTCGTGCCTGCTTTGCATTTAAGAGGTTCTTGGTTTGCAGGAGTCGTAGGACGCTTACACGAACTGCGTGCATGCTCTAGCTCGCCACAATTACAGCACTGATTTTCTTCGGCTTCTTGTCTACCATACCTTTTAACAAGTTGACGATCTGGTCAAGTCTGTCATCGTCAACTTCTTCCTGTATGGTGCTACCTTTGTTGTATCCGGAAGCCATCGTGGCTGTTTCATTTTCAAGAGCAGCAGTCGATGCGTCGACTAATGTTTGGGTTTAATGAAGCGTCCTCTGCATATCGGGGTCTCGTAAGCCATCAATAAAGACCTAGACGCCTAAACATTCCTTCATGTTATCTGGTGCTGATGGATAAGCAAATCGAACTAGTTGGGAAATATCCAGTTCATACTCTTGAAGGTTTTCGTCACGTTTCCGCCTTCGGTTCTTCAGCTGGAATCTGTACAAATGTTCCAAATATTCGTGACCATATCGCATGTCCAAACTCTTCTTTAGCTGCTCGAAGTCATCCGTATCTTCAAGCGGTATCGTCTGAAGTACATCTAAGGCATCTCCACGAAGCGCGAAGGTTAATTTCAGTGCATTTTCCTTATCGGACCAATTATTCACTCTAGCGGCTGCTTCAAACTGTTTCACATAATTGGTCCTCGACATTTTTCCATCGAACGTTGGGGCCTTGACTCGGGTAAAACTACCAATGTCTTCTAACTTAGGGTGTGGTTCTGGCTGTTTGATCGGTCTTCTTTTCTTCCGCTGGCGTGTGTTGAGTTCTTATATCTGTTATCTTTCTTTCTTACTCCTTGATTTTCTCGTCCACCGTTGTTATCTTATTCTCAATTTTCTCGTCCATCGTTGACATCTTATTCTCGATTTCAGATTTTAGAGACGAAATTTCATTTTCAACGTCAGCGACAATGTCATTTCTCATTAATAAGATATCGGCAGATATATCGTTCTTCGTAGCAGAAATATCGTTTTTCACATTTGTTGAAATCATGTCTTCCATGGCAGAAATATCGTTTTTCACATTCGTTGAAAGTTTTTCTCCCATGGCAGAAATCTTCACGTCCATGTTCTCTTCCATGGCAGAAATCTTAGCAGAAATTGACGAGGTTAATGTGGAAGCCTCGTCATTAAATAAAACTGTTTCTGGATCAAAGCCGACGTTTTCCAGTGCCACTTTAAGTCGTTCTACTAATTCACTTTTCTTACCGGACGTTTCCAACTCACGATCTTCCAATTCTGCTCTTAGTTCCGTCACTTTCAGGTCACATAGTGTCTTGGCCATTTTTATGTAGCAATTTATTTATATAATCACACTACTGACACCAATGTAATGTTTTTCTTATTTATTTAAAAACAGTAAACGGGTAGGATAAACTTTAAACACACGGTATGGCTACTTACGAATTTTTAAACACTAAACTACTCACTAACACTTAATTTATATACACTTAACTATTCACTTAAATTTAATTTATATGCACACAACCTTAATTATTAATTTATATCAACATTTTACTGTTCGCTATTTCGGTGTATTCTTGTTTATTTGTCGAGATCACTTTATCAACTAACTAACTCTCCCTGGTCGGTTCTTTATATATTAGTGCCTTTCTTACTAGATAATTCTAGATTGCTGCTTACACAAAAGCAATTGGCTCTCTGGCATTTTCTAGATAAGATTGGTAACAAAAACAATGTCTAGATAAGATAGCCACAACCGTAAACAGTTCTAAGAAATCCCTGCGCATCCGCTATAATTTTAACTTTCATACATGGCTTAGACAGAATCGAATTCAGAGACTATACCAGTGTGCTCTTTCGTAACAATAATAATAATAATAAGTGGGTGAAGGTGAACGTTTTAATATATCGCAAAGTGTAGTTTGTCGGTTAGTCAATCGTTTCAACGAAACGAGAAATGTTGCCGAATGGGTGGACTCTGAGGTCAATTTAAGATCAAGGCGTCTTTTAATAATAACATAAAGCTGCATTTTTTTCTGCAAAATATTCAAGCCAATTAAATAATTTAAGCAGGCTCGAAAAACACGACCGTTACTTTGTTCTGGATATTCTCTTAGAGTAATTTGCTTAATAGCCTCACTGTTGCACTATTGCCGAATCATGGATATAATTCTGTATACATTTTCTGCCAGGGCAAAAATTTTGCTTCCAGGGTGGTGCCCTGGTTCGCCCTATTGTACCTACGGTCCCGCCCATTGCACTTTAACCACCCTTTTAATTGTTCACAATTATGCGCTTCAACTGAATTATCAATTAGTACAGCACCATAAATTATTTATTTTAATAATATATTTGTTTGTGCAGGTAATATTGCACAAAACAGCACGAAACTTTTAAAATGCCGTTCTTTAAACATGGCGGCTGCGCTCTTGCGCTTGTCATGTGATGAAAATAACTATAAATTCATGGAAAAGAAAATTCAAAAACCAATTGAAAAACATTGTGAATCATTGAAGGAATCTCATTAACTTCACAGGTAGTTGGTGTATATATTAGATAAAACACGTAATTTTCCTTTAAGCCCGGTTTTTGGCTAGCGATCGCATTCCTGAAACATTTGATATTCCCTGCCAAAAATTTGAAACCAAATAACCCATTTAGAAACCAAATCGATTCAAGGTTTTCGTTAAAAACGTGTTACCCGGCGCGAGTTTATTTCATAGATAAAATTGCATTGTCAGGTCCGGCTTCAGCCTATATTTATGTATATATTTTTAATATAAATAAATCACTTTAATGGAATCGTTTATTATGATCATTTGTAGAATAATAAGTGAACAGGTCATTACAAATGCTCTGTCAAAACTGTCTAAAAAGCCCTACCGATTCATCTCTTAAACAGGGAGAGCTACCTTAAAATGAATAATAAAAAAATTGTAGATCGTAAAATTCTCTACAAAAAAGATATCAATACTTTTTCCCCTACGAAGCACCTTTCTCGAGTTATCGCGATTTGAGACCGTAGAAAAGTCGTTATTTGTACATATCTCCTTACCGCCTCTGAAGTAGTATTGATAAACAGAAACAGGTGTTGAAGGGAGAAAATAACTATTCAATTATTTCTTGTATTTTTCACGAAATTGAATAATCTACACTTCTTCAAATGGATGTTGACCGTGCATATTCGTATTGTAATATTTTTCTTATTTATTGAAACGTTTTTATTACATGTACATGTACATTTCTTACACCAGTCTTTCACATCATCGGAGCTGTTCATCCAATAAAACCTCTCACGGATTCGCTGGAGGATTTTCTTCACTCCCAGATGACCTCCCGTTGGACTGTCGTGTAACTTCTTTAGTACCTCAGCTACTCTTGTTCTCGGGGTAACTAGCTGTCTCCTCATCTCGGAACCATTATCATTTTCGAGGACTATTTTCAGCAGCCCTTCTTCCAGGACAAGGGAGTCCCACTGAGCCCAATACGCCTTGAGTGTCGGTGAAAATGTTGACACTTCTTGCCATGTAGGTCGCCGATTTTCTTCCTTCCATTGCCGGATCATCTTCAGGTGAGGATCATTCACTTGATCTTCTCTGATCCTGGTGGGTGACCATTCCTCGTTTACTACAGTAGTTCTTGAAACTGTAGCATCCCTAGATTCCACCTTGTTGCAGTGCGAGCAGTCTGTTGGACACGGCCGTCTGGACAGGGAGTCGGCATTTTGGTGACTCATACCAGCTCGATGTTCGATGTTGAAATCGTACTCTTGAAGTCGTTCAATCCATCTAGCGATCTAGCCCTCGGGATTCTTGAACTGCATCAACCACTTGAGTGCTGTATGATCAGTGCGGATTAAGAACTTCCTACCATAGAGATACTGGTAAAAGTGTTCCACGGACTTCACTACCGCCAAAAGTTCTCTTCTTGTGATGCAGTAGTATCGTTCTGGTTTGGAAAGGACTTTACTGAAGTATCCCAGCCTTCTTCCTTGCCCTCCTTAGATCTGTGAGAGCACTCCTCCAATTCCTACGTTGCTTCCGTCAGTGTCAAGAATAAAGTCTCCCTCTGGTAATGGGTATTCTAATATCGGCGCCGTGGTTAAATGCCCCTTCAGGTTTCAAAAGCCGTTTGACAGTCTTCGTCCCATTGGAAAGCTCTTGCTTCTTCTGTTAGTCGAGTTAGAGGCTTGGCAATATCTCCAAACTTCCTGATAAATCTTAAACAGCTGACATTTCTTCGGGATTAACATGAGCTGGGCAGCTTGTAGTCGTTTTAATACGTCTTCCAAATTCTTCTGGTGTTCGTCAAATGTCTTCCCCAGTACTACGATGTCGTCCAAATAGACCAGACTCGTTTTCCAAGACAACCCCCTCAAGAAATTTTCCATGAGTCTTTCAAATGTCGCGGGCGCATTACAGAGCCCGAATGGCATGACGTTGGATTGCCATAATCCACATCCGGTGGCAAAAGCAGTCTTCTCTTTGTCTTGTGGGTCCATTTCCACTTGCCAATAACCAGACTTCAGGTCCAAGGTGTAAAACAGTTTGCTGCCGGCCAAAGTATCTAGCGTATCGTCAATTCGCGGCAGAGGATAGCTGTCTTTCTTCGTCACGTTGTTTAGCTGACGACAATCCACGCAGAATCTCGTAGTTCCATCCTATTTCTTGACGAGCACTACTGGAGACAGCCATGGACTAGTAGATGGTTCTATTACATTTTTTTCAGCCATCTCTCGAATCATTCTTTCAGCTTTCTCTCTCTTCGTTCGCGGTAAACGGCGAGCTGATTGCCTAATTGGATTGGCATTACCAGTATCTATTTTGTGTTTGACGGCTGATGTTCTACCAGTCTTTCCTCCTTTTAGTACCAATAGGTCTCGATACTGCAAGAGAAATTCTCTCATTCTCTTCTTTTCAGCTCGATTCAAGGATTGACCAGCTACTGATAACATATGTTCAAATCTGGCATTAGAATTATCAGTGGTCGTTGTTTGACGCACTATAAACGTCACTGGTACGCAGGATCCAATCCTGGTTTCCTTCTTGTTGGTAACTGGGTAATCGTTCACGTTTATCACACGTACTGGGATCTCTTTCGCCGACGTAACCAATCCTTTTCCAATTAGTACTCCTTTGCCAACTTCTTCGTCGTGGTTCCTTGGCTCCGTCATCACCGGTGTACCTTCCTCCATGATTCCCTGTAGCCGTACTACTATCATGGTTTCGCTTCGTGCAGGTAGAACGGTATCTTCCTGTACAGCTGCCAACACCGCGCTGCCTTCATATGGATGAAGGAATACCTCCTCGGAACCCACTTTAATGGTTCTGTTTCTAAAGTCTAATTGGAAACCATGTTGATTCATTACGTCGATTCCCAGAATCACGTCTTCTTCAATATCAGCTACGATTACCGTATGCGTGAACTTTTCTGCGCCAATTCCCAGTTGGATTTGTGTCTCAGCGTGAACATTGGCACTCTCACCTGTGGCGGTCCACAGTCGCAGTCTCGTTGGTAAAAGCTTCTTCTTGGAGTTTATTATTTCTGGTCGTATAATGGTTCTAGTTGCTCCACTGTCTACCAGCAAAGTATATCTCTTGCCATTCACTGCTCCATCTACATATACACTGTCGTTGCGACATTTGAGCGAAGCTATCAGTATGAGAGGGTCTTTGGAACGATCATGGGTCCCCCTCGTAGCCGACCCGTTCTAGTTTTCCTGTGACTGGGGTTCTTGGTTCGCAGGAGTCTTGGGGCGCTTACACGAACTACGTACATGCCCTAGCTCGCCACAATTCCAGCATCTGATCTTTCTCCGCTTCTTGTAAATCATACTTTTTATTAAACTGACGAACTGGTCAAATCTGTCTTCGCCACCTTCTTCTTGGATGGTCCTAATTTTGTTATATCCCGAAGCCTTCGTTGCTGCTTCATATGCAAGAGCAGCTGTCAATGCGTCAACTAATGTTTTGGGATGGGCTAAACGAAGCATCCTCTGCATATCGGGGTCGCGTAAGCCATCAATAAAGACCTGGATGCCCAGATATTCCACAATGTGCTCTGGTGCTGATGGATAAGCGAATCGAACTAATCGGACAATGTCCACTTCATACTCTTGAAGGGCTTCATCACGTTTCTGTCTTCGGTTCTTCATCTGGGATTCGGATAAGTACTCTAGATGTTCGTGGCCATATCGCATGTCCAACCTCTTCTTCAGCTGCTCGAAGTCATCCGTTTCTTCAAGTGGTATCGTCTGTAGTACATCTAAGGCATCTCCCCGAAACGCGATAGTTAAGTTCACTGCCTTCTCTCTATAGGACCAATTATTCACTCTAGCGGCTGCTTCAAATTGTTTCACATAATTGGCCCCCGACATTTTTCCATCGAACGTTGGGGCTTTGACTCGGGTAAAACTACCAATGTCTTCTAACTTAGGGTGTGTTTCTGGCTTGCAAGATTTTGTTTGCTCGATCTTCTTTTCTTCCGCTGGCGTGTCTTGAGTTCTTATATCTGTCATCTTTTTTTCTAACTCCTTGATTTTCTTGTCCATCGTTGTCATCTTATTCTCAATCTTCTCGTCCATCGTTGTAATCTTATTCTCGATTTCAGATTTTAGAGACGAAATTTCATTTTCAACCTCAGCGGCAATGTCGTTTTTAATTAATAAGATATTGGCAGATATATCGTTCTTCAAAGCATAAATATCGTTCTTCAGAAATCTTCTCGTCCATGTTCTCTTCAATGGCAGAAATCTTCTCGTCCATGTTAGCAGAAATATTAGTAGAAATTGACGAGATTAAGGTGGAAGCCTCGTCATTAAATAAAACTGTTTCTGGATTAAAGCCATCATTTTCCAGTGCCACTTTAAGCCTTTCTACTAATTCACTTTTCTTACCGGACGTTTCTAACTCACGATCTACCAATTCTGCTCTTAATTCCGTCACTTTCAGATCATATAGTCCCTTGGCTATTTTTACGTAGCAATTTATTAAAACGTTTTTATTACGGCTGGGATAAACTTTAAACACACGGTATGGTTACTTACGAATTTATTTAAACACTAAACTACTCACTAACACTTAATTTATACACACTTAACTATTCACTTAAATTTAATTTATATACACACAACCTTTACTGTTCGCTTTTTCGGTGTATTCTTGTTTATTTGTCGAGATCACTTCATAAACTATACTTCTCTGCTGGTCGGTCCTTTATATATGTTAGTGCCTTTTCTACTAGATAATTCTGGATTGCGACTTACACAAAAACAATGGGCTCTCGCATTTTCTAGATAAGACTGGTCACAAAAGCAATGTCTAGATAAGATAGTCACAATTGTAAAAAAATCTAAGAAATCCCTGCGCATCCGCTATAATTTTAACTTTCATACATGGCTTAGACAGAGTCAGATTTAGGGACTATACAGTGTGCTGTTTTGTAACAGTATTTTCTAGTTTTGAAATAGCTATAACTCGAGAAAGATGCTTGGAAAGTAAAAAAATATGTATACCTTTTTTATAGAGAATTTCACGATCTATAAATTTATTCTATACCATGTTTTCAGTAGCTCCCACTGTTTCAGAGATATACGCAAAAATGATGATTTTTGACATTTGACAATGAATAAAAAGCAATGCGCAAGCTTAGTCGATGCAAATTTTTGACATTTCATTCGTAATAACTTGTTTAAGATTTGTATAAAATGCAGCTTGTTGAGAATTAATGTAAAGTCGACCCTTTTTTCTTCTATTTTGTCTGGGTTAATTAATACAGTTTTTCATTTGAGCATCGAGTACGAAATTATTTTTGCTTTCTGTTTGTAAAATTATAATTCTCTATCCTCCTTAAGATTAGATACATAGATTCAGCAATGTTTTGTTTTGTTTAAAAATAGACATTGGAGGAGTATGATATTCAAATCAATGCCAAAAAAATGGCTCGAAACGTTCTCATAACAATTCAAATACGAGTATATATTACTGACAATGAATTTTAATTCTCTATAATAAAAATAAGTATAAAAGCTACAAAAGCAATATAGTAGCCAATATTACTGAAAATAAATATTTTTATGTTATGAAATTTTATCTAAAAGCTTTGCCAATTGGAAGGCATTCAAATATAATATAAGTTTACAAAAAGACTACTTTTAGCACACCTAAAACAATATCTTTTTAATAAATTAATCGTCAAATGCTTCCGCGTAAATAAAAATCTCGAAGCGAAATCAGTAATTAAGTGAATAATCAAAATGGTTGTAACGGTTAAAGTTATGAACCAATATGTGAATCAAAAATAAATTTTAAAATACACCATACATTTTTTAGTATTGATTTATTCAAAGTCTGTAAATTAATAATTAAATAAAATAATTGTTGCAATCTTAGATTCCATTTTTAGGATTTTATACAGTATGTATAATATATGGCAAAAAGTTTTTCAAACTTCTTGTACATCGTATGCAAGATATGGGGTAACATCTCACTGTCACGTGTGTTAGAAGGAAATATTCAAGATCGCCAGATTTGTAGATGTGATCTCTCTCTGTGTGATATTTTTTGTTTTTAAGTTGTCGTTGTTGTCTGTCAAGGTTTTGACAATAAAATTAATTTTGTAGTTTACGTTTCCGAATAGTATTTCATTAGCAATATTAGGCTGTTCTTCCATTTAAAAACCATTAGGTTATGGGCCAAGGAGTTGTTTAAGACAGACTGTGTAAAAAGTGAAGCGGAAACATAAGGCTACAGTGAAACCATACAGTAATGGAATCGTTTTTTGACAATTGAAGATTTGGAATTGCCAAATTGAATAACAGTAATTATCAACCATGGAAATTCAAAATGAAGATGATGTTGATTAGAGAGGGAACATGGAATGTCGACAAACCAAAACCAGAGACTTCAGATAAAAATTGGTTAAGTTTGGATGAGAAAGCACAGAGTTTTATATCCTTATCAGTAGAAAATAACCAAATAATCCACATCTGTAATTGTACATCAGCTAAGGATACGTGGGATATTCTACAAAAGGTTCACGAAAGAGCGAATTTATCCAATAAGTTTTATTTACTAAGAAAATTATACCAAGCCAAACTTGAACCTAGACAAAAAATGTCGGAATATATAAGAACAACTTTGGAAACGGTCGAAATGTTAAGAGGTATCGGTGAAGAGATAAAAGACTTTCACGTAGCAGCAATTTTATTGGGTGGTCTCCCAGAAAAATTCGAAACTTTAGTTACAGCACTAGATGCTAGATCCGACGATGAACTCACTAGAATATGTGAAAGAAAAATTAATGGATGAGTTCAATAGAAAGCAAAGAAAGAAACGACAGTGAAAAAGGTAGAGAAAATGCATTGAAGACATATAACAAGCAAAAGAAAGAGACAGCAAGTAGATTCGATAAAGAATGTTTCATCTGTAAAAAGAAGGGTCATATTCAGAAAGACTGTTATTTCCGTAAAAAGAATATTCAAAGAAGCAATGAAAAGACTCAGAAAAATGATAAAATTGCAAAGAATGCAGTAGAAGAATTCTGTTTTTGCGAAGGTAACCGGAATTCGAACGAATGGTAGATCGATTCTGGAGCTTCTAATCATATGACAAGCTACAAAAATTTCTTCGTCAACCTCCGATGTGCCGATGGAAATAAAATTTTTGTTGCAAATGGTCAAGAAATGGTATGTTCAGGAATTGGAGATGGATACCTTCAATATCAACTCGATGAAAAATATCAAAATGTTCATGTCACAGACGTTTTATATGTACCTCAATTACGAAGTAATCTATTATCAGTGAAGAAACTAACAGAAAAAGGATTCAACGTTATTTTTGATCAACAACATTGTTCAGTAAAAATGGGCGAGAAAAATATTGCTATGGGAATAATTGAGAATGGTATTTACAGATTATGTTTGAAGTCAGATGAGCGAGCAAATATAACAACACAAAGTCGGCATGAAAATTGTATTCACGCATGGCATAAATGACTAGGTCATAAAATTTCGTTCGATATCAAAAGACTTGTGTCAAATGATCTAGCCTCAGGAATAAAAATCGAAAATTGCAATGAAATTATGAATTGTGTGAGTTGCATAAAAGGAAAACTAACAAAGAAACCATTTTTGAAGAATTGTGACAAACGATCAAATCAATGTCTAGATTTGATACATTCTGTTGTTTGTGGTCCGATGAAAACAGAAACCCCAGGAAAGAAACGCTATTTTTTGACATTTATTGATGACCACTCCCGTTATACCATATTATACCTCCTACATTCCAAAGATGAAGTATTTCAGAAATTTAGAGAATTCGTCGCTCTTGTTGAAAATAAATTCGGAGTGTTACCCAGAATGTTCAGATTTGATAATGAAGGAGAGTATTGTGGATCAGCAGTTCAAGGTTTTCTGAAGCAGAAAGGTATTTCCTTTCGAACTACAGTTCCGTATTTGCCCGAACAAAATGGCATAGCAGAACGTAAAAATCGAACCTTATGCGAAGCAGCAAGATGTATGTTATTTGATGCAGGATTGCCGAATAAATATTGGGGTGAAGCAACTGCCACAGCCAATTATCTTCAAAATCTCCTTTCTACAAAAGCTATCGAATGTACTCCATATGAACTGTGGAATTCAGAAAAACCAATATTGGATCATCTCAGAGCTTTCGGCAGTGTGGTCTATACCTATGTTCCCAAAGATACAAAAGAACGAAATGGGATGCTCGAGCACAAGCAGGTAGGATATAATGAAACTTCCAATGGTTATAGAGTTCTGAAACCAGAAACCAATAAAATAATAATAAGTAGGACTATAAAATTCTTCGAAGATAAAAATTACACTGATATGAAATGTGAATCTGTCAAAATCTTGGATGAAAACAGTGAAATAGTTTTTGTAAAGGAAGAAGAAGAAAGTATCGAGGAAAAGGTTATTGCCGAAAATACTACTAATACTGAAAGTCAAGAGATACGCTTGGATGATGAAGGGTTGGAGTATTTAAGACGATCTTCAAGAAATAATAAGGGGAAATCTCCTGAGAAACTGTCCTACTTTACTTCAAGTGAAACAAATGATGATCCTGAGACTTGGTACGAAATAATGAAATTATCAGAAAATGAAAAATTAAATGGATAATTGCTATAGAAGATGAAATGGAATCATTCAGGAAGAAAGTTGTATGGACGCTGACCGAGCTACCTCCGAACAAAACAGTTATAAAATGTAAGTGGATTTTCAAGACAAAACTGAATTCAAATGGTGGAATACTGAAATATAAGGCTGGTTTAGTCGCAAAAGGTTACACACAAAAATATGGGGAGGACTATGATAGTATTTTCGCTCCGGTGATGAGACAAACGACTTTTCGAATACTGTTGTCGAAGAGATTTATATGTCTCAACCAGAAGGTTATATAAATGAAAATGATTCCCATCTTGTACATAAACTCCACAAGGCAGTATACGGTTTGAAGCAATCCGCGAAAGCATGGAATGATACTATAAGCGGAAAACGTTTGGAATGTGGATTTGAACAGAGTAAAAATGATCAGTGCCTCTATATGAAAATGAAGATAGGGACTATACTATATGTATTGTTATATGTTGATGATTTGTGTATATGTCATGAAAATGATGGATTGGAGATAAACTCAATGAGAGTTTCGAAACGGTCAACTTAGGAAATATTTCATCAGTTTTGGGGATCAGGGTTCAAAGAACTGAAGATGGAACATTTCTACTGGATCAAAAATTGATATCCTTCTTAAAGAGAATGGATTGGAAAATGCCTCATGTGTAGCTACTCCAATGGATACAGAGTACCCCAAATTCGATACACATTCCCCTTTATTACTCAATAATGAAAAATATAGAAAAGCAGTGGGGGCACTGCTATATCTTTTAACTACAATCTGTCCGGATATATCTCTTGCTGTGGGATATTTGTGCAAGGGAGTAAAGTCAGCCAAGTCAGAAAGATTGGCATGCAGTCAAGAGAGTGCTCAAATAACTGAAGGTTACAAGTAAAGTTAAACTGAAATTTAGTTCGAATACTGAATTGACTCTGAACGGATATGTTGATTCCGATTGGGCAGACGATGTCTCTGATAGGAAATCTACAGCCGGTTTTATATTATTTCTTGGGAATAATCCTATATTCTGGGCTAACAAGAAGCAATCTTCAGTAGCCCTATCATTTACAGAGGCTGAATATATATCAGCGGCTTTGGCAAGCCAGGAAATAGTTTGGTCAAGAAGAATTTCAGAATATTTCGTAATACCTTGTGAAAATGCAACTGTCCTTTATGAAGACAAACAAGGTTGTATCAAGCTAGCTACCAATGAAAAGTCTAGTTACAGAACAAAACATGTCGATGTCAGATTCCATCATCTATGTGATTTAGTTGACAGTGATATAATTCAATTCATGTATTGTTAAACTTCAAATATGATTACTGATGCTTTCATAAAGCTTCTCCCCAAAGAAAAGTTTCAACGTCTCAAAACATCAATGGGACTCATCGAAGAATAACCTGTCGAGTGGGGGTGTTAGAAAGAAATATTCAAGATCGCCAGATTTGTAGATGTGATCTCTCTGTGTGATACTTTTTGTTTTTAAGTTGTCGGTGTTGTCTGTCATGGTTTTGACAATAAAATTAATTTTATAGTTTACGTTTCCGAATAGTATTTCATTAGTAAAATTAGGCTGTTCTTCCATTTAAAAACCATTAACGTGGTCAGTTTGTATTGTCATGTAAACATTCTAGCAGCCCTCGTTGTTACTAGCTTTTCTTGCAAGTTACAGTACATTGAACTTTATTACGCTAATTTCCTGTATACGAATTCCGGACGCTGACTTTGCTAAAATCCAAAGAACATTCGATAAAACATGAGATGCCGACTTAGCAATATTTTTTGTATAAATTAAACGATCGATTTGTATTATATTCACTCTGATTTTAGTTATATTATTTTTACCAGATTTATTATGTAGTTTTGTAACAGTTGTTAATAGTAAATGGAAAGTGTTTTTAAAAAGTGAGTTTTGAAGTGGTAAATCATATTTGACGCAGTCAGTAGGATAGTGAAAGTGTCCTTAAGTGACCTTCGTTGTTATCAAGCGAAAGAACAAGCTCCAGGGGTAATCATCAAGATAGTTCATCCTGAAGCATAGCAAGGATTCCAGGAATGCACCGTAGCATCATCTGTATCCTGTAAGCCACTTTGTTTATATCAGACTCCTCTGTCTCAGAATCTTCTGATTCGGAGTTTAGCATAGACGATACGCTACCAAGTATAATAGATTTTAGTATAAGTAGAGAAGAATTGACGAATTATCTTAGCAACCTAAGTATTGACGATTCAGACCTTAATCATACATTAGAAATCAGAAATAACATTACAATGGCTCAATTCGAAGTTAAAAATGTATGCATTATCCCTAACTTTGATAGAAATCATCATTATCATCATTATTACCAAAATAATCCAGCGGATATCCAGAACCAGAGTCTTTTCCATGGTATTATAAGTAAATTGACTGGTAGAGCCAAAGAAGTAATTTCTATTTACGAATGCGAAACATGGGACGCTGTGAAAGACGTCTTAATTCAAAACTTTGGAGATCAAAGAAACGAAAATTCCTTCAGTAGAGATTTAGTCAACCTTCGACAGGGCCCTCAAGAAACACCTATGCAGTTTTATAAGAAAACAATGGGACTTCTAAACTGTATTACCAATTACATCGAAGTTCATATCCAAAATCCAGAAATACAAAGAAGCAAAATGGAATTCTTTAGACAACAAGCATTAACTACTTTCCTAGCAGGCTTACGAGAACCTTTGGGCTCAACTCTACAAGGGCAATGCGGGCTAATAATCTAGCAATTGCATTTCAATATATTCAAAAAGAGAACAACATACAGTATTAGGAATTTTCTGTGGGCACATATGTTAGAAAGAAAAAAATATAAATTCAATGTATTACTATTTTTCGCTAACAGGATATCATAAAGCGGAGAACGTGCAATACATGCCCATAATCGACGACAATGTATAACAAGTATAAAGAAACAGTAAATATTACGTTGCAATGTTGCCAACTTTCATGGCATATTTGTATTAGTTGTAAAATGCATTGCACTAATACGAGAACAAGTTATAGGAAGATTTTAATTATGATAATTCGAGAGGCTGTAACAGATCAAGATATAATTAACTCCATCTATTCGTTGAATATTTCATTGTAATGCTGGGAATTGTTCTAGTTTTCAGTTTGAATGCGGTTAAAACCTCTACTTTTTTCAGTTTTGGCAACGTGAAAGATGTCGCTGAACACTTGGTTTGATTTTTATATGTATTAATAGAAAAGGTTTTATTGTTTTTACGTTTGTTTCCAAATGAGAAACGAACTCTTTGTGTACACTCAGTACAAATTAGAAAACGCTTTCGACATTGAACATAAAAACAAAGTACTAATCTAATCAAAATACCAATTATTTTTAAATAAAAATAATATTCTGATAGGTAATAAATAAAAAAATAAAACTTTTCAATTCTTCAATGAATTTAAATGAAATGTTCGAAGAAACCCCCGGTTTGTGCTAAACAGTAACCGAGCCGGTTACAAACATGTGTGAGCATTTAAGGTGTAATTTCCATACAGGATTGTTGAATTAGTTCCCTAAGTTCATTCAGAGAACTGGCCCTGTTCTCCTGCAATCCATAAATTCTCGATTTCACGTAACCCCAGAAAAAGAAATCGTTAGGTGTTAAATCTGGAGACCTAGCAGGCCATCTAATGCTACCTTTCGTTGAGATTATCTGATTGGGAAAATGTGTATTTCAAAAATGTATAGCTAATCGATAATTATGTGTTGCACATTCGTTATGTTGGTACAAAATATCATAGAAGTTGAAACCTAATTGTATATGTGCAGGAGTAATTTGATTTTGCAGCATATTCAAATATTTTGTCTGGGTAAATTGCTTTCAATAAAAAATGGTCCAATTAAATGTTCACCTAATATTCCAGCCCAAACATTTAACATTTGGGGATATTGATTTCTACTATTGAAGTGTTTGTTTAGGTTTGTCTTGGACCGATATCGCATAACGGATGAGTTATGTGCACCGTGTATGGAAAAAGTCGATTCATCTGTGGACAAAATACTTTTTGAAAACTTTGCGTCCAATTATATTTTTTTCCATAACTATTTCACATAATTCTATTCTAAGAAATTGATCGTCAAGAAATATTTAATGGCTCTTTTTCAGTTTAAAACTACGCTAGCCATTTTTTTACTACAGTCCGAATCGTTTTCGAATCAATATCAAAATCCTTGACTAATTGAGTGGAACACTGTAGAGGATTATTTTCCATACTTGCACAAATTAAAATATATCTTTGTTCTGTTTCGGGTTGGGTTTCTCGGTTTTGAGTACGCGGTTCATGTTTTGTTGGAGTGACACATGCATGTTCTATCAAATTTGTTATAACCGTTCTCACTTGTTTCTTGCTAATTGGTTGGGTATTTTTGAATGCCACAATAAACAAATTTTCTGCTATTTCTCGATATGAATTACCCTGGTGGTACCATTTTACAATTTGCACTTTTTGGTGTATCTGCATACTCATTTTATAAGATTTACAAAGATCCTTCCTCATTCGCAAACAAACAGGTAGTGACCAGTGTTGCCACATGCCTATTTTTTTTGAGCCAGATGATGTGGCGGAAACGAGCCAAATTCATACTAGAACGAGCTCTTTCAAAAATGTTATTTACTAGTGAATATTTCTTGAAAATATATATTTTCAAGTGTTAGTCATGTATTCGAAATACATATTAAAATTAACATCATTAGGTAAGAGTTGTTTTTTTGGGGTAGGGGGTAAATAAAGATTCAAACAACACAAAATATTTTCTCTATATTTATATTTATAAATTTCTGTAAATAAAAAAACAAAAACATAAATTCTTTCTTAAGACAGTATTGACAATAACTGCTTTTATAACTAAAATAAAAAACAAATAAATTACATTTTTCTTTACCTATGTTAACGTACAAATCACAACAAAAAAGGAACTTCTGTAATAAAATACATATTATAATAGATAAAAAAACGAATAAAAATTATTATTTTTAGGTAATGGTATTTTCCTTAAAACTTCTTGTTAATAAGGAAGGACTCGGAGTCCAAGAGTAGCGGGTGTCATTTTTTGGTATGTAAAATGTTGGAGCAAGTGTCGATACTTAGGCGATTACGCACTTTGGTTTTTAATAAAAACAATTGAGAAAATATTCTTTCCGCGGCTGCGGACGAGTGCGGTAATGCCAAAATACCTTTTACCAAATAACTTATATTAGGGAACATTGGCTCATCTAAAGCATTTTTTAAGTCAAAAACATTATCCCAAAATAATTGCATGTCGAAATTGTTAGTTTTTGCAACTCTTCTATGTCTGGTATCATTCGCCATTCAGCATTTAATTTTTCTTCAACTAATACTAACTGAGGAAAAAAAATTACAATTAATTATAATACTATTGATTTCACCAGACAAGCGGTTTTTGGATTAAAACACGAATTAAATGATAAGACCGGATTTTCAAAATCAAACCTATCTTTAATTTGTTTGGCTAATTCTATGTAGAACTCCAAACATTTCATTTGAAAGGTTTCAATGTCACTGGTTTTTATATGATGATTTTCAGCTATTAAAATTTGAACTTTGGTTCCCAGGTAAATGTCTTTAATAGGGCGAAAATTGTGTGGATTTTTGGGATCTATATTTTTTAGATTTCCTTTGTTTTTTAAAATATAATCCACGTTCATGTAATTTTTTAAAACATTCCGATATAAGTCTGAGATTCTGCCAAGCAACAAGTGAATTTTAATTTTTTGTGATTGAAATTCCAAGTTCATTGTATTAACAATGTCTAGAATGTAGCTTAAAAAATAGAAATATAATTTATAAAGAGGGTTTTTTAAAGATTCTAAAATGTTATTGCAAACATGTAAGTTTTGACTGAAGCATTCATTTGTAAAAAACAGGATTAATGCTCATTATAATACCTAGCTACTAAGACCAGGGACTTCTCTGTGCTAATATCCGTGGTTTCGTCTATGATTAATGAAAATTTATTTGTTTTTAACACTTCTGAAATATTATTAAGCCGCTCGATACTTATACATTCATTAGTTATGTAAGTCGCCTTGGTTCGTGAACAATTTATATTTTTGGCAATTTCTGAATCAGGACAAAGACTCCTTATAAAACTAGGTAAGTGATCAGCTAGTAAAAAAGGTAAATTGTGTTCATGTAAGAACACACAGAGTTTTAATTCTGCTTGTTTAACAAGTTGATTTTTTTCGTAAAAGATTTTCATTTTTTAAAACACTCGTAATTTTTGGAGTGTTTTTTAACTTGGTAACATTCCGCTTGTGTAAGTCTGTAACAACATGTCTTTTAATATCAAACAAACTGCATTTTAAATACCTATTACAAACACTACAAAATATTTTGTCTTGCTCATTTCTTAACCAAGGATAAGTTGCAGCCCATTTTTCTTGATATTTGTGCTTATATAATTTCCTCTTCTTTGGCTTTGGTTCGCTTATCGATGATTCATCTTCAGATTCCGACGGTGAGAAATTGATTCCTACAAATTCCGATTCCCTAATGATAGGTTTTTGTATGGTCTGAGTCAAATGAACAGCGACAGCAGGAGTTGCAATGTTCATTTCAGTGTGTCCTAATTCACTGTTTGTCTCAATTACTTCTTTCTTTGGTTGTCTTATAATAAACCTTTAAAAAGATAAATACAAAACGTAGAATTTTTAAGGTAATAATGTTTAAAAATATTAACTTACTTTTCCATTGTAAGGTAGGGTAGGCAGGTATTTTTGCATTTATCAATAACCAATATTCAACATTTAAAAATTTTAATAACCAACAACAAACTTTCCAATATTTTACATTTTACTTTTCGAAGAACAAAGCTGGCAGTCAGCTGATCGGTTTGCTTGGAGTGCGTTCGTAATTTCTCTTGTTCGGCGGTGGTGTGTTCACGAATTACACTCGCCCGTCCCGTCTAATTCAAATAATCCAATCCAAGTAATCCAACACTCAACACCGTTCAGTTCAATTCACGAAAGTTCAGAAATACTCAACTTTAACAAAAATTTAGCAGATATTGAAAACGAGCCAATTTTAATAAAGAGGAGTCAACGAGGAACTTTTAATTCAAACGAGCCAGATCTGGCTCTAACGAGCCACCTGTGGCAACACTGGTAGTGACATACCCAGACCTACAGTTAAACGTCCTCGGAAGGCGCACGCGTGATTCGTATTCATCTGGTAGGTACCGCCCTCGAGAGGCGCATGCGCGATTCGTATATTCTACTATCCTAATTTTAACTGTAATAATCTATGCTGACTTTTGATTGTCTATCTCACCATTGTCTCTCTCACATTGGTAATGCCATGCGCCTCTTACATTTTCCCGTTGACTATGAGAGGATTGTCGTTTTAGGTTGGAATTTAATGAAGAATGATTTCTGTTATTATTAAAAAGAAATATTACATGCGCACTTTCAACTTTCAGATTGAAAATGAGGAGAACGGATAGATAAAAATAGAAGAATTACGGCTGTAGTCGAAAGTTTCAACGATACTTCTTTAGCATGTTATACACTGTTAAATAAAATAGCCGATACACTGAATATACTTGTTTCTTCACAACAAATTTTCGCTTTTGGACTCTGTATTAGAAACCCTATTTTGCCATATAATATTCCTAACACTGTATATTATTTGCAAAGGGGTAATAACTTGCCACGATCTTCAACTCCAGGACGATCCACAAACAACTTTTCGGCCCAGAATCAACAAACCTATTCTCAACGACCTCTAGTTTTTCACAAACGACGGTCCAACCACAACCGACGTTCTCCAACCCTCGATGGCAACCAACGAGATAAATAAACAGTCAATTTCCGCCTAGACGACCATTCCAAAATCTCCAAAGGCCCACGTTCACTTAACCAAGACCCGAAAGAAGACAACCATTTAGGGCACCAAATCAACCGAAGTTCTTGTCTAACCGACCAGGGACATCACAACAACCAAGACCAACCCCAATAAGTATATCGATAGCGGCCACAAATAGGAAGAGAGAGTCCAATCAACACCAAGAACCTCAACAATCTCAGCCGAAATTTACCGTCGAAGAATTTGTATAACATCGAACAAAACGGTAACGAAGAAGGCTTCAACGAAATAGAACAACCACTAGAAGAGTTATCACTCGCCGAAGTACAAGACTTTCCGTATGAAGAATATGAAAATTTTCCCATAGAACCAGTGACAGAAGCAAAAACATAATAGAGCTGCATTCCTATTCCGAAAAATAGGAACTCCCGGACATCGAAATTTCTGACCCTCCTTTAAAACTCCTAATCGATACCGGCTCTACAAAATCATTCCTTAACCCCAAAATAGCTTCCACTTATTTCCAAAATTTTATTAAATATGATCCTTTTACTGTCACTTCCATTTTTTAAAATGATTCACAAAAGCATATTACCACGATCCCTTCGTTTCCAGAATTCAAATCACCCGAAAAATTAAAATTTCATTTATTCAAGTTCCATGAAACCTTCGATGGCCTTATTGGTTTCGATAACTTAAAACTTTTCCATGCCCAATTAAATTTCTCTAAATCAATCCTTACTACGAAACATTCAACCATCCTTTTAAAATATTATGAAACGAAGAAAACACAATTCTACTCGATTCAACTCGAAGCAATCTCCATTAGTCATGTCAGGTTACCAGTTAAAGAAAATCAAAGAACCGTTTTTATACTAAGACAACAAGTTCAAGGTGCGGTGATAAAAGAAATCCTTTCTAACGCACAAAACCAAACTAGCCTGGACGGTAATCGCAAATTTTACCTTTTACCTATTACCGAACCAATAGATTGCAAGAAGATTAATCTCGAAGAATATAAAACTATTGTCGATGATAAAAACACCATCACAAAGTACGAAGAATAGCGTAAGACCATCTGATCCAAACGGGCCAACTTAATATGGAAGAAAAATAACACATCCTCCGCCTCTGCAGAAAATATTTGTATATCTTCCATAAACCAGATACACCTTTACGAATCAAGTTAAACACCACATAAGAACCATGGTATATACTAAATCATACCGCTATCCATACATCCACAAAGAAGAAGTTAGAAGTCAAATAGCCTCTATGCTAGATCAAGGTATAATTAGACCTAGCCAATCTCCATGATCCGGACCTATCTGGATAGTGGCAAAGAAACCCGATTTCTCAGGAAAAATTAAATAGCGCATCGTTGTTGACTACCGCAAAGTAAATGAAAAAACCGTTGACGACCGGTATCCAATACCCAACATAACAGACATATTGGATAAACTTGGCCGATGCCAATATTTCACCACCCTAGATTTGGCGAGCGGTTTCCACCAGATAGAAATGTCCGAGGAATGTCGTTCGGGCTTAAAAGCGCACCCGCAACATTCCAATGGGTAATGGATAATGTCTTGAAAGGACTCCAAGGCGAAATATGTTTGGTTTATATGGACGATATTATAGTGTTTTCCACATCTTTACAGGAACACATAGTTAATCTCACCAAAATATTCCAACGTCTCCGAGATACCAGACTGAAAATACAACTAGACAAATGTGGGTTCCTAAGAAAAGAAGTTAGTTTCCTGGGACATATCGTCACTTCAGAGGGTATAAAACCGAACCGAACCCAAAATTAAAGCCATCGCCAATTATCCAACACCTAAGACAGCTAAAGATATCAAAGGATTCCTAGGACTTTTAGGATATTACAGGAAGTTTATAAAGGACTTCGTAAAAATGACGAAACCTCTAACAACTTGCCTGAAGAAGAATGCCACGATCAAACATACTCCAGAATTTTTAGAATACTTCAATACGTGCAAAAACCTTTTGATGAACGAACCTATTCTACAGTACCCGGACTTTACAAGATCCTTCAATCTAACCACCGACGCTAGCAACTATGCTATAGGAGCGATTCTTTCCCAAGGATCAGTGGGCAGCGATAAACCCATAGGATTCGCTTCCAGAACGCTAAATACACAGAAACTAAGTATTCGACCATTGAGAAAGAGATGAGCCACTAAATACTTCCACCTTTATTTATTCAGAAGAAAGTTTAAATTTCTCTCAGATTACCGCCAGCTTCACTATCTCTTTTCTTTGAAAGAACCAAACACCAAACTAGTAAGTAAGATTGAAATTGGAAGAGTACGATTACAAAGTTGTGTATAAGAAAGAAAAATTTAATACCAACGCCGACGCCATTTCAAGAATCGAAACACACACCAAAGAACTGTTTGACCTAGCAAAATACTTCGATGATGTGAATAAAAAAATAGAATCCCCGGATGAAGAAAATTCCTCTTTATATAATAATCCACCTGAGGATAGACTCTCTGACTTTGTCAACGAAGATATTCCGGAATTGCCCCCTTCTATTGAAGAAATACTTGAACAGGCGAACTTAGACAATTCCCTCTACAAATAAATGAAACGCAAAGAAACCGAGAAGAAAATTAAGAGGAATCACAACAAAACATACAGGAAAATCAACGAGAAACATTAAACGACGAAACGCATCACACTGCAATGTTAAACTCAATATTAGACATCCCTATATCTGAGAGTCCACTCAAGTACTACAACAATTAAGTCTTCTTCAAAACAGTTAATTACAATCCTCGATTTCCAGTAACATTACACATATTTCCAAACAAACAACGAATGTACGTCCAATTCTCGAAAAACGATCTAGACCCATATATTATGAATTTCTTTAAGAACCACCTCCAACCAAAAAGGAAATATGCATGTTTCTTCGAAAGCGACGAATTATGTAAGCAAATTTGCGAAACCTTCAGCGTACGATCTAATTAAATGTAACGTACAGCTGGAAGATGTGAACTCAGAAGAAAGGCAAAAAGACCATCAGGGCATAACTAATCATAGAGGAATAACTGAAACAGAACTTCAAATAAGAAAACGTTATGTCTGTACTTTTGTGAAGAAGAATATCGAAGACATCGTTAATTTCTGCGATATCTGTCAACAAAATAAATATGACAGATTTCCACCAAAACTAAAATTTATGGTTACACTTACACCCACCAAACCATTGGAAATCGTTCATATCGATCTATTTCAAGCCAATGGACAGAAGTTCCTAACAATAATAGATGCATTCTCCAAATATGGACAGGCCTACCCCATAGAACGAGGAAACGCTTTCCTTACATAATCACCACGGATTGCCTTCTATGATAGTTGAAGATAGCGGAACAGAATTTAAAAACGGAATCATACAATAATTTGTCGATTCCCATCAAATATCCATCCACTACACAACCCCAAATAGTCCTCAGTCCAACGGTATGGTCGAAAGATTCCACTCAATTTTGATCGAACACCTAAGAATACTTCGAAACACAAAAACAACGTTACCCATCAAAGAACAAATGCCATATGCCTTACTAGGCTACAACAACTCCGTCCACACCTCAACGCAACTAAAACCCATCGAAGTACTAAACGGACACGTAAATGCAAGAGATTCTTTTGACATAGATATAAAAAGAACCTTACTAAACGATTACATAGAACAACATGGTAGGAAAACGGAAGATTTTTATAAGGAAATCAACGAACACCTTACCGAAAATAAAAAGGCCATTATAGAAAATAGAAATAAAACGAGATAAACCCCTATCTCATACAAACCCTCTACTAAAATTTATACTAGAAAAACTATTGCCAAGATTTCTACCCCAGATAATACTCACAAATAACGCTATAACGATAGACACTCCGACAGCCACTGTACATAAGAAAAACATAAAACACAAATCCTAAAGGAAAAGTAATTATAAATCTTCCTCACAGATTCACTTGCCTATTGGGAGATGAAATCAAAATGAGAGATTTGAAAGAAAATCCAGGAGTGCTCCCCCTCAACCTGGGACAAGGAAAGATACGTTCTAACACGTACACTTTTTCTAATTACAACCTATAATGGAAGAAATCAAAACTATCGATAACCAATACCAAGCAGTGACTAAAGCCATAGAAGACGGCCTCAGCTACCCTTATTTTACCAACCTACAAAATTTCGATCAAGCCCTTGAATTTCAACTAAAATTAGCTAAAGAGAAAATACTATCAATTTATCCAACCTAAAAAAGGAAACGAGGAATTTGTAACATATGTTCTCCCCCGGCTTGAGACTCTTCCTCAGGTTGTGGTATTCGACTCCAGTTAATGTATTCTTACAGCAATCACTGGGATGGGGCGAACAATCGATATTAAATTGGACGCCACCACCTTTCTAAGCGATACTTAAATTAAACAAAAAACTAAAAAGGTTAAAAGCTGGAAAACCATATACGAGTATTAACTTTAACTTAACAAAACGAAATACTAAAAATATTTTAACGCGATGGTCCAAGTTCTATCATATTCGCTTTGTTCCCTAAATAAACAGAACATGCGGAATTATAAAGCTAAAAAAGAATGAAAAGAAATTATTAAAAATTTGCTTCAAAAAGAATATAAAATGTTTCTTTTTTACAATAAAAAAGAATTAAACATACAAAATTCATCAAACGCCAGCCAATATTATAATTTTAAATCAAACAGTATAAACATAGGGAAAAATATTTCAAAAATCTAACTCACCAGCAAATATGTGAAACCACAACGATGTAGGTACTAACTCATGAATTTTACTGATAGGAAGAGACTTTTCCAATGTACGATATCGTTTAAATACACGGAATTTGGAAGAGAAACAAGTTTTTTAATTTCGAAACATTAGTACGACGAAATTAAAATACCATAGTCCGATAGAAATCGTAACAGGCGACCGGCTTGTTACAAATTCTTAACGGCTTAGGAAGTATTATCAAGTCTATCTCCGAAAACCTAGACCAGGAAGACGCCGAAATTTACAAAACAACAATACAAACGCTTCAAACAAATCAAGAGAATATTATAAAAAACGTAAATCGTCACATGAGCTTAAATTTACGGATTTTGGAAAAGAATAATGAAACTGCGACTCTTCTAACACACAACCAAGAAACTATTTTCGAAGAAATGCATCAAATCAGTAAAAACATAAACAAATTTTTATTCGATTTCAATCAATATTTTCAAGCCAGAAATGTACTGGACGAATTAAACTTATCTCTCCAAATTATCCTTCAACTACTGAACGATCTAGAAGAGGCAATCGCATTTTCCAGACTAAACACCCTTCACAATAGTGTCTTATATACAAAAGACATCCTTAATTATTACGATATAATAATCGTAGACGGTTACTACACGAACCACACTATCGCATTTATCCTACACTTTCCCATTTTATACCATAAGACTTTCACATACTACCACCTATTCCCAATGCCTACACAAAATTCTACCATAATAATTCCTCCAGAACCGTACCTTCTGGTCAACGAAGATACCTTCCAAAACTCAAGAAATTCCATGCAAAAGAACCAGTGTCGAATATTTATGCAACGAAAAAGCGCTGCAAACTGCAAACAACAACGAAAACTGAAGACTGCATCGACCAGATTCTTCATCTGAAAAATACAGAAGCCTCTTGCAACTATATTACAGTGCAAATACAGAATACAATCATCCAAAGTGAGTGTGGAAAAAGTACACGTTATGGTACTTTTCCGCACGAAAATGTCACTTTGCCCACGGAAATGTCAATGTCAAATTTTTTTGACAATACTTTATAGTGGATTTCTGTGTGTTCAAATGTTAAATTTAAACTAAAAATTCTGTAAGTAAACTATTTTTTAGATTATGTATTTCAGTTTATTGATTATAGATTATAAACAAATTCATTTATTACCCATTATTTTAGGAACTATGAACCGACATCATAATTTATATTTCGAGTTGTCGAATTCTGATATTGAGAATACTCCTCCAGATATTATCGAAAAGGCTCAAAATGCAATCGAAAATTTGTTACCTGGAGTTTCAAAAACAAAGATTATATTTAGTTATTCAATCTATTATTATTTAGTAACCAATGTACTTCATAATATAGAAAAATCGAAAGAAAAAAAATAAAATAAAGCAGTGGAAAGACCTAAATACAGTATTTTATAATTGTTTCCGCGATAGCTTAGTGGAAAACACATCAGCATTGGAACGAAGAGGCCTGGGTTCAAATCCTGTCGACTTTTTTATATATTTGCAATTTATTAAATCTTTTTACTTTAATTTTGGAACTCTTAAATTCGTTCTGTTTAAGTTAAATAAAATACATATATAAGCTACTTTTTTCTTTAATTAATAAACGTAGTTGTAAAAAAAATATTGTGTACAACTCGTACGCAAAGCACTTTTCACACTCGCTGGGTTTGCGGCACTCGCCTTACGGCTCGTGTCACAAACTTCTGCGCTCGTGGGAAAAGTAACGCTTTGCGCACTTGTTGTATAAACTACTATTTCCGCCAACCTATCTAATATGCGAGAAAAGTATTGGTTTACCCCAAAAAAAGCTGGAATTTTGAAATTTGTTTAGAGTTATTTTTACGTTTTCCATCAACAACAATACGAAAAAACTGTTTTTAGAAAAAAAATCCTGTGTGTATGTCGTCGTCGTCGTCGTCGTTCTCGTCGGCCACTTTTCCTTACATGTCTTGTTATCCCGATACAGCCTCCGGAGTGCAATAAGTCACCAATTTTATGATTGATTATTGTTAAGGACATGTCACAGATGAACTCTATTGATTTTCAGCTCACCAGAGCCAATACAACGGGTGCTATGGTACTTGAACTACGACATTTGTCATTTATTGAGAAATTTCAGTTTGTTAGTACGATACAGCCTCCGGAGTTCAACAAGTCACCAAGTTTATGATTGAATATTTTTCAGGACATGTCACAGATGAACCCTATTGATTTTCAGCTCACCAGAGGCAGTACAACGGGTGCTATGGTACTTGAAGTACGACATTTTGGGAGAAGTTTCAGTTTGTTAGCACGATACAGCCTCCGGAGTTATACAAGTGACCAATTTTGTAATTGGATATCATTCAATGCGTCTCAAATATGAACCATATTAAAATTCAGCTCACTAAAGCCAGTACAACGGGTGCTATGGTATTTGAAGTACCAAATTTTTGGCTTTTTTGGAGAATTTTCAGTTTGTTAGCACAATACAGCCTCCAGAGAGTATACGATTGATCAATTTTATGATTGAATATTGTTCAAGGTGTCTCACAGATGTACCCTATTGATTTTCAGTTGACTAGAGCGAGTACAGCGGGTCCTATAAATCCAGATTTACTAATTTTTGGTTATTTTTGGAGAAATTTCGGTTTGTTAGCACGATACACCCCCCGAAGTGTATACAAGTATATAACAATTTTATGATAGAATATTGTTCAGGGCCACAGATGCGGAAAAGTTAGTTTTAATCTTTAAAACCGTTTATTTTTTGTATAAATTAAACGATCGATTTGTATTATATTCAGCCTGATTTTAGTTATATTATTTTTACCAGTTTTATTGTGTAGTTTTGTAACAGTTGTTAATAGTAAATGAAAAGTGTTTTTAAAAAGTGAGTTTTGAAGTGGTAAATCGTATTTTTCACGTGGATAAAAATTTCTTAAACGCTGATCTGCTCTGTGTGAGATTTGGTCAAATTACATACTCGTCCACTAAATGATACTAAAATTTCACAAACTCCTAACCTTGTTTGTATGTAATAAATATTTTTATTTCAGAAATTGAGCTGAGTTTTCCACACAGAGAAGTTCAGATTCAAAGAGGAGTAGATCCCAAGGATTTATATATACTAGAAGAAGAAATTGGAAGGTAAAACTTCTCTTATTTGAATTCTATTATTTGTCATTAATGCCAATAAACACATTAATTGAGTGAGTAATATACAAAATATTATTGAAAATCCCAAAAATATTATTGTTTTAAATGAAACTCACGGTTTCTAGTTAATTCCACAATATAATAAAAATTGTTGGAAATTCTAAAAAATTGACAATTGTTTCGATAAATCAATATCATCGTCAGAATGACAGAAGTTACATTACATTTGATGCCTACCTGATGTTTAGTAGTTAGCTTTGGCTAGACCAAGAAGTGACCTAACTTGTGATTGACTTAATATATGTTAATAGAAAAAAGAAGAAGATGTGATATTACAAATATTGAAGCTTAGATATTATTAGCCCTATGGTGATATCCTGGATATCATTTTTTTTTCAATTAAGATCAGTATAACTGTGCAATGATATAGAAAACTGGGAAAACTATATCTGCTGATCTTTACAATTATCACTTAAGAAGACAGTTTATTAGTGGAGAACTCCCTAGATTCAACTGTTCATTGACAACTTCATATTGTGGGTTTCTTAAATGTCTTCTTATTTCCAGCACTTCTAGTTTTGTGTTAGGAAATAAGAAGACATTTAAGAAACCCACAATATGAAGTTGTCAATGAACAGTTTAATCTAGGGAGTTCTCCACTAATAAACTGTCTTCTTAAGTGATAATTGTAAAGATCAGCAGATATAGTTTTCCTAGTTTTCTATATCATTGCACAGTTATACTGATCTTAATTGAAAAAAAAATGATATCCAGGATATCACCATAGGGCTAATAATATCGAAGCTTCAATATTTGTAATATCACATCTTCTTCTTTTTTCTATTAACATATATTAAGTCAATCACAAAGTAGGTCACTTCTTGGTCTAGCCAAAACTAACTACTAAACATCAGGTAGGCATCAAATGTAATGTAACTTCTGCCATTCTGACGATGATATTGGTTTATCGAAACAATTGTCAATTTTTTAGAATTTTCATCAATTTTTATTATATTGTGGTATTAACTAGAAACCGTGAGTTTCATTTAAAACAATAATATGAGTAGATTCCACCAAGTAAGGGTCGAGACAGTTAATTTACAAAAATATTAGTTTAACAACGTATATCCCAACGGTATGTCCCCTAGTCTGCCGGAAAAATAGCCTTTCTTCAACTAACAACTACATTTAACATTTATAAAGATTTTGTGGTTGCTGGTTCTTCGATCTCACTTTAGGTGAATTGATCCTGACTTTGAGTTTGGTAAAAAAAATTCATGATAAAAGTCGCCAAGAGAAATTGCTGGAAATTATTTTCGAGTTTGTCAAACGTCCGCTAGAGGGCGTAACAACTAACACTAAGTAGAAAAATGGGATTTTTATAGAATTTTGCCTAATGAAAGTATAGCGATGATATTATTTTCACATTTACTGACTATTCACCTACACTTTTTGACTAAAATGTTTTGGTCTATCTATCAAAATAAAGCGGTGGGGGAAGTTCAATTGTTTTTTTAAACAAACCAAGATTTCTCCCGTTTCGCTTGACCGATTTTAACAAATTTGGGCTCATATGAAAGAGCATAATTTACACTACAAAACGCTCACTTGGTTTTGACTTTCTGACTTTCGTCTTCGCCGCTAGATGGCGTTAACTGAAATGGTATAGAAATTTTGAGTTTTTAAAAAAAAACAAATGTAATGGTATATTAATTTTTTATATTTCAAAAGAGGATACATTTTTCTAAAATTTAATGAAAAAAATGAATCATCTACATTTTTTTGAACCGTTGATATTGAACAAAATATAATTTTATTACATTAAAAAATGGCACGCCACTGCTTTTCATGAAAATAAAAATCATTTTCGTAATCACTTATTAGTTGCTAACAAAAAGAACCTTTTCACTTTTTTTAGGTAGACAAACGGTTTTGGAATAAAAAAATCAAATAAATTTACATGGGGCGCCCATATCTCGAAACATACTAATTTACATATTTGGAAAAAAAATCTTAATAAAACTGTCCAACAACAGCAGGAGCAATAACACTAAAAACAAGAACACAGAACTTTAAAAAGAAACGTTAAAAATAAATTAATAGTTTTGTCGTAAATGTTCAAAATGTTGTCCACAATTTTGAATGCACTGGTTCAATTTTTTCTGGGTGGAGTTGACAGCTGCCTCAATTTCCGCTCTTGGTATATTATTTATGGCGTTTTGAATTCGGACTATCATGTCTTCTCGAGTAGTTTGTCGAGTTTTATACACCAAATCCTTTATTCGGTCCCACAGATAAAAATCAAGGAGGTTTAATCGGGGGACTGTGGTGGCCACAAAATACTGCCCCTACCAATCCAACGGTTAGGAAAATGCCTGTTCAAAAAATCTTGCACATTTCGAGAATAATGTGCCGGGCATCCGTCTTGTTGAAACCAGACGTTTCTTCTTACTTCTAAAGGCACATTTTCTAAGAGTCCTGGTAAATCGTTAAATAAAAAGTTAAAATACATGTCACCGGTTAGATTGCCATTAAAGATGTGCGGACCGATAATAGCACCATTAATAACACCGTACCAGACGTTGACGCTCCATCGACCCTGCTGATAATCTTCACGTAACCAGTGTGGATTAGTGTCCGACCAGTAATGCATGTTATGAAGATTCACCCTGCCATTACTGCAAAAAGATGCTTCATCTGTCCACAATATTTGTGACAAAATATGACGGGTTTTCCTAATGAAATCTCTAAGCCAGTAGCAGTAATTGAGCATACGTTCAAAGTCAGTCTCATTTAAGGATTGATCAATCACGACGTGATACGGATGCATTTTAAAATCCATTAATATTTTTTGCACGGAGCCATAGGATATAACTAAATATCTGGAGATATATCTTATGCTTAAATGGGGGTGTGCATGAATATAAACCAACACATATATAGTGTAATCTTCTCTTCTTACTCTAAGATTTCTTCTCAAAGTTCGAGTTGCTTGCACTTGGCCATGTTGCCTTAATCGTAAGGCTAAACGACGAAAAACCATTCTCGAATGCTGTCTTCGGAGGGGATAACGCAGTGCATACTGCCTAGAAGCAATCGCCGCACTTTCAAAACATTGAAAATAAATTCTCCACATATCAAAGGCTTCTTCATTCGTAAAAGGCATGCTTTGTTGTAAAAACACTTTTTACATAACATTAAATTAGATGTTAATAGCAGGAACTGTCAAAATGAATATTAGCGTGATTGACATGATTACGAAAATGATTTTTATTTTGGTAATAAGCAGTGGCGTGCCATTTTTTAATATAATAACATTATATTTTGTTCAATATCAACGGTTCAAAAAAAGGTAGATGATTAATTTAAATTTCAGAAAAATGTATCCTCTTTTAAAATATGTAAAATCAATATACCATTACATTTGTTTTTATTGAAAAAACCTCAAAAATTTGCTACCATTTCAGTTAACGCCATCTAGCGGCGAAGACGAAAGTCAAAAAGTCAAACCCAAGTAAGCGTTTTGTAGTGTAAATTATGCTTCTTCATATGAGCCCAAATTTGTTAAAATCGGTCCAGCGAAACGGGAGAAATCTTGGTTTGTTTAAAAAACAATTGAGCCTCCCCCCCCCGCTTTATTTTGATAGATAGAACAAAACATTATAGTCAAAAAGTGTAGGTGAATAGTCAGTAAATATGAAAATGATATAATCGATATACTTTCATTAGGCAAAATTCTATAAAAATCCCATTTTTCTACTTAGTGTTGGCTCTTACGCCCTCTAGCGGACGTTTGACAAACTCGAAAATAATTTCCAGCAATTTCTCTTGGTGACTTTTATCATGATTTTTTTTCTAAATCTATACGACCAATATCTTATGAGATATGGCCGCTCCCTATCCTTAACTGATCACCCGGTGCATATTTTCCAGAAGCAAGATTCACTATGTTAATTAGCGTAAATTTGAAAAAATTATAATTGCACTTCGCTAAATTAAAGAGTACAGTAAGTATTAAATCACGTAACTGTAGATAAAACTCCAAAAAAATTGTAGCTCCTTTACATACCTAACCTCAAAATACGTAAACTCGAATATATCAAAATTAGGCAATCCAACAACCTGTCAAAATAAATTCAATATGGCGGTGACGGTCAAAGAAATAACAAAGTTACTGTAGAGTGTAATTGTTTAACCCACGTTAAATTGATTTTCTTTCTGTTTATTGGCTGTAAATTGTGGTTTTTAAATAGTGTAGTGTTTGTCTTCGATATGTATTATAGTTGGTTGTGGAAGCCGTTCTAATCGTGATGAAGTTTCCTTTTGTTCCCGCAGAGACAAAACACAGGTTTCTAACGAAGAAAAACGTTTTGACCAAACTTCGCAGGGGTGCATGAATATCTGTGGCATGGATTGCAGCAATAAAGAGAGACGATCAGACCGAATCCATATTGAAACACCAGAAAGTTTGCTGTAGACACTTTATAACTGGTAGGCTTCTTATCAAATATATCAACTACTAGCTCCTAGTTTACGTAGTTTGTACTCAAGTAGGTATTAACTCATTTTAGGCAAACTTGCTGTCCTCGAAGATAAAGAACACCCTGACTGGGTCCCATCTCAACATATGGGACATGTGTCTCAGAAATTAAAAAAAAGGGCTGCAGATGTTGACCAAAAGAATCGCAGAGATAAAAGGACAAAACTGACTGACACTAAGGTAAACAATAATTAATAGTAGTCCTTTTTATGTAAATTGTCTCAAGAACTAAATGACAATTGATTGGGATATGTGTAACTGATCGTCCTGGTCAAGAATGGAGACAGTGGTGTCTATGATGCTTAAGTATTTATATTTTAGTGTTGAAGCTAAACGTTTAGTAAATATTACTTTGCAACTTTAATTATTTCTCAACATTTAATGAATGTTTTATTTTGATTTGTACTTAAATTAGTAATAATTCTTGTATCTTCATAATGCGTATAACGTTTATGTACTAAGAGTTATTATAGTAATATATTTTTACATAGATTTGTCAATAAGAACAAAATCTTTGAACAATGAGGCTGAAGTTCATAGATTTTACTCATATTAATATTAGAAATATGTATTGTAATGTACACATGTCAAAATGAAATAAAATTTATATTTTGCAGTGTAAAATAATTGTTTTTCTAATGCATTAAATGTCACACTCTTTAGGGACAATAAAAAGACAAAACCCTTATAAAACAGTTTAGTTTTTCCAAAAACAAAAAAAAACTAGATAATAAAACCCCTAGGGTCATAGAAACAATTTCACAAGCCAACATCGACAAAAAACAAACATTTATAAACTCATTACATAACTACAAATACATATATAATTCCTTACAATCAATGAAAGGCTAACTTAGTTCTACATTTATTTACAAAAAATAAAATACAACTCTGATTTAATAGCAGAAGGTTACACATAATATATCTATTAGCTAAACTGTTTTATGTTTCTCCAACATCTGGATTTTATACTAATAACGATTCAAAATAAGCACTCTTCGTCTTAAAATAGGAAAATTGTCCTTCTCAAACACTACAAAACACCTTAAAATCCCACAAAAACCAAAATAAACCGTTTTATAGCTATAAAACTCTGCAGCTTCTAAACATAAATGAATGTACTGAATCCAATGTTTGACCGTCGCCGCCATATTGACAGCTAAAAAGTCACGTGGTTTGGATGGCCTAGTTGGGCCAGTCCTAACCTCGAATTTAGATTCTACGCAAAAAATAACCTTGAAAATGCACCAAGAGCAAAACCATATTTGGTTATTCATTCATAGAATATTATAAAAAAGTCCAATATATGGCGATAGCTTCTATAATTTAATAAATTTCATTTATTAATTTTTTCTATCCGCTATTACGCCTACAAAAGCCATCCACAATACATCTCTGTACTTGAATAAAGCCCTTTCAGTATTCACAAAGAGATGAGGTATTCAATTACAGCATACAATGGAAAATCTATACATGAATATATATTTTCACAGTAGGTGTTATCGATGTACCCGTTGTTTGTTGTGAAAACTTAATTACCTTCATCAAAACGTTTTATTTTTATAGTCCTCCATTCTGCTTAAATAATTTTATCCTCACTGCTTTTTAAATAATTTGATTTTGAAAATACAAACAGCCATTTAATTTTAATTAATGATTTCATTCAATAAAATGATCGAAAAATAATAGCTACGGAATCCCTGACGTAATGAATATGGATGGAGTTGTCTATAAAAAATGTTTTTCATTCAATACAGCTTAATAAGATTGTAATGCTGATGGTTATTAAATTTGTTCCAGCATTTTTAAAATATATATTTCATGTTTTTCAATAATACATTAGTTTTCCAATTAATTTTTTACTTAATATACAATGTGAGTAATAAGTATGTCGGTAATCTAGACACCTAACAAAGTTTGCCTAGATTTTATTATGTTGACTACTGATATCTAAAACACCTTTATTTATAATCGTTTACAATTCAAATTGACAATACAAATATTATTTATTCAGTTGTATATTTGCACATTATAGTTCTCTCAAAAAACTATCTGAAAAACAGGATTATTGTGGCATACTAGGACGAAATAAAAGCTGCGAAATGTTCAAATTAAGAATGGATGTATGAATAGATATACAAAAGGAACTCATACTGTATTGACATATTCATATTGTAATGTTTTTCTAATTTAATTAAACAGTAAACGGGTGGGATAAATTTTAAGCACACGGGATGGCTACTTACGAATTTATTTAAACACTAAACTACTAACTAACACTTAATTTATACACACTTAACTATTCACTTAAACTTAATTTATATACACACAACCTTAATTATTAATTTATATCAACACTTTACTGTTCGCTATTTCAGTGTATTCTTCTTTATTTGTCGAGATCACGTTATCAACTAAACTCCACTTCTCCGCTGGTCGGTTCTTTATATATATTAGTGCCTTTTTACTAGATAATTCTAGATTGCGGCTTACACAAAAACCATTGGCTCTCGCATTTTCTAATTAAGACTGGTCACAAAAACAATGTCTAGATAAGATAGTCACAATCGTAAACAATTCTAAGAAATCCCTGCGCATCCACCATCATTTTAATTTTCATACATGGCTTAGACAGAGTCGGATTCATGTACGATGCCAGTGTGCTGTTTCTTAACATTACCCCCTCCTTAAATGGCAGTTCCTCCTGGAACTTTTGTGTTTGTGTTTGAATCGGCAACTGGCCCATGTCTACAATTTCCGATCTTATGGATATAGCAGGGCACCGTCTTCATCGGATACTGATAACGGGGGTTGTAGCTGCAAATTAATATCTGGACACCGGTATCTCGAAAGATAACCTCTACCATGTTCCTGATGACTCGCCAATCCAACTGGTTACTCGCTATCTTAGTCATAGCCAGTTTCTTCACGCTTGATTCTAACACATATCTCGGAGTTTTCGAAATGCTTCCCACACATCGCGGTAGGTAGATCGATCTTGAAATTCATTTTTACTTACCACGTAGAAGACGTGCCGCGAATTATGTGAATCTGGTCTTTAAGTTTTTCTAATTGCCCGAACTTCTTTCGAAAGACGGTTGCCAACCCTCGTGCGTTATTGATACGGCCGGGGATGTTGTATGCCAGTAAATAATCTTCCGAGAGAGTGCACAAATCTTGTTGTTCCCAAGTGACTCCATATATAGCTTTCCCGGTATCTCCATACGCGCCCATAAATTCATCGAAGGTAGGGCCAGACACATCTCGAATATGGTTTACTCCTTTCTCTAGGCCATGGTCTCCTTCGAATGGCGCTAGTCGGTTTTGGTGAACAACTTTTGGTTTTCCGTTGGGGATCTTGTTTATGCGATATATAACATCACTGATCCTTTTCTTGATTAACTATGGACCTTCCCAGGATTTTTGTAATTTTGGATAAAATCCTTTTCTCCTCGTCGGGTTGTGTAACCATACTTTGTCCCCTTCTTTAAAAATGCCTTCTGTGGTCTGCATGTCGTACTGACTTTTCATTCTGTCGCTGGCAACTTGAAGACTTGTTCGAACTAATTCATTAATATCGTCCATCCTTCTTCTCAATTGGATCGCGTAGTCTTCTCCTGTTAGATCTTCTCCAGGCCGACAGCCAAATTCCAGGTCACAAAGAAGCCTCATTTCACGTCCAAACAGGATTTTCGCAGGTGTTTCACCCGTGGACTTATTGACGGCAGATCGCTAAGCCAATGCGAATAGGGAAAGATACTGGTCCCAATCTCTCTGATAGCTGGAAACCACTTTGGACAGGTATTTTCCAATAGTCCTGTTTATTCTCTCGACAATTCCATTTGACTGTGGATGCAATCCTGTTGGCCAGGTCTTCTACATTCCCAGCTTGTCACAAATCTCCTGGAATAGATGGCTTTCGAAATTTCTTCCCTGGTCACTGTGGACTTCCAAGGGCACTCCATATCGGCTGATAAATTCTTTCACCAATACATCCGCGACATTCGTGGCCTCTTGATTCGGGATCGAGTAAATTTCCACCCACTTTGTGAAATAATCCATTACAACCAGGATGTATTTATCACCCTTTTCTGTCGTCGGAACTGGTCCAGCGATGTCTAAAGCAATCCTTTCGAAAGGGCTTCCAACATTGTACTGTTTCATGGGTGCCTTTCTCTTGCGATGTGGTCCAGTACTCGTAGCACAAGTCGTACATTTCTTACACCAGTCTTTCACATCATCGGAGCTGTTCATCCAATGAAACCTCTCACGGATTCGCTGGAGGGTTTTCTTCACTCCCAGATGACCTCCCGATGGACTGTCGTGTACTTTCTCTAGTACTTCAGCTACTCTTCTTCTCGGGATAATTAGCTGTCTCCTCATCTCGGAACCATCATCGTCTTCAAGGACTCTTTTCAACAGCCCTTCTTCCAGGACAAGGGAGTCCCACTGAGCTCAATACGCCTTGAGTGTCGGTGAAAATCTTGACACTTCTTGTCCTGTAGGTCGCCGATTTTCTTCCTTCCATTGCCGGATCATCTTCAGGTGAGGATCATTATCCTGATCCTCTCTGATCCTGGTGGGTGACCATTCTTCATTGACTACTGTAATTCTTCAAACTGCAACTTCCTTAGATTTTGACTTGTTGCATTGTGAATAGTCTACAGGGCATGACCGTCTAGGCAAAGAGTTGGCTTTTCGGTGATTCACATCAGCTGGATGTTCACACCTGTCTGATTTCCCCTGTGACTGGAGTTCTTGAGTTACAGGAGTCTTGGGGCTCTTAGACGGACTGCGTACGTGCTCTAGCTCAGCACAATTCCGCTATTTGATCTTCTTCGGCTTTTGGTCTTTCACACCTTTCAACAAGTTGATGATCTGGTCAAGTTTGTCATCGTCATCTTCTTCCTGCGTGGTCATACCTTTGTTGTACCGCGAGCTCTTCGTGGGTTATTTGCATTTAAGAGGTTCTTGGCTTCGTAGGATGCTTACACGAACTGCGTGCATGCTCTAGCTCGTCACAATTACAGCACCTGATGTTCTTCGGCTTCTTATCTACCATACGTTTCAACAAGTTGATGATCTGGTCAAGTCTGTCATCGTCACCTTCTTCCTGTATGGTCCTACCTTTGTTGTATCAGGAAGCCATCGTGGCTGCTTCATATTCAAGAGCAGCAGTCAATGCGTCGCCTAATGTTTTCGGATGAGCTAAACGAAGCGTCTTCTGCATATCCGGGTCACGTAAGCCATCAATAAAGGCCTGGATGCCCATACATTCCATCATGTTCTCTGATGCTGATGGATAAGCAAATCGAACGAGTCGGGTAATATCTACTTCATATTCTTGAAGTGCTTCGTCATGTTTCTGCCTTCGGTTCTTCAGCTGGGATTGGTACAACTGTTCTAGATGTTCATGACCATATCGCATGTCCAACCTCTTCTTCAGCTGTTCGAAGTCATCCGTTTCTTCCAAAGGTATCTACTAATTCACTTTTCTTACCGGACGTTTCCAACTCACGATCTTCCAATTCTGCTCTTAACTCAGTCACTTTCAAATCACATAGTCTCTTGGCTATTTTTACGTAGCAATTTATTTATATGATCCCACTTTTGACACCAATGTAATGTTTTTTTAACTCATTTAAACAGTAAACGGGTGGGATAAATTTTAAACACACGGTATGGCTACTTACGAATTTATTTAAACACTAAACTACTTACTAACACTTAATTTATATACACTTAACTATTCACTTAAATTTAATGTATATACACACAACCTTAATTATTAATTTATATCAACAGTGTATTTTTGTTTATTTGTCAAGATCACTTTATCAACTAAACTCCACTTCTCCGCTGGTCGGTCCTTTATATATATTAGTTCATTTTTACTAGATAATTCTAGATTGCGGCTTACACAAAAACAATTATCTCTTGCATTTTTGCATTTTCTAGATAAGACTGGTCACAAAAACAATGTCTAGATAAGATAGTCACAATCGGCATAATGGCTTAGACAGAGTCGGATTCAGGGGCTATACCAGTGTGCTGTTTCGTAACAATATCAAACGCAAGGTTGTCAAGTATAAATATATTCCGGATTTCATATATTGAGTACTTTTAACTTAGTTCAAAATATCGGTTTTCTTGTAAAGTGAGGGAATTTTGCCAATCAGTTGAGGATTTTGAGAGATAAGATGTTATATGTTCAATAAATAATGCTCTTAACTACTTTTAAGGTTATATAAAACAGGCACAAAAGTTTTTTGAGGTTTTCTTTTTAGCTAAATCATTCCATACTACTCTTTGTCTTCAATTTAATAGCCGAAGTCATCATCGCGTTGTTACATATTAATCCTCAATTAAAATTATTTATTAATACATAATAAGTCTGTTTTGAATTGATCGGCTTTTAGTCACGATTTATTTTTGTTTTTTTTTGGAGTGCTGAACCCAATTGATATATCTACCACTGACAATTTGGTAACTGTTATTAAACCAAGGGAAGTTTAATTGCCTAATACTCATATGACGCTGATAAAAGAATATAAATGGCAATTAGCTGTCATTGCAGCAACTCATACTCTTCGAATTATCGAATTATCATTTTTACTTTTTCGATTGCTTTGGTGCATTTTCTATTCGGCGTTGTCATACTTGGTCATCAGTACGTTGATTATTTATTTATACTCCTCCTATAAAAATTATAAATAAAATCTGAATATTCCTCCATATTTTGTTTTTATTTTGTTTTAGAGGGAAGTTTGGAACCGTTTATAGATGTACAGAAAAATCGAGCGGACTGTGTTTGGCGGCAAAATTTATCGCTTGCCCTAAGAAAGAAGACAGAAGAAATGTTGAAAGGGAGATAGACATAATGAGATCGTTACAACATCCAAGGCTGATTCAAATATATGATGCGTTTGAAAATGGAAAAATTATGACAGTAATTCTGGAATTGTAAGTAATTGTAAGAATGAACAAAAATATTTACTATCATTTAGCCGGTGACAAGAATTGTTTAAAATGTCAACATAGTTGCATAAGCTGAAAATTCCCGAACGCCGTTAATCAGACAAAAGTATTTAGGCCAGTGCATTTTTCCCGTCAAAATTTAACTTTTGAAAGACGCGTAGCTATCGAGTCGATCCTTTTCCCAACTGACTGAAACTAGTACAAGTAAATCCGTATTTTCAGAAGTAAAAATAGGTAACGCCGATAATGTCTTTTTTGTGTTGTAGCTACTTAACCGACACACAGTGATTCTAGCAAAAATCAATAAAATATAAAACTAAACTTAGGTATTTAATTGTATTTTCGAGGTTTAAATGACGATGTACCAATAAATAAATGATTATAATAGGTACTTACGAACGTATACCTAACTGAAATTAACCAACAAATTTTTATTCATATTGTACGAACTTTTGTTTTTTAAATATTCTGAGAATGTGTTGTTTTTAGGTTTTATCTTTATTAACACCCTACACGACATTGGGAAATGTCAATTTTATTTTAATAAAAAGGCAATGTATACATTTTATTACAACACAGTTAGTGTATTCGTATATCTAACTTCATAATGTTTTAACCCATAGATTATGGAGGGTAGAGGAACCGTTGCTGTATATGAAAAAGTGTTAGTTAAAACGTAGTATACAGCGTGTCCACGGATAGGGTATCCTCTACGTGAAAACTGTCAAATATTTATTAAAGAATGACAATTTGAAAATTATTTATAAAAGTTGACAGTTACTTGGTACATCGTAAACGTCACTCACTAGATTAATACATTATTTTCGAACTTAGGGCAAAAATTCATACGGTTTTTATAAAACTGGCTATAAAATGAGACGGGTTTTGAAAAACTTGAATTTTATTTCATTTTATGGGGTTTCAGAGCAAGGAAAACTTTTTATCAAGAATGACATTTTTCATGAAAACTAATATTTAAACATTTTTCACCTATACGATACCCCATCCGTGGACACGCTGTATAATGATGGCGCCACAATAGCCGCAGGATAAATGTTATAAAAGCGCTAAAAGATATATTAGAAAGGATAGAAACCACTTGGACAACGTTTCACTGCGCAAGTTTTGCCCATTATTGTTCAAATGTTTTAAAAAGTTTTATAACAAAAAGCACTAAACGTGTGATTCAAAATTCACAAAAATTATATCGCCTTCACGTTTTATCGCAGCAATAATTTTAGGTTATGTTTACAAAATAATGTTGGATGTTCCTCTACCCTCCATAACTACGTCACGCCAGGTTCTCCGATCCTCTACCCTCCATACGATAGATATATAATACACACTCTTGTAATTATCTATGTTTTAACCCAATCCACATCCCAACGTTGCCAAGTGCTTATGTTGTTCCCAACGACATATTAGCATGTTGCCGATCACTCCTTTAACAGAATGGAACTACGAAGGTCTTTATTGGGACCATTATAGAAAGAAAAAACGAGGTCGTCCATAGCAGGGCAATATACAGAGAAATGCCAACAAGATTATTGGTGTAGGGAACTTCCAAGTAGTAGCCAGAGACAGAGGTCCAGAAGGAGAATTTTTTTCTAGATTTGCATAGGGGAACGGAGTGCTATTTTGATATGATATAACTCGTAGAAAAAAAATAATGACAATGTAACATTACCTGTAAATCGTGCTTTGTGCAATTTTTGGTTAACCCTTTCAGTGGATTTGTCCTCCTGGAGGGACATCGTTTTCCATAGCCATGCAATGGCGAAAAATAAACAATTATGAACTTAAGTCGCTTTGTACCCGACACGGGACATCGTTAACAATGCGTTGGCGCAGCGTGCGCCATCTGTGGCTCGAGTTACGAATTTTAGATGTAAAAAAATACCAGTGTGTTGCTGGTAGCCGGTGTACGTACATATATGAAGTGACACTTTTAGCTGTTGAGTGTAGTAAATGTTGAAATATTTCCTCTCTACCACTGTTTTTGGTAAGTATAAAGACTATTCATTGAACTAGAATATACTTAATAAATGGGAATTTGTTACACATTCAGTAACGGGTCGTTATAAAACTATGTCCCTGGTATGTGACAAATGCACTGTCTCAAAATTTACGTAGGTATGAAGATGTACAGTGTAACATTTCGAATAGAGACTATTTTCATAGATGTGTCTTTCTAGTGGATATTTTTTTTCCAGAAAATGTCGCGTAATACGCGTAGTAAGGTTCTAGTTGAGGAAGAATTGCTTGTGTTGTTAGAAAATGACGATATTTCTGAAATCGATGTACTTTCTGACGATGACGATGCAGGTTGCGATGCAGAAGTTCTAGAAAGTGATCAAGAAAATGACAGCGATTTTGAAAATAATATTATGGACCCATATATAAATAATAGAGAGTTGGATATTGCCAAAGTAATGCTGACGAAAATAGTTTTGAGCAACAAAACGAACTTGAAAATTTTCATAAAGAATATGGTCTAACCATGAAAAAGGACATTGCCTGGATTCTTGATGCACAATATCAAACAAGGGATATTAGATGGCACGGACAAAATACATTAGCAGATCCTGTCGTTGAATTAGCTGCTCCTATAGCCTTTTTCAGTCGGTACATACCATACAATTTATTTGAACAAATGGCAACGATGACAAATCTTAATGCGAATCAACAAAATGTTCCAAGACTTCCTCCAACAACACAAAAAGTTTATTGGAATTCATATTCTTATGAGGAACTTAAAATTTCCTAAAGTGAAATTGTACTGGAGCTCGTCACATGGTATTGGAAAAATAAAAAATAATATGACCCTGAAACGTTTTTTTTAAGTTGCGGAACAGTCTGCATCTCGTTGATATCACTAGTAGAGAAGAGTCCAATAAGGATAGTTTATGGAAGGTCCGCTGTATCTAAGGAAAAGGTACCAAGAACTTCCACCATACGCAGTAGACCTGGCATTAGTGAACTCATGGTTGGAATATAAAAGTCAAGCTGTTCACTTATGTGTTCAAAAACAGAAGATCCTCGATCTGATGGCTCTTCGACAATCTGTAGCTGAGCATTTAATTTGTACCAGCCCCACCTGTGAAAAGAGGTAGACCCTCAAAAGATAATCTTGAAGAACCATCCAAACGGCAAAAAAGGGAATCAAGACCTACAGCAGAATACAGACAAGATGGTTATAGTCACTTTCCAGAATTCGATGAGAACAAAAATAATTCAAGGTGCAAACTGGATGGGTGTAAAGAAAAAACACACGTATTTTGTACAAAATGTTCTTTCTAAAGGGCAGAAACTGTTTCCAAAAATGTCATTGTGTTTAAATACTTATAGGTATGTGTTTTATTTTTGTAGTTTCACGTTCTAAACAATAAAATATTTTCTAACTGATAAACATTATTTTTTTTTCGCAAGTCGTAAATTGGATTTGCCCCTCCACGGAGACATGTCACAATAAAGAAAGGGTGGGGATAATATTTTTTGTGCTAAATTCCATCACTTGGTTGCAAAATACGTATGTATATTCAATTAAATATTTTTCGAGACGACTTTTCCTGATGTGCCACTGAAAGGGTTAAGATTAACCAAAGAGTTGTGGTAGAACTATCCTGAAGCCGAATTATTCCAAAAACATGAACGATACAGTCTTTCCAAATCTGTTCTTTTTTTTTAAACAATTTGATGTGTCTAGTAGTCACTACCACTTATCCTGTGATGATTTTCGTGTTTACAGAATCCAAGGCGGAGAGTTATTTGAGAGAGTCATTGATGACGATTTTATTTTGACTGAGAAAAGCTGTACGGTTTTTATGAGACAGATATGTGAAGGTGTCGATTTTATACATAAACAGAGGATATTGCATCTTGACATGAAGGTATGTACTCTGCTTAATATAAATATATATTTATAGAGGATTTTCATTATTTGTTACTTAAAACCTTCCAAAAAAGCGGTAAATTATTCTAAATACCTTACAAATTATCCAAACTGGTTTAAAAGTGGTGTTTTAAATTGGTATAAGGCGTAGACCTCAGATTAAGAAATAAAATAGATACGGTGTGGTGGAATAAGTGTTACCCCCCCCCCCCTATTAACTACTCTTTTTTTATCCACCCATTAAAAGGGAACGAGAGTATCAAAATTAAATTCCCGCGAAGCGGGAACTGTTTCAACTGTTTATACCAAGGTGTAGAGAAAAAAAATGCAGAAAAAAATCTTCCCCCTCCACCCCCCACCTCACCCCTATAGCTATCTCGGAGACGGCTTAAGTTATAGACTTCGGATTCGGATATCAAAAATGATTTCATTCGACTCTTTTAATTAACGAAAAAAATATTACCCCCCTCCCCCCTTCCCCCCCTTGGCAATCATTAAACCGGCGGATTGGGTACTTCTTTAGTATTAGTGCGAGCTAAAAAATAAAAATTTCGTCTGAAACAGGAAAATCCGGACGGTACATAGAGCATTTGAACTGATTTTTTGATTTGAAGAAATATACAGGGAAAAATTAAAAAGTACTTTTGCAAAAAATGTTTTTTTCGAATTTCAAGAAACGAATATCCCTACGTAAGAGACCACGTCAAACCCTCTTGAAAAACATGTAACAAAATTTTCCTGCCCCCATTGTTGGGGGGTCTACAGGTCGTCAAAAATCGACTTTTTTCGACATTGGTACTTAGGGCTGGGGGTTTTTTTTGCTATAAACTATAGCGAAAAACTGTCTCATACGTTTTGAAGGGAGCAAGTCGACGCGTGCATAGAGCACATAAAAAGGGGGGATTATTGGGAGGAAATATACAAGAAAAAATTTTTTTTTGGGAATTTCGGGTTATAAATATGATGGGGCAACTTGTCAGTTCAAGCCCTTTACGATAATATATGAGAATATCCCCCTGCCCCCCCTTTTTTGGGGGTCCAGCATTCGCTAAATATTAATGCTGGAATCGTGATTTTCGGGGGATCTTCGGGATTTGGAGTGCCTATAGGCGTCATGGGTTTGAAATATTTTTAGGGCCCCCCAATGACACCCCCAGCTGTTGACTGAAATTGAACGTGGAAGTTCGAGATGATGTTTTTAGGCATATGCGCATTCGGTATATAGCTACGGTGGTCGAAAAAAAATTTTAACCTCAAAATTTAGCGCGTCTTGTGGCGCCCTCTTTGTCGATAAAATTACCAAAGTATATATATCGATCGATAGAGAAAAAAATTAGAATTTTTTTGAGTATATACAGGGTGTTGAGAAAAATTTTTCGTAATTTTTGAAGATTGAACTTTCGGAATTTTTATACATCTTTTATTGGGGCTAAAAAATTTATATGTACGTGTCTAAGCGCCCTCTACATTTTTAGTCTCCAGCATTTTTCGATATCTTGCAAAAAAAAATTATTAGTCAGTTATATTCAATGTAGTTAGGGGGGCAAACACTGATTTCAAAAATGTATAACACTTTGGTTCAAAGATTAACAGAGTCTGAGTTATGCGAGATTAACGGATTATGAGTACGTCACTGTCGATTTTTTCTCAAACCGTAATTGTCTTTTTTCGTTACCTAGCAAATTTATTATTATCAGTTGTCACTGTCAAATAATATTGAAGTAATTTCAGTTTCGTTACTACATGAAGATACGTTTGTTTATTGTGAATAATAAAAATAGTACAACCTCGCAATTTACAAGAAAAATGAGTCTGGCAGAAACCCTATATCCGAAGATAAGCAGGTTTCTATACTGAGTGAGTTTGTCGTAAATCCATCTACTTCAACCTGCAATGTAGCACAAACTTGTGAAGTAGATAAGAAGACAGTGTTAAAGGTGTTAAAGAAAAATAAATTCCATCCCTACAAAATACAAATGTTGCATGAACTCACAGAGGATGACCCAGATAGACGGATGGAATATTGTGAAACTATCACAAATATTATTGCACACAATCAGGATTACCTCCGACACATTTGTTTTAGTGACGAGGCGACATTTTTTGTAAACGGGCGTGTACATCGGCAAAATGTGAGGTATTGGTCTGATGAAAATCCCAGAATATTCCGAGAAGGCCACACACAATTTCCGCAAAAACTAAATTACATGGTAGGCCCAATATTTATTGACGGGAATTTAAATGGTGATAATTATTTGAATATGTTAGAGACAGAAATAACCGCCGCAATAAATAACATCATCACAAACCACCCGCATGAATTTCCTCAACATGTCATATTTCAGCAAGACGGAGCTTCGCCTCATTAGGCTGTCAGAGTGCGAAATTATTTAAACACAGTTTTTCCAGGAAGATGGATTGGACGACGGGGAAATATCGAGTGGCCACCTCGATCACCGGACTTAACCCCATTAGATTTTTTTCTATGGGGCTATTTAAAGTCCAAAGTGTATCAAACCCAAGTGGATACAATTAACCAACTGCGCGAAAGAATTATTGCAGAATGTGGTAATATTATTATATAATATAATTAAAGAGATGTTGTAAAGGGTTAGAGAGGAAACCCAAAATAGGCTGTATTATTGTCAAGAAGTAAATGGGGAACATTTTGAACACTTTTTACGTTGAAAAATTATTTAGTTGCAGTTACTGTTAAAGTTTAAAATTAATTTAGTTTTCAGTACACTGTTAGTTGTTACTTGTAATTTATTACATTAAATGATTAAATTCAGTTAACAACATTTACAATTTAGGAAAGATTTATTTAAAGACAAAACAATTCCAACCCTCCAATGAAAAAACCTACCATGAAGCCAACAGAATTCATTGAATTCTTGTAAAGTAAGATTAAAACTCTCGAATAAATCAGACTCCGTTAATTTTTGAACCAGTGTTATACATTTTTGAAATCAGTGTTCCAATAGGTCAATAGATTTCAAATGAGGTATCGCATGATGCACTTTCTCATTTAGAAAAATCGAAGGGGTGACACCCCCATGAAGAGGGATTATGTCAGGTTCGAAACTTTTATGTCATAACATACTACCTTTAATATAAAAATTGACCTATTTGAGCTTTTTTCTTAAGATATAAAAATAGAGTAGTTAATAGGGGGGGGGGGGTAACACTTATTCCACCCCACAGTATGTTTGTTTTGATTTTTTCTTGCCCCAAACATCGAGACACATTTTATGCTCACTTGCGGACACTTCCACTGCTTTGCCATATTTACAAAGTCTCTTTAGTTGCAGGGAAAATGAAATTAGAAGTTTAATCGAAAATGTGTTAAAAAGTTATGCAAATAAAAAAAGTTATACTAATTTATGCATTTGAATCGCTATTTTAAAAATTAATTAACAATACTTGAATTTTATTTAATAAAGGCATATTCTTATATAAATTTCAATCAAGTATTTGTTGTATCCTTAAATACCTCTATGTTATAACTAAAAGTGGCAACATTGGTCAAAATTTCAGTACCTGTTTAATGTGTCAATAGTAATCTATTTAGTAGTTTTGACCTTGTTTAATTACCATATAAAGAGAGATCCAAATATTGTCACAGTCACAGTAGCAAACTAAACTTTTAAGTTAATTAAATGAATATTTTTGGATTATCATGGTTCGCCGGTGCAAAGTTTTTCAGGCCAGGGCCATGTATCTACAATACCATCCCCACTTTTTGTAATTCAGTCATTATTTCACTACTGGCGTTTAAAATTGTTGGCCTCAAAGATAAACGTGTTTAGGAATGAAATGCCCACTCTATGTTTATTATTACTCTAAGGCATAAACCTATAGAAATCGTCTGAGCGATATTCTCACCACTCTTAGTAGAAAGAGAGAAAGAAACTGTGCTGCCAATACAACAGGCCACACATTGGCTTTGTCTCTCTCGTTCTCCACTGAACAACATGGTTGCCAGATAATATAAAGCCGAATTCGTGAAATTTAATGACGAAAAATCGTGAGAAATCGTGAGATTACAAATTACTTAATAATCTGCTTTTTAGTGGGTGTTTCTTGAAACTCGGTCTCACTTTCACTTCCCTTTTCCGACGTTGATAAAAAATGTATTAAGCAACGACACGACTGCGTAGAAATACAAACAAATAAATAAATTGTAAATAATAAAAGGGGAGTCCCACCCCCAAGTCGTTTTGCTCGTGAGCTTTGCAGGAGACGGGGAGTCCCTGGTTGCTTCTTTTGAGAATAAGCCCTTGGCATGTTATCATTAACTACTACATGGCGGAGTAGATTAGCCGATTGTTAATTTTAATTATAAATTTAGCAGTATTTTGCTGTAAGAATCGTTACATTATTCTTGAGATCGTGAAATTGGAAACAAAATCGTTAAATCTCACGAATAATCGTGAGTTCTGGCAACACTGCTGAACAACTGGAAACGGAACGCTCAGTCCATTTCTATTCGCCTATGAGGAAAGCATAGCTTCTCAATGTATGGTGGGCTGCATAACATGTAGGGTTTTATTTCAAAATTGTTTTATGCGATTTCGCTTTTTACAAAATTAAATAAACTACAGCGTGGTAAAACTCTCTTGTATACCGAAACAATTGATGAATTGCTCAATCAACATATTCATTATCAATTATTGCTTGTTTCAGCCCGAAAATATTTTATGTTTAACAAAAACCGGCAATAGAATTAAAATAATCGACTTCGGATTGGCCAGAAAATTTGATCCGAACAAGAAACTTCAAGTACTTTTCGGCACACCGGAATTTGTAGCTCCGGAAGTAGTAAATTTTGATGAAATCGGATATGGAACTGATATGTGGTCCGTGGGTGTCATTTGTTATGTACTGTAAGTATAATTATTACAAAAATAAATAAATTTAGCTTCCTTATTTACATAATTACGTAACTCCCTACTCTAAAAGCTCTCCTGTACTAAAATTACTAGTATCTTACGCCGATTTTGTGTTACTATTTCGAAAAACGTCCGCTAGATGCTTAGAACGTATAAAACTGGTTCATTGTTTTCATAGACAGATAGATATGGACCACAGATATATACTCCGTATTTGGACTGGGCGAAATTATCATAAAACTGACCACAGCCAACCATTGAACTCTATACTACGTAACTATAGAGTTCAATGCAGTCCTCACATTCGCTTTGTTTCTCTTGTACTTTACGGTGTGTATTCACCGCAGGGGACAACTGAATACGGAACACACTATGTTTTGCATTCTCCTGTTTTCTAATGGAAAAGCAAAAATGCGGCAAGTCGTATTCACTTTTATGTTTATAAGCTCTGAACGACCAATCGTAATGTTACTGCTTCCATATGTATGAGTTGTTTGTTATGTTAAATGAAAATCGATGTGTATATGCACTTTTCTTTATATTTCTATTACTTCACACTTTCTACATTGTGCGTCACAATTAAGATTATCACAAATGCTTATGATACATTGTAATTGAAAAGTTTTTACTTCTTTATGATTAATTTTTTGACAATGTGACTTTTTATTATTTTTAGAATGAATTTTAATTGAATTTTTGTTACTCGACTAACAACCTTTTTATATATGATGAGAATGAAAAATTGAATGTGTGTTGTTATAGATATTTTTATATGTCGTTTAACGTGGGTGATAACAAGGAAAGTTATGTGAGAATGTAACCAATGGGAGATACAGATTTAAATGAAACTATCATATGACTGTTGAAACTCAGTCGATGCATATAGTTTTGTGGACAAAGAAATTGTGGTTTTTTATATGAATTGAAATTTGAAATGGGTTTTGTAAAATTATAAATACAGGGTGAAGACAAAGTAATAATTTATGTAAGAATTAACAGTAGGAATTTGAGTGTTAACTCAAATTCGTACACACAAATCATTTACATGTCTATGATTGTTTTACTCTGAATGCTGTCAACAACTTCGTTCTATGCATACATAAAACAGAATAGAATATAAAATAATAATTTTAAGATAAAACAGCGCTAACTTGCGGAATATTTCCGAGATTAAAATAATTATTCAATGGACAGTTTAAAAGTTATTTGCTTAGAAATTATTACTAACAAATATAAGCTATTAATTTAAGCAGAGTTCATGGTAAATAAGGTTATTGACGAACTAATATTTAAAAAAATATCTAAACTAAGCTTCTTTTAAGATATATGAATTAATTTTACTATAACAATATTATTTTTTTATTAGTTTCGCCAGCCAAAATATCGTTATGAGAATAAATATTTAGTTATTTCTGAAATAGAATATCGAAATTTTAATAATCCATTGAATCCACCGATATTTCACGGACATATTTACAGGACCGTATTCAGGGATCGTAAAATAATTAATTTTTGGAATACAGTTTACATTAATTAATTAAATATGTATTTCTTAATTACAAATCTTTTTATAAGAGTTATTTTTATAAATACATCCTAATTTATCATTTTTAGATGTCAATATTGATTTTCTCGGTCGAATTTCCAAAGCAATTCAACTTTAGAAACCTATAAATTGGAAATTACATCGAATCAATTTCAGGATAATCTAAATATTAAAATAAACGATTATTTTATTTGCAGACTATCTGGTCTTTCGCCGTTTATGGGTCACACTGACGTAGAAACGATGGCCAATGTTACTATAGCTAAATACGATTTTGACGATGAAGCTTTCGACGAAATATCCGAAAATGCGAAAGATTTTATCAAGAAATTACTCGTTAAGGATATGAAGTAAGTGTAGTTTCGTTTTTTGGATATACGAATCGGTAAAGATGCAAACAATAAGTATTTGAAATATTAGGTTAAATTTGGAATTCGTTTTTTTTCATTATTAGCTCAATAAATGTTATGATTAATCAGATTTTTATGATAACTAAATAATTCGAAGTAATTGATACATACAGGGTGGTGCGTTCTTTTAGTAATTCAATATAATGTCCAGAATCATCTTGGCACAAACGACAAATTTGCATACGTGCTGCTCGTGGAACAACCCATACATTGACTCAGTTTCCTAGTTTCCTGTATAATTTATTACCTTCAACTCGTATTGATCAAAGTATCAAAGTATAATTTGCTTTCTCCATTCTTTATTTTACTGGCAAAAATATTTCGAATTCTACAGACCTGTTCATCTTGCAATTGAGCGGCGGCAATCCAATCCGCTTCTGTTAAATCTATTTGAAAAACTTCGACTTCTAGATCAGTGCCGGCTATGGGGTTCCTGCTCAGTGCGTCAACATGCATGTTTTTACCAGCCCTATACTCAATTTCAAAAGTATACTCCTGAATCTTCCAATGCGTGGAATTAAATCCTTTTTAGACATGGTCGTCCACAAAGCGTTATTACAATCAGTGACAATCTTAAAGCTTTTTCCCAACAAATAGACTCGAGAATATTTCCAGGCACATACTACAGCCATAGTCTCGAGTTCATATGAGTGATACTGCCTTTGGTCACATGTTGTTTGTTTGCTATAAGAGGAAACACCATGTTTATTAACGTCAGTGTCGTATTAAAATAATATTAGTGTTTTAAATGAAACACAATGTTTCTAGCTAATTCCACAATATAATAAAAATGTTGAAAATTCTAAAAAATTGACAATTGTTTCTATAACTGAATATCATCGTCAGAATGACAGAAGTTACATTTCATTTGATGCCTACCTGGTGTTTAGTAGTTATTTTTGGCTAGACCAAGAAGTGACCTACCAGTTTAATAGTGGGAACTCCCTAGATTTATCTGTTCATTGACGACTTCATAAAGTGGGTTTCTTAAGTGTCTTCTAATTTCCAACTCTTCAAGGAAATCCAGTTCTTGTTTCTTGTCACAAATATGTAGTACTTCTAGTTCTGTGTTAGGTGTCAATGAATGGTTGGTGTTAAGTAGACGTTTTGCGTAATGGGATTTATCTGGTTATTTTAATATGTATGCTCGTAAGTGTTCACTGTATCGGATTTCAAAATTTCTAATGGTCTGACCCAAATAGAGAGCATTACATTCTGGACATTTGAGTTTATATATACTTGATTTCTTTAATGTTGGTATTTTTGTTTTAGTTTTTAACAATTTTCTACTTACGTTACTTTCTGTTCTAAAAGAAATTGTTGTATTCGTTGCTAAAGATATTATCTTTGAAATATTATTATAAATATCGAGACAGTTAATTTCTTTAAAAAATCTTCGAGTGACCCGACTGTACCAGAAGTTACTACAAAAACGTTACAAAAATGTGCTCAACGAGTATGGCTAAAAGAAGACTGTAAAAAATGGTTTAAGATAAGAGACTCCTTAGACAACTACATAAAAGTTCTACATTCAGAACTCGCGTTCAAACTACATCCAGTAGAATTTGATAGTTTAGATGACAAAATCAGAGAAAGTTCTTCTGTTAAATTATCTATGTTCCATAGTTTTTTACGTTTTTCCGTTTTAGCGTTCCTTAGTATCTTCATTTTTATTTTCACCACAGCTAAGAAATAATCCGAATCCACATTAGCGCATCTGAATGAACGAGTATATTCTACTGTTTTTAGCCATTTTCTTGATATGAGTGCGTGGTCTATCTGATTCCCTTCATTGGAGCCTGGTTTTGTCCATGTCACTATATGCTCTTTTTTATGTCTGAATTTGGTACTGATTATGAAAGTTATAGCACTTTATACGCGTCCCAAAAACGTTTAAATTGTCAAAATTGTAACGATTAGAAATAGTCGAGATTGAAGATTTATATTTCGGATTTTCCGCATTAAAACTTTTTATTTCGTTAGGCATGTCACCCACGTTATTAAGATAAGCATAAAGATCGTTGGCATCCTTATATTGTGCGACCCTAACGGTTCGCGATATATTCTCGTCCTTAATACCACCTATCACTGCATCAATCAAATACGCATCAGGTATAGCTTTATTAAGTGCCCTTAGTTGAAACATTTTCTTGAAACAATAATCCCCTAAGTTTTGACCCGGTTTAGTTTCATAATTAGCAGCGTCTATCAATAAATTAGAAAATGGAACAGACTTTAATTTCATTCCACTTCGAGTCATACTCCACGTTTCCGTCATACCACTGACGTGTATTACTTAGTAATTGGCCAGAAATTAACCGAAGAATAGTATCGTCGTCCCACTGATACCGTTCTGCTAGGCTGTCTACTTCATTCAGCCACTTATTCACAATCACATTATCCCGATTTGGATCAAAAATCGGCACTAAAAATGCGTCTCCCGCACAAATGCTCGTCGTACGCCCCTTTAGTTTACTTATTTCATTTCTTAACCGTTTTACTGTTTTGATCTGTTATCGGAACTCGAATTCGAACTTTCAATTGTCGAAGACGAGTATGAACGGTCCAGGTTTCGTTTTTTAAGTGTTTCCATGACGTATAATAATTTCAACTATATCGACAAATAGTTCCAACTGATTTAAAAATAATCCCACCGCTGCTTTGTAAGATTATAATAGGTATAATATATACTGTAACTATCTAAATTTACTTGTTTCTGTATTACGGTTATACATAGACTGAACATTTTGAACAATCCAAATCCATGATACTACAACTGCGGCTCATGCGACAATCACATGAGTCGAGAAAAGGCCTTTACACACGAATTGCACGAAAATTTTATCAAAATACAGAAGTTTAATAGTAATTTTCTTTGCGCACTAAAGTAGGTTTAATTTTTCTTTAGAAGAAACTATAACGCTTTTATTGATTCTTAATAAAATATATTATATATTGATTAATATTTTGAACATTTTAATCGAAATTACAACAAATTACCAAAACAACAGAATTCAATTATTAACTATACTAATATTAAAGGTGCAATTTGTGCACTCGGACATTTTCGGAATATTTTGTTATTTTACTTTTCCTACACCATTCTTTAAACAAATTGTCTTTTGTTTCGTAAATATTCACATATCTTTGGGGAAATAAAGCATTAGAATCATTCTGTACTACGTGTAATATGTTTGATGGTGTATTTTCAAAATAATCTCCTGAGAAATCATCAGAGGAATCCATCTTTATAATTATATGTACCTACCTATTCCGTTTTCTAAAAAAATAATCTAAAATAACATCATAGTTTCCTAAAAAGGTTCAATACTTAAATATAAATACTTTTGCTTACCCTAGGTATAGTCGGAAGATCTCAATTTCACATTTGAATGTCAGATTCAATGCACACAAAAATGTCAGTCACTCACAGCCAACTTATAGGTACCTACAAGGGGCGTACCCAGGTAGGGTCAGGGGGACGCAGTCTTAGCTGATGAAACAGCAGACGTAGCTGGGAAAGAACAGCTGTCAATAGGCGTGCGGTTCTACGATGAAAACAAAAGGAAAATCAGAGAAGAATTTGTAGGGTTCGTTGAACTAAAAGCACAAAATGCTACAGCAATTACCGAAGCAACTGACAATTCCTTGTTTAGTTCTAACCTCCCAACCGAAGACTGCGTAGGGTTTGGATTCGATGGCTGTTCTACAATGGCAGGGAAAGAGGGTGGCGTACAAGCCATTTTGAGAAAAAAAATATCCTCGTGCTTTATATTTTCATTGCTCAAGTCACAAACTCAACCTTGTTGTGAATGATGCGAACGCAGTGCCAGAAATTAGAAATACTGTCGCCACTGTAAAGGATGTTGTTATAAAGTTTTTCAGAGAATCGACTACACGTCGAAACTACGCTCCAAACCTATCACGATTGTGTGAGACGAGATGGTCCGAAAAATATAAATCAATCAGAAAGTTTTCTCAACATTTCCCAGAGCTTGTGAAATCTCTAGAAACGTTATCGGTAGAGGGAAATTATGCCACCAGAAAATCTGCATATCAGTTGCATTCAGCCGTTACAAAACCAGTGTTTATTGTTGCTCTACAAACAATAGCCAAATATTCAGCAGTTTTAGAACCAGTAGTTAACGCACTGCAAGCTAAATCGATCGACATGATCTCGGTGGGGGAACACATCAAACATATCAAGGACATTCTCAGAAATGACCGCGAGTTTCCTGATAGAATAAGTAATGAAATGCTTCAAAAAGCGCGAGCTGTTGCAATAGATTTGAACATAGAAATTTCGGTTCCACGTCTTGCTCACAAGCAAACACATAGAAGTAATCTGCCATCAGACAATGATAACGAATATTGGCGGCGCTCCATGATAATACCATACATTGATTCACTCATTTCTTCGTGGAATATTCCAAGAAAATACTCCGGCGTTTGCTTTAAGTAAGCTACATCCCTTGTATATGACCAAAACCAGCATTACAGACTTACACAAGAACGCAGAATCATTCCAAGAATTTTGTAACCTGGATATCACCGGAGAACTGGACCTTTGGCATAATTTATGGGTGAAGAAGGCTTTATCAGATTATCAATTAAGGGACATAGAAGTAGTTGATCTGTTCAACGGAGCCAACATTTTTTACCCTGCTGTCAGAAAGGCATTGATTATTTTAAGCACTATCCCATGTACCACGGCGACCGTAAAACGGTTCTTCAGTACGCTGCGAAGAGTTAAAACGTGGCTTAGAAGCACCATGGTTGAAGAAAGGCTTACAGGTTTATGTCTGATGAGCGTACATCGCAATTATTTAAAAGAAAACCGTGAGTTTATTGAAAAGACTGCCATACACAAATTTTCGGCAAATCCAAGAAGATTACTGTTAAATTATATATATATATATATATATATATATATATATATATATATATATATATATATATATATAATTTAGAAATATTTGTGAGGATGCAGCAATTGGTTTGGAAATTAAACTCCTATTTTAATTTAGTGAAAGCTTTCGTAATAGTTTTATTACTTCGTCAGTCACGCTAAAATACAATGTATAACTAAAAATGAAAAATCAAAAAATGGGTACTTACATTAAACGAGTAAAATATATAAATTAAAATTCAGAAAAAACAGTGTAAAAATATTGATATATGCTTGAGACTTTTCAAAAATTATTGTCAATATGAAGTTGACAAATGGATGATATAACAGAAATGTTCGTAAAAATTATTGTATATATATATATATATATATATATATATATATATATTATGATTATTATATATATAATATTTTGTTTTGTGACATAATCAATCTAATTAATAACAGTCAATTTTCATGATTTTTTGTTTCAATATACCCGACCGACCATCTTCTCGAAACAGGTACGAACTGCCCCCCCTAGCTGAAATCCTTGGTACGACCTTCGGTACCTACCTATGCGCCCTATTCTATTATTTTCCAGTACCCAATCTCTGATTTAAATAAAACTCATATTTAATTTCCGTTTATTATACGTACCTATATTTCTATAAGACTAGATAAAACTGCATACAAATTGGAACTTTTTCTTTACGCACTAGTGCGTAAAGAAGAACTCTTTACGCACTAGTGCGTAAAGTAAAGTTTTACGCACTCGAAAGTGTGTCTAAAGTACGTACTTTACGCACGGTAGTAGAAAAATGGGTTTTTTCTATTTTTAGGGTATCTCCGTTGTATTTATTGAATATATAATCTAGCTGATTACACTTTATCATAAATTCGTCTGTGGGTTTTTGGAGACCCCCTTCAGTCAGATGATTACCCAAGAAAAAGAAACTTCATTTTCGTCGGTAATGTAACCGAGCTTTTCTTTGTGTCTCAGTTTAAAGGCAATGTAGCCGGCCAAATTTTCCAAACCATCCCATTTCATCTCATCTTCTAAATTTATATTTGTCATCTCAACTTCATTACTTTTTTCCTCGATGTTTTCACTTCGAACTTCGGACAAAAATTCTAACGCTTTAAAAATGTCTCCAGTAACAATCTAAAATTCAAAATATATATTTAAATTTTGTATCGTAATTAATTCTGATGTAATTAAGTACCTGTAAGTCTGCATTTTGGATCTCATCTAGGATAGTAGGTGCAGGTGTACTACTAGTGCTTGGCTGGTCATGAGTTCTGGAATCATTTTCTACATTTGCAGAATCAGAAGTTTCGACCCATCAAGTAATTCCGTAGCCTATAATTGAACTGAAGAGCGCTTGGATGGTCGTGTAAATCACCAATTGTCCTCATCACAGAAAAAAAGCCTTCTAAAGGGTCCTGATTCAGGTTGTAGGTTAGTAAATATTTAACAACATAATCCTTGTTTGAATTCAAAAACAGATTCTTCAGAGACTCAATGCTTATAATTATTGCCTTTTGAAATGGTAGCAATGTTTTCGAGCCTATTTTTCTCATGTCTTTCACCATAATTTTCATCTTGTCAAGTATTTCATTTTGTTCATCTAAAGCCAAGCCATATCCTAAAATATTTAACAATAGTAGATTACGTTTAACAATCAACAAAATTTCAGTCTCACACCTTTAACACGGTTTCTCGAATCTGGATGGGGGATTTGCGTGTTCAACTCATCAAACCAGTCATTCACTACCTTTAAAAATCAGAACACTGACCAGTTGCTGTCCATCTCATAAGAACTTAGCATGCCCAACTTAGAAATAGTCCTTGAAATTGTAGGTATGAGAGAAAAGCTTCGTTGCATACTTGACTTTTTGCCGTTGGGCACGTAAAATTTATTGATAATTATTGTATTTGATTGTTTTTCAAACATCATTAGTGCATAATTAAATGAACTCTATATAGAAACAGTACCAAGTCTAATTTACCTTTCACAGTCAATAAATTTGGGCCAAGTCTATGGGCTATATTCAAATCCAAGTTTTGAGTATGCCCTAATATATTCACAGTTGGCTTTGAATTAATAATTTTTCCATTTAGGGTGTATCAAGAAAGTGATTTCTCAATAGTTTGATCATGCTGGGTGCATCGGCAAACACATAAATGGGTTTTTGGGTGACTGGATTTTCAAAGCTGGTATTTTTCTCAGAAATATTTAATAAGTTCCACAGTCCTCTATTACTACCACCCAGGTCGTACTTTAATGCATACACAGGGTAGCCGATATTCTCCAGCTTTGTAATTATTTTGAAAATTAAGTTTTTTGTCATTTTACAATCGTTATCGTAAAATATGGGTTGCTTCCAGTTTTTACAAAAGCGTCTTGCCATAATTACTTGGACATATTTTTTTGAGCCATAGTAGTGTTATTTTTCTTGTCATAATCGGATTTTCATCTCATCAAACAGTAAAACACAGGATCTCTACATTTTTGTGAGTTGTATTTTGTGACTTCATTAGGCTTAAAACTATGTTTAGAATACCTGCAAATAAAATAATATTTTAGTTATCTAGTACTGAGTATTTAACGTTGAATGTCTTTTTTTGATAACATTTCTGCACCCACTTTTTGTTGATTACCTTTGAAGATGGAAAGGAGAAGTATCGGAAACTCGAGGAAAAGTTTTTGCTCGATTTTTTTTTGTTATTGTTACAACCCACCAACGCACCATTGTTTATGAATTGAAACGAATCCACTAGAAATCACAATCACAAATTGTTTATAATAATAATGTTCAGTTTTTAACCATTCATATTTTCAAAAACCCGATAAAAATAACACATCAAATGCATAATGCAAGCGTTTCGCCTCACTCCACTGCACACTTTTGGCACAAATCGGGTCACAGGATGACGTTGGCGGTGGAAAAGAGACAGAAGATAACATGCGCGTGATCGTATCTTCTTGAGTTAGTATCATGATCCAAATTAGTGATGTATGAATTCGAATTAAAATATTCGTTGATTCCGATTATTTAGCTACTCGGATTCATCCGATTATTTTTCAACGATACGAATACAAATATCGACTCTGCCAGCTACGGTCGCTCTGTTAGGTGGATGAATGAGCGGCATTCCGCATGTATTTCGATTTCCTCCGATTCCGGGCGGTTATTTGGAATTTCGACATCGCATCGCTTCCAATGTCCTTTTCGAAGCGGATTGCGCCGATGCAGCCAAAATCGTTGGTTGGAACAAACTTATTCGGTTGGGTACAACCAGTACAATGGTTAAATTTGAAATGAATTCGGAATCGAATAATTAATCCGAGTATTTGAATCATTCGATTCCGTTGAATCCTATTATTGAAACCATCCGAATATCTACATCACTAATCCAAATCCCAAACAGCCCTCTTCACCCTGTTCTCTCTCCTCCCTCAACCCCGACCGTATATATTTTATGAGAACAATGAGATAAGATGCGATAACCAAAACAACACATGTTCGAAAGTATATTCCATCTCATTCTTGTATAATAAATACAATACGCAAAAATAAAATATAGCACAATATCGCCGGACCGATTCAAAACTAAAACATCGTCTAAATACAAAAACAAATACAATCCGAAAATAAATCTCAATTAGCTGTTAAAATGTCACATTAATAATGAACTTGACGGATCAATAGAACTTGTAAAGTCATTACCCTTGACTTTGAAATATATCAATACATTCTTTCTAACGAAATTAAACAAAAAAATTCAAAATTCGCTCTATTACAATCGATTTTGTACTAATATATTTAATACAGAGCTGGACTAAGGGTTACATGTTATCTATAGACGTCATAAATTGTTAGGTTAAATTATTACTTTGGCATAGGGTGTAGTAATATCCTCTTTAAAAATTGGTTCAATGTTAATGTTTATATGTTATCTAAAAAATTCAATTACAAAATAATATCTTCTTTCACTGTCCTTTAAGGCCTGTTTTGAATTCTTCCAACTATTTTTTTTCGTCTTCGGCCAATTCCTTTATTTCATTATATGATTTCTGCCGTATTATCATACTAAACAAGCGATACGAACTTCAGATTATAATCAGAACAATGGAACATATACCTCGTAATGAAGAGGCCCAATAAGGTACAAATTACGTATTTCTCCTTTTGGTTGTAACCCAAAGAGGATTGTTGAGTTTTTGAGTCATAGAGGCAATATAGTTGTTTTTTATTCGTAAAATGATCAAAAATAGCATCCTATAAATGTGTAATACTCTCTATATGATTTGAGTAACATTCAGAGTATTTATTTAAATATTTTTACTACACAGTCTTTACGGTTTGGATTTGTTGATTAATTGATTTGAAAAAATATTTTCCGCGTCTCGAAATCATTGAAAAATGTTTGTTGAACATATAAACCTTGTATATATCGCATAAAAATGTTCGAGCATATTTAAAATAGTGGTGTTAAAAATTAACAATTTTGAAAGAAATTGGTTATTTCAAAAGACGGTCCTGTGCTAGTGTGAAGTAACACTGTATTTTCAAGACATATTGTTTGCTCTTTGACCGTGAAAACACATTTAACTTTGGCATGAACGCTACATTTTCAAACGAGTTTTGATACTTCCAATGTTGTGTAATGCAATTAATTACAGTTTGAATACAAACCTTAATATTGTGTTTCCCTATTGAGAGTATTGTTTAAATAATTAGATTATAGAGAATTTTGTTATTTTTTAATCTATTTTATTACCTATATACTCATATTAACCCGAAACAATATTAAAATTGGTATCTGCTGTAGCTAATTACTTGAAATATATTTATTTAAATCGAAAGGTTTCTTTTTTTATAAAATTAAATAAGAAATCTGACAGGTTCTATTTTCAAAAGTTTTTAGAATGTCACCCTCACTCTCACGAAATTTCGCACACGAGCCGTAGGCGAGTCAAAATATCAATCGATGGTACGAAATTATGTCGCAGCCGTACTATATACAATCTTTTTTCTACTAATAATTTTATTTAAATCTAAAGGTTAAACATAGAAGATGTAACAATAATAACTAGAGTAGATATATAAAATATGAGCACAGCTGTGATATAAGGTTGATTGCGGTTGCTAGGAAAGAATTTACTTAGTGAATAAAAATATCATCTTCACGCTTAGTCTTGTCGTCGGACGTAGCAGTACTACTAATTGTAGTAATTGTACATTTAACATATATTGTAAAGCATAATTTAAAAATAGATATGTATTCTCAAATATAAAGGTTTTAAAACATTAAGAGCTTTTTTTTAGCAAATCCAATTGAACCTTTTTAAATAGAAGAATTTCTGCCTTTTTCAATTCCGAAGTATTTAACTCTCCAGTATTACTATTCTTTTTTGTCAGGTATTTAATAAATCATATAATCCAAACGGTAAATCTTTTTAATCTATTCCACTTCGGAAATCTTTTAGCGTCAGGAATAATAAAATCTTCTAAAAGGGTATTTACAGTATTTACAAAAACATAATTTATAAATCTACATTAGATCCTGGTTTTCTTTAGGCCATTTTGGACTATGGTGCCTTTTGGAAACGCCGGACCATATAACCAAGTGCTATCTGAAGAGAAATCAAGTTTTATGGATTTTGTTGCTTCATCAGTTGAGGGAACGTAATTCCAGTGGCAGGCGTTTGTCAAATCTTCATTTCTCCAATTCTGTGGACAACAAATTTCTTAAATCTATGAGCCTCAGATCTAATCCAATGTAAAATGGCTTTGATGTCAGTCCATAAGTAAAGTTTCGACATTTGTAAATTTTAATGGGATGTCAATGAATGTCCTAGTCCAGAGGCAATTAAAGCTGCCTGAAGCTCGAGCCGTGGTGTAGACATCGGACGCAAAGGAGCCACTCGAGCTTTGGCTGTTACAAATATTGTCTGAATTGTATGGGTATTTAGATTAGATTAGATTTTAACGGCGTTACAATGCACTGAAACCTAAGGTTTAATCCCCCCCTCCTCCCATCAGAGATGTTCTCGTTACTACTACAGCTCAGCTCCTCCAGTTCCAGGTGTCTAATGAACTCTAGTATTTGGGATAGCTTCAACGAGGTTAGATCCTCACACTTACAAGTTTCTTGTCCGAAGCATTTCTTGCGTTGGGTTGCAATGGCGAGGCATTCTAGAACTAGGTGATCCGGAGTTTCATCCTCCTCCCTACAGAATCTACACTCGTCAATTTCTGCTAGACCTATTCTCATTAGGTGCTTCCTGAGACGGCAGTGTCCTGTAAAAGAGCCCGTAAGGAGATGTAGCTTATTTTTACTGAGATCCAAATATTTTTTGGATGTAGCAGTGTCAAAGTTCCACAGGATCTATTTGGAATGTTCCAGTCCGGGAAGGGACCGTCAGAGTGCTTCACTTTCGGTTTCCTGTTTCTTCCGAAACTCTTTCTTATAGAAGCATTTTCCTACACCATAGAAAGGCTCCGGGCCAATAAAGGGCGTTTGTGCTCCTTTACTGGCAAGTGTATTGGCCACTTCATTTTCCGTGTTTCCCGATAATGAGTATATGATGCCAGGCCCAAATACTCCAGCGCCAGCTCCAGTGATGGTTTTTGAACCATATGTATACCATCTAATGGTGTTTTCTTTGAGAGTTTGGGTGGTGTATTCCCTTTCCCAGTCCTCCTCTTATTTAGCATCGTAGTGAAATTCATTTCGATACTTACTTTCTTGATCATTTTGTCACTGGAAAGATTCGCTGATGAGATGTATTTTGTTAGAGAGGACAAGACTCCCTGATTTTTAATACTCTCATTGCCTGAACCTTCCTTAGATATTCTAAGAGTTGCCTCTTGGGCAGATCTTTCTGTCACTAGATGTAGAGGTGTGAGATATGTAATGATCTCAAGTGGCCTGGTTGGACACGTTCTCATAGCTCCAATGATGCACACACAGGTGAACTTTGTCGAGGGTCTTCCTCGTGCTGTACTCTTGCTTTTGTATGCCAAACTATTGCCCCATACGTAATTGCTGGTATCACAATCATGGGTTACATCCCCAACTCTTACCAGCTATATTCTGCACGCCATAAAATCTCTTATTGCTTTACTAGCAGGTATTTCAACATGCTTATTCCACAGAAGCTTACTGTCTAGGGTTATCCCTAGATATTTAACTTCTAATTTCCATTTTCATGGCCCCTTCTTCTGCAGCTATAAATATTCCTGTGTTATTTGTTTCTCCTTCATCTATGTGACTTACATTATTTTCTGTAGCTTTTCTTCTTCATTTAGGTCTATGTTCATTAAAGTTTCAGAATGTCGTTCCCACGAGTTGGGTCAAGTTTGCTGTCTGGCAGGGCAGTGCGCCCTTACTCTGCTAAATATTCTTACTTCGGGAGGTCGCCAGGTATCCCGAAGGCTCCGTTCGCGGCAGTCGATATATTAGGACTGTCAACCTATCTATCAGCACGGGTCGGTTGACACCTTGGATTCCACTTGGACTCTTCTGTCGGGGTAACCATTCCTTAGTCGATGGGTCCCAGTTTTGTGGCGCCGAGAACTCGCCATTCGCCCTCCCACTCTGAGTCGGACTTGTCGGTTTCATGGCTGGAAGTGTTCTTTTTCGGGTAAATGGAATTACTATGGTCTTGTTTGGGTTAATATTTAGCCCCACTGACAAGCACCATTGCTCAATAATTCTGAGGCCCTTTTGTAATAAATCACTCTTCTCTTGCTCTCGTGGCAAAAGTGGAGGTTATCCCACTTTAAGGTCTCGAGGTTATTTGCTAAGAGATATTCTAGTAAACACTCACCTTTGGCGTTGTTGTTAGTGCTTCCCCACACGGTATTGTGTGCGTTGGCATCACAACCAATTATGATTGGCAGCCATCTGCTACTGCAGTGTCTCACTAGCTCTTGTACTTCTTCTGGCGGTGTCATCGGCCCGTCTCCAGCGAAGTAGGTAGATGCAATGATGATGTCTCGGTCGATACCCCCAATGTTGAGGTGAACCATGATTGGAACAAGGTCCCGTCACACGTATTCTGAAACACATATATTAGTCCGGGAAAGTAAGGTCGAAAAATCTGTTAACTATCAAAACTTTCCCATAACTGATTTTTCATTTTTAAATGAAAATATATTGAGCCAGCATTACTCTCCTATATTGTCTAATAATTTCCACTGGAGCTTGCGACGCAGCTTGCAAGCACAGCTCAGACCACCTAAAATTCAACTGATTTATGCTCGTGTCATTCCTGGATGTGTTCTTACAAAAAAATCGTAGAGATGAAAATTGAAGCAAATCTTATGCTCTTGAAGGGGACGTAAACAGTTTTTTCAAAAAAAAAATTTCCGATCTTAAATTTTCCAAAAATTGAAAAAATTTACGAAAATTATATTTTTGGTTGGTAATTATAAATAAAATATTAATATCGAGGTCAAAACATAGATAAACATAGAGGGCAAACTTCTAAAAATTTACATTTTTCCAGATGTAGAAAATTCAAAATGGCGGCTGCGCAAATTGGAAACAAATTTTTTTTTTCAATCGCGTCTAAATTGATGAACATTAACGATATTGAGAAACGGTTTGTTGCAATCGACAGAGTGAAAGTTATATTTTTATAAATAACATAAACAAAAATTTAAAAAAATTTTTTACATAATTTTTTAGAACATTTACCGAAAATAAAAATTTTTACATCTAGTTTTTTCTCATTTTGGCATTGAAAAATTTCTTTAAAATATCTTTTTACGATATAAATATGTTTGTTTTTGAAAGACGAGTATTTTGAAAAAAAAAATTTCAGATGCGACTTTTACAAGCTGAGATAAACATATTCAAAATCTGCTAGATACTGTCATAATATTAATTAAAATTTTCAAATTTTGATCACTTCGCTAGGTTGTTGAATCCCAACTCAACTTAAACACAATTTTTCATTTTTCTACCGTTAATTGGTCCATTCAAAAAAGAATTATTTGATTGTGAACTTGCAATTGATAGTAGCAATAATATCGATGAGGATTTGTTTGCAAATGATAATGACGAGGAAAATTGTACAGAGCCATTTCCTCAGAGACCAAAAAGGGTGAGAATTTGTAGAAAATAGATGTAAATTTGTAAATAAATATTATTCTTAGTATCTACGTTTCGAATTATGTATAATATATATAATAAATGGATTTATAGATATAAATTATAAATATCATTGTACCTTATTTCTAGCAATATGTAATGGTTGATAAAAACCATACTATTAGCAAACCACAAATGCAAATTTTTTACAAAGAAAACCAAAATAAAAGTTTGAGCTTCGTTCAACTGCGAACGAGCGCTGACCCCCCACCACAACGCCAAGCAGCTGCCGCCGCACCGTTTGGCCGAGCGAGCTAGGATTACTATTCTCTTTTGATTGGACCAATTGACGGTAGAAAAATGAATGTGTTTAAGTTGAGTTGGGATTCGACAACCTAGCGAAGTGATCAAAATTTGAAAATTTCAATCAATATTATCACAGAATCTAACAGACTTTGAATTTGTTTATCTCAACTTGTAAAAGTCGCATCTAAAAATTTTTTTTAAATACTCTTCTTTCAAAGACACATATATTTATAACGTGAAAACATTTTTTAAACAAATTTTTCAACGCCAAAATGAGAAAAAACTAGATGTAAAAATTTTTATTTTCGATAAATGTTCTAAAAAATTATGTAAAAAAAATTTTAAAAATTTTGTTTATGTTATTTATAAAAATATAACTTTCACTCTGTCGATTGCAACAAACCGTTTCTCAATATCGTTAATGTTCATAAATTTAGACGCGATTGAAAAAAAAAATTGTTTCCAATTTGCGCAGCCGCCATTTTGAATTTTCCAAATCTGAAAAAATGTAAATTTTTAGAAGTTTGCTCTCTATGTTTATCTATGTTTTGACCTCGATATTAATATTTCATTTATAATTACCAACCAAAAATATAATTTTCGTAAATTTTTTCAATTTTTGGAAAATTTAAGATCGGAAATTTTTTTTTTAAAAAACTATTTACGTCACCTTCAAGAGCATAAGATTTGCTTCAATTTTCAATTCAATTTTAGGTGGTCTGAGCTGTGCTTGCAAGCTGCGTCGCAAGCTCCAGCGGAAATTACTAGACAATCTAGGAGAGTGATGCTGGGTCAATATATTTTCATTTAAAAATGAAAAATCAATTATGGGAAACTTTTGACTTTTATTTCCTTACTTTCCCGGACTATATATTTTAGGTTATTTCTTATGATTACACAGGCACGCGGAGATACTTACCTTTGATCATAAATCAATTTAGAATCCTTGCATGTCAAACCTTTGATTGGGACTTTTTTGTTGATCCACGGTTCTTGGATCAGTACAATATCCAGTTGTAGTTTAGCGAACAGCCTTGCAATCACGGCTGAAGCTCCCTTCGCGTGATACAGGTTAAACTGAGCAACATTCGTGAATGTGAATTATTATGGATATGAGAGGCCGAGAATTTCGCTTTCCAAAACTCTCCCGTTACCAATAAATTGTAAGAACCGCTGCTCTAACGTCTTCTTTGGATAGTGTCTTTGTCTCACTATTATTCCAGTATTGTCAATATTGCATTTTTGTTTGATCACGTCGTGAATTACACCTAATTAATCTTTTTTAAACTGGCTGACATGACCAACATATTGATTTTCCGATGAAAAACTACTCCCTATGTGTACTTAGCCATGAATGACCTAACCCAAAATTGTTTTGCTGACTGCAGATCCATTCCATGGCCCATTTATAAGTTGTCTATTCACTATAAGCGGCCAGTTGTCTAGACTTATCAAACTTATTAAACAGCCAAATAGCCAATCACTGTGCGTAATAAGTGACAACTCTTCTCCGCACCTTAAATTTATTTCCTAGGAGTGGATGTTAGTGAGAGGAAAGATTGGGACAGTAAAATCGGCATAGTGATCTAACTGCTTCTGAAAGCAATAAACTGTGGGCAAAACGTCAATTATTCTTCGTATCGTAGAAAACTGTAAAATAATACGAGATCTCAGTAATTAAGATGGGAATTTCTACCTGTCCTGTTCTAGTTATAAAATAACAGTTTTTCAAACCAGATTTTAACCTTAATCTTAGGTTACTCGAATTTAGAGTCTATATATGATGTTCATTCAAAGGGAGGATTGCATAATGCAAAATTTTGTTACGATGTGAAGTTCGGTCCTGGCAAGAGTGAAAAGTTAGTGTTATTATAGCATAACAGCAAGAAGAGGTATGTAAAATAAGATCTCTTTGAAAACCCAAAAATTATCTAGTTTTTAATGAAATAGTGAAATAATTGAGCTCCGTCAAGCTGGTCCCCCCCCCGGTTAGATTTTTGTTACCAAAATGCTAGCACACATAAAGGGCACCTAGCACAATAATTTTTATAGCTAGCACACCAACAGCTTACAATAAAAATGCTTTGGAATTCGGGTAGGGCCAGGTTAACGCTAGCCCACTCCGGTTGGAATTTTTTCGCCAAAATGCTAGCACAAAGAAAAGACACCTAGCACAACCTAGCACAAATTTTTTAATAGCTAGTACATCAACAATGCTTTTGAATTCCGGGGGTGGGGAGCGTCTGCAAAATAATGCTATGGTTACACGAATGAATGAAAATGTTGGATGTATTTGTCCCTAAACATCATTTTCCTATAAAAAATGGCCCCTAAACAGATGTTGCCAGATTGTGCGTGACATCTATATTTTCCCATCTAGCAGGGTATTTGATTAATTAATAATTAACTATTAATTAATTAATAATTATCTATTTATTTTCAATTAATGCTAAAAAACGAAAGAATACAAAAAATCTTCACTTTTAAAAATAATTTTGTTAAAATAATAGTAATTTTAATAAAACAAAATAATTAAATTCAACCATTTAGTTACGGAATCAGAAACAATCCGTGCACGAATAAGTTGCAAATTACGTCACACTATGAAAAAGGCAACGACAAACGTTTGCGTACAGACATGTTGGATAAATAAATGTCCAAAAAAGCGAAGCCGTGTTGGATATGTACTTTGGACAAAGTTGTGCAATCTGGGAAGGGGCGGCTGAGATCCCTAAAAATGTTCCAATATATTGAGAATACATGTTTTAGACTGATCGTGGTTCACTGTAGTCCTTATTTAAAAGAAACACTCAAACTATATATTTAAATTTGCCAGAATATTTATTGCCGAAGTTGATGGTTAATTAATCATTGTAATGATAACATAAATTTTGCATTTCACTATCAGATTTTTTTTAAATTCCCAAGTTAACTTAGAACGTGCAGCTTTTAATTCTTAGAGCCGGTTAATCAGAGCTTCAAATATTTCTGTGGCAAATCATAAGACACCAACACTACTATGTATTTTTCAAAGTTTTTAGTATGTAACTGGCAATGTATGTTTGTTCGGTTGCAATCTTGCAACTCAGTTTTGAAGCAGATATCTTCAACCGATTGATTTGAAATTCTGTGTATACGTCTAGTTTGCATGCCAATCCATGATTAGGTTTGTGACGTCATTCTAAATTCAACATGGCGGATCACCAAAGTTGGCGGACTAAAGACAGTGGACTATTTTTTTTGCTTTCTTACAATATGGGTATTAAATGGAAGGCAGCAAAATTGATGACATAGGTATTCTTATTTTTCTAAAAACTAGGTATAATCCATCTGAAGTTCTCATCGGACTTTTTAAAAGGGTCGTTAAACCAAGTCTATCGTTAAAATTTGAATCATTTTTATAATGCCGTTTTTATAGGTCTTAAGAGTAAATAAAATTCTTGTAGGTACAACCAAACTGGCCGAATCAGATGTTTGGGTTAAGAAAGGGTTTCCCCGAAGGGCTGATGGTTGTAATAATATGTATTCTTTCTAATAATATTACAAGTAACATGGACTATATAAGTAAAACTAATGATCTAACTATTTTCATGATTGTAATTCGATAGAATATTTCTCGATTAGACGACATAAAACTGTATTAATGCGAAATTTATATTATTTAAACAACATTACATGGTATTTAATCACTCTTTTTGGTTCATTTTCAATCACTTATTTTTGGATAAAACTTGAAGAATCGTTATCAAACCGTGACATTTTTATGATATTTTAAATTAAAATTATGATAATAACAACAATTGTTACTTAGACGTTACTTAGATACGGACTTAAAAGGGAAATTATCGGCACTGCCGGAGAGTTATCTCCGAAAAGATCCTGCTTTATTTGGAATTTTTACCATACGAGTGGAATATTCCGAAAATTTTTCGTAACTACAGTAAGAAACAATTAAACCAGCCGTTTTACATATACATTCAACCTATTCATTTATCCATTTATGTATTCTTCGAGTAAGTATAGCGTTATTTCACTGACCTCCGTCCCACTGCCCAGAATTAAAAGTGTAGTTGCTGTGCTAGCTATAAAAAATGGTGTGCTAGATTGTGATAGGTGTCCTTCGTTTGTGGTAGCATTTTGGCGAACAAATTCCGACCGGAGGTAGCTAGCGTTAACCTGACCCCACCCGAATTCCAAAGCATTTTTATTGTAAGCTGTTGGTGTGCTAGCTATAAAAAATTGTGTGTTAGGTTGTGCTAGGTGTCCTTTATCTGTGCTAGCATTTTGGCGAGAAAATTGCAACCGGGGGGGCTAGCGTTAACCTGGTCCCACCCGAATTCAAAAGCATTTTTATTGCAAGCTGTTGGTTTGCTAGCTATAAAAAATGGTGTACTAGGTTGTGCTAGGTGTCCTTTATCTGTGCTAGCATTTTGGCGACAAAATTCCAACCGTGGGGGGGGCTAGCGTTAACCTGGCCCCACCCGAATTCAAAAGCATTTTTATTGTGAGCAGTTGGTGTGCTAGCTATAAAAATTGTTGTGCTAGGTTGTGCTAGGTGCCCTTTATGTGTGCTAGCGTTTTGGTGGAAAAAATCTAACCGGGGGGTCCAGCTTGACGGACCTAAATAATTGTCCTCCAAGATATAAAAGAATAAACTTTAGTCATTAAATTTTCACAAAAACTTGTATCCATCAGCTGATAACAAGCCTTTAGAACTTAGTATAACAGGGCTGTATTTGGAAACAAATAATTATCAAAATGGATAAAATTTTGGAGAAACTATATAAACACCATGGATGAAAGGAACATTAGAATGGAAGAGAAAATAGATGGATTACAAAAAGAACTAACCGCCCTAATGAAAGAAAACTTCGAAAGAAAACAAGAAAATAACCATCCTAAAAAACAGCTAGACAAACAATATAAAAGAATAGAAGTCTTAGAAAGAGAACTGAGGAGTAAACATTTAATTATCTATGGAATCAGTGAAGTAACGGATGAAAATACCGAAACCCAAAAGATGGAAGTACAGGAGGTAATTAACCAACTAGGGGTTCAGCTGAAATTCGAACAAGATATAATGGATATCAGGAGATTAGGAAAGAAAAGGGAAAATTCAACTAGACAATATTGTTAGAAATGGCACATAAAAGTAAGAAATTTGAAATGTTAAAATTGGCACGGAATTTGAAAAATTCGAAGTGGAGTCTTAGCGAAGATTTTCCAAAAGAAATTCGATATCAGAGAACACAACTTTTGGAACAAATGAAAATATCTAGGAGTCAAGGCTGCAAAGCTTTTGTTAAATACAATAAACTTGTAGTGAATGGAAAAGAATATGAATTTAAGGATATGGGAGGTTGGAAGCAGCAGATAAGTGCGCAGACATCAACAGAATTTAGAAAAGCAGGGGGAAGAACGTAAGTGATAGATCACCAACGCAAGAAGAGCATTCGTCAAAAAACCTGAAACTTATAAAAGAAAATAATTTGAAAATACACTAAGAAATGAAGCCACCAAAACACTAAATACAAATGGTAGAAAGGAAAAAATAAATTCAAATAATGGAGAAAAAGCAACAAGCACTTCAACTCGGGATGTGCTCGCAGTGTTAGAGTAGTACTCTGGAATGTGCAGGGATTTAAAAATCTCAACAATTTTCTTGTTGAAGACTCGCATGTGCAATATGATTTCATATGTTTATGTGAAACGTGGCAGGCTACTGATATTGAAGTACCAAATCTTATACGTAATAATTACAGTGTTGTTTACTCCAAAGCAATTAGGGAGAAGTCGGTAGAACGTGCAAAGGGAGGCCTAGCCATATTCTACAAAAACAGTTACAGCCCAAGACTCCTGGAGACTTCTCCTTGGTGGCTTATATATCAGTTTATTGTTTGCCTTGTGTACGTTCCACCGAGAGTAACTACAGTAATTATTAGAAGTTTCACTTGATGTAATACTGGAAAAATATTCCGGCTGTATAACTTTCATAATTGGAGACTTTAATGGTTCAATCGCAGAACTTAGAGAGATCCCTGAAGAGACTGTAACAAATACTCATTTTTTTCCTGACATGTTTTCACGACAAGATGAGTAGTGCTCAAGGTTGCTATCTTCTTAAATTTATGTCTATTAGAAACTGGTCATGTTAATACTAACAGACCTGCAAATTTTACTTTTTGTAATGCCTTGGGTCAAAGTGTTATTGATCTATGTTTCTGTTGTAATGATAAACTAGAATTTGTTGTACTAGATGATCAATATTTGTCAGACCACTTCCCAGTACTGTTAACTTTCGGCCCTTTAATAAGGAATGAGCCTAACATTGCATTTTCATCCCCATTCACTAGCCTGAAATGGGACAATACTAAAACCATATATTTCATTGTGTCAATTCATCACTTGCCGAATGTAGGTATGTGTGGAGATGTAGATATTTTATATAATAATCTTTGTTCAAGTATTTAGGTCTGTTCTCAACGAAAAAAATTAGTAATACAAAAAAATATCCTCGTAACTCTTGGTTTGATGTTGAATGTAAAGAGCTAAAGACTCAAAAGTAAAAATTAAATTAAAAGAGTGCAAAAAGTATGGGCTTTCAGAACCGTATAAAACGAATTACATTACTATAAAAAAATATAAGCAGCTAATTTTGAAAACGAAGCAAGAAGTGTATGAAAATAATGTTATGGTTGCTCTTTCCAATACTAGAAATCAATCAGAGTTTTGGAAATCATTAAACTTATTTAGACGCAGAAATAAGTTCTGTCCGTTATCAATTACGGAATGGGAGTCATTTTACGACCACTTAACTTTAATTAAGGTTAAATTTGATATCAGTATTTTTGGTGTTGGAAATGAGTTTCTGGATTCACCTATAACACTCTCAGAACTTGATCAATCCCTGTTGGTGTGTAAAGATGGTAAGGCTCCTGGTAGGGATGGCATAACCTATGAGTTTCTGAAACACTTACCACAAAATTGGCGCTTGTACATGTGTCACTTATATATTAAAATATTAGAATCAGAAAAAAATCCACTTGGATGGTGTGACACAATTCTAACAATGCTTCACAAGAAATGACCCTTAGATGATCCAAACAACTATCGCGGTATATCGCTAATCAATTGCTGCGTTAAAGTATTCACCTTATTTTACTAAATCGTCTGTCCAGCTGGTGTGAAGATAATTCCATCCTTCCAGAAACACAGTATGGCTTCCGAAAAGACAGAGGCTGTTTAGATAATATTTTCATTCTAACCTCGATCTTGCAAATCACTCCTAGACTTCAGCGCAGAAAAGTGTTTGCTGTCTTTGTAGATCTCAAAAGGGAATTTGACAGTATAGATCATAAACTTTTTGGTTGAAACTTCATAAATTTGGGATTAGTTCTAAACACATTCGGATACTAAAATAGATATATGATAAAGCAACATTCTCAATCAAGCAACAAAACTTATACAGTAAAAAATACAACATCTCGGAAGGTGTCTTGCAGGGAGAATCACTTAGTCCCCTAATTTTTTCTATTTTCGCTCAAAAAATCTTAATGGACTTACTATTGACGGCCACAACGAAGTATTAATGCTTCCATACACAGATGATATAGTTATCCTTGGTGACTCTCCAATTGATATAGAGCGAAAACTAAAGGTACTCGAGTCTTATTGTTTTGATAACAAACTTGTAGTCAATACCGATAAAACAAGAGTAATAATATTCGCAAAAAGTGGCTATGTACATAATTACAATAAAAAATTTCATTTTAGTGGATATTGTTTGGAAACAGTAATGCAGTTTACTTACTTGGGTGTTGATTTCTCCTCCACAGCCTTGTTTTGCACCATGGCTAAGAATTCTAAAATCAAAGCTAATCGGACCATTGGAACAGTAATGGATATAATGTGTCGGTCAAAAATGATTACTTGGGAATCGCGGATCAATTTATATAATTCAATTATTTTATCTTCTCTTTCTTTTGGAATTGGTGTATGGGGTCTGCGTTACACTGATGCTATAGAGCGTGTACAGGTAAACTTTTTCAAAAAAACTCCTAAATCTGTCAAAGAATACCCCAGATTACATTGTACGCTTGGAAACAAGTTCTGATTATTTGTCAACGGTTGTTTTCAAACATGCCTTACTTTGATTAAACAAACTCAAAGGAATGAACTCTTCAATACTTTCAAAAAGTTCTTTCAATCGACTTGCCCAGTTAGCATCTAATAATAATTCAAAGTATAATTGGGTGACACAACTTAAAGAATGGTTTATTTATGCGTAATATGAGTGTCTATGGGAAGATTATTTAAGTACAAATGTACGCAGTTTAGATAGACTTATTCTAGACAAATTTCGAAAACGACTGCTTGATAGTGACATAAACAGAAAGGTTGCTTCTAGTTACTCTTTACTATACTCACACTTACTAGTTGGTGAAAATAGCAGTTATTTGCAAACACCCGCCCACATTTATATAACCAGAATAATAGCGCAACTTAGAACCTGTAGTAAAACATTTTTAAAATTGTCTTTTAAAGGAAGTTTTCATATTATTAACAGCACTGAGAATTGCACTGTCTGTAATATGGATTCCCCGGAGTCATTACATCATATACTTTTTGAATGTCCCATTTATAGCTCTCTAAGAAAAAATAGTTTTTTTCAGAATGTTCATAATATCTGGTACACTACCTTAATATTAATAATACACGGAACGGATTCTTTGAACTTACTAAATTAGCTCATAGCATTATCAGTATATTAAAGCTGCGAGCATTTGCACATGGTGAATGAAGTACACATATATTTTATATTTTGGTTTTTATCTTAACTTTTTTATTAATTTACAAATTAGTTCTATGTCATAATTTATTTCGAATTATCTTAATTCCTCTCTTGAAATTTTGTACCGAACCCTTGTGAAAAGATTTATCTTATGCACAATAAACTATCTATCTAATTTTGTTACGAGGTGACAATGTGTACATACTTTACGCACTAATTTGAAGTAGAAACTGTATTTTATTTTTACTTCAACACCTTCTCGTTGTCATTTTAAAGTAATTTACATTAATTGCATTACACAAATACAAGCTTGAACAAATATAGGAGCATTTCGGACAAAGACCCAAATTAGTCGACACATAAAACACTAACTTAACTTGTTCTGTCTTTACTACTAATTTGGGTTATGTTTGCATGCTCTTTCACGCATACGCATAATTAATCTTACTAACAGGGTCTTTGTCTAAATATTTTCAGCCAACGGCTATCCGTATCGGACTGTTTAAATCATAACTGGCTCAAGCGAAAACAGAAAAGGACACCTTCTTTACCGAAAACACCCAGTATGGACGTTACCAAAGATAACCTAAAGCAGTTCGTCGAGAGATGGAACGACCACCCTAATTCTCCTTACGTTTTCGAAATCAATTCCCACATGATATCGCCGTCCATGTTACCGACCGGAGGAGAGAGCTTGTCTGGTTCTAGCCAGTCTCTAATTGGTGAGTCTCCTTCGCCTTGCGGATCTCTAGCATCATCTTCCGGTTCCGATAACGCTTTTATGACTGAAAGTCAAGAATTATTAGAACATCAAATGTTAGCGCCACCTGTTGAACATTTTAGAAGAGCTTCAGATAGTACTTGCGTCGTAAAAACTAACGATATAGCTGAGAGAATAAATCTAGCCGAAGAAATAAGAAAATTGTCGGATAAACTTTTCCAACTTTCGAATTTCAACACAAGTCTGACGAATCACGACGTTTCGTTCAAACCAGAAGAAACTAGGATGAGAAGTGTTCCTATAACTATAACGAATACTAATATTAAAGAAGAAAATATGGGAATCCCATGGAGGAAAACTAAATTTAAAGTTAACAATGCATCAAGAGACGTCCCTCTTGCTGTTAAAACCATTCACAAATCTGGAAACGCGCATTTTACGACAAAAACTAACAACATCGACAGTCCGAACGGTACGAAGGATCTTCTTTTACAATTATTAGAACAATGGGACGGTACCAAAGGTCCTGGAAGACCAAATATGAGGAACGGTTCCATATCGACAGATTACAGCGAGAACGAATCTTTAGGACAGAAAACTATCAGCTCACTGAATACGTTTTTCCAATCCAGATCTACCAACAAACTGCCGCGGTTTCAGTTGAATAAAACTTAAATCCATTTATTTAATTTAATTATTTATATAAATATATGCATTTTTATTATTGTAATTGTTTTACAATGTACATAAGGGACCATTTTAGCTTCGAAGATATATATTTGATGTTCGTGAATCGTTGTTGAAATAAAATTTAATTAACGAAACACTATTTTTGATTTTACTGGTGACATATCCGTTAATTCCACTTTGTGACTTGCTGAATCTCACTTGCATACATACTGTATGAATATAACTATATATGTACAGAGTTGGGAACATTACGAGGGAACATACGTTTTACCGTCAATGTGTTAGAAAGAGACAAAATACATATAAATTCAGTGTATTACTCCTCTTCGCTAACAGGGTATCATAAAGTGAGAAACGAAATAACTGTGTAATGAGATGTCTGGCAGGCACCGCCTTCGAGAAGCATACAGTAGCTCTTATGTCTGGCTTTTACTTACAGTTTTTAGTAAACAAATTAGAAATGCATTCAGACTATTACTAGTCACGGTTTCAGTTGAATAAAACTTAAATCCATTTATTTAATTTAATTATTTATATAAATATATGCATTTTTATTATTGTAATTGTTTTACAATGTACATAAGGGACCATTTTAGCTTCGAAGATATATATTTGATGTTCGTGAATCGTTGTTGAAATAAAATTTAATTAACGAAACACTATTTTTGATTTTACTGGTGACATATCCGTTAATTCCACTTTGTGACTTGCTGAATCTCACTTGCATACATACTGTATGAATATAACTATATATGTACAGAGTTGGGAACATTACGAGGGAACATACGTTTTACCGTCAATGTGTTAGAAAGAGACAAAATACATATAAATTCAGTGTATTACTCCTCTTCGCTAACAGGGTATCATAAAGTGAGAAACGAAATAACTGTGTAATGAGATGTCTGGCAGGCACCGCCTTCGAGAAGCATACAGTAGCTCTTATGTCTGGCTTTTACTTACAGTTTTTAGTAAACAAATTAGAAATGCATTCAGACTATTACTAGTCACTTTACCACAGCAAAATGTTGTATAATCAACTCATTATGTTAAAGATCGCAATGAAAGAAGTTAATGTTAGAAATACAGATGTGTAATGTGAACAGTTTAGTTTATTAATTGAGAAATAATAAGATTGTACTATACTGATAGCTTAATGCAATGAACAATAAAAAAATCAACATTACTTTCGTTTATCCCTTCATGATTAATTTACAAAGAAATAATTCAGTAGTAATAAACTAATTCACTATATCAGTTCGGGTAGTACACGCTAATATGATTTGAACAATAAATTAAAACCTACCTAGTAGGTATTTGAAATAAGTACCACTAAAAAATCACGGGAAGATAGCTAAAAAAATTACATTCGTCGATATTGAGGGAACAATTAATGAATATAAGCATAATAATTTTCATTAACATCATAAGGAATAATCTACGGCAACAATATAGAGTTCAAAAGCGACAATATGTTGTAATAAAACATGTGTATTCAGTGTATCACCATTTTTTTTAACAGGATATCATAAAATGAGAAATAAGTCGTATGCTAATATTTGTTCAACTGTATTCTGGTTTTAGAAATATCTCAATGTAAACCGTTTGTTTCCTACGCTCCTGATAAAACGATTTCGTTTGCATATCTTAATTTTCTATTCACGCGTTAGATTGTAGTGCCCTTAAAAATTTCCTTCTTATTTAAAACGATAACCTCTCACGGCCAAAGGGAAATTATAATGGTCACATGGCGTTACCAGTGTGGTAGAGAAGGACAATCATGAGACAGATAATTAAAAGCCAGTGTAGATTATTATACCAGACGAATACGAATCGCGCGTGCGCCTCTTGAAGATGTTTAACTGTACAAACTGGGTACTTCACTAAACGTTTGTTTGCGAATGAGTAACGATATTTTGCAAATCTTATTAAAATGAGTATGCAAGTATACCATAAAGTGCAAATTGTAAAATGGTACTACCAGGGTCATTCATATCGAGAAATAGCAGAAATTTTTTTTATTGTGGCATTCGAAAATGCCCAACCAATTAGCAAAAAACAAGTAGAAACGGTTATAAAAAATGTTGATGAGCATGGATGTGTCAATCCTACTAAACATGGACCGCGTACACAAAATCGTCAAACCCAACCCGAAAAAGAGGAAAGATATATTTTAATTTGTGCCAGTGTGGAAAATAATCCCCTACAATCGTCCACTCATTTAGCAAAGGATTTTGATGTTGATCCGAAAACGATTCGGACTGTATTAAAAAAAATGGTTAACGTTATTTCAAACTGAAAAAGAGCCATGAAATTTTTCCAGACGATCAATTTCGTAGAATGGAATTTTGTGAAATAGTTACGGAAGTAATACAATTGGACGCAAACTTTTCGAAAAATATTTTGTTCACAGATGAATCGACTTTTCCCATACACGGTGCACATAATTCATCCGTTATTCGATATTGATCAAGGACAAATTTACAAAAACATTACAATAATAGAACTCAATATCCCCAAAAGTTAAATTTTTGGGCTAGAATATTAGGTGAACATTTAATTGGACCATTTTTTATTGACGGCAATTTAACCGGACAAAAATATTTGGACATGCTGTAAAATCAAATTACTCCTGCCCTTATAAAACTACATGTCAACTTCAATGATATCTGGTACCAACATGACGGTTGTGCATTACATAATTATCGACTAGCAATAAATTTTTTAAATACACAATTTCCCAATCGGATAATCTCCACGAATGGTAACATAAGATGGCCTGCGAGATCTCCAGATCTGGCTCCCAACGATTTCTTTTTCTGGGGTTATATAAAATCGAGAATTTATGGGTTCCAAGAAAATAGAGCCACTTCTCTAAATAAACTAAGGGAACAAATTTTACAAATTTGTATGCAAATAACACCTGAAATGCTCATACGTGTTTGTCAAGAATTTTATAACCGTCTCGGTTACTGCTAAGCTCAAAACGGGAGTTTATTCGAACATTTGATTTAAGCTCATTGAAGAATTAGGAAGTTTTATTTTTCAATTTATCACATATAATATTACTTTTATTTAAAAATTCTAGGCATTTTCATTAGAATACGATTTTATTTTTATTTTCGTTTTTTTTAATTTGTACTATGTGTGTGTTTACACAGAGAATTCGTTCTCATTTGCATACAAACGATAAAGATACCAAAATTGTTTTACTAACACATTCGAAACACAGCAGATGTTTCGAGACCAATTTCACGTTGCCAAATCTGAGAAAAAGTAAAGGTTTTAACCGCTTTCAAACTGAAAACTAGAACAATTTCCAGCATTACAATAAAATATTCAACGAGTAGATGGAATTAATTATATCTTGATCTGTTACAACCTCTTGATTTATCATAATTAAAATCTTCTTATAACTTGTTCTCGTGTTAGAACAATGCATTTTACAATTAATATAAATATACAATGAAAATTGGCAATACTGTTGGTAGCTACAAAGAATTTGTAAGAGGCCGGCGTTGTGGGTTTTTCATTTATGAGATCCTGTTAGCGAAAAATGAGAAATTTGGAAACACATATTATTATTAATACAAACTTTATTTCGCATGTTATGTTATTTATTCCAATACTAACCGAACTAATACAGTGAATTAGATTATTACTGCTGAGTTATTTCTTTGTAAATTAATCATGAAGGGATAAATGAAAGTAATATTGATTTTTTTTATTGTTCATTGCATTAAGCTATCAGTTTAGTACAATCTTATTATTTCTCAATTAATAAACTAAACTGTCCGCATTACACGTCTGTATTTGCACGTCTCTCGAAAGCTGTGCCTACCAGACATACCTTTACACGTGGTGGGAGTATACTTCCACCACGCCTTTACACATATACAGTAATTGCACGTTTTCCACTTTATGATATCCTGTTAGGGAAAAAGAATGATACACTGAATTTATATGTATTTTGTCTCTTTCTAACACATTGATGATAAAACATATGTGCCCTCATAATTTTCCTAACACTGTATATGTGTAAAACAACAATCCTTCGATAACACAGTTGGCCTCTAATTCCAATCGATGTAAGGAAAGGTGTTTCAATAAATACCTCTTTTTTGATAAAAATAACGAATATATTTCTTATTTAGGTTTGCGATGGACGAGAGACTCTGTGATTTCCATACTAAGCAACAAATAGTTGGTGGGGGTGTTGTAATTCTATATTTCATCCATTAATTATACAATTTAAATGTAAAGATAAATGCTACCTTCAATTCTAACAAAATAATGCACAAAAACACTGCAATACGCTCTTAATCACATTTCTTTTCACTACAAGTGCTATTATGTCGTTGTGTTGGAAATATGGATATGAGTAATACAGTTTTAACCACCTCGTGGTTTGGAAAAATATATTAATAGACCTTATAGAACAAAACACAACATGTGAGGAAAAGGAACTTGTTAATTCATACCTCTGGGAAGGTATGAAGATACTTCTACCCCTGCGTGCGGCATTTTCGCTCGCAAAACTGGTGCTGGCATGCGCAGTCGCTAACTGGGGATAAGCCGGTCAGCTTAGAAGGTTCTGGAAGACTTTAGAATAAGTGACCTAGGTCTTAAGTAGGACACTCTTTTAAAATTCAAAGTGTGGTGATCAAAAGTAAGTGTTCCTCTTACTAGGCCCTTAGTCCATTATACCATTACTGATGGAGAACACTTACCTTTAATCAGTGGGATATAAATAATACCATAGATTATATCAAAAATCACTGGGACATATATTTTATAATATTAATAACAAGAATCTTGACCACAGAAAACTTACACTATAATACGTACTACTAACATGATACTGTTGACAATGAATATTTTTCCTCGTAAGGAATTCCTATATTAATACAGTTCTATTATTTAAAATTTTGAAGAATTTCGTTCAATTTTATTTTGCAATACTTTTGGCAGACCCATTATTGTCTATAAAATCAGTATGGTTGAAAAACACTATGTAATATTTGGCAGATTATTTAGATTCTGATTACATTGACATGTCACAGTTGAAAAAGATATTGTAGGTTAAAGAAAACAGAATTCATGATAAGATATTTGTTGTTTAGTGAAAAAGAAACTCTGCCAAAGATCCCTGTATATTTATTTTGTTAACCAGTAGGTTTATTACACACTATTGCTCAAGAACATTTATACACACATTTTATTATTTTTATACATCAAAATTAACAACTGTCATCCTTCACTACTGACGTCACCACGAAACTATATTGAGGCAAGTTCACAGAACAGTTCTTTTTAGGTCTATGGGGTATTTTATTGTTCCTAACAATATTTAGATAATAAAAGAATTCCAAATCTTTGTTACAGAAAAATAACAAATATTATTTATTAGATAAAAAATAGTTAGTTGAATTTGATATCCCGAACGGAGAACATGTAATTTAATAGTTCTCCAATATTTCTTCAAGTAGTAGTTAATTGAATAATAATAGAAATTGTTATCCGGTGCCCGTAATTGTAAATTCTGTGCGTGTTATTTTTATTAAAAAAGTTAGTCGTCAGTTCGGAAAAGTGAACGATCCTGAATTCTAAATTAAATTTAGAATTGTACGAGTTTGGAGGAGTTTTGGAGTCTTGGTGAGTCAGTTCCAGATTATTGATAATATAAAATAATGCATTATTTCGATAACAAAAATAGCAGGCCTTAATCAAAATTAATCATAGATGCATCTAATTAATCGATTACAAAGAAATTTGATTCAGAATAAATACAGAAATTTAATATAGAACAATTATATTGAAAAAGTATATTGAAAGAAGTTGGGACTGTGAATGGGTATTTAACATTCGCGAAGTAAAAGTGACAATTCGTAAATCATTCGGACATTTAGAGAAATTTCTCAATTTAGTTTGTAATTAATTTAATTTGTATCCTTCTAGATAAGATTTTGCCATTTGATAATTTATAAACTTTCTTCGTAATTCACTGAAATTTCATTCATTGTAGATAAGATATTTGTTATTCGATAAAAGGAAAAAGGAAAACTAATATTTGTCTATTTTCTGTGAGATTTAATAATAGTATATAATTTTTGGAATTCGACTTACGTTAGATATAGTTTTGTAATAGATTTGAACAACTTATTGAAATTAAACTCATTTAATTTGATTAAAAATTTTATTTGTGACAGTGACATTTGTGGATTCTTGGTGCCAGAATGCTTTTTGAAATTTATTGAATGTCAGAAAGAAATTGAATAGCATTTAGAATACTGAACAAATAGCCACAGTATAGTAATAGGTAGAACAAAATTAACAATCAATATTTTATTTAAACAATACTTTGAAATCTTATAAAAAATTTTCTATTTTATGGCGCATTGAACCCACCCTGAGATAAGAGTGATTCGAATATTTTACAGTAGATTTATCTTTCAATAAATTATATTTTTTTATAGCCGGGCATTTTTGACAACTACTGTCAGAGTGAAATAAATATCATACGCTGCTAAAGCCGTGTGCACAATCATTGACGCTACAACGTAGGGCAATTATAAAAGATACATAATAGAGTATAATAAATTTGTCACCGCAACGTGGGACAATTATATAAAATAAAATCGATATATAATAAATTGGAGCCCAACGTGGGGCACGAACCCACGACCATGAGATTAAGAGTCTCATGCTCTATCGACTGAGCTAGCCGGGCATTTTTGACAACTACTGTCAGAGTGAAATAAATATCATACGCTGTTAAAGCCGTGTGCACAATAATTGTCGCTACAACGTAGGGCAATTATAAAAGATACATAATAGAGTACAATAAATGTGTCACCGCAACGTGGGACAATTATATAAAATAAAATCGATATATAATAAATTGGCGCCCAACGTGGGGCACGAACCCACGACCCTGAGATTAAGAGTCTCATGTTCTACCGACTGAGCTAGCCGGGCGTTTTTGACAACTACTGTCAGAGTGAAATGTATATCATGCGCTGCTAAAGCCGTGGGCACAATAATTGTCGCTACAACGTAGGGCAATTATAAAAGATACATAATAGAGTATAATAAATTTGTCACCGCAACGTGGGACAATTATATAAAATGAAATCGATATATAATAAATTGGAGCCCAACGTGGGGCACGAACCCACGACCCTGAGATTAAGAGTCTCATGCTCTACCGACTCAGCTAGCCGGGCATTTTTGACAACTACTGTCAGAGTGAAATAAATATCATACGCTGTTAAAGCCGTGTGCACAATAATTGTCGCTACAACGTAGGGCAATTATAAAAGATACATAATAGAGTATATTAAATTTATCACCGCAACGTGGGGCAATTATATAAAATAAAATCATATATACTAATATATAATATATATATATATAATATATAATATAAATATATATATATATATATATATATATATATATATAAAACGAGATAACTAACAATATCCATATAACTAACGCTGGGAAAGTCTTTCGGGTTAAAACTGGCTAAAATCGATGAACAGTAAGGGTCTAACCCCACATGTTTGTGTATTTTTTAAACATATCTGGCAGCGAGCAGCGACGTCTGGAGGCTGACTTTTGAAACTGTTATAATAGTCATTGTCTCAGAATTACCAAAATCAATAAAAACACTAAAAACTTATGATGACCGTGTACACTCTTACGGCAACAAACCGTTTGTATGGCGCACAGACGCCATATTGCCAGATCGCCGGTGACCTCTATTGTGTGGTTAGGTTAAGTTAGGTTAGCCTAATCTAACCTAACCTAAGATTCGCTGTGTGTTTATTGTGCGATTAGGTTAGACTAACCTAATCTAATCTAACCACAGTGATCTTTAATAGGTTAACTTAACCTAACCACACAATAAACACACAGTGAATATGAGTTTTTTTAATTTTTAGGCTTATTTCAGAATGAAATAGGGCTATTGTAGAGAGTAGCATGACGCGGCTTCGGAAAAATTTCAATGCAGTTTTTCGTTTTGGTGTTCCTAGATGCCAAAATCACCCTCCGTTCCAAAGGTTATATAAATATATATATATATATATATATATATATATATATATATATATATATATATAATATATATATATTATTGTGAAAAAATAATGCTACACCCTGTATATCAAATAATGAAGAATTAAGATTATGTATTGTAATCTAAAAGAATTTTTTTTAAGTCAAAAATTTTTTTTAAACATTTGAATGGAGACAATCTGTACGATCCACTATTCGATAGAGAAGACATACAGAAAGGACAGACTGTATAATGTAGGGATAATTGCGAATAGGTGTGATAAACAATTTATATGAAATAAATTACCTAACGAAACTTTTATCAAAGAGATCAAGTATCAAAATTTGTTCATAATAAGAAACTAATAATGCTTTATTCTGTAAAGTCAAGCTAATCTCGTAATATTTGTTGATTAAGACATTAAAATGAGATAGTGTAGATGTTTAGACATAACAGAGCAGGAAAATATAAAATAATGTGAATTTCAGAGAACATGACTTATAAAGAAAACGAATTTTCATTTTGCATACATATTTAAAGGTAACAGCTGTCATCTATTAAAACATTATGAATATTCATTTGACATACATACTTAGAGGTTAGGAAATGTCATTTTAACAATACTAAGAAATATTATTGAATGAAAATAATATAGGAAGTCTAAGCAATTAAAAACCTTAGAATATAATATCATGATATAATGGATGAACATTCCACTGGTTGAAATGAAGAATTTGAGCTATAAAATAAATAGTCAAATTTGATTGGTTAATAAACATTTAAAAAAGATCACATCGGCGACAACTGTGTTGCTAACAAAAAAAAAATCAGAATGTGAAAAAGTTGTTGATTATGGGGGCTATTGACTAGTAGGTTTTCTTTTTGGGAAGAGATTTTTGGAGCAGCAAAATTTTTTTGGTAAAGTAAATCAATTGAAATCATTTGGAAGACAAAATTTGACTATAGAATTTAAAACAAATACATTATACTTACAAGAGATATATCAGTGTAAGTAGTTTAGTTTATATTAATAATTAAAAAAGGAATTGTTGAATGTTGTAAAACACTAATCATGAATTTTATTTTATAATATGGTGTCTTGTGTCTGGTGGAAGTAAAATAGCCAAAATAGTTTTCGAAAAACATTGAATAGTGGAATTTGTGTGAGCTGTTTGGACTTTGAAAGAAATACAGCATCGATTCCTGTTCTGATAGAAGCAGAATGCCAACAGGGAGGTTTTCCAGGAGGAGAATCTGGAACAAATAAAGGTGAACAAACAGAAATTGTGAAGTAAATAAGGTAGTACAAGTTAATTTATTAATGTATTAAGAGGTCAAGCGTACTTACTAATTTGTAAAAAAAAACTAAAATTTTGTGATGCATAGACGCTGTTAAGAGTGTATTTCGCCGTTTTCTGAAAGTCAAATGTTTATGAAATTATATAACTGTATTTTAATATTATAATAATATCTCACCAGAGTGCGTGTGATTTGTATGAAAGAGTCATCCTTTTAGATAGTTGAATTTCTTAAAAAAAAACACTTGTAAAAGTGTAGTGTATTTATTTTCAATAAATTAAATATTGTTTTTCCTTTTGAAGAACGTTTTTTTTAAATTACTTGAGTTATTCATTTCATCTGGTGACTTGTGCACCATCTACTTACCACAGGCAGAAGCTCTGAATGAAATCGATTGAACTATGCAGATATTTTTTAAGTAGGACAGGACCGTATTTAATTTGAAATCATTAAAAAAAGTAACATATTCTGATTAACAAATTTATTTTTAAAAATATAAAGCATTTATTAACTTTGGCGCTAACATATATAAAATTATAAAATCATTTTATTTAAAATACTTGAACTCTACCCTGAGATGAGAAGTTTTCATGTTGGTTAAATAAACTGTTTATCATACATATTAAATCCTCAACATACCGGGCAAATTAAATTCCCATATAAAATAAACTATAATAAAATGTCACCGCAACGTGGGGCTATTATAGAAATTTTGTAAGTAATAATAAAAAGCATTGAAATAATTTTTATTTGACTTTATTAAAAGAATTTTAAATACATAAAATGGAACGAAGAATGACTTTGAGAGACGGGAAACAAGTAGGAGGAGAAAGTGGCTCTGAACAAGAAAGGGAAGAGAGAAATCATGGAAGAGAAGATTTCCAAGTACAATATTTGGAGCAAGGAAGAGAATGTTCACAGGAAGATAATGCAGAACAAGAACAGGAAGAGGAAGATTTACCATTGTCAGAAGAAACAGGACAAGAGGATAGACAAGAGTCTAAAAAACAAACAGAAGAAAAGAAAGAGGAAACGGACGTAATGAGTATGTTAAAAATGATGATGGGAAAAATGGATCAAAATAGGGAAGAAATGAAACAGGATATGAATAGAAATAAGGAAGAAATAAAACAAGAAATGAATATTAAGATGGACCAGAATAAGGAAGAAATGAATATTAAAATGGACCAAAATAAGGAAGAATTAAAAAAAGAAATGAAGATTAAGATGGACCAGAACAAAGAAGAAATTAAACAAACTAAGGAACTGATAATAAAATTGATGGAAGAAAAATTGGGACATTTTGAGAAGATATTGGAAAAATCAAACACATACATAGAAAATAAAACAGAATCCACTAAACAAGAAATAAGAGGAGAGGGGATTGAAAAAACCACAGAAATAGACAATTCACAGATCAACAGAATCAAGGAAATAGAAGAGAAGGAAAAGGATTTCAAAGGAGAGATTCAAATGGATGTAAAGTTACAAAATGAAAATATAAATGATGATACTATAGAACCAAAATTAAGTAATAAAATGGAAATTGATGAAATAAAAATACAAAGACAACTAAATGAGGAGATGATAGATAGCAATTTACAGAATCTAGGAAGTGAGGAAGCTATGAAAATTTATGAAAAAGAGATTTATTGGGAAATAACAGACCCAGATGTTAATATATTGAAACGAATAGTGACATATGGTAAGACAAATAATGATAATAATAGGGGGATACAACTTAATTGGAAATTAGAGGAAATGAATAAGATATTACAAGAGACCAAGGAAGAAATAGAAGAAACCATAAGACAGAATATAGAAACAATAATTTATGCAGAAAATTTCGAGATGAGGGTAAAACTTGGCAGAAATATAAAGATAATTGATCCAAGAAATTTTAATAGGATAGTTAAAAATGAAATGATAGGAAGTAAGAGTATTATGGGAAATGAAATAATAAAAAGAAGAAACAATAATATGAAGAAATTGGAAACACAAATTTTCATGAATCCATTGGGAGAAATTGATGAGATAGGGGACAACAAAATTGAAAAAGACACAGTGGAAAATTTTAAGAAACTTAGGAAGCAGATAGAAGAGAATCAAACAATAAGAGAAGAGGATAAAACGAAATTTAGGAAAAGAAAATTAAATTGAATAATAAGGCTGTATTATAGGACCGGAATATAGAAGACGAATAAGGAATTGTAAAAGGTCGATAAGGAATATAAAAAACAACATGTAAATAAGAAGTTTATAATTAACAAATAATGTTAAAAAAAACATATGTAAATATAATGTTGTACATAGATAGAAATTAGGATATATAAAGATAATGATGAAAAACAGAAATAATTACATTAACAGGTATAATACAAATGGATATTATAACAAAAAAACAACAATTTAGGAAATAACAATAACTATAATAAGAACGATAGCAAACAAAAACAACTATAACAGAAACTTCAAATAAAATAACAACAAAAATAACAATTACAGAGAACAGTATTCAAAGGAGAGAAGAGAGAGTGATAACATATAAACATCCAAGGAAATATATAAAATTTGGGGAAGATTTAGAATTATGAGAAATAATGGAATTGAAAAATATTAAAGGGAAATTAAATGGAAAAGAAATAGAATTATTAATAGATACAGGTTCGGAAGCGTCCATAATTAAAACAAAACTAATAGAAGAAAACATTGAAAATTATGAGAACAAATTAATTAAAATACCAAAAACTACATTGATAGGAGCAAATGGAAAGAAGCTATGTGAAGTAAATAAGTCTATAATACAAAAGATTGAATTGAAGGATGGGAAAGAAGTTGAAAAGCAATTACTGTTAGTGAATAATTTGGAAACAGACATAGTTATAGGAATTGATGAATTAACAAAGTTTAAAGCAAGAATTGATTTTGAAAAGATGGAGATTGAATTAAATGGTAATAGAATTGAATTTGAAGAAGAAAATATAGAAGAATTGGAAGTTGAAGAGGATAATAAGAAGTTATGGAATATAGAAAGGATTGGAAATATGGAAGAATTGGAATTTGGAGAGGATAATAGGAAGTTATGGAATATAAAGAGGAGTGGAAATATGGAAGAATTGGAATTTGAAGAGGATAATAGGAAGTTATGGAATACGGAGAGGGATGAAATAATGGAAGAATTGGAATTAGTATGTGGAAATAAGGAATATGCTGAGAAAGTGAAGAATTTAATAATTAAGTATAAAGGATTAGTTAAAAAAAGGTATGAAAATGGCAAATAACTATGTACATAAGATAGAAGTTAAGGGAATAGAAAATTTCAGAATAAGAACATATCCCATACCTTATAAATATAGGAAAGAAGTTGATTCAGAGATACAAAATATGCTAAAGGATGGTATTATAGAGAGATGTAACACAAGAAAAATAAATTAATAAATTGTACCGATATAAGAGACTCTGAGAAATGTAGAAGTAATAAGTCGCATAACGAACATTAAAGAATTTTCAAAAATGGATTTATAACATAATTTTTAAATTAATTCCTTTGGATGAAACTTGTAAATGAAACATGTACCTAAAAATAAAATAAGAATTTGTATACATATTTAATTATGGTATTGTAAATAGAATAAAAACTAACTGAAGAGGATACTGCAACACAGGATTCCAAAATCATCTTTGTAACAGCAATCTGAAATAAAAAGAAATGTATTATTAGTAAAATTGAAAGACAATTCTAGAATATAGTACTTGAAGTAAAATTTGCGTTCATAAAATTTTTCTTAGAATAAAAAATTTGATAAACGCAAAATTTAGGGGATGTTATTGTGAAAAAATAATGCTACACCCTGTATATCAAATAATGAAGAATTAAGATTATGTATTGTAATCTAAAAGAATTTTTTTTAAGTCAAAAATTTTTTTTAAACATTTGAATGGAGACAATCTGTACGATCCACTATTCGATAGAGAAGACATACAGAAAGGACAGACTGTATAATGTAGGGATAATTGCGAATAGGTGTGATAAACAATTTATATGAAATAAATTACCTAACGAAACTTTTATCAAAGAGATCAAGTATCAAAATTTGTTCATAATAAGAAACTAATAATGCTTTATTCTGTAAAGTCAAGCTAATCTCGTAATATTTGTTGATTAAGACATTAAAATGAGATAGTGTAGATGTTTAGACATAACAGAGCAGGAAAATATAAAATAATGTGAATTTCAGAGAACATGACTTATAAAGAAAACGAATTTTCATTTTGCATACATATTTAAAGGTAACAGCTGTCATCTATTAAAACATTATGAATATTCATTTGACATACATACTTAGAGGTTAGGAAATGTCATTTTAACAATACTAAGAAATATTATTGAATGAAAATAATATAGGAAGTCTAAGCAATTAAAAACCTTAGAATATAATATCATGATATAATGGATGAACATTCCACTGGTTGAAATGAAGAATTTGAGCTATAAAATAAATAGTCAAATTTGATTGGTTAATAAACATTTAAAAAAGATCACATCGGCGACAACTGTGTTGCTAACAAAAAAAAAATCAGAATGTGAAAAAGTTGTTGATTATGGGGGCTATTGACTAGTAGGTTTTCTTTTTGGGAAGAGATTTTTGGAGCAGCAAAATTTTTTTGGTAAAGTAAATCAATTGAAATCATTTGGAAGACAAAATTTGACTATAGAATTTAAAACAAATACATTATACTTACAAGAGATATATCAGTGTAAGTAGTTTAGTTTATATTAATAATTAAAAAAGGAATTGTTGAATGTTGTAAAACACTAATCATGAATTTTATTTTATAATATGGTGTCTTGTGTCTGGTGGAAGTAAAATAGCCAAAATAGTTTTCGAAAAACATTGAATAGTGGAATTTGTGTGAGCTGTTTGGACTTTGAAAGAAATACAGCATCGATTCCTGTTCTGATAGAAGCAGAATGCCAACAGGGAGGTTTTCCAGGAGGAGAATCTGGAACAAATAAAGGTGAACAAACAGAAATCGTGAAGTAAATAAGGTAGTACAAGTTAATTTATTAATGTATTAAGAGGTCAAGCGTACTTACTAATTTGTAAAAAAAAACTAAAATTTTGTGATGCATAGACGCTGTTAAGAGTGTATTTCGCCGTTTTCTGAAAGTCAAATGTTTATGAAATTATATAACTGTATTTTAATATTATAATAATATCTCACCAGAGTGCGTGTGATTTGTATGAAAGAGTCATCCTTTTAGATAGTTGAATTTCTTAAAAAAAACACTTGTAAAAGTGTAGTGTATTTATTTTCAATAAATTAAATATTGTTTTTCCTTTTGAAGAACGTTTTTTTTAAATTACTTGAGTTATTCATTTCATCTGGTGACTTGTGCACCATCTACTTACCACAGGCAGAAGCTCTGAATGAAATCGATTGAACTATGCAGATATTTTTTAAGTAGGACAGGACCGTATTTAATTTGAAATCATTAAAAAAAGTAACATATTCTGATTAACAAATTTATTTTTAAAAATATAAAGCATTTATTAACTTTGGCGCTAACATATATAAAATTATAAAATCATTTTATTTAAAATACTTGAACTCTACCCTGAGATGAGAAGTTTTCATGTTGGTTAAATAAACTGTTTATCATACATATTAAATCCTCAACATACCGGGCAAATTAAATTCCCATATAAAATAAACTAATATATATATATATATATATATATATATATATATATATATAATCAATTAGAATCAGTGTGCATAATCATAGAGAAAAAGAAAAACAAAAGAATTCATAAACAATTATTGATAAACATTTTTTTAAATAATTCTGTACCTTAAACAACCTTAGACAGAACTTAACAAGCAACGAAGCTCAATAAAATAACGTGACGCCACACGGAATATTAGACACCTAAAGGATCTGTTTATATTTAAAGAATAAAATAGAATAGTAATAAAAAAATCAACAGTGCTACGAATGATTGATAAATAAGTGAAATTTAGAATTAGAAAAATATATATAAGATATGTTACTCAAATATTCAATCATAAACGTTAATAGGAAACATAATAATAAAATGTAGAAAACTGTAATTAGTAGGTAATGTCAAAACCAAAACGAAATATAACAGTTGACGACAAGTATACCAACATAAAATGCAATCTGATATGAGATATAAGAATAAAAATAAATGATTACCAACCTAATTTATGTATATAGATGTAGTAATTAAGAACAAAATAAGAAATGAACGGTATCCATATGTATTATGTAAATATTTAGGTTGTAGGAAGTGAAAAATTTGTATAACCAATCGGAAGATTTCAAATAATTAACTAACAAGAAAAACAATGACAAATACTATGTTAGTGAATAATTCAATGACGATAAGGTTATAGTGCATAAAAAACAACATTTAGTAGCAAGTTTAAGTCAGAAAAACAATAAAATATTAATACACAAAGTGACAGTTGAACAATAATCAAAGATTTTTCTAGAACATTGCGAGCTTCCGGTTATAAACAAAAAAGAGGTTTTGGCGGATAAAAAAAACCGCGGTAGACAGTCAAGCGTTGGTAACCAAGGAAGAAGGAAGTAAATTGAATGTATTGCAGTTTCTTGTAAAATTTTAAAATAACAAGTGTTATATATAAAATATAAGAAGTTACAAAAGTAGTTAAAAGTTAAAATTAGTGCAGAGACAAAATTTGTGTAAAATAAAGTCAACCCACGTAGTAGAATTATCACCCGATAATACTAAGAAGGGAGATTGCCACCTGGAGCGGGAAAGCGTCATGGATGGACACTAATGAAGGCGTCAGCTTGGTGAAAAGAAAAGGTCTGTGGTGTGTTTAATTAATATATTTGGTACCAAATTTTGAATAGTGAAAATAGGAAATGTAAAAAACTCACCTACCAAATTTGTAGAACATGTATTATTTATTTTATGTTGCATGCTTCTCTAATCATATATATATATATATATATATATATATATATATATATATCTTTCCACGAAATAACAAGGCACAACTAATTTCAGTTTTATCACGTGCACAAAGTTTATAATACGTTAACATATTTTTTTTAAGATTGAAATAAAGTAGATTAAAAATTTTAAATATCCTTTCCATTTCACGAATCGATTGAAACTAAAGTAGTGTCTAAATATTTCAATAATACTATTTAGAATAACAAGAAAAAAAGTTACAATATTTGAACAATTTTAAAAACAGATGTTCATCTTTCAGAGAAATATAACGTTTCCAAACGATTATGTAAATTTATACAAATGAGTCTGCATAGCCGTCAGAAACAAATGAATAGTTTTCAAAAATATATGATGGTTGTGTGATGTGGAAATTTAGATATATATATATATATAGATAAAATCCATATTTTTACGTTTATGGTGTAAGAATAGTTCATATTTTAATAAAAGGATAATCATTTATTTTTGGATATAATAGTTATATGAGTCCAATAACTAAATTAAAAGCGTCAACTGCATTTTATGAATAACCAATATTTTAAAGTTAATAATATAAAATAAATTACATTGAATAGTGACGTTGATTTTCTTATGACTTTGCCCTACTGAGAAAAAGAGTGGTGTATAAATAGGAGTAGCCGAGGTAAAATTTTGAAATTAAATGAAACTACATGATGCAAAATAGCAAAATGAATAGGAGAAAATATTAATAAAAAAATATATAAATAAAAATTTGTTTTTACATATTAATTAACTAGCCAAAAGTATATTATTATTTCAATAGTAACATTGCATCTCATATTCAATTCAAATTCTCAATTATAATACAATACCCACAATAAATTCACATATATTAACAATAATAATCAATAATATAATAACCTACAACAATAAAATAACTTATAAAATAATAACTAGTAAGTAGAATCATAAACAATATATATATATATATATATATATATATATATATATATATATATATATATATATATATATATATATTGTTGTTGTTGTTAACATATCACGCGATATTCCTACATCTTCTTTATTATTTACTATGGGTCGGAAGGTTCATGGCGGGGGGGCTATATGCGCCTCCGTGTCGATGTTGGTTGATGTCCTGAAAACTCGGGATCTTCCAATTGAAGACACAAATGAGCGTTTGGTTTCCCTGCTGAAATCCGTTATTTTGTGTTTTCCCATGTTTCGATTAACATCTTTGCTCCCAAATTTCACATCATTATTTGGTTATGCCGTGCTGATGAGGCAAAATGAGCCAGAAACATGCATGTCCACGGTTACCACTCTATTTCAGTAGCCCTTTTCTTTGCGTGAATTACCCATGATTCTCTTTGTTGTTGTTGTTAACATATCACGCGATATTCCTACATCTTCTTTATATATATATATATATATATATATATATATATATTATTGTGAAAAAATAATGCTACACCCTGTATATCAAATAATGAAGAATTAAGATTATGTATTGTAATCTAAAAGAATTTTTTTTAAGTCAAAAATTTTTTTTTAAACATTTGAATGGAGAAAATCTGTACGATCCACTATTCGATAGAGAAGACATACAGAAAGGACAGACTGTATAATGTAGGGATAATTGCGAATGGGTGTGATAAACAATTTATATGAAATAAATTACCTAACGAAACTTTTATCAAAGAGATCAAATATCAAAATTTGTTCATAATAAGAAACTAAATGCTTTATTCTGTAAAGTCAAGCTAATCTCGTAATATTTGTTGATTAAGACATTAAAATGAGATAGTGTAGATGTTTAGACATAACAGAGCAGGAAAATATAAAATAATGTGAATTTCAGAGAACATGACTTATAAAGAAAACGAATTTTCATTTTGCATACATATTTAAAGGTAACAGCTGTCATCTATTAAAACATTATGAATATTCATTTGACATACATACTTAGAGGTTAGGAAATGTCATTTTAACAATACTAAGAAATATTATTGAATGAAAATAATATAGGAAGTCTAAGTAATTAAAAACCTTAGAATATAATATCATGATATAATGGATGAACATTTCACTGGTTGAAATGAAGAATTTGAGTTATAAAATAAATAGTCAAATTTGATTGGTTAATAAACATTTAAAAAAGATCACATCGGCGACAACTGTGTTGCTAACGAAAAAAAATCAGAATGTGAGAAAGTTGTTGATTATGGGGGCTATTGACTAGTAGGTTTTTCTTTTTGGGAAGAGATTTTTGGAGCAGCAAAATTTTTTGGGTAAAGTAAATTGAAATCATTTGGAAGACAAAATTTGAATATAGAATTTAAAACAAATACATTATACTTACAAGAGATATATCAGTGTAAGTAGTTTAGTTTATATAAATAATTAAAAAAGGAATTGTTGAATGTTGTAAAACACTAATCATGAATTTTATTTTATAAAATGGTGTCTTGTGTCTGGTGGAAGTAAAATAGCCAAATTAGTTTTCGAAGAACATTGAATAGTGGAATTTGTGTGAGCTGTTTGGACTTTGAAAGAAATACAGCATCGATTCCTGTTTTGGTAGAAGCAGAATGCCAACAGGGAGGTTTTCCAGGAGGAGAATCTGGAACAAACAGAAATCGTGAAGTAAATAAGGTAGTACAAGTTAGTTTATTAATGTATTAAGAGGTCAAGCGTACTTACTAATTTGTAAAAAAAAACTAAAATTTTGTGATGCATAGACGCTGTTAAGAGTGTATTTCGCCGTTTTCTGAAAGTCAAATGTTTATGAAATTATATAACTGTATTTTAATATTATAATAATATCTCACCAGAGTGCGTGTGATTTGTATGAAAGAGTCATCCTTTTAGATAGTTGAATTTCTTAAAAAAAAAAACACTTGTAAAAGTGTAGTGTATTTATTTTCATTAAATTAAATATTGTTTTTCCTTTTGAAGAACGTTTTTTTTAAATTACTTGAGTTAATCATTTCATCTGGTGATTTGTGCACCATCTACTTACCACAGGAAGAAGCTCTGAATGAAATCGATTGAACTATGCAGATATTTTTTAAGTAGGACAGGACCGTATTTAATTTGAAATCATTAAAAAAGTAACATATTCTGATTAACAAATTTATTTTTAAAAATATAAAGCATTTATTAACTTTGGCGCAAACATATATAAAATTATAAAATCATTTTATTTAAAATACTTGAACTCTACCCTGAGATGAGAAGTTTTCATGTTGGTTAAATAAACTGTTTATCATACATATTAAATCCTTAACATACCGGGCAAATTATGTTATTGTGAAAAAATAATGCTACACCCTGTATATCAAATAATGAAGAATTAAGATTATGTATTGTAATCTAAAAGAATTTTTTTTAAGTCAAAAATTTTTTTTTAAACATTTGAATGGAGAAAATCTGTACGATCCACTATTCGATAGAGAAGACATACAGAAAGGACAGACTGTATAATGTAGGGATAATTGCGAATGGGTGTGATAAACAATTTATATGAAATAAATTACCTAACGAAACTTTTATCAAAGAGATCAAGTATCAAAATTTGTTCATAATAAGAAACTAAATGCTTTATTCTGTAAAGTCAAGCTAATCTCGTAATATTTGTTGATTAAGACATTAAAATGAGATAGTGTAGATGTTTAGACATAACAGAGCAGGAAAATATAAAATAATGTGAATTTCAGAGAACATGACTTATAAAGAAAACGAATTTTCATTTTGCATACATATTTAAAGGTAACAGCTGTCATCTATTAAAACATTATGAATATTCATTTGACATACATACTTAGAGGTTAGGAAATGTCATTTTAACAATACTAAGAAATATTATTGAATGAAAATAATATAGGAAGTCTAAGTAATTAAAAACCTTAGAATATAATATCATGATATAATGGATGAACATTTCACTGGTTGAAATGAAGAATTTGAGTTATAAAATAAATAGTCAAATTTGATTGGTTAATAAACATTTAAAAAAGATCACATCGGCGACAACTGTGTTGCTAACGAAAAAAAATCAGAATGTGAGAAAGTTGTTGATTATGGGGGCTATTGACTAGTAGGTTTTTCTTTTTGGGAAGAGATTTTTGGAGCAGCAAAATTTTTTGGGTAAAGTAAATTGAAATCATTTGGAAGACAAAATTTGAATATAGAATTTAAAACAAATACATTATACTTACAAGAGATATATCAGTGTAAGTAGTTTAGTTTATATAAATAATTAAAAAAGGAATTGTTGAATGTTGTAAAACACTAATCATGAATTTTATTTTATAAAATGGTGTCTTGTGTCTGGTGGAAGTAAAATAGCCAAATTAGTTTTCGAAGAACATTGAATAGTGGAATTTGTGTGAGCTGTTTGGACTTTGAAAGAAATACAGCATCGATTCCTGTTTTGGTAGAAGCAGAATGCCAACAGGGAGGTTTTCCAGGAGGAGAATCTGGAACAAACAGAAATCGTGAAGTAAATAAGGTAGTACAAGTTAGTTTATTAATGTATTAAGAGGTCAAGCGTACTTACTAATTTGTAAAAAAAAACTAAAATTTTGTGATGCATAGACGCTGTTAAGAGTGTATTTCGCCGTTTTCTGAAAGTCAAATGTTTATGAAATTATATAACTGTATTTTAATATTATAATAATATCTCACCAGAGTGCGTGTGATTTGTATGAAAGAGTCATCCTTTTAGATAGTTGAATTTCTTAAAAAAAAAAACACTTGTAAAAGTGTAGTGTATTTATTTTCATTAAATTAAATATTGTTTTTCCTTTTGAAGAACGTTTTTTTTAAATTACTTGAGTTAATCATTTCATCTGGTGATTTGTGCACCATCTACTTACCACAGGAAGAAGCTCTGAATGAAATCGATTGAACTATGCAGATATTTTTTAAGTAGGACAGGACCGTATTTAATTTGAAATCATTAAAAAAGTAACATATTCTGATTAACAAATTTATTTTTAAAAATATAAAGCATTTATTAACTTTGGCGCAAACATATATAAAATTATAAAATCATTTTATTTAAAATACTTGAACTCTACCCTGAGATGAGAAGTTTTCATGTTGGTTAAATAAACTGTTTATCATACATATTAAATCCTTAACATACCGGGCAAATTAAACTATTTTCTCACCCAATTCTATTCATAATAATATGTCGGCCCAACGTAGGGCAAATTAAATTCCCATATAAAATAAACTATAATAAAATGTCACCGCAACGTGGGGCTAATATAGAAATTTAGTAAATAATAATAAAAAGCATTGAAATAAGTTTTTTTTTACTGTATTAAAAGATTTTAAATACATAAAATGGAAAGGAAAATGACATTAAGGGACGGAAAGCAGGTAGGAGTCGAAAGTAGGTCTGATGAAGAAAGAGAAGAAAGGAGTAATGGTAGAGGAGATTTTCAGATACAATATTTGGAACAGGGGAGAGAACATTCGGAAGAAGATATTGCAGAACAAAGACAGGAAGAAGAAGATGTACCGTTGTCAGAAGAAACAGGACAAGAGGTCAAACAAAAATCAAAAGAGAAAGAGGATATGGACGTGATGAGTATGCTTCAAATGATGATGAAAAAAATGGACCAAAATAGGGAAGAAATGAAACAGGATATGAATATAAATAAGGAAGAAATAAAAAAAGAAATGAATATTGAAATGGACCAAAATAAGGAAGAATTAAAAAAAGAAATGAATATTAAGATGGACCAGAATAAGGAAGAAATGAATATTAAAATGGACCAAAATAAGGAAGAATTAAAAAAAGAAATGAATATTAAGATGGACCAGAACAAAGAAGAAATTAAACAAACTAAGGAACTGATAATAAAATTGATGGAAGAAAAATTGGGACATTTTGAGAAGATATTGGAAAAATCAAACACATACATAGAAAATAAAACAGAATCCACTAAACAAGAAATAAGAGGAGAGGGGATTGAAAAAACCACAGAAATAGACAATTCACAGATCAACAGAATCAAGGAAATAGAAGAGAAGGAAAAGGATTTCAAAGGAGAGATTCAAATGGATGTAAAGTTACAAAATGAAAATATAAATGATGATACTATAGAACCAAAATTAAGTAATAAAATGGAAATTGATGAAATAAAAATACAAAGACAACTAAATGAGGAGATGATAGATAGCAATTTACAGAATCTAGGAAGTGAGGAAGCTATGAAAATTTATGAAAAAGAGATTTATTGGGAAATAACAGACCCAGATGTTAATATATTGAAACGAATAGTGACATATGGTAAGACAAATAATAATAATAATAGGGGGATACAACTTAATTGGAAATTAGAGGAAATGAATAAGATATTACAAGAGACCAAGGAAGAAATAGAAGAAACCATAAGACAGAATATAGAAACAATAATTTATGCAGAAAATTTCGAAATGAGATTAAAACTTGGCAGAAATATAAAGATAATTTATCCAAGAAATTTTAATAGGATAATTAAAAATGAAATGATAGGAAGTGAGAGTATTATGGGAAATGAAATAATAAAAAGAAGAAACAATAATATGAAGAAATTGGAAACACAAATTTTCATGAATCCATTGGGAGAAATTGATGAGATAGGGGACAACAAAATTGAAAAAGACACAGTGGAAAATTTTAAGAAACTTAGGAAGCAGATAGAAGAGAATCAAACAATAAGAGAAGAGGATAAAACGAAATTTAGGAAAAGAAAATTAAATTGAATAATAAGGCTGTATTATAGGACCGGAATCTAGAAGACGAATAAGGAATTGTAAAAGGTCGATAAGGAATATAAAAAACAACATGTAAATAAGAAGTTTATAATTAACAAATAATGTTAAAAAAAAAACATATGTAAATATAATGTTGTACATAGATAGAAATTAGGATATATAAAGATAATGATGAAAAACAGAAATAATTACTTTAACAGAAATAATAATAATGGATATTATAATAGAAACAATAATTATAACAGGAACAATAACGCTCAAAACAACTACAACAAAAATGATCAATATCATAACAATAATTATAGAAATAGAACATTTGAAGGAAACAATAGGAATGGATCTTATGAAAACAGACAAAGAGATGAAAAACAAGAGCAAAGAAGAGACTATAATACAGAAAGGACAAATGGAAATTTTGAAGGAAGAGGCAATAGAAATGAAGAACAAAGGAGAGTGAACAATATACAAAGACAGAAAGAAAGAGTGATATCCATAGAACCAGAAATAGTCACTGAAACAGAGCCCGATCAAAATTTTGGATCGAGCACATACCAAATGTAAAGAAAAATATTATCTGTACATACGAACATCCAAGGGAATATATAAAATTTGGGGAAGAATTAGAATTAAAAGAAATAATGGGATTGATAAATATTAAAGGAAAATTAAATGGAAAAGAAATAAAATTATTAATAGATACAGGTTCGGAAGCGTCCATAATTAAAACAAAACTAATAGAAGAAAACATTGAAAATTATGAAAACAAATTAATTAAAATACCAAAAACTACATTGATAGGAGCGAATGGAAAGAAGCTATGTGAAGTAAATAAGTCTATAATACAAAAGATTGAATTGAAGGATGGGAAAGAGGTTGAAATGCAATTACTGTTAGTGAATAATTTGGAATCAGACATAGTTATAGGAATAGATGAATTAACGAAATATAAAGCAAGAATTGATTTTGAAAAGATGGAGATTGAATTAAATGGTAATAGAATTGAATTTGAAGAAGAAAATATAGAAGAATTGGAAGTTGAAGAGGATAATAAGAAGTTATGGGAATATAGAAAGGATTGGAAATATGGAAGTATTGGCAATTGGAGAGGATAATAGGAAGTTATGGAATATAAAGAGGAGTGGAAATATGGAAGAATTGGAATTTGAAGAGGATAATAGGAAGTTATGGAATATGGAGAGGGATGAAATAATGGAAGAATTGGAATTAGTATGTGGAAATAAGGAATATGCTGAGAAAGTGAAGAATTTAATAATTAAGTATAAAGGATTAGTTAAAAAAGAGATGAAAATGGCAAATAACTATGTACATAAGATAGAAGTTAAGGGAATAGAAAATTTCAGAATAAGAACATATCCCATACCTTATAAATATAGGAAAGAAGTTGATTCAGAGATACAAAATATGCTAAAGGATGGTATTATAGAGAGATGTAACACAAGAAAAATAAATTAATAAATTGTACCGATATAAGAGACTCTGAGAAATGTAGAAGTAATAAGTCGCATAACGAACATTAAAGAATTTTCAAAAATGGATTTATAACATGATTTTTTAAACTAATTCCTTTGGATGAAACTTGTAAATGAAACATGTACCTAAAAATAAATTAAAAATTTGTATATATTTAATTATAGTATTATAAATAAATTAAAACTAACTGAAGAGGATACTGCAACACAGGATTCCAAAATCATCTTTGTAACAGCAACCGGAAATAAAAAGAAATGTATTATTAGTAAAATTGAAAGACAATCCTAGAATATAGTACTTGAAGTAAAATTTGCGTTCATAAAATTTTTCTTAGAATAAAAAATTTGATAAACGCAAAATTTAGGGGATGTTATTGTGAAAAAATAATGCTACACCCTGTATATCAAATAATGAAGAATTAAGATTATGTATTGTAATCTAAAAGAATTTTTTTTAAGTCAAAAATTTTTTTTTAAACATTTGAATGGAGAAAATCTGTACGATCCACTATTCGATAGAGAAGACATACAGAAAGGACAGACTGTATAATGTAGGGATAATTGCGAATGGGTGTGATAAACAATTTATATGAAATAAATTACCTAACGAAACTTTTATCAAAGAGATCAAGTATCAAAATTTGTTCATAATAAGAAACTAAATGCTTTATTCTGTAAAGTCAAGCTAATCTCGTAATATTTGTTGATTAAGACATTAAAATGAGATAGTGTAGATGTTTAGACATAACAGAGCAGGAAAATATAAAATAATGTGAATTTCAGAGAACATGACTTATAAAGAAAACGAATTTTCATTTTGCATACATATTTAAAGGTAACAGCTGTCATCTATTAAAACATTATGAATATTCATTTGACATACATACTTAGAGGTTAGGAAATGTCATTTTAACAATACTAAGAAATATTATTGAATGAAAATAATATAGGAAGTCTAAGTAATTAAAAACCTTAGAATATAATATCATGATATAATGGATGAACATTTCACTGGTTGAAATGAAGAATTTGAGTTATAAAATAAATAGTCAAATTTGATTGGTTAATAAACATTTAAAAAAGATCACATCGGCGACAACTGTGTTGCTAACGAAAAAAAATCAGAATGTGAGAAAGTTGTTGATTATGGGGGCTATTGACTAGTAGGTTTTTCTTTTTGGGAAGAGATTTTTGGAGCAGCAAAATTTTTTGGGTAAAGTAAATTGAAATCATTTGGAAGACAAAATTTGAATATAGAATTTAAAACAAATACATTATACTTACAAGAGATATATCAGTGTAAGTAGTTTAGTTTATATAAATAATTAAAAAAGGAATTGTTGAATGTTGTAAAACACTAATCATGAATTTTATTTTATAAAATGGTGTCTTGTGTCTGGTGGAAGTAAAATAGCCAAATTAGTTTTCGAAGAACATTGAATAGTGGAATTTGTGTGAGCTGTTTGGACTTTGAAAGAAATACAGCATCGATTCCTGTTTTGGTAGAAGCAGAATGCCAACAGGGAGGTTTTCCAGGAGGAGAATCTGGAACAAACAGAAATCGTGAAGTAAATAAGGTAGTACAAGTTAGTTTATTAATGTATTAAGAGGTCAAGCGTACTTACTAATTTGTAAAAAAAAAACTAAAATTTTGTGATGCATAGACGCTGTTAAGAGTGTATTTCGCCGTTTTCTGAAAGTCAAATGTTTATGAAATTATATAACTGTATTTTAATATTATAATAATATCTCACCAGAGTGCGTGTGATTTGTATGAAAGAGTCATCCTTTTAGATAGTTGAATTTCTTAAAAAAAAAAACACTTGTAAAAGTGTAGTGTATTTATTTTCATTAAATTAAATATTGTTTTTCCTTTTGAAGAACGTTTTTTTTAAATTACTTGAGTTAATCATTTCATCTGGTGATTTGTGCACCATCTACTTACCACAGGAAGAAGCTCTGAATGAAATCGATTGAACTATGCAGATATTTTTTAAGTAGGACAGGACCGTATTTAATTTGAAATCATTAAAAAAGTAACATATTCTGATTAACAAATTTATTTTTAAAAATATAAAGCATTTATTAACTTTGGCGCAAACATATATAAAATTATAAAATCATTTTATTTAAAATACTTGAACTCTACCCTGAGATGAGAAGTTTTCATGTTGGTTAAATAAACTGTTTATCATACATATTAAATCCTTAACATACCGGGCAAATTAAACTATTTTCTCACCCAATTCTATTCATAATAATATGTCGGCCCAACGTAGGGCAAATTAAATTCCCATATAAAATAAACTATAATAATATATATATATTATATACATATATAAAACTACTCTTAGCGGAAAATGTCCAAGCTTTCGAGGATGATTGTCCTCATCATCAGGGAGACTAAAATGAAAAACAACAGTTAAATACTGTGGTTAATAAAGAATAATTTGAATTGAAGTTCACAACCACGTGTGTACTTACCTCCGAAGTGAGGATAGACTCCATCAAGTTCTAAAATAGCAAACTACAGATTGTAAATTGTGAAATGTTTTACAGGAATTGACTCAACGGAAGGACAACCAACCGCATTACAACACCAAGTGAAAATGTCGCAACATTTTATAAAATGAAATAAATAAACTCATCTTCATGCGTTACTATGATGAACGCCGGTAAGGAAATGATATAGTTTCCCTCCAATTGGGATGTAACAAGAGACAAACAGTGCTGCCAACAGTCAAATCAGAGAACTGTAGGGCAATGTAACCATTTCAGTAATGGACTCTGTTGTAGGGCCAACAATTGGTTTAATAAGAAGATGTATTATTTTAGAAGTGAGGAAAAGGGAGAGAGAGTGCAATGTCGATCGAAGAGGAAAACTATCTGGTTCTGTCTATATCTAATGCAGAGGACTGGGGTTATCCCTGTGATGCAAACGATATAAAAAAGATAGTAAAATCCTACTTGGAGAGAAGAGGAAAAAAATTGCCACAATTCCGAGACAACAGACCTGGTGAAAGCTGGCTGCAAAAATTTCTAAAGCGACATAAGGAGGAGCTGACTAAAAGGATGTCTCAATAAATAAAAAGTTTGCCCTGATAGTATTAATACATATTTCGACCACTTATCAGAAAGTCTAAAAGATGTTCCATCCAACGCAATAGTAAATTACGATGAGAATAATTTTACGGACGATCCTGGTCACGTGAAAGTCATCGTTCGTAATGGATACATCTAAAATAGCTACTTCCGTCATGTTTGCTTGTGTAGCTCCAGGATTTATGCTTCCGGTCTACATAGTCTATAAGGCAGACAACTTATGGAGCAGTTGGACGGAATTTGGACCAACCGGAGCCAGTTTGATACAAATGTTTTTGAAGATTGGTTTAATAAAATAGTATTGCCATATTTTCGATCTTTGCCACCGGGTCCTAAAGTTATTATTGGAGATAATTTGACAAGCCACATTTCGGCCGATGTTATTTCCAAATGTACGGAGAATGACATTCGTTTTGTGCTTTTGCTTCCTAACAGTACGCACCTTACGCAGCCATTAGATGTTAGCGTTTTTCGTCCAATTAAGATCGCTTGGAAAAAGATACTTCAAGAATAGAAAAACTGTAAGAAAAGAAGTATTCCCACGCTTATTAACACAGGGATTAAATAGACTTTCAGAGGTATGGAAAAAATATTCAATCAGGCTTTGAAGCGACCGGTCTATTACCACTGAATAGAAATAAAATTTTATGTAAGCTACCAAAAACAGACAAGCAAAGAACGCAAGAACAAGATGCAATTGACGATTTAACAAAAGAAGTGTTTGAAAAATCTAGGTTTGGAGCACCAACCTCTGTTGGTAGGAAGAAAAAATTGTTTGTTGATGCAGGTAAAAGCATTTCACAGGACGACCTACAGCTACCATCAACATCAGCGCCATTCAAGCCAAATAAAAATAAAAGCACGAATAAAAAATTACGCCCAAGGTTATCATCTTCATTCGAAAGTGACGTGGATGAAGAAGATTTAACCGTCGACAGCGACAATGATCTGGACCCAGAACCGTTTTCCGACATAGAGACCAATAAAATTGATGATAGCATGTCACCTATGCAAGATTCTTCTGTCTCAACAGATTTTAAACAAGGTAATTTCATTCACGTTGACATGAAAACTGAAGCTGGTACCAATAAGCAATATGTGGCAAAAATAATAAATTGCGAAAAAATGGATCTTATATATGCTCATTCTTAAGATTAAGTGATAAAATACCTAATGCATATGTTTTTCCCCGGCAGAAGACATCGGACTTGTCGAGCAAAAAGAAATTAAGCAAAAGCTTTTAGAATATGAAACATTACGACGAGGGCAGCTAAAATTTAAAAATATGTGATCTTCATTATTAATTTGTTTGTAAACTGTCAAACGAATTTGCTTTTATTTATTTTTTTGTAGTCTCTACTATACCAAAGAAGGTTTATTTTGGGTTATTTTGTAGAATATTGTTTCTTATTTTTATAATAAGTATGTGATGACAATAAAGCCAATTTTGAAAAAAATGTTTTTTTGTGTGCAAAATAATGAAGAAATGTAAAAAAATAATTTGTTTTATGTTGGACCTACAAAATCAGTTATTGCGATTTTCATGTCGCCCCAATTGCGTTCCTACTAGCTACTATACAATGTAAAATAAAGGCAAATTTCAAGTCGCCCCAACATGGGGTGACTTGAAAAAAAGACCTTCCATATTTTTTTCCTAGGGAGTGGAGGGAGGTACAACTTTTTTAAGCATTGTGTCCAATAGCCACCACCTCAAAGTAATCTAAAATAATTTTTATTTGAATTAGAAAGGTAAATAAACGGCGGTAGGGTATCGAGTATTCCAAAAATGGTACAAAGTTTTACGGTATGTATATTTTTGAACTGTTTTCGTTTATATTTCTTAAGTATGATAGTAAGTATTTTCAAACAGGTATATTTTGTAAGTATTATAATCTAATAGTTTAAATTTGGATTTTTAAGATTTTGCTAGTAGGTTGCATTTTTAATATGTTACAACTTATACTTATTTATATTAATACATATACAAAAATTTTGTTGGTTTTTTATCTTTTATCTCTCCCCCCCCCCCAAAGTGTGCCTCGGTACGGCCCTGAGTAGAAGCAGTTTCCAATGTTGCTCTTTATATAGTTGTATTCACAGTTCACGTTCATAAAACTCATTATCTTCTTAGATATGCATCTACATCTACATTATTTGCAGGTTTATATGAATAGGAAGCTCTTACAACTGATGACAGGTTTGGGTAATTTACTTTGTTGTAATATTACAAATGGGCTGGGTATTTCCAACAATGAATTTAAAACTCCATAAAACACTAAAATGTGTTATATTACAAAGTGCGCATGTAATTTATTTAGTATAAAATCAAATTATTGCTATGATTATATTTTTTATAGAAATTCACTTTTTGAATTATTCCCTGTAACTCGGTAATTCCATAGAATGAAGTATAAAGGTAGGTACCGTTTTTCCACAAATCTTATTGTACATAATATAGTTGAAAATTTTTACTTATAATCTCAAAAGAGAGATCAAGAAAAAGCTTACATCCATACCACAATTTATAATATTTTGGCTTTTCTGTAGTCATTAACAGAATAATGTATTTATTATCGTGACACTTTGGTAATGAAATTAATTGTGGTACACAATTTTAGAACATGTAACTGCTTCAAAGTAGAAAACGATTCAACTTTTTTTTGGACTACAGCCTTGTTGGAACATTGACAAAACCTCAAATTATTATTTCACAGCATTAAATAATCATTCACACCCCCACATTCGAGATATTTATTAATTACATCTAGATATCAGTTGGTTTCCAAGTAGGTAATATGCATAAACGCGAAAAAATATTTGTGTTCTTAGAAAGAATTTTAAAATAAGTAAGAAAACTGACTAAGGAAGACGGTCATGAAGAAAGAAGTAGAACAGTTAAATGGTATGTTTCTTTTAATTCTTTGCTTAAGCTTTCGCCTCCCCTTGTTTTAATAAAATTAACATAGTGAACTTTTTCTGAGGTTAGGTTAAAAAGTTTTTTAATACAAAACGGATAATTACTAATAACCAAAAAAAACATAAGTACAGACAAATAATAGAAATAGGTATTGTGCTTTATTCAAAGCTCGATCGCTATGACTCACTTTATATTATCTACAGCTTTCGACAATCGACAATACAAGTACTCGTCAAATACTATAAAAATATAACGATAATTATTTACTATTTATTTAGAGTTGATAAATTGTTTTTAATTTAATAACATGCATTTGTTTCTGAACTACTTCATTGCCCTTAAGAGTCTAATTAAATCTCCAAATTCCTAATCACACTTCCTAATAAATAAATAATATAGTTATAAAATATTGGCAGTTTTTTCCACGTACAACGCCATCTGTTGAAAAATCAAATAACTAATGACGTCGACAATCCCTCTTGGACAATCCAATACCAATAGTAAAATTAAAATGCAAGATAGGAATTTTTAATCCTTATGTTAATCGTAATTATTGTGAGATGGCGCTAGAAAGACATATGTAAATGTATTTCTGTTAGTAATTTCAAACGCATTTTAAGTTAAATTATGTCCCTAACCAATACGACTTTTATCTACAGCTCTTACACAAAAGCTTTATTATCTCACAGTAAAGTTTATTTACGTTTTTAGAAGCAGACCAACTGCAGAAGAAGCCGTAAATCATCCATGGTTAAGTATGGATACTGTCCATTCTGAACTGCTAATTGATAAATCAAAACTGAAGAGATACGTTATCAAAAAACGGTGGATCAAAGCTGTCAACACTATAATCGCATTAAAAAGAATGGGGGCAAAAATCGATATGGACTTGATTCATGAGAGTACCTAATTACGAAACGACGTGTGATATTTAGATTGTATTAATTTTCTACAAAAGAATATGGAATGTACGATGTGAATTAAAATGTTTTTTGGTGTTTTTGTTCAATACAGGCAATATTAGTAGTAAATAAGTGATATATTTAACTTCAAAATGTAAATACTTGAGATGGCATCCGTTATTTTAGAATATGTTTCAAATATTAAATTGACCGAAGCACAAACAATTATATCAAATAAACTTACAATAACTAGTTATTTGATGAAAGTCCCTCGTAAAATAAAACTAAGAACTCGAACTCGATTTTCCGAAAGAGGGCATGTATTCACCATGTTTCGTGTTAAAATGTCAACAATAGTTTTACAGGGTACAGGGCGATTCATTAACAGTATGTCCTACGTAGAAAATTCTACCCAAAATATGCTTTCAAGTCTGTAGTTTACATAACGTTTTCAGTTCAAATATTTAATGTATTCATTTGTTTCCAACATTGGAAACCTAAAAGTTTGTGAAAATATGTTCAGGTCAACGAAATAATCCTTAATGAAATTAACTGCCTCGACCCTTACTTCGTGGAATCTGCTCATATTAGTGTTTTAAATGAAACTCACGGTTTCTAGTTAATTCCACAATATAATAAAAGTTATTGAAAATTCTAAAAAATTGACAATTGTTTCGATGATATTGATTTATCGAAACAATTGTACTAGAAACCGTGAGTTTCATTTAAAACGCTGAAATAATCCTTCTACCTACTACATATTCTATTCTTTAAGAACAGTTGATATAAAAAAAGTTTGAGAATAAGAACAGTAGATTAATGTTAATCTTTTTTACCGCCCTTAATTAGGGTAGGTACATTTTCTAAATAACGCATTATGTCTGGAGAATTATTCACTACTTTTGACGTTCCATTACGGAACATAGAGATGATATGCCCTCTTTCGGGAAAGACGTTAAGCAATAATGCCTCGAGTTCATGTTTATCTGTTACGAGGGGAATTCGTCAAGTATTTACTTACGACGTTGAATAAACTAATCATCAAGTACATATTTAACTTTTAGAAAATACACATGTTTACTTACCTGTCTTAAAATTACAACAGTAGATTATAGACACCTAATCGTGGTAGCTGAACAACCAATTAACCACGGTTAAGTACCTAATACAACTATTTGATTTATCAAGGTATTTCTTTCTTTTATGTCAGACCCGAATTGTTTTATTTGTGTAACGATGTCTTCTTTACTATTACCTGTCTTCAAATTACAACAGTAAATTATAGACATCTAATCGTGATAGCTGAACAACCAATTAACCACGGTTAAGTACCTAATACAACTATTTGATTATCAAGGTATTTCTTTCTTTTATGTCAGACCCGAATTGTTTTGTTTGTATAACGATGTCTTCTTTACAATTTTCTTTATTTACCTATTTTTTCACTAATCTATTTAACGTTCCTCCGCTATTTTGCTTATATATAAAATTTCATCTTCAGTTTTGTTTGCACTGTAATGTTTTCTTTAATTTCGTAGATTCGAAATTTATGACCACGAATACATATATATTCAGATGAGGCTTTAACATAGCAATAAATAGTATTGGGGTTAATTAATATTCTACATATCTAGTTTTAATACTATTTAGAATACGAAGCTCTAAAACATTATGAAAGGAGATCTTAGAATGAGTTGATGATCTGTAGTTTCATATTTAAATGGTTGGTATAGCTGCCACGATTTATTTGCTAGTGCCTGTATTGTAGCTAACTTTTAATATGAATGATTGTCTTTTGTAGATAGATGTTTTGTACAATATTTGTACGATAGAAAATGATATATTTTCTTTATATTTTTAACTAAACATTTCTAATAGCAACTGTTCCTACTTCATTACCTTCATAAATGTAAAGTTTAGTTTAACAATAAACCTATATTACAAGCTTTCGTTATTTTTTCCTAAACAACGTAAAGAAATATCCAGAAACTCTTAATTTACTCTATGGAATATGCAGACAACATTGCGCCCATTTTTCCCCTACACTATACGTTTTATTAGAGGAACTAGATAAAATAGGCTTAGAGATTAAATACTGCAGAGGCCAAGGATACGACAATGGTTCAAATATGAAAGGGTCGTATTCTGGAGTTCAAGCTATGACCCTATGCTCTAGGTCCAACTACAGAATGTTAACACAGGGGAGAGATTGAGTTCGAAATACTAGTCCTACTTTTTCCAAGAAAAATAAACAAATAACGAATATTTAAAGACGATTTATTGTAGTATTAAGCTAGGGGCGCCATGACGAAAAATCGCCAGAGGAATGGGACAATAAAATAGGTCAAATGCGGATACGGTATAAATTTAATAACAGTTGCGAAATAAATATTTTTCGGTATTTACGAATTAAAATTTAAATCTGACTAGATCACTCACTAATAAGTTTGTAGATAAACTCTTGTATTACATAGATGGTACCATTAAATATTATAGACACAATATCACCCCAGAATAAAGACTATTTGAGGGTAATTAAATAGAAATGATTGCCGAAATAATGAAGAAATTTCCCAACCCACAGCTGTAGATTGTTCATAATTAAGATAATATAAAAAAATACAATAAAAAACATCCCAATGGCACAGGACCAATTGGACAGGATTATTTCAGTAACATGTTTGCATATAACCTAAAATAAAAAATTAGATACAAAGGTAATAGAATGTTTTGAGATGTACAAAAAACCAAAGTAACATTCTGGCATCAAATCAAAAACAAAAAAAATTTCTGGTGAATTTGTGAATTTTCTTAAATAAATGTTTTAATGTACGATTTAGAGAAAAATGTTAAATACAAAAGTTGTAGAACGTGTTAAGGTCTATGAAAAAGCTCAGTAACTTTTTTGCGTCAAATGAAAAACAAAGGATATATGTATAACCTTTGGAACGGAGGGTGATTTTGGCATCTATAGGAACACCAAAACGAAAAACTACATTGAAATTTTTCCGAAGTCGCGTCATGCTACTGTCTACAATAGCCCTATTTCATTCTGAAATAAACCTAAAAAAACAATAAGCTTTTAGGTATTAAGCGAATGAAACACTTTTCATTATCTTTAATTCAACGGTGGTCTACTCACGATTCTCCTTGGGAATGAAATTATTTAAACTCGAACCCTCTCGTACTCCAGAAAGCACGCCAATCGGGTTGCTTACGTCAGCTCAGATAATGCACACATGTAAGTGTTAATGTGTTATGTCTGAGTGAGATGGGGTGAAGCGCCTTATCCCAAAAGTTGCGCAATCAGTAGCGTTGTTGTCACCAAATTCAACGGTGTAGAGCAGGATCTCGGTCGGTCTGTTTTTGTTCGAACTATGATGGTGATAAGCACATAAAACAAGCAATTGCGGACTAGTTTTTTTTATAAGGCTTATTTGCTCAATGTCTATCTAACCTTGTTACAAAATGCGTGGTAACGTCTTTACCAGATTTGCCTGTAAGACAAATTACGTCCTTTTATAATTATGCTAATTTTATTATAATAACTTATAGTTTACCTTAGATTTTATTAGGCACTATTCACAAGAACCCCGAACGGTAAATATTGCTTCCGTTCTCTCTTATTGTTCAGTACAAAGTCCCCTCGTTCTACACGGACTGATCTAGTCATGCGCACGGCGCGACCGTTAAGATTTTAAATTATTAACTTTTCGATATTTATTGTTAAAAATAAGAAATTAGCATGCCATGTGTCTACTGCTACTCATCGACATTTGTACCTAACTCACAAGTAGCCAAAATTGCCATTTATGACTGAATCACCTGCAATAAGACCATTAAATTTCCGGAGTGATTTTGGTTGCCTATATGTAGTTTATAAACGACCTTGCAAATTTCAGCAAATTCTGTATACAATGAACCCTTACAAAGCTCGAATTTTAGAAGTAAATCCAAGGGCGTTTTACATGCCTTGTGCAAGTCACAGTTTGAATCTCTTCATTTGTGATGCCGCAAAATGTTCATCTAATGCTATAACCTTTTTCGGAATTGTTCAGAGAATTTATTTTGTTTTTTCAGCCACAACGAAGCGGTGGGACATTTTAAAAAACATGATCCTGTCCTCGCCGTTAAAACGTCGTGTAACAATAGATGGGAAAGTAAAATTGAAAATGTAAAAGCACCAGATGGAAGTACACGATGCTTTAGTTGAAGTAGTAGAAGCGACTGACGACCCTAAAGCAAAAAGTGAAGCTTGATCTCTTTTCAATGGAATAAGGAACTATGAGTTTTTAGTAGCATTAGCTATTTGGTATGACGTGCTCTTCACTGTAAATAGTGTAAGCAAAAACATGCAGGCTGAAAAAATGCACTTAGGCATGGCAGTTACTTCAAGGTCTGTTACAGTTTTTTGAGCAATTTAGATATGATGGTTTTGTTGCAGCTATGGTTGCAAGAGAAATGAGCGAACTTTTGGACATAGTGCCAAAATTTCAAATAGTCAATCAAAGGAAGAAACGAAAAATGTTTTGTTACGAAGAAGATGAGCATGTTTTAGAATATACTGGACAAATTTTCAAAGTTGAGTATTTTTATTATACTGTAGATTGTATTTTGCATTCCCTTTCAAGAAGATTTTAACAAATTGCCAGTTACAACCCAGCAAACATGAATGAGCGGTAAATAGACGGGCCATAGCTGTTAACTGCGGTTAGATGTCAACAGCGGCACAGCGATGTAGGTAAATAATTGGAATGATATCAGTTTTGCCGCCTTGGCTCAGCATACGCATATTTATGGTGGATGTTTGTAATCTAGCAACAAATTACCCGTTGAAAATTTGCGATAGTCGCGCTGATGTCGTTTTGACACAGTATGCATGCGACCTGTAATGAAAATATCACCTTGGCAGTGGCACTACTGCTGATTTGCTAGCCGTTGTGTTGAACACGTGTTGAAAATCAACCTAACCTAGTTGTGTTGTGGTGTAATTAATAATTAATCACTGTAGCGACAATTTTATTAGATTTATGTGCTGTATCCAATCTATTCGGAACAAAGGAACGAGCAGATATGTCCGTAAACACAGAAAAGTAAGTACATACATCATTTGTTGCATCACATACCATTATAATATATGTTTCCTCTAGAAAACCCCTGCATAATATCTTAAAGAGCACTCGTCAAAAACAGCGTCTTGCGAAAAATGCTGTTGAGGATATAGTTTCCACTGTAGAGGCTGAGATTATAATAGAAGATATATATCGTAGAAGTAATAATCTTTGTGTTGATAGTGAGCCCGGACCCAGTAGTGAGAAACAATACTATATTGGTGAACATATTTTTTTTATATTTATATATATTTTATATGGAATATTTTTCATTATTTCTTTGTTTTAGTCATCATGTTTCATTGTTAAACCTATAAGTATATATATATAGCCTGTAGATTTGCATAAATCATTTGATTAAGCCCCAACAGTGGGATGCCGGCGGTTGATTAGTAGGATACCCGCAATAGCGCCATAATCTGTACAATGCAATATCAGTTCATCCTAACTTAGTCAATCCGCTGAAGTCCCGCTATGTAACGAAGCGGGTGGTAGTCTGGAGGCCTACTGGTGGCCATCGTGACACGGGCTAGCCGGGCCGGCGACGTATCATGATTTTGGCCCACTTATGTTGTCCGTCGGTTGTTTTTAAAGTGCCTCTACAGGCCCACGTGTAACATGTTTGCCGGGAACACTATGTTTGGATTCTTGTACAGTGTAAAAGAATTAAAATCAATTGAACAAGGTCAATTGTTGAAAAAGCGCGAAGTCTCTTTAAGTTTTGAAGGGCAAAAGGATATCTGTGGAAATGATTTGTTCACAGAACTAAAAGTTCTTCGTGACCTACTTCCCGCTGAAGTTGAAACAGCTGCTGATGCGTTAAGATTTATGAACAGAATACAAAATTCATATCCCAACATGTTACCTACAGAATTTTACTTACTATTCCTGTGAATGTTGCTAGCGCAGAAAGGAGCTTTTTTCGGCTAACGTTAATAAAGAGTTACCTAAGATCATCAATAAGCCAAGAAAGGTTAACGTCTTTGGCAACATTATCGATAGAAGCAGACACCACAGCCAAAGTCAATTTTGAAGAAATTATTGACGACTTTGCTGGATTAAAAGCAAGAAAAAATAAGTTTAAGCAGTGTAAGAATATTATTGTTAATGCAATACTTTTCGACAGCGAATTTAAATTTGTTTTAGTTTAGTATTAATAATAAAAAAAAATTAATGAAAAAATATTTATCCGTTTTTTTAACTGAGATAAGCCACATTACAATGTTTATTTTTTAACAGGGTTGGGCAAAAAATTGATTTTTCCAAAAAAATCACGATTTATTTGATTTTTTAAATTGGAATATAAAATTTTAAACATTTTGATTCTTTAAAATTATTGTTAATGATTTTAATATAGAAGTCTCAAAATTATATAATACAATTTGTGGCTCAAAAACTTGTGACAACGCAGTTGTCGGGCTTCTTGCAAGAAAATTCTTGTCGCGATTTGTTTTCCTTCTGTCGTATACACTCACTACAGTGACTATATACAAGACAGTGGCGACAATTGGGTATAAGCTCCGCCCATCCGCCATTAGTTTGCTAATTTTGGTTTATTTACATTTGACTACATGCAACTAAATAACCCTTTTTAAAAGGGTTTTACCACTTATAAACTAGTTTTGAATGTGCAATTTTAAATAAAAGCTCTTTTATTAGGTGAATCATAAAATATTTTTGGAAAAAGTGGACCGATGTTAATAAAAATCTTCAAGGATATAATGTTGTTGCATACAAAATTATGGATGTATCTCTATTTACCATCTGATAAAGATATAAGGTAAGCTCTTAAATTCTGGATTATAATGTTAAATGTCATGCTAACCAAATAGATACTACAATAAATCGTAATATGTAGTGTAGGTATATGTACTAGGGAGTCTTTCTTTAATCTATGATTGCCGCAAATATAATCGGAGCGGAAATAATGCACCAGGCCAGAGACAACGCTGTCTCTGACCAGGCCTCTTAACAAAAGCAGGTAGTTAATTAGATAGAAATATGCCACAGAGGGATGTTTTAGTCCCTATTCTTGTGTGAATACGAAAAAATAAAATAAGTAATAAAATATTTTAATTTGACTTGTTATTGGGATACAAATTTGGACTATTACGGTTTTAGTCAGAATTATATCCAATTTCAGTACATAATTACCTATGTTTATTTTTTCATCTAATCTGAAATTAACCAATGAATGTTTTTATATGTTACAGACTGTACCTGCAATTCTGACATTGAAACTCCACCAGTAAAAATGAAACACATACCTATTTAATATTTATGTAATTAAATGTTTTACACTATTTAATAAAGAAGATAATATGAAGCTTCTATCTATCTAATATTTTTGGTCATTTTACATGTCATAATGCCCCAATATTTTTGAATTTGTATCAGAGATTTTATGTAATTAAAAAACCCATCAAGCAAATAAATAAAATAAAAAATGTTCTATTGCAAGTTTTATTGAATATTCATAACAAATGACCAGCAACGAACTTACTAGCTAATTTTTTAGAAGCACTCTTATTCTTTTTTTAACTTGTTTTTAATCTGAATACAATGTAGCTTTTAATAATTTTATTTTTCAATTTATAACAATCGGGTATTATATTTAGAACTAAATTTTCTTCACACATTTTTTTGACATAAAAATATTACCAATTAAATTGACTGTCTCGACCCTTACTTCGTGGAATATGCTCATATTAGTCTTTTTAAATGAAACTCAAGGTCTCTAGTTAATTCCACAATATAATACAAGTTATTGAAAATTCTAAAAAATTGACAATTGTTTCGATAAATCAATATCATTCTGACGATGATATTGATTTATCGAAACAATTGTCAATTTTTTAGAATTTTCAATAACTTGTATTATATTGTGGAATTAACTAGAGACCTTGAGTTTCATTTAAAAACACTAATATTACCAATTGTCCTTTCTGGTCTTAATGAGCCACTGCCTTCTTTCAGGATCTTTTGAATAGTGTTTCATAATAAACCCGTTTTAGCAGAATTACTGCAATTTACATGAGCACAGCCAGGCATTGTCCTATTACAAATAAAAACAAAATCATTTTTAAAAGACTAATTCTTATACGTTTTATAGATCTAAGAGGGTTTAGAAATAACAAGAAACCACTGGTAAAACTCGAGAATACTTTTATATTTTAATTTAATCGATGAATTCAATGTCTAAAACTATGCTCAGAATCCACTGTAAAAACCAAGTAGATTTGGTTATAAAAAGGCCAAAATAGATATTCATTTGAATAATATATGTATTAATCACTAATTTTGTTACTCTAAACTATATATAACAATACAAGTACAATAATATTAAACTTATCTACTATACTTATAGCTTAACCAAAAACCTCAAGTGAAAATGGTGTATGAAATAATATTTATAGTTCCAAAGCAATTAATAATAAACTAATAAATAAGTCTTCATTCCAGAACGTTTATAAATAGCACTTAAACACCAAATTTTGCGCGAAAGCTTTCAAAAACCAAAAACTGTGGTAAGAACACAATAGAACCAAATGGTAAATAAACAAACATTTAGCAAACTAATGGCGGCCGATACCACGTGACATACGTAACCAATCACTAGGACGACCATAATTGTCGCCAGTCGCCACTGTCTTGTATATAGTCACTGTAACACTCACTATACAGTGCCGAGTACTGCCGAATGAGGCACGAACGCGTTTGTTGTGCTTTTTGCAAGAATATTCCTGTCGAGGCTTGTTTTCCTTCTCAACCTATACATTGACGTTGCCCAACAATTTCACGCATTTCGCTAGTTAGGTTAGTTAAGTGAAGTGAACATATAAATAAAGTAAAATGAGTGGAAGAAAAGAGGACCCAATATGGCAGTTCTATATTAAGACGATAAATCCAAATAAATTGGGGTGTAGGGCTATTTGTAGAAAGTGCAAGAAAGATATTCAATGGTTAGTCCAAAGACTTAAAGCACGCCACGATGTTTGTAATTATCAAGAAAGGAATACAGGTAATTAAATTATTAACTTTATTTATATTTAATTAGGATTTTCATTATTAATCTGGCATGGTTAGATTTTGCCTAACATTATTTGTTTTTTGTTGATTCTCAAAGCGCTTGATATTTTAATTTTGAGATAATTTACTGAAAGTATTGAGGCAAATATTAATTATAAGTAACATCCCAATTGACCATTTTACAGAGCAACTACGTTCCAGATACATCACAGCCCAATTGACCATTTTACAGAGCAACTACGTTACAAATACATCACAGATAGTGTAATTTTTAATTATATATTCTGATATTTTGAAATATTTTTTAAATATATACGTATTATATTATAAGTAGATACATTTTTGATAAATAATCGAATACAACAGGGTAACAAATGTTTCTGTGCATTAAAATACACATTTAAATCAAATATATTGTCTACAAACACAAAAAACAAAATATACAAGACAGTAATTAGATCAGTCATACTTTACGCCGCAGAAACCTGGAATTTAACAAAAAAATAGGAAAACACATTAGAAATCTGGTAAAGGAAAATACTACGGATAATATACTGCCCAATTAAAGAAAATGGAGTATGGAGAATATTAAGAAACTACGAAGTTAATCAAAAATTCAATAGCCCAATAATAACAAATGAAATAAGAAGTAAACGATTAAGGTGGGCAGGACATGTACTACGTCTAGGTAATGAAAGGTGTGTCAAGAAAATACAGGAAACCAAAAGACAAGGACGAAGAGCAAGGGGACGACCGAAAACTAGATGGTGTAGAAGATCTTAAAGAAATTGGAATAAATGACTGGAAGAACAAAGCAAAAGACCGGAAAGAATGGAAAAGAATAGTAGGAGAAGCAAAGTACAGACTTCAGAGCAGAAACTAAATCACCGAATTCACAAACTCCAACTGATTTAAAGCGGTAGGGTTGGCCACCGTTGCCGGAAAAATGAGGCTAGGAATTCCAATAGGGAGAATATGGACCTTAAGGTCTGAAAGTCAATGAGAAGAAGAAGATATATTTTTGAGATAATTTTAAATTTTTTTTTATAGATATTATTTTTAACAAAGATAATATAATTTTTAAGTATTCATTTATAGATATTTTAGGATAAAGATTTTAGACATATATGATTGTTTTTAAATGTTGCACTAACGCCATATCATTTTATAGCCTATATGTTGAATCCACAAAAAACAAAACGCCAGAAGAAAAGAATATACCTTTAGAAACAATTAACCAGTTATATGAAAACACTAGACTGTTACCTTTATTAATAAAGTTAAATGCCCGCAGTGCTCCATTCAAGCAAGTATGTTTTCGGACGAAGTAATAAAAAATGTAAACGAACTACAATGGTGGTTATCACAAAATGATGAGCCGGAAATCTAACAGTTGAAAATAATAAAACAGTTCCTGTGTGCAACTGCTTCTTCAGCTTCAGTAGAACGCGTCTTTAGCTCTTTTGGTCTTGTACACTCTGATATTAGAAACAGATTAGGCATAGAAAAAGGAGGAAAAAACGTGTTTTTGCTTAAATTGTATAACGAAAAAGAATTGACTGAAAATATACAGTAATAAAATGTAGGTGTTACATTTAGTTCAAGAATTTGGAATTATGTACTTCTTTTTTGTTATTTTTGCTAAAAACAGATACTTCTTTTGATTTTTGAGAAAACTTTTACATTATGCTGTTATCTGGTTCTGAGTAAAAAAGAAAAAAATTGATTTTAATCAGCCCAACCCTGTTTTTTAATGGTAGCGATATTGTGGTGGAGGTGGGGAAAGAACGATGAAGGTAGGTAGTTTATGAAAGAGAAGAGCTGATAGCTATTTACCTACATAAAGACCTTGCAAAACTATTTTGCACCAGGCCCCACTTTTGCTCAAGACGGCTCTGGCAGTAAACAAACTTGTACACCTGAAAAAGCTCTCAGAGAGCTATAAAAATGTTTAAATATTGTTGATAAATAAAAGAAAAATAACATTTTAAGAAAAAAACTTGTGTTTATTGTAAATCTTCACACATATATACAAAAAACACAATATTGACCTTAAAATACAGCTTAACGGTAAGATTTTTGGTAGCGAGCACGGGCTCCTGGACCACCGAATTTTTTCGGTTCGCAGCGACGGGGATCTGCTACCAATAAGGTACGGTCATATTGGATAAGAATATCCTTTAATTCCTTTTTGGAAGCTTCATCGACATCTGAAAAAAAATTATTAGATCAATATCGTCCAACAACACACCAATAGGAGTACATATTTGAGGTTTTCTTCAGAAGTGGTTATGGTAAGATCATCAAAGACTCATAAACACGGACCAAAATGTATCATCATGTCATTATAACTAAAACTAACATGCTCAATAAATGTTTTATACAATGGCTGTATAGAAATTAACACGTTTTGGACTGGCATCGCCATCTTGGCGTCATAGCATTTCTACAGTCATTACCATTACTAAACTAACGTCGCACCTGTAGACTGAGGCTTCTACGATAACGAAGGTAAAATCAATACCAACAGCGTCACATAGGTACACAAGTTATTATTCAAATGCTCCCCTATCTCATAAGAAAAATGTAATTAAAAATTTAACTGACAGAGCAATTAAATTATCTCACCCTAAATTCAGAAAGAACAATCTAAATAAAATCCGAAATGTCCTTAAAGAAACTAACTACCCATTACATTTTATGAACAAAACTATTAAAAAAAGAATACCTGCAATCTACAATTCAAATCAAGAACCACAAAAAAAACCAACATCATTTATATCATTACCATATGTACATGGTTTATCAGAAAAAATTAACAAAAGCCTTCAAAAACAAAATTTAACTGTTTCCCACAAATTAAAGAACACGAACCAATCATTTTTTTCAAAAATGAAACCAAACATTCCAAAAAATAAACACAAACACACACCATATACCAGATTCCTTGTGGAGATTGCAATAAAGCATATATTGGTCAAAGCAAACAATACCTCCAAAAATGAGTACAAGCTCATAAGTATTCAAAAACTGATGTAACAGCTTTATCCAATCACTCTAAGAATACAGGACATCAATTTAATTTTGACAATGTAAAAATATTAGCTAAAGAAAAAGTTAGAACTGTACTAGAAATGATTAACATAAAAAGAGATACAAATAGTATTAATAGCAGCGATATTCGTAATTTGAATGTAATATATGATGGTCCCTTAAAATGACCAATAAATTGTTGAGAGCTTCTGCACCTTATTATAATATACACCTGTTAAATCAAGCAAACGCGCCCAGACTAACACCACATCGCATTAAAAAAAAGAAAGACAAATAACACTTTCAAACTAAATAATACATTTTAAGAGTTTACTGACAACAGCTACAAAATGTATACAGAATTTTTATTTTTAACCTTCCATGTTGTCATGTTTTTGGCAGTGTTGTTAAGGTAATTGTTTTATTATTTCACATACAAAATTTTGTAACGTCTTTTTCAACTTTGTATCAATCAAAATGTAACCTTTTAGCCGAAACAGAAGATGACTTAAACGCGTCTTTTGGCAAATAATAAATTATTAAAAAGTAAGGACCTTTATTCAAGAAAATTCCTCCCATATAAAAATATTTAAATGGTCAAGAATACATTACGTTTCAAATATATGAATGTCTGCGTTATGTACAGGGTGTCTCAAATTGGTGTTTTGCAGGGTATCTCGTAAACTGAAATAGAAGAAAAGCAGTTAAGATGTTATGACTTCTTTTTTTGTTAAAGTAACGATAGCCTAATTAAATCTTTAGTAACTCCCTGCAGTTAGAAGATACAGGGCGATTATGGAAAACCGTCGAAAACTACAAGGTACTATAACTTATTAATTAAGAAAAATATAAAAAAACGTAACAAAAACTTTTGATAGATATAAAATTAGAGTTCAGTGGCGCACATAATTTTTTTGTTAGGGGGCTCACTAAGGAAGCATAATGCAAACTTATTTTGTTTTAAATGGGACACCCTGTATATTTAGACGTTTTTCGTTTCCTTTTTTAATTCTCATTCACCTGATATGACATATTATATATCCATTTTCAGTGGTTGGAGCTACAGTGCAAATAAACCATTTATGGATGTTATCGTTGTAACGAAATTTATTAACATTTTATTATAAAGATACTGATGGGTGACAATTTTATTTATCAAAATTATAATTAATAAAAAATAAAACCAGATTAAAAAAATAAAAAACAATAAACTTACGAAACAACAAGAAATATTGTAACAACTAATCTACCTATAACTAATTTTATTAGAATGTAAGAATTACATTAAATGTTCAAAATGTCCTCAGTTTTGTTGTAATAATAATTGACACCTTTTTCTTACTAATCTTACACAATTGAGAATGTGCACTGGCTTTATTTTTTTAAATGCGGCATGAATATTTTGTAATAAATCTTCCCTACACTCGAAGTTAGTCTTGTAAATATCATTTTTTAAAAATCCCCAAATAAAAAAATCAGGAGGATTAACTTCTGGAGGGCCACCTAACCGGTCCATATGTACCAATCCACCGATTGGGAAATTTTTCGTTTAAATAATCTCGTAACGAATAGAGCATTATGGGCAGGTGCTCCATCTTGTTGGAACCAAAATGTGTCCCTATCAGCCAACACTTCTTCCTCCAAAAGTTGGTGTAAGTTTATTGCCAAGATATCTATATATCCAGCAGCAGTTAGTTTATCATTAAATATATGATAAACTAATTTATTATGTTTGACAAAACTAACGTTAAAGCCGAATCTGCCTTGTCTCCTGATCCCCTGAACTAAGTGTGGATTTGAGTAATTCCAATACAGTTCATTATGTCTGTTAAATATTCCTGCACTGCTTATATGAGCTTCATCGCTAAATATTACCTTTGAATAAAAATTTGGCTGTTCATTACATTATACCACTGTGCAAATTGTGTTCTTCTCAAAAAATCGTTTGGGTATAATTTTTGACGTACGGATTAATTTATATTTCTTTACAATCCTTCCTGCAGTAGTTTTGGAACACCTATTTCATTTTCAATTTGACGCAGAGAAGATTCTTATGTGCTTGGATATATTCCAACGTATTTACCTCTCTTTCTTCATGATTCTTTTCATACGCCGTGGTTTCACAAAACATCCATACGCGATTAAATATGAATCGAGTTTTTTAAAAATTCTCTTGTCAGGTTGCCTTCTTTCTGGATATCATTGAAAATATAATTCAGACACATCACTAACATTCTTTTGACATTCAATATATGCCACATGCATATCATATTTTTCAGAATTTTTAAAATTCATGTTGTTGACAAGACTGCACGTCGTAAAATTAATTCTGACAGATAACACTGGTTTTGTTTTATTTTCCATGGTAAGAGGACCAAAGCCTACTTGATGAAATGAACATTCTTATAAGATATAACAATCATGTCAATTGAGGTAAACAAACTAAAATATAACAACATATCGAGTTAAACATAATTAGAAATTAAAGTGAAATCAGTAAGAAAATACAGACTGTCTTATTTCGGGTTAAACATAATTAGAAATTAAAGTGAAATCAGTAAGAAAATACAGACTGTCTTATTTCGTGATGCTATTTACCAAAAAACGATTCAATAATTTGAAAATAATAATATAGGTACTTTAAAATCAATAATCAGCTATATTTACCTACTTTGTTTTTAGTTCCCTGATTTTATTTTTGGTAATGCTGAATTGGTTGGAGATTATTTAAACGAAAAACTTTTTAATCGATGAAAACGGAGGACATTTTGAACATTTAATGTAATTTTTACATTCTAATAAAATTAGCTATAGGTAGATTAGTTGTTACAATATTTCTTGTTGTTTCCTACGTTTATTGTGTTTATTTTTTTAATCTGCTTTTATTTTTTATTAATTATAATTTTGATAAATAAATTTGTCACTCATCAGTATCCTTATAATAAAATGTTAAATTTCGTTACTGAGTGTTCAATTTTTTAAGGGTGTTTCACCTGATAACATCCATAAATGGTTTATTTGCACTGTAGCTCCAACCATTGAAAATTGATATATAATATGTCATATCAGATGAATGAGAATTAAAAAAGGAAACGAAAAACGTCAAAATATACAGGGTGTCCCATTTAAAACAACATAAGTTTGCATTATATTTCCTTAGTGAGCCCCCTAATAAAGAAATTCTGTGCGCCACTGAACTCTTTAATATTATATCTATCAAAAGTTTTCATAACGTTTTTATATATTTTTCTTAATTAAGAAGTTATAGTACCTTGTAGTTTTCAACAGTTTTCAATAATCGCCCTGTATCTTCGAACTGCAGGGAGTTACTAAATATTTAGTTAGGCTATCGTTACTTTAACAAAAAAAGAAGCCATAACATCTTAACAGCTTTTCTTCTATCTCTTCTCGTTTACGAGATACCCTGCAAAACACACCAATTTGGGACACCCTTTACATAGAAATCGTGATTATTTTTCTAAGTTTTTATTTAATCATAGTACGACACCACTTACTTGTTTCGTAATCCTGTACATAAAACAACTTTACTAGAAAAGGGCTGTTTTTACAAATGTTTATACTTTTTTAATCTACTTCCAATCCAAAACAAATCCAAGATGAGATATTACGTCAATTAACCACTTCAAAAAAACCATACATATTTTTTTAATATCTGCAGAACCTTGATATAAATGATATCAACAAAACTATTTTCTTTTTTGACTCTTAAAAATTCTTAATATTTTATTACTTATCTTATAACTGTACTTAAATGTAACATATCTCTATAATAATAATTTTTTTACTGTAATGTTTGTTTTTTTAATATGTATTTTTATGTATATTATTTTATATTCTTATATGGGACTGTATTTTCACAAGCAATGTGTTGATGTGTACTATACAATGTAAATTGTTCTTGATACGCAATAAATATCTATCTATATCTATCTTGTTCTGGTTTAACGGCATCTTCTACCCCACAAACTTTAGAAATAATTCCTGTTATATCAAGTTTTATTTCACCATATGAGATTCGTCACTTTCCAAAAGATCTGCCACCCACAGGGAATGCTTTAAGGGGGCACAAAAAACGAAGGGCTTGCATCCTTATGGACACCCTAGAACTTAGTGATTAATGAAATAAAAGAAAATATGGCAAATGTCATGGAAAAGAAGCGACAGTTACTACAGAAAAGTAAAACGAAAGTTAAGCATTGAAGAAACTTCGTCAGAGGAAGATCAAATTGATTTTGAGATTAAAAGTGACAGCAGTTATTCAGATAATTCTTTGTCAGATTTAAAGATTGATTCAATTCAATTTACCCCAGATGATCGTCAGGAAGCTAATTTCATTTTGGTGTGCTTAAAATGAAAATATTTTGTAGCCACAATTTCAGGAAAGGTGGGCGACACAGAATTTCAAGTAAAATATCTAAAAAAAGCTTATTCCTTCAAATATGGTTACACATTTACTGTTGAAGACGAAGTGGAATATATAACTAACAACAGCGATATTGTACAAAAACTTCCTCAACCACATGGAACAGGTTCAACCTCTCAGCAATCAACATTTATCTTTCCAGTATCTTTTGATAAAATTAACTTAGGGCAGTCTGTGCATTATTTGCATTTTGTTTTTTTCTTTTTCAATGAAACTTTCACTAATATTAGGAAGAATTTTTGTTTTTCACATTATATTATGGTTGTAAAGGTGCTTCACCTATTGTCACTAGGTATAACAAACCAATTGCACCTAGGGACACTTACATACATACAAAAAAATGCTGAAAAGGTGAGGTATATATAAGTTGCATTTTCGAATACTTTACAAATGTATGATCAACCGTCCAGATTTTATTTTATTTTTAATTGTCTAATTTATAAAAATCAAATTGTAAAGACTTCAAAGTTTATCAGGTAAACAATTGACAATTATTCAGAGTTTTCGTTCTAGTTGTAGATCTCTCTATCATACACTTATCCTGCAAATTATAAGGGATTCCTGTTATTTTAATTTAATTAGTAAACAATAATAAATTTCTGTGTGATTACTGATAAGAAGATAAGCAAACCAGTTATTCTACATTCACTGGTTCAGTTTTTCGATAGGCAAACAATTTAACACTATGATTTATTTTGGTTTACTGACAAATAAAACACAAAATTTCTACCATTAGCGTAACACAAGACGCTGCCTTTGACTACAAGATCTTCGACAATAACAACTTCCACATCGGAAACAAACCTACAATGACTGAAAATAACTCTAACGTTCCTCAAATTTCCACTTCATATGTTGCAGACGCAAAATCTACTCCAAAACCAACGTTTCCCAAGAAAGAACAAGCCATACTTTTCCACTCCGCTGATAATTTGGAATTATTCGAATACGTTAAAGCAGTTGGTGATATTATAAGCCCAAGAAATATATGCTTCGCATCAAGAATTTCCAACAGAATCTGCATTTATGTAAACAAAATTGAACTAGTTGACCAACTGATTACCAACCATTCGACAATTAAAATTGGAAACATGGAACTGAATGTAAGATTAGTTACCCCGCAAAACGCCTTCTTTCAAATGTGTGCCCATCCATTCCTCACGAAGTAATTGAAACAGCATTAATAGATCTTGGACTACAGTTAGCATCACCAATATCTTTTCTGAAAGCTGGCATTCCCGGGAATGAATACAATCATATATTATTCTTCCACAGACCAGTTTATATTGTACCATCTTCCGAAATTTTTGAGCTCCAGACTTCCTTATTAATTTCTTTTGAAAATAATGTTTATAGAATCTTTCTTTCAACTGATAAAATGGAGTGCAGTAAATCAACTGAGTCAGTGGCCCCTTTCAACTTTTTGTCACTTATTAGCCGGCAAATCGAAAATGATTAAATTCAGTAAAACATCAAGACCTAATATACTTCCACAAATACAGTTAAATGACGAATATCTGCAGATGTGTAACTCAATAAGAATTGTGGAGCTTACCTTTGATAGTAATTTAAATTGTAAAGAGCATATGAAAGACATAAAAAAGAATTGTGTGGTACAGACAAATATTCTAAAAACATTAGCTCACCATCAATGGGGAGCTGATGAAAAAATCCTGTTACAGGTATGCAAATCTCTTGTTCGTTTCATTAGATTATGGTAGCTTTATTTACAAGTCAGAAAGCAAATACGATTTAAAAACTCAATTCTGTTCACAATACAGCTTTAAGAATTTGTCTAGGAGCTTTCAGATCCAGTCCTGCTGAAAGTATTTACTGTGAAACCAAGGAACCCCCATATGGTTACGACGGAAATTACTTCTCATATCATACTGTGCAAAAGTTTCAGCACACCCTGAGAATCCAGTATATCCTCTAATAAATCGTCCATCCAACAATAGTAATTCTGGCACTAAATTTCAACCACTTCCACAAATCCTGTCAACACACAACTGATATCAACCTATCTGATACAGTTCCCATTCCTATCTCATCCTGTCCTCCTTGGTTAAAGTAACAATCAAAGTTTAACACATCTTTAAACATATTTCCTAAGCATGAAACTCACAGTGGTCTATTGAAACATCTCTTTTTCAATATTATAAATACCTCTCATTACAATAAAATATTGTTTACTGATGCATCTAAATCTGAGGACAGCGTAGGTTGTGTTGTTACCAACTCCCATCAAATAATTAAATATTGTCTACCATCTTTCGCTAGTGTCTACACAGGGGAGTTATATGCAATCCTTCAAGCTCTAAATTATCTATCACCTGACGACAAACAGTTATATGCACAGACTCTCTTGCATCAATAAACTCCATTAGACAAATATATTCCGTTCATCCTATTGTCCAAGATATTCACGATTGTATTGGCCATCTTGCAAGCTCTGGTGTTACCGATACATTCATCTGGGTACCATCTCATGTCGGAATACCCAGGAATGAACTTGCAGACCAAACTGCAAAAGAAGCTTCGACGGCTAACCTCCAGACCGATTCAATGCAAACTCACAATGACCTGATAACTAGGATACAGTCCTTGTACACAGGCTACGTATTGGGCATACTCAAATAAGTCATGGATATTTAATGTCCGTTTCCGACCCACCCAAATGTCAGCAATACAAAATCCCAACTCACAAGCTGTCTGAACTATCCAGATTACCGCCATAACCCCCAGCTACAAACTTCGTTTCAAGAAATGTTAAATATTCTGGACCAGTTACCTCACCTAATCAATTTTTTAAAGGACATTAATTTATATTATGAAATATAAATTGTTCATGAAATCTAAACAGTTTGTTAATATTCAGTTCTTGTAGTTATAAGTATTGTTTCATGTTGTGTCAATGACATCTAACTTACCTCATGTAATCTAAACAGTTCTTCAATGTTAATGTTCAGTTTTTGTAATTGTACCATGTTTGTAAACTAAATAGTTTGTTAACGTTTATTTCTTATAGTTAATAACTGTACCATGTGTCAATGATCTCAGTTATAGACACATTAATGTAAATAAAAAAAATTCTAATTATTATCAGTACATGTTTTATAAACATTAGTACCAATCACATGTTTCTTTTAATATATTGATACATTTCACAATAATGTATTTTATTATCTCTCATGTAATTCGCATACTTAAAAATGGGAGGTGAAAGGGTCTCTTAAGTGGAATAACCTAGGGCGGCTTCATCTAAATCCAGCCCGGAATACAATGTTTCTCATTCCATTTAATGCCAGATACACCAACTAGGTATCTAATGTTTCAATAACAAAAGGCCGCTGAAGAGGATAACTCGTGTCAGTTTAAGTGGTAGTGAAAAGTATGTTTAGTATTAATATCCCCAACAGTTTCAGTAATTTCATCACAAAAAAAGAATTCTTATGAATTATAGAGGCTCCGGTTGAATAAAAAGGTAATAAAATCTAAACTGGGAGAAAACAGTAGATATTGAAGAGCAAAGTGTTAAATTATATTCCCCCTCCAACACAAGCCGCAGACAATAAAATGGCAAGACATAACATTTTTATAAGATTAAAAACTGTTTAGAACAAAACAATGAAGTAACGTTCACATAAAATCTATAAAACAATCAGCATATAATGAGTTACTTACATTTTTGATAATAAGCGACTAAAGCTTTGGAAATTGCTTGCCTAATAGCGTAAATTTGTGAGACATGTCCACCACCATTTACTCTTACTCTGATGTCAACAGCGGAGAATTTGTCCTACGAAATAAAGAAAATATTTTAATAATAGAAAAATAAACGGTATTAAGAATTATGAATTTGTATATTTAACATGATCAGATAAAAGTTTCATTTCATTTACATAACTCATATTCGGGATAAATATATCATCATATTAAATGAAAACGTTTTTTTACTTTTACCATTATCAAATTACTAGAAGATATTAGAACTTAGATGTCTAAAGTTGTTTAAAATAAAAATTTACCTTTCCGAGTAACAGGATTGGTTCTTGTAGTTTATCTTGGAGCATTTTTGGCTCCACTTGACTAAGAGGCCTTCCATTTACCCTTAAAACTCCTCTACCTCTTTTGCAATAAGCTACAGCGGTAGCTGATTTCTAAAACATAAAATACAATGTATTAGAATAAAAATCGGCATTTAATAAATAATGTAAAATACACGTGTCTAATTTGTTCAGGTTATGATACAAAACTTACCTTTCTGCCAAAAACTTGGACAGAGTGGATTGGTTCTCTCTTTTGCTGTAAAAAGAAAAATACCAATTAGTAAATAATCTACTTATTTTACATATTAAAACTATTGTTTTATAGATATTTTGAAAAATAATACCTTTTGCTGTGTGCCTTGCATTGTGAAAGACTGAAAAAGGAAGTACGTCTTGACATATGACACTGACACAGCGAGCCTTTCCGGTTAAATACGAAAGCCATAGAGAAATAAATGTAATTGATTTGTTTATGACAAATTCAATTCTCCTGCTACTTATTCAGTAGTAATACTTTATATAAATAGTATAAAATAATACTGTACATATTTTGAATTGAAAAAAATCTTCTAAGTAAGTCCGTTTGTAGATAATACTTTAGCTATTCACATTAAAATCTTATTTCCAATTTCTAATGGAGTTGCAACAATTTGAAATGAAAATTTTAGTTGATATTTGCTATGATTTATGTTTGAGAAAAATAAATTCATTTTTTCAACAAAAATAAATCTCATCTTCTGATATTTCCTAACAAGCATATATACTTCAATTTTATTAACCAAAAATATAAATATATTCTCAATATTGGATTTGCGAAAGGGAACAGCAATTACCCTTTTTATTGGATTTCCATGCAATGCGATGATAAAGATAGATACAAAGCCAGATAATAAAACTTTTGTCTAACTATAAATTATTTTGAAAGTAATAGGAGGTAAACTTTTCAAAATCTGAATGTATTTATACATTTATTACTGTAAATATGTTCGTTAGGCAATATATACAACTGCTTGATATAAAATTGGTTGCCTACAACAAATGATCAATTATCTCAAGCTGAAAAACATAATTCAATGGAAAAACGAATTAATGAAAAACTGGTTGCATGTATGCCTGTAATAAATAGCAAAGTTCTTCTATAACGTCTTTAACCCATTTTAATAGACGTTTCAAAAGTACCAATGGTTTATTATTTCCAAAACAGTAGGAGATATTAATTTTCTTAAAATATAGTTACATATTTTATTAGTTAATATATATTTAGTAAGTTGGATGTATTTGATGTAAAACTGGTTGCCTAATGCATAATACAAATATAAATTACTTAGAAGATAATACTATCAAGTCATATAAAATATAAATAGTTAAAGGTAAAATTATTTGCCTATTACAAATTTAATGAGTAAAAGTAACAAAAATTGAATTAAGTATTAATTCAATTACTCCCGTGCTGTCTATTGAATAGATAATATTTTGAGCTTTAAACGTTTGAGGGTATTCATTATATACATAGCAAATCTGGTAGCAAAAAGACCGTCTGAACAAGTCACTTTTAAATGGTGGAACATTCAATGTCCCTCTATTTCTAATATTTAGGTTATGGATATCAGTTCTGAATATTATTTTTCCATATAAATAAGGTTTTTTAGCAAGTAAGATTTTGTGATAAATACAGGCGGAGTGCAATGTTCGTCTAACTATAAATTATTTTGAAAGTTATAGGAGGTAAACTTCTCAAATTCTGAATGTATTTATACATTTATTACTGTAAATATGGTCGTTAGGCAATATATACAACTATTTGATGTAAAATTGGCTGCCTACAACAAATGATCAATTATCTCAAGCTGAAAAACATAGTTCAATGGAAAAACGAATTAATGAAAAACTGGTTGCATGTATGCCTGTAATAAATAGCCAAGTTCTTCTATAACGTTTTTAACCCATTTTAATAGACGTTTCACAGGTACCAATGGTTTATTATTTCCAAAACAGTAGGAGATATTAAATTTCTTAAAATATAGTTACATATTTCATTAGTTAATATATATTTAGTAAGTTGAATGTATTTGATGTAAAACTGGTTGCCTAACACAAATATAAATTACTTAGAAGATAAATACTATCAAGTCATATAAAATATAAATAGTTAAAGGTAAAATTATTTGCCTATTACAAATTTAATGAGCTTTCATATATAAATTAACATTTTTGACTTTGTTGAAGGTGAAAATCTAGTTTATAAGTAATTTGATTTATACAATTTATACAACAACAACTCGAGAAACGTAAGTATCAATGACAACTTTTTTTATTAGTTTTTAAATTGTATATTTTCATTGTGAACCAATGTCTTATTTGGTTTTTTCTGCAAAATTTATTTATATATTCATATATACATTGAATCCTTTCAAATATAAATAAAGAAACTTATTGATTATTGATCTGACAGCAGTACCTCGTAACGTCAAATAAAAATAAATACTATTTAGGATGGACTTTCACGAAAGTTGGCTGGGCATCGAGGGCGGACTTTTATGAAATGAAACTTGGCTGGGCATCGAAGACGGACTTCCATTTTTTTGTAGTAGTAAGATAATAATAATATTTTATGATTTCAAAGTGCACCAATAAAAAATAGCGTAAACTGGTCTTTCAAACACTTGCTCTATTTCGAGCACTCCGGCTGCGCCGTCGTGCTCGAAAAATCACTTGTGTTTGAAAGACCTCTTTATCCACTTATACTTTAATATACTATTTCAAAGGCTGATTGATGTAATATTCAGTGCTGCCAACAGAAATTGTCACGCGATGGCGGAACGCATGCTACGATCATTTACTGAACAGTGGGCTAGCAATCCATTTTGTATTCCTATATCCGTGCTCCAACCATTGAAAATAGATATATGTCATATCAGGTGAAAGAGAATTAAAAATGGAAACGAAATATTTCAAAATATATAGTGTCCTATATAAAAAAAACATAAGCTGGTATTATATTTCCTTAGTGAGACCACAGTATACAAATACAAACAGTAGTGCATCTTGGACAGGCGGCAAAAGTCGCGTAAATTTGACTGCGCAGACTAGACGCCATGTTCTGATGATGAAATATTTAAACCAATCAAGAAGAAAGAGTGTGGTGCATTCTCCTGTCAGCAGTGTTGCCAATGACACGGTAATTGCCGTGTTTTCACGGCTTTTTCAACAAAACCTCCGGCCACGGCTTTGCTGTACTGCCGTGCAATATATACACGGTTTTTTAGCTTAAAAACCTATTTTTCCGACGACCACCATAGAATATGGCACATTTCATACAGTTTTCCCTAAGTGAAAATTTAAAATTGTAAACAATATCAAGACGGAGACGAACGAAGGGCATATCCGTGTGAAATGAAAAAATTGAGAAATCTGATTGGCCGACAACTGTGTGTTTTTATTTTTCACACAGGTCGATGATTACCTTTCCTCTCAAAATGGCATAATTATTTTGACCGCAGTTATAGTAGGGAAAATTAAATTGGTATTGGCGATGATCTAGATACTTATATTTTGGACTAAAATGTTCAATTTTAAATCGGACACCGAAGAGTTTCTTTTTAAAATATCGCGCTGTTTGTTTTAAATATATTTTCTTTACCTCATTCAAATACATCGTGTGAAAGCATTTTTACACAAGTTAATTTAATCAAAATCAAAGAAATAATTTGTTGACTACAAAAACTATTATCTGAAATTTGTTAGCCAAACAAGAATTAGGAAAATATTTCAATTCTTGTACTGAATTTAATCCCAATAAAAACATGATAAAAAAAATGACAAAAAATGAAATATATAATAAAAACGAACTGGTTAATACCATCAGAGATGAAGATGATGCCTTTCATCTGTCAGATTAGTAAATAAGTTTTATTATTTTCTATATTAAATAAATATTTTATTATCACTGTAGTAAATAAACCTGAACTGAAATAGGCTTTATTCGACTTTTAACAACTTGACATTGACAAGATCAACTGAACAAAAATCTCAACGAAGATCAGATCAATATATTATATTCATCCCCCCTCAGTTTATCACGAAGTCCTCCAAATACTTCGAACAATTTCTAATTCGAACTGGTCGTCCAACAGCAATATCATCTATTCTTTCTGGCATCTCTACTTCACTAATTTCAGCTGTCTCCTGTGGAAGATTGGATTTTCGCTTCTCCATCAAAACTAGATCGGTATTGCCATTCGAGGTTGTATTTGAGTTTTCTTGATGTAGATTTGAAGTTGATTCACTCAACAAGGTCATATCTCCTTGAGGAGCTAAATGACGGGTTGAAACAGTGGTTTCTCTACCATTCAAAAAGCGTACATATGCATAATCAGGGTTTGCTTCGATTAGTTGAACTTCTTCCACCAATGGTTCGTACTTGTTGGTTCTTACATGTTTTCTAAGATATACCGTACCAGGAACAGAAAGCCATGTTGGAACTGTAGTACCATTAGAGGATCGTCGAGGATAACTGAACATCCTCTCGTGTGGAGTGCAATTGGTTGCTGTACATAACAAAGATCTTATTGCATGAAGAGCTTCTTGTAACACTGATTCCCACTGATCGATCCTGAGTCTCTGTGATTTCAACGAAAGTTGAATTGTTCTCCATATAATACCATTATAACGCTCACATTGGCCGTTTCCTTGGGGATTGTTAGCTGTTGTATGACTTGAAGCTATACCAAGTGATCCTAGAAATCCTTTTAGTTCCTGAGATATGAAACTCGTTCCTCGGTCAGAATGTACATAAGATGGCGTACCAAAAATAACGAAAAGTTGACGAAAGCATTTTATAACTGTCGTAGAGGTCATATCTGGACAAGCAGAAGCGAAAGGAAATCGTGAATATTCATCCACAATAGTTAATATATATTTATGATTTGTTGAAGAATGTAGAGGCCACTTGAAATCTATATTCAACCTTTCAAATGGAGATGTAGATTTTATTAGAGTTCCTCGATTTCTATGGAATCGAGGCTTTACTTCAGCGCAAATGGGACATGATGCAGTTAGTTTTCGAATGTCTTCCATAGAGAAAGGTAATTTTTACAGCGAATCCAATGGTTTATTCGAGTAACTCCGGTTGACACAGAGAGTTATGTAGATTATAAAGAGTCTTCCTGTTATCTTCATTCAATAATGATGAAGTTATTCTCGAGAAGGTGTCTGCTACTGTATTTTCGATTCCAGGTCTATATATAATATCATATCTGAAACATGATAGTTCTAGGCGCCACCGCATGATTTTATCGTTTTTGATTTTACTGGAAACCTTGTGATCAAACATGAAAGATGCCGATTTTTGATCAGTAATCAACTGAAAATGTCGGCCAATAAGGAAATGTCTCCATTTCCGGAGGGCTTCCACAATAGAATATGCATATTTTTCAACGGAAGAATGTCTCTGTTCGATACTTGAAAGAGTTCTTGAAAAGAACGCTACAGGTCTTCCATTCTGAGAGAGTTGGGCAGCAATAGCAAAATCCGACGCATCAGTTTCTACGGTGAACATAACGGATTCGTCAATAGATTTCATGGCAGCACTGGAAATAATTTTCTTCAATAGTTCGAATGCTGTAATAGCATTTTCAGACATGGGAAATGTTTTACACTATACCAGTGGTTGAATTTTCTCAGAGAAATTAGGCACCCATTTCGAATAATGAGCAAACATTCCCATTATACGGCGAAGGGAAGCTAAACTATTTGGTGCGGGAAGTTCCAAAAGTGGTCTGAGTCTCTCTGGGTCTGGTTTAATTGTTTTCCCCGTAATAGTATAGCCAAGAATATTTATTTTGTCAGTGGAAAACATACATTTCTCCTTGTTCAACGTTAAACTATACTTCTGCAGCATTAATGAAGAGTTGTAAATTATGATCGTGGACCATCTTGTTCGATCCACAAATGGTTACGTCATCCAAGTAAGCATAGGTATTTTTCAAACCCTCACTTTCGATTATATTTTGGATTGTCATCTGGAAGCAGGCTACTCCATTAGTTACTCCGAATGGAATTCTACGGAATTGGTAAAGTTTACCGCAAGCTTCAAAAGCAGTATACTTTTTTTCGTTATCTCTGATGGGAATCTGGTGGTAAGCATTGCGTAGATCAATTGTACTGAATAATTCGTACTTTGCTTTTTGATTAACAATATCATCTATCCGTGGTAATGGATAAGCATCAAGTAATGTAAACCTATTGATTGTTTGTGAATAATCAATTACCATTCGCTTTTTATGAGTTTCGCTCGAGGTGACTAAAACTTGTGCACGCCACGGTGAGTTACTTGGTTCAATAATATTGTTACGAACTCGCACACCGAAGCAGATACTAAGTACGGCCCTGTAACCTTATGTTAACGGAGTTAAGAAAAAGGCGAGCGCGCCGAATTCTGAGAAGGTCTATTGGGATCTATTGTGACCGTCCTTTTTAAACATGTTCTCGAAAGGCATTTTAAGAAATATCGCGAAAGGCATGTCCCGTCCCGAATGTTCTAGTAAAGAAAGTTTTTGATATAAATACAGGACCGATCAGCGGATGAGTTCAGTTTATAATTTGCCATAGTGAGTTAAACAGTAATTAAGTGAATATAAAAGTGTTATAAATTAATAAGTTAGTGTGCATATAAATTAAATGTAAGTGACTAGTTAAGTACATATAAATTAGTGTTAGTGAGTTAGTGTTTAAATAAATTAGTAAGTAGCAATACCGAGTGTTTAAAATTTATCCCACCCGTTTATTGTTTAAATAAATAACAAAAACATTACATTGGTGTCAGGTGTGGGGTAATATAAATAAATAGCTACATCAAAATGGCCAAGAGACTGTGTGATCTGAAAATGGCGGAATTAAGAGCAGAATTGGAAGATCGTGAGTTGGAAACGTCCGGTAAAAAAAGTGAATTAGTAGAAAGACTTAAAGTGGCTCTGGAAAATGACGGCTTTGATCCAGAATTATTTTTATTCAATGACGAGGCTTCCACCGTAATCTCGTCAATTTCTGCTAATATTTCTGCTGATATGGACGAGAAGATTACCACAATGAAAAGCGATATTTCTGCTAATATAAAGAACGATTTTTCTGAAATGGACGAGAAGATTACCACAATGAAAAGCGAGATTTCTGCTATGAAGAATGATATTTCTACTAATATGGACGAGAAGATTTCCACTATGAAAAATGACATTTCTGCCGATATCTTATCGTTAAAAAATGACATTGCTGCTGACGTCGAGAATAAAATTACGTCTCTAAAATCAGACATTGAAAATAAGATGACAACGATGGAAAATCAGATGGACGAGAAAATCAAGGAGTTGGAGACAAAGATTTAAGAACACAGGACACTTCAGCAGAAGAAAAGAAGATCGAGATCTGCAAGCCAGAAACACAACCCAAGACAGATGATATTGGCAGTTTTACCCCCAACGTTCGATGGAAAGATGTCGTGGACCAATTACGTAAAACAGTTCGAAGCAGCCGCTAGAATGAATAATTGGTCCAATAAGGAGAAAGCAGTGAACTTAACCATCGCGCTTCGTGGAGATGCCTTAGATGTACTCCATACGATACCTTTGGAAGAAATGGATGACTTCGAGCTGCTAAAGAAGAGGTTGGACATGCGATATGGTCACGAACATTTGGAACAGTTGTACAGATTCCAGCTGAAGAACCGAAGGCGGAAACGTGACGAACCCCTATGAAATGGATATTGCCCGACTAGTTCGATTTGCTTATCCATCAGCACCAGAGAACATGATGGAATGTTTAGGCATCCAGGCCTTTATTGACGGCTTGTGTGACCACGATATGGAGAAGGCGCTTCGATTAGCCCATCCTAAAACATTGGCCGATGCATTGACTGCTGCTCTCGAATATGAAGCAGCCACGATGGCTTCGGGATACAACAAAGGTAGGACCATACAGGAAGAAGGTGACGATGACAGACTTGACCAGATCGTCAACTTGTTGAAAGGTATGGCAGACAAGAAGCCGAAGAAAATCAGGTGCTGTAATTGTGGCCAGCCAGAGCATGCACGCAGTTTGTGTAAGCGTCCTACGACTCCTGCAAACCAAGAACCTCTTAAATGCAAAGCAGCCAAGAAAAGCTCCCGGTACAACAAAGGTATGGCAGACAAGATGCCAAAGAAGATCAAATGCCGGGAGTGTGGCGAGCTAGAGCACGTACACAGTCCGTCTAAGCGCCCCAAGATTCCTGTAACCCAAGAACTCCAGTCACAGGGGAAATCAGACAGGGGTGAACATCCTGCTGATGTGAGTCACCGAAATGCCGACTCCCTGTCCAGACGGCCGTGCCCAACAGACTGCTCCCCCTGCAACAAGGCGGAATCTAGGGAAGCTGCAGTCTCAAGAACTACTGTAGTCAACGAGGAATGGTCACCCACCAGGATCAGAGAAGATCAGGACAATGATCCTCACCTGAAGATGATCCGCCAATGGAAGAAAGAAAACCGGCGACCTACCTGGCAAGAAGTGTCAAGATTTTCACCGAAACTCAAGGCGTATTGGGCTCAGTGGGACTCCCTTGTCCTGGAAGAAGGGCTGTTGAAAAGAGTCCTTGAAAACGATGACGGTTCTGAGATGAGGAGACAGCTAGTTATCCCGAGAACAAGAGTAGGTGAGGTACTGAAGAAGTTACACGACAGTCCATCGGGAGGTCATCTGGGAGTGAAGAAAACCTTTCAGCGAGTTCGTGAAAGGTTTTATTGGATGAACAGCTCCGACGATGTGAAGGACTGGTGTAAGAAATGTACGACTTGTGCTACGAGTAATGGACCACATCGCAAGAGAAAGGCACCCATGAAACAGTACAATGTTGGAAGCCTTTTCGAAAGGATTGCTTTAGATATCGCTGGACCATTTCCGACGACAGAAAAATGGTAGCAAGTACATACTGGTTGTAATGGATTATTTTACAAAGTGGGTGGAAATTTACGCTATCCCGAACCAAGAGGCCACAACTGTCGCGGATGTATTGGTGAAAGAATTCATCAGCCGATATGGAGTGCCCATGGAAGTCCACAGTGACCAGGGAAGAAATTTCGAAAGCCATCTATTCCAGGAGATTTGCGACAAGCTGGGAATGAAGAAGACCAGAACAACAGCATTACATCCACAGTCAGATGGAATGGTCGAGAGAATGAACAGGACTATTGGAAAATACCTGTCCAAAGTAGTATCCAGCCATCAGAGAGATTGGGACCAGTATCTCTCCCTATTCGCATTGGCTTATCGATCTGCCGTCAATGAGTCCACGGGTGAAACACCTGCGAAAATCCTGTTTGGACGTGAAATGAAGCTTCCTTGTGACCTGGAATTTGGCTGTCGGCCTGGAGAAGATATAGCAGGCGAAGACTACGTGATCCAATTGAGAAGAAGGCTGGACGATATTCATGAACTAGTTCGAACAAATCTTCAAGTTGCCAGCGACAGAATGAAAGGTCGGTACGACACGCAGGCCACAGAGGGCGGTTTCAAAGAAGGGGACAAAGTATGGTTACACAACCCGGCGAGGAGAAAAGGATTTTCTCCAAAATTACAAAAATCCTGGGAAGGTCCATACTTGATCAAGAAAAGGATCAATGATGTTTTATATCGCATAAGCAAGATCCCCAACGGAAAACCAAAAGTAGTTCACCGAAACCGACTAGCGCCATTCGAAGGAGACCATGACATAGAGGAAGGAGTAAACCTTATTCGAGATGTGTCTGACCTCACCTTCGATGAATTTATGGGCGCGTATGGAGGTACCGGGAAAGCTAGATATGGAGTCACTTCGGAACAACAACAAGATTTGTTCACTCTCCCAGAAGATTATTCACTGGCATACAACATCCCCGCCCGTATCAAGAACGCACGAGGGTTGGCAACCGTCTTTCGAAAGAAGTTCGGGCAATTAGAAAAACTTGAAGACCAGATTCCAGCCCCTGGCAAGACACTGAAACTGAAACATAATTCGCGGTTCGTCTTCTACGTAGTAACTAAAAATGAATTCCAAGATCGATCTACCTACCGCGATGTGTGGGAAGCACTTCGAAACCTACGAGACCATGTGTTGGAATCCAACGTGAAGGAACTGGCTATGCCTAAGATAGCGAGTAACCAGTTGGATTGGCGAATCATCAGGAACATGGTAGAGATTATCTTTCAAGATACCGGTGTCCAGATATTGATTTGCAGCTACAACCCCCGTTATCAGTATCTGATGAAGACGGTGCCCTGCTATTTTCATAAGATCGGAAAGTGTAGAAATGGGACTAGTTGCCGATTCAAACATCCAGTCTCGGCTACACAAAAGTTCCAGGAGGAACTTTCATTTAAGGAGGGGGTAATGTTATGAACTCGCACACCGAAGCAGATACTAAGTACGGCCCTGTAACCTTATGTTAACGGAGTTAAAAAGGCGAGCACGCCGAATTCTGAGAAGGTCTATTGGGATCTATTGTGCCCGTCCTTTTTAAACATGTTCTCGAAAGGCATTTTAAGAAATATCGCGAAAGGCATGTCCCGTCCCGAATGTTCTAGTAAAGAAAGTTTTTGATATAAATACAGGACCGATCAGCGGATGAGTTCAGTTTATAATTTGCCATAGTGAGTTAAACAGTAATTAAGTGAATATAAAAGTGTTATAAATTAATAAGTTAGTGTGCAAATAAATTAAATTTAAGTGACTAGTTAAGTACATATAAATTAGTGTTAGTGAGTTAGTGTTTAAATAAATTAGTAAGTAGCAATACCGAGTGTTTAAAATTTATCCCACCCGTTTATTGTTTAAATAAATAACAAAAACCATTACAATATTTTCTTCTAATAGTCTCTTCACTTCATTATCAATGAATTTAGAATCATCAGATGTGTATCGGCGAGATCTCACTGCGATAGGTTTACAATTTGGAGCCAAATGTGAGAATAGAGGAAATGGATCAACGTTAGCCAAAGCTAGATTACATACTGCCAAAGAATCTCTTGGTCCACCAAAAGTCACTTCTAGACCTGAGTGCTCTTTGAATAAATCATGACCTATTATCATATCTGCACACAAATCATCAAGTACCAGTAATTTGAAGTTTTCGTATATATTCTGCAACATTTTAATGGTCACGATACAGCATCCGATCACTTGAGACACTTTAGACGTAGAGGCCATGGCTACATTACATGAAGAAGGAAATATCTTCATTTTTCCTGCTCGTACTATTTTATTATTTATGAAACTATCCAAACTTCCTATATCAATCAACGCATCCGTCATAATTCCATTAACGTCAATTTGAAGGATTGCTCTTGACAGGCAAGCTGGGGATGCAGCTGAAATTGTAGCCAGGATTGTTGATGATGTCTGTTTGGTTGAGTATTTGGTGGATTTTGCTGAATTGCCTCGAGATTTACAGACTTTTGAAAAATGTCCCTTCTTCCCGCATCCATGGCAGTTGCAATTTCTAGCTGGACACATATCACGAGAATGTTAATCAAAACCGCAAAAGAAACACTTGGAAGAAATTGCGGAAGTAGTTGGTTGATCGGAACATTCTTGAATTTGTTCAGAGCGATTGTCTGTATTCATATTAGCTGCTGCATTAAAGGATCGATATGAAGATACGTAAGCATCTGAATGATAATGAGCCATTTCAAGAGCTCTGGCTTTGTCGAAAACATCTTGTAAGGTTAGTGTATTATTTCCCAGAAGTCGTTGTCTGATGTGAGGAGAACTGAGACCACTGATGAACGAATCTCTTATGTAATCATTTTTGTTTTCGTCTGCAGATACAGATTTAAAATTACATTCTTTGCTCATTTCCTTCAGAACTTGTAAGTATTGGTCAATAGACTCACTAACTTGTTGACGCCTTGTTGCAAGGGAGTATCGAGCAAAAATTTCATTGCGTGGTTTGACATAGATCTTTTTCAAGATTGCGAGTGCTTCATCATAGGTTGAACATTCACTGATAAATCCATAAATAGTGGGACTGACATAGTTAATTAGGATAGTAAATAAACCTGAACTGAAATAGGCTTTATTCGACTCTTAACAACTTGACATTGACAAGATCAACTGAACAAAAATCTCAACGAAGATCAGATCAATATATTACAATCACCTTTTCGATTTTTATTTTAAACCCAGGAAAAACATTATTATTCCTAGCATTTTACCGCTTAAATTTTTGACACGGCCGTAGCTTATAAAAACATGGCTTTTCTCAATTATCTTCACGGCTTTCATTTGATACAGGTTGGCAACACTGCCTGTCAGTATCACTGTCTGAATCCGACCAATGGAATATCGACATTCGAGTTATTTGACAGTCTGTGCGTCTGACATTATTCGGCACGAAAACGTTACGAATGACATTTTCATCTGTGATTTTCATAATTTCATTTTATGTTAATTGCATCTTGTGTGAACAGGTGTTTTGTTAATTGTTTTTATAAGTATAGACTTGAACAAGGTCACAATATATCAACAGTTAACAAACGGAAATTAAGAAAATGTCCTCGTTTATCGCTTTCTTACAATAAAGAATTTTTTTAAGTACGATTCTGTCGTTCAAATAAGGCCAATTCTGACCTGATATTTATCCAGAAAACATGGCCGAAAGTTACTTTTAAACTTCAAAGTTACCGCCTTGAAGATGCACTACTGTTTGTTAGGTATACTGTGATGAGACCTCCTAATAACAAATTTTGGTGCGCCACAGAACTCTTCCATAGTATATCCATCAAAAGTTCCTATAAAGTTCTTAAATATTTTTCTTAATAAAGAAGTTCTAGAACCCAGTCGTTTTCGATACTTTTCAACAATCGCCCTGTGTATCTCTAATAAAGAGACCTATTTAAAATTTGATTGAGCAATCGTTACTTTAACAAACAAGAAGTCATAACATCTTAACTACTTTTTTTCTCCTCTGGTTTTCGGTATACCCTGTAAAACATACCAATTTGGGACACACTGTACGTACATAGAACTGAAGATAAGGTTCTGTATTCCCAATATTAGTAATTATGAGACCCTGACGTCTGTTACAATCCGAATATTTTAGTCCCTACGTCCTTCAGCTTATTTTATTCAAACTATAATTTATATTATTTAAACACGTAATTAATAATGGAATCTCTTGAGGAGAGGTATAATTACAACCAATTTATTTGTGTATATTTACCGTATTATTAACGGTTTATATTAAATATAAACAAACCATTTTTACTGGTTCCATTCAATGTCTATTACCAATTAACATTAATTAGATAAAAACGTAGACTTAAACATTTAATATAACAAAAACGTGACAATTTGTAACCATTTTATAATTTGAAAATACATTTTTATTACATTATAAAAGCTGACATTATCTATACAACGAACACCATTAAGAATTGATATATAAGACGAGTACACAGAGCCGCGCCGAGATATGCATATGGGAAAAATAGTAAAAGAACCTCTTGCTGGAGTGTTTAGCTTTTCCTATTAGATATATCTTTTATCATTTTATGTTTTTATTGTCAGTCTTCAAATAATAATTTACTAGAAAAATGTTATATTTAAAAATAGAAATTGCTGCCTTTATTATTATGCAACGCATTCCTTACGAGATTCTCACGCCGCTTTTGCTGATTTCAACATTTCCATACAAACGTAGTATCCGTTTTCATACGTTTATGAAGACCTGCTGACTTCTAATAATTAATTGTACGTTTTGCGAATATTTTATTAATCAAAAATACCTACACAAGGTGTCTCAATTTAAATAAAATTCAATCTGTGAATTTTATTAATAATTAACGAAGTCAGCTTCAAATGACGGACCTCTATGGTGATGTTAAAATTTTGTGTATGGAGGGTAGAGGAAAGGAGAACGGTCTATGAGAGGCAGGGCTGCCACATGCACCTGATCAAATATCCGTAGATTGGTTCGGAAATTTCCGTAGAATTTCCGTAGATCCAGAATAGAGCTTCAACATACAGTATGGGGTTATCCTCAGATTAACAAATAAAATAGATATGTTTGTTTTGATCTTTTCTTGCCCCAAACATTGGTTGCGTTCATCCACACCAGTTAAAGATCGCTCCGAAAGTAGCGCTCAGTGAGCGCTCATCTAGCACGAATGAACCGGCAATTTAAAGTGACATCGATATGTCTTTGTCATTCGTTTGTTTATGTATTCAAGAAATTTGGTTCGGTAGTTTTTTTATCTTTTGATTTTGTTCTACTGTTTACTTTGTTTTTCAGAAATATGATTTTAATTGTTGATCTAAGTCATAAGTATTCATCCATATCCATTAATCCCGCTTCATCAACACATAACTGATGCACCCCTCAACTAATTTTATACTCATGACTCAAAGTTAAACTATTTACTTACTATAATTATAACCTAACAAAGAAATTACACTACTCTACTTACAGTAATTTTTTTATGGGTTCTCTACTATACTACACAAGATGATAGGTACTCAACTAGATTTATTAATACAAAATATTTCAAAAACTACAGGAAAACAATACAATAAATTAAAATATAACACAAGGCAGTAATTTCAATATAACTATTTCTACACTACTTTTACTAAACTAAGATTATAATATACAATACTAAATATATTTAATATTAAATTCTACTTCAAACTACACAATAACGTTAAATAAATCAAAAATCAACTACTATACTCAAAACTTTCAAACAAAACACGTGGGTCACGTGGGGTGAGCGCTATGATCAGGAGCGGATCGTAAAATAAAAGTGATCTTTTAAATGGCGTCCGATCAGTGAGCGATCATAGTAAAATAAACCGTTCATGCACGCATCTCGGGATCGCTACCTGATCGATCAGGTATCGTGTGTGCGGATGAACGCGACCATTGAGTCACAGTCTAAGCTCCCTTGCGGACACTTCCACTGCTTTGCCTTATTTACAAAGTCTCTTTAGTTGCAAGAAAAATAAAATTAGAAGTTTAATTGAAAATGTGTTAAAAAGTTACGCAAATAAATAAAAAGTCATACTAATTTATGCATTTGAGTCTCTATTTTTAAAATTTATTAATAATACTTGAATTTTATTTAATAAAGACATATTCTTATATAAATTTTAAAGAAGTATTTGTTGTATCCTTAGATACATTTATGGTTATAACTAAAACTGGCAACATTGCTCAAAATTTCAGTAGCTGTTTAATGTGTCAATAGTAATCTATTTAGTAGTTTTGTCCTTGTTTAATTGCCATATAAAGAGAGATGCAAATATCGTCAGACTGTGATCGACGATCATTTCGAATAGGTCGTAGTTTTGTAGTAAATAATGTCAAACGTGGTTTGTTTATACGAGCGCCATTACGACTAGAGAGTAATCATTTATTTCTTTCGTTTTGGTGTGTTTTTCAAAATTTTTAGTGACAAAATAAACTTTTAAGTTAATTAATTTAATGTTTTTGGATTATCATGGTTCGTCGGTGCCAAGTTTGTCAGAAAAACAACCGAAATTACCAAGGCCATGTAGCTACAATACCATCCCCACTTTTTGTAATTCATTCATTATTTCACTACTGGCGTTTAGAATTCTTGGCCGCAAAAATAAACGTGTTTATTAATGAATAGCCCTCTCTATGTTTATTATTACTCTGAGGGGTTATCTGAACTTATGAACATCTGATCCGTAATGACCTTGAGCGCTCAAGTAGCGTGCCTGTGTGAAAATTGAATTTGTTTATTGGACGAAATACAATTTTTCAGCTTCAAAGTTATGGCAACTGTAATTGTTTTTAATTTTTTTTTGCATGGAGTAGTCGACTCTGGGTAGGTATTGGTAACCAATGAGTTTCTGGTGCTAGTTTTGTTTATATTAATTGAAGAAAAAGTTATTTCCACTGTTGCAGAAATATGAGAAAGAATTCTAATGTGATTTGTTAATTTTACTAATAAAGGAAATGTTAGTTCATCATTAGCATTTTTAAAAACTGATACTTTGGGCCAGAAGTTTTCAAAACTATCCGAGAAATTTAATTCACATTTTCACTTATTACTATAGGAAAATCGGTAGCCGAAGCTGCAATAAATGGATTTCTTTTGTTTTATTTTTGTGGGAATTAAATAATGAAGATTTTTAAGTTTTTCGTCTGTTTTTGGTTATGGTTATATTCATGATTCATGTAAGTTAAACAACCACAAAATACAGATTGGTACCTATATGTCAGGTTATCTACTCTCCGCACTCTTCGTTTTCGTAGTAAGTATTTTGTTAGTGGGTAATATTTTGAGAAATAATTTACTCAGAGAACTCGGAGCAAACAGTATAACAGTACATAGTAATTATTATCATTGTCATTGAAAATTCCGTAGATTTTCGAGACTTTTCGGAGATTCCGTAGACATCTTCTGAATTCCGTAGATCTACGGAAAATTCCATAGATGTGGCAGGCCTGATGAGAGGGTGTAGCCTCATGCAGTTGTTCGTCGCTAGTGTTTTTGACTACTTACAGGGGTGGTCGTAGGTAAATTAGTTTTCGTTTTTATCTGATGATGTGTTAAAGGTTTAATTTGACGATTTTATTTTTCGAGCTTTGCAATTTCTACTACTAAAGTAAAAGTGTTACTACAATACCTACATGGTTTGTAGTAATCGTTAGTTTACAATGAGATTTTTTATTAAGTCGGGTTCCAGGTTCATACAGCTAATAGTAACGATTAAATCAGTGAGCATCCGAATGACTCTAAGTTGTGACGATATTTATCATTATTTTGTATTTTAGTACAGTGTTGACAGTTTGTTAAATAATGCAAACAAGCTTGGAAAAAATGTAGTTGTGTTTGTTGAACGAACTATAAAGGAAATGTCCAATGAATGACTAATGGTAATTTGATGTCAATAAGGAACAAATAAAAATGGAAGTATGTCACTAATATGGGATGAATAGCCTTACACAGTCGTGATTGTACATTTAAATACTACTTACTAATGCGATCAGACTTCAAGTTCTTTGTTGAAACATACAAGTAGTTTTATTATTAATTTAAGTCAAGGTAATTGTTGCTAATTGGTTTATTGTGTACCTATTTATCGAGATGTTTTGTAAATTATAATGAAAATTTTATTGTGAAGCCGTCTCTGAATTAATAAATGTATGATTACTATCAATGATGGTCTATTAAATGCTAGTGACCCTTCGAGACTGTTATTTAACGCTACATTACAGGAGAAAATGGTCTATTAAATCATTTTGCCGAACAATGGAAATTCTCATATGATTTTTTTCTGGAATCTCTCACATTAGATCGCTAGCGAAAGTACAGTTTCTTCAACGATTCTTATAGAGGTTTTTAACTGTTCATGCAAAATGCGTAAATCGATTTTAAAAGTACGCATTATACAGTGTGTGATACGCAATTACGATAATTGTTTTCATTAAATTGATGATTGTATTTAAAAAAATACATTGCTGGGGAAAATGTAACACGGTCTAGATTAAAAACACCCTGTACATAGATTTCTGAAAGTAGTACCGTAATTTCGGGTGATTTTGTTTAAAAGCAAATATCGGTAGTCTTAATAAATAAAAATGTAAATGTAAACAATACTACATCGGGAGATTCATAGGTATTAACGACAATAAAGGAATGTGATAAAAACCTTATTTTTGTGTGGAAAAATTTATATACGAAAGTGGAAGAGAGAAAAGTTTCAACTGTTAGCGATTGATTAAAAGACGCATGGAAAACAACCTATGAAATAGTTAAGTATTAAATTGTTCGTTCGTTAATTTCGGTTTCTTTATTGTTGATAGATTACATCAAATAAATTAAAACACAAGTTTATTAAAAAGTAGTACCTAATACCAAGATACCCAGAAATGTTTATACCGTGGAATGTGAAAAAATGCATACGATTCGAACTAAAACAGATAGATTGCGTCTCTTAAATTAAGTAATCGGTTAATTATGTAAATTTGATAATGAGCGTATAATTTACTAACAATCGTGATTGTTAAATTAAAAGGTTGACTATTATAGATACCTAGTAAATGCGTAGTTATGTAACGTCAATTTTAATAAAAATTAATTCCGATTTATTGCAATTGTCTTCACCAATTTGCCACGCCTGGATTTACTCAGTACTTGTGGCATTGGAATATTACAAACTGTAGGTAAATCTTCATAAATGATACTCCCTCTGACGAGTGTTTGTGTAACTAAGATAATATACATTGTTGTGTTTTGGGTGACTTAAAGCAGTGTAAAATTGATGTTATGTATTAAATTAATTTCCCGTTTTATTTATTTTGAATATGAATAATTTTTACTGTTGTGTTCCACAGTGGTTTTCCTGGGAAAAAATGGACCTTTCCATTCCAAAAGTATACCGACCCATTAGCATCACATCGTTTTCAATGAAGACCTTGGAGATGCTGTGTGAACGATACATGAGAGATGTAATGATAACACAAAATCCATTGCATCCAAATCAACAGTGCCATATTATCCAATAGGCTGACTAGGCTATAGACTAGGGCGCCGTGAAAGAAATAGGCACCGACTGACCGGACTAACCACTAACGATAGACACAATTCACGCAACTCATTTTTGCTGTATACGTATTTTTTTCGTGGAGATCGAATTTGTTATAAGGCACCAAAATTAAACAAAATTTTATTGACAACATTAGTGAATAGAGACATCATTATTTCAGTCGGCTGGGTTTGAATATTTGGATAGATTGAAAAGAACCGCTTTACATCCATATATTTTGATTATCAATGCGGTATTGTGGTAACTATAGACAAATCTGTTTTCTCGCTGATTTACGGCAGTGACGGGATGCCGCCAGAGATAAATATGCTAATATGCAAAGTAGCGCCACGTGCGCCTTGCGCACGCCAAAACAAAAAAACCGACAAAGGGTGATTGGAAACGCAACATCAAAGTTTACAAAAAAAATTGGTAAACTTTGGAAACATTTATTTTAAAGAAGGTAGTCGGTTGAGTTAGTTCAGTCGCTGGCAGTAATCGAGTAATCGTCAATTAAAATAATATCTATCAATTGCGGTATTTTTGTCTTGTTTATCATTTTATCGAAAACAATGAGTGGAAGTGGAGGAAGTAGAAAACTTAGTGGGTGGGAAAGAAAGAAGGCCGAAAAAGAAAAGGAAGAAAAAATGGAGAAGTTATTGCAAAAAATTCCCAAATTAAATTCTTTTTTTTGTCAACCTGTTCGAGATACGGAAGCCGATGCAGATAATGAACAACAATAAACTCTCAGTAATGATGATATTATGGATAGAGGTAAGCAGATAATTGAATAACGCGGTGTAAGAATGTAGTTTTTATTTTTGTATCCTATAGAAACCGCAATAAACTCATACAATTCTGATACTGATGAAGTTCAGAATTGTGCATCTTCATCAAGCAATCCTCAAGAAAGGTCAGGATTATTTTCAGAAGTCGATTTCACAGACCCAGCTGGGTGGGCTATAACCGAAAGTTTCATATATTACATTGTAATGAACCCATCTGTAATTGTACAAGAAATTTCTAAAATGGATTTCCAAAAATCGAAACGAATTTATGATATTCATAGTAGATTTGCTGTAACGCGAAAAATTCGCCGAGCTGACGGTGGTTTAATGTTGGCAAGCTTGTTGACGGGGAGAAATTCAAAGCGCTGACTGCACACATTTCTAGTGTAAAATTTTGCATGTGCTCTGGGAGCCATAATGTTGTTTCACGGAAAAATCCTGACAACTTCTACGTAGGGGAACAAAATACCGCTTAAGTTAACAGCTGGCAGGTCTGACCCGTTAATCTAGTGGTCCAGGAAGGGCCGATGACCAAGGATACCAGTAGAATTGATGGAATTAGGAAACACGTGGTAAATTTCTGTAGACGGCGTTTGTTAGTAGGATTCATTATCAAGGGGGTTTTTTATGTGGATGTTAATTCGCTGATTGAAGCTTAAGGAGTCGGTGAGACCAGTTCCAGGAGAGCTGAAAAATTCTGGAGTGACTTCAGTTGCTGTTCTGGGTCCGGAAGTAGGATATGTGAACAGTTTTCCTTTTATTCTTCATACATTTGTACATTCACCTTTATCCGTCACATTTCACATTTTTTTATGTAAAGTTTTTTTTTCTCTCTTTTTTTGGTAATTAGTATAATTTCACTTTACACTTTGTATTTAAAAATGTAATAATTTGCTTCATAGTTTAAAATATTGGGCTGTTGGCTCTGAACGCTAGGATACAACGGTACGTACCTGGGTACTGCGTTATTTAGTTAATTTTTCGAACTCTGGCGATTTTATGTAAATAATCAGTACACAATAGGAGTCAGTACAGCACGAGGAAGACCCTCGACAAAGTTCAAAGGCTTGCCTGTGTGTGCATCACTGGAGCTATGAGAACCTGTCCAGCTAGGGCACTTGAGATCATTACAGATCTCACACCTCTACATCTAGTGATAGAAATATCTACCCAAGAGGCAATTCTTAGAATATCTAAGGAAGGTTCAGACAATGAGAGTATTAAAAATTAGGGAGCCTAGTCCTCTCTAACAAAATACATCTCATCAGCGAATCTTCCCAGTGACGAAATGATCAAGAAAGTAAGTATCGAAAATAATTTCACTACGATGCTAAATACGAGGAGAGACTAGGAAAGGGAATACACCATCCTAACTCTCAAAGAAAACACCATTAGATGATATACGGATGGTTAGAAAACCCCCACTGTAGCAGGCGCTGGAGTATTTTGGCCGGCACCAGATAACCATTATCGTTAGGCTCCTTCCCAAGCGTCGTTCAGGCAGAAATACTTGCGATCGAAAGATGCGTGGAAATGAACCTAGAAAGAAACTATCAGAAATGTGACATATTCATCCATGCATTGAGCTCCCATGTCATTGACTCAAAGTTGGCATGGGAGTGCCGAAGAAAACTTGATGAATTAGGCAAGAATAACAGGGTCTCTTTAGTCTGGGTTCCTGGCCACTCGGGAATCACGGGAAATGGAGAGGCCAATACACATGCCAGGAAAGGAGCACAAACGACCTTTATTGACCCGAAGCATTTCTGTAGTGTAGGAAAATGCTCCTATAAGAAATAGTTTCGGAAGAAAGAGGAAACCGAAAGAGAAATGCTCTGGCGTTGCCTTCCCGGGCTAGAAGATTCCAAAAAGTTCTTGCGGAACTTTGACACTGTTAGATTCAAAAAATATTTGAACCTCAGTAAAAATAAGCTACATCTCCTCACGGGCTTTCTTACAGGACACTGCCGCCTTAGGAAGCACTTAATGAGAATAGGTCTAGCAGAAATTGCCCAGTGTAGGTTTCAGTGCATTGTAGCCTCCTTAAAATCTAATCTAATCTCAGATTAAACGTTGTTTTATTTGTAATTTGTGATTATATTCAAATTAATATTTTCATATACATAACAACCAGGAACCAGGAACAGAACTTAATTACAGTCCACCGTCTTGGATAACAGCACGTATGTTGAAAGCGTCGTTACGCACGATTATAGAGCGTTGCTCCAAAGTGGATTAGCACCTCAAACTACTTCATTTTCCGGTCCTTCCAGCCGCATCGTAGCAAAACCAAAATAAAATACTTCAAAGAACATTTCCAAAACCGCTGTACGAATATTCCACGTGCAAAAGTGAACTTTCAAACTTTATTCCCGATATAACTGTTTCAAGGCTACTAAGTAGTAGCAGTTGCATTTCCAGAGTCCAATATCTGAACTTTATTAGTATAGGTGACGTGATGGACCCCAGAAAAATACACATGTATTCAATTATATTATACATTTACAAAAATAAAAATATATTAAATTGGCCAAGCCATCAATATCAAACGCGACATCGAGAAAACAGTGGTGTTTTAATTGAAACAAGTAAGAAGACCATAGGGCAACGATGTCTTACTTACCTTGCCGGTAGGGTGTTTAACTTTCTACCTAATATATATAAAACATATTTAACTACATTGAATTCGGAAGAGATGATAAAAAATAGATGTAAATTTTTTGTTAAAGATTTAGAGCAGGAAGCGTTTCATAAATTAATAGATATAAAAAATTAATTGTCTAAATTATACAAATATAAGTAGTACTCGATTGTGGTCAAATTTTAGTCTTAATCTTGATTTTAATTTTTAGTTTTTAAGGAGAGCGTTTTCACCCATTTATGTTTTTATATAAATGTACAAATGTACTGTATCTGTAATACGATGGTAATTTTTTTTTATTATTGTGAATCACTGAGCTAAACCCATCTTCAACCATTTACGGTCTTATGGGCTACGGGAAGTTTTCTTCATAGTATTTACGAAATTGTTACCATAACCCAGATAGTACTAGATATTCAATGGACGTACTAAAAATATTCGATTTCGGATAATGTAATATTCTATGTACCCACTTTAAATATTTATATCCTTTCTCGAATATTCTATGGACCACGAAATGGGAAATTTTTTAAATATTCTTTAAAAGTTTCCAAGGAATATTCAAGAATATTCTGAGGATATCTGTTGAATGTATATAACAAGATAATCCAGAATATTCATAGAACATTCCAATAGGCATATTCCACAAATATCCAAGTAATATTAAGAATATTATAAGGATATCTGTGGAACGTATATAGCAAAATGGATGATACCCTAATTTTCAATTGAAAAATTAAATCATGGGAAACGTAGAGTTCAATTTAATTTATTCATATATAAATATAAGATGTACCTCATCACATGACTGAAACTAACATAATTTTCAAATACGAGATTACAAAATTTACTGACTTCCTCCATACTCAACGACACTTTTTGAAACCGGTTTCTACTGTTCTTTACATTTTCCTGTTTTTCCTGTTTTCAATTCAACTTCTTTGTTTGTTATGTTCTTGTCCAACTTTTGGACGGTATCTGAAACAATAAAATAGTTATTTTTTTTTACTAGTAAGTAATTTCTATTCTACTGTGATTTTTGTGTATGTATGTATAACAATTTAAAATGTAATCTTGAAAACTGAAACTTTAAAGATGAAATTAAACAAGCATGTAATGCCAAAAAAAAATCTTGCAGAAGACATTGAAAAAGCGAAATATTCCAAACAAAATAGTGATTAGAAGTTAGTTGTTTCTTGTACATGCTATATTAAATTAATTTACATGTACATTCCAAAATAAAATAACATGATTATACCTATTTCTCTTTATATGCAAGCATATACTCTGTAGCCCTCCATTAGATACTCTGTCAGGATTTTTTGCAAGAATCTTCTAATATATTGTTACAAATAAGTACCTTCCAATCTTGCCAGAGGTACAACCTAAAATTATATTAATATGGAAGTTAATGCCATAAATTTTAAAAATTGAACAATTACAGTTTAAAAGCAAAGTTATAACAAACGAACAAAAATATAAGACTGCTTCATTTGTGTCAACAGTATACATATGCATTAAACTATACAATTAACCAACAATTACTTTTATTTACCAAATGTCAGAACTAATTTAACTTTTAATTATCAGATTACCAGTTGTGTAGAGCTTTCAAGTAAATCTCATTTAATAAAATAAATAGAGGTAACTATAGGCAATTTGATTAAGGAACTCATAGCATACATCTCAGTAACATAATTACGTGAAACTACCTGAGAAAATAAAATTTTGTTGTACCTTTAGCAACGAGATCAATTTCTACTCAGTTACAAGCATTCTTTCGCCATTGGGAGTTATGCGATACTTTATATGATAAAAGGAATAATTACAACTGAAAACGTTTAACTATTAATTTTGTTACAAAAATTTGGGAAATCAACAATTATTTGAATATTTTCATGCAATAAAATATAAAAAGTAACACATAAATACTCCAATATTTCGAGGCAGTTTCATTTTGATTTGGATATAATATTGAATGTTCAACTTACACAAAAAATTCATAAGATTCTTTGTTCAGCATAGCTCACTCAACTTCTTCTAACTTTTCCTCATCATTTATTGGAAATTGTAGCAGCAACTCGATAATTTTCTAAAAAATGCATTGATAAATCAACAGGCAATAAAAACATACAATAAAACGTACCTGTTTTGATGAGTGAGGTCGTATGTATTAGTTCCACCCGTAGCATAGGACACACCGTAGAAACAAATTTGAACAACTTATCACTGGTAAAAAATTGACCGATTAATTAACGTTCAAAAATAATTAATCATACTATTACTATTTCACCAATAACAATAACCTATATAAGATGGTCGAACCGCCATTTTTCGCTGGTCGTTACCGTCAACTGTCAACTGCAACTACTGACGCATGCGCATGGAACAGAAAGAGCGATTGAACAAAAATCAATAATCATAGAATATTCTTAGAATTATTTGATTCGAATATTCGAAGAAGAATAATCTGAGGATATTCCAACTAGACTTACAATGAATATTCGATGTAGGTATAACGACAGATATTCTAGATATCCCCAGAATAACCCTATAATATTTGGATATATATCTTCCAAATCGAAGACTGTCAGAACATCCCATGGATATGTGGTGCTATTTGGGAACCTATGTAAACATTTTATTGAATAAACTATTATTATTATTATTATTATTATTATTATTATTATTATTATTATTATTATTATTATTATAGTATGTAACATTCTGTGTTACGGGCTTTTAATTGATTTTTTATTGTTGAATTGCGATGAATAGTGTTTTTATGAATGTGTTTTGTAAATATTAATAGGACTACCTTAAAACTTAAGGGTTTTTGAGTTATACTTTATTGTTGAATTGCGCTTAATATTGTTAATATTGTTTTTATAAATGTGTTTTTGTGAATATGAATGATACTAGTTTGAAACTCAAAGGATTTTAAATGATATTTTATTGTTAAATTGAAGTTGAAAATGATTTTATTGTGTGGTTTTGTAAATTATGACGCAATTAGTTTCAAACTGATTAGTTTATTGACCACGTATTTTATGAATATGTGTTATTTTAAATTCGGATGTGCAAATTTATATCTGTGTAATTGTTTATTTTCAATCTCAAATAACTGTAATTAGGACAAATTATGAGGACTAAAAAAATACTATGTATTTCAACTAGTCAATAAACCACCTACCTACCTACCTATTATTATTATTATTATTATTATTATTATTATTATTATTATTATTATTATTATTATTATTATTATTATTATTATTATTCCTTTTTGTGTCACCGGATTTACACCCGGCGTGTTTCAACGACAGTCGGCCTCAACAGCAAGACTTTCGTTGGGTGTCACTATTCTAGAAATGACCTAACAATGTTTGTCGCATCCAGGATTACCGATTTTTGCATTAATCGGTAGGTTGACTCAGAAATATCAATGTCTTTGAGGGAAGTACTTAGTTTCTTGGGAATTAGCCCCATACAGGATAAAACAACTGGAATGATCTTGACTTCTTTAAGATTCCACAATTCTTTTATTTCGGTCCTTAGCTCGGCGTATTTGCTTAGTTTTTCATTGTATTTGCTTTCTGTGTTAGAATTATTTGGGATCGATATGTCAATAAGCAGAGCTTGCTTGGATTGTTTATTAATAACTGTGAACTGTGATGTCCGGCCTGTTGTGTCGTACTGTTACGTCCGTCATGATAGTTTTATCCCAGTAGATCTTAACATACTGATTTTCTATAACTGGAGGGGGCTTATATTTGTAATATAGCTCGTTGTTTTGTGGATCAAGTTTAAGTTTTTTCAGTACTTCTAGGTATACTACTGTAGCAACTTTGTTGTGTCGTTCTAGATATTTAGTTTCAGCTATGCTTTGGCAACTAGAAAGAATGTGTTCAATCGTTTCTTGACTTCTGTTGCACTTTCTGCACCTATCTGTTGGTATTTCTTCCTTCAAGATATACTTTTGGTAATTCCTCGTTTTTATAACCTGATCTTGTATACCAACCATAAAACCTTCAGTTTCTGGGAACAGCGTTCCAGTTTTAAGCCATTCAACCGATTTAGCTTGATCTATCGTGTCTTTCTGTATTATTATTATTATTATTATTATTATTATTATTATTATTATTATTATTATTATTATTATTATTATTATTATTATAGGTCGGACACCATAAAAATTGATGCACTTTTCACTGCACAATCACCCCCTTGTTTTATTTAATTAAGTCAATTTTTTGTTAATCAAAATATCTATATTATTTTTCCAACATTCTTTTAAATATACATCAATAAAATCTTTCTTCTTTAATAATATTTGACAGGCCATATATTTTTCTTCTTCCAAACTTGTTACCCACACTGTATGAATTGGTTCAGTATTCACGACAAAAACAAACAAAACGCTATTTATGAATGAAATACCAACAGCACCTATTATATTTAAAGAAAAAACGTAAACAAAGATAACATAAATGGTTAACCAGGTATCCTTGAATAAAAAAAGAAATATTTATTGGTCTTTACTGAATGTGTAGGTTGTAAGTCATCTAATTCCAAAGAATAACGTTGATTCAGAAAGTACGGATTGTATGGTGACGTCACAACACGATCGATGACTCGAGTCTGTGTGTGTGTTTGTTGGAATCCAATTGATTAACGCTATAAAAATGCAGTATTAGCGAGTAGGATTCGCAAATTATATGATGGACATCACGATTTTTCATGATAACTAAAATAGTGGCTATCCTATAATTTATTATGTGTATTGAATATTATACATATCGTCACCCTAATTATCAAACCTCGTAACTCCAAAATCACAAAAGTTACAGGAAACACAAACATGGAATGGTTTTTCTATTTATTCGTATCGGAAGCTCCTTCCATTCTTCAGAATACCTTAGTTAAAAATCAATGGTACCACTTGGATTATACTTCAACGCACGAATATCTATTACTACTGGATCTCCCACCTTCTTACCTAGTCTAATAGAATTTATTGTTTAAACTTTACTGTAGTTTTTAAAATAAGTATGATTCAGGTACTTCACTACCGATGGTTTGGGAGTTTTTGTTGCATTTGTACAAATTTTAACGTATTCGGCAGGAACGTTTATATTTTGATTTCTCAACTCCCTTTCAATACATGAGTGCATTGAATCAGCCTCCATTTGGGTGTGCCCGTTTTCTAAGTACTTTTGAATTACACAAACTTTATTTTTGACGGAAAAATTTTGTAAAGCACTTGCAAGTGTTGCGTTCTGATTTTTTCCGGTACACCCATCACTAAATAATATCAAGTCTTCATTTAGTCGCAATATTTCTAATTGACTTTCAAGAAAATGACAAATTATTGTTGAAAATTCGTTTTCTCCAACCGTACCTTCTGATTCATTCCAAATAAAGCAGTAAGCATCGTGAGTTTTAATGTCGTAAACCGTGAAGTTAGTAGGTACGGCGAGTTTTGTTTTATAATATGAATAAGAAACATTTGATTTCGGGTTTAAAAGTACGGCTTGTAAGTCCATCGTAAATACTTTGTTTTTATCACTTTTTTTATCATTGTCTTTTTCTATCCTAGCTTCTTTTTTATTTTCTAGATGAACGTCGTATTCTTCCTGAGCTATGTTATTTATTTTTCGTGCAACACATACATCGTATTCATCTTTTTTACTTGAAAATAAGCTCAAATTTAAATCATAAAACACATTAAAAAAATAGGTGTTTGAAAGCGGATTTGTTTGTTTTTCTTGACACCATTTTTTAGAGTAGACCTCATACAATTGTTGATTTGATTTCCAAACAGGTTCTAAATACAATTTTTTTGTTGTTGAGCGACAGTAGTGTGATTCCATTTTTGGCAATTTCAGCAAAAAGCAGCAGCCTTTTCTTTTTCCATGAGTTTCCATGAGCGTATCTCCATTCCCCTATATCCATTGTGTTCAAAAACATTTTTTTGCACAACCTTCATCATCTCATTATCTTTTCGTAAATAGTAGATAAACGGATTGGTTCTCCTTAGTTTGTTTTCATTTTTTCTATCTCTTTGTCTTTTAGTACTGGACACCTTTACATTCAGCTGAATAAATACATGTTTTTCCTTCCAATTCAATTGCCAAAAGTCAATAAATATTATTTTTCTATTGTCTTCTGTAAGTAGATAACATTTTAAGGTGTTTTTTTGTTTTTCCCGTTAAAAATTTTTACAACATATTATTTTTATATTTCGCTTTTCTTTTGAAATATCGTACTTCCATCCAGTGTCTACCAGTTTTTTCCATTATACTTCTTTCCGGATTCACGATTTTTTTTAATTTCCTCTCTTTTCCAAGTACTCTGTTTCACATGTCTTCTTTTTTTTCTTTTTTTAAAGGTTCCTCTTCAGTTTCAATTTTGTTTTCAATGTTGGTAGATACATTTTCATGATCTGGATCTTTACTCTCTATTGTTGCATCAGGGAGTTGTACATTATTTAACAAAGGCGCAGTGTCGGAATCAGAGAGAGCATTTTCAGTAAGAAGGGAATCATTTTTTACAATGGTATATAATTAAAGGGCGGAATATATGCAAGGTGCATATATTTGCATATTTTGCATATTTTTACAAATTTCATAAAAAATTGCATATTTCGGCAAAAATAAAATTTGTGTGCATATTTTTATGTTTTTCGTTTTATCAAAAGATTAAGTGCGACCCTTGCAGATAATTGAAATAATTTAAAAGGTGGGTAGGTTTTATTATTTAGATTAGATTAAAAAGGTCTTTAATTAAGTTTTTCATTCCCTAATTACAAAAAGGTTAGAAAATAGATATGTACATGAATAGACGAAAGTATTTCGTTGCCGAAACTAGTTAGGGTAACTTTTTTATTGGGGAATGCGGCAATGTGATAAAGAAAACTCTGTTTAGTTAATCCTAAGCTTTCTATAATTTATTATTATCATTATCAAAGAATCTACAAAATAAATATTATATAAATTTAAAATATTTTTTAAAGTGAAAATATTTTTTACTTACACTAATTGAGGTTGTTCACAATAATATAATATCTATTTATATGAAGAAACATCATTGTACAATTTAATCGTTAAAATATTTAAATTGGCATGTACCAAATTGATGACAATTTGTGACAAGTTGATGTCATAAAAAACATTTTTATATATATATATATATATATATATATATTCAGTACATTAGTATAGTATATAATAAAATGTTTACTATACTCTCATTATATTTAAATGAAATATAAGTAAATCAATAAACAGAATCATCCTCTATAACGCCTTGATCTTCATTATTATATTTTTTGTCGAATGATAATAAATAACTATAAATTGAATTTAGATTCTGAATATCAGTTCTTTTATTTAAACAATTATTCTCTTGAGCAATGAATGTCATTTCCAGGAAAATCCTTTTAGAGTAATTGTCTTCTTTACACAAAATTTTGAAGTTTTTATAATCAATTATATGTTTTGTTGAGAAAACGTGTTCTGCTAATGCTGAACGTTCTGGGTTTAATCTTGAATCACTCTTATGTAGAGCTAAGCGCTTAAAAATTTTTTGAGAAGTCTGACCCACATATACAGATTCGCATGTAGAGCATGTTAATCTGTATACAACATTAGAACGTTCATAAATTTTCAACGAAAATTAATTTGATAAAGCAAATGAAAAATAGAGTAATCAATATTTCAGATAATACGATGCACAATAAAAATTTAAATATATTATCGAATCTATTCATAAATAATGGATATTCAAAAACATTAGTGAGGAAAATACTATTTAACAATCCTCATACAATACAATTATCTAATGAACCAAATTTATCAACTGATAACGTAGAAAATATAACGAATACAAATTCAACCAATACCTTTTTTGCATCTTTACCATATTTTAGAGATCTTACACCTATAATTTCCAAAATTTTAAAGGAAGTAACTAACATAAAACTTGCAAATAAAAATGTTCTGACAATTAATCGTGTTCTTAGTAAATTGAAAGAAATTGATCCTTATACTGAACGTTCTAATGTTGTATACAGATTAACATGCTCTACATGCGAATCTGTATATGTGGGTCAGACTTCACAAAAAATTACTAAGCCTTAGCTCTACATAAGAGTGATTCAAGATTATACCCAGAACGTTCAGCATTAGCAGAACACGTTTTCTCAACAAAACATATAATTGATTATAAAAACTTCAAAATTTTGTGTAAAGAAGACAATTACTCTAAAAGGATTTTCCTGGAAATGACATTCATTGCTCAAGAGAATAATTGTTTAAATAAAAGAACTGATATTCAGAATCTAAATTCAATTTATAGTTATTTATTATCATTCGACAAAAAAGATAATAATGAAGATCAAGGCGTTATAGAGGATGATTCTGTTTATTGATTTACTTATATTTCATTTAAATATAATAAGAGTATAGTAAACATTTTGTTATATACTATACTGATGTACTGAATATATATATATATATATAAAAAATGTTTTCTATGACAACATCAACTTGTCACAAATTGTCATCAATTTGATAACATGCCAATTTAAATATTTTAACGATTAAATTGTACAATGATGTTTCTTCATATAAATAGATATTATATTATTGTGAACAACCTCAATTAGTGTAAGTAAAAAATATTTCTACTTTAAAAAATATTTTAAATTTATATAATATTTATTTTGTAGATTCTTTGATAATGATAATAATAAATTATCGAAAGCTTAGGATTAACTAAACAGAGTTTTCTTTATCACATTGCCGCATTCCCCAATAAAAAAGTTACCCTATACATGAATATATATAAAAAGTGCCGGTGTTCTGGCGATTTTCTTCCCCTCTCGTCTATCCGGTAAGTACTCACGGCTCCTTGCTAATAGCATTATCCGTATGTTTTCGCTGGATGTATAACTTTGTCCCTAATATAGACGTTTCGCTTCTACAATCTTTCGACTCGGGTATTCCCAGAACAACAGCTGAAAAACTGGGTTTCAAATTGATACGGGGTTTAGTTTTCGAGAAAGCAACATGGCAGACGTTAATTTGTTGTTATATAATGCGTGAATGAGTATAGGTTTGAATTTTGTGGTGCAAAGGCATCGCTATTGTACATCGAGACTTTTACTCCCTTTGTGATATATATGGTTCGGAATTCAAAAATCTAGTTATGTAATTAACGATCCATGCAGAAGCCTACACCCACTATCTCGGATGCCTTCTGCGCGATTTGCGTCTTTGAGTTTGTTTCGAAGATCTTGTGGCAGACAGTAGTTATAAAAATTATCTGAGATTTTATTGATAAAGTCTTTGATAGTGGGTATATTTGCCTTGTCATGTAACCAGGAAGTTTTAGGTAATTTCGGATAAACCGCGTTATGATTTAATGCCATTCTGAGACATTTGTTTTGTATCACCAGCAGGGAGTGAAAATTATGTTTGGTGCCTGTGTAATATATGGGTGCAGCGTAAGTGAGTATAGGTCTTATGATTTGTTTGTATATTAATATTTTGTTTTGACTTGTGAGTTGACTGTGTTTGCATATAAGTGGGTATAGTTGCAATCTTAGCCTTTTGTATTTGTAGTGAAATGTGCAAATTTGCCGAAGTATTTCCTTGCATTGTGTACCCTAAATATTTTAGGGTATTGCTAGGGGCAAAGTAATGCCCAATTACGCAAAGCTGAGATTGCAGTGGATCGGCTTTCCTAGCTATTCTTCTGAGTAATAAATACACTGTTTTTGAAGTGTTAATAGCTAGTTTGTGTTCGTTGAAATAGGGTGTAATTTTTGTGTTAATATGATTTTGTACTGTGTTGAGTGCATGTTCTTGATTCTTTGCTGTTGCTACAAAACAAGTATCATCAGCATACATTGCCGTTAATAATTTAGGGGATGTTGGGAGATCTTGGACAAATAGGGAGTATAACAAAGGTGATAAGACAGAACCTTGTGGTACTCCAGCCCTTATGTTGTATGGACCTGCTGAGTGCTCATAAAGTTTAGAATAAAACTTCCTGTTAGTTAGATAAGAATTTATGATTTTTATTAAGTAATCCGGAATTTTTACTTTGATTAGTTTATAAATCAGCCCCTCACGCTATACGGAGTCAAAAGCTTTTTGGACGTCCACTGTGACCATGATCGCTTTGTGTTTTTGTTGAAATCCTTCCCGGATGTAATCTATAACACGAATGATCTGGGCCACAGTACTGTGTCCGCTTCTGAATCCGTACTGCTCGGGGGGAATGATATGATTTTTATTAACAAATGATTGCAATCTTTTTAAAATTATTCTATCTATCACCTTTGCGATATTGTTCAGAAGGGAAATTGGCCTGTACTATCCACATAACTAGGTTGTTTGTTAGCTTTGACAATTGGTATGATGTTGGAAATCTTGAGCATATCGGGATACTCTCCGTTTTTGATGATGTAATTTACTATATATGTTAATTGAGCAATTGCTTTTTTTGGAAGATTCTTTAATAATATGTTATGTATTTCGTCTAAGCCTGGGGCTGTTTTGTTTTTTAGTTTCTGTATTGTGATGTAAACTTCTGTAAATGATACAAGATCTTTGGTGTTATGTGTGTTTATTGAGTGTAAATGTTGATGTACTGAATGAATTAGGTTATGATGTTGTTGTGTGTGTAGTGTATTATTTATGAAATTGTTTTGAAAGTACTCCCCGAATTTCTCCGTTTTATTATTATATGGTTTATAAACCCATTTTATTATTATATGGTTTATTGCCGGCATTTATTGGATGTTTAGGAATTTCCAAGTAATCAGTTGCCTAATTCACCGAACCGAAGTCGTATTCGGTGGTAGTAAGTATTGTCACCGAACAGAAACTTCTGTTCGGTGCGCGAATGAATTCATAACAAAACTTTCTTTTTTCGGGATCTAGTTGGAATGCGGCGGCTTGCTTTTATACTTCAAAGTACCGACGCCAAGTGAACCTTCTTGTCTTGTTTCTTTTCGGTGCCTAATTGGAGATAATATGTGGTCTCTTCTTTTGTATTTATATTGTATAGTTTAGTTTGTCGATAGATTCCAGTGTGAAAAGAGTGATTTCGAAAATATTTATTTCAAACGCCTAAAATGCCGAAAGCCGCTTCGCGGATTAAAAATTTTCCTGAGTTGTAGTTTAGTGGGGATAAAGTGTTTTGCAAAGTTTGTGCCAAAATCATTGTTTGTGAAAAGAAGTTCCAAATTGATCAACACTTGAAAACAGCTCTGCATAAAGCTAAGTTGCAGAAAAATAAATCTGTGCCTGTTCAGCAGTGTGTGCAAACCGCATTTCAAAATGTCAAACTAAAGAGTGAAAAGGAGGTGTTTCATCAAGACTTATGCAAAGCTTTAATCGCAGCAAATATACCTTTGAAGAAACTGCAAAATACACAATTCAGAGATTTTTTGCAAAAACATTGTAATCAAAACATCCCTGACGAATCTACACTTAGAAAGAAGTATGTGCAAACAGTATACGAAACCGTATTGGGAGAAATTAAAGTTTCACTGGGCGATGAACATTTTTATATTATTGTTGATGAAAGCACAGACTCATGTGGTCGATATATCGCACATCTTATGATTGGAGGGCTTCAAGAAAATGAGCCAGGGAAGCCATATTTAATATCTTCTAAACAGTTACATAAAACAAATAATGTGACCGTAACTCGATTTATTCAGCAGTCTCTATCAAATTTTTTTTTACCAAATCCAGTTCCAGTAGAGAAGTTTTTAGTGTTTTTGTCTGACGCAGCGCCGTATATGGTTAAAGTAGGCCAAAACTTAAAAATATTTTATCCCAATATGGTACATGTCACTTGCCTTTTACACGGGATAAACAGAGTTGCAGAAACTATTAGAACAGCATATCCCCTGGTGAACAAATTAATTTCAAATGTAAAGAAAGTGTTTTTGAAAGCACCTCTAAGAGTGCAGATCTATAGAGAGAAATTGCTAGGAGTTAGTTTACCTCCAGAGCCCGTAATTACTCGATGGGAAACATGGATTAAGGCCGCGATATTCTACGCAGACCATTTTGAAGCCATTAAAGACATAGTTTTAGATTTAGAAGACAATTCACGTGTGTATTGCAAAGTCAAGCAGTATTCAAAAATGTAAATTTAGCTAAGGAACTTGTTTTTATTAAGCTTAATTTTAGTTTTATACCATATATAATAACTTCGTTAGAAAGTAGGAATATAAGTTTAAGAGAATCAATTAATATTGTTGAAACTTTTTCCGACAAATGCAAAAAAGTTCCCGGTGATGTAGGAAATCAAGTAAGAAGTTATTGTGGGAAAGAATGAAGGCTTCAAGTATTTAATGGAAGTCAAAAATATTTTTGATACTAAACCATCCAACGAAGTAATACCTTGGCCTTATAACTTACTACCCAAATTAAAATATTGCCAGATCACATCGGTAGATGTTGAAAGAACTTTTTCTTTGTACAAACATATTTTTACAGACAGAAGGCAAACACTTTTATCGGAAAATTTTGAAAAATATATCGTTATAAATGCATTTTATACTATTTCAGGTTAAAAATTTTACCTATTATATTTTTCTTTTAATTTTACTTAAAATAAATAATTTTTGTAAGAGTCGGCGTATCTTTATTTCCATTTTTCCATGTTATATTCAAGGCATATAATTGCATATTTTGACAAATAAATGCATATTGTTGCATATTTCAAAGAAAAACTATGCATATATATGCGCATATTTTAACTGAATTGACGTGCATATATTCCGCCTTTTATATATAACGGTATGTCACCATCAGTATTTACAGCACTGGTCCCAGTAACAGAATCTTCAAAAATTAATTCATGTTGGAGTGCCATTTCCAAACATTTTTTGGAGCGCGAGTCATTCTGAAAGTTTATTTACGATTTGTTAATGCTATTGAAACAAAGTAATACCAGTAACTTACATCTCTTTTTTTTAGTATTTAACGTAAAACACAATTAAAGCTTCTATCAAACCAAATATTATAATAAATTTTATCTTGTGTCTGTCACAGCTTTTAAAGTTTTTAGGTTAGAGATCATGGGGTTACGAGGTATTCTAGGGCACGCGGATGTATATGAAGTTAAGAGGTTTTCTCTTCTTTCCATATTTATTAAAATAAAGTAATATGGAGTTACATGGTTTTCTCCATAATAGGTAGTTTTTTTTCTCTCACAGATGGCACCAAAATCTCATTTTTGACCAAGATTGGAGTTACGAGGTTTGATAATTAGGGTGACGATATAAAAAAGAATCGTTGTTATAAATAGTATATTCGAGTATGGAAATGCGAATTCCCACGAGTGCCGGATTCGATTTTTTCTACAGCCATAAAGAAATGAGAAATTTGAACATTTTAATTTATTTATGTTTCTACAAAAAATTGCACAAATTTAAAGAATAGTTATATAGAAAACTCTAGGCATCGAGGAACAGCTGACTTAGTTCTGTTGTTGCTGACAAATGACGTGAACTTATTGTAGGATTTACAGCTATTCGAACAAAAATGTCATTTTCTTGATTACGTGTGATTTGTTTCGGACGTCCACCCAGTGCCGTTCCTGGGGTGGCGAACGCCTGCATGCAAGAATAATTTTGTGCGCCCCTATATACTATGCTTAAATTTTGATGATAAGGCCAATTTTTATAATCATTTTTAGTTTGGGATTTAAACTGAATAGTTTCCTTATAGACTAAAGACTAAAGTCACTTTAGTGTAAGTGTTTGATTATGAAAATGGGCGTAATAAAATAAAACATCGAAAAAATATGAAAAAAAATTTATTTTCGACATCAAATAAAATAGACTATTAACGTACAATATAGGTCATAAATAAAACACGTCCATTCGGAAATTAACAAAAAATATAATATAACTCAATTCACTCAACTGAGTGAATTGATTTAAAACTCTCAAACGTCGCTCAACGCAAACAAATCCGATAACTTGAAAATGTGCAAGATCTGTCTAATACCTAAGTACCTAATGATCAAATAACAAGGTAGTTTTAGAACATTACACGTCTTGCTTTTGCAGATGCAAGCTCATTGATCATTTCATTGTGATCGATGGCTTCACATATTTTATTTTCGATTGAAATAACAGCTAAATCTGAAAACCTTTCCTGGCACATCGAAGTTCTCAAATAAGATTTTACAAGTTTTAGCTTTGAAAAACTCCTTTCGCCAGACGCAACAGAAATCGGCAGCGTCAAAAATATCCTTAATGCTATAGACAGGTTTGGAAACAAAGACTGCAAATTTTTCTTGGTTATATAATTCAGAATATCTATGGGTGAGTCTGAGGTATTGCGAGAGTCTTTGACAGGGTTAAGGATTTTGTATGATGAAATTTCATTGTACAAATCAAGACCATCAATATCCTTGCAAACATTTCCTTCATGGTGAATTTGCAAAGCCAAATCCAAATCTATGCACGATCGTTTAATCTCATCAGAATTTAGGTTTTGAAAATCACTCAAAAATCCAAATAAATCATTGCATTGCTTCAATCTCTCGAAACGACTTTGTAGGGATTGAACTGTTGTATCCAAAATTTGGAAATAAAAACTGATCTTAAATTTTCGCTTTGGATCTATAACTGGATCGTCTGTACTTTCATATGAAAATTGACGCTTTCTCTTTCGTTCCCTAATTGAAAGAAATGTTTGCTCTACATCATTTTTTCCAGCTTCGGCTTTAGGCTCATTCACAAAAACATCAAAATTTTCATCTGACCTTTTTTCAGTGAAGTAGTTGATGAGACTTTTTATTTCTCTATGGCATTCATTAACAACTGTATTTGGATTCTGTATCATTTTACTCACTATATTGACCTTTGACAATACATCGTACCAAATAATGATGGAACAAATAAATTTAAACGTTTTAATTTTTTTTAAAAGTACCTTTGCTGAATGTTTGGTATCCATGTCTCTTGAATTATTTTCCATCAAATCAAGTAAACTCCTACAAATCTCGAGAAGTTGAAATCTAAGAGGTTGAACGGCTCTGACTCTGCTTTCCCATCGAGTTTTACTCACTGACTTTAAAGAGACATTTTGTAAATTTCGCTTTAAAATATTCCACCTGTAGGGTGAAGCAGAAAAAAAATTGAACAGCTCCTGAATAATTGAAAAAAAAACCTACAATCTCTTCTGAGATTTTAGCTGCATCATTAACTGTCAAATTTAATGTATGAGCACAACAAGGCAAATAAATAGCTCTCGGGTTAATTTTTTTAAATTGAGCTTGAATGCCCACATGCTTCCCAGACATATTTGCGCCATTGTCATAACCCTGACCTCTCATATTAAGAAAATCAATTTCAAAAGTTGGTAGTGTCTCATCTCTCAACAGATTGAAAAGCCCTTCTCCTGTACTATCCAAAACTTTAAAAAACCCCAGAAAGTGTTCTCTTATTTCAACCTCATTTGAAGAAAAATGAGCAAAGCGAATTATGAAAGTCAACTGCTCAACATGACTAGCATCTGGAGTTTCATCCAAAATTATTGAATAATATTTTGCTTTCTTGAGGCAGTTCAAAATTTCTATGCGAATATTTTTTGATAATAGATGGATTAATTCATTTTGAAAGTTATTGCCTAAATAATGGGGCATGTTTTTTTTCAACTCTTTAGACCTTTGAATATTGCTCAGGTGCTCCATCATAATCGGATCGAATTTGGCAATCGTTTCGACCAGTTTGAGAAAATTACCATTATTTGATTCAAAAAGATTAGAGCTGTCACCCCTGAATGCTAAATTCTGACTGGCCAAATATTGCACAATACAAATCATTCTTTTGATTATTGCACGCCATCGTCTTTTTTCATTTTCGTAATGATGTTGTTGCTCTTTATCAATTGTGCAATCTTTGCTCAAACGCAATTTTAATTCGTGCCATTTTTGAGCCCCTTTCATATGTTCCATACTATTTTCATGTCGGGAAATATTAACAGAAAGGTGCCTCCAATCGGAGTACCCAGTGGTCAATTGATGAGACAAAGCGCTAAAAACTTTACAAAAAAGTTTTTTAATTTTGAGTGAATTTACATCATGTGAATATAATTTTACACCCTTACAATATGGTATTTTAATGTTTTTATTCGAATGACTCAATCATAACGATGATTCTATCTTGAGTATTGTTTTTGATCAGCTTGATGGCTTTGACAACTACTTTTTTAAATGACGACGGCTTTGATAATGGCTTAACAGCCGAAAGCGCTTAGCCTGATAGTAATAAACTAATACACACTGAGTATTCGTCGTTTTCATTCACTCAATTTGCATCTAGTGTGTACACCATATCCACAGGCATTTGTAATGTTATGAAACAGCACACTGGTATAGTCCCTGAATCCGACTCTGTCTGAGCCATGTATGAAAGTTAAAATTAAGGCGGATGCGCAGAGATTTCTTAGAATTGTTTACGATTGTGACTATCTTATCTAGACATTGTTTTTGTGACCGGTCTTATCTAGAAAACGGGAGAGCCAATAGTTTTTGAGTACACCGCAATCTAGAACTATCTAGTAAAAAAAGCACTCATATATAAAGGACCGACCATGTAGGGTTGAGTTTTAGTTTAAAAAGTGATCTCGACAAATAAACACGAATACACCGAAATAGCGAACAGTAAAGTGTTGATATAAATTAATAATTAAGTTTGTGTGCATATAAATTAAAGTGATTAGTTGAGTATATATAAATTAAGTGTTAGTGTTTAAATAAATTAGTAAGTAGCCATACCGAGTGTTTAAAGTTTATCCCACCCGTTTACTGTTTAAATAAATTAGAAAAACATTACAATATAAACTGTTATTGGTAAAACTTAACATGTACACCCTATTGGTAGAAGCCATCATTTTATTAAAAAAATTGGTTAGTCTTTGTAGTACACATTTTTTTAACGTACTTTATTTTTATCCACGGTCTTTTGGGCACACCGGAAGGATGTACTAATATGAAATAACTACTTACGGTATACCATGTCAGTTCTACTAACCTAATAAATTGGGAACTTGTGTTATACCTCTACATTAAATTAATGGAAAATGTTTGTTTGTTTATTTAATTCGCATTATTTTAGAAAGTATTATTGTAAAATAACGCAAATATTTGTTGAATGGTGGAAGCATATTATTAGCTGAGATGTGGTTGATGAATTTTCTTTTTCGCGAGTATCCTTTAGTGTCCTTCAATATTTGATGAATATGTTTTGCTTCCCTCGATGGAATTAATCGACTTTTAGCCTCACAATCACACTACACTACAACTGGAATCTTTATTTTCTGAAACCTGTATAAAGCCAAATTTCCTGTATTATATTAATGAATCACATTCGCCCAACAAAACAATTACTTACAACATACGATTTATATTAGTTGTTTATAAAATAATGTGAATTAATCAAAAACGTAATTGAACAAAAATGTGTGTTATGTTATAGTATAGAAAAATATGTTATTAGATACAATTATTAATATTATTCATAAATAATTAATTTGCATAAAAATACTACAACCTAGCGTTTCGTGGCGCTTTTATTTGTGGTGGTGGACTTTGTAGGTCTTGAGGGGTCATTTGAAGAGGAACAAATTTATCAAAAATTCCATTATTCCTTTTTCAGTCACATCTCTCAATGAAGATCATTTTCTCATTGCCTATTGCTTAGGTAAAATTTAAATTTTTAAATATGTTTCTTTAAACTCTCCTAAAAGTCTAATTTTAATTGCTGAAATTACAAGAATTTAAAACTACAGCAATATTTCCGTAAATAGAGAAATCTACATTAACTAAATGTTAAAATAAATTCTTATAATTCAAATTTAATGATGTATGATGTTTATGTAAATTTAATAGAATCATTTATTAGCCATAATACTAAATGAAATATTTAAGTTATGTTGACACATGATTATGGGATCGTGAGTCGGATTTGCGGAAACATTTAAAAATCATAGTAAAAGTGTAAACAGTCTGATCAAGCAACCGTGGTAAACAGAAGCGACCGTTTGGGCCAGGTGTACACGTGCAGGGCACGAGGCTTTCGCTATCGTTGAATAATCACCACCCCGATGCGTTCAACAACCAGGGGCGTAGTGAAAATTAAAAAAAGGTAATAAAATATTTGAAAACCCAACTTTTAAATTATTGCGAAAAACAACCCCACTCAAATGACAGTATTCTTGACTCTCCGCTGCCTGTATCACCTTCCATTACTCGTCTCCCAAATCCTAATCCAATTCTCAATATCCAATTTAAAAAAAACCTGCAAAATAAACCAAACAATCTAAATTGGCTGAATAGGATTGTTACAATATAAATCTCGAATCACGTTCCATTATAAATAAACTTTTTGAAGAGTCTCCTGAATCTTTCTCCCTTTTAATAGCACCTAACTTATAGCGTTCCTCGAAAATATATTCGGCGTCAACAACCCTATACCTGAATCCAATAAATGTATCTCCGATGCAGCCTCCCTCCTAAATCCTTAACTTATTCTAGCACCAATGAAACATCTTTAAATTAATAAAATTAAATTTAAACTTCCCCCTGAGCAAAACAGTTCTACTGAAGAACCTCTATCTGGTGACGGTAATACCATTGACTTTTTCACACTATCTCAGTAAATAACTTCTTTCCCTTTCTTTAAGTTAGTACCATTTTCTCCAATACAATGGATCTGCGATGGGTTTTTCCTCGTTTAGAAAGTGTTGGATATGAAAGGGGATTGAGACTTTAATCGGTCGAATTAAATTAAACTATAATTACTGTTTGAATACTGTTTAATTTCTTAAAATTGATAGCACCCGGAAGGTATGTCCTTCTACTAGAGAATTTCGATTTTAGACTAAAATAATTTTAAAAAGAATATATTTTCTTGTTTCGCACACTTAAAAACAAACATCTGGTTCTTTTGTGTATACTCTAAAAGCTGTGTGTAGATATTTATTATCCGATATTCAGATACTCCCTTTTATATGGGTATCATAAAACCTAACCATGTGTCAAAGGACAGCTATTTGTAAGAAATGGTGTTATTATTATTCTAATTTAATCTTATTTCACATAAGAATGTTGAAGCAATAAAATAGAGTGGTTTTTGTTGAAAATAAATTAAAATTCCAACAGAAAGAATCCAGAAAATCTTCTCCCTACATAAACCCGACTTTCTCTACCCCCAGAAACAAATTTAAAAATTGACCATCAGCGCAATCTTAGAAATTTTGAAGGTTATCATTAGATCCGTAACAACTGCATGAGAGCCAATGGCGGTCTTCAATATTTGTATCGAGCGATGTATACTCATCTCATCTTTCAAATTTTGAAGCAATTTTTGTCACTGCTTGGTGCAGTATCGACATTCCACCTGACCATCTACTTAATTAAGAAAACTTAACCGACCTAATATTCCAGTTCCTTCACCCATATATACTTGTTGGTGACTCTAACGCACATCACACCATGTGGGGCGCTACCCGTGGTTGTACTAGAGGCAAAGTTATAGAAAACGTCATAAATTCCTTCGGAACCTGCTTGTTGAATACTGGCCTGAAAACTCACTTTAATATCTCCTTAGGTTCCTTTTCTGCCATTGACCTCAGCTTTTTTTATCCTAAAACTGCGCTTTCCCTTTCTTGGCAAGCTTCCGATTATCTACATTATACCAACCACGTTCCTATCATTATATCTAGCCTTTCTAATAAGAAAACTATCACTAGAAGCTTCTGACACTTGAATATTTATCTATTTAGCTCGTTCTGCGAATATAAATGACACTCGACAAATGTTTACTGAAAATATTCCTTGCCGCTGCCGAGGCTCACATCGGTAAAACAGTCACTTGGTGGAATCCAGTTTTGGAAAATGCTATCCGAGAGTCCACAAACATGCTCCTAACAGGTTTAGACGAAATAGAGCACAAGAAAACCTTCTTCTACTTAAAAAGGTGAAGCTAAATTCAGAGTCAAGCAAAGCAAAAAATCCTCATGGCAAAGTTATTTATTTATTTATTAACCTAATTACATGGATTGTATCTTAATTATACTCCTCTTACAAAGTTTTATTGTGAACAATTTTTCTGTATAAGCGGCTAAATACTGGACGGCAGATTTTTTAACAGCAGTGAGGTCAAGTTCTTTTAATCGTCTAGACATTGTTGCCTTAAAATTATTCAATTTAACACTAAAGTCTAATGAATGGAGACTGTCTAGCGGTGAACTAATGGAAAACATTGCAATATTGAAAATTAATTTATGTCTAGTATGTGTGGGCGGGACTATCATTTGCAGTAATGAAATTAATTGCATCGAACTTATAGTAATGTTCATATTTTGAATAAAAATATCATCATATAGTATTTCCTTCTTGTGATTAACGATGGCATTCCAAATTTGGTTCTTAGCGCCTCTGTTTTGATGAAGTGGTAATCCGGCCAATGGTGATATTTTTTGTAAAACAAGTAACGTAAAAATTTGTTTTGATTTTTTTCTAATTCTTCTATGTACATTTGTGGGAGTCCCCCCCAAATAACGCATGCATACTGTATTTGTGATAAAACTAACGTATTGAAAAGGATTTTTATCGTTTTTATACTCGAAAAAAGGAAACTTTGTTTTTTAATGAAATCCAATGTAATATTAGCGTTTTTACTAATGTTACTACAGTGTGTAACAAATGATAACTGATCTTTTATTTCTGAACATCTATTTAGAGTACCATTTCCTATCTGGTAATCAAATTCAATTGTTTGTTTTTTGCGGCAAATGGACATTATATAACATTTTTTACATTAAATTCCAACTTATTGCGGGTATTCCAGAGTTCAATTTCCTTAATATTTTGCTACACAGTCTCTCACATTTTTGATCTCTTTGTAAATTTTAAAATCATCTGCAAAAAGTAAAAATTTAGAGTGTTTAACACATCTAGAAATATCATTGATAAAGATAATAAATAATAATGGGCCCAAATTGGACCCTTGTGGTATTCCGCAGTTTGCTTCAAATTTACCGGATGTGTTTCCGTTATGTCTCACTATAAATGTTCTATTCTGTAAATAACTTTTCAGTAATTTTATAATTGTTTCTGATGCCCCAAAACAATATAATTTTTCCAATAATATGTCGTGATTCACGCGATCGAATGCGTTTGCAAAATCGGTATAAATTACATCCAGTTGTGATTTACTTTCTATGACAGCGGTAGCTGATTCAGTAAATAGTAACAAATTTGTGTTAACCGATTTTCCCGACATAAAACCATGTTGTTGATCTACTACTACATTCCTAACGTAATTATATATATATGTGTGTATAAAATTTGTTCAAATAACTTAGATGGGACACACATTATGGCAACACCCCTGTAGTTTTCTATATCGGTTATATTACCTGCTTTATATATGGGAGTATAAGCAGATATCTTCCATTTAGATGGAAATATTGTAAATTTAATTATTAAATTGTATATATGCAATAACGGTCTTCTTAGCCATTCTTGACAACCTTTAACAACGTAGGGAGGGATTCATCGATCCCAGCTGCTTTTTTAGGCCCTCTTTATAGACTGTTCATAATCTTTTTCAGTTATCTCAGTTAATGTAAAATTATAATTGTTAGTAAATGTTTGTAAGAAATTTAAACTATAACTGGAGTTTTCCGAATTATGTACAACATTGTGCAAATTTATCCGCTGTATTTTCCACTGGCATCACTTTATAAGTGTATGAATTGACATTGTTATTTTTACTTTTAGTTTTATTAATAAAATTTCAAAAAGTATTCAAATCATCGTTTGTACTACTTTCTACTCTCTTAATGTATTTTCTATGTTCTATACTAATTAATGATTTTAACTGTCTTCTTATCTCCTTATATTTGTTAGCATAATAATTCGACACATGTTTAACTTTGTTCAAAAAATTTTTCTGTCTGATACACATTCTAATTTCAGTTGTGAACCAATTAGGAAATTTATTATAGGAATTATGTGTTTTATATAATGGAACGGTAATATTGGTAATAATTTTGTAAAAATTGTCTACGGTAGTATCAACATTAGATTCCCCAGTCACTGAGTCCCAAGTCTCATCCCTTAATATTTCTGTTAGTAATTGGAAATTTGCTTTTTTAAAGTTATATTGACTCACTGATAATTTGTTTGATGAGGTTTCAACTAATTTTTGGTACCTGACTGTAATATTTAAAGAGAGATGAAATCGGTCCTCCGTAACTAATGGAAACTGTTTCTTTGTAACATTACATTTATTTAATTTATCAGTCGAAACTATTACTAGGTCCAAACACTTGTCATGATCATTTTTAACATTATTACACAAGCTCAATGAATTGTAATTAACAAAATCAACCAAAGTGTTCAATTTATAGCTGGGTCTTTTAAGTGGTATTGTCGTTCCTTCTATTTCCGGTATATTAAAGTCACCAAAAATAAATGTTTTATCAATATCCTTAATCTTGTTTTGTAAGTATTCAAAACATTCCACGTAATCCCCCACATCACAGTCTGGAGGTATATAAACACCCACAACCTGACACTGAAACTTGCACCAAGTTTCAGGTCTAACACTACAATTTCACATTTTGAACAAAGTTTAGTTTCTTTTAAAATTTCAATATTTTTTTACATGCCATAACCCCCCCCGGGACTTGCCCGTTGCCTTTAAATTTCTATCTGCCCTATAAACATTATACAAATCGACATTCACCAGTTCACCGTCTTTTAACCATGATTCTACTACGACCAGAATATCGTACTCACATTCTGAACTGTTTCTATAAAATTCCGCGGTCTTTGTATTCAGACGTCTGCAATTTTGAAAATTTACAAGAAGTGTATTCATAACACTAGAATTCGAGGGCACCCCCGAAATGTACTAAAATCTAAATAATATTATCTAAATACCTATAAAAAAATAAGAGACCTTCGAGAAATCAAGTTAGATATACATTACTAACTATAAAATTAAATTTGCATACTATTAATACCTATCCACTCATTTAAGTTAATTAATACATGTTCCACATATTTGTTTCTCTTATATCTCCACACCCATCTCTATTTAGGAGCAATTCTAATAAGTAAGTTTAAATAAATAATAACATTTGTTTAGTATGTATCAATCAGTTTTTACACTTATTGAAGTAAAAAAGTAATTTTTATATAATCAATGGTTCTTCGCCAACTTCTTTTATAAGAAATAAAACTTCAAAAGCTTTTCTTTTTTTCTTTTTCCAACGTTTCGAATCCTTTATTTAGGTTCATCATCAGGGCTATTCATATAATACACATAATGAATGTTCTATTACAATTTCGTTATAAGACAATCTGCAACAATACCTTACAATAATAAAAACTTTTCTTATTTTTATTTAAAGATGATATTAACATTATTTAATCAAGGTTGAAAATATAAAATTGAGAGTTTACACCAAACATTAGTTAAATATCCCTATTTTTTCATACATATAAGACGAAGACAGTGAACTTTTTAAAATCATCTAAGTCATTTTCAGAATGAAATTGTGGTAATTTTTATGGTCTACATATTTCCATTGCTCAATTCATTTTATATTTCAAATAGGTAGAGAAATCTTTACTGCATGTATTGCTGGCGACATGAATTAATTTTCTTTTTAAATGCAAAAACACCAAAATAATCAAACATTTTAGTACAGTTGTAGATGATATATTGAAACGGGAAGGTGGAGACATCACAAGTTTGAAATTAAATTTTGTTTAGTAGATTGCTATATACATTATCCAATTTATCTACATCTTCACGAAAATTAAGTGAATTGTTTGTTTTCTTAATGTGAATCATTTCTTTGATACATCTTTTATGAAAATTGGTTTCAGTATCCAAAATCAGAAAACTGTTGAAATTAAATTCATGGCCAGTATTAAAAGAATGACTGGACAGAGCTGTATTATTTTTTAAATTCTTGACATCATTTTAGTGGTTACGTAATCTATTTTTCAAGTATTGTGAGGTTTGTCCTATATATGATTGGTTGCAGTTGTTACATTCAATTTTATAAACTGTATTAGGTGTTTCTGTTTTTGGAATAGCAGGTTTGAATTTAGTGAAAAATTGTTTAGTTTGATTTAGTGGTTTGTCGGCAATTTGTATATTGAAAGGTTTGCAAATATTCTTAATTTTTCTGTTAACATTAGGGATGTAGGGTAAAGCAATGTATATGTTATTATTTTTATTATTATCGTTATCATCATTATTATTATTTCAATAGTCCACTTTTTGATTTGAATTTGTGTTATAATTATAGTTATTAAGATTTGTTGTAATATTGTTATAAGGATTTGTTGTAATGTTGTTATGATTACTATTGTGGTTGTAGTTATTTCGATTTGTGTTGTTATTCGTTGATTTGGAATTATAAATCCTATGTATTCTATTTTTAATAATAGGTTCAAAACACTTTTTTGGGTAATTATTTTTTATTAAAATGTTTTTAATTTTTTTAATATTATTTGGTCTGTTTATAGGGTGTGAAAGCTTTATGGCTCTATCTGTTAGGCTGTTAACAACACTTTTTTTATATTTATTAGGGACATTAGATTTAAAATTCAAATATCTTTCAGACCAGATACTTTTTGTATACCAATTTGTGATAATTTTTCCTTGTGAGTTGTGGGTGAGAAAAAAACAAAAGATTTATTTCTTATAAAAGAAGTTGGCGAATTATATAAAAATTGAAAATTTTCATACTGCCAATTAACCAATAAATATATAAAAAAGTAATGTCCCATTAATAGCTTTATTTATTTGTTAAAGCGGCACACACACCAACTCACTAGTAATTATATATCATCTGATGTCTTAATTAATTTAATGATATTATTGCTTTTTATATAGACTTTTCCAGCCCAACTCCAGGCGTCACTCTTCCCGTATTTCTGTTTGGCTTGAATTAATAGGTTGTAACTGTTTTTTGTGAGTTCCTCGTTCAATAGTACACCAGTTTGCTTTAATTGTCCTCTGGCTTTTATAATCTCCATTTTTTTCAGGTATGATACGAATTCTACTATTACTGTTGCGGCCTTCTGGTATTTTGAATTACGTTTTCTTATCCGGTATATGTTGCTAATGTCACCTAAAGTGCATTTCACGTTCATCTGGTGGTTCACTATGTTAGTCACAATAGATATTAAACTATCGTTTTCCGCAATTCCATCGAAACGAATATTTTTCCTTCTTTGATACGTTTCTAGTCGTTGTTTTTATAACGTAACTCATCAATTTCAGTTTCTTGGGTTCTAATAGATTTGTTTATATTACTAATCTTTTTAGATATCTCCCCTATTTTTGAATCTGTTTTATCAAGTTTGCTGTCTATTTTTAATATTTAATTTACTGATACTGTTATCTCCGATATCCAAGTAATTGCCGATTCACTCGCACAAAACTTATTTAACAATCATTATCCCATTTCTGTTTCTCACAATTCTCATATTCAGCCTTCCTCAACTTTTCAGTTGAATCTTCAAGACGTTGCGTATGTCAATGTCCCTTTCAATCTAAATGAACTGAAATCAGCCTTCTTTACTTATTGAAATTCTGCCGCCGGTCCTGACGATGTCCCTTACATCTTTCTCCAAAAACTCATATTTACCTGGGGTGTAGACTAACTCGCGTCCGTGGCAGAAAGCTACACGTGCACCCTGGGTAATGCTAAATGAGTTAGAGCGATCCTCGGCAGCCAGACAATATCTCCGGATCTCCTGGCTACTATACATGGATTCACATACTTCAAAATCTCACAACCATGGCCCTGCTCAGGGCCAAACGACAAAAAACCTCGGAAAAATGATCCGAATTCGCCAAATAAACGCCGAAGGACTTAGCAGAGCCAAGAGTGAGTACATTTCAAAGCTCTTGCTAGACCAACACATTGACATGGCCATTATCCAAGAAACCCACATCGAGAATGCAGACCAACAGCGCCAAAGAGGCAAAATTCTGGGATTCAACCTACTGGGAGCCACCTATCATCGGTCCTATGGAAATGCGACCTATGTCCGAAAAGACATCGAAAACGCTATACTACTAAATTCCAGCATAAATTCAAACGTTCACCAAGTAATAACAAAAATAGCGGACATTACGGTCGCAAACATCTACAAACCACCACAAGCACCCTGGCCTGATAACGTTCTAGACACTTACCCACACCCTGCAATATACGCAGGCGATTTTAACAGTCACCACACTGAATGGAAATACCGTACCACAGATGAGAACGGCGAGCGCGTTGCCAACTGGGCAGACTCACACGATCTCTACCTAATCTTTGATGCTAAAGAACGAAATACTTTCAGATCAGCTGCGTGGAACACTGAAACCAACCCAGACATTTGCTTTGCCTCAGAGAATGCTCTAAAACGCCCGATTCCAATGTCAAGAAAAGTCCTGGACGACTTTCCGCACAGCCAACATCGCCCTATAGTCCTCGAAATTGAAATTAAAATTCCGATAATCCACTCTACATCCAGGCCCAGATGGAATTTTGGAAAGGCCCAATGGAATGAATTTGCTGTTCAGCTGGATAAAGTCGTTAGATGGATCCCTCCAGTGAGCAGCAACTATAATAGATTCGTAAAAGCCGTGATAACAACTGCGAAAAAGTATATACCTCGAGGATTCCGCAGAGAATATATACCGGGCTGGAACGCTGAGACGAAGCAGCTTTACCAGGAATTCCAGAACAATGGAGACTCTGAAATAGCCGGGAACTCCTCAACCGCCTGGACACAGAACGCCTTAATAAATGGAAAGAAACAATAGGCAGCATGGACTTTAAGAGATCGAGCAGGAAAGCTTGGAGCCTTTTGAAGAAGCTGGGTAGTTCTAATCCACCAACCCGCGAACCACCGAAAATATCAGCTGACCAAATCGCTACAAGAGTCATAACACTCTCTAAGGCCCCAAGTATAAGACAACAGAATACACATATTAAGAAACAACTGACACTCCTCCGCCATACGACAACACCCCACCCAGAATTATCCAAACCATTCTCTGCAGAAGAGGTAGATAAGGCACTTGAAGACACCAAATCTGGCAAAGCTCCGGGATTCGACGGAATTCACCCCGAATTCCTCAAGAACTGTGGAAAACACACTCGAATGTGGCTGAGTAAATTCTACTCTGACCTTTTACTGACAAGTTATATGCCAATGGAGCTTAAGAAATCAAAAATAATTGCGATTCTAAAACCAAACAAACCCAAGAACCTACCTGAAAGCTTTCGCCCAATAGCCTTGTTAAGCTCATGCTATAAGCTCCTAGAAAGGATGTTATTAAACCGACTGAGTCCTCTGATAATGGAGCATATTCCTGTTGAACAGGCTGGGTTTAGGCCCCACCGTAGCTGTGTCGACCAGGTGCTCAGCTTAACAACACACATCGAAGCAGGGTTTCAAAAACAGCTGAAGACAACTGTAGTGTATGTCGACCTGACAGCAGCATACGACACGGTCTGGAGAGAGAGGCTCCTCTACAAGTTTCTCAACGTGATACCATGCAGCCGAACAGCATCTCTACTGAACAGCATGCTCTGCGATAGACCCTTCCAAATAATAACAGGAGGAAGCAGAAGCAAGATGAGACATCTCAATAATGGGCTGCCCCAGGGCTCTGTACTTGCACCTGTCCTGTTTAATCTATATATTTCCGACACCCCACAGACATCGTCAAGAAAGTTCGGATATGCCGATGACCTGGCCCTTGCATCTCAAAGTAAAACCATCGAAGAAGCTAGTAACGTACTGTCAGAAGACCTGAACATGCTGGGAAAATACTTCGCCGACTGGAGGCTAATTCCAAATATGAACAAGACTGATGCGATGTGCTTCCACCTAAACAATAAACAAGCACGAGTGGAGCCCCAAGTGTATTTCAATAATAATGTACTACGCTATAATCCTTGCCCAAAATATCTAGGGGTAACAATGGATCGAACACTTTCATACAAAACACATTTAAAGAACACCGCAGCTAAAATGAATACCAGAAACAACATAATCCGCAAACTCTGCGGCACTACTTGGGGCGCGAACGCATCCACTCTTAAAACCTCAGCGCTCAGCCTTGTCTACTCAGTAGCTGAGTACTGCGCCCCAGTCTGGATAAACAGCTGCCACGTAAAGAACATCGATACCAAACTCAACGAGACAATGAGACTAATTAGTGGCTGTCTAAAAAGCACACCTCTGCCCTGGCTCCCTGTTCTAAGCCACATTGCACCTCCCTCCATCCGCAGACAAGAGAGCCTAGTTAGGGAATATAACAAAATAATAACAAATCCCCTACTTCCAGAGATTGAAGTCTAGATCTCCCCTAATATTGCTAGCAGAAAAACTGGTGAGAGATAATTTCAATTTGACCAATAAATGGAGAGAATACTGGGAAGCCTCGAAACCAGTCCAGGCTGTACATATAACTGATCCTACAGTGTCCTTACCAGGTATGGAGCTGCCTCGCCACGAGTGGAAAACAGGATAAGAACGTCTCACGGTATTTGCCGTGACTCATTCTATAAGTGGGGACTCACCGAAACACCAACCTGTGACTGCGGAAAGCCTCGCCAGACTGTCCACCATATTACAATGGAGTGCCCCCTTACTGCATACGGAGGAGAAATGAGCGACTTCTATGAGGCCACTGACTCTGTGCTGGACTGGATCAATGGTCTAGATTTTAAAATTTAACTTCAAATCGTGCTATATGTATGTTTATGTTTATATTTTATTTCTACTTTTCTACTTTTAGATATACACTTATATGTTTTTTATGACGTAATGTGAATGTGTTCAATTTTAACTAATTATAACTAAATCTATGTATGCCATACGCTAAATAAATAAATCTGGAATAGTCGGCAGTCCCCTAAGGCTTGCCGCAAATCTATAATCATTCCAATAAAAAAGCCACTCAATCCACGATATCGCCTAAATCCTTCCGGCTGATTTTACACACTTGCACTACCTATAAATTTCTGGAAAAAATGATAAACAGAAGACTCCTTTATAACGGCTAAGCATTACATTATTTCTCATTCTTTATTAACGATTAAATCCGTAAAAATGCATTTAAAAAAAATTGTTCAATAAGGTGTAACAGTGGCCACTGAATGCTGTCATTTGTCATTGATCATCGGTGGTGATTTACAGCGGCGGTTTAGATCACACTGGCACAAAGTTAGACGTGAGTTAGACATGGTGGTGATTGAAAATAAAGAGGTTTAATTAAATGTGTTGTTATTAATACACAGCGACTAAAAATAACACCTTCATCGAAATATATAAAACATAACACATAAGGTTTACATCAGGACTTTTCGCAGGCCTCCTCTTTGATTAAATTCCATTTATATACTAATTTTTGCTCTCACAATATTTTTGAGTGGTCGTATTTCAATGAGACAAACGATTTGGGTCAATATATAAATCTGTACCATATACAATGGAATATATGTAAATAATTATTATCTACCCCAAAAAGAAAAATTTTCCTACGACTAATGCGAATGTGAACATATTCCCACCCCGATATCTTTAATGTAAATGTGTCAGAGGGTAGCAGCTGTCTGCGAACCCAGATGGTTCCCATACGAAGTAACGGTTGAACGAGTAAGGAATATATGATATAGGACATTATTCTCGAACATCCAATGGTCAATCAAGGGTTGTCCTTTCCAGAAAGTAAATTATTTATTACCTTTAGAAAGTTCAAGGTCGTTTTGAGTCTTTTTATCTCGTTACAACATTTTGTAAAATTGAAAGTTTTTGAAGGTTAAAAATATAATTTCAATTATTGAAATAAGTTTTTGTTGGAAACTGATTTTTATATTGTTTACGTATTGAAAATTCATTTAGACAACATAGAACGATTTTGTTTGCAATAAAAAAATCAGGTACTAAACATTGTTCCGCAAATCTAGATAATGGTCAGTAATTAAATCATACATACATAGTTTAGGCAATAAACAAAATAACTACTTGATAATTAATATGACGTACAAAAAAATTTACATCCGTCCAGAATGACATAAATTGTTGATTGATTTAGAAATGTTTGCTAGGCATGGTTTGCGGGTCAATTAACTATTTCTGCTGACAGATCACATTTATTTGCTCACAAAAATACGAATATTATGTTAACCCTTTAAATAACACCCTTACATTAAATGTACTAACGAAATTAGATCATTAAATAATGTGTTGGAATTTGATCTTTGAAGAACAATTTATTTCCTTAGTGACATAAAAATAAAATTTCTGATAAGGCTTCCTTAATAGGCTTGTAGACAATTGAGTTAAGTGAAAGGAATTGAGGTTATGGAGAATTGGTCAAGGTAAAAAAACGATTTTATCGAAAATTATTTATATAAGAGGGCGATACTATAAAATGTATTATTTAAACGTAATCATCCTACCGTGGTATCGTTGGATTGGTTTTATATTAAAATCAACTTCAAGAACCTCATCCCAAGAAAAACAAACGGTTTTAAATATTACAGTTATCTTGCTAACATACCGAAATTTCTCCAAAAATGACCAAGAATCCGATCTATCTGGATTTATAGGACACGTTGTGCTGGCTCTGGTGAGCTGAAAATAGAGTTCTTCTGTGAGATACCTTGAACAATATCCAATCATAAAATTGGTGACTTCCTGAGGCTGTATCGTGCTAACAAGACATGTTACAAAAAGTGGTCGACGACGACGACGTACACACAGGATTTTTGTCTAAAAACAATTTTTCATATTTTTCTCGCTGATAAACGTGAAAATCAAAAACTCCTATTTTTTTGGGAGTAAACCAATACTTTTCTAGTATTGTAGATAGAGTGCGCGGAAAAGTAATATAACATAAATTCGTCACCAGTTTTAGTCAATCATGTATCAAGAGTTTCTCCATCGACAATTTCTCCCCCTGTACTTAATCTATAAAACTTGCTAAATGCAACAAGATGGACACATTTACCTCCAAATACAGAATTTATTTGTCAGCTAAAATGGAAATATATAGGAACCACCTAATTACATATAAAATATACGGATAGCTCAGAAATTCAAACTGGAAGAGGCTCAGCATTTGTAGTAGTAACATACAGCTGGAGTTTAGATTCGAATAGCCCAATTTTACAGCTGTACTGCAATTTGGCAGGCACTCTTTTACTTTTAATTCAATAACAACTACCGTAACCTCAACATTATTTTTTAGTTTTCGAAATTATTATGGTTGCAGTGTGCAAATTGGCAGTTGTTCGTCCGAGAGCATTCGATGGGGATGTGTATAAGTGGGCGCCACGTAATTTAAATCGAGAAATCCGTAGAAACAATTGAACGTTTTCTTAAATTACGAAATTGAAAACTTTTCGATTTGCTCCATTAATATTATTTTACAGACTCAAAGCATACTAATAAAAGAGTGTAACAAAAGATAAGCTTATTGTCTATGTTTGCGGTTAGTAAGTATTGTAACGAACCCGTTAATGACAGTAATATTGTTAAGTTAGTTAGATATTCTTCTTTCCCCTGTTAATTAGTTTTAGGTTAGGTATTCTTCTTTCCCTTTCTTGCTGGTCTATCATCTTTTGGATCCAGATGTCAGGGGTTACTTCGGTACAATTATCCCCTCGCGTTGTTCGACGCGACTACAATAGCGGCAATCTAGTTGGCATGGTCTCCGTGAAACAGCATCAGCATTGCGGTGTCTTGTACCAGGTCTATGCTCGATTTTAAAGTCGTATTCTTGTAGTTTCTCTATCCATCTTGCTACCTGACTTTCCGGACTTTTGTAGTTTAGAAGCCACTTCAAACTGGTGTGATCGGTTCTAACCAGGAACCTTCTTCCGTACAGGTACTTATAGAAGTGCTCTACGGATTTAACGACTGCAAGAAGTTCTCGCCTGGTAACGTAATAGGTCTTATCTACCTTCGTCAATGTCTTGCTGAAGTATCCGAGGACTCTCTCTTTCCGTCTTGTATTTGGAACAGGATGGCTCCAATTCCTACATAACAAGCGTCTGTGTCCAAAGTCAGTTTTCCTTCTGGTAGCGGATAACCAAGAATCGGAGCTGACGTTAGCAGATTCTTGATGAAGTCGAAGGCTTCTTGGCATTCCATATCCCAGAAAAAAGTTATTGTTTCTTCAGTTAGTCGCGTTAAGAGTTCGACAATGTCCCCCAAATTCTTGACATACCGGCGGTAATAGGAACATAGGTCCAAAAAGCTTCGAATTTGATGTTTGTCAGTTTGAGTTGGCCATTCCTGAACTGCTTTGATGTTAACAGGATCAACAGCGGCTCCATATTTGCTCACAACATGGCCTAAATAGCTGACTTCCTATTGAAACAGGTGGCACTTCTTTAGGTTTAATGTTAGATTGACCATCTGAAGTCTTCTAAGTACTTCTTCGAGGCTGGATACATCTTCTTCAAAATTCTTGCTGACTATAATAACGTCATCTAGATATACCAGATATTTTTCCCAAGATAAACCCCTCAGAATGGTCTCCAGCAGTTGTTCGAAAGTGGCGGGAACATTACACAGACCAAATGGGAGGATCGTAAACTGCCATAAGCCTGAACCGCTAGTAAAGGCATCTTCTTCTTATCTGGAGGATCCATTTCCACTTGCCAGTATCCGCTCTTCAAATCCAAAGTAGAAAACAATGTAAAACCCGCTAGAGCATCAAGGGCGTCGTCGATATTTAGCAAAGGATAACTGTTCTTTTTAGTAACGTCGTTAAGTTTAGGGTAATCAATGCAGAATTGCATTGTTCCATCCTTTTTTTTCACTAGTACCACGGGGAGGTCCAAGAACTACTGGATGGTTCAACTACCCCGTTTTTAATCATCTCTTGATGGGCTCTATCTGCCAGTTCATTTTTGACTTGGGGCATCCGCCGGGGAACTTGACGAATAGGTCGTGCATCGCTGGTATCGATCTTGTGTTTCACCACATCCGTTCTTCCGAATTTTCTTCCACCACCAAACACAGCTTTGTATTGGTGGACTAGATCTCTTATTTGATTTCTTCCTGAATCCGACAGGGATGGATCTAAGTTGGCCGCCAGCTGCTCTATTTTGCTGGTAATGTCTTTTTGTGGCTGTTGCTTGGTGAACCACGGCTGTAACTGGCTCTAGGTAGCCTAATTGTGTACCTTTCTGAAAGGAGCCTGAGTGATCGTTCAAGTTTATCAAGCACACGGGTACTTGTTGGGTTGATAGAACAAGAGTTTTGCCGATGAGTATTCCTTTTGCCAGAATCATGTCGTCAATCTTAGGTTCTATCATTGCTGGTGTACTGTTTTGCTCTAGACCATCTAGTTGACCAGTTGTAACGCATTCACAATTCGCTGGGAGTTCGTTGTCGTCTGCCAGCGTTATTAGAACAATGGCCTAATATTTTCGATGCAAGTAAAATTCTTCGGTCCCAATATGGAGGGTTCGTCGTCGAAGGTCCAAGCGGAGCTCGCAGTAATTCATCACGTCCATACCCAAGATGACGTCTTCATCGATGTCGGCTACCAATACTGAATGTATTAGAGTAGTGGTACCAAATTGCAATATCGCTTTTATTTCCCCATAGACTTTGGCAGTTTCTCCCGGGGCGGTACGTAATTTCCAACTGGAAGGCGACATCCTTCTGTGGTTGGCGACGGTTGGTCGTACGATGGTTTCCGTGGCCTCGGTATCTAATAGCATGGCATAATTATTTTCATCGATTTGCCCGTTTGTTGTTTGATCGTGGCCAACTTCACAATGAGAGGGTCTTTTCGATAATCTGGGGTCGATGTCGCCCTCCAGGATTCGACCCGTTTTAGTTTTCCTGCGGTTGAGAATTTTCAGCACGAGTCTTTCTGTTATGCGGAAAAGCACTTCTTATGTAGCCAACTCCAGCATCTCACGGGCCGTCTCTTCTTTGAAGCTACCACCCTCAAAACTTCCTCTACCACTCCTTTAAGTTCACTATGATTACCAGTCGCTGGTGGCGTTAAATCGGGGCTTGTTATTCCCCGTACACGAGCAGCGCCTAGTATAGCTTCCGTTGGCGCTTCAAATTCTAAAGCAATCAACACTGCCTCCACCAGGGTATTCGGACGCGCCAGCAGCACCGCACGTCTTCTGTTGCTGATGGATAGGCATATCTTACTATTCTAGCGATGTCCATCTCGAATTCTTGTATCGACTCTCCGACTTTCTGCTTCCGGGTCTTAGGTTGTTATTTGTAGACCGGCTCCAGATGGACATGACCATAACGCATCTCAAGTCGTCTCACTAAGGCCTCAAAGTCTTCTGCATCACCCTCCTGAATAGATTGCAACACATCCAAAGCCTCTCTTCGAAGTGACACGGTGAGTGATTTGGCTTTATCTCGAGAAGTCCATCCGTTGGCCCCAGCCACAGCGTTGAATTGCTTCAAATAATTTGGCCAAGAGGTTTTCCCATCAAAAGTTGGTAGCTTGATGATAGGTCTGAGGTCTGCTGAATTTCTGACGTCCCCTTCGCCATGGTGATTTATTGGTCCTTGTTGCCTTCTTAATTCAGCATTTAACCCATTCATTTGCTGAGTTACGTCAATGAGATGCCGAATAAATTCTTTCCACAATCGAGCAGAAACCTCATCTCGCTGGGCAGTCATCTGACGAGTGAGTTCTTCCATTCGATTTGTAACCTCTTCTCGCTGGTCGGTCATCTGACCAGTAAGTTCTTGCATTCAATTCGTAACCTCTTCTCGCTGGGCGGTCATGCGACGAGTGAGTTCTTCTTGCATCTGTTGAGTCAGTTGTTCCACGAGCTCAGTCCTTTGGTTGGCTATTTGATCAGACAACTCATCACAACGGTGGGATAGTTGATGACGTAACTCTTTGTTCTGTTTACTAATTTGTTGTTGAGTACTGGCTAACTCCTCTCTCTGGGTCGATATTTGCTGGGGCAACTCGTCTCTCTGGATCGATATTTGATGGCATAACTTATCCAATGGATCTTCAAATACCACTGACTCGGGGTTGATACCTTCTTTAAAAAAATACTCCCGTAATCTTTTTAGTAGAACCGTCTTGTAGCCTTCGGTTTCCAATTCTCGCTCTTCTAGCTCTCTTCTGAGCTCAGCAACCAACAGTTCATTTAATTTCTTTCCAGACATCCTTATTTCTTCTATACCTCACAACTGACACCAATTGTAACACGATTGTGGATTTCTTGAAATAGTTTATTCAAAAACAAGGAATACAATTTACAATTGTCTTAAAAACATATTGCGGGAAAAAATCCAAAAGCTCAACGCAATTAAGCCCGAGTTGTTTAAAAGTGAGAATCTAATTAGTGACAAAACAGTGTGTGTTAAGAAGTCAGTAAAAACATCACCCAGGAAATCCAAATCAAAAGGTACGTCTAAAAAAAGAATTTTTAAACATAAGATAAAAAAACGGAAGGAACTTTCCGTACAAAAAAACGTTACTGTGAAAAAAGCGGAGATAGCTATAACAACGATTCACACGCTGACATTTTAAACGCTAATCTATCAAAGTATACCACTGAATTAAATAGAATTAAACACAATTGAAATAAAAAAATAAAGACTACTTAAAACTAGTCTATATTGATGATAACGAGATAAATTCCAACGAGATTATACCAAAAACAATAACCGAACCTGTAAATATTATCTAAACTTCAAAAAAGTGCCTAGAATACGTAGACGTTGACACACTCAATAAAAGTGCTTAAAATTAACAAACAAAACAAATAAATCAAACACAATTCACGTAAGCGACACTGACAATCCAGAGGAATCTCAAAAAAGGAGAATAGAAAACAAAGAAAAGAGTACAGAAATTAAAAACAAGTGTCTAGGAAACATAGAAAACTGTATAGGAGGCCAAAAAAAGTGTATAAAACATCCAACAAAAACCGCAATTTTGCCTACAGAAGCTCACGAAAGTAGTACTGAGCTGTCTATACCCACTTGTCGAGGACTAAATAGTAATTTAACATCCACCCCAGAAAAAACAATAAACTTAGAATAGAAATAAAAATCATTCTAAAATGGAAGAAGGCGCAATAGGCGATCATGCAAGTAACTCCACGCACAATAATGAGCAAACATCAAACAAAATCACTATAATAAGGGCACAGATTCATGGACCAGCCAACCCCTCATGGGCACAAAAAGTGGAAAATGAGACGGGAAATGAAGATTCGTTTATTTCACAATACGCCGCACTTAACAAAAACAAAATTATAAAAGCAAATAAACTAAATATGAACAGTGAAAATATGAACAAAATAACTACTCTACCTGAAACGCAGCAGATGGAACTGGGGGAAATCACCCCCCCCCCGGGATATGAAAAAGCAAAGAAATTTGTGAAACTTAATAATATTTTTAAACGAAATACATTCAGAACACAAATTACAGAAGCCAACAACAAGTATAGCACACTATCCGAGTCGTCCGACGAAGAACCACCCCCAAAGCCAGAACGAAAAAAAAATAAAAAAGACGAGATTCCGGAAATTCGAAGAAGTAGAATTCAGTTCGGAAGAGGAAGCTACGCAGGATGCCAAAAGAAAAAAGGGAAAAAATGTCAACATGTCCGCCGATTGTCAATAGACGAAAATGTACAGGCGCATAAGGAAATTGTGAGCATCCTAAAGGATGAAAGTAAGAAAAATTTCGAGTTAAAGTACACAGCCAACTCGACAATAGTTTTTACGAAGGATGTCAACGACTTCGAGAAACTTAAACAAACATTAAGAGAGGAAAAGTGCTATTCCACACGTACAGCAGAAGGGATGGAAAAACACACGCGTTTGTGTTGAGAGGCCTTACCAAGGGATTACAATTAGCAGACATAAAGGAAGAATTACTAAACACCTATAAAATAAAATTGACTGTCACGACCCTTACTTCGTGGAATATGCTCATATTAGTGTTTTTAAATGAAACTCAAGGTCTCTAGTTAATTCCACAATATAATACAAGTTATTGAAAATTCTAAAAAATTGACAATTGTTTCGATAAATCAATATCATCGTCAGAATGACAGAAGTTACATTTCATTTTATGCCTACCTGATGTTTAGTAGTTATATTTGGCTAGACCAAGAAGTAACCTAACTTGTGATTGGCTTAATATATGTTTATAGAAAAAAGAAGAAGATGTGATATTACAAATATTGAAGCTTAGATATTATTAGCCCTATGGTGATATCCTGGATATCATTTTTCCAATTAAGATCAGTATAACTGTGCAATGATATAGAAAACCAGGAAAACTATATCTGCTGATCTTTACAATTATCACTTAAGAAGACAGTTTATTAGTGGAGAATTCCCTAGATTTAACTGTTCATTGACAACTTCATATTGTGGGTTTCTTAAATGTCTTCTAATTTCCAGTTCTTCAAGGAAATCCAGTTCTTGTTTCTTTTCACAAATATGTAGTACTTCTAGTTTTGTGTTAGGTGTCAATGAATGATTGGTGTCAAGTAGATGTTTTGCGTAGTAGGATTTATCTGATTGTTTTAATCTGTATGCTCGTAAGTGCTCACTGTATCGTATTTCAAAATTCCTAAGGGTCTGACCCAAATAGACAGCATTACATTCTGGACATTTGAGTTTATATATACCTGACTTCTTTAATAGTGGTATTTTTGTTTTTACATTTAACAATTTTGTACTAACGTTACTTTCTGTTTTAAAAGAAATTGTTGTATTCGTCGCTGAAGATATTATCTTTGAAATATTATTAGAAATATTTCCTGCATATGTGATGGTTTTATAAGTTTTAATTTCATCAGCTTGTTTAGGATATATTAGCTGTAATGCCACTTTTCCTCTTTTTTACTAATTAGCTTATTTATCATATCTAATGGATAACCGTTAGATGTTGCTATTTGTCTAATTGTATTAATCTCTCTATCAAAATTACATTTGTTCATAGGAACTGAAAAACCTCTATGTATCATTGAATTATATGCTGCTAGTCTGTGTGACACAGGGTGGTTAGAATTGAATGGAATTCTTACATCAGTTTGTGCATACCACCTAAATTTACGAATAATATTAAACAAATTATAGCTACAGAGTCAGAAATAGCTTTAAAATCTAATTCAAATAATTTTCTTTATGAGAAATTAAAAATTGCCAATTTAATCAAAAATATTGAACCTTCAAAAGTTAAACGTCAAACAAAAAATGACATTTCAGTTTTAAACGCAATAAAAAAGAAGATTGAGAATAATAACCTAACAGTTACAAAATCTGATAAGGGGAACGCTACTGTCATTTTGACGACTGAAAATTACAATTCCAAAGTATATAACTTTATAGAATCCAGCGATGTAAAAGTTCTTAAAGCAGACCCAACAAAGAAGTTTTCTAATAATGTAAGGGATATTGTTAATAATTCAAATTATCTTTTAAATGATTACGAAAAGAGGTCTATCATACATAAGAATCCTCATTGTCCACAATTATATGGAACAGTTAAATTACATAAAATAACGAAACCAATTAGACCTGTAGTCTCTTATGTTAATGCTCCTAATAATATATTGGCAAAGAAGCTCAACAATATACTCAATACTTACGGATATGAATCTCAGTACTCAATTAGAAATTCAATAGAACTAATCAAAAAGTTGAAAGCAATCCACTTACAAGATAACTATAAACTCATATCGTTCGATGTAACTAACATGTTTACTAAAATTCCTCCTAAAGAATGTCTAATACTTGTAAGAAAATTACTAGAAGATAAAAATATTAATCCAGGAATAATATCAGATATACTTAATTTATTTGATGTATGCATTAATCAGAATTATTTCACTTTTGACAATAAGATATATATTCAAAATGAAGGTTTACCAATGGGAAGCCCTATATCACCTATTTTAGCAAACATTTTTATGGACAATTTAGAAAGAAAGATCTTTGAAAGTAATATTTCGAAAAATATTTTATTTTGGTATAGATATGTAGATGACATATTAGCTTGTTTTATGGGTAGTAAACGACAATTAGATGTATTTTTCAACCACATCAATAATTTACACCCGGAAATTAAATTTACATTAGAAATTGAAGAAAATAGCTCAATCAATTTTCTTGATTTAAAAATTCAAAGAGTTAATAATGTACTTCATTATTCAATTTACCGAAAACCAACACAAACTGATGTAACAATTCCATTCAATTCTAACCACCCTGTGTCACACAGACTAGCAGCATATAATTCAATGATACATAGAGCTTTTTCAGTTCCTATGAACAAATGTAATTTTGATAGAGAGATTAATACAATTAGACAAATAGCAACATCTAACGGTTATCCATTAGATATGATAAATAAGCTAATTAATAAAAAAAAGAGGAAAAAGTGGCATTACAACTAATATATCCTAAACAAGCTGATGAAATTAAAACTTATAAAACCATCACATATGCAGGAAATATTTCTAATAATATTTCAAAGATAATATCTTCAGCAACGAATACAACAATTTCTTTTAAAACAGAAAGTAACGTTAGTACAAAATTGTTAAATGTAAAAACAAAAATACCACTATTAAAGAAGTCAGGTATATATAAACTCAAATGTCCAGAATGTAATGCTGTCTATTTGGGTCAGACCCTTAGGAATTTTGAAATACGATACAGTGAGCACTTACGAGCATACAGATTAAAACAACCAGATAAATCCCACTACGCAAAACATCTACTTGACACCAATCATTCATTGACACCTAACACAAAACTAGAAGTACTACATATTTGTGAAAAGAAACAAGAACTGGATTTCCTTGAAGAACTGGAAATCAGAAGACATTTAAGAAACCCACAATATGAAGTTGTCAATGAACAGTTAAATCTAGGGAATTCTCCACTAATAAACTGTCTTCTTAAGTGATAATTGTAAAGATCAGCAGATATAGTTTTCCTGGTTTTCTATATCATTGCACAGTTATACTGATCTTAATTGGAAAAATGATATCCAGGATATCACCATAGGGCTAATAATATCTAAGCTTCAATATTTGTAATATCACATCTTCTTCTTTTTTCTATAAACATATATTAAGCCAATCACAAGTTAGGTTACTTCTTGGTCTAGCCAAATATAACTACTAAACATCAGGTAGGCATAAAATGAAATGTAACTTCTGTCATTCTGACGATGATATTGTTTTATCGAAACAATTGTCAATTTTTTAGAATTTTCAATAACTTGTATTATATTGTGGAATTAACTAGAAACCTTGAGTTTCATTTAAAAACACCTATAAAATAAATATAAAAGACATTTACCGAATGACGACGAAGCGTTGGCCACTATATCTAGTGGTGACCGATGCAAAAATTACCTTAGATTACCTGAACAAAACGGTCAGAGTAATCGAGCATACCAGAATCCAGTGGGAGCACCGAAGGCAGACAAAACCCATTATATAATGCCATATTTGTCAGCTCTGGGGCCACGCTACATCAAACTGTGGCAGGGCACCCAGATGATTGAAATGCGCAGGCCAGTATTTAACCCCGGAATGCACCAAGGAGAGAACTCTACCAGCCACATGTGCAAATTGTAAGGGTGACCACCCGGCAAACGCGGAGGTTTGCCTAGAATATTTGAAAAGGAAAATACGGTTAGATGAAAGGAAGAACCAACAATCCAAACCCACCCCCACAAAATATATTCCCGCACCCCTCCCAAAAAACAACCCCTGACCGAATATGCAGAATTTCCTAGCCTTCCCTCCAAACACACCCCACGTTTACCTCCTCAAAACCCCACTTCACAACCAACAACGATCAACCCCACAAGAGCAACAACAGCCGGAAGTAGCAGCGATCTAAACAAATTCACGGAAGTAAATAACTTATTCAAAGAACTACAATCCGTGGTGAACTAAATAAAATCCACTTAACTCGTCACTTTCTCGACATTCACAAACCAGGTATCTTCTTCTTAATCCAGACGTTCCTTAAACCTAACAAAAAAATAAACTTCAGAAATCCCGAATATCGTCTATTTAGACAGGACCGACCCGACGATTTCAGAGAGGGCGGTATTGCACTACTAATCAAAAAAGGCATAAAATTCAAGCTTCTGCAACAAATTAATTCATCAATTGAGCATATCTCAATTCTATTCGATAATAAAATCAAAATTGTTGACACATATAGCCCTCCTTGCAATAAGCTTAATGAGGAAGTCTTCTTTAATATAGTAAACACACATAACAAGGTGTTGATTGTAGGAGATCTCAGCTGCAAACACACTCAGTGGGATCGCTACGCTAAACACTCCAACACTAACGGAAGTACTCTACGGAAATTCTGCGATCATTCCCGTATTCAAACACATCCCTTATTCAAACCACTCCCCTAGCATCCTAGACATAGCAATAGGTAAAAACATAAACAACCTCACAAAAGTAAAAACCCTCACAGATTTCAACTCCGATCATGATCCCGTCCTAATACACCTCAAAATATCGCATCATACACAAACACAACAAATCACACATTATGATTACAACACCACTAGTTGAGTAAAATTCAGGCAATTCATAAATAAAAATCTTAAAATCACCGACAAAATTGAAAACCCCAATCAACTTATCATAACAATAAATAATTTACAAAATCTAATAAGTGAAGCAAGAAATATTTCAACCATTTTAAAAAATAAAATAAAAATCCAAAACAATCTACCGGATAATATCATAAAATTAATACAGGAAAAAAACAAAATAAGAAAATCATGGCAATTAACAAGGCATGATGAAGATCATCGTCTATTAAGAAATATTCAAAATAAAATTAATCAAGATATAGCTGAATACAAAAATAATGAATGGACAAAGTTCCTTATAAGCTCAATCCGGATGACAATTCTCTGTGGAAAATTGCCGGACGGTTTCGAGAACCAAACAAAAACATAAACAAAATTATCAACAATGATAGGACAATAACAAACATGATGAGATCGCAGAAAAATTCGGGGAGTACTTCCAAAACAATTTCATAAATAACACACAACATTACCACGTAATACATACAGTCCATCAACACCTTCATTCATTAAATACACTAAACACAAAAGACCTTGCAACATACACAGAAATTTATAACACAATACAAAAATTAAAAAAAAACCAAAACAGCCCCCGGTTTAGACGGTATACATAACATACCATTGAAGAATCTTCCGAAAAAATATATTGTGCAGTTAACTTATATAACAAATTATATAATCAAAACTGGATATTATCCGGATATGCTCAATATATCCAACATCATACCAATCGTCAAAGCCAACAAACAACCGAGTTATGTAGATAGCTATAGACTAATTTCCCTCTTAAATAATATTGCAAAGGTGATATAATAATATTAAAACGATTACAAATATTTGTAAACAAAAATAACATTATCCCCACAGAGCAGTACGGTTTTAGGAGTGTACATAGTACTGTGGCACAAATCATTCGAGTGATAAATCACATCTGAGAAGGATTTCAACAAAAACAGAAATCGATCATGGTCACAGTAGATGTCCAAAAAGCTTTTGACTCTGTATGGCTTGAGGGGCTGATTTACAAACTAATTAAAATAAAAATCCCAGATTATTTAACGAAAATAGCGAATTCGTATTTAACAAACAAAAAGTTTTATTCAAAAATCTACGATTACGTGGCTGGTTCATATGCCATAAAGGCTGGAGTACCTCAAGGCTCTGTCCTATCACCTTTGTTATACTCCCTATTTGTCCATGATCTCCCCAACATCCCCTAAATTATTAACGACAATGTACGCTGACGATACTTGTTTTGTAGCAACAGCAAAGAATCAAGAACAAGCACTGTACAAACACATTTTAACACCAAAATTACACCCTATTTCAAAGAACACAAACTAGCTATTAACCCTTCAAAAACAGAGTATTTATTACTCGGAAGAATAGCTAGAAAAGCCGATCCATTGTAATCTCAGTTTTGCGTAAATGGGCATTACATTGCCCCTAGCAATACCCTAAAATACTTATGGTATACAATGCAAGGAAATACTTCGGCAAATGCGCACATTATACAGTAAATACAAAAGGCTAAGATGGCAATGTGTCGACTATATCCACTCATATGTAAACACAGTAATCTCACAAGTGATAATAAAATTTTAATATACAAACAAATCATAAGACCCATACTCACTTACGCTGCACCCATATACTACACGGGCACCAAACACAATTTTCACTCCCTGCAGGTGATACAGAACAAGTGTCTCAGAATGGCGTTAAATCACAATACAGTTTACCCCAAATTACTTGAAGCTTCTTGGTTACATGACTAGGCGAATATACCCACTATCAAAGATTTTATCAACAAAATCTCTGATAATTTTTATAACTATTATCGTAACAAACTTAAAGCCGCAAGTCGCGCAGGAGGCATCCGAGATAGTGGGTGTAGGCTTCTGCATCGTTAATTACATAATTAGGTTGTTGATTTCCAAACCACATTATCTGTCAAAGGGAGTAAAAGTCTCCCAGTAACACACAGCGGCACTTTTGCTCCACAAATTTTATAACAACAAACCAACGTCTGCCATGCTGCTTTCTCGAAAACTAATATCCCGTATCAATTCGTAACCCTGTTTTTTTGGGAATACCCAAGTCGAAAAGTCGTAGGAGTCAAACTTTTATATTAGGGACAAAGTTATAAATCCAGAGAAAACATACGGATAATGCTAGAAGCAAGGAGCCGTGAGAACTTACCGGAAAGAAGAGAGGAGCTGAAAATCGCCAGGACATCGGCTTTTGTATCTATATTGTATATACAGTGTGACCCGTTTTTAATGGAAACACCCCCCTAAAATTTGAAGTTGTAAACCGATTTAAATAATTTTTTTTTAAATGTCAAGTACTAAAAGGTCTACCTTGGGACAAAATTTGAGATGTTTATTCCAATTTTCAGGGCATACTACGATATTTTTTCTTAGTCGAAAATCGAGATTTTTTATTAGCGATTTTTTTATTGAAACAATCACTACGCCACTGGATTTAGAGTGCCTCTAAACAGGTGTGACCAAAATTTCATGAAAAAATATTCATTAATAACAAAGTTATGGCAAATCAAAAATTCGAAAACTCATACAGCTAACAGGCACAAAAACACCCTATATCAACAGATATAGCCATGAGAATATTTTTTTATGATTTCAACAATAAAGTGCCACCAGATGAAAAAAAAACAAATAGCGTAAATATTTTTAATGACAGTAGCGGAATTGCATTCAAGTTTTCACGCAAATGAACTAAAACTAAGACCTAATAGATTTTTCAATTTAAATCTTAGTTGCCATGGAAATGATATTACAGTTTGACACTTGTGAAATATTTAAGTGTACTATTGTCAACAATATTCACCTTACAGTTCTTCGGATTATTTTGTGTCATGGCTGCAAGATTGAGCGTAAGAGAGAAAATTGAAATTGTACGCCTTTCGGGAGATGACGTTAGAAGTGCTAGAGAGGTTTGTAGAGTATTTAATGAGAGACATCCAGATCGTCCTCGTATTAGCTGCGGTACGGTAAATAAAATAAATAAAATATTCGATGAAACTGGTGCAGTATCAAAAATGATGCTAAAAAGTAATCCTGTACAAAGACGAAACAAGAATGATCAAATCATTTTAGATTATTTCGGAAATAATCCTAATGTCAGTATAAGGAATGCAACTTTACATTTGAATATTCCACGAGAAACTATTCGGAGATGTCTCAAGGCGAAGAATATTAAACCTTTCAAGCCAAAATTTTTACACACACTGCAAGAAGGCGACGAAGCAAGACGTATGGAATATTTAAACAATAGAAATTTCCTACAAAATATTTTATATACCGACGAAGCCACTTTCACTACAAATGGAGTGTGTCATCACAGAATTGTCGCTATTGGGCAGTGGATAATCCTAGCTGGGTAATAAATTGTATAAGCCAGTATTCCCAAAAAATCAACGTCTGGTGTGGGATATTGAACGAACGAATTAGTGGTCCTTTCTTTTTTGAGGAAAACATTAATGCGCTGAGGTTCCTAGAATTTTTAAACACAGTTTTGGAATGCTACTCATGAGCTGCCATTCAATGAACGATCAAATTTAATTGTCCAGTTAGATGTGTGTTCAGCTCGTTATGCCAGAGCTGTGAGGCAATGGCTTAATGAACCTTTTCCAAACCGATGGATATGCCGTGGTAGTCCGTTTCTAGATTGGGCACCCAGATCTCCAGACCTCACAGTTTTGAACTTTTTTCTCTGGGGACTTATCACACAAAAGGTTTACAAAAATCGCTCAAGAGATAGAAATGAACATTGTGCAAGAATTCGACAGGTATGTGCAGATATTACCCCTCAAGAACCAAGGAACGTAATCAGAAACATTTGTAAGCGCTACGACAAATGTATCGAAATACATGGTGTATTAGTAGAGGCTACTAGAATATGATTAAGATTTAAGTGTTGCACTGACTCGAAACATTTCAATGATTAGTTATCATAGTTACGTTTATTAAAAAATTTTGCTTCATTATTAGTTGAATTGTGTGAATGTAATCCCGTTATTTTCATTAAAAAAATTTACGCCATCATTTTTTTTTTCATCGGGTGGCACTTTATTTTTGAAATCATAAAAATAGCTATTTGTGTATTAAGAGCGGAAAGTGATACTTTGCCGCTTGAGGCAGAGAGTTGCCCACGTGACGCGTAGCGGAACGCGAGCAATCTGCCGAAAGCGGCAACGCACTTTCTTCTCGAATTGCACAAAAGATTTTTTCTACGATCACATTATTTTTAGACAAATAATTAAAAAAAAAACATGAAAAAGCCTTTCACTGCGTCCCAAAGCTCTTCGTGTTCTAAATAAATCTGTACTGCGAATTTCCACGTATCATAGCTCTCGTGCCCTTTTAGAAGCTTGATCAGCGGAAGCTGGCTCATGATATTACTTATCAACACAAAAATTCAACAAATTACAAACTCCAGAGGCTTCAATGATGTCTCAGGCGTGTCCTGGGTCCATAACCTCTTGAAATTTGATGTTTTGTGTCAAGGTTTCGAGTTTCGAGAAGAACTTAATCTATCAAAAACGGCGTAAAAGCAACTAATGACAATTTAAAAATTATAAAAGCCGTAAACGACATTAAGATGACATTTACAAGGTTAAACCAATTGAAGTTCGAAAAAATATAGGGAGTAATATTTTTAAATATTAACTACAACTATAATATACGTGTTTTGGTAAATAAGATAGAAACTAATAATTAAAATGACGCAATTTTTTTATTGGTACACTTTGACTTACTATAAAAAAATGGAAGTCCGTCCTCGATGCCCAGCAGTTTCATTTCATAAAACTCCGTCTACGATGCCCAGCCAAATTTCATTTCATAAAAATCCGTCCTCTATGCCCAGCCAAGTTTCGCAAAAGTCCATCCTAAGTAGTATTTATTTGTATTAAAAATGTATGTGGATTGATTCAAACATCACCCGTGGGATTAAATGGGTCATTTTAGTCGCTTGGTGTATAATGTACTATTAATATACCTATTATTTACTAACTTTCTTTAGTTTATTGTAAATGAAAATATGTGAGTGGAAAAGTACGCTCTAGAGCGGAAATAATGTCAAATTATGACGGGTCACGGAAAACATCAACTTTGCGGTTAGATTTGAGTGTGCAAAAACCTATTTTGGGTAGTGATCGTAGGAAAAAAATATTCTCATGGCTATATCTGTTGATATAGGGTGTTTTTGTGACTGTTAGCTAAGAGAGTTTTCGAATTTTTGAGTTGCCATAACTTTATTATTAATGAATATTTTTTCTTGAAATTTTGGTCACACCTGTTTAGAGGCACTCTGAATCCAGTGGCGTAGTGATTTTTTCAATAAAAAAATCGCTAATAAAAAACCCGATTTTCGACTAAGAAAAAATATCGTAGTATGCCCTGAAAATTGGAATAAACATTTCAAATTGTCAAATTTTGTCCCAAGGTAGACCTTTTAGTACTTGACATTTCAAAAAAAAATTATTAAAATCGGTTTACAACTTCAAATTTTAGGGGGGTGTTTCCATTAAAAATGGGTCACACTGTATATTTTATATTTTCTAATCCTCTGTTAATAGGGAATTATAAACTCTAATAAAGACCTTTTTAAGTAAGTAAGGGTCGAGACAGTTAATTTCAATTATAATGATTCCTCGAAATAAAATATTTTCGTACCTATATAACAAGTTATAGAACAGCTTCAATATTAAATTGTTAAGTACACAGCTAATGGATAAAGCAGTCGATACACATTAACAAAAAGACAAAAAAATTACTCTCAATGATTTCTTTTACACTTATGGTTAAGTGCTATGTTTTTCATGTAATCGCTTATTCTTCAACATAATTCTAATTCAATATTGAATTCTGATAAATCATAACGTAAATCTGATGGAACCCTCTCCAATACAGCGGATCTCCAAGAACGGGGGTTCTTCCTTCTTCCGATGATGATTGTACAAAGTGAGTCGTTTCATTCTCGACATAAACTTCAGCTATGCAGTCGGGTTCGTGAAACGCGGCGCTAAAATACGCAAGACGCGGGTTAAACATAAAGTTCGTATTACATATCGGGGAACGGTGCGATACACATACACTTAATAACGACTACACATAGGAAATTGTGCAGCGTCTTTACGGTATTCGCTCGGTATTGGTATCATCAAACGATTTCGAATTCTTCACAGTACCGGTGCTATACTAGGTGGTTAATTAAATTATTAGCGGCACTGCTTTCGGTGAATCATTAAATATATGAAAATGAGCGGATTTTTAAAGTGTTTTTGTTGATGCTTGATTTTTATTTGTGTTTGGAGACGGAAAATTGTGGTAAGTAATTTATTTTATTTAGATATTTTGTTTAAATCCAAATTAAAATAATTATATTAATCAATAATTCTTCTAAATGATTTTTTTAGTGTTTTTATTTATTGTAGCCGACATATTTTGAGCTACACTTATTTATTATTAAATTTGAGGACAAGAAAAAATTTTGTAATACATTTTCGATATTTATGGACTGCACTTTTTCTTAATCTTGCGTTGGAAAACGTCATAAGAAATAGAGGTGTAAATAGCCTTTTGCAATTTGTTTAATTGTATTAATTTCTCTATCAAAATTACATTTGTTCATAGGAACTGAAAAATCTCTATGTATGATTGAATTATACGCCGCTAATTTATGTGACATAGGATGATTGGAATTATATGGAATAGTTACATCAGTGTGTGTTGGTTTTCTGTAAATTGAATAATCAAGTACATAACTCTTTGAATTTTTAAATCAAGAAAATTGATTGAGTTATTTTCTTCAACTTCGAATGTAAATTTAATTTTTGGGTGTAATTTATTAATATGGTTGAAATATACATCTAATTGTCGTTCACTACCTATAAAACAAGATAATATGTCATCTACGTCTGAAACAAAAACAATGTAAACTCTATATTCCTATCTGACACCACTGTAAACGAAATCGAAATCATAATAGATTTAAAAATATATCAAATATGAGATAATACTACAAATAGTACATCTCATATACTTTACATTTCGTGTAGGTAAATATCCCAATCAATTCAAAAAGACCATTATCTTGCCATTACATAAAAAAGGCGACAAAAGCAATATGTCCAATTACAGACCAATCTCCTTGATAACAAATTTAACAAAAATATTTGAAAAAACTGTAAAACAAAGATTGGTGAAATTTAAAAAAAAATAACTATATTTCAAAAAGTCAGTACGGGTTCCAGGAAGGTTTGTCTACTAGCGACGCAATAGTGGAATTAACAAATACAATCTATCGGTTAGTTGACGACTGTAAACCAGGTATCTGCGTATTTCTCGATCTAGCAAAGGCGTTCGATACTATATCACATGAACAGTTGATGGATGCTTTGTGGGAGCGTGGCCCAACATATGATCTTCTTAAAGATTATTTGAAGGACAGACAACAAGTGAAAGTTAATGACGTTGTCAGCAGTTTTCACACTACAACTTACGGTGTCCCTCAGGGCACCGTATAGGGCCCACTTTTATTCAGTATATACATTAATGGCCTTTTCGATGTGGAAGTGGAGCGCTTAAAAATAAAAATAGAGTCAGATTTTCCAAAAATTATCGATTGGCTCAGACATAAAAAGCTAACAATTAATTTTGACAAAACTTATTTTATGCCATTCAGTAGTTATGAAAATTCCTTGCCACCTTACACTAAAATTGAAATTGGAAGTTCACAAAATATTAATAGAAAATCCGCCCATGAAATAAAATACCTAGGTATAAAAATTGATTCTCACTTAAAATGGGATGCACATTTGGAGACATTGCGAGGTGTTTACGATAACTACTTTCAAAGTTTAAATATCTGAAATCAATTCTAGATATTAGCCAACTAAAAATAATTTATTACTCACTCGTAGAGTCAGTACCTTTCGAACCTTCGAATAGAATAGTTGGTTTGTGTGGTGTTCCTTATCTTTAAATAGTACGGTAAATTATCTTTTTAATAGTGGTGAATTCATTAGTATATATAATAAAATATTTGGCATTGGGTAAGTTAATTAATTCATATTATTATGACTGAAGATTCAGATGGGGGAGGGCCCCCATCTCAACACGACCCTCCTGATAAAATGGATATTGAAGTAAATAAAAAGTACAATTTAAATAATAAATATACTTCAACTGATATTGGACCGTTCTATGTTATTGTTGAACCTTTAGATACAAGTATTCGCATTTCGGCAGTTAAGGTAGGTCATTATCTTTTTAATGAAAGGAATTTAAAAAAAGATATTGTAGATATTAAGTTAGTCGGTAGAAATAAAGTAAAAATTATTCTTAAAAACTATCTTACGGCAAATTCAATTATTGGACATGAAATAATGAAAGTTAACAAATTGATAGCGTATATTCCGATCTTTTTCAATCATAAAAAAGGTGTAATTAGGGAAGTTGATACATTTTTAAATGAAAAATATATATTGGAAAATATTGAATGCGATAAAAAAGTCGTAGACGTTAAAAGAATGAAGCGTAAAATTATTGATTCTGATAAAGAGATACAGTACGTACCTAGACAAATGTTAATTGTTACATTTTTAGGAAATTCTTTACCTAGTTCTGTTAAAATTGATTTAGTCCGGTTCGTAGTAGAACCTTATGTTTATCCAGTAGTGCAGTGCTACAAATGTCTTCGATACGGGCATACTAAAAAATATTGCAAAAGTACCACTGATAAATGTATGAAATGTGGACAAATACATGATGTTAAAGACGGCGTAGAATGTAAAAGTGAGGAGTTTTGTATATATTGCGAACAAAACGGTCATAAGTCTGTATCAAAAGAATGTCCCAAATACCAACACCAATTGAAAGTTAAAAAGACCATGTCTGAACAAAATATTTCATTTAAAGAAGCGGAATCAATGGTTATTAATCCAAGCTACTCCAAAGCTACCTCAAACAATAGGTACAATTTATTGAACAACCTCTCTAACTTCCCACATCTTAATGACGATAAAGATAGTGAGAATCCTTCAGGTGGTAAAAATTGGATACCACGTCCACAGTCCCAACCTCTTAAAAAACGCAAGGCTATTTCTCCTCCTATAGTTAATAAACCCCCTACCTTCAAATCTCAGGCCACAACTAGCAATTCTGTTTTGCCTAATCCCCACAAGGATGATTTCCAGTTGTACAGAGAAAAGCTAGAAATTGAAATTTTACATAAAATTCCTTACATTTTCGAACATCTTATTAAAAAATTCAATTTAACTGTGCCAGACTGGAATATTTTTCAAGAAACACAAAACGAGATTAAAACAATTATAAATTCTTTACCTGATTCAAATGAAGATGAATTCTATTAAAACCTTAAATATAATTCAATGGAATTGTAATTCAATAATAAAAAATAAATCTAACCTTTTAAACTATTTAGCTGGTTCAACTACCACATTCGAACTAATTGTTCTAAATGAGACTTGGTTATCACCAAATAAAACGTTTTATATAAACGGGTATAATTTTTTACACGTTAACAGGACTGACGGATTTGGTGGTGTTGGAATCCTCGTCCGAGATCACTTATCGTTTTCAGAAATAGTTTTCCGTAAAAATTTCAATTCCAAAATAGAGATTTGTGGTGTGTATCTGAATGACCTTAATATATCTGTACTTTGTGTTTACAAGCCTCCTAAAATACAAGCGACTACAAAAGACTGGGAACATATTTTTTTACAGATTCAGGGTGATGTTATTGTATGTGGTGATTTAAATTGTCATCACAGTCGTTGGGGATCTACAATCGATAATGCACAAGGTAATAGATTAATAGACGCTATAGATGAAACAAATTTAATTATTTTAAACGATGGCAACCCAACAAAAGTTGGTAGGCCTAACGAACGACCTTCGCCAATAGATCTTACCCTAATTTCACCTAGTTTGATGAGTTTCTCGAAATGGAATATAATAGATGATACATTAGGATCTGATCATTTTCCTATACACATCTCCATATCCCGTAAATATACCCCTTCTCCGGTATTACCATCAAGAAAATGGATAGAGTCTTCTGCTGATTGGGAGCATTTTCAGGAGTGCATAGTAAACGACCTTCAAATTAACGATGTAAACTCATTAGAGTCCTTTCTTGAAATAATAAATAAAGCAGCATCCATTTCTATGAAATCTCGTACTGGCGGATCTAAAAAAGTGTCAAACCCCCTTTGGTGGGACAATGATTGTGTTCAAATTATAAATAAACGGAAAATCGCTTATAAAAGGTACAAAAACACTACAAACTTAGAGAATTATCTACAATTCAAAAATATTCTAGCTAGAAGCAAATTGTTATTCAAACAAAAACAACAGGAATGTTGGAAAAAATTTGTGAGCAGTTTAAACAAAAACACGCCGATCGCGAAAATTTGGGCATTTGTTAAAAAAATATCTAACAAAAATTCTACGATGAAAAAACAACCAATACCTGAAAGCCTTATAAATCAAATGTTTGACAACATTTCCCCAAGTTTTGTTCCGAATATAATAGAACAAACAGAAAACCCCAGCAATCATTACATCGACAAACCTTTTGATATCATAGAACTAGAAACTGCAATCAAATCCACAAGTTGTACAGCTCCTGGTAACGATAATATAACATATGATATTATTAGAAATATGCCGTTACTGGCGAAAACCATGTTACTACAAATATATAACGATTGGTGGGTAAAAGGTAAGTACATTGAACAACTGAAACAAATAACTATTTGTCTAATATTGAAACCACAAAAAGACAGAAATTTAGTTACGTCTTATCGACCTATATCTCTCATGTCCTGTATAACGAAAACTTTCGAAAGGATGATTAAAACAAGGCTAGAATGGCACTTGGAGCAAAATTCAATTTTACCCTGCACACAGTATGGATTTAGAAGGGGCTACGGCACATTAGATGCAATAACTCATTTAGTAAATGATGTTCAAATTACATTCTCTAAAAACAAATATTTAGTTTGCTTATTTCTTGATATAAAAGGTGCTTATGATTGTGTGGATATCAATTTACTAAAAAACAAAATAGTAGAGGTTGGTTTTAGTGAAAGGACTTCCCAGAGTATAACACGATTATATTATTCGCGTACAATTTATATTAGGGATCATAAAAATCAATTGCGCGGTCCCAGAATTGTTTATCGTGGATTGCCTCAGGGATCTGTATTGAGTCCTTTGTTATTTAATATATATTCTGCCGATTTACATTCACGGTTTTCTAATACAATAAGATGCATTCAGTATGCAGATGATATCTGTATATACTCCATCCAGGATACATACGCTGATTGCCGTAGGACCTTGGAAAATATTATGCAAACTGTAGTTAAATGGTCTGAAGAAACTTGTATGACTCTCTCAACTGAAAAATGCTCAATTATGTTTTTTACTAGACATAGACTTCGCACACCGGAGAGCCTAACTCTGTGTGGGCGAGCGTTGTCGGTAGTAAACGAGTATAAATACTTGGGTATTATACTAGATACTAAATTATTATGGTCTAAACATATCATATATATGAAAAACAAATGTGAAAAAGGGTATAATCTCTTAAAATGTGTCACAAACCGCAGATGGGGCGCAGCTCCTGCTATTGCTATAATGTTTTACAGGTCTTACGTTAGATCAATTATAGATTATGGATGTTGTTTATATGGATCAAGTAGTAATTCGAACTTGCTGAAAATAGATCGTATTCAGTATAAATGCCTTAGAACCTGTGTCGGCGCAATGAAATCAACACCAGTGAATGCATTATTGGCAGAATGTAACGAACCACCTCTATTTTTAAGACGTCAATTTTTGTCTCAAAAATATTTAATTAAACTTAAAACCCTCAGGTCGGACATGATAAATAATGTATATAGTATTTCTATAGAAAATCGATATTGGAGAATTAAAAACACGCCTCCACTTGCGGAAGCCTTCATTCAAACCAATGAGTTCAATAAAATATACAGAATCAACAAAACATTACCTATATATAACATTCCTTATCAAGCTATATTCAAAGTCCACAAAGTCATAATCCCCGATTATACAGAATCTAACTACATTAACACAGTCCTGTTTAAATCCATACTAGCAGATTTTGCTGACAAGACAATAATATACACTGATGGATCTAAGTCGAGGGATGGAGTTGGATGTGCTGTGTACATTCCCAATACAGACCAATCGTTACGAATCAGATTACCCGATATATGTAGTATATATACTGCGGAGCTGTATGCTATCTTACAGGGCCTCTCCTGGCTGAAATCAAATAAAAAAGATGGGGGTGTGATTATATCTGATTCTAGATCAGCGTTGTGTGCTATAAAAGGGACTCATTTCGAAAGAATGAAATGTCCTATTTTATGTGACATCAGAACAATATTGTTGAACTTGAGTATGACATTTATTTGGATTAAGGGACATATTGGAATATATGGTAATGAAAAAGCTGATCGATTAGCCAAATCTTCGGTATTCAATGGAGTTTTTCACAACGTGTATACTGGAAAAGATGCGATTAGCTCAATAAAAAATAAAATGTATGTATCCTGGCGAAAACACTGGGAAACCGTTTCACGATCCTCAAATAACACCTATTTTCAAATTTATCCTACACTACCCTCACCTCCAAACTATATTTTTGATTATACAACTCCGAAATTTTATTCAGCAAGTATATTTAGAATGAAGACTAGTCATGGAAGATATCCCGCCCATCTTGCTAAGCTGGGTATTATACGGTCATCATCCTGTACCTGCAATGATAATTCTTATGCTGATCTTAATCACATTTTCTTTGGATGCAGCAATTACGTTCATAAAACAAACAGGTTACTACAGTCACTTGTTGAACAAAACTACTCCCTACCTTTAAACCTTACTCACCTATTAAGCTCAGATAACTGCCATACCTTAGATCTACTGGTAAATTTTATCAAGGATGTAAACATTAATATTTAGATAGACTCTTTGAAAAATTCTGTGGCTAATGGACTTGCTTCCTAGCCATTTTCTTTCACACACACACACACACACTCGTAGAGTCAAGATTGAGTTACGGGATTCTTGGATGGGGTGGTATTTTACAAACACATTTGAAAACTATAGAAGTAATTGAAAAGAAAATTTTAAAAATGATATATAATATTAAAATGGACTATACCACTGCCTTACTATTTTTGGAAAGTAGGGTCATGGATATCAGACAATTATATGTTTACTCTATTATATTGAACATCTATAAAAATAAAAAAATCTTACGAAATATAGAACACAACTACTCTACTAGGTTGAAAAATAAAAATCATGCATCTACCAATATAAGTAGGATAACAATTGGACAAAGGAATATTCTATATCTATCTGCCAAGATCTTCAATTATTTTCCCAATATGTATAAAATTTATATAACAACTTTTTTTGTGTGATGAAAATTTAATAAATTAAACTAAACAATTAAAAACGACAATACAAAACATAATATACATAAAAATACAAATTTAAATAAAAAAAAAGTTACTGACTTAAAAGGTGGGACTTCATGCCCTCTTGCTCATAGAAGAGAACGTATGCTTCCCCACTGACTAAAGATTTCGATGAAATTGATGACACCCTTGAATCATAATATTCGTGCCACTATTAATTCCTTGAACATGATTGAAAGACTTCTTAAAAAATTTGTCCTGAATTCAAACAGGCAAGAGCTTCTTGCTATAATAGACCAAAAAAAATAATAATAAAATAATCATTGATAATGGAGGAAACCTTAAAATTCGTATATAGTCAAACTTACCTCTCCACCACTCACACGTTTCTCCCTTTTTTATTAATATTTGATTATTATTTTACTTCCCTTCCCTTAATCTGTGACTGCTTGTGCACGACCATATCGGTTTTAACGAGCTGGAATACAGTCACTGTTTGATATGTTGGTTCATACTATCTCCAACCCTACATATACTCTTACAATCTTGGGAATTTGAAAAGTAATTTTTGTGAATTATGTTATGAAGAAAATATTATTGTTAAAATGTTATTATATAGTATGGTGCTCTTTTTATAATATTTACAAATGATTTTTAATGTGATATCTATAAAAATATTTTTTTTTCCGTGCCTTTCAGTTCACACTGAGAAAAAATTTATTTTTACAATTTTATTTATTATAATCTTATTGCTAATTGTTTTATTTGTGAAGTGGTAGGTTCTTCTTCTGTATTATTCGTAAGTGATTTTGATATGATAACTATATATCTTCTGGTGATCTTTGCTAATACCGGAAGTTACTTTATTTTTGCGGTTTTATTCATTACAATCTATGTTATTTAATATGGTTACAACCCACGCACAGGTTCATCCTTCTGTGGGAATTCTATATTTATTTATTGTCAATAAAAATCATTGTATAATTCAAATTGAATGGTGAATAAATATTATTATTATTATTATTATTATTATTATTATGGATCGTTACACAGTAAATTACTGGTTTCGAATAATGACCAGGTGTCCTCCCGACACCTCAGGTTAAGTCGTACTCAAAGTACTTTTCTTAAAATATGTGCTGTGCCATTCAATGCTATTCTTTGGATCAGTTCTACATTTAGTGTCGTTGGGATCTTCTTCGTGAGATTGAAGAAGTTACTCGTCACAGTCCCCAATGCTCCGACTACTACCGGTATTATTTCCACCTTGAAATGCCACATTCGATTAATTTCGATGGACAGGTCTTTATATTTCAAAAGTTTATTATTATTATTATTATACGAGAATAAGATATTTTTTGAAATATTATTTTCAAAGATTTTTCTTTCTAAACTGTCCATAAAATGTTTGCCAAAATTGGTGATTAGGGCTTCCCATTCGTAAACCTTCATTGTCAAAAGTGAAATAATTCTGATTAATACATACATCAAATAAATTAAGTATATATGATATGAATCCCTGATTAATATTTTTATCTTCTAGTAATTTTCTTACAATCCTTTAGGAGGAATTTTAGTGAACATATTGGTAACAGCAAATGCAATGAGTTTAGATTTATCTTTTGTCGAATGCTTTTAACTTTTTGATTACTTCTATTGAATTTTTAATTGAGTTTTTAGATATATATCCGCAATTATGTAGTATATTGTTTTTTTGCTAATACATTATAAGGATTATTAACATAAGAAACTACATGTCTAATTGGTTTCGTTATTTTATGTAATTTAACGGTTCCATATAATTGTGGAGAATGAGGATTTTTATTTACGATGGACTTCTTTTCATAATCACTTTTTTTGAATTCAAATATTTATATTTGCTGCACAATTCACTTAGTATTACTAAAATAGAAGGAAAGTAAGATTTTATAGAAAAGCGATGTCTATGGCAGTTTATCAAAGATTCTCAATAAAATAAAAAAATAACAGGTTCCTTTCACTTTAGTATTAAAGAAGGCATTTAATTTTTGAATTCAAATATTTATCTTTGCAATACAATTAACTTAGTGTTACTAAAATAAAATAGAAGGAAAGTAAGTTTTTGTAGAAAAGCGATGTAAATGGCAATATATTGATGTTTCTTAAAAAAATCATAACTGCACTCAAGTAGGCTTAGGCTTCTAGCTTAGGCTCTAGCTTCTAATTGTTTACAATCAAATCATAGCAGTGAGCTACCAAAAAACTAATTTAAAATCTTATAGTAACCAAGAGTTGGTCGACATAATTTGAAAGATCGGGTCGGAAAGGCCACTGTGGATATGGTTTGTGTGGTGTCATTTTTAATTTTATATGTTTAAATGTTTGTAATTTGTTGTTTGTTTACCATGTTAATCTGACAAAAGCAATAATGTGGACAATTTTAATATGTCTCCGGACCGACTGACGAAAGCCCTGATGATGACGTAATGTCGAAAGCGCTTGGCTGAATTTAATAAAATATTACACACTTCCTTACAAATTCATTTATCCTTGTTAAAGAAGATTCGGCAGTGGAAGGAAGAAAATCGGCGACCTACCTGGCAAGAAGTGTCAAGATTTTCATCGACACTTAAGGTGTATTGGGCTCAGTGGGACTCCCTTGCCCTGGAAGAAGGGCTGTTGAAAAGAGTCCTTGAAAACGATTATGGTTCCGAGATAAGGAGACAGCTAGTTATCCCTAGAACGAGAGTAGTTGAGGTACTGAAGAAGTTACACGACAATCCATCGGGAGGTCATCTGGGAGTGAAGAAAACCCTTCAGCGAGTCCGTGAAAGGTTTTATTGGATGAACAGCTCCGACGATGTGAGGGACTGGTGTAAGTAATGTACGACTTGTGCTACGAGTAATGGACCACATCGCAAGAGAAAAGCACCTTTGAAACAGTATAATGTTGGAAGCCCTTTCGAAAGGATCGCTTTAGACATCGCTGGACCATTTCCGGCGACAGAAAATGGTAGCAAATACATACTGGTTGAAATGGATTTAAGTGGGTGGAAATTTACGCGATCCCGAATCAAGTCTGTCGCGGATATATTGGTGAAAGAATTTATCAGCCGATATGGAGTGGCATTGGAAGTCCACAGTGACCAGGGAAGAAATTTCGAAAGCCATCTATTCCAGGATATTTGCGAGAAGCTGGGAATGAAGAAGACCAGGACAACAGCATTACATCCACAGTCAGATGAAATGGTCGAGATAATGAACAGGACTATTGGAAAATACCTGTCCAAAGTAGTTCCCAGCCATTAGAGAGATTGGGACCAATATCTTTCCCTATTCGCATTGACTTATCGATCTGCCGTCAATGAGTCCACGAGTGAAACACCTGCGAAAATCCTGTTTGGACGTGAAATGAGGCTTCCTTGTGACCTGAAATTTGGCTATCGGCCTGGAGAAAATCTAATAGGAGAAGACTACGTGATCCAATTGAGAAGAAGGCTGGACGATATTCATGAGTTAGTTCGAACAAATCTTAAGTTGCCAGCGACAGAATGAAAAGTCGGTACGACACGCAGACCACAGAAGGCGGTTTTAAAGAAGGGGACAAAGTATGGTTACACAAACCGACGAGGAGAAAAGGATTTTCTCCAAAATTACAAAAATCCTGGGATGGTCCATACTTAATCAAGGAAAAAAAGAGAGGGAGAGAGAGATTCGTGAATGAGTTTGGGGTGGGTTGGGGTTTTCTTGGTTGATTTGTCGTTTTCTTGATGCCGCCCTGGTATAGGATAGGTTTCCTCTTCAGGGCTGTGTTGGGGGTGTGTTGGGTGGTTTAGTGCGCGTTGACCGAGAAATTAGGTTGGGGTTTAAAAGTGTCTAGTAGAAAAATTTTTTTTTTAAAAGTGTCTAGGAAAATTTGTTTAGAAGTGTCTAGGATGAGAGTTGTTGGATGGGCTTTTCGCCAGAAGTTGACTGGAGGGTTGTGCTGCGTTGGGGTGAATTGGGGGTTGAATGTTATTTATTTATTGATTTTGAAAATTCTTAAATGTCTCCGGGTATTTGAGAGCGAAGTATTAGGGGTACTGAAGATTTTTACTTTTTGGGTTTTTGTTATGTGAAAGGTGTATAGGAGACATTTTTCAAAAGTGTATGGAATTTAGTATTTTGTTGAAGTTTAGTAGAAAGTAGCGGTGACGTGCCTTCGGTGATTTGGGAATGTTTTCGATGGTCGGTGGAATAATAACAATTTTAAATCTAAAAATACGGGTGCGTCGATCGTCGGTCCATTTGGCTAGTGATTAATTCACAGAGTGTACAGGAAAACCGCAAAAACCTGCAACACCGACGTAAATCAAGGAAAGGATCAATGATGTTATATATCGCATAAGCAAGATCCCCAACGGAAAACCAAAAATAGTTCACCAAAACCGACTAGCGCCATTCGAATGAGACCATGACCTAGAGAAAGGAGTAAACCACATTCGTGATGTGTCCGACTCTACCTTCGATGAATTTATGGGCGCGTATGGAGGTACCGGGAAAGCTAGATATTGAGTCACATCGGAACAACAACAAGATTTGTTCACTCTCCCGGAAGATTATTCACTGCCATACAACATCCCCGCCCATATCAAGAACGCACGAGGGCTGGCAACCGTCTTTCGAAAGAAGTTCGGGAAATTAAAAAAACTTGAAGACCAGATTCCAGCCCCTGGCAAGACACTGAACTGAAACACAATTCGCGGTACGTTTACTACGTGGTGACTAAAAATGATTTTCAAGATCGATCTACCTATCGCGATGTGTGGGAAGCACTTCGAAACCTCCGAGACCATGCGTTAGAATCCAGCGTGAAGAAACTGGCTATGCCTAAGATAGCGAGTAACCAGTTGGATTGGCGAGTCATCAGGAACATGGTACAAGCTATCTTCCAAGATACCGCCTTCCAGATATTAATTTGCAGCTACAACCCCCGTTATCAGTATCCGATGAAGACGGTGCCCTGTTATTTCCATAAGATCGGAAAGTGTAGAAATGGGGCCAGTTGCCGCTCCAAACATCCAGTCTCGGCTACACAAAAGTTCCAGGAGGAACTTCCATTTAAGAAGGGGGTAATGTTACGAAATAGCACACTAGTGTAGACCCTGAATCCGACTCTGTCTAAGCCATGTACGGAAGGTAAAAGTGTGGCGGATGCGCAGGGATTTCTTAGAACTGTTTACGATTGTGACTATCTTATGTACATTGTTTTTGTCACTAGTCTTATCTAGAAAATGCCAGAGAGCCAATTTTTTTGTGTAAGCTGCAATCTAGAATTATCTAGTAAAAAAGACACTAATATATAAAGGACAGACGAGCGAGAGAAAGTTAGTTTTTAATTTTACATCGTGAGATAAACAGTGAATAAGTGAATATAAATTAGTTAAGTATTTACATAAATTAGTTTAAGTGCATATACTGTGTGTATAATATAAATTAGTGAATAGTGTAGTGAATAAATAAATTAAGTTAGTAGACATAACGTGTGTGTATAAATGTATCCCACCCGTAATAAAAACGTTTAAATAAATAAGAAAAACATTACAATAGTTTTTAGAATGGTTTCAACAGACAGAAAATTATCAATCGTCATAACTGTGTCGTCTTTTTCTTCGCCCTAGTCATGTTTCTGTGCCAGTCATCAGTTCTGATTCTATCCTGTACATGTATCACTGTGCATAGCGACGTGTTTGGATGGTTGGGTTCTAGTTTCAAAATGTTTAATTGCACAGGTAGCAATTTCTTTTGAACCATTAACAATACATGAATCCCATTTTGGTCGACAGTTAGTTTCATTTAAAAAAGTAATATGAGTTAGGGTCGAAACAATAAATTTAAAAAAAATAAGATTATTTAGTCCAGTTTGTCGATAATTACATTACAAAATACGTGGTTAAGTTTATCGCACTTATTAAAAAGTATACTATTTCACACATAATTATTTGATGATTTTAAAAACCCTCGTATAACAAATTTTTTAATATAGAATCGAATAGATATTGATGTACATTTTCAATATCACTTTAGTGAGGAATCTCGAGTACTTGTAATGGTGGTAATAACCGTGTATTAGTAATACTAATTTCCTGATAAGGAAATACCCCATTAGTGAAGTGGTTTCTAGAAAGCATTGCAGCAACCTCAAGTGGCAATCCAGTAAACCTAGTTATTTTTATCAATATTTTATTTTTGGTTTAATGGTTATGCAACTATATCTGAAATTCCGATAGATTACAGTGGCATTTAAAAAGTTTTGAATCTTGAATAGTAAGGCGATTAAATATACTTGCAAAATGTGGCTCGTGGCTCGTTACGACTTTGAAAAATTGTAAAAACTATTATTAATCCTCTCGTATATTTCAAATTTGATTAATATTCTTATTATCATAAGTAACATGATTTTTTATTTTTTTATTTTTATTGTTTATTGGCATAGACTGCAATGGTCATTATTATTCAATTATTAATACGTTCTTATGTTGAAATAAAGATTTATTTATAAAAAATTTCCTGATAGACTACAAAATAACAAATTTAACGATATGGGGTATTGCCAAGTTTAACTCTATTTCATAGATGAACGGGAATAAATATGGCAGTGGCTGCGTGTCCGAGCTCGGACACTTAATTATTCTTACTAAATGTCCGACATCGGACATTTAATTTCAATTGCTATATGTCCGAGTATGAAATCCTACGAAAATGTGTTTTTTGAGGTTATGCCTGTTTGAGTTTTAACCTCGGTTTTTACTTAGCGCTGCCTGCGGGTGGTTCAGTTAACCAATACAATGGAGGAAAGTTGTTTAGGAGCAATTCTAATGGCAAAAGACCAAATACTAGGTAAACCAGCAAATATAGTACATATTATTTAATTTTTTAACATTACTAACTTTATTGCAGATCTCATCGCATTACTAACTGCGGTGCATATATAACAATTAATTTCCAGAGTAAGACGAAAAAGCTAAAAATCACCCAGTTAAATAACGAACACAATCACACTGTTTCAAAAGTAAGTTGTAGGTATAGTCAAGTCAGTTATCATAGTTAGTATAATTTCTTTGTGATATTTTATTTTACTGTAATATACTCGTAATTTTAAAGGAATTGTATCAGTATTATGAACCAGTACGAAAATTATAAGGGGAAGTATTAGAGGAAACCAAAAATATGATTAAAATGAGAGCAAATAAAAAATTGATTCAAACTCATGTTATGACAACCAGTAATAAAAAAATTACTTTAAACGATCTTCACAATATTCAAACCAGAATTAAACCTGATGCAGCTGCGGCACCCGATCTTTCAAGTTGCATCGAGCTGCTGAAGAATACATATAGTAAGTAAATTGAAAAACAATCTTTAAGTCATATACATAATGGATACTATTATTATTTTTCAGATTGTGAATCATTTGTATTGGAGGAGGACGGGGAATTTAGAGGACTACAATTTCAATCGAAAGAGATGAAAATGCTCGCGGCAGCTTATCCTGAGTTTATGTGTATTGATGCCACCTATAAACTACTGGACATCAGAGCTCCAGTGTATATTTTCTTAGTGGAAGATTCGAAGGGAGGTAGTGACATTATATGCATTACTTTGTTAATGTATGAAGATTCGAACAGCCTAAAGTAGATGTGTGAAACAATCAAATCTAATAACCAGCAATGCTCAAACATAGAAACAATAATGACCGATAAAGACATAAAAGAAAGATTTGTTCTGAAAGAATGTTTTCCAGAGGCGACACTGCTTTTATGCAAGTTCCATGTCTTAAAAACGTTTCAAAGGCAAATTACCTAAAAACTTGGAATAACATCTATGGAAAGAAATCTTTCATTAAGTTATGTTCAAAAATTATTATATAGTAAAAATTTAGACGAATATAATAAAATTCTCGAAGAAATGAAAGATCAAGTTGTCGACTACTTGGATAAAAATTGGACTTCTATTAAAGAAGAATGGGTACCAGCTCTAAGTGAAGCTGAATGCTGATTTTCTAATACAACTAATAACAGGTTAGAATGTATCAATCAGAAACTGAAATCAGTTATTCCACGTTATGCCTCTTTGGGAGTATTCATCGACCATGTTTTTTGTATTCTTAATAGTCTTCGTGAAAAACACAATTTTGAAATGTTTACTATGTTATAAAAAGGAACAACCTTAAAGACGTTTGAAAATAATTTAAAAGAATATAAGGAACTATACATACACTTTTATCAAAACACAGTATTATAAATCTAAGTAAGTAGTTATCAAAATGATACCGCTGGCCTAGTGAGTGTGTGTGACTCCCTAAGTCGCACTTACACAACAACAAACAATCGTTGTGACTGTAAATTCATAAAACAAATGAAATTGCCTTGCTGTCATATACTAGCATTTAGAAGTTTTGAAAACACAGAGTTATTCGAAACGCCACTTTGTGGAGAAAGGTGGACTAAAGAATATTATGTTGCACACCATAATCTATTCCAAGATAAAGTAGAAAATACCAGGGATAATAATTCCAATAATGTTGAAATTGATACATCTCTGTCAAGTGTTACAACTTTTAAAATAAAAGCGACTTTGAGTCAGAATCAAAAGAATAATTTGGCGCTAAATACGATACAAGAGTTAGCACAAGTAGCATCGGAAGAAGGAACTCTGGAATTTGAAAATAAATTAAAAATTCTCAAAGATTTAACAAATTATTGGAAATTGGGTAAGAAGATTATTCTTGTCGAAAACGTAGTGTATGATAATTCTTTAAATATGGATCAGTCTGAAAATGTTATTGCTTCGATATCTTCCTATAAGGAAATCAATTTGCTCCCTCAAGATATTGTCGTTGAAGAAGAAATCAGTGAAACAAATCAAGAAGATAATAATCATTTGCTCTCTCAAGACATTGTCGTTGAAGAAGAAATCAGTGAAACGAATCAAGAAGATAATAATCATTTGCTCTCTCAAGACATTGTCGTTGAAGAAGAAATAAGTGAAACAAATCAAGAAGATAATAATAATTTAAATACAAATGGAACTCTTAATTTAGTCTTCGAAAATGACGAAAACATTTTGTTACCTCAAAACGTCGACACCGAAGGAGAAACAAAAAAACTTACAACAGAGCATCCAGAAACAAATATTGATTTAAATGACTTACAAATTGTAAGCAATTCAGATGATAGAGAAAGAGTAGCAAACATAAAAATGCCTCTTCGAATAAAAAGAGGAAGGGGGCGTCCAAAAGAACATTTATTAACAGCCATTAGTTTTCCAAAAAAAAATGTCTAAAACTAAGTTAACTTAGAAACTTACTTAAGATTAGTATTTAGGTACTCATTAGCAATACCAAAATGTAATTATGAGTACATATTTATATTGTGTTGTTTATTCTGTTTTTCTACAGTACTTATTTTCAAAATAAACAAATTAGGACTCGCAAGTGTTGCTTATTAATTAATTCGGCTACCGGATTATATATTCAGTATAACTACCTTTTTCAGTATCCCACATCGGATGTTTAGGATCAACGTTCATGGCTCCAACCTCGGACATATAGCAATTGAAATTAAATGTCCGTTGTCGGACATTTAGTAAGAATAATTACATGTCCGAACACATTTTCGTAGGATTTCATACTCGGACATATAGCAATTGAAATTAAATGTCCGATGTCGGACAATTAGTAAGAATAATTAAGTGTCCGAGCTCGGACACGCAGCCACTGCCAATAAATATTTCGGACGCAATTTTATTAATAAAGTTTTTGTAATAATAATTTTTATAGTTATAAATATATTAATTAGGACACATAAATGCGGATTACAAACTCTCAGTCAACGTAAATTATCTTATCTGGGTGACATTATGAAATATAAATAAAAAATTAGTCTACCCAGCAAATATATGTCACTATATAAAATAAATGTTGGTAAAGGTATCTATATTGTTTATTTTGATAACAATCTTATGATTTATCTTTAATGGGATGTGTCATAAGCAAGTTTTAAATATTATCTGAGTAAGAATTAATTTACCTTGATCTGAGCCCCGTAGAAAATATTCCAGGAAGGAATATCTCTTTAAACGGAAGTAATTTAACTTTGTTATTTTCTTGTAAATGAATGGAAGAATCTAAGCTGACGAATGTGGGAAAAAACGAATAATTCAAGGTCGCACATTAGTGAGAAATATTCAAGTATATTGCTAATTTTATTATTATTGCAAAGAAAATTAATACACTATTAAACACAAAATTATGGATCTGCATACGGGGTTTGTTCGATACAAGGTTTCCAATTCGCTGCAATTTAAAATGACAATTTTTTGAAGCCATTTCCATCAAAAATTAAACAATCTTAAATAAATCCCCCAAATATAAGTCCCCACACAATAATATTCAACAATCAAATAATAATATTCTAATAAAATAAAGATTCTAATTACCATGTAAAACTCAATTTTTCATTATAAGTTCATTGGACTATAATATTTTTATTAATTATGAAAATAAGCATAAACATGGTTGAGTCGTCTTTAACCAACCAAGGAAACATTAAAAACTAGCCATAAAAAGTGAACCATCTGTTTACAACAAAAGAATAAAGGTTTATTTGTATCAAACACGTGTTTTTTTTTATTTTTAGATTCCCGCATGGATTACTATGACATGACACATTGTTTTCTTATTCATAAAGTGTTGTTTGTGTTTATCTTGAAAAACGTAGAGTGAGTCATCATCCAAATCACCTTATTCATATTGTTTGTGACTCTTCCAGGTGTAATTTAATAAAATTAGTACATTTATCTTTTAAATTTGAAAGTGTAAATCTGCTAAATTGGCTAAGCGACCATGACGTAAACCATTTTCAGATAACCAACCTATAATCCATAGACATATTAAGGTAATGGATTGAGAGATATTTGAATTACTGTGTTATTCTTCTTAGGGACTGGTAAATGAATTGTACACAGGACAATTACTGGGTGACAACTAACTTTATTATAGTCTGTTTCTTATTGACTGATAGCACGCGAAAAGGTCATAGATGCTAGTCAGGTAGTAAAGCATAAGCTTCACAGTTCATCTAAGGAATTTATTTACTATTTAATTTTATACCCGATCTGATATATAAAGGTAATGTAAATGTAAATTCGGTCAGTTAAAACAACTAACTGACCTTCATACATTTGTAGAGTACATACAGTTAAAACAATAAATTATTTTTGAAATAATCTTGTAACGCAACTATTCTGACTTTATATTTCATTAATTATCTTGAGAATTTGGAGCAGGTCAATTCTTGGGAGACGTATTAACAAACCATTTATCAATTCATTATCCAGATAATTACTTTCTGATTTTCTAAATGTTGATAATAACATTTCCAAGAAACATTACAATAGGGTCCTACTAGGGATTGTCCCAATGACTACTTAAAAAGTTTGCAGGTATATACGGTGAAACTTGGTCTCGCCCAAATTTATATAATTTGTTATGCTTAGAGTCGCTTATGTTCCATAAGTGTTAACTGTGTTGTGAAAAATGTCTTCAAGTTTTACCCCAGTAAAGTGTAAGAGCTTACAGACGAAGACTGTAGTGTTGGATGTGCATGATGCTGTTGTACATCAAATGCCGGCTGCTACTGTTAGAAATATAGTTTCGACATGTTCCAATATGACAGGAGTTAATGAATCTACTATTTACAGGCTTCTAAGAGGGAGGAAAAATGGAAATATATCTCCACCTAAAAAGTCAACTGGAAGAAAACCATTTGACCTTGATGAACATATGCAAAATACAATAAGACGAAAACTAAATGAATTATATTTTAAAAAAGAGATCCCAACACTTGACAGAATTCTAAGAATGGTTGAAGGAGGACGAGAATTTGCCTGACATAGGGCGAAAAACTTTGTGGAAAATATTACACAAATTAAATTTTACTTGGGAGAAGCAAAGTCGTAAATCAGTGCTAATCGACAACGAAGAAATAATTTGTTGGAGAGGCCAGTATTTACGAGATATCCGAAAATACAGATAGGAGGGAAGACAAATCTATTATCTAGATGAGACATGGCTCTATGAAGGACATTCAGTAAAAAAAATATGGCAGGACAAAAGTATTGAAATCAGTCGTCAAGTTTTCATAGAAGGTTTATCTACTGGACTGAAAACTCCTATCGGTAAAGGTCGCCAACTAATAATAACGCATATTGGATGCAATCAAGGGTTCGTTGAAGGTGGTTTACTGGAGTTTCAGTCAACATCAACCAAAGACTATCATGAAGAAATGACTGCAGATGTATTTTACACAAATGGTCGAATTAATTCCAAATAATGCTGTAATAGTTATGGACAATGCCACTTATCATTCGCGATTAACAGAAAATCTTCCATCTACCTCTTGGAGAAAAGCTGATATTAGAAACTGGTTAATCGTAAAAGATATACCATTTGAAGATGATATGTTGAAAAAAGAACTTTTAAAGGTTGTTTCAGATCACAAGCTACAATTTAAAAAGTTTGTTATTGATGAAATAGCCAAGAATCGTGGGATAACAGTGCTTCGTTTGCCGCCATACCATTGTGAATTGAATGCGATAGAGTTAATACGGGCCCAAATGAAAGGTTATGTAGCTAGAGATAATAAAACATTGAGAATAAAAGATGTTCGTGAACTCATGAAGTACTCATTGACGACAATAACTGAAGAGAACTGGAGAGATGCTGTGAATAATGTAATTAAACAGGAAGAGAAAATGTGGGTTTTAGATAACCTCATAGAACAAACTATAGAACCGATAGTGATCTCTCTCGACGAGTCTTTGGATGATTGTTGTATGGCCAGCGAAGAGGATGATACTATAGATTGAATTTTGTATTTCCTATAAATGGTATGTTTACTTCACTTAATATACATTAATTCATTGTCAATAAATTTGAATTATGAGAATTAAACTATATTTTCTTTAATTCATTTAATTTAATAAAAATGAAAATTTAACTTGTTAATAGGCCTAAACTAATGAATTTTATTTCAACTGTAATGTTGACCGAATCTAATTAAATAAGCAAAATGAACTAATATCGTAATCTCCGCCAATGCCGCACTGTTTATCCTTTTACTGGAATTGTTCAGTTTTATTACCACATTGTATTTTGAGCTGAAACAGGGATGTACAGATAACCAATACAGACACCTACTTGTTTTGTATTAGAATTTTAGTATTTACTTGTAAAATTCTTAGGATCACTCTGTAAGAGATAATTTTCTATTTGAATATTTAATAAGGCTACTGTGGTGTCAGACATTAAGAAATAGACTATAGACACTTGATCATGTATGTACATACTGACATTTGACATTCACTGCACTACACTTATGATATCCCCCTTATCAAGCTTAACATTTTAATATGAGTAGGTTTCCAAGTTTATGTTGACAGCAATTCACATTTGTAAAATCTTTAACATTTATAAAATTTTACTAAGTCACAATAAAAACACACAGTCACCTATTATCATTCCTTATACAATATACCCTTACAAAAACTTAACACTATCAACAATTATTATAAAATATTTACAAGTAGGCAAAGTCAATTCAAGTTTTGTGTAAAACCCATATCATAGATTCATCATTCAGTCTTACATTTTTTTGCCAAAAAACTCAAACATTTGTTACACAATCAATAGAAATTAATTCGCAATTTTTTGTAACTTGAGCAATATTATTATGACAGTGAATTAGTATTAATTGTTGATAATAATAACAGTGAGTGCATGTATGTAATACAATATGAAAAACAATTATTGTATTATTTATAAGTTACATAATCATTGAATTTAGAATTTTTCTTAATGTTTCTACCGTATCTGGAGGTACGGGTTTGAAAATTTGTATTTTCAAACGACAAATTTGAAGTAGAAATATGCCCAGACGTACTAGAGCTACATAATGTTTCTGTAACCCTACCAGATTGTAAATTATTATCTGTATCATCAACAACGGTATCATCTGTTGTTGACTCAAAACTACTATCAGACCTTGAATCTGAAGTTCTTAGGGTCATGTTTCCACCCTCGGAAGATTCTGACACTTTACAATCATTGTCATTAGAATAATTTTCGGTAACATCTGCCATCGATACATTGTCATTACTTAAACCTAAATACACAAAATCCTTATTTACAAGATTGCTACTTTCAGCAAATTCAAAATTTCTGGAAGAGGGTTCAATTTTTTCTTTAATTAACGGTTTTTTGAATTCTTTTAAGAATTTGCGGTTTCTGACCAAAATTGAACCATCCTCAGTGCGAATATTATAAGAACGCGTTCCTACTATGTCCCAAATAATACCTTTTTTCCACACTTGAGACAACTCTTTTATAAACAAAATTTCGTATTAATCTTTAATCTTGGCAAGGTTTTAACTCCCTTTCTGTCAAAATAAAACTTTTGTTTGTCTTTAGCTCTGTCTAAATGCTTTTATTATATATAACTCGAAAACTAGAACTAAGCTGAGACAATGGTCTCGGTAAAAGGCACGCAACGACCTCTGCATCAAAATATTAGCTGGAGTGTTCCGAAAGTCGAGCAACGCCAAGTAGGGATCTCGATTTTCGAATTTGCACTTTTTTAGCAAAATTTTAACCGAGTTTATGGTTTTTTCAACTTGACCGTTAGACTGAGGGTACCTGGGAGATGACATTATGTGAGAAAATTGCCAATTTTTTTAAAACAAACTGAGTTCATGACTATTAAACGCAGGTCCTCCATCAGTGCACATGATAGTTGGTATGCCCTGCCTTGAAAAAATTGATTTTAATTGTAAAATAATATTTTTACTAGTAAGATCCCCACTTAGGCTGCTTATCTCTACAAATTTAGAATAATAATCTACTACAAGTATAAAAGATTGACCATCTAAATGAAATATATCACATGCAACTTTCTGCCAAGGTTTTTTGGAACATCATGAGGACTCAACGCCTCTGACTGATTATTTTTACTATGAATTTGACACGATGCACAAGACAACACCACGTCCTGTATTCGTCTGTTCATGAATGGCCAATAAAATTATAAGTTAGCCCTATCTATGCATTTATTAACCCCCAAATGAGAGTTAGAATGAAGCCTATACAAAATTTCGCATCTAGCTTCTTTACGAGGAATTAATTTTTGACCTCTATAAAGTAAATCATTGACAACCGAAAATTCTGATCGCAACTTAAAATTACTTTTTAAATTCTCAGAAACCTCTCTCATTGGCCAGCCATCCAATATATAATAATAATAATAAAAGTCTTTATTACCAATTACTAAAAAATAAAATTACATTTTGTTTATACAGATAGGGCGAGATTCAGTTTGTATGTAATAATAAATAAAGTACAATATGTAATATATATTTGGCATTTAACATACATCTGCTCTTCCACCTAACCCCAAAAAGAAGCCACAGACAGCAAAAACAACAAAACATAACTAAATTAAATAATAGACAAAGAACATTAGTTTTGCAAATTAAATAACAAAGGAAGGATAATATTTTAATACGAAAAACTTGATTATTGTTGAGAAAAATAATAGTCAAAAAGAACTCGTTCGAGTTTATGTGGTGACGAGTAACTGAAATATTGAGATAGGTTATTAAGACGCTTAGAAATACAATAAGAAAACGATCGTTTGAAAAACTCCGTATGGTGACGAGGTATAGTGATAATATTTCTATGTCTTAAGTTTAGAGTATGTACATCAATTCTGTATTTTATTTTATGATACAGGTATGGTGGAGAGTCTTCCCTTATGAGCCTAAGATAAAACATGGTAGAATGCAATTGACGACGATTTTTCATGTTTAACCATTTTGTCATTTTGAATGTATGACTGATATGCTCAAATTTGCGAATACCAAATATAAGTCTAAGGCATGAATTTTGCAATTTCTGTATTCTATTTATATCAAATGAGTTTAAGCAAGAATCATATAAAATGTCACAGAAATTTAGTTTAGATAATACTAATGACTCACATAGATGGATTTTAACAGATTTATCCAACACGTGGCGAGATTGGAATATAAGTTTTAAAGCTGCATAAGCTTTTTGTAAACAGTTACTGATATGGTGCGAAAATCTTAAGTTTTCATCAAACCACACTTCCAAGTTTTTTACTTTATCGCTAAATTGTATAGTATGACCATTAATTTTAATATCCAATGAGTACCTTTGCTTGAACTTCTGCGAATCAACTTTATTTCTAAAAATAATTGCATTAGTCTTAGATGCATTTATCTGTAAACAGTGATTGATTGAAAGTGTATAAAGATTATGTAAGTCATAATTAATAGCAGTTACCGCTTGATTCGCTTCATCCAAGGAAAAAGACATATATAACTGAGTATCGTCAGCGTAGTAATGTTGTATACAAGAAAAGAAAATATCTGGAAAATTCGATATGTAAATAGAGAAGAGTATTGGGCCCAATATTGATCCTTGGGGCACTCCGGTACTCATAGATAAAAAACTTGATACACTTTCTCGATTTTTTACAGCTTGACTTCTCATGGACAGATAAGATTTGAATAAATCTACAGCTTTAATGTCCAAACCACTATATGATAGGATCGAAAAAAGTAGATTGTGATTGAGAGTGTCAAAAGCTTTCGAGTAGTCAAATAAGCTGCCAAGATATCATCAGATATTTTTAATAGTGCTGATGTACAACTGTGACCAGTTTTAAATCCAGACTGTACTGAGGGTATTACTGAATTTTTAATCAAATGATTATATAGTTGAATATTAATAACTTTTTCTAAAATCTATGATAGAGTCGGCAATACACTGATCGGTCGTAGTTGTTGTAACATTTGTGGATTACTCACTTTAGGCAAGGGAATAACAAATGACTTCTTCCAGTTTTGAGGAAACACAGAATTCAATAAACAATAATTAATTATATGGGTAATATACGATAACAGAAATGGTATGCACAGATTTAAAGTAAGAATATTGATGCCATCTGGTCCAACAGCTTTACTTTTGATACCTTTTATTATATTGAGAATATCAATTTCAGATACTGGTTGAAATGTCAGGGTTGTATTTACCGATTTTTTTATATTATGCTCATAAAAAAGTTTCGTATCACGATCAGGAGGCAATTTAGGAACAGCATTTAAAAAGAATTCATTAATTTCATTCACATTCCACTTGCTTGATAAATCCACATCATTATTATCCCTATTTAATCCCATAATAGTCCTAAGATTAGACCACCTCTCTTTAAGTGATTGATTTTTCAGCTTAAATTTGATATATGCTTTTTTTCTTTTTTAATTGTAACATTTACCAAATTACGCAATTGTTTATAAAATTGCCAGTCGTTGTTACTTTTGGTAAACTTAAATTCTTTTAGGGCTCTGTCTCTATCGGAAGTCATAGCCTTGATTACATCAGTTAACCATGGAGCGTAATTTTTTGTAATTCTAAAGCATTGAAAAGGCACGTGAAGATCCAGGAGACAAATGATATTGTTAGATAAGAATTGCAATTTGCTATCAACATCATTTAATTCAAATATAATTTTCCAGGGTATGGATTGTAGGTCACTATTAAATTGATTGTAATTTAAATTTTTAAAATTTCTACAGGTGATATATCTAGGTTCATTTATTTCTAATTTTACTCTAATATTAAACAAAATCATTTCATGGTCCCCTATTTCTGGAATATGTTTAACTTTTTGTTGCAGTATAATATTATCATTAGATACTATTAAGTAATCCAGTAGAGTGGCTGAATGACAGGTAATGCGTGTTGGTTCCTTTATTAATTGTTTTAGCCCTAAGCCCTCGAGAGTATTGGCCACTAATTCACATAGGGCACTATTAATATCAAGAAGGTCCACATTAAAATCACCCAAACAGATAATATAGTCTACTGTAGGTTGAATCGATGATATCACAGATTCGAAATGTTCGAAAAAATAATTACAATGTCTTACATAGGTGTACTACAAAGAAAAATCAAGTAAAAAAAGCAATACGTTGTCTGAATCGCGGCTCAGAGATGATCACAATAATTAATTCTTAAGAAACGAGAAATTTTCCCAATAAGAAATTTATGTTTAAAGAATATATTGTTAGGTATATTAAATTGTTAAATTGTTAGGTATATTGAACATCACACGTAATTATACATTGTAACAGCAAGGATCAACAACAATGACAATCTTATTGACTTAAGTCATTTAAAAATTTTATAAGTTTTCTCGCATTGTTCAGAAATGCGTAAATGTTACCTTCATATGTCCAACAGTTTCTGGCACCGACAGATTCTCGCACTTTCAAAAATAAGTTTCGATTTTCAGAGGACAACATTTCACTAATCACCACACCACTTCCCTTTAAATGTTTCTTAGCGACAAACACTTTATGCTTCATCCATTTGTTTATAAGCTTTTAATTGCATACAATCTGGATCCGACCTCGTTTGATCTTTAAGTTCCTGAATTTTTTCATCAGTTGCATTTAATTAATAAGAAACCAAACAAATCTGAGTCTCAACCTCTAAATCAATATTTCCATTAAAATACTTATTTTCAAACGCACGACTAAGGGTATCAGCAACTATTAATTTTTTACCTGGCTTGTATGTTAGAGTGAAATTAAATTTTCTAAGTTGTAAAGGCATTCTCTCTCTCTCTCTGTCTCTACGGTGAAATTATTTAGGATAAATACGTATTGATAAAAACGTTCACAACCAAACCACACGGCCAAACATTCTTTTTCAATTTGAGAGTAACTCTTTTGTGTTTCCGTTAAAGACCTCGATGCGTGAAAACAAGCAACTCCGTCTTGCAGGAACCACGCGCCCATGCCACACCCAGTAGCATCCACAGAAATCACCACTGGATTTCTGGTATCAAAAAAACTAAGACATGGAGTCCTACTCAAAATATTCTTTAATTCCTGAAAAGTTATGTCTTGAATGTCTTCCCAAACAAATTTTACATCTTTTTTTAAAAGAGCCTTCAATGCTACTGTTTTCTCTGAAAAATTTTCCACAAAGCCAACCCAAATAAGTAACAAACCCAAGAAAGCGCTGAACTCCCTGAACATCCATAGGTCTTGGCATGTTTACGATAGCTTCCACTTTGGGTTCATCCGGAGCTATGCCGTGAAAAGAAATCGTGTGCCCCAGATAGGTCACTTCACTTATACAAAACTTACATTTACTTTCATTAGATCGTACATTATGCCTTCCAGCCCTTTCAAACACTTTTTCTAAAGTTCTAAAATGAGACTCACGTGTTTATCTATACACAAGCAGATCATCAAAATATACTCCACAACCCTCGATGTCCGAAAATACGATATTTGCCCAAACTCCCCACACTGAAAGTATCATAGAAAAACCTTGGGTGGCATCCAATGTTGAAAAAAATTTACAATTGCACAGTTTAGATGTTATTTCATCAACTGTTATTATATGCCAGTAAAAATTCTTTTTCAATTGAGCCTTAGGGTCTAAACACAAACGCAACGAATCGTCTCTCTTTCTAACTATAACAACTGGATTCAACCATTCAGAGCTTTAATCTGTTTTTTCAATAATTTTTTTTTCAGTTCATTTAATGCAAATTTCAATTTATTTTCTATTGCAAAAGGTATATTTCTAGGGGGTACCACTACAGGGCGATAATTTTCTTGATATTCTTTTTCAAAGCAACCTACTCCTTTAAACAAACAACCATACTTTCTAAGTAACAATTTCAAAGTAAAATCATTATTTTGATGATTATCATCAATAGTATCAGCTCGCTTTATCATTTCCAAATCTACACAGGTTCCTAAACCCAAAATTGCTCTACTTTTCTGGCTGACCACATAAAAAGAAAGATTGACGTTTTTACCTTTAACAACACAATTCAAACTACATTTTCCCATTATTGGCAAATTATTATTAGTATATGAATATAACATGTGTTTTTTCTAAAGTTTTAAAATCACACCCTATTTTTTCAAGATTTCTACAGGCATGATGTTGGCCATCGCACCGGTGTCAAGTGTCCCTTGATGTTCAACGGCGTCGTCCAGGAGCCCTCATAAATCTCGTTGACCTGGCCTTCAATGCTACCTATAAACAAAAATTCATCTGCGTTACCATTCTTAAAATTATTATCTCTAATTAAAATATTTTCTGCAATTTGAACATTTTCATTTTCAAATTTTTTATTATGTTCTAGTTCCAAATCAGAACAATTGTCGACAATTAATGAATTATTAATAATTTTAAATAAAGGTCTAGTTTTTGGTATTTTCATTAAAATATTTGTCGTAATGGTTCATATAAAAAATTGGTCATTTTTACTATGGCAATTAATGTAATAATTAAGTAAATAATTATTATAATTATAATTAAATAATTAGGAAAATTAAAATATTTTGTTATTGAAAAATAGAGGTTTTGATTAAAATTTAATTTGAGTTGTATTTTTTTAACCTTCATGGGACGGACATCAATATTTTACGAAAAGGACTAACTGGGGTCCGAGAAGACCCCATGCGAAAAATTGCAGAAATGCTGTATTTTTCTTTAAATTAAATATATAGAAAAGAAGTTTTATTAAAGGTTTACTATTAACCATTTATTAGTCAAAAATCATCACGAAAAAATACAAAATACCCTAATCACTAATACTACTAGCCTACATATCATTTTAACATTTTTTACAAACTATCTCCGATTTTGAATGTTCTAGACACACAAAGTTATTACACCTAATACATATTTTTATGGATTTTCTGTCTTTTCCTCTTTGACACATATGGCAGCGCCCCCTGGTAATGTTTTGTTGTTCAACTCTATGTTCTGTATCCAGTAGTTCGGGAAAAACGTCTGTCATATGCCGTTTTCTATTCGTCTGAATGTATTTATTATTATATCGCCGGAAAACGTTCTTCTTTATGAGTTCTTTTCCTAGTCCCAAAATATACATTTTACGTTTATCCAAACTGTTTTTTCGCCAATCCGGGTTTTGCAGTAACCACAATTTATAAGCATCTATTCCTGCGATATCTATAAGATGCGAAAATATTGCCATTGGCCAGCGGTTTGCCTTTCTCTGCACTGTATATTCTTTGGCCAACTTATCTGAAGTGTCGACAGCACCTTTTGTTTTGTTGTAATGAAGAATAATTTCTGGTTTATAATGCCGTTCTTCTCCAGCTACTCTACTACCAGTATGCTCACTTGAAAGTAAGATGATAGCATGTTTTTGTTTTGGAACATAGGATACTAGCGTTCTTTGATTTCTAAAAGCAAACATACTTGAAAACTCTTTCTTGTACGATGCAGGTAGAAGTTCTCTGGGAATAAATGTTTTATTTTTCCGGAGGGTTCCACATAAAGTAATATTTTTTTTTCCACAACTTGTCAGCAAATCCAAATCCGCCTTCCAAATGGTCTGTCAAATCTAGGACAACCCTTTGACCTTGACCCTTCTTCGCTTTGTTACCTTGTTTTCCTAAAAATTAATAGATACATAGGAATATGAAGTTTGCCTATATTGCTTTTCAAATAACTTACCCAAATAAACTTGCATGTTTGCAATATAAGAAGTGGTGCAGTCCACAAGAGCCCATATTTTGATTCCATACTTATCAGGTTTACTCTTCATATAGACTCGGAATGGTGCCTTACCCCTAAATGGTACAAGCTGCTCATCTACACATAGATGGTCGCCAGGATTAAGTGATTTTTTACAATTAGAAGTGAAAATATCGAATATATCTCTTATCGGAGCTAGCTTATCTACTAATTTTCGTTCTTGTCTTGTTTGAAAATTATCAAAGCGTAAAAATGAAGTAATTTGTTTGAATCTGTCTGTTGACATTGCAGCAGGAATTATATGACGACAGTAAGAAATATCTTGACACCAGAGCATATGGATAGCCTCTTTCGATCCGTGAAGTGCGCCAAGAATAAGCAACAGTCCAATATAAGCTTCAATCTCTGTAGAATCAACAGGTACAAAAACTTTCATTTTATTCGGATTTTCTATATTCCATTTATCATAATATGTTTGTGCCTTTCTGTTTGTTTCGGTTACTATTATGTTCAGAATATCCGGAGATAGGAAAAGAAGAAAAGCGTCTTTTATACTTGAGATATCAGAACTGTAATTTGTAAGGCCTAGAGCATGTCTCCGAATATTAGCTTTTGAACGTCTAACATTTGTGTTTCCTGGAATTTTTGACCACTCAGTTCCATCTTTAGATTTATATACTGGAATGCCCTGGCTGTTACTAACTGTTGGTTCCTCTGGGTTCGTTTTCTCTATACTTTGATCTTTGATCAACAACTATTACATCATTTTCTTCCTCTACTTCTGTGACAATGTCTTCATCTTCTAAGTCACTCGATGTTTCCTCATTGATAACACTATCAAACTCTGGATCATCACTTTCAAGTATACGTAACATCTCATCGTGAGTAAGCCCCTTGCGATTGTTTGTAAATAAAAACTGACTCATTTTCACAACCATGTACTCTACTCGCAATATCACAAGAGACTAACCCGAATATTCAAGTCTAAAAATTATATCGCAGTGCGGGTAATCGCCCATTTGAACTGGTAATTTACATTTTACAATTATATGGGTAAATTCCCTGTGAGTAAACAAACGTTAAATGTATGGGATTCCCCGATTTTACTAACAGTTCCCGGGATTATTTTATCGGACGTAAAAGGCTGACCGGGGTCTGAAGAGACCCCTGGAATATAAAACTATTTTTTGTTTATACCAGCCAATAAAAACTACTAAATACATCATATTTTATCAAAATAATTCATAAACTGCAGCTAGATGAAAGATCAATGTTTAAAAATTTGCGTTTGCAAAAACATACGTCATGGGGTACAAACGGACCCCGGCCAGTCCTATGAAGGTTAACATTAGAACAATCATAACTATCATTACTTTTGAAAGAAAAATTGGAATTCTGAGTTTTTGCATTATTATTATAACAATTAAATTTGCCTACTTTGTTTGTTGAGCTGTCACCATTCTGTCCTCCAACTGTAATTCCAGCCTTGTTGCAACACGCTGCGAATTGGTGCAGTCCTCCACAGGAGCGACAATGCTTATCATAAGCCAAGCATCTTCCATACTCATATCGAGGACCACATTTTCGACACTGTTTGGGGTGTGCCAAAGGCTTCTGGACCATGTTAATGGAGTCATCCTCATAGTGACTGTTCTCTACATTTTTGAGCGTTAATGCAATACTGGACTACGTCTTCTAAGGATTTCATATCAGCTTCTTCTAGTAGCCTTTCTCTGTGTTCTGGTGATTTAAGGCCACCAATAAACAAATTTTTAACCAGTCCATCCAGTAGAGTTCCAAATTCGCAGGATAACGCCAAATTCTTCAATTCCGTAACAAAATTTTCAAAAGATTTCCCTTCTTTCTGCTTGGTGGTAAAGAATTTATGTCTTACATAGGTTAGATTCTTCTTTGGATTAAAATAATCATCAAATCTCTTGATTAAAGGATCTAACTGGTCCTTTTCATCGTCGGCGAACGTGAATGTGTTGTAAATTCTCATTCCTTCCACACCAATTAGCGTTAGTAATTGAGCACATTGTGTTACCTGCTCTTTTTTAGTGATTTCAGTAGCCTGGAGATAGGTGATAAATTGCTGTTTCCAAAAAGTCCAATTTTCTGAGACATTTCCGGAAAAATTCATCGGTGGGACGCTGCGAAAATCCATTTTGATTAATATTTTATTTTAAAAAATTCATAATGTTACTAGATAACCAAGATATTTCAATTATTTAATCCTACTGACTGCACCATGTGTTATTCTTGTTAGGGACTGGTAAATGAATTGTACACAGGACAATAATTACTGGGTGACAACTGACTTTATTGAAGACTTGATCATGTATGTACATACTGATATTTGACATTCACAATAGGTGCGTTCAAGCAATCACTGCACTAAACTTATGACAATCACTAGTCGCTTTGTCTCTTTCTAGGTAGTGGTTACTTTTGTGAGAATATCGCTCAGTCCATTTCTATAATGTGTCTATGCACTAATCTAACGAGTAACGTTTTACAATCTACCTAAATAACTACCAACCTTTGGAAAATAATTTTTAAATTATCATTATTTTCCAGTGCTAATTATTCTAACTGTGAACTGATACAATGGAACAAACAAAACAGAAAACAAATCAGACAGTTTGAAACTTAAATCATATTATATGATCTAAAGTTTGAAATGTAGGTTTTTGTTTAAATATTTCTTGTAAAAAATAGTTGATAAATATTGTACCCAATATAACACAGTAGGTATATTAACTATTTCATTTTATATCATTTCAATAAATCAAAGGGACCGTTGTAAAATAAATACAGCTGTTTAAATGGATTCAATTTTACAGAAAACTACGTTCATGTCACTTTCCTTATAAATTAATGTTTGTAACATAAATTGTATAAATATAACGACTCCTTGAAATTGATTGAATCGTGTTAGTTTATGACACTGTCCAAAACAATGTTTATAAATATATTATTATAAAACAGAAAGTATTCATGTCGTTATGTATAATATTTCTTCCGTTATCAACGTGTTTTGAATAGTTGGTAGATTTAGCAAGGGTATTACTTCGTTAGTCGTTAAACAAGAAGGCGCCCTTATATTTTTGATATTTCATTCACATATACACATATAACAAACCTGCAGTAGGTTCATTTAGTAATAATTACGTAGAGGGTAGTAGTTCCAATTAAAAGGTTTAAAGAAACATGGTATAGTAATTACAATCTGAAAATTTGGCGTATTTTCAGATATGCCAAATTGATGTGGATTGAAATTTCTTTTAAATGACACTTGTCAATCCACTAGCCGCCGCGAACGTTCAATAGATGGCGTGGTAAATTAAGTTTGCTTATTTTTAGATCCCACGTTGGCGACTGTACGTTAAAACAATATTTACAATTAAAAGAAAATAGCAATAAATTAATACATAATATTAGAGTTTGTTATCTTCTTGATAGTTCAGATTACACTGAAAAATGCCAAGTTATCTCGTCTATATTTGTTTTTTGTACTATAATAAGAACAGGTTACACGATTTAAGTTCAATGAATGTGTTAAGTAAACCTGTATTTTTTAGTCGTTCTATTAATTTCCCAGCGGTGTTTACTTAAACTACTTTATTTTATCAAAATAGATCGATTTTTAAAAGTAAAAAATATAAAATACCTATACGACTACTACTGACACATTTTATTAACAGATTTACATGCTTGAAGACGTAAGATTTTTGTTAACATAATTTTTATAATATTATAACTGTTCGTTTAGCTACTGTTTCGCTTTTCTAGTATTCATTTAACTTTTCCGCCCAACCTATCTAATATGCGAGAAAAGTATTGGTTTACCCATAAAAAAGTTGAAATTTTGAAAAAATTATTTTTACGTTTTTCATCAAGAACATCACGAAATAGTAGTTTGTACAACAAGTGCGCAAAGCGTCACTTTTCCCACGAGCGCAGAAGTTTGTGGCACGAGCCGTGAGGCGAGTGCCGCAAATCCAGCGAGTGGGAAAAGTGCTTTGCGTACGAGTTGTACACAATATTTTTTCTACAACTACGTTTATTAATTAAAGAAAAAAGTAACTTATATATGTATTGTATTTAACTTAAACAGAACGAATTTAAGAAATGAACACAGAATATAGAAAAATTAGTTAAAAGTTGATAGTAAAATTGGAACAATTTCGAATTGTTATGCCTGGTATATTATCTATTTTTGATGATAAGTTATCGTTAATGTTTGTCAACGAAGATATTGATGCTTGTTTTTCATTAGGGATAATATTATATGAAGTCGAAGCCCCAGGTATAATAGATTTTTCAATTTTGTTGGCAATATCAATTTTGTTTGATATCGAGTCGTCAATATATCCTTCCGCCACTAGTATTTGAGCGCCATCCACCATGTCTCTTCAATGTTAATAAGTCTCCGCCTGAATTTGCTAAAATTGCAGCTGAAGATCGTCTAAAACAATGACCCGTGTACAATTTAGAGTTAAGTAATTTTAAATATTCTGCAATTTGTTTAGGCATATTTCCGAATTTATTTATGCCCACTACTTGCCGCGTGCATTTTCCGTGTTGGTAATTAAGAAATAACCTCTTCTCATTTGTATTTTGTGGACGCAGACGTGCATATTTTTTGTATAAATCATAGAATTTTCCAGCTACAGTAAATGTACGTGGTATTTTTGTCTTAGTTATTTTGGAACAGTAACCAATAAGGCTTCTTGTAAATCTTTTACGTTATCAATAGTTAATTTCCATAATTCTTCCCTTCGACATGCTCGTCATGGCTTATCCAAAAGCCATGACAACCTACAAGTAAATTTGTGATTGAAATTAAAATTTTAATTTAGTTCCAAAATTAAAGTAAAAAGATTAAATAAATTGCAAATATATAAAAAAGTCGACAGGATTTGAAACCGGGCCTCTTCGTTCCAATGCTGATGTGTTTTCCACTAAGCTATCGCGGCAACAATTATGGAATACTGTATTTAGGTATTTCCGCTGCTTAATTTTATTTTAAGTTTTTTATTTCGATTTTTCTATATTATGAAGTACATTGGTTACTAAATAATAATAGATTGAATAACTAAATATAATCTTTAAAATTATGACTTACTTTGACGAGTAGATAGATATTGTCTGGCGCTTCTTCTAAAATTTTATGAATTTCAGCAGATGTCAATGTAAGGGATTTTTTTTGTCACAGTTTTTTTCGTTTTGCTTTTTTAAATATGCTCGAAGTTTTGTATACTTTGAAATATCTGTTATGTTTGATACTTATGAGGCTCCTTATCATTGAATATATAGACCACGGTGTAGACGGTTTAAAGTTTGCAGAAATTTCTTGAAAATAAGCCAACAAAACATTTTCTGAGAATGATTCAAGATTGTTTATTTCCCTCCAGTTCATAAATTTGCTGTATTGTTTCTGATATTTGTTTTTTGAAACTCCAGGTAACAAATTTTCGATTGCATTTTGAGCCTTTTCGATAATATCTGGAGGAGTATTCTCAATATCGGAATTTGACAACTCGAAAGATAAATTATCATCTCGGTTCATAGTTCCTAAAATAATGGGTAATAAATGAATTTGTTTATAATCTATAATCATTAAACTGAAATACATAATCTAAAAAATAGTTTATTTACAGAATTTTTAATTTAAATTTAAAATTTGAACACTCAGAAATCCACTATAAAGTATTGTCAAAAAAATTTGACATTGACATTTCCGTGGGCAAAGTGACATTTCCGTGCGGAAAAGTACCATAACGTGTACTTTTCCCACACTCTACAATATTACTTTTCTAACGGATATCAAACTAATTAAGAAAAAGCTTGCTTTGCGCATAAAAATTTGTGTAGAAAAGCGTGTTTTGCATAGTAGTTGTAGAAAAATTATATTTAAAATCTCTTCCAAATTTTGAACCATAGTAAACCAAAACAAAACTATTAGAGGTTAGGTCAAATGTAAAATACTCCCTTTTCCAATTCTCTCATTAGCTAGTAGGGGAACTTCGAGTTCTCTTGGGAGATGCTCCCTCCCTCAAATTTATTTCAAGAATACGTGTTCTATCTTTTAAAGAGAACCACACCTACTTCTCTCGCAAAGCTCTACTACCTGAAATTCAAGAATAGGCACCCAGGCGTGATTTTATCGCTTTTTCGAAAATTTTGCAAAGCTATTAATCAAAGATAGTGGTCTGTAGTTTCATAAAATTTGTTTATTACCCAATTTATGGAGTGGTTTAATAATAAGTGACAATGGGGATGAAATTTCCCCCGCTATTTCTTTTAGGATTTCGGATGTAATGCAGTCGACTCCAGGCGCCTTATGATTTTTTAGAATGTTTATTATGTCACACCGTGGTAGGTGTCAAGAACATGGAGTTGGGATTAATTTTTACGGATGGAGGTGGTGATAATGGGGTTTTTATGTTTTTTGCGAGTTCTGGTCCAACTCTGGTAAAAAAATTTGCGAATTTTTCTGCCATTTGAAATCTGTTTCGGTGAGGCTATTATCCTCTTTCAACACACTATTTATAACAGTATTCTTATTTTTGTGTCCTGTTATACAATTGAAAATTTTCCATAGCTGGTTGGGATTATTTTTACTTTTCCGCCTAACCTATCTATATGCGAGAAAAGTATTGGTTTACTCACAAAAAAGTTGAAATTTTGAAAAAAAATTTTGAGTTATTTTCACGTTTTTCATCAAGTACAACACGAAAAAAAATGGTTTTTAGAAAAAAAATCCTGTGTGTGTGTCGTCGTCGGCCACTTTCCGTTACATGTCTTGTTAGCACGATACAGCCTCCGGAGTGCTACAAATCACCAATTTTATGATTGAATATTGTTTAGGACATCTCACAGATGGACCCTATTGATTTTCAGCTCATAATAGCCAGTACAACAGGTGCTATAGTACTTTAAGTACGACATTTTTGTCATTTTTGGAGAAATTTCAGCTTGTTAGCACGATACAGCCTCCGGAGTATATGCAAGTGACCAATTTTATGATTGGATATTGCTCAGGGCGTCTCAAAGATAAACTCTATTGAGATTCAGCTCACTAAAGCCAGTACAACGAGTGCTATGGTGTTCGTCCACTTTCGGTTTTAAAATCGCCACATGGGTGCAGTCAATGGCCCCTATACAAGAGGGAAAATTAAATTTTTCCATAAACTGTTGCTTCATAGCATTTTGGTCTTCTCTACTCGTGGGGAATCTTATATATTCAGCAATTAAATGCTGATGTATTGCCTCAGTCACATCATGAATACACCTGAAAGTAATAAATAGTTATAACAATTGTAATAACAAAACTAATTTGCATTTACCTTCGCACAGTGGTCTGGCTGATGCTTAGATTAAAATATTCTCCAATACTTCTCTGGTATGCTCCTGTAGCATAAAAACTTAAAGCTACCAATATCTTTACTTCCACAGAAATACCTGAACGATATCTAGAGCTTCTGTGGTGTCAACATCTCACATAAGTCTCCATAGATCGTTTTATTTACTCTGGACAGTTCTATGAAACGCGCGTCAGGTATATCTTCTACATTAAGAGGGGCCTCCTCACAGGTATATAAACCTAAAAACCTACACAATACTAGTTACTAATTTAGTAATTATTTGGTTCCAAATATTTACGATAGATGTCGATAGTAGTACTGAATCGGCTTTTACTTATTCAACATATTTTATCTCTCTGTCTTTCCACTCTTGACGGTTCAAAGAAACGCATCTCTGTTCGAATGTTTTGATTTCAAATATTTCAACTTATTGTGAGCACAGAAACCTTATCTCTGGTTTTTATGTTGCATCCAAACCACAGCACACCTGTGCATAGATAAGAGAATATTATATACACGGATCCAAACAAAATTTGTTGACATAATTTGCATTTGAGTGTAGATTTTTGATTATTTAAGAGTTTCATAAATGTTTTTGAAAGGAATAAATTGTTGAAAAGTACGTAATCGTATCGACCCGATATCAAAAATTATAGTTATGATAATGTAAATTATCCTGCAATCCGTATTTTTTAATTTTAAAAGCTATGTTTGAGGTTATGTTTACTGGATTATTTGTTTAATGTGAAAATATGAGATAAATAACACTGATGGTTTGTTCTAGTATCATCAAACCATCTTTCAACATTCTCTTTAAACCCTGTTTTAATGATAATATGGGTTTGTTAGCGAAAAATCCTTAATTGAAGTGAAGTGACCTTTGAAGTATCTGAATGAAGAAAAATTAAAACCGCTCTCAAAAGACAAGACTTGCATAATTCGTTTTGATGAATATATAATAGTGATAATTGAAAAATATATCTATTATCACCTGATACAAGGTGCATTACATATTGCATAAAAGGACATGTGCTATTTAATAATATGGATACCAAGTGACAGAATTGTGGGAATTGCTAGAAATTAAGAATGGAAGAAAATATACATACTTTAAAAACATTCTACCCTTCAAAATTTGTACCATTTATATTAACATAATAAAATGTTTTCATGATTATACATTTTTGTTTGTTCCATGCTAAGAAAATTAAACTGCGGAAAAGTTGCAAATGTACATGATTTAAAATATGCCATTTAGTCTGAAAACACAGAACGTCGTGTCACAACTTTGCCTCACTCTAATCATATTTGTATCAGTTTCAGAGTTTCTGTTGGTTGCTTTCAAATTTTACTTGACATGTAGACTCTTTTTTCAACTACATGTGTAAATATATTCAATTTTATCTAGAAACAAATAATATAAACAAAGAATATCCAAATTTATCATACAAAGAAGTATTTACTTGTAATACAATGCTTTACATTTAATAGAAAGAGGAAAGTAAGGTACAGATAAGAATTTAAGTTTAAAATAGCAAACGTTTAAAAAACTTACAAAGCAACTATAACAACTAATAAAAAACTTAAAGCGAAAGATCTGTAATGACAAATAATAATGTATATATTGTAGGGAGATCGATATATACAGTACAAAATCAAACATACAATCAACATGTACAAGTTTGCTTCTACCTTGTTTGCAAAGATTGATCATATGTGTTGTGGATATTGGAACTGAAACATTTTTCCTTCATTATACAAAAAAATAGTTGGTTCATTCTCTTTTTTCCATGACAGATACACATATGTGTGATCACCTGAATGGTAAATTTTTTTTTTGTTTTTGTATAATACATTATTGGTTTTATTACTTTTCTATCCAACCCATCTAATATGCGAGAAAAGTAGAGGTTTACCCAAAAAAAGTTGGAATTTTGGATTTTTTTGAGTTTTTTTTACGTTTTTCAACAAGAACAACACAAAAAACGGTTTTTAGAAAAGAAAACCTATCTGTATAACTCGATACAGCCCCCGAAGTGCAACAAATAGACAAAATTAACTTTTTAGTCGTCCTTTGTTTTACAATTTTTTTTAATATCAACAACTAAGACTATTACTAAGTCATCGTATAATAATAATTTGGTTTCTTATTTTCTTTGATTTTTTGAAATGCTTATATAATCAAACAATTTGCAAGGAAATTTCGACTATTGGCTAGACAAAGTTTTAAAATATTTATGGTTCAAAGATTTTGAAAATATAATGTTACCTACTTCATTCATTAATTTTATTCAACAATTACTATTACCTATGGTGCATAGGCTAAGGCAAGCTAAAAAGTGGATAACCATCCTAATTTCTTATAAAATCTCTGGACAGGTTGTTAGGAGAAAAACAAATAAACCTTGTCATTCTCTTGTTAAAACTGTTCTTAAAAAGACTTATTGTATGACGGAGGTAATGGAGTATGGAACTCTTAAGGAAAAAGTGGCTAAGAGCATTTTTGAACAAGTACAAAATGATGTGGTGGTTGATTCAGGATTGTGGGTAGATGTTCAACACGGTTTTCTAGGTGCTTCCGCTGATGGTAAATATATTTAACATAACAAATAATTACCATGTGTTATACATTCTTTTTGCATATTAAATGACATACATTTATTGATAAAATATTTTAGGGCTTGTAGGTGATGATGCACTACTTGAAATAAAATGCCTCCACTCTGCATCAAAACTGAATTTACAAATACAATAAGCGAAATAATTGACCTCATGCAGAACAAAATTTGTCTAGAAAAACACAACAATAAAATTCAACTTAAGCGGAATCACAATTACTATTATCAGGTATAAATATGATATATTTATTCCAAAGAACAAAAACTCAAAATCATTCTCACATAATATATTTAATCACTTTGATGTATTTACCAACAATAAATAAGAATAACATTAAAAAGTAGTTAATTGTGCAATAGGTGCAAAAAGTGCATTTTTGTTGCAAGGAAGCATGAAGCACTAAACACAGTCTTGTGGAGTAAATATAATTAGCATTTACGAAGCACAAATTTACTTATTTAGCATGAAAATTACTTAATTATAATCACTTACAAATACAATACACCCTAAACTATAAATTTGGGATATTTTTATGAACACAAAACATATGACAACAGCATTTGACCCATAGAGAAAGTTATAATATTATTTGTCTATGAATTGACCGTCGTCTTCTGTCATTGTTCTATATTGTTCTATACAGCGCCATGCATCAAGACGGTGGAGCGGTTGAACTAAAGTAAAAAATATGTTCGTTTGCAAAAATGTGCGCACAACAAATCTCAAAAAATACAATGATTTGTGATTTCATATTTTCAGAATCGAATTCTCTAGGCTTCCTTTTGGGAATCATGTTTTGGTGTCCAGATTGGTGACCACAAATTGTCAAAACTGTCAAAATCACACCATCACTTAATGGTTTATATCTTTTTTATAACAATATAAAACTTAACCAAAATACCTGATTCCCAAGACAAAGGTCCAAGCTATATTTCAACACTTGATTTCCCTGCGTTCTTTAGATTTGTTGTGTACAAAATGACCTAAATTTTGTTGCAAATCAAGGGTGCCAACTGTTTTCAGGTTCCTAAAACGTGAGGCCCCTCTTAAACTGATTCCTTCAATGAACGGCGTCACGTCCCGACTATTGAGAATCCGCATGCAGATTAGTCCTTCCATTTACTGGACTAAATTAATTAAATAGTGTGTGAACGAATTTTTATAATGACTAGATGAAAATAAAAACAATAGAATTTTATTAGTTGTGTTGGTTCAGCTTAGACAGACAAATTGAGTCATTGAATTCCATAACTATTTGATTGATGTTTTATGGCGTCAATACCGAGAATGTTAGCATTCAAGTTACGGATGGTATTCTATTGTTACTATTGCCGTTATATCAACAGTAGTAATAATAAATTGTAGGTGAATAAAAAACGCAATCATGCGTCAATTATTTTTGTTTGTAATTTTAATGGCATGGCCATTATTTGTATTTATCTCGAACATCGTACTTTTTTTACTTATTATCTAAGACATGTATAAAAACGTTTTAAATAATAATAGTAAAATCCTTTTTTATAAAAATTTGGGTCAAACATAGTGATACGAAATTTTAGGGTATAATTAAAACATATTTTCACGAAACATGCCTTGATTTTAAAAATTGTACAAACCATACCAAAATAATGGACATGCCTATTGAACTCTTATTATGAAGGAATAATTTTAATTAATAAATAAAAAAATGTGGTGCCGTAAAAAGTTGCGTTTCTGAAGAATGGGGTGTTAATTTTTTTTTTATTTAAATTAACGTGCATAAGACGGCTATTATATTAGCACGAGGTACAATATAGACAAAGTTACATTCCATAATATAAATCAACAACTAAAAGCTTAAACTAAGATGAATATGGGATTACATGATACATGACATGATATAATCGAAGTTATTTAAATAGTATTTTTTTTTAATTAAATTATGTTAATAAGTTGTTGTTCTTCTAGGAACTTGATTACTTTGCGAACTTAACTTTCACTATTTAGAATCTCCTTGTAGTTTGTATGTATTCCTAGTTGTAGGCGTCTTGTGGCGAAGTATGGACATTAAACGAGGATATGCTTGATGCAGCGCTTTACGTGGCAATACTGACAGTTCAGCTGAGGTGATGATGTCATTAGGTAATCATGCGTTTAGTTTAGGATGACCTATACGTAATCTTCGTATGACAGCCATATTTTTCCTAGATAGACCGGGACAGATAAATTGATTCACTGTTGGTTGAATTTCACCCAGTGAACACATAATTTGACTCCAGTGAATTTGCCAATTGGAACGATTGATTTTTTTCAGGCTAGATTTTAAGTAAAAAAATTACTGTCTCGACCCTTACTTCGTGGAATCTACTCATATTAGTGTTTTAAATGAAACTCAATGTTTCTAGCTAATTCCACGATATAATGAAAAATGTTGAAAATTCTAAAAAATTGACAATTGTTTCGATAACTGAATATCATCGTCAGAATGACAGGAGTTACATTTCATTTGATGCATATCTGATGTTTAGTAGTTATTTTTGGCTGGACCCAGAATTGACCTACCTTGTGATTGACTTAATATATGTTAATAGAGAAAAGAAGAAGATGTGATATTACAAATGTTGAAGCTTAGAGCCCTATGGTGATATCCTGGATATCATTTTTCCAATTAAGATCAGTATAACTGTGCAATGATATAGAAAACCAGGAAAAATATATCTGCTGATCTTTACAATTATCACTTAAGAAGACAGTTTAATAGTGGAGAACTCCCTAGATTTATCTGTTCATTGACGACTTCATATTGTGGGTTTCTTAACTGTCTTCTAATTTCCAACTCTTCAAGGAAATCCAGTTCTTGTTTCTTATCAGAAATATGTAGTACTTCTAGTTCTGTGTTAGGTGTCAATGAATGATTGGTGTCAAGTAGATGTTTTGCGTAGTGGGATTTATCTGGTTGTTTTAATCTGTATGCTCGTAAGTGTTCACTGTATCGGATTTCAAAATTTCTAAGGGTCTGACCCAAATATACAGGCATTACATTCTGGACATTTGAGTTTATATATACCTGATTTCTTTAATGGTGGTATTTTTGTTTTTACATTTAACAATTTTGTACGTACGTTACTTTCTGTTTTAAAAGAGATTGTTGTATTCGTTGCTAAATATATTATCTTTGATATATTATTAGAAATATTTCCTGCATATGTGATGGTTTTATAAGTTTTTATTTCTTCAGTTTGTTTAGCAAATATTAGTTGTAATGCCACTTTTTCCTCTTTTTTATTAATTAGCTTATCTATCATATGTAATGGATAACCGTTGGACGTTGCTATTTGTCTAATCGTATTAATCTCTCTATCAAAATTACATTTGTTCATAGGATTTGAAAAAGCTCTATGTATCATTGAATTACATGCCGCTAGTTTATGTGACATGGGGTGATTGGAAATATATGGAATTGTCACATGAGTGTGTGTTGGTTTTCGGTAAATTGAATAATCAAGTACATTATTAACTCTTTGAATTTTCAAATCAAAAAAATTGATTGAGTTATTTTCTTCAACTTCTAATGTAAATTTAAGTTTTGGGTTTAAATTATTATTGTGGCTGAAAAATATATCTCAGAGTCAACATCCGGATCGAATACGAGCAAGCGTAATAACTCTTCAAATACAGCGGAAAACGGGGGTACCCAGACGGACTCCAAGAATGTAAAAACAAAATGAAATAAAATTATCAAAAAGTTACCTCTCAAAGATGTTCATTCGATTGTACTTGTGTTTCACTTTATGTTAACTGTTTTTATATTTTAGAATTAACAAATTTAACTAACAAATTAATCAAATAGTTTTTACCTTCATTTAACATTGCTATAAACCATGTTTTTTTTTAAATTGTCAACAATGGACCAGTACATAAGGGACTTCAATATTCCAACTGTAGACATTGATGGCGTCGTAGCTTATATTAACTGCAAATACCGGTTCGAACATGAAATCATAAGATTAGGTAATGTAAACACTCTAAAAATTACCATTAATATAAGTAAAGGTAACAATATAACTATTTTAGCTTGCTATAGATCACCATCCAAAGAAACCTATAATCCTAATATTTCAGAATTCACAAATAACCTCCAAAACTTTCTAAAAGAAAATAGCGTAAATTCAGAGAATTATTGCGTATTCATTGGTGATATAAATATCGATACATTAGATCTAAATCACGACACAGTTTCATATCAACTATTAACAATCCAACTAGAGTTACAGCATGCCTGGATCACTTGTTTTTATACTCTAAACGTAATGCAATAGATTATATTATTCCACTAGTCATAGAAGTGATATAACTGATCATTATTCTATAGCGCTACAGATAATTTTTGTAACTAAGATACCTAAAAAAGTTAACAAAAAATTTATTAAAGGTATTAACTACAAAAAACTTAGTAACGATATAAATAAAGTGTCCTGGAACTCCATATTTGATTGCGATAATGCTGACTCTGCAACAGATAAATTTATTCCAATTTTACAAGCAAATATTAACAATTGCACTTATGTGAAGAAAGCAACAAGAAAGAATACTGAATTAACGCCTTGGATTACTAATGCTCTTATACAATCAAATAGACTTTACCGTCAAACAAAGTTATTGCCTAATGATCGCGACCTAATCTTCGGTACAGAACCTACAGAAATGAATTAATTTCATTAATAAAACGAACAAAACAAAAATATTACGAAGAACAAATTACACAAAATTCAAACAGTAACAAACACCTATGGTATATTGTTCAAGATGTATGTGGAAAAAAAATTAAGAACATGCATAGAAGCTATTAAAAGCCATAAAGGACATATAATAACTCATTCATTTCAAATCGCAAATACATTTAATAAAACATTTTCAGAAATGGGTAAAACTTTGGCCACAAAAATCATTGTAGACTCTAATGAAACTCCTATTGAATACTTCTATTCGACTACCTAACTCAATGGTTTTACTACCAACAAATAATCTGGAAATCCAAGATATAATAAAAGACCTAAATCCAAAAAAGGCTGCGGGAATTGACGGTGTCAATACGAAAACTGCATACAAAGTTTTTGAAACGCTATTAAAAAATGGATTGACATCTTACATAAACAAATACAATCTAATTTCACCTAATCAGTATAGTTTCAAACTCCACACAGGATGCCTTGATAAATTTAACATCTAAAATATTTGATGTATTAAATAGTGATAGGGTATGCCTAGCCGTATTTTTAGACCTAGCCAAAGCATTCGACACTGTTAGCCACATCAATCTGCGACAGACTTTAGAAAATATTGGTATACGAGACAACAGCTTGTACGGCTTGGTGGAGTGACAAGTGATCAGTGCAATATTACATATGGTGTACCGCGAGGAACAATTCTGGGCCCTATATTGTTCAATTTATATATAAACGAATTGTTTTCAATAGACAGTACAGGACATATGATTGGTTTTGCTGATGACACAGTTATCATTTACGATGAAGACAACTGGTTTGACCTAAAAAAGAAAGTGTAAAATCACTTAAAAATATTAATGAAGTGGTTTAATAAAAAAATACTAACAATTAACTAATTAACTTCAAAAAAACCATCTACTTACCATACCTTAAGAATAACTCTACCAGTGACCATTTTGAACCTCTGGTAATACAACAAGACAACCAAAACGTCATTATAATTCCTGTAACAAACATTAAATACTTGGGAGTAATTATAGATAAAAACTTAAAATGGGACTAATTATTTATAGATTTAAGTATTCAAAAAAATGTATACCGTTTAAGTATCTCAAGACTTTATACTACGGTTTAGTGGAAAGTCACATTCGGTATGGCATACTTGTTTGGGGTAGTGCTTTAAAAACTCACATGCATCCCTTAGAAGTTATTTAAAAGAGATTTCTTAAGATAATGCTACATAAACATTACACCTATTCATCAGACCTTTTATACAAAGAAGCCAAGATATTAGATTTGCATCAACTATCTTTCTTATGCGTAGCACAAAATTTCACACCACAAAAAATAAATTTGACTTACCTGAGCATAGATACGAAACTAGACGGAGACATCATTAAACTGCTCCTAGAATGATATACAATTGCAAATTTTTTGTCTTAGAAAGGGCAAGAGACTTCTATAGTACTATCCTTACAAGTAGGTAAGTACTAGAGATGCCCGAATATACATTTTTATAGTTTGTATGAACCTTAAACCAAAAACACAGTCGGATATCATTTGAAAGGTTATATTTGTCTACTGGTTACTGGTCCATAGTAATAGAAACAGAATTATTCTTTTGTGTTAGGCTAATTTTGATTTTAATTTTAGTTTAGTCTTATAATTAGCAAAGTTTTATTGATATGTTTTAGTAACATGCCGAAACAGATGTTATTATTACACCTCTAGGAACCCTTCGGATTAATTTATTCATAATTAGCTGTACATTTATATACTACGCTATATGTTATACGATTCTCTCTCATATTTTGTGATTTATTGTTATCATCGTGTATGTATTTTTGAAAATAATTGAATAAATTATTATTATTATATATACGGTGATTGGAAATGCATGACGCAAAGGTAATCTCTTTCGGTGTTACAATTTCGGCGATTGCCTTAATGTAGTCAAAAAGGACGACGTCTGGAACAGGTCCGTCAAGCAACCCCCCCCCCCCGTTAAGATTTTTTTCAGCAAAGTGCTAGCACAGATAAAGGACACCTAGCACACCATTTTTGATAGCTAGCACACCAACAGCTTACAATAAAAAAGGTTTTGAATTCAGGTGGGGCCAGGTTAACGCTCGCCCCCTCCCCCCCGGTTGGAGTTTTTTCACCAAAATGCTAGCACAGATAAAGGACACGTAGCACGCTTTTTTTATAGCTGGCACACCAACAGCTTACAATAAAAATGCTTTTTAATTCGGGTGGGGCCAGGTTAACGCTAACCCCCCCCCCCTTCCGGTTGGACTTTTCTCGCCAAAATGCTAGCACAAATGAAGGACACCATTTTTTATAATTAGCACACCAACTACACTTTTGATTCTGGGGAGTGGGACGGAGGTCAGTGAAATAACGCTATACTTACTCGATGAATAAATGTATGGATAAATGAATAGGTTGAATATATATGTAAAACAGCTGGTTTAATTGTTTCTTACTGTAGTTACGAAACAGTTTCGGAACATTCCACTCATATGGTAAAAATTCCAAATGAAGCAGGATCTTTTCGGAGATAACTCTCCGACAGGGCCGATAATTTCCCTTTTAAGTCCGTATCTAAGTAACCTCTAAGTAACAATTGTTATTATCATAATTTTAATTTAAAATATCATAAAAATGTCACGGTTTGAAAACGATTCTTCAAGTTTAATCCAAAAATAAGTGATTGAAAATGAACCAAAAAGAGTAATCAAATACCATGTAATGTTGTTTAAATAATATAAATTTCGCATTAATACAGTCTAATCGAGAAATATTCTATCCAATTACACTCGTGAAAATAGTTAGCTCATTAGTTTTACTTATATAGTCCATGTTGCTTGTAATATTATTAGAAAGAATACATATTATTACAACCATCAGCACTTCGGGGAAACCCTTTCTTAGCCCAAACATCTGAATCGGCCAGTTTGGGTGTACCTACAAGAATTTTATTTACTCTTAAGACCCATAAAAACGGCATTATAAAAATGATTCAAATTTTAACGATAGACTTGGTTCAACGACCCTTTTAAAAAGTCCGATGAGAACTTCAGATGGATTATACCTATTAGTGTTTTAAATGAAACTCAATGTTTCTAGTTAATTCCACAATATAATCAAAAATGTTTGAAAATTCTAAATTTAATGTAACTTCTGTCATTCTGAGGATGATATTCAGTTATCGAAACAATTGTCAATTTTTTAGAATTTTCAAACATTATTCATTATATTGTGGAATCAACTAGAAACATTGAGTTTCATTTAAAACACTAATATGAGTAGATTCCACGAAGTAAGGGTCGAGACATTTAATTGGATTATACCTAGTTTTTAGAAAAATAAAAATACCTATGTCATCAATTTTGCTTACAGTACATTTTGCTTGTAACATGAAAGAAAAAGTACGTTTTTTATAATTCTCAGCCCTCTAGACCTGCCGTTCTTACCCAAACATCTGGCTTTTTTACAATTTATTTATATAGAATAGTTCTGAGGTAGTAAAAAATATCCAATGTCCATGGGTCAAATTGAAAGTACAAGAATTTTATTCCGTCCTTTCAGTTCATTAAGACCCAGTCTAACAATCCGCCGATCTCGGCAAATAACACAAGTCAAAGTGAACCAATCGATGTAACACAGTCGAACAATTCGACCTCAATGTCATAATAAAGGAATCAAAAAACCCAAGTAAACCAAAATTGTAGACGGATTGGAGCAACGGACTATAACTCACAATCGTATTCTTAGCAAGTCCTTCCATTTCATACCCATATTGTAAGAAAGCATAGAAAAATTAGTCCACTTTCTTTAGTCAGCCAACTTTGGTGATCCGCCATGTTGAATTTAGAATGACGTCACATACCTAATCATGGATTGGCATGCAAACTAGACGTATATACAGAATTTCAGCTCAATCGGTTGAAGATATCTGCTTCAAAACTGAGTTGCAAGATTGCAACCGAACAAACATACATTGCCAGTTACATACTAAAAACTTTGAAAAATACATAGTAGTGTTGGTATCTTATGATATGCCACAGAAATATTTGAAGCTCTGATTAACCGGCTCTAAGAATTAAAAGATGCATGTTCTAAGTAAACTTGGGAATTTAAAAAAAAAATCTGATAGTGAAATGCAATATTTATGTTATCATTAGGTTTGTTCCAACCGAAGTAAATTCCGTTTTATTACCGTACAATCTCAGTAATCAGCATGTCAACTGGGTTTGTATCGTAATTGTACGGTTTTTGTGTTGGTTGGAACAGACCTATTACAATGGTTAACTATCCATCAACTTCGGCAATACATATTCTGGCAAATTTAAATATAAAGTTTGAGTGTTTCTTTTAAATAAGGACTACAGCTTGACGGACCTGTCTGGAACAGCGTTCATGACAATAGCTTGATTTCTGATTGGGAATGATGTTAGTGCTTGCGGTTACTTTACTGAATTTTTAGTGACTGCTGCAAAGCTAGGTTCAGCTGATTCTGGTTGGTTTATTGTGGTTGACATTTTTTGGTTTTAATATTTTGGATAAATATTAAGTGAAATTGGCCAGACGCACTGACCTATTATTTAGTCTTACTATACGGTAGATATAAAGCGACTTACCACTTAAAAAACAATACACATAAAACTACCGCGAAATTATTGGTATTTACCTAAAAAATGCTGAAAACGAGACTATATGTGTTTACTCGTTGAAAGCTGAATTCGGAATGGTGTTAAATTGATGGTAAAGAAAATCGTAAAATAAAAATTATAATATACTTTAAAACTTCGTATTTGAAGAAATACTGACAAAAAAAATTTGAAATTTTCACCGTTTAAGAAGAATTTTCTCTACAATCGATAGATAATATTCATTCATAAGTTTCTTTATTTAATAGTACAGAAGATACGGGAAAAATTAGACGACCATGTACATTAAAAGTTCTAGCCGAAAACTGGACCCGAAATATATTATAATCTTGTTTATTTGTTTCAGAAATCAGCATTAAACATGACAGAATTTAAAAGAAGTCCGAGCAAAGTGTGGTGGGGCAGCGAATCGACGGAATGGCGAGAAATATCCACAAGCCCCGGAAGCCAAGATTCCGGATTCTCAGACACCGAAACTTCCCCAAATCTTCAACAACAAAATACTAAAAACAACACGTCCACCCCAAAAAAGGAAGCGCCTGCTCAAAGAATCCCCAAGGATATATTTAAAGAATTATCTACGGAAAACCTAAAACAGAATCTGAGCTGTAACTTTAAAGAAAAAAGTACACCAGAAAAAGATAATTTAGTAAAGCGCCTAGTACACACGGAAAAGAAGCCTAAAATACACGATAAAGATATGGAATTATTGAAGACTGACCCTGTACGTAAGCTGCGTTACGTTAAAAACTCACCTAAAGTTAGCAGAAATTTATTCACTTCGAATAAACTGAAAACATGTACTAATCAGTATGCCGATGACGTACCGGGGACAAACACATATCTTAATACGAGTGAAGAAGTGACAGTAGATGATAGTTATTCATACAAAACAGACAAAACTGAAGATTCTTTCGAATACACCACGAAATCCCTACCGTTGCGTTCGATATCCGAAAAAATTTCTATAGACGAACAGAGTAAATCAGCTCCAGCGGTGCTCGAACCCGTTAGAGAAGATGAGGGAGTCGCTAGTTACAACAATTCTCTATCCAGTGATTGTGAAAGTGAATTAGAGTGCCTTTTTAATGGTGTCGAATCGCCCAAACACACTTCTACGCCCAAGGGTGAATTTTGTGGGAATATGCGCCAGAGAAATGGGAAATTGCCATTGAATGTGTTGTTAAAACATCAACAAAATAGGTGAGTTATTTTTATTTTCGAGACTAGAGAAGCTTGACGTAATTAAAAAATTTGAAAACCTATTATTTTTGGTTGTACCAGAATTTGACTGTTTGAATACACTATTTATTACCCCCCCCCCCCCAGTCCAGGTTCTAGAGGGGCAAATCGGGGTACTTGGCGTGGGCGACAATTTAAAGAGATGTTTCTAAAATAAAGATACATTCTTGGCAAACCTGAAAAATTTCTATTATTTAACAATACAGTTTAAACACACTAGCGCGTTATCCTATAGTCAATGTAGTATTATAATACAGGGTGTTCCGATATTCGACAGACAACGCTTTACAGGTAATAACCCTCGGTAAATGATGAAAATTGAGGTAGGAACATAGACCCTTCAAATGCTTAGTTAATGATAACGATACAGCGTGTTAAAGTTGGAAAAATAAGATAATATTCTCGTAAGCAGTTCGAAATTTTTCTTCAAAATTTTGTACCCAGAAGTCTTATTGAAGATACCGAAAGTTAGTCTTCAAATACTTTATCCAGTGGCGTACTGTAAGTGTGAGCGGACACTGAATAAATCAATTTTTTCTCAATTTTATTTAAGTTTCGGTTCAATTATGTTACAAAAACTTATCAACTTTCATTGTCCTAAAATCACTAGTTTTAGAAGTATTTGGCTTTAACAGGAGAAGCTGCAATACGTTTTTATGGTAATTCATTTGTTTTTTGAAATACTAGTACCTATATTATATAAAAATAAATAATGATAACTCTTAATAAGTTTAATATGAAACGGGACGGGAAATTGCAAATTTAAAAAAATATTCAAATTTTTTATTCAGCTTTGAAACTAAAAAGTTTATTAAAAATAAGGTAAAACCTGAGTATTAGTGTTTTAAATGAAACTTACTGTTTCTAGTTACCTCCACAATATATTGAAAAAATGTTAAAAATTCTAAAAAATTGATAATTGTTTCGATATTACCTAAATATCATCGTCAGAATGACAAAAGCTACATTTCATCTAATGCCTACCTGATGTTTAATTATTTTTGGCTAGTCCAAGAAGTGACCTACGTTGTGATTGACTCATTATATGTTAATAGAAAAAAGAAGATATTATATTACAAATATTAAAGGTTAGATATTTATTTATTTATAAACGGGCAAACCCTCTTTACATATATATATATATATATATATATATATATATATATATATATATATAACGAGATGTACGAATAGTGCGTGACATATGAACAATAATCAACGAATAGATTAGTGGGTATTGCACGCAAATAGAAGAAGGGGCTACTGAAAAGAGTGGTAACCGCAGACATGCATGTTTCTGGCTTATTAGCTGTCATCGGTACGGTACAACCAAGAAAAGATGTGAAACATTGGAGCAAAGGTGTTGAATGAAACATGAGAAAATATAACAGAATTCAGCAGGATAGTCAAACACAACATTTGTGTCAGTAATATTAAAAGATTTAGATAATATCGAAACAATTGTCAATTTTTTAGAATATTTAACATTTTTTGAATATATTGTAGAGTTAACTAGAAACAGTAAGTTTTATTTAAAACACTAATATGAGTAGATTCCACAAAATAAAAACCTGAGGGTTAAAGCAGTATTTATTACAAGTGTAATCACTTTTGGGTTCGTGTAAAAAAATGCTATTTAGTTCGACGGTTCATGATAGAATTCTTTATTAACAATATACTTTTGAAAACAAATACAATTTACAAGAATGTTTGATGCCTTGCAAATAACTAACCTAATTACTAATATTAAAATAATTTGAAGAAAGCTGTGTTGGACATTTTATATTTAAACAATTGCAAATATTTGACAAGCGATTTGATATTTTATTAGTTTTATTATGACTTAAAAGTATTTGTAAACATTACTGTATTTTTCCATCACAACTCCCTTGGAGAAAACAAAAAAATTCTGTCTTAATACGTCTTTTTTTCTGAATTTTAACTACAATAAAGTTTCGTTCTATTTTTATGAACTAAAACATTCTTACCATTGATATCAATTACAACATTTGGATTATCATCTTTTACTATTTTATAAGGCCCTAAATACAATTTATCTAATTTATTAACCATATTTTCATTTATAAGCACAACCTGATTTCCCTCCTTAAAACTTATCATCAATACATTTTTTATCAAAACCATCTTTTCGCTTACATTTTGATACTATTAAATTATTTCTAGCGTCGCTCCAATTATTCTGAAGCCTATATTTGAGTTCTAAGGGATGATTATCAAAGTTATACAAAGGATCTATGTTTTTAGTAAGATTACTCAAAAGACAAGTTCATATGGAATGTATTTTGTCTCTGTATGTACTGTGTTGTTAAATTCATAGCACCAGTAGGGTACCTATGTACTCCAATTATCTTGTTGCTTTGAAATTTGAATTCTTAAATAAGCTACCAATAAGTCCTATTTTGAGAATATCATTTTTCAGTTTACGTAAACCTTGTATTAGTTTATTTAAATTGGTACCTGAATAATAAATACATAACTCCGTTATTTAATTTTCTTCACAAAATTTTCTCAGATCCCTCAACAATGTACCTAATTCGTATGTTGATCGCAAATCTTGGTTAAAATAAGTAATTTGAGATATCTCATCAAATATAAGGTAGCTGTTAAATAGGGAACCAAAGCTATAGTGCTTAAACGGTTCAACATACAAAACCCAAAATTTCAGAATTTCAACTAAATAAATTTGCGCATATTTTAGCCCAAAAATATTTTTTTCTATAATTACAAAATTTTAAGCACGACCTAAAAGTAGCAGAAACACACAAATTAAAGCTATCCCAACAACTGTGACAACCAAACCAAGAACTTCTGTTGAACCTCCACTATTACCCGATTGTGCAATTATGATCTCTTCTTTTACTTCTTTTGATTGGTTAGATCCAGCCATCTTGTTATAATATAATAATTTTCTTCATAGTAATTATTATAACTGTAATTATTGTAACTGTAACTTTTTCCACAATTTTAAGTTGGCTTAAGTCGCCATGTAATCACTTTTGGGATCGTGTAAAAAATGCTATTCAGTTTGACGGTTCATGATAGAATTCTTTATTAACAATATCCTTTTGAAAACAAATCCAATTTACAAAAATGTTTGATGCCTTGCAAATAACTATATAACCTAATTACTTAATATTAAAACAATTTGAAAAAAGCTGTGTTGCACATTTGGTACTCAATTTGATATTTTATTAGTTTTATCATGACTTAAAAGTATCTGTAAACATTACTGTATTTTTCCATCACACAAGTACCCAATGATTATAATTGAAATACAAAGATATATCATAATCGCATAATAAATGTTCAAAATGTTGACCATTAACTTGAGAGCACTTCCTACAGCGTTTATACATTGCAAGACGTATTCTGCTAAAAAAGTTAAGGTAAAACGTCAATTATCGACTCCCTCCCAATGAATGACACCTGCTTACATTATCTATTTTTATAATAAAATAAATTAACTTAAATTTAAAACAGTTTTATTGACAATTTCTTCTTACACAATTTGGCAATGGTGTACAACAAACAAGAGTCGTCATTTTGAAAAAAAGTTGTTATATTGTGTCTATGTGTTTGTGTAGTTCCTTGTGGCTAAGCAAATCATTAAAGTAAGATCATATTTATAAATACATTTTTAATTTTCATCTCATGTATATTTTGTGACACTTATATTAAACTCAGTTAAGTTGCCCCCCCCCCCATCACTAACCTTAAACCCTCCCTTGCCCCCCCCCCAATAGATATTTTAAACAAAAACATATATGGTCGTTATGCAGTCCTAATGCTCTATGAATTATTTACTTCATCCTAAGAATTTGTATTTGTTTCTTGTGTTACCTATCCACTGTTCGGCCATATTTATGTTATTTTAGTTATGAAGATATTAAGTAAATACACGCTATTATCGATTCAAATATATTTTTTATTAGTCAATAAGTGGGATGTCAATTATTGGATTTTTCATTCATTTAAATGGCAATGGTTGGGTGCAAAAAATACCATTAAAAAATTATTTATTAAAAAATATATCTGTTATCAACTGTTTTTGTGCAAATTTTAATTGATAATCCCTACAGAATTAGTATGATATTGATAAGATATAATTTTTTATTCATTTTAGTGAAATATTCATTTTTAAGTCAAATATAGTGTCAATAACTGGCGTTTTACTTTAGATCAGACTGAATAATTGCTGCAGTAGTCTGAATTGTTCCTATTAATTCTTCTTCTGATTCAACAAATGTTTCGTAAACTAAGGATTTCATGTAGCCCCATAAAAAGAAGTTAATAGGGCTTAGATCTGGTGGTCTCACAGGCCACAAGTTAGGTCTGCGACAATCATTCCATTTTTCCTCAAATCACCTGCTTAAATAATCGCTGGCACTTTCACTAAAATGAACGGATGCTTTGTCATGTTGAAACCATAAATTGGTTCTAATATTTAACGGCACATTTTCTAGCAGTTCATCAAGAACTTGTTCTAAAAAACGTGTGTAAATTGCGCCATTTCATTTTTTTGAGCAAAGTATATCGTTCAATTAAACAATCTTCCGCTTATAAATTTTCTTTGAAACCCTCGTTGACGAATACTATGAGGGTTTTCGCCATTCCAAACGTGGCTGTTTCGGGAATTGAATATTCCTTGTCTCGTAAATTTCGCTTCATGGCCATAAAGAACATATTTTGAAAAATTACGATCCTCACGATATTTTTCATTGAACCAATTACAAAATTCCAACTTCAGAGGATAATCTTGTGGTTCTAATGCTTGAAGTAAGTGAGTAAATTTGTAAGTCTGCAACATTTGTTTTAGCAAAAACCTCTATAAAATATTATTGCTTACATTTACTGATTTGCCTATATACACTGGCGAGCAAAAAATTGAGGTCACCTTAAAATTTTCATGTTCATTGAAATTTTAAGTTTTCAGATCGTATTCGCAAACTGTACATCATTGCATGTGCTTTTGTAAGCTGAATGTGATACTCTATACTAAATAGAAACGCATTTTTTTCTTGGATTTTTTGATTTATTCTGAAAAAACAACAAATTAACATTTTGGGCGAAATTCAACATTTTGTTATTAGGAAAAATATGGAACGAACAAAATGAAAAAAACTTGACACTAATAACGTGTATTCCCTCCTCATGCATTGATGACTGCTTGAAGTCGGCGTGGCATACTTTGAATTAAGTTGCGGATCACATTCTGGTCGATGTTATTCCAATCCTGCAACAGCAATCTTCTCAGCTCCTGGGCAGGTGTGGGTCTGCGGATCAGTCGTCCCAACTCGTCCCAGACATGTTCTATGGGATTCATGTCTGGGATGCGGGCTGACCAGTCAAACCAGAAAATTCTTACCTCATCTAGATACTCCCTGACAATTCTGGCTGTATGTGGTCTCGCGTTATCTTGCATAAAAATGCCACGTTCCCCCATAGTCACCATGAAAGGCATAACATGGTCTTCTTGCACCTCCGTAATGTACCTGTGAGAGGTTAGGACGCCATTTTCTATAAAGACCAACTCTGTACGAGTTTGTGCAGTGATTCCCGCCCAAACCATAACTGACCCACCGCGCCAAATGGAAGACGCTCGTCAGTGCAAACTTCAGCATATCTTTGCCGAGGTCTTCTCCACACTCGTCAACCTCCATCTGACCCAGTCAGGCAAAAACGCGACTAATCTGAGAACAATACCCAGCCCCAGTCATCATCATTCCAACGAACGTGATCTCTGGCAAATGTGAATCTTGCAGTCCGATGCTGGCGTTGTAACGGGGGACCTGTAGCAATTCTTCTGCATGGCAGTCCAGCAGCATGAAGCCTTCTTCTAACGGTCCATTCACTAACGTTGACATTTCTCAATTCTTCCAACTGATTTTGCAGTGAATTCGCAGTAGCTGTCCTGTTCCTCAAACTTGTGGACACCAAAAAACGATCATCTCGTTAAGTGGTAACTCTTTTTCGCCCAGACCCTGGTCTTCTAGTGATCAGGCCAGTCTCCAGAAAGCGCTGGTACACCTTTTGCATACCACAAAGACTAGCACCAACAATTCTTGCAGTTTCAAGTTGCCCCCGACCATCGTATAACAGCACAACAATTCTTGCCACAACAATCGGATCTAAAGGCATTATGGGCCTGTTAAATCACTACACTTTGCAATCGTTAGATTTTACACAAATAATCAATAGTAAAGTGGAAAACAGGCAAGGGAAATGTGAATGTTCAATTAGCACAAAGGCACATTTTTCATAAAAGTCTTACTCTAATAAATCGAATGACAGCTGTCAAGTCTCGGAAAAAATTGCTTTAACGCCTACTAATACTATTAGGTACGCCCTTATCAATATTGACGCTAAAATTATTCGCATTTCTGAAGTGACCTCAATTTTTTGCTCGCCAGTGTAGCTCACGCACTCAAAGAAGGTCGCTAAAAAATATTATTCAATATTACTTCTTCGACGCGTACAGTTCTAGTTATTATATCAGAACACCTGTACTATACTCATAGTCCAGTGAATGAAGACTTGAAAATACCTCAACCTAACATTATTACCTCGTGCTTTAGGGGTGATTTGAAATGTAAAATATGTATCCAAGATTTGGGAGAATACTCAAAAATTGATTTCAAAATCTCAAAAATTTATTATAGAAAATACATACAAAATTGAAGACAAATCTGTCAATTACTAGTTCATTTCATCTGCTTCAAAAACATCACGTTTATCTTCATTGTCAACACAAGTCTCCGCTACTTTCATCCTCTCCTTCTACCATACATTCTATGTCTCCATCTGGATCAATTTCTTTGGATGTCATTGCAGCCAATTTTGTAAATAAGTACCACTCATTTCCAGTATTTTTTTAAAGAGTGGTAATATTGAATGGCTAGTAGCATTGCTTAGGCATTTTTTATCATTATCAGTTTCCTCATTTTTATTTATATCAGTTCTAAAAATTTACTTTTTTTCGTATTTGATTCTTTTTTAAGATTGTTTTTATTTTTATAATCGATTTTTTTCATATTTATGACTTTTCAACCTATTTTACAAATATTGCTATGTTTGTCCTATGTAAACAGCATCACAATTATTCCATGGAACTATATATAAAATGTTACTTGTTGGTTTTTCAGTGTTTTCGATTTTAGACTACTGAAATATTTCTGTGCAGTTTCTGCTTTTTCAATAGCTGAGTATCTAAATTCAGGATTTTATAGTTGGATAGCCCTATCTATCAGATCCTGAATTTTGATTCTTCATAAAGATACAGTGTGTGAAATCGGACACTTTTTCGTAATAAAATTGCCCATATTGTTTTGTAAAACCCTCGATATAAAGTAACAAAATCGTATATTGAGAGAATACTAAATAGTCCAGGAGAATTAGACTCAAAACCTACCAGATATGGTTGTCTTTACGTAACTTGTCAAGATTGATCGAAAATGATATATACAACCATATTATAAGTATGCGCTAGCTTAGAAAGTTGTGCTATTTGCAAAAAAATCGAGAACTGCTAAAATGCACGAAAACGCCGTTTTTTCTATCACTATTTACAACTCTGTACGTATGCAGTTTAGAGAAAAAATCATTACTTGTGAGCTTGTTCGTTATGAAATTTTCTACAAGATGGAATTGGTTTCAAAGTCGAATTTATTATATTTTCGTTGCTAGATAGCAATAAATCGAAAAAAAAGTGACGAGAATCGTGGTAATTTTGTTGCGCGTAACAACCAGGTAAGACATTACACAATTATACTATAAATAGAGATTTAAGTACTTTAGAGTATTACAAAATGAAATACCAAAACGCGATCCAAATTTATTTGTTGGTTTTGACGTGGTTGATTTGTTGATTTAACCGAGCAAAAAAAACACTGTTTTTCCGCGTCAGTGCTGGGAACAAAATTTTGCATTTTGATTGCTGTCGATTTTTTTACACATTGTTGGGCCCGTTAGCTATCATATAGAATCGATATAAGGTCGATTTTCTTTTTTTCAACAACTTTTACCGCGACTTTAAAAGTTTGTAAAATTTTTACTTAATTAACAAATTATTTCGGGAAGCGGTTTTACGCGTTGAAAAAATCTTAAAGTACTAAAAGAAAGTTCTCTCAAAGACGCTTAATTAAAAAAAATAGTTCAGAATGGTCGAATAAGTTCTGAGATATTAACTGCCAAAGTTGACAAAAGTTATCTGCAAAACTACGCATAGTGGAACAATACAAAAAAAAATTTGGTAGGTTTGTCGCGAGTACTTTTCGTAGGCGTTTATATAAATAATATTGTACGTGTGCTTTTTGCAGGAAAATTCAATGAATGTTGGCGAGACAACCATCCGAGTGGCGAAATCGGAGGGGAGGGGAAGAGCGGCGGAAATTGAAATCGAGCGTTCAAAACCAGCGCGGGCGCTTTAGTACGCGATATCTCGGCTTCTATTGCTTCGATTTTGATCATTTTGTTTTAATCGATATACCGAATCGAGAGGAGCCTATTTCTCAATGTTTCATAGCAATATTATAAAAGAGTACACAAGACTTTGAGAACGCAGGTAAAAACTTAATTGCAGTAATGTATGGTGGAAAAGTGTAGCGACGTAAAACTAAACGAATTGAGATATTTGTGTTTTAAAAATTCGTCTACAAAAAAGCGTTCAATTTAGCGATGTTACCGCCCACTGAAACTGCGGCAATGCAACACTCATTTAGAGCTTATTACCAACTGCTGCAGTGGCTTGGCAATTATGTAGATTCTAAACAATGGGGTTGGACTATAAAAGATGAAAGACTACAGCCAATGTACACGCAAGATTTATTAGTTCCTGATAGTATATTAAGAGACGTAAGTTGTAAATGTTTAAAGTGTTGTACAAAAAATTGTAGTTGCGTCAAACACGGCTTAAAATGCTCTGATTACTGCGCAGGGTGTCATTGACAAACGTGTAATAACTGCTGCGACGCATTTGAAACTTGTAACATAGATTTAGAGGAATCTGAAACAAACGATTCAAGTAGTAATAAGGACGTAGAAACAGATATGTACAGTGAAATAGAAGGCGCGATTGCAATCGATTTACGAGAAAAAGAAATTTTTGAGAGCGAAATCAGCGACAACGAAGAAATGCCTTGTAAAAAAATTAAATATGTTTAAAAATGCGATGTTTATGAGATTACAATAAATACTTTTTGAAAATATTAAATATCTAGTTATGTCTGCATTTTTTTATCATGCCGATATTAATCACTAAATAATTTTTTTTATTTCTGTCAAACATTATATTGCTGCGTAATTATTGAAACTTACGATAACTATTGGTGCACAACGCATTTCTACCATCGATATTATCATTTGCTTAAATATAGAACAACGTTCAAAACTGTGAAATTTTAATTAGTAGTAATACGGCGGTAATCTTTCATAATATTGCTATGAAACATTGAGAAATAGGTTCCTCTCGATTCGGTATATCGATTTAAAAAAAATGATCAAAATCGAAGCAATAGAAGCCGAGATATCGCGTACTAAAACGCCCGCACTGGTTTTGAACGCTCGATTTCAATTTCCGCCGCTCATCCCCACCCCGGTTTCGCCGCTCGGATGGTTGTCTCGCCAACATTCACTGAATTTTGCTGCAAAAAGCACACGTCGAATATTATTTATAAAAACGCCTACGAAAAGTACTCGGACAAACCTACCAAATTCTTTTTTTTTATTGTTTCACTATGCGTAGTTTTGCAGATAACTTTTGTCAACTTTGGCAGTAAATATCTCAGAACTTATTCGACCATTCTGAACGATTTTTTTTGAATTAAGCGTATTTGAGAGAACTTTCTTTTAGTACCTTAAGATTTTTTTCAACGCGTAAAACTGCTTCCCGAAATAATTTGTTAATTAAGGAAAAATTGTACAAACTTTTAAAATCGCGCCATAAGTTGTTAAAAAAAGAAAATCGACCTTATATCGATTCTATATGATAGCTAACGGGCCCAATAATGTGTAAAAAAATCGACAGCAATCAAAATGCAAAATTTTGTTCCCAGCATTGACGCGGAAAAACAGTGTTTTTTTTGCTCGGTTAAATCAACCACGTCAAAACCATCAAATAAATTTGGATCCGGTTTTGGTATTTCATTTTGTAATACTCTAAAGTACTTAAATCTCTATTTATAGTATAATTGTGCAATTTCTTACCTGGTTGTTACGCGCCTCAAAATAACCACGATTCTCGTCACTTTTTTTCCGATTTATTGCTATCTAGCGACTTTTAAATAAATTCTATCTTGTAGAAAATTTCATAACGAACATGTCACACACTCTCATTTTAGGTTTCATGTATTCGGCGGGCACAGGCTAACATACGCCAGTATGAGTGAACTTAATTCAGGCAACGAGGGAAATTTTGAGCCTCAGAAGGATGCACAATGGGCCAATTGTGGCGTAAGTGCTGTGGCCACCCACCCTTCAAACCTTTACAGATACAGATTCACAAGTAATAATTTTTTCTCTAAACTGCATACGTACAGAGTTATATTGAAAATAGTGATAGAAAAAGCGGCGTTTTCGTGCATGTTTCAGTTCTCGTTTTTTTTGCAAATAGCACAACTTCCTGAGCTAGCGCATACTTATAATATGATTGTATATTCATTGTCGATCAATCTTGAAAATATCTAAGTTACGTAACGACACAGTTATGTCAATATTTACTGTTCCTGGACTATAAAGTCAAGCATAGCTGCATCGATATACGTAATAATATTTATAATAAGGAAGTTTCGGTCAGCTTCCTTTATAATCGGAAATTGTAGGAGGCTCTAAATATTTTACATCAATTTTATTGTGCATATCTGAAAATCCCATCCGCCAAAAAATTTTTTTAAAGCATCACTTTGTATGATACTTAACTTAGATTTTTAAAGATTAAATCAAAAATGTAATTTAATATGTTCTACGCTCGACACGGTGAAACTTTTTTCCAACAATTTTTCTCAATCATATATATTTCACAGCTTATCTATTTCAACTGATTTAAATCGAGCTTGGAATTCGCGGCTGTTTAATTAATTAGTTGAATTATAATTAAGATTATTATTCAATGACACGGTCATCGCTCAAGCTGATTCATGTAAACCGCACATTTTCTGTTTATGACACATTATCACGTATATATATAACATGCAAATTAAGAACTTATTACTTAGCTCTCCCACAAATTGTACGAGTATCTTTTATATGAAAAAACCCGTTTACGTTCAATCAGATGAAATGCATGCCAACATAAATAAATTTACATATATATAGTCCAGGAGTAACAGGCGCATGAGTACCGAAAACCATTCCACCTCTATTTTTTATATAATTGTCTTCTTCTTATTTTAGTTTTTGGGCCTCCACCGCTTGAGTGTTTAGTCAGTGCAGGTATTTAATCCAATGGTTAGGAACATTCACTGAAGAATGTTTGGAAATTTCCATATTCCCAAATCTTTTATTTTAACAATCAAATATTTCTTCATGTTTAGTATTCAACAATCAGAATAACCTATTTTCAAAATGTAGTAAACTAGGGTAATAGCACTCTACTGATTTCGTATCTGTAGTGTATGACTCCGTTTACTGATTAGTAATAAAGAGCCGGTGATTGATTACATAAACGAGAACGACCATCGATGACTGTAGAAAACCGAAATCCCTTGAAGCATTTGATTGCGACGGAGATGTCAGTTTTGTTGGACTCCGATAGCGAAAGTGGAAAAGAGCCCTAGAAATATACTGGAAAGTTGCCTCCATGAGTGAACCTAAGAAACAAAGAGAAAACCTGTTTCATCTTGGAGGACTAGGAATCCAAGAGATTTTTTACAACTTTCCTGGTGCAAATGTTACAGATACTAATGGCGAAGATAATGACGTCTTCACTATAGCCATTAGAAAACTAGACGAATATTTCTCCCCGTAGCCAGGACCGGATTAAGACATTAGAGCGCCCTAGGCTGACATAAGTTTGGCGCCTCTAAACTAGGAAAGTAAAAATATAAATACAAGTAAAATAAAACGCGTTTCACAAAATATATATGTTTTTGTGAAAATGTACAAATCGATTATTTAAAGGTGGATTTTACGACACTTGATACTTGAAAATTTTTGTATGATATCGTCAAGATTTCTTTCTTTTAGTGCCTCACATTCTATACATAATATTGAGAGGTCAGCAGTTTTATCGTCTGTTAAAGAATTTCTTAAGTAATTTTTTACTCGTTTTAACACGGAGAAGGACCTTTCGCCTGTACAATTCGTCACTGGAAGACACATATATATTCTTAAAATAATATCCATGTTGGGAAACGTACAAATTAAATTTCTGCTGCGGAGTGTTTGCAACCATAACATAGTTTTTGATGTTTTTTTCTCAGAGTTAGGTGAGTCCAGAGTTTGAATAAAATATTTGAATTGTACACATTCATTTTCAAAATAACAATCCAAATCTCTAGTATAAATTCCTTGAAGATGTCTGCACTTCTCTTTTATGATATTGTCTTGAGTGTTTTCTAAAATTGTAAGAAAACCAAAAGATCCATTAATTTCATCGTACGAATTTTTTCGCCTCTCGAGTTCTGATACTATATTGTCTACAACCACGTAGAACATATTTACTTCCATATCTGTTCTACCATCAAAAGTAGTTTCTCCAACATCACGTTCTCCTGGCAACCATTTTCTTTTTTTCTTCCTTTTCGAATCCAACGTATAGGTACTACATTCTGTTAACAATTTACCGCTTTCCCCGTATTTGTTATAAGTTGTTCTCATTTCCGTAACAAAGTAAATTAATGATTTATAGAGTTGAACGGCTGTCACTATATCCATACTTTGCTTTTGCAAAGACTGGCTTATTTTTTGGAATTGAATTAAAATATCTCTCCAGAAAGAGAGTATAATACCAGTCTCCAAGCTTAACATTTTTTGCAATATACCCTTCCCCTACGCTTTTGTTTTAGGTGCTTGCGAGGTATCATTCACAATAAAATTCAAAGCTTCTTTAAAATCATCGTAACTGTCATAAAGAGCGGTGCAGACATCGACTCTAGCTGACCATCTAGTAGCTGAAAGTTTTTTAGGTACATGTAGTTCTGACCCACTCACAGTTCTGTTACGTGTTAAACACTCTTTCATTATTTCCCACCTATAAGTTGATGCTGAAAAGGAAGTGTATATTTCTTCCACAAAAAGGAAGAAATTTGTTACAACCGGAGAACACTCTGCAGCGCAGGTTCCTACTAAATTCAGTGAATGGGCAACACATGGTATAAATTTTGCCAATTTGTTCTTTTCCTTGATTCTAGCTTGCAAACCAGAATATCGAACAGGCATGTTGCTAGGGTTATCGTAAGATTGTCCTCTACAGTTCTGTATGTCTAATGACATATGTTCTAAAACTTTCAAAACTGCTGTTTTCATACTTGAAGCTTTGTGCCCTACCTTAGCAGCAAATGTAATAAATCGTCCTACTACCGAACCATTTTCAATTACATATCTGATGAGAACAACAGTAAGTTGGTCAGTATGGGATATGTCGGGTGTAGAATTTATGATTATTGCAAAATATTTCGTGTTTTTTATTTCTGATGCAAATTGTTCTCTTAGATCAACCGCCATGAGTTTTATAAATTCATCACAAATAGTTGATGACAAATAAGAAACATTTCCTTTTCCTGGATTGCCTTTTGTTTCAATGTGGGTTTTCAGAAACGGATCGAATTCTGCTAAAAGCTCTAACGAACCTAGGTAGTTGCCGTTATCAATAGCTCCAAACATTTCACTAGAACCCCTAAATGCTAAGCCGCGCGATGTCAAAAATTTTATAACTGCAACTACTCGTTCAAGTATGTTAACCCAGTAATATCTTCCTGCAAGGTACTGCTTATGAACTTCGGTATCTATTTTCCCTAAGACATTTGATCGCGCAATATACGCCTTCGCATTTTCACAGTGTTCAGAAGAGTTTTCATGTTCAGAAATCCGATGGGTATTTTTCCAGTCGTTGAATCCGTCATGAAATAATTCGTTTTTGCCCGGTTAAATAATTTACAATACAAACAATAAACATTTCCTGTTAGTGCTGAATATAACAGCCATTGAAGACGTACAGTTTCCCCGTTGTACAAGGTTTTGAAAAACATATTTTCTGAAGCAAATCTACTATGAATATCATAAATTCGTTTCGATTTTTGGAAATCCATTTTAGAAATTTCTTGTACAATTACAGATGGGTTCATTATGAAGTAATTTATGAAACTTTCGGTTATAGCCCATCCAGCTGGGTCTGTGAAATTGACTTTTGAAAATAATTCTGACGTTTGTTAAGGATTGCTTGATGAAGATGCACAGTCCTGAACTTCATCAGTATCAGAACTGCATGAGTTTATTGCGGTTACTAGAGGATACAAAAATAAAAATTAGATTCTTACACCGCGTTATTCAATTATCTGCTTACCTCTATCTATAATATCATCTTTACTGAGAGTTGATTGTTGTTCATTATCTGCATCGGCTTCCGTACCTCGAACAGGTTGACAAAAAAAAGAATTTAATTTGGGTATTTTTTTCAATAACTTCTTCATTTTTTCTTGCTTTTTTTCAGCCTTCTTCCTATCCCACCCACTAAGTTTTCTACTTCCTCCACTTCCACTTATTGTTTTTGATAAAATGATAAACAAGACATTAATACCGCAACTGATAGATATTATTTTAATTGACGATTACTCGATTACTGCCAGCGACTGAACTAACACAACTGACTACCTTCAATCTTTAAAATAAATGTTTCCAAAGTTTACCAATTTTTTTTGTAAACTTTGATGTTGCGTTTCCAATCACCCTTTGTCGGTTTTTTTTCGTTTTTGCGAGCGCAAGGCGCACGTGGCGGTACTTTGCATATTAGCATAATTATCTCTGACGGCATTCCGTCACTGCCGCAAATCAGCAAAAAGAGATTTTTCTATAGTTACCACAATACCCCATTGATAATCAAAATATATGGATGTAAAGCGGTGCTTTTCAATCTATCCAAGTATTCAAACCCGGCCGACTGAAATAATGATGTCTCTATTCACTAATGTTGTCACTAAAATTTTGTTTAATATGGGTGCCTTACAACACATTCGATCTCCACGAAAAAAATACGTAAACAGCAAAAATGATTTGCACGAATTGTGACTATCGTTAGTAGTTAGTCCGGTCAGTCGGTGCCTATTTCTTTCACGGCGCCCTAAGCTATAGCCTAGTCAGTCTATTGGATAATATGGCACTGCCCGAAGCAAAGCCGAATTCATGAGTGACACCAATTCCGGCTATTGAAGCAAGAAGTAGGAGAGAAATTTGAGAAATTTTTAGTTAGACTGAGACACCAAACCGAGAAGTGCCAGTTCATGAATTTGGAAGAACAACTAATTGATCAAATCACTGAGAAGTGCCACTCCGTTGACCTCAAAAAAAATACTGGCTACAGGAGATTCAATAACTTTGGAGAAAATTATCGCCGAAGCAAACTCGTCAGAAACGGTTGATAGGCAGATATCTGAGTTCATGGAGAAGCCAGGGTGCAGCTCGGTTACTACCCTCAACGCACTTCGTCAAAAGAAGAGACTCCCAATAGCTAGATGTACAAAATGTGGATCTGAGATGGAAAGAGGCCAAGTACACGATTGCCTAGCAGTCAATGCCATCTGCGGTAAATGTAACTTCAGGGGTCATTACGAGAAGAATTTTCGTTCTAAATGAATAAATAAGAATCAGAGAGGACCGCCACCAAAGAAATTCAAGCCAAGGAAACCACAAAATGAAGAATGGGACTACGTAGGAACCCAAGTGGAATACGTATTTCACATCGACGATGATGATGTGGTGGATTGTAAGGTAGGGGGTATTATAATTGGGATGTTGATCGATTCTGGATGTTAATCCAATATCATAAATGACTACGCTTGGAGACTCCTAAAGAAACGCCGAATAGTAGTTCAAAATCAAATTAATAAACCTAACAAAGTCTTCTTCGGCTATGGTTCGAGAGACCCACTAGAAGTTTTGGGTTCAATCGAGGCTACAATCGAAATTCGATCTAAAAAAGGAGTGGCTACTTTCTATGTCATAGAGAATGGGAAAAGGAATTTATTAGGGATACAAACAGCAATATCTTTAGGAGTTCTCAAGATAGGGCTGAATATTAATAACTTAATTACGGAGCCTTTCCCAAAATTCAAAGATGTAATTGTTCACATTCCAATCGATAAGACAGTGAAAACTTGGGGAACTTATGCAAGCTGACATTATAGAAGAGGTAAAAGGCCCATCTGAATGGGTATCACCTATGGTCCCTGTTCTTAAAGAGAACGGGGACGTTAGAATATGCATGGAAAAGCTAATACCGCCATCTTAAGGGAAAATTACCCATTACCCACTATGGAGGGTCTTCTACCAAATTTTAGAAAAGCTAAATATTTTTCCAGGCTCGATATCAAGAACGCATTTCATCAAATTGAAATTTCTCCAAGATAACGATACATAACCACATTTATTAGTAGTAAAGCCCTATTCAGATATAAGAGACTCATGTTTGGAATAACATCTGCCCCAGACATTTTTCAAAAATTTTTGGAAAAAATGTTATTACCTTGTCAAGGTACCGTCAATTTTCTTAATTACATCCTAATCTATGGAACCAGTGACCGTAGGGTTCAAAATACACTAAATATTTTGCGCGAGAAGCATGTACTCCCGAATAGGAACAAATGCATTTTCAAAATAACTGAAGTTCGATTTCTTGAACACAGGTCATCCCCGAAAGGAATCAAACCATTAGACGATTACGTAGGCGTAATAAAATCTTTTAGAACTCCAAAAACAATCGAAGAAGTGCATAGTTTTTTGGGTTTAGTTAACTTCGTAGGCAAATGGATACCACATCTGGCGACTCTAACAAACCCATTGAGAAAATTATTACGGATGGAATTAGATAAGCACGCAAGTGTTGTTGGGGGTTGGATCAAAACAATGCCTTCAAAAAACTGAAAAAAACACTATCACATATCAATACCTTGGGTTATTGACCTAGAGATAGTACCCAAGCTGTAGCAGACGCAAGTCCAGTGGGTCTTGGAGCAGTACTTATACAGTTTGATAACAAAGGTCCCAGAATCATTGCGTACGACAACAAAAGCCTCACAGATTGCGAAAAAAGGTATTGCCAGACTGAATAAGAAGCTCTCGCTTTGGTATGGGCAGTGGAGCATTTTGGTATTTATTTGTACGGAAAATATGAGTTTGAGTTGGTTACAGATCACAAACCGCTTGTGGTTATTTTCGCACCTAGATCACGCCCGTGTGCAAGAATCGAACGATGGTTTTACGATTACAATCCTTTATGTTTAAAATCATTTATAAGCCGGGCAAAACAAGCATTGCCGATCCTTTATCCCGGTTATGCCAAACTAATTGTAACGCATATTTCGAGGCATAGGACCAGGTTAACCAAATTGCTGAAGTGGCCCGCCCCGTAGCAGTAACGATGCAGGAAGTACAAGAAGCATCACAAACTGATAAAGAGATATTGGAACTCAAAGAGGACATCCTAAACAACACCGAATCTATCAAGCGTTACCAAATTTTCCAAGAAGAATTTTGTCTATGTGAGGATATTCTCCTGAGTGGTACAAGAATAGTGATTCCAAAAAACTTGAGACAGCGTGTACTAGATGCAGCACATGAAGGCCATCCAGGAATAGTGGCTATGAATAGTAGGCTCAGAACGAAAGTGTGGTGGCCAAAAATAGATGAACAAGCTGAAAATATTGTACGTTAGTTTCAACACCCACTGTCCCATACCAAATGAAAAGGAGGCAACTGCCAACAGGACCTTGGATAGACGTAGCCATGGACTTCATGGGTCCTTTGCCCACAGGTGAACATTTGTTCGTTATAGTAGACTATTTTAGTCGCTATAAAGAAATAAAAATAATGAGAAGCATCACTTCTTTATGTACAATCAACACCTTGAAGGACATATTTTCAAGATTGGGATTTCCCATGACGATCACGTGAATTTTAATTCGGTTATCTATAAGTAACTTTTTGAAAAACTTTATTTTTACAATTTAAATAATATTATAACAATTATGAAAAATATATGTTTGTGGTTTGAAATCTAGTCTAGAACTAACTAAAAAATGAGCGCATCGTCCACAAGACACCTTCGCAATCTTGCTGAATTCCCACAAAAGTCGGATTCGGGGAAACTAAACTCCGGACTGTGGGATACGCAGCGCCAGCATCTTCTTATGGGAACCAAGCGAGGTGACGACATAATTCATGCGACAATGGTAAACAATTTATAAGTGAGAAGATAAAAACGTACTTTGAAGAAAACGGCAGGACGTGTCGGATCTTGATTAATGTCATGTAAATTAAAAAGTGCACAGTAAAGGCGATGAACTTGATGTAAGAATGGTTATTTTCGTAAGATGCTTTTACATAAAAAGAGCGCTGCGGCTCATTGGATCGCTGCATGGTATCTGAAATTTCAAGAAGCGCGCTCTCAATTGCAATTGGTCGTATCCTCCCATTCCTAACGGTTCTCATATTCAACTATGATTGAAATAATCGAGTGTGTATTCATTATGTCATTTTAAAAATATTATGTCACCTAAGAGAAAGGTTTGTTCCAACCTGCGTCAGAAACAGTCTCTTACAGTCAAGATTCTGCGCACTAACTCAAATGTGTTCCAACCAGAGTTTCTGGCAGTTAGTAAACGATTAGTTTTTTGTTCCAAAATTGATCAGGAAGCCAGTATCTTACAGACATGCGCTTTGGAAACGATTTGCAAACTGTAAGAAATCTGTTTGTGATTGAAGGTTGGAACAAACCTGAAAATACGTCTTGTCAATATAAAAGTGAAAAGTAGGAAATCAATAAATCTACTTTCAAACTCTTCGTTCATTTAAATCAGCAACTAATAAAATACAGCTTAATAAATCTAACAATATACACCCTGTATATATATAATTTTCGGTACTCATACGGCTGTTCCTCCCGTACTAATAATATGCAAGATTATTGATGACCTGACTCGATTTCAATACCAGTATAGTTCGATAAAATCGAGACAGAAAAGATAAAAAGAATGATAGGATTGATTCAATGAGAAATCATCTGTAAATTACTGGTTTTGGATACGAATCGTGATCTAGTCCCGTATCAATCACAAAACAAGAGATACGAGGGAAGAATGAAATCTCATATTTATGTCATTATAAATTCCCCGTTGTTTAACTAATAATGAAGTTAAAATATTACCTTGAATAGATGAGGCTTTTACTTGATGAAGATCAATACTGAAAAATGAAAATAAAACAATTTAATTTGTTTAAAACTTCATTCATCAAATAAATGAAGTTTTATACAAATTAAATCGTTTTATTTTCATCGTAAAATATTACCCATCAACATAACCTAAAAATGATTTCAAAAGTGTGATTTTCTAACGAATTAGTTATATACCATTTGTGCCTCCACTTTTTGATTTAATCTTACACCAGTGAGTCGATTGTGTATGTCCTCACAATTTTATTTGTATTTTTAGGGTTCCCCCAATTCCCAGCGATCTCTATAATGAAACGGACAATAAATCAGTGGAAATGTGGTTGAAAGAAGCGAGACAGAACTACGATCAGGAATGTATGACGACCCTTCAATGCAAGTCTATATTAGGGGAACTTAATCAAAAGGTATCACACCTTGCGGCATGCACAACCACAGTTATACGGGGTGTTATCATGCATTCGCGATGTATCGAAATGGAATATAACAATCTCGATAAAAGGTAAGACTCAAAATTACATTTAAGTATTGTAGGAAGTTATGGAGAGAATAATCGTGAAATAATTAAAATAACATCAATGTTTGTTATCGATAATCTTTATTATAAAAGATCGCGTCTAGTGGACAATGTCTTTACGCATAAGAAACTTGTCGCTTACTCTCTCATTTCTAAAACTCTATTTTACATTTCACAGAACATGTGTTAAAAATGGTTACTTAACTAAACAATCCACAAAAGAATTTATCTAATCCATGGTCAGAATACTAAAAAGATTAGTAATTTATGCAAGAAGTGCATACATTATTTTTTCTACAGCCCTATATAAAAAAATTAAATGCAAATAGAAATTTGGGATATTTTAATTAAGCTCCTTTGGTGAATTACAATTATATGTATTCCAAGTTTCATGAAAGTTCATCCTCGATGCCCGGCCAAGTATCTTAGAAGTCCATCCTCGATGCCCAGCCAAGTTTCATCGTGTTATCTTATGGAAAGAGTGAAATAAAGTTAACGTTATGGCACTTTTTTAACGCTTTTTTCCTTTTTTTCACTCTAACCATAAACAACCACTTTAAGCGCTACAAACCGATGAAATACAATGTACTTTAAAGATAGGGCGTAGAAAAAAAATATTTCTTCTAAAATAGAACTTATAATAAGTAATAAAAGTTCAAACTAACATTCATTTTTGTTCAAAGAATTCAACAAGTGTCTTAATGTAATCGAAATAATAGTATATTCTTTAACATTAGATTATATTTTAACGGGGTTACAATGCATTGAAAACTAAGGTTTATTGTGCCCCTCCCCCTATCGGAGAACTACTACAGCTCGCCTTCCAATACCAGGGTTCTAAAGAACTCTAGTATTCGAGACTTGAGACGGCTTCGAGGAGGTTAGATCCTCACTCTTGCAAGTTTCTTGTCAGGAACATTTTTTGCGTCGGCTTACAATAACGAGGTATTCCAGAAGTAGGTGATCCGGGAAGTATCTTCCTCCTCCTCACAGAATCTACACCCGTCAATTTCTGCTACACCTATATATTCTCATTACGTGCTTCCTAAGGCAGCAATGTTCTGTAAGAAAGCCTGAGGGTATGTAACTTATTTTTACTGAGATACAAATAATTTTTGGATCTAGCAGTGTGAAAATTCCGCAGAAACTTTTTGGCGTGATACAGCCCGGGAAGGCATCGCTAGAGTGCTTCTCTTTCGGTTTCCTCCTTCTTCCAAAATTCTTTTTTATAGGAGCATTTCCCTACACCGCAGAAAGGCTTCGGGCCAATAAAGGGCGTTTGTGCTCCTTTCCTGGCAAGTGTGTTGCCCTTTTCATTTTCTGTGAATCCAGAGTGGCCAGTAACCCAGACCAAAGAGATCATGTTATTCTTGCCTTGTTCATCAAGTTTTTTTCGGCATTCCCATACCAACTTTGAGTCAATGACATGGGAGCTCAGTGCTTTGATTTATTCTTGACTATCAGAATCAATCGATATGTCACACTTCTGATATTTTCTTTCTAGATTCGCTTCGACGCATCTTTCGAACGCAAGTATTTCTGCTTGAAATACGCTGGGGCAGGAGCCTAACGATAATGAGTATTTGGTGCCAGGCCGAAATATTCCAGTGCCAGCCAGCTCCTGTGGTGGTTTTTGAACCATCTGTATACCATATAATGGTGTTGTCTTCGAGAGTTTAGTTGGTGTATTCCCCTTCCCAATCTCTACTCTTACTTAGCATCGTAGTGACATTCTTTTCGATACTTACTTTCTTGATCATTTCGTCACTGGGGCCATTCGTTGATGAGATGTATTTCGTTAGAGAGGACCATACTCTCTGATTTTTAATACTCTCATTGCTGGAACCTTCCCTATATATTTTAAGAATTGCCTCTTGGGTTGATCTTTATATCACCAGATATAGAGGTCTGAGATCTGTAATAATCTAAAGTGCCCTAGTTTTTACATTTTTTTTATTGACATTTGATATTTACAATCTACATTATAAGTAAGTAAATGTAATGGATTTCTTTGAGCTTGAAAGGGGAGCATCCATTGATGCTACTCCTTATTGACAAACTTTTTCAATGTTGTATTAGATCATGTGGCCAGGTTCCATATAGTCTTCTCGTATCTGGACTGGTGGTGAATAGTTCTGCTATTAGTTCATTGTCGTGATTTTCTATTTGCTGGCTATATGATTCTGTCATGGTTAGAATCTCGTTTCTAAGATTAGAAATGTTTGGGTCAGTGTGGAGGGTGTGATTGCTAACAAACCAGGGAATATCTGCTATGGATCTTAGTGTCTTGGATTGGAACCTTTGGATTATTTTAATCGATGTTGACTTGGTACATCCCCAAAGTTGGATACGTATAGCCATATAGGTTTAAGAATAGCTTTATAGATGAGTAGGTTGTTGGCTATTGAGAGTTTCGATTTTCGCTTATGAGCCAATACATTTTGACGAAACTTGACGTCTTAGTCTTGATATGTTTTTTCCAGGTGAGTCACTGGTCAAGATGGAAGCCAAGGTGTTCCGTTTCTATAACCACAGGTATTCGTATATTGTTGATAGTTACTGGTGGGCAAACATTCTGGCGCATGGTGAAGGTGACTTGATCTGATTAGTTGTTGATTTTAGTTCGCCACTTGGCATACCATTCGTTAAGTAAGTCAAGATGATTTTGCATGTTTTCAGAGGCTACTACTGGATCGTTGCTTGTGGCTATTATGGTTACGTTATCAGCGAATGAGGCTATTTTGGTGGTGTCGCTTTCTGGTATATCTGATGAGTATATCAAGAAAAACAGTGGCCCCAGGACGATGCCCAGCTTTGATGGGATAGAAATCGGATTGCTGGTTTAACCAAGAAGTACCGATTTGAGAAATAGGATTTAATAAGAAGGTAATAATTACTTCTTAGACAGTTTTTTTTTAATTTGAAGAGGAGGCCTCTGTACCATACCTTGCCAAAGGCCTGTGCGATATCAAGAAATATGGCATTGCAGTATTTCTTATCTACTAGTGCTTTTGATATTTCATTAATTAGCCTATGGACTTGCTGTGTGGTGGAATGATAGTCTCGGAATCCGAACTGGTGTTTAGGCAGTAACTCTAGGAATTCATGATCCATATACATTCATTTAAAAGAAGTCGCTCAAGTACTTTCTTAATGTAGGTAGCAGGCTGATAGGTCTATAGCAGTGGTTCCCAACCTTTCCTGAACCACCGCCCCCTATAAAACAGAACAAAAATTTCACGCCCCCCCCTCCAGTCGCTGGTTAGTCCAAAGTAGTTAATTTTATTTGAATATCATCTGTACCGTCCCAATTGATCTGTATTTAGCTTTAATTTCAGTTAATGTCTAAATTTTATTTTAGAGGAATGATGAAGTAGAAATTTATTAAACGACTACCAAATGTACAATAAAACTGTTTATTAAACTTTTAAATATAAACACAGAATCAATAAGAAATACAATCACAATAGAAATAAGAAATGCAATACAATAATAAATACAAAATTAATAATAAAGAAAAAATCAATGAGACGGTTGAGGCTGGTGGAGTGTTATCAGTTTGTTAATATCGGGTTCCAATTTCGTTAACATCAATCGCAGATCGCCACGTTCAGTGATGTGTAGTCTGTTCCTCTTCTTTGACAACAAATCAGTTACTGCACTGAATGCACGCTCAACCATATAGGACGAAGGAAATGCAATTAACAACTTCTGTACTATTGTCCATAATCCAGGATAGAGAACTGGTATTGGTTTTTGAAGCCAGAACTCTTGATATCCACGTTTGAATTTTACTTTCAGTTCTTCGTTAGTTGTGAGTTCTAATAGCTTCTCTTCCAAATTTGATGAGCCTCAGTATCTGTGTTTGCGAAAGGATCTATAACCCAACTTTGTATTTTCATGTTTAAAATATCTTGGAAACGCTCTGTAAAATCAACATGAAGAACTTCCAAGTGGTGGCAGTAAGTAAGTGAATCTTCCGGTTTTGCAGACACTGTTGATAATGTGGGAAAATGGTTGTACTCACCTCTACCAAGATTTCTTTTGAATATAAGAAGTTTTCCTGCAAAAGCAGCTATGACGTTTTTAGTTTTAATTGAATTTAAATCATCACCTTGCAATTGTAGATTAACTTGATTAAATACTTTAAACAGGTCCGTCAAATACGCGATGTCATTTTTTGACGTAATCAGGTTTTCGCGCAATTGTTCGTTTTCTTCAAGAAATTCCAACACTGAGTCAAATAGATTGAAAAACGATTCAGACAAACACCTTCAGAGAGCCAACATACTTCTGTGTGCAGCAGCAAGCGATTGTAGTCTTCATCATTTTCATTGCAAAGCTTATGAAACAAACGGTCATTCAATGAATTGCTTCTAATGATATTGATTGTTTTAATAACGTTATTGAGGGACGCATGCAGACGTTCATTTAATTTTTTTGCAACCAAATGCTGACGGTGAATAATGCAATGTACAGAGAGTACATTTGGCACTGCTTTTCTCAAATGTGCTATAAAACCCTCATGACGCCCGGTCATTGCTGGAGCACCATCAGTAGCAGCAGACAAAATATTGCTAATAGGAATTTCTTTCTATTGAAAAATTTTTTGCATGATATTAAATATAGGATGCCCCTTTGTATCAGATTCCAAATTCTTAGCAAATCATAACTCTTGATGAATTTCTTCTTCTTTTATAAATCGTACGTATGATAAGAGTAGAGCTTCGTTACTTGGTAGAGTTGATTAATCGAGTTGAATGGAAAATTTGCAAGTCTTTAGGTAATCGCATAATGATATTTCAACGTCATTTGCCATTTCATCTATTCTTCTTTGCACTGAATTATTACTGAGAGGAATTTTTTTAATGATGTCAAATGGTGTCTTATGATGGAGAACAGTTTTTAATATCTCTTCGACTGCCGGCAAAATTAATTCCTCGCCAATGGTGTGTGGTTTTCCTGACTTTGCGATTAACAATGAAACGTTATATGAGGCTCGTAGCCCATCATCGTCTCGTTTAGAAGACAATGCAAAAAGGTTTGATATAGTTGGCTGTTTTAAATATTGTTTTTCGAGTTCTTGAAAATAGAATATATCTTTGTTCTTCTTCTCAGGATGCATTTTATGTAAATGCTCTTGTAGCCTAGGAGGTTTCATAGCTTCATTTGAAAAAACTTTTCGACAAATTGAACACATAGGTAATGATTTGTTTGTAGATGATTCCGCAAATCCATATTTTAAATATTCAATACTGTATTGCTGGCTTTTCTTTTTTAATTTATAAGTAGATTCAGCCATTTTCATACAAAAACTAAATTCTCAATAGATTTATAGATAGTAATGTTTATAAAATGACACACCACTCACGATTATTTACTACGGCAGAGCTTATGATTCACGACTATATATCGCGGCCAAGCACATACAACTAACTAACAAAAAAATCGTAGAGCTGTTGCTTTTATACGCTTCATTTCGTGCATGATTCAACTTGTCTGTGTGCGAACATGTCGAAACATGTTATTTTGTATGAACATCGCGCGTTCGCTTATCAACGTGCGAGGACAAGTCATATACTTCTATTCTGAACTAAAAGAAATTATTATAATTATTAGTATTATTATTAATGCTAATTTGAAACTGCTTATTAACCCTTATTAAATCATTTATATTTTACCATTCCTCTTGACTGCTTATTATTTGCTTCTGAATCCGCTACCGCCCCCCTAAAAGGCTGCAGCGCCCACAGGGGGGCGGTATCGCCCCCTTTGGGAACCAATGGTCTATAGGATGAGGACTCATGTGGTTTCTGTACCATTATAATCTCAGCGTATTTCCAAATGGTTGCGAAATAAGACAAGCTTAAGATACGATTAAATATAGTTGTTAGGAGAACAAAGGCTTTTCGCGGGAGTTGTTTCAGTATATGCCCGTTGATTAAATCGTATCCAGGAGCTTTACGATTATTAAATGAATCTATTTCTTCCTTTACTTCAATCGGAGAGAAGGATTTTATAGGAAGTGACATTTGGCAAGGAGCGTTAATGGAATGTTCTATTTCTTGGTCCTCATCTTCCGGTTCGTTTTTAAACACTGTGCTCAGGTGTTCAGCGAATACTCCGGCTTTATCGATATCCGATCTGGCCCACTTCCCGTTTGATTTGCGGATGGGTGGTTCAGCTATTTGTGGTCTTTTTAAGTTTTGTGTTGCCTTCCATAATGCTTGGTCATGTATCGAAAGTTTGCTTAGGTAATATTCACGAGTTGTTTTTTGCAACTCTGAAAGTTGTCTTTAGTTTCCTTACTTAATCGGTTATAAACTTGTTGATCGAGTACATTTAGAAATATTGTTAGCTGGGATTCTAGGTTTGTAGGTTTTTCAGTGCTGTTTACAGGATTATTCTGTCGGGTTGCCTGTGCGTACGACACCTCAGGGTTTGAACTTCTGTGTGTGCGTTCAACGAGATCGGGATTTTGGTGCTCGTGATATCCTCTGGCAGTTCTGTTTCTAGATGCTACTAGCATTGCAGTAGACATTGTATTCGTTCTAGTTCGCAGGGTGGCCTTCGTTACATAATGCACATTTTGCAGGAGTGTTTCTGGGCTTTTTGCATATTTTTGAATCATGTGACAATCCGCACATTACGCAGCAGTACGGTTTTGGAGTGGCCGTACGTTTAGCATCTCGAGCCTATCTATATGCGAGAAAAGTATTGGTTTACCCCAAAAAAAGTTTTCCATCAACAACAACACGAAAAAACGGCTTTTAGAAAAAAAATCCTGTGTGTATGTCGTCGTTGTCGTCGTCGGCCACTTTTCCTTACATGTCTTGTTAGCACGATACAGTCTCCGGAGTCCAAAGAGTCACCAATTTTATGATTGAATGTTGTTAAGGGCATGTCACAGATGAACTCTATTGATTTTCAGCTCTCCGGAGCCAGTACAACGGGTGCTATGGTACTTGAAGTACGACATTTTAGTCATTTCCTGAGAAATTTCAGTTTGTTAGCACGATAAAGCCTCCGGAGTTCAACAAGTCACCAATTTCATGATTGAATATTATTCAGGACATCTCACTGATGAACCCTATTGATATTTAGTTCACCAGAGCCAGTACAACAGGTGCTATAGTACTTTAAGTACGATATTTTTGTCATTTTTGGAGAAGTTTCAGTTTGTTAGCACGATACAGCCTCCGGAGTATATACAAGTGACCAATTTTACGATTGGATATAATTCAGAGCTGCTCAAAGATAAACCCTATTGATATTCAGCTCACTAACGGCTGTACAACGGGTGCTATGGTACTAGAAGTACCAAATTTTTGTCATTTTTGGAGAATTTTCAGTTTGTTAGCACGATGCAGCCTCCAGAGTATACAAAAGTGACCAATTTTATGATAGAATATTGTTCAAGGTGTCTTACAGATGTGACCAATTTTATGATTGGATATAATTCAGAGCTTCTCAAAGATAAACCCTATTGATATTCAGCTCACTAACGGCTGTACAACGGGTGCTATGGTACTAGAAGTACCAAATTTTTGTCATTTTTGGAAAAATTTCAGTTTGTTAGCACGATGCAGACTCCAGAGTGTACTACAAAAGTGACCAATTTTATGATTGAATATTGTTCAAGGTGTCTTACAGATGTACCCTATTGATTTTCAGTTGACAAGCGAGTACAGCGGTTCCTATAAATCCAGATATACTAAATTTTTGGTTATTTTTGGAGAAATTTCGGTTTGTTAGCACCATACATCCCCCGAAGTGTATACTAGTAACAATTTTATGATAGAATATTGTTCAGGGCCACAGATTCGGAAAAGTTAGTTTTAATCTTTAAAACCGTTTATTTTTACTCCAGGTTGTATATGTCCTTCTTATTTTTCTGAGGTTCAAGGTCAATAAAGAATAGTGACAGAGGCTCTTTACTAACTCTGTGCCTGACATTCATTACGTTGTGAATTATGTGTCCTGCTTTTCCTGGTTCGGCTTTTATATTGTTGGGTGCTATAGAGTGGTGTAGATGCCGTATTACTATTCTGTACGCTCGTTCTCCCTTAAGTTGAGGTGTGGTGGATTATGTTTTCTTCTTTGTATGTTTCTACTGTGAGTGCTAGAACTTTTACGGTTTAATTCGGTAGGGCTTTGGCAAAATATGTTTCTTCTTTCGTTGCTGCAGATAGGATATTGATCATCTGCTTGTAGTTCTTAACGCCATATATGTATATAGGCCGTGGTTTTGATTCTCTTTGTGGTGCATTTGTTGCGTTTCTTCGTTTTCTTTCTCTTTAGAGAGAGGATTGAATCGGTTTTGTGTTTTGGTAGGGGGGTGAATATGGGATATTAGGAGCGTTGTTGGGTTTAACCCTTTTTCGTTTCTTTTTTATTTACTGCCACTGGTTTCTCTGGTTGGATTTTAAATTGGTTGAATCATTTTCTTGGTCACTAAAATCTATGTCTGAGATACTTTCGTTTGTTAGTGAGCTAAAATTTAATGCTGTTGGCTTAGAGACTTGAGGTGAAAAACTTGGAGAATTATAATTATGATATACTGATTGATAGGATGACATTGGAGACCAGAGGTTTTGATAGGTTGGTTGTTGTAGTTGGGGTTGTTGAGTCTGAATAGGTATTTGTATTTGTGATGAGTTTTGTGGAAATGCATTTGTGGGTGTGTACATTAAATGTTCATATTGCATTGGATTTTTGTTAGTAAATTGCATTTGAGTAAAGGAGCTATGCCGGTACGGGACCATTCCTTATGTAAAATAACATGGGAAATCGCCAAGGTCCATCGTGGTAATTTTTGACTCAATTCGATCTGCGCATGCGTCAATCATGAGGCGGCCGTCTTGTGCGCATCCATATAGACAGATGACACATTGCAGTTGGCACACGTGACAGATGACGCACACCAGTGGAGTAACCTAACATAGCAAACCCCACGAAAACATATGTTCTGTGACGCCATGAGTGGTGTGCAATGCGTCATCTGTCACGTGTGCCAACTGCAATATGTCATCTGTCTAGCAAACCCTAATAAAACTTGTGTTCTGTGTCACCTATCGATCTTCTTGTGTTCTGTGGCGTGTGAGTGTCTGCTAACCATGTGGTGTGTGGCTTCTGTCATGTGTTAAGCGACGCACTACCTCCCATATCGCTAAGAAATAGGAATAAAACAACACTGGTAGGGATAAACAAAACAGTAACAAAACGCTACTTTTTTAATCGTTTTTATTTACTATAATAGCATGTTGAGTATAATACAAACACATACAAATATTACACGCAAAATACAACTCTTTCCTTATTTCTATTAGGCGTATGTTTAATTTTATCTATTTTTATCTTAATTCTATAACTTAGGTTCATTTCTGCAAATTCTTTTTCCAACCAGTAGTTCGAGCAATAGAATATTTCCGAATTCTCAAACTTTAATTTGTAACGAAGTCTCTCTTCATGCTTAACTTCCTTTATAGCGGTAATTACCATTTCTGTTCCTTCGGCAATTTCTTCTAAGCGCTAGAAAAGCTTTAATTTAATACGATCTTTCATCTTCTGCATGGTAATGTTTTTAATTTGGGTCATATCTTCTTGGGTAAAAGGAAATCCTTCCATACCTCCGTAGAAAACTTTAAATTTTCTATCTTAGCGAATGTGTTGCTATGGTAAGACGTAATACCATTTGTAGTAAATGTTACAAACGTTTCTTCTGTAGGCAAACATATTATCTCCATACATTTAAGAAGTAGACATTTTTATGGCATCCTTTTCTGATAACACACCAACATAAGTATATCTGTTTTTATTGTTTATGGTAAACGCAGACACTTTATGCACACCTGCTGGGTCTAGGTTTATCCAATGGCTATAAAAATATCTTCTCTTCTTTCTCCAGTAGACTTCTATATTCTTCTATTATCATTATTGCAGTTGTCTTTTCGAGAAAATCGAGCTTTCGCCTCTTGGTATCTAGCTGTTTTCGTTTCCTTGTCGATGTAATGTAAGCTTGCGACAGAGGGTCGATTTCTTTAATCTTATAAGGTGAAAATTTTTTCGTTTTATTAGTTCTCTTCCTTGAAATACGTGCAACCAAATTATCTGTGGAGATTAGTCCAGCGTCCTGTGTGTCAATATCCTCCGATATAGTAGAAAATGGGGTGCTGGTCCTAGAAAAGTAAGTCTCTCCAGCTTTAATGTAACACTTTTGTATAATTCGAACATTGTCTCTGTTCTTCTTTTCTTCTACAACTTCTATATGGTTAACAGGGCGGCAATTAAAGCTGCATGCAGAGAGAATGTAATTTATAACCTTCTTCCTTGCGTCGGATTCTTTTGGTAAATTTATTTGTAATCTGCTGTTACCCCAATAAACATATTGCAGCATATTGTTTTAAACACAAGACAACAGCTGTTCTGTAGACTCTCGGTCAAGTTTGTCCACATTTTTCAACCGAAACAGAGTATTACGGAGAATGTTGGTACAACTTACTATCTTGTAGCAGAGTTAAGCAATCTTCTAAAGGACTGTAGCCTTCTCCATGGAAATTTTCAATTGGGTAGTTATATATCGTAGCTTCTAATCTGGTAATACCATGTTTCTTGGCCCATGCAGAAGAGAAAGTTTCCTTTATTCTTGCATCTGGGCAGTTGACGAAATCTATAATATGGTTTCCAATGCTCTTGTTAACTCCATGACTGGTTATTTGACAAATAAATTTGTTGTATATTTTAACCCTTGCGTTAGATGTGAGCCAAGTAAGGCAATATATGCCAACTGTTTTATCATTGTTTAAAATAACGTTGCACCTTTCCTTGTACTCTCCTTGGATGCAAAAGTTAAAGTTGTTTGATAAATAATTAATCGTTTCCTCTTTGTTAAAAACTCCTGCAAAATCCTGCGTTATGTCTAAGTCCATTAGGTAGTAATCTTCCTTCCGAAGTTCTCCAATAAATTTGGTATTTCTTTAAGTAGCCTGTCGAGTTTAACGCCCGTCAATTCTACTTTGTATGGAATGCACACAGGATCTTTATGTTTCCTTTTAATAATTTCCAAATCTTCTCCGATTATTTCTCTTGTTCCAATGACAAGCGGGTTGTTACTTAGTAAGATGAAAGGCAGCTTAGCTTTAACACCATGTTTTGCAGAAACCAATTCGCCAAAATTTCCATGTATATAACTATTAAAAGAACCACACAAGTTTAGAATTTCCATCGCAGTCCTCTAAGCCGCATACCTTTACAAGGATTATATTGTCACAAAATGGTTCTGTAATTGGTATAAGTCCATCCTCCAGCGGGTGTTCAACTTCCGTGTATTTAATATTTCCAATATCTGTAACCAGATTGTTACCTCCCAAATTTTACAACAGGAGCCACAATCCAAATCTCTCATAGGTCGGATTAACTTTATTACCGTAAAGCTGGGAAACACTAAACATTTTAGAGCTTGTCATCTTAACAGTTCCAACGATCGTCGAATACTAAAGCCTTAAAATTTGACCTCTTATATTCATACCATCGTAGAAAGGTGCGGGGAGAAGGGTTGGGGGTCGTGGAAACTGCTTCGTTGAAAATAAAGTAATGTGGTTTTCTTACCTATATGAGAAGGGGTGGCGTCATCAACAAGATGGAGGCGCACAAGATGACCGCTTCATGATTGACGCATGCGCAGATCGAATTGAGTCAAAAATTACCACGATGGACCTTGGCGATTTCCCATGTTATTTTACTTAAGGAATGGCCCGTACCGGCATAGCTCCTTTACTCATTTGACTATTTATTTGATGATGACCCAGCATAACCATTTGTTGGTGAACTGGTTGCCAATGTTTGTCAAACCCAATAAAATTCCCCGAAGGGAACATTTTATGAATTGTTTTTATCACTAATCATTATTAATTAAACTTTTTGTTTAAAAATTAACAAAAACTTAATCACCGCGATAAGAATTACCATATCATTCCGGATTCTGGCCGCGCTTCGAAGTAATTTATCGGCACGTCCTTCCGCTTCGAATTTCAGATTAATACTAAGTTCTCATAGCTCCAGTGATGCACACATATGCAAGCCTTTAAACTTTGTCAAGGGTCTTCCTCGTGCTGCTCTGACTTGCTTTAGACTATTGCCCCAAACGTATTTGCTGGTCTCACAATCATGACGTACATCAATCGCAGTATTTTTGGGTTACAGTGTAATACTTCTCAGTTCTTTCCTGTTTGTATTTGTTCTTTTGATGACCACCGACCGGTATTATCCTGGTAAATGTAATCGAGTCGGAACTATCCTTATCCAACACCAGTGTAATGGGATCGGTAATCCTTCGGGTTGCCTTTTTCTCTGTTGGTAGTGACCGGAAGCCCCTACTGTACACTCCTATCCAAAGAACAAAATCGTTACAGCGTGCTGTCACCAGTGCCTCGCGGCACAAAATTTAGAACCAGGAATCTCCCTTCGAGATTACTTCGGGGTTGTTCCTGGCTCCAGCGATCAAGGTCGTCGTGGGGCCCCTTGGGCTTATACAGTGTGCCAAGCCCGAGTTCGTAATGCAGGTCGAGTCGGCCCGTCCTATTTGGCTGGTACGGGGGAGTGAGGGTTGAGGTTAAAGGAAATAAACTGAAAGGTTAAATATGTACAAGCATATATTACAAAAAAAAATATATACGAAAGTTTTTGCAATCGAATAAATATAATAACTGGACTCTCTCCTGATTTTTTTGGATAGCCTACGTGATAAAAAAATAACAAAGTAACGAGCGGAATTTCTTTTTGGTACTTAACCTGGAATAAGTATGGTACCCTATACACTACAGTAAATCATATAATGACAGTAGTATGCTGAAAGTCTCAAAAGAAAATAGTAACTAATACACCTTTTAGCGATAATTATGTTGGATATCGTTCACAAAAATTAAGGCAATAAATAGAAATCAAACGAAGCTTTATGAATCAGAACAACTACGATATCCTGTAAACCATATATCTATATTGCCAAAATTTCTGGGATTGGAAAGAAATAATCACGAATCTCGTGAAATGTAGTTAACTGGTACAATATATAAAGAAAGAAAATATATATCCCCTCTTTTGAATTCTAATTACGTTTCTCGTAAAATTTGAATATGAGGAATACAATCTAGATCAATAAAATTCAAAAAATTAATTATGAGGTCTCCGGTATCTGGATGTCTGGTAATATGACTGAAACATTATCGGTTGAAACTTCAAGATAGGACTAAATACGATCCCTTGTACAATATAAATATCTGTGCGCTATTTCAAATAATCAGATATATAGGGAGATGGTCCCTGAACATAATATAAATACCTATAACTGTTTAGATTCTACCAGTAGATGAGGGGCGCAGATGTATCTGATAGACTAGATATGACCGAAAAAGAACTGTGGGGTCCCCTACCTTTTTTTTGAAACACCTGGTAAAGCCAAAGAAAATATAATACAATACAATACAATATATAATAAATTAATTGTACGTTAAAAACTTACGTTTTGGAATATCACTAGTCACAAACTGCACACTATTACTGTTGAGGGTGAATGGACCGTCAGTACTTAGACTGGCCTCTTCGGGGAGAGATAGTGTCTCTGTCTGATTCAAATTTTCTCGTTATTCATTCTAAATTTTACCTTGTGTGAAGGTTAGTTTCCTATATCATTATTTTTTAATTTGTAATGTATTGGTAAACAAACCATGACACAATCGTCATCTGTAATGTTTTATAATCCTTGCAATACACATTTGGTTTGTATCAATTTCTTTCGTTGAGGTCAACAGTTATTATTTATTTCGAATTAAGAAAAAATTTGTCTATATAGGGCGTTCTTAAAATTTTCTATGTCATATCTCGTATTTATTACAACAGCCTCAAGTCTTGCCAGCTAAACATCAAAGTTTTTATCGCTTTACCAGCAGTTATTTGAACATGCTTATTCCACAGAAGTACCCCTGCCAATTTCCGTCTTATTTGGCTCTATTAAAGATCCGACGGACCTCTTTCCTGATGTTTGGCAGATTCCCATTCCACCAAGGAGCATCTTTATATGATCTAACTTTTGACAGTGGAAAGCTTTCATTATTGCCTCACTGATCTGTTCGACTCTTTGTTCCAGGTCGTAGTGCTGGTGATTTACCCCATATACTTCGACCTGTTCCAAATTGTCCTTGAGATTGGTATTGTAGAGATACCAATCCGTATTTCTAGGATTTTGGATTGAATTACTCCTCAAATTTACATCGTTCGCCAACAATATTAACAAAATAATAACCGTAAATAATCAATCTAAAAGATGTTTAACATATAATTCATATTATTTTCAGTGATCCAAAGAACGTGAGTCCTTTAGTCCAAAGTCTAGCCGGGAACATATCGGATTTTTTGAAAAGACACACACATCAAATAAACGCAAATATTCTAAAACTTTGCGATGAAGTTCGAACAGCCAAAGGCGACGTAGCTTTAAAAATGATCTCAGTACTTTTCACGCATTGGCAAGGCGTTCGTCAAGAAGTTTTATGCAGTGAAATAAAAAAATTAGTCAATAAACTAGAATGTCCCACTTCTGAATTGGATCTCAGGGCGACAATTACCGGAATTACTTCGGTGGCTCTCAGAAACGAAGAAGTCGTAGAACTTTTCACCAAAGTGGATATAGTGCCAATTTTACTGATACTGTGCGAAAAATGTGAAGGATCCTCTTTAAGGAGTTTGTTGTTGAGGGCTTTAAGTACCATGTGTTGCAGTTCGACTGCCGTTAGGCATTTTGAGAAGTTTTCTGGCGTCCAAATTATCGCAGATACTTTAGACGAAGATTCTAGACCTGAACCAGAGCGATCTGAAGCTGTAGCACTATTGGCGCAAGTCACTGCTCCTTGGTTAGAAGACAATCATTCCGTCAAAGGTTAGCTTTAATCATATTTTCATGCGACTTGACGCAAATTCATAATCTTTTGTTCCAGGTCTACAAGACTATTCCCGGAAATTAGTCAGATCTTTGACGAAATTCTCAGCCAATACCAGATGCTGTCAAAATCTCCTCCTTTGCGCGGCCGCTTTAGCCAACTTAAGCACCATGGATTCCAAAGCCATCAAACATATGATTCACAGCAACACCGCCAAATTCCTCATGGAAAATATTCAGTCTCGCGGTCCAGCAGCTTCCATTTACCTTCTCGAACAAATGGCAACGTTGTTGGCCAATCTGTCAGCATCTGAGAATGCCAGAAAACAACTTATAGAGATAAGAGCTCCGGCGGCGCTGCTGTGCTTTTTAAAAATGAATTTAGTAGGAGAGGATGTCGAAAAAAGACTGCAACAGAAGAGTATTATCGCACTGTCGAGGTTATGCGGAGAAAGAGATGCGGCGATGCAAGTTGTAGATTTAGGCGGAGTGGAAAAACTAGTCAAAATGTGTCGAGAAAAAGAGGAAAGATTCGATAGCGATGCTGTTTTGGTTGCATCTTTGGTAAGTTTATTTAAAAATGTATTGATTTGTCCCAAGACTTTGTAACCTTACCTTGCTGTTGGTACTAGGTACAAGAAGTGAGGTTACATTGCCAAAGGTTCGCTTTTCGCCGGAGAGCATAAGGTCGTGAGTTAGTGAGGAATATTTGAAATCTTGTCCTGTATTATTTTTTATAAGGCGCCACTTGATTAGTAGGACATTCAAGAAACTCTTACTGATTAATCAAGAAATCAATACTGAATAAATTAGCTATTATAACTTTTCAAATTTGTTATTTATATCGTTTTGCTTTTACGTTTGTGAATCAAATAAAACACATTTTATTGCCAATGAAACAGTTTAATTAAATGGATGGTACCTTGAACAGATGGTGTAATAACCTGTCTCAATAAATATGAGGTGATCAACTCTAATTATGAACTGATAATCAGTTATCAATGGTTGGTTAATTTAAAATGTTTAACAATTTCTAATGTTATCAACTAACTGAGATCATTATGTACAATACACTAAATCTTTAGTAACATGTAAATGGTATACCAATTACAGCCTTACAAACTGTAACATTTAACAAGATATAACCAAATAAATCAAAAGATTAAGCTGAAATATAATTTCAGGGCTATATGCAATAACAAAGTTAATATTTCAACTCTACCAAGTTGAAAGAATGTAATAATAAAATTGTGAATTTATAGACGACTTTATAAGAATGTGAAGTTACTAAATAATGAAATATAAAAGTTAATGTGTCATTAAACATTGAAACATGAAGTTATAAAATGAATAATTTGCTTAAATATCAGATGAAAACAAATAAAACTTTAAATGTTACTTGCGGTTAGTGTCCAAACTATTAAACGTCAATTGGCTTAATTGACAAGCAACATCTGACTTATGGAACAAGATTCAGCCATGCGGTTAAGAATCGTTGTCCATAATGGAATTATTCCGCAGTTGTCACCAACAAACATAAGTCCAGCTTCGTCCTTTGAACTGGAAACGCCGTTAAAAGCTCTTGTCGCTCTGTAACGTTAATAATCGCAATCCAAGGTACGACACGTCTCTACAACCCTGAACGGAGAAGAATAGCCTGTCAGCTATCCCTACGAGAATATACCCCATACAGGAAACATTCGAAATTTGAGGCTTCTTAAAATCTGGACATGATCATCCTATCATTGATTACCATCACCCATAAAAACTATTAAACCATATCCATTTGGCAAAAAAGTATTGTAAAAACTTGTATGTAACAAACTATGCTGTACAGAAAAACCCAAAAAAGAAATTGGGGCTATAGCCGTGGAAATATATACAGAGTGGAAAGTCTAACTGGAACAAATTCTGTAACTTGATAAATAAAGGTTTATCGCAAAATTCCTGAAACACGTCAATTTTTATTTTAAATGGGGCATATAACAAAGAGATTTGTTTATCTTTTTAATTATCTGGTGGGGTTGCAGACAACCCCAACTTTTTTTTTTAAATGGAAGAGTAGGTTGAATAATTTTTTATTTTAAAGCTCTTTCAATTGTTAATACAATTCCACTTTTTTTGTTACTTATTATAAGCAATGTGTCGGAAAAAAATGAAATAAGGAAATATTTACTCAAATTACTTTGATGCATAGGTACATTTTTTCTTACTTGATAAGCCCAATAAAAACCTGCTCGATAGTTTTTTGGTCAATTTGAACTGAATGTGATTGATTTGTTAGTACTTGTTTGTATTTTAACGTGTAAATAACAAACGAGAAATAAGAAAATGCCCTATTTAACCGAGACGCATCGTATCGAAATTTTAATGATGATCGGATATGGGGGAGGGACAGAAGTCGAACACAGGCTGAAGTCGCTCAATTGTTTACTTAAGTTCGTCCAGAATTACCTTCAATTAATCGAAGTACGATTAGCAAAATTGAAACTCGATATCGAGAGTTGGGCCACGTAAGGGAGACTCCTCGACAAAAGGTTTTAAAAGTTTACGAAGAAGCTCAGTTGATCATATTGTTGGAAGTTGAAGAAAATCCTGTTACTCCAGCAAGGCAAATAGCTCGCGTTCATGGTGTCAGTCACACAAGCGTTTTAAAAATTCTTAAAGAAGCCAAAAAGCACCCATATAAGATGCAAAACCTGCAGGAGCTTAACGAAGATGATCCTGATCGTAGACTCGAATTTTGCGAACGAATAATGGCTTCTATCGATGGTGGACAAATTGCTTTGGAATGGGTGCTGTTTTCTGATAAGGCTACGTTCACATTACATGGGCACGTCAATCGACAGAACTGCCGTTATTGGGCTGACGAAAACCCCAGTTGGATGCGTGAATCCCATACCCAAAGGCCTCAAAAAACAAACGTCTGGGCTGGAATTATTGGGGATCGCATAGTAGGTGCTTTTTTTTCAATGGAAACGTAACCGGAGAAACATACGTTAATATGCTCCAAGAAGAACTGATTCCTACTTTAGTAAATTTATTCCCCAATAATTTGGATCCCAACTTATTTGACCAACGGATGTGGCTTCAACAAGATGGGGCACTACCACATTTTGCTGAAAATATACGGACCTATCTTAACGAAGTGTTTCCAAATAGGTGGATTGGAAGAAGGGGCCCAATTGAGTGGCCAGCAAGATCACCCGATCTTACTCCATTAGATAAGGGGATATCTAAAGAGCAAAGTTTATGCCACTAAACCTAACGACATCGCCGAGCTTCAACAAAGAATCAGGGACGAAATGGCAAGTAACGCCGGAAGTGTTACAAAATGTTCGGAATGCTATTTATAACCGATTAGGATATTGTCAGCAACAAGGTGGAGAACACTTTGAACATTTATTGCATTAAAGTAATTTGAGTAAATATTTCCTTATCTCATTTTTTTCCGACACATTGCTTATAAAAAGTAACAAAAAAAGTGGGATTGTATTTACAATTGAGAAAGCTTTCAAATAAAAAATTAATCAACCTACCCTTCCATTAAAAAAAAAAGTTGGGGTTGTCTGCAACCCCCCCCAGATAATTAAAAAGATAAACAAATCTCTTTGTAATATACCCCATTGAGAATAAAAATTGACGTGTTTCAGGAGTTTTGCGATAAACCTTTATTTATCAGTTCCAGTTAGACTTTCCACTCTGTATACAAGATGTAAGCTTACCTTGTTACCAAGGGCTTTTCACCACGATAGTCCCGAAAATAAATGGAATAAACCATGTGCCACTGGCCATTTTTTATACTCACGACTTGTCATACTCGACATTCGACTTAACAACTCGAAAAGTATCAGACAAGTGATTTCAATAATTTTAACTTCCCTTTACAATTGACATCAGCAAACAGTGTTACCAATAGCAGTAAAATAAAATCCCCACATAAAATGATAAAATCTCGTGGATTGTTAAATCACATGAAAAATATTAATAAAATATTACTCTAGACACCCATTTAATTATTTACATCCCGTTATTCTAGGATATGCTTAAATAAATTTAAAACCCATAGTTAATTTCCTTATGCAACCAACTATACAGAAGTGTGTATAAAGTTGCATACTCAGTGGGTGGCTTAACCGAATTATTGTACCTCCTTGAGTTATAATACAATACAAAAAAAAGTATTGCATTTTTATCATGCTACAACTTTTCCTGTTCCCATCAACCCAATTAACTATTCTCTATATTAGAGGTGTCCAAACTACGGCCCGCCGGCCAGACCTGGCCCGGCAGGTGATTTTTTCACCCTAAACTGTATGTAAACATTTTTTTTGATATATTTTTGAATACAATTGATTGTTTTCAAAAATATCGATAAAGATCATGTCGATTTGTAACTATCAGGAGTTGACATTGCTGACTGCGTAAAATGCATGGACTTGTTTACTTCTTTTTTAAGTTAGTTCAAATCGAGATTTATTTCTGTTACGTGTTACTGTTGTTGTGAGATGACAAGCTGTATATATCGCGATGACAAATCAATCGCAGGAACTTTCACATTCCTATGAATTCTCGGACAAGTTTGAATGTCTATTGTAATTTTAAACCCTTATTATTCACTTTAATGGTCGTAAACGCCCATTAATAAAAGAAAGTTGAGCTTCTAAGTGCCTGCTCGACACGACACCAAAGAAATGAATTTTAAATGTTTATAAAATAGAGATTATGGAACTTTCCAAAACTATGAAAATGTTACTACAAATAACTTAGAGTGATCTAAGATCCTTCAATTAGCACTGTGAACAATATTTCAAACCCTTACACAAATGAATAAAGAAATCTCAGCTATTCGAAATGAATGTTTTATGGATTAACATAAATTTACTAACAGGACACTATTTATCAACATCAACAAAAACACATTTGATTACAAAATTTTACTTCATTGATCCAAAGCCATCGTACATTCCTTTCGCTTGAACGAAACTAGTAAACTGTCTATCCGTATCAATTAAAATATATTTAAGGTGGAAACAAAAACAACAAAGCTGTATACAAGGTAACAGAATTGTGTGTCTTCAAAATAATTTAAATATAGAGGATTATAATATTCATTTTATTTAGTTATTACTATTAATTAGGTTGTAGTAGCAATTAGATAAGTTAGTTACATCATTTCTAACATTAATACTATTTTTATTTTTTTGAATGTAGATCATCTCATAAATTTCTCGTTTTTTAGTATTAGATTCGGATTGTAATATTTTAAAATTTTCAAAATTAAAGCTCTGGTTATTTCCTATGGCGTGTTTTGATAGTGCGGTGGTATTAGTTTTGTTATTTTTAATGTCATAAGAGTGTGAGTAGAAACGCTTATGTATGTATTGTTTAGTTTTCCCTATATATTGTTTGTGGCAGTCATTACATTCAACTTGATATACTACGTTTGATCTAAATTTATTATCAAGTTTTGGTCTTAGTTTTGAAAAAAATTGTTTAGTTGTATTGTAAGGTTTGTGAACAATATTGATATTGTAAGGTTTGAACATTTTCTTAATGTTTTCGGATACACCTTTTATGTATGGAAAGGGTATGTATTGACTACATTTATTAGTTTGTGAGCTGGTTATGCGTTGTTGGTTGTAAAACTTATGCACTCGTTTTTTAATGATAGGATCAATGAAAGCTTTTGGATAGTTTTTCTGATAGAGAGCTTCTTTAATTTTATTAATATTTTTTGTTCTATATTGAGGACTGGAAAGTTTTATAGCTCTATCTGCTAGGCCTGTAACAACACTACGTTTGTAAGTAACTGGAATATCAGAATTAAAATTTAAATATCGACCGGACCATATATCTTTCGTAAACCAACTAGTATTAATTTTTCCGGAAGTATCGTAGGAAATTGTAATATCGAGATAATGTATGCAATTGTTTACTTCTTTCTCAAATGTGAACTGAATTCTAGGATGAAATGTATTGAAAGCATTTAAAGAATATTCTAATTTATTTTTGGGAATACAGAGAATACAGTCATCTACATATCGTTTGTAAAAATGTGGAGTGAAATCAAGTCCTGACATGACAGAGGTTTCAAGTTCTTCCATGACGAGACCACCAATGGTGGCGGAAATTGGAGATCCCATAGCTGTTCCAAAAATTTGAGAGAAGAAATCATTGTTGTATCTAAAAAATGTAGAGCTCAAACAAAATTGAACTCCATCTGAGAAATTTTTTAATGACAAACTTGTGTGATCTTTAATGTTGTTCCAATTATTTTTTATACATTATAATGCAAAATTTACTGGTATATTTGTATACAAAGAATTGACATCAAAAGAAACAAGAATATGATCCTTTGGAATATTTTGCTTGCTAATAAAATCGTGAAAGTGCCATGAATCTCTTATATAATATTGGTTTCTTCCAATGATATTAGAAATAATGTCAGATAAGAATTTTGACAAATTATATGTAGGAGCACCAATATTGCTGATGATTGGTCGAAGTGGTATTCCAGGTTTATGGAGTTTTGGTAAACCGTAAATGTAAGGAGAAGTTCCATTATTGCATATGAGTTTTAATTTTTCTTGTAACGAAATCTCTTTTGCATTAAACCACTTTTTGACTAAAATGTTTAGCTTATCTTGAATTTTGTTTATGGGCTTTGATGCTTCTTTTTTATATGTATTATTGTCATTTAGCAATGATGTAATTTTTGTATTGTATTCTCCCTCCAACATGATAACAGTCTTGTTACATTTATCTGCATTCAAAATAAGAATTTCAAAATTTCTTTCAATAAATTGTTTTGTTTCTTTAATGTAATGATTATACATATTTTTTGTAACCTTGCGTGTATGTGCAAGTTTTTTTTTGTTGGTTAGTTAGAATATTACAAACTTTATTTCTTATCTTCACCCGATTATTGTCGTTATTATTAATGAGACTACTTTCAATTGCAGCAATATACTCATTTATAGGTATATTGATCACACAAGTTTGTCATTAGAAAATTTCTCAGATGGAGTTCAATTTTGCTTGAGCTCTACATTTTTTAGATACAACAATGATTTATTCTCTCAAATTTTCGGCACAGCTATGGTATCTCCAATTTCTCTCACCATTGCTGTTCTCGTCATGGAAGAACTTGAAACCTCTGTCATGTCAGGACTTGATTTCACTCCACATTTTTACAAACGATATGTAGATGACTGTATTCTCTGTATTCCCAAAAATAAATTAGAATATTCTTTAAATGCTTTTAATACATTACAACCTAGAATGCAGTTCACATTTGAGAAAGAAGTAAACAATTGCATACATTTTTTCGATATTGCAATTTCCTACGATACTTCCGGAAAAATTAATACTAGTTGGTTTACGAAAGATATATGGTCCGGTCGATATTTAAATTTTAATTCTGATATTCCAGTTACTTACAAACGAAGTGTTGTTACAGGCCTAGCAGATAGAGCTATAAAACTTTCCAGCCCTCAATATAGACCAAAAAATATTAATAAAATTAAAGAAGTTCTCTATCAGAATAACTATACAAAAGCTTTCATTGATCCTATCATTAAAAAACGAGTGCATAAGTTTTACAACCAACAACGCATAACCAGCTCACAATCTAATAAATGTAGTCAATACATACCCCTTACATACATAAAAGGTGTATCCGAAAACATTAAGAAAATGTTCAAACCTTACAATATCAATATTGTTCACAAACCTTACAATACAACTAAACAATTTTTTTCAAAACTAAGACTAAAAATTGATAATAAATTTAGATCAAACGTAGTATATCAAGTTGAATGTAATGACTGTCACAAACAATATATAGGGCAAACTAAACAATACATACATAAACGTTTCTACTCACACTCTTATGACATTAAAAATAACAAAACTAATACCACCGCACTATCAAAACACGCCATAGAAAATAACCACAGCTTTAATTTTGAAAATTTTAAAATATTACAATCCGAATCTAATACTAAAAAACGAGAAATTTATGAGATGATCTATATTCAAAAAAATAGAAATAGTATTATTGTTAGAAATTATGTAATTAACTTATCTAATTGCTACTACAACCTAATTAATAGTAATAACTACATAAAATGAATATTATAATCCTCTATATTTAAATTATTTTGAAGACACACAATTCTGTTACCTTGTATACAGCTTTGTTGTTTTTGTTTCCACCTTAAATATATTTTAATTGATACCGGATAGACAGTATACTACTTTCGTTCAAGCGAAAGGAATGTACGATGGCTTTGGTTCAATGAAGTAAAATTTTGTTATCAAATGTATTTTTGTTGCATTTATGAGATGTTGAAGGTTGGATTTTCTGCATGTAAGTTTATTTGTTTTTCTGTTATCTTTTTGAGTCTTGTTGATTTTATATTGTATTTGTTAACTACCTGAAGATATTTCTATTAGTTTTTATCTAATTTTAATGCTGAAACGTGCGTAGTAGTACTAATAGTATCTTTTATATGACATCAGCAAAATAATAATAAATAATTAATGGCCGATTCCCAGGAATTTTATTTGTAAAATTATAATATATATATATATATATATATATATATATATATATATATATATATATATATATATATATATATATATATTACATTTTTTTATAATGTAAGTTGATATTTATGACAATAATTATAGCATAAAATTGGTATAAACAATCTTTTCGTCAAGAGAAAGTTTTATTCACAGTAAATATTAATATGATTGTATCTGTGTTTCGTTTTTAATCTAGTAACGCCTCATTTTCCTGCATTATAAACGACTTGGGTATAATTAATATACGTATTCTATTTATTTCAGGCAACACTTAGAAAGATCGCTGATACGTGCGGAAGTGACGTTCTAAGTGCCCAAGACGCTCAAGAGTTGGTAGAACCTAAACTACTTGATTCGTTTTTAGCGTATTCATCTCAAAACGAAAGTTATGTCTGATATATTTAGCCAAATTATTGTTTACCTACTTTATAAAGTTTGACTGAAAATTAAAAATAAAATGAACAGATTCTTCTTCAACTTGAATGAATATCCGTAATTAAATAGTTATTTATGTTTCAAGATAAGTACGAAATATACTTTTCGAGTACTTAGTGCTATTTGACAATAATAGGATAATATTTATTATTTCCTTGTTATTAATATTAATGCTAGAAATTTATTAATTGTAAGCTGACCATACAATTCAAGTGTTAAGCAACTAAGTCACTAAGTTGAAGAACTGTCAGCCATGTTGTCATATTGTTAACATTTTCTTAGGATTCGTTTTTTTAATAGTTCACTTTAAGCTCGGCAGAACAAAGGCTATAAGTATATTCTATCACAATATTTAGTACAGTACATTTAAAGTATAGACACATTATGAATAAATTTAATTATGTTTATATTTATTTAATATAAATGTATGAATTATTAGTTTATTTAAGCTGTATAAAATAAGAAACATTTGAATTATTTAATTACGGTTTTTTAATCAAACTCAACAATCTATATTAAATTTATTTGAACTGACTTCGGAGCTTGAGTGCTATTATTTATTTTAACAAATGAAGGGTAGAGGGAAAAAGGGGCCAAGTTATTTTTGGTTGGATTGTGTTAGACCTGGCTGAATACTTCACATTAATATAAAGTTTTGTGGGAAAATTGGCTCTAGTCACTATTAAATAATAGATCGAAAATAATGCCGTAGCGGGAAGAAGGTGTCAAGTTCCGAGAATCAAGTCAGTGACTAAACACTACCATACATAAGCCTGCCATATTTTTTTCCTTAAAATACGGGACAGCCGAAATAAGGATGGCAAAATTATACGCTGCGCGGTTTTATATACGGCATGAGCTTTGAAAATGGATGAAGAAGAAAATCTTAATTATCATTAAATGAATATGTATTTACTGTACCTACTAAAACTCAAATATATAATAGATATGAATTGCACATAATAAGGCAAATACCTTGTTACAAGGTAACAAACATGAAACAGCAATTCAGTAACCGAATTATATTCTTAATTTTAATATTTATCACTTGTGTGAATTTGTTCACACAGCTTTTTTTCAGTCATCAACTTTTCAAACATTTGTGGACAAGATAAATTTAAATTGTATTGTAAATTTAAGACATTGCCTACTGTACCTACTTTCCAAAATGTTTGTTTTTTCGGTACTCCAATAAAGGCTCATTTTAGAAAATAACACAAAGAGGAATGACAGCAATGACGCCAAGATGTAAGATTCTTGATCGTAGGCGTAACAGACAGGACATACTGACAAGTTGGATGCTCTAGTCACAGAATGGAGAATGACAACGACAATTTAAATTTTTGGTTGAAATGATTGTATAAACGGTTATGTGAAAAAACGGGACATTTAGCGTGCCGGTAGAGATTAGCGGGGACACGGGACAACGGGTGTTGAAAACGGGGCTGTACCGTTTTTTACGGGACGTATGGTAGGCTTAACCATACAACACGAAGTAAAAACCTTAAAATGCTCTCCTGAAAAGTTTCGTAATACTGACTTGGCCTCTTCTTCAATCTAGCTGATCAAATGAGTGTCATTTTTATAATTAGGCAATAATATAAAAAGTGAATTTCTAGGGCATCAGTGGCTGTTCATGTGTTTAATCTAATAAAATCCACTTCAACAACTGTCGTTATGGCATTTTAATATACATTTTACAAACTTTAAGAATCCAATAATTTTAGATCAAATAGAATTAGGGACAATTTGTCGACATAATTTTTAATACAAATATGATGCACGACACAGATCATTCATATGTCACGATCTTGCCGTGTTGTCTGATCATATGAATAGTCGGGGATTGTAGAAGTTTTAAAATTGTACAACTAACGGAAAATATTGAATTCTTTAATGCATACCAAACAACTGAACCAAAGTACAGGCAAAATTATAGACATAAAACACAATGACAATCAAATTGTAGACGTAATCTAAATCAATGAGATTTTATAAATTACTTTCGGCGAATTGGCAATCCAGCATACAAGGATACCAATTGCCATTTATTTTCTATAAATACGAGTTCCATGGGCGTGCCGAATGTCAAAATTATTTAATGTAAAGTATTGTTATTCTTATTAATTATTTATTATCAAGAATAACATGTGTATCGGCTAAATAATTTTAAAATTATCAAAATAATCGTATTATATTTTTTGGTTTTTTATTAATGTGACTAAGCTCGTGAATGTTCCTGAATATTATTGACATTTTTGGATTATTAGAATAGTTAGGGACAGTATAATAAGTTGGTAGTATTGTCACAGAAGACCCATTGATGACAGGCAACTGAATTTGTATAAAAATGTCTTTATATTTTTTGTTATTAAGATTCAATTTTTAATTAATCTTTTACAATATTTCTCTGGTTCCTGTGCCATATCTGAATCCTAGTGGTCTATTGCTTACATTTATATTCTGTTAGAATCATTTTCAAATACTAAAAAGTCTTTGGCATTGGTTATATATTTTGGTAATTTTAAATTATTTTTGAATTACAAAACCTCTATTTTAGTAATAAAAAAATTCACTAACAGCACCACTGTGTTCTAAAGCGATTTATTTGAAAATAAGCTGTACCTATATTGTAATTATGCAATAAACAACTATATTATTTTTTTCTTTGTGTTTATATAGAATGTTTTCTATTTTAATATTTTATGTTTGTTGATTTTTATTTCAATTTGATGTGCTGTAAAACGCATGGAGATTATGTGAAGGTTTCTTCATAAGAATAGAAACCTTTAAGTAAAACAAAATCATTTGTTAAAGTACTTTTACAATTTTTTTGTACCTATTATTTCTCGAATGTTACCAAATATACTTATGACAGATTGCAGAATGGTCCATCAGTAGGTATAATCTATAATTGATTGGCAATTCTGCAATACGTTGTATGTTTAGGATTAGTAAGTGTAAACTAAAAATGTATATGTACATAATAACTTATTAAACTTAAAATGTATCTCCAATAAATTTGTTTTATTTCACACAATGCGATCTGTTGTTAATGTATACGCCACCACACGGCGTTAAAGTGAACTTATCTAGATGTGTAATTAGAATGGAATAGATGCTTGTTTACCATTTCTTTCCTGTGTTTTGGACATTATTATGTATTTTATACTGGGTGTTAAGTGATAAGGTTTATTTTAAGAAACGATTTTTATATTTGTTAATAAAAATGCGCAACTAAAGTCGTGAATATTGCTCAGTACCACAGTGCAAATCAATAAGAAATAAATACGTACAATTGAGTTCCCATCGATTAGCTCTGCAAAATAAATTAAGAATAGGACAACCTATATCGAAATATATGTTTGTGTGTTCACTTCATTTTAAAGATTATTTTCCAAGAAGTTTGTTGAAATCATTAATCAGTTTATCTAGCTCATCATAGAACAACTTAAAATAACATAAAATAAATTAAAATCATTAGTATAAACTTAACAAAAAGAACATTTTACCTGTAATTTTAACAACACTAAAAAGAAAATAGTTTTGAATTTAATAAGAAAAGTCACTTTTAATTATTTATAAAAGAAAAGATCATGCAAAAAGGGTGTAAAACACTAAACCACACTATTGACACCACATAAAACAAACAATTTTACCATAGAATATATAATTTTACACATCTACAGTAGTTTCGGCTTGAGAGTTAGGTAGCGCTGCGATCTTAATCTCGGATCCCAATAGAGCTAAGAAGCATACCACACAACTCTGAAATTTAGTTGCCTCTTTATTGAAAAATGACTTATCTAGAAATCATCTAGGCAGATAAAGGCAAAGTTGAACTGATCTGTTTACAACGTTAAAATAATATTCTTATGAATGGAATTAAATACTCATTAGTTACCAAATATTTTTTGGATCTAGCAGTGCCAAAGTTCCGCAGGTTCTTTTTAGAATGTTCCAGCCAGGAAAGGCACCGCCAGAGCGCTTCTCTTTCGGTTTCCTCTTTCTTCCGAAACTCTTTCTAATAGGAGCATTTTCCTACACCACAGAAAGGCTCCGGGCCAATAAAAGGCATATGTGCTCCTTTCCTGGCAAGTGTATTGGACTCTTCAATTCCCGAGTGGCCAAGAACCCAGACTAAAGAGACCCTGTTATTCTTGCCCAATTCATCAAGTTTTCTTTGGCACTCCCATGCCAACTTTGATTCAATGACATGGAAGCTCAATGCTTTGATAGCTGCTTGACTATTAGAATAGATCGATATGTCACATTTCTGATAGTTTCTTTCTAGGTTCATTTCCACGCATCTTTCGATCGCAAGCATTTCTGCCTGAAAGACGCTCGGGAAGGAGCCTAACGATAATAAGTATCTGGTGCCAGGCCCAAATACTACAGTGGTGGTTTTTGAACCATCTGTATACCATATAATGGTGTTTTCTTTGAAAGTTTGGGAGTTTTCCAGTCTCTCCTCTTATTTAGCATCGCAGTGAAATTCTTTTCTATACTTACGTTCTTGATCAGTTCGTCACTGGAAAGATTCGCTGATGAGATGTATTTTGTTAGAGATGCCCAGGCTCCCTGATTTTTAATACTCTGCCTGAACCTTCCTTAGATATTCTAAGAATTGCCTCTTGGGCAGATCTTTTTATCACCAGATGTAGAGGTGTGAGATCTGTAATGATCTCAAGTGCCCTAGTTGGACACGTTCTCATAGCTCCAATGATGCACACACAGGTGAACTTTGTCGAGAGCCTTCCTCGTGCTGTACTGACTTACTTTTGTATGCCAAACTATGGCCCCACACGTAATTGCTGGTCTCACAATCATGGCGTACATCCATCGCAGTATTTTTGGGTTACAGCCCCAACTCGTACCAGCTAGATTTCTGCACGCCATCAGAGCTTTTATTGCTTTACTAGCAGTTATTTCATCATGCTTTTCCACAGAAGCTTACTGTCTAGGGTTATCCTAGATATTCAACTTCTGATTTCCCCGTTTAAAGATAGGGGTTTCATGGCTGGAAGTGTTCTTTTCCGGGTAAATGGAATTACTATGGTCTTGTTTGAGTTAATGTTTAGCCCCACTGACAAGCACCATTGCTCAATAATTCTGAGGCCCTTTTGTAATAAATCACACAAGGTGCTCTCGAACTTGCCTCTGACTATTAGAACTATGTCATCAGCATAGCTCATACATTCGAAGCCAAGCTCCGTTAGCCTGTAGAGCAACTCATCTACTACGAGGCTCTATAGAAGGAGAGATATTACTCCCCCTTGAGGTGCCCGCGGGTGGCTTTAATTGGAGGTGGTTTGACCCCACCTGTGACCCAGCTATCCTCGTCGTCAACAACTCATACATCCATTTTACAATGATTTCATTTACTCCTTGCCTTTTTAATACTTCTTTGACAGACACATGAGTTTTATTGTCAAAGGCCCCACATATATCCAGGAATGCGCACATTCCGATTTCTCTGTTGTTCAGAGTTCTCTGAATGACTTCGGTCAGCTGATATAAAGCCGTCTCAATTGATGGACCCGCTCTGTAGGAATGCTGACATTTATGAAGTGGTATATTTTCCAGGATCTCTGTTCTTATGTAGTTATACACCAATTTCTCCATCGTCTTGAGTCAAAACGATGTTAGGCAGATGGGTCTAAAATTTCAGGGATCAGTCCCATCTTTTTTCCCTATTTTGGTATGAAGGTTACCTTTGCCCTTCTCCACTTTCTAGGTATTAGACCCACTGCTAGACTCCTTCTTGTAATCTTCAGCAGGTGAGGAAGAATCTCCTCTATGCCTTGCTGCAGACCCAGCAAACATGAATAAGCGGTAAATAGACGGGCCATAGCTGTTAACTGCGGTTAGATGTCGGCAGCGGCACAGCGATGTCGGTAAATAATTGGAATGATATCAGTTTTGCCGCCTTGGTTGAACATACGCATATTTATGGCGAATGTTTGTAATTTAGCCACAAATTACCCGTTGAAAATTTGCGATAGTCGCGCCGATGTTGTTTTGACACAGTATGCATGCCGGCATGCGACCTGTGGTGAAAATAAAACATTGGCATTACTGAATATCACCTTGGAAGTTGGCACTACTGCTGATTTGCTAGCCGTTGTGTTGAAAAACACAACCTAACCTAGTTGTGTTGTGGTAATTAATAATTAGTCACTGTAGCGACAATTTTATTAGATTTGTGTGTTGTATCCAATCTATTCGGAGCAAAGGAACGAGCAGATATGTCCGGAAACACAGAAAAGTAAGTACATACATCATTTGTTGCATCACATACCATCATAATATATGTTTCCTCTAGAAAACCCCTGCATAATATATCAAAGAGCACTCGTCAAAAACAGCGTCTTGCGAAAAATGCTGTTTAGGATATAGTCTCCACTGTAGAGGCTGAGGTTATAATAGACAATATATCTCGTAGAAGTAATAATCTTGTGTTGATAGTGAGCCCGGACCCAATAAAGCTATTGGTGAACATATTTTTTTATATTTATATATTATATATATATATATATATATATATATATATATATATATATTATATGGAATATTTTTTATTTTTCATTATATTTCTTTGTTTTAGTCATCATGTTTCATATTTAAACCTATAAGTATATATAGCCTGTAGATTTTGCATAAATCACTGATTAAGCCTCAACAGTGGGATGCCGGCGGTTGATTAGTAGGATACCCGCAATCACGCCATAATCTGTACAATGCAATATCAGTTCACCCTAACTTAGTCAATCCGCTAAAGTCCCGCTATGTAACGAAGCGGGTGGTAGTCTGGAGGACTACTGGTGGCCATCGCGACACGGGCTAGACAGGCCTACGACGTATCATGATTGTGGCCCACTTATGTTGTCCGTCGGTTGTTTTTAAAGTACCTCTAGAGGCCCACGTGTAACATGTTTGTTGGGGAAGTGCTGGAAATAATCCATCCACTCCTGGTGATTTATATGGTTAAAAGATACTTATTGCCAAACGGCTTAATTTTCAAGCCTTTTATGAAAATATCACTTCCACTCACACAGCGGCCAGATTACAAAAGGTCATGGCAAATGGGAGAACTAACCCCACAATGTCGCTGAAAAAGCCAGACCGATCATACACGGAAGGAGAAGAGGAACGATTGATTCTTCTTCTTAGAACCCACTTTCCAGGTAGTGAACCAGCAACAAGCACTGAAATAGCAATGAATTACTCCAAAGAATGCCGCTAAGTAGATTGGGACATTGCTAAGAAAATATTTACCAGTCAACGGTTGGAATGCGCAATAAGTATCTTTTAACCATATAAATCACCAGGACTAGATGGAATATTTCCAGCACTTCTGCAGCAAGGCATAAAGGAGATTCTTCCTCGCCTGCTGAAGATTACAAGAAGCAGTCTAGCAGTGGGTCTAATACCTAGAAAGTGGAGAAGGGCAAGGGTAACCTTCATACCAAAAATAGGGAAAAAGATGGGACTGATCCCCGAAATTTTAGACCCATCTGCCTGACATCGTTTTGACTCAAAACGATGGAGAAATTGGTGTATAACTACATAAGAACAGAGAACCTGGAAAATATACCACTTCATAAATGTCAGCATTCCTACAGAGCGGGTCGATCAATTGAGACGGCTCTATATTAGCTGACCGAAGTCATCCAGAGAACTCTGAACAACAGAGAAATCGCAATGTGCGCAATCCTGGATATATCTGGGGCCTTTGACAATACAACTCATGTGTCTGTCAAAGAAGTATTAAAAAGGCAAGGAGTAAATGAAACCATTGTAAAATGGATATATGAGTTGTTGACGACGAGGATAGCTGGGACACAGGTGGGGAATCAAACCACCTCCAATTAAAGCCACCCGCGGGACACCTCAAGGGGGAGTGATATCTCTCCTTCTATAGAGCCTCGTAGTAGATGAGTTGCTCTACAAGCTAACGGAGCTTGGCTTCGAATGTATGAGCTATGCTGATGACATAGTTCTAATAGTCAGAGGCAAGTTCGAGAGCACCTTGTGTGATTTATTACAAAAGGGCCTCAGAATTATTGAGCAATGGTGCTTGTCAGTGGGGCTAAACATTAGCTCAAACGAGACCATAGTAATTCCATTTACCCGGAAAAGAACACTTCCAGCCATGAAACCCCTATCTTTAAACGGGGAAATCAGAAGTTGAATATCTAGGGATAACCCTAGACAGTAATCTTCTGTGGAAAAGCATGATGAAATAACTGCTAGTAAAGCAATAAAGGCTCTGATGGCGTGCAGAAATCTAGCTGGTACGAGTTGGGGCTGTAACCCAAAAATACTGCGATGGATGTACGCCATGATTGTGAGACCAGCAATTACGTGTGGGGCAATAGTTTGGCATACAAAAGCAAGTAAGTACAGCACGAGGAAGGCCCTCGACAAAGTTCACCTGTGTGTGCATCATTGGAGCTATGAGAACGTGTCCAACTAGGGCACTTGAGATCATTACAGATCTCACACCTCTACATCTGGTGATAGAAAGATGTGCCCAAGAGGCAATTCTTAGAATATCTAAGGAAGGTTCAGGCAGAGTATTAAAAATCAGGGAGCCTGGTCATCTCTAACAAAATACATCTCATCAGCGAATCTTTCCAGTGACAAACTAATCAAGAAAGTAAGTATAGAAAAGAATTTCACTGCCATGCTAAATAAGAGGAGAGACTGGGAAACTCTCAAAGAAAACACCATTATATGGTATACAGATGGCTCAAAAACCACCACTGGAGTATTTGGGCCTGGCACCAGATACTTATTATCGTTAGGATCCTTCCCGAGAGTCTTTCAGGCAGAAATGCATGCGATCGAAAGATGCGTGAAAATGAACCTAGAAAGAAACTATCAGAAATGTGACATGTCGAACCATTCTAATAGTCAAGCCTCTATCAAAGCATTGAGCTTCCATGTCAATGACTCAAAGTTGGCAAGGGAGTGCCAAAGAAAACTTGATGAATTGGGCACGAATAACAGGGTCTCTTTAGTCTAGGTTCTAGGCCACTCGGGAATCACGGGCATTGAAGAGTATACACTTGCCAGGAAAGGAGCGCATACACCCTTTATTGGTTCGGAGCCTTTCTGTGGTGTAGGAAAAAGCTCCTATAAGAAAAAGTTTTGGAAGAAAGAGGAAACTGGCGGTGCCTTCCCGGGCTGGAATATTCCAAAAAGTTCCTGCGGAACTTTCACACTGCTAGATTCAAAAAGTATTTGGATCTCAGTAAAAATAAGCTACATCTCTTCACCGGCTTCCTTACAGCACACTGCCGCCTTAGGAAGCACCTAATGAGAATAGGTCTAGCAGAAACTGACGAGTGTAGATTCTGTGGGGAGGAGGATGAAACTCCGGATCACCTAGTTCTGGAATGCCTCGCCATTGCAGCAAGCCAACGCAAGAAATGATTCGGACAAGAAACTTGTAAGAGTGAGGATCAAACCTCGTAGAAGCCGTCCCAAATACTAGAGTTCTTTAGAACCCTGGAACTGGAAGGCGAGCTGTAGTAGTAGCGAGAGCAGCTCTGATAGGGGGGGGGGCACAATAAACCGTAGGTTTCAGTGGATTATAACCCCGTTAAAATCTAATCTAATACGTTCGATGACTGAAAATGTTGGGTTGCTCCAACAATGTGTGGCGGAGCTTTGTCATGAATCAACATAGTCAGTATGCCTCTTCGTTTGTTCTCAATGAACTCGGCACATCCTTTGATGCTTGCAGAAAACGAATTACATGTGTACTAGGTTTTAGCGTAATGCAGATTGATGCCATGAGGTCGGCAATGGCGTAGTGTATAGTACGTGAGTTGCTCTGTCACTTATTGCCGTTTAGGCCAAGGGCTGAGTACTCTTTTCTCAAATTTTCTACTGTACCGATTTTTTTGTTGGAATATGCTTAAGGGTGTCCCTCAAATGTATTCCCAAGTTGACGGGACGGGGAAGTGCGAGCGTTAGCCGCCATCTTTGAAAATATCAAATATCGCGTGAACCGTGCATCGTTCGACAAAATAGTAGAGATCATTTTCGTAGATAATAACATTTTCTATAACTTTTATCAAGCACTATTTTCATTTACATCAATCGTCAATTACATATTTAGAAATAATTATATTGAAAAAGTTTGGATAAAAACCTTTGCATTATACAGAAAAAAGTTTCTAATAAAAGTTATAGAAAATGTGATTATCTATGAAAATGATCTCTACTATTTTTGTCGTATGATGCACGGTTCACATTTGATAAAACGTCTTTTCTATGATAGCGGCTATCGCTCGCGCCCCCTCGGATTTACATTCTGTTACGGTCATTTCATGTCGACATCTAGGATAAATCGTATCTTTTATAGTATTTGAGAATAGGAATGTAGTTACTCATATAATTAATTCCCACCTCGAGCTTAATTTGCAATATACGCGTACCTATGGTAATTATTGATTTTTCGAGGAGGAAGAAAGCGATTAAGTCACTGTAGTAAGATAGAGACAGGTGTATAAGTACTGGGGACACTTCTTAGCGAAGTATCTTGAAAATAAAAATGAATTTTTGGAATCTCTCTCCAACTTCCAACCTGAAACGAAAAGTATGTGTCTAGTGAAAATTGGAAATATTGCCTAGGATAAGTAAAATTAAAAGGTATGTTAACGATTGCTTAATAATTTGACAATCAGCTTGAAATTTATTCTCTTCGTGGAATCAAGTTGTAAAGTAACTTTCGATAAAACAAATATTCGAGTTTATTTTGGTGCTTTTTATTGAATAATGGTTTTTATGAGACACATATCTTTTTTCGCTCGAAAGTCTGGAAGATGGGAGCCCTATTTCTATAGGACAGACAGGTATTCTAATAAAAACATAAGTTCTGTTACTTTTTTTCTCTAATAGCGTAATGTTTTTGATTGAAATTAAAGATAACCGTGATTAATTTATTTTTCTTGGGAATTTACACGAGGAGTAAATCGTTAAATTGAAAATATTCTTCCAGTTACCTGGATATATTGGGACCTTCTATCCCTCAGATAGAAAAGGTTACTATTTCAGTTTATATTTAGGGAAAATAAATTACGTCGAGGAATAAATATTTCATAGTTTATTTTGCTAATATTTTTTTTAAATGTTAATAACTCACAGTTCTTTTCCTTAATTTTTTTTATTTTTATTGTTTACTTTCTGTATAATAAAAAGTAGTTGGAGCATAGTTCTGGTGATGAGAATTAAACTAAATTTTCTTTTTATAGTGAATTAATCAGCCATTCATTTGCTTTGATTATTTTAACTTTGCTTTTAAATTGATAATTAAACACAGTCTTTTTAATCCTAATTCGTTCAGATCACTTTATTATACGAATTGTAATCAACTTCATTGAATGAAAACGTAGTTTCATTTTTTTTATTTAGATTCTTGTTCACTGTATTACGATCTAAGTTTGTGACGAATTCAAACATTTTTACCAGAACCGTGTTACCATTTCTATGCTTTTGGGTCAGATCATTCTCCCCGTTTATGATGTTTTAGGCACATTTACCCTCTGGCACTTAGTACATGTCCTAACCTGACGGAGCTCCGTGAGCTGAGATAGGCTCATCCTGTAGTAGTAGTACCCATAGCACCCCAAGACCACGGAAGTGTGACCGAGAACACAGTAGCGAATCTGAACCCAAGGAGGAGCGGCTCATGACTCCAAGATAAGTAAAAATGTTTTAAGTGGTCACCAAATTAGAGTATCTTCAAATAAAGAGAAGGTTAATAGTCAGTTTATTTGATAAATCGAATAGACAAAATTTGTCGATTTTACTTTTTGTAATAATTAACAAGATTTGTCAACTTTAACTTTTGTAATAATTAACAATTGTCAAGTTTAACTTTAGTAATAAACTTTAACTTTGTAAGAATTAACCAAATTTGTCGACTTCAACTTTTGTTATAATTAATTTTGTAATTTTCTTTTCTTACCTTTTAGTATTGTCAAGCTAATCTAAAATCAAAACTTTGTAAACCAAATCATTGAAAAGAGAAAGGGAAATAAAAGCTGTGTTATTTTTGCTAAGTCTTTTTACAACCTCTATTCGACAGGCATCGAGTTTGGATAGGTGGCGCCCATTGTTTTGGAATTTTAATTTTGGTTTCAGCTCGAATGAATAGGGAGGACAGCGACGCAACAGCTGCACTCTTCCTATCTGAACTCTTTGTCAGACCTGCCCAAGGGTACTACACTCACCCCCTGAGCAATAGCTGGTCATTTTCCTAACAGGAGTGTTACAATTCGTGAAATACTCCTGAACATTTTCCAACAAAAAAATAAGTTCAGTAGAAATTTGGACTAGATCGCCTAGCGTGTATACTGTGTGATGAAAAAAAATAGCCATCTAAGAAATAAAATATCAAAGTGGTATTGATTCTTAAATGAAATTCCAATTTTAAAAATATAACTTATTTATTAAAACATATTGCTATAGAAGATATATAATACAGACAATAGTGGAAATTAAATGTAACCCAACTAAGATTTTGAATCTTTCTTCCGAAAAGAGACAATGGGGCAACTACTGCAATTGGTAGGTGAATATTTGTCAGAAATAGTCAATTTGGCGTTGATACTGGAAACAATATAAATGGCAGTTTGTTAATTAAATAATAAAACGTTTTTATTTCTGACTCTTCCTATAAACTGTACTAAAATTCAACATTTAACACAAAAGTATAAACATAGCAAAACATAACAAATTCGACATTTGTTGAGTAATATTTCGTCTCGACTAAATGTGAATTGGAACAACAAATAACATTTTCAAATAAAATTAATTACATTTTCTGGATGTTGTGATAGGCAACTTAATGTCCAATCATACTTATATCAGGTGTCCCAAACTCAAGGCATAACCAAAACCATTACATTTATATTATACAGTGTGACCCATTTTTCATGGAAACACCCCCCCTAAAATTTGAAGTTGTGAACCGATTTTAATAATTTTTTTTTGAAATGTCAAGTACTAAAAGGTCTACCTTAGAACAAAATTTGACAATTTGAAATGTTTATTCCAATTTTCAGGGCATACTACGATATTTTTTCTTAGTCGAAAATTGGGATTTTTTTATTGAAAAAATCAATACGCCACTGGATTCAGAGTGCCTCTAAACAGGTATGACCAAAATTTCATGAAAAAATATTCATAAATAACAAAGTTATGGCAACTCAAAAATTCGAAAACTCATACAGCTAACAGTCACAAAAACACCCTATATCAACAGATATAGCCATGAGAATATTTTTTTATGATTTCAACAATAAACTGCCACCAGATGAAAAAAAAAACAGATAGCGTAAATATTTTTAATGAAAATAACGGAATAACATTCAAGTTTTCACGCAAATTAACTAAAACTAAGACCTAACAGATTTTTCAATTTAAATCTTAGTTGCCATGGAAATGATATTACAGTTTGACACTTGTGAAATATTTAAGTGTACTATTGTCAACAATATTCACCTTACAGTTCTTCGGATTATTTTGTGTCATGGCTGCAAGATTGAGCGTAAGAGAGAAAATTGAAATTGTACGCCTTTCGGGAGATGACGTTAGAAGTGCTAGAGAGGTTTGTAGAGTATTTAATGAGAGACATCCAGATCGTCCTGCAGTACTGTAAATAAACTAAATAAAATATTCAATGAAACTGGTGCAGTATTAAAAATGATGTTAACCTTCATAAACCCGTGGTCAAAAACTTACATTAAATACCGACTGGGGTCCAAATGTACCCCAACATTTTTTTGGCTTATTTTTTTTTAATGTTATAATTAGGGAATATTGAAAATAAAACACATTCTGCTTATAAAAAAATATATTTTTACATAAAAAAGTTGTCAGCATTGATAAACGCATTATAAGCACACTTTGAAAAAATATTATGAAATGATTAGAAATATTAAAAACAAAAATAATTATGAAAAAAGAAAAAGCATTTTAGTGACATTTTAAATAATGATTTAATTATCACACTTGTTACAAACTGTTATATTTTTTGAATGTTCTGCACATACGAACTGATTACACCGAATACAAAACTTTCGAGATTTTCTGTCTTTACTTCTGTCGCATAAAAAACATCGCTGCTTTCTGCCAATAACGGGAACAGGTTGTTCATTCCTTATGTTTAATTCTGGCAAAATGGTTAACATGGATTGTTTTATATTGGAATGTAACGACTTGTCATTTTGGTATCTACGAATTATGTTTTTTCTAATTAATTCCTGGCCCTACTCCAACAAAAACATTCTTCTCCTATCCAAGCGATTTTTTTTCCAATCTGGATTTTTCAACATCCGAAGTTTATAGGCGCTGATGCCACCAATGTCCAGCAAATGAAAAAATATTGCCACCGGCCACCGATTACTTTTTCCTTGCGTCATGAATTCCTTCGCTAATTTATCCGTCGTGTCCACTGCACCATTTGTTTTATTGTATTGTAAGATAATGTCTGGTTTGTAAGTAGTTTTTTTCTCCACTTATTTTGTCATCGTTATGTTCTGTCGATAAAAGAACAATTGCCGCATTTTTTTTGGTACGTAGGAAACTAAGGTTTTATTTTCCATAAAAGCAAACATGCTTGAAAAGTCCTTCTTATATCTTGCTGGAAGTAGTTCTTTTGGAATATAAGGTTTATTTTTACGCAGTGTACCACACAAGGTAAGGTTTTTATCTAAAAGCTTATTAGCTAACTCAATACTGGTAAAAAAGTTATCAGTAGTTATTCCATATCCTGAAGATACATGGTTTACCAGGTCCATCACTACCCTTTGTCCTTGGCCTTTCTCAGGTTTGTTTCCTACTTTACCTAAAATTATTATTCTGTAATAAAAATCTACATTTTTTTTTATGAAAAAACTTACCTAAATAAGGTTGCATATTCGCTGTATATGCCGAACTACAATCAGCCAGTGCTTAAATTTTTAAGCCGTACGGCTTACTCTTCATGTAAACCCGAAAAGGAGCCTGGCCTCGGAATGGGACTAACTGCTCATCCACGCAAAAGTGTTCAGATGGATTAAACGTTTTCTTGCAATTTGTTACAAAACCATCTCTAATTGGGGCAAACTTATCAGTGCGTTTTCTTTCTTCTCTTGTTTCAAAATTGTCGAATCTTAGAAAGCACATAATCTGTTGGAATCTGTTGCGAGACAAGGCAGATGTTACTAGAGGCCGACATAAAGTTGGATCTTGACTCCATATTGCACATATTGGCTCTTTAGCAGCGTGCCAGGCTCCAAAAATAATAAGCAAACCAATAAATGCTTCCAGTTCTTCTTGCACAAAAGGAGAAAAGGCCTTCCTATTCGTCTCCGATAAAATCACATCCATAATATCTTGCGAAAAAAATAGTTCAAAAGCTTCTTTTATGGTGGAAAATTGGGAACTATATCTAGTCAAACCTGGTGAAACCTTTTGAATATTACATTTTCGCCTCTTGATCTTGGTAGTAAATGGAACCTTTGCCCACACACTATACCATCTTTAGACGAATAAGTTGGACGATCGGTATAAAAGTTTACTGACGGGCCTACTTCATCTGCAGAATCTGTCGACTCATTTTCCCTATCACTAACTTGTGAAACGTCATCTATCTCATCAGTTTCAGTCACTATGTCAGTCTCCTCAATATCACTTGCACCATCCTCTAGTGCTAAATCATTAAAAAAAAGTGTCGTTATCGTCCGTTTCTAATATCGCCAATAGTTCTTCGTCAGTTAGCTTATTTTCATTTCGAAACTTCCGTGGTTCATTCATTTTTATAAACGCGTACTCGACAAGCATTGCAAACGTGACTAAACACACTAAAATTATACTGAGATAAATACGTGCACAAAGCCGCTATTAAATAAATTGGGAATCCCCGAGAGCGTTGACGCCAAGAAACGGGGAATCCCCGTCGTTTGAACAATTTGGGGTTTATTTGTACCCCGGTTGGTTTTTAACGTAGACAAAATGTATACCTGCCGTTACATACCGAGCGGGGTGCAGCTGGACCCCAAGCAACAAAACTCTCTATAATTAGTTACAATGAAAAGCAATTTATTCAAAATTTTGTATACCAATTTGGATATATATTTAAGAAACATAGCTCGAAGGAAATTAAATAAAAAAAACTATTTTAGAAAATAGAAAACGCATGTCTGGGGTACAGTTGTACCCCGCTCGGGTTTATGAAGGTTAAAAAGTAATCCTCTACAAAGACGAAACAGGAATGATAGGAATGATCAAATCATTTTAGATTATTTCGGAAATAATCCTAATGCCAGTATAAGGAATGCCACTTTAGATTTGAATATTCCACGAGAAACTATTCGGAGTTGTCTCAAGGCGAAGAATATCAAACCTTTCAAGCCAAAATTTGTTTATGGGCCCAAGGGGAATATTTAAACAAAAAAAATGTCCTAGAAAATATTTTATATGCCGACGAAGCCACTTTCACTACAAATGGAGTAGTGTCATCAAAGAATTGTCGCTATTGGGCAGCGGATAATCCTAACTGGGTAATAAATTGTAAAAGCCAGTATTCCCAAAAAATCGACGTCTGGTGTGAGATATTGAACGAACGAATTATTGGTCCTTTCTTTTTTGAGGAAAACATAAATGCGCAGAGGTTGCTAGAATTTTTAAACATAGAGTTTTAGGATGCTATTCACGAGCTGCCAATCAATGAACGATCAAATTTAATTGTCCAGTTAGATGGGTGTTCAGTTCATTATGCCAGAGCTGTGAGGCAATGGCTTAACGAACATTTTCCAAACCGATGGATAGGCCGTGGTAGTCCGTTTCTATATTGCCCACCCAGATCTCCAGACCTCACAGTTTTGGACTTTTTTCTCTGGGGACTTATCACGCAAAAGGTTTACAAAAACCGCTCAAGAGATAGAAATGAACTTTGTGCATGAATTCGATAGGTATGTGCAGATATTACCCCTCAAGAGCTAAGGAACGTAATCAGAAACATTCGTAAGCGTTACGACAAATGTATCGAAATACATGGTGGATTAGTAGAGGCTACTAGAATATGAGTTAGAATTAATTGTTGCACTGATTCGAAACATTTCAATGATTAGTTATCATAGTTACGTTTATTAAATTTTTTTGCTTCATTATTAGTTGAATTGTGTGAATGTAATTCCGTTATTTTCATTAAAAATATTTATGCTATTTGTTTTTTTTTAATCTGGTGGCAATTTATTGTTGAAATCATAAAAAAAATATTCTCATGGCTATATCTGTTGATATAGGGTGTTTTTGTGACTGTTAGCTATGAGAGTTTTCGAATTTTTGAGTTGCCATAACTTTGTTATTAATGAATATTTTTCCATGAAATTTTGGTCACACCTGTTTAGAGGCACTCTGAATCCAGTGGCGTAGTGCTTTTTTCAATAAAAAATCGCTAATAAAAAATCCCGATTTTTGACTAAGAAAAAATATCGTAGTATGCCCTGAAAATTGGAATGAACATTTCAAATTTTATCCAAAGGTAGACCTTTTAGTACTTGACATTTCAAAAAAAAATTATTAAAATCGGTTTACAACTTCAAATTTTAAGGGAGTGTTTCCATTAAAAATGGGTCACACTGTATGAAAAAGTCTTTTATACCATGTAAAAATAAAACTACCGATGTCAATAATGATTTGCTTGACGACAAATAAAAATACTTCTTAGTGATTTACAAAAATAACTTTTTAAATTGTACCCATTCAATTGTTTTATATTTTTATTCGGAGGACAAAATAGCTTGGCACACAACATTGTAAAATAATGTCAGACGTCACTAGCGCATCCAAATACATATACCTAATACATTTATAGGTTATACAGCGTAAAAATCTATACACGTCATTGACGACGCAATCGTTTTTGAACTTGATACCAACATTCACCCGTTCATTTTGTATAATATCGACCGGTTGTCGAAAGCTCTTTCTAAATCTATAAATGCTATTCAGGAATTTTTCTGGGTAAAAAGATAATACTGTATCCTTCTGCTCCTTGAGGTACTTCGAGTTATGTTACTATATTTAGTTGAAGTATATTTTCAAGTATTTTGTTACTTTGTGAAGTTTGAAATAAACTGTTCACTCCGTGAATGCATTGAACAATAGGTTAGGTGTCTTCCTGTAACACGTTGCTGTCTACGAGGAACGAATTTCAGAAAGGATTACACAACGTTAAGTATATTTGAGAAACATTGAAAACCAAAAAATGGAATGTTTGCATGCCCTATTCATCATCGTCTTTCGTTGATCGGTAGTTCTGGGTACCAAATAAATACGAAATAACATACCATGGGTCGGAAATAATAGTCAGTGACTAATTTTTAGCATATAGGTATCTCAAGAGAGGCAAGGGCAGAGAGAAGCAATTCCAGTGGCGGAAACAGTTCGTTTTTAAATAAATAATGTGTAATGACATATTATTTTGAGCCGCTCCTAATGTACTGTTTCCGAACTAATGCTGACGTCACTGACTATTATTTACAACTTCTGGTATAGTTGAAAAATAATATGTTTCTCGTGAAGGTACTGAAGTGAATGTACTAGTAGTACTATTTAAAATCTAGACAAATCGCGAGCTAAATAAATGAACGTGCAGTTTTAAATTTTAATGCATTATTCAGAGAACTTGGTGTATATCATTTTCGTTACCTTAAATAAAATGTTTAGGGTTCCAGATTTACTTCTAAATTAGAAATTAATTGTAATAATATGAACGTAAAATTTCCCAAAATCGTATAAACGAACAGGATTCCTTCTTTCCCCACTTTAGACGAAAATTACAGTTTCACTTATACTTATTTAGAGATTCTCTCCTTTTAATTACAGCTCTACGCTACACTCTTTGTTCTTATGTTCATTAACTTCATTTTATATTCACTAATTGACGATTTCTTTATTATTATGTTCCGTAACTTCACATTTCTTTGTTTTTTATGATCAAACTTCACATTTATTTGTTTTTAAGTTCAATAACTTCACATTCGTTGTTCTTGTGTTCAATAACTTCACATTCCTTGTTCTTGTGTTCAACAACTTCACATTTATTTCATTTGATTTTACAACTTCACATTTCTTTGTTTTGATGTTCAGAATACATATTTCTTTGTTCTGATGTTCAAATTTGACATTTTGTTTGTTATTATGTACCTATTTGACATTTCTTTGCTTTTATGTTCAATAACTCTACTTTTCTTTATTCATATGTTCAATAATTTTTTATTTCTTTTTAATTGTCTTCAACAACTTCGCTTTCAATAGGGTTCCTCACTTTTCCAATAACTTCATAATTATCATTGTTCGTATGTCCAAAACATTTTTCTTTCAATAACTTCACATTTATTTGTTCTTATGTTCAACAACTTCAGATGTCTTTGTTTTAATATTCAAAAGCGCTTCACATTTCCTTGTTTTGATGTTCCAACTTCACATTTATTTGTCTTTATGATAATTTCCTTGTTCTTATGTTTATGTTCAATAACTTCACACCTCTTTGATTTTTATATTCGCACCTCACATTTATTTGTTTTTAAGTTCAATAAATTCATATTATTTGTTCTTGTGTTCAACAATTTCACATTTTTTGGTTTGATGTTCCATCTTCACATTTCCTTGTTTTTGTATTAAATAATTTCCTTATTCCTTATTTTTATGTTCAATAATTTCCTTATTCTTTATTTTGATGTTCAATAACTTAACATTCCTTTGTTTTGATGTTCCAAATATATATTTCTTTGTTCTGATGTTCAAACTTCACATTTTATTTGTTTTATGGTCAGATTTGATATTTCTTTGTTTTTATATTCAATAATTTTCTTTTTCTTATGGTTATGTTCAATAACTTCACACTTCTCTGTTTTTTATATTCAAACTTCACATTTTTTTGTGTTTATGTTCAATAACTTCAAATTATTTGTTCTTTTCTTCAACAACTTCACATTTCTTTGGTTTGATGTTCAACTTTAAAATTTCTTTATTTTTATGTCCAATAATTTCACTTTTCATGTTCAAATTACATATTTATTTGTTCTGATGTTCAAAGTTCACATTTTGTTTATTTTCATGTTCCAATTTAACATTTCGTTGCTTCTATGTTCCGTAACTTCAGATTTCTTTGTTTTAATTTTCAAATTTTGTTTTTATGTTTAAAAATTTCCTATTTTTTGTTGTGTTCAATAGCTTCACATTTCCTTGTTTTTATGTTCCAACTTCACATTTCTTTGTTTTACGTTCGTTAACTTCACACTTCTTTGTTCTTTATATTGAGACTTCACATTTATTTGTTTTTATGCTCATTAACTTCACATTATTTGTTCCGCAACTTCAAATTTCTTTGTTTTAATTTTCAAATTTTGTTGTTTTTATGTTTAAAAGTTTCCTATTTTTTTGTGTTCAATAGCTTCATATTTCTTTGTTTTTATGTTCAATAACTTCACATTATTTGTTCTTTTGCTCAACAATTTCACATTTCTTTGGTGTGATGTTCCAACTTAACATTTTTTTATTTTTATGTTCAATTTCTTCACATTTCTTTAATTTGATGTTCAAAATGCATATTTATTTGTTCTGATGTTCAAACTTCACATTTGGTTTATTTTTATGTTCCGATTTGACATGTAATTGTTTTTATGTTTAGCAATTTCAGATTTCTTTGTTTTAATGTTTGAATTTCAATTTTCTTCTTTATTATGTTCAAAAATTTTCTATTTCTTCATTTTCATGTTCAATAATTTCACAATTCTTTGTTTTTATGTTTAAAAATTTCCTATTTCTTTATTGTTATGTTCAATAGCGCTTCACATATCGTTGTTTTTATATTCCAACTTCACATTTCTTTATTTTTATGTTCAATAACTTCACACTACCTTGTTCTTTATATTCAAACTTCACATTTCTTTGTTTTTATGTTCATTAACTTCACATGATTTGTTCTTTTGTTCAGCAACTTCACATTTCTTTGGTTTGATGTTGCAACTTACATTTCATTATTTATATGTTCAATAACTTCACATTTCTTTGTTTTGATTTTCAGAATACATATTTATTTGTTTTTATGGTCAAACTTTACAATTTGTTTATTTTTATGTTCCGATTTGACCTTTCTTTGTTTTCATGTTCAGCAATTTCAGATTTCCTTGTTTTAATTTTCAAATTTCACCTTTCTTCTTTTTCATGTTCAACAATTTTCTATTTATTTATTCTTATGTTCAATAATTTCACAATTTTTTGTTTTTATATTCCAATTTCACATTTCTTTATTTTTGTGTTCAATAATTTCCTTTTTCTTTATTTTTATGTTCAATAGCTTCACATTTATTTTGTTCTGATTGCGAAATTTCACATTTTTTGTTCTGATGTCGAAACTTCACATTATGTTTATTTTTATGTTCAGTAACTTCACATTTATTTGTTCTCATGTTCAGCAACTTCAAATTTCACATCCCTTCTTGTTCATGTTCAATAATATTCTATTTCTTTATATTTATGTTCAATAGCTTCACATTTGCTAGTTTTTATGTTCCAACTTCACATTTCTTTATTTCTGCATTCAACAATTTTCTCTTTATTTTTATACCTAATAACTTCACAACTTTTGGTCTGATGTTGAAACTTGACATTTTGTTTATTTTTATGTTCGGTAACTTCACATTTATTTGATCTTAAGTTCAGCAACTTCCGATTTCTTTATTTTAATGTTCAAATTTCATATCTCTCCTTATTTATGTTCAATAATTTCCTATTTCTTTATTTTTATGTCTAATAACCTCAGAATTCTTGTTATTAGGTTTAAAAAATTCCTATTTCTTTATTGTGATGTCCAATAGCGCTTCACATGGTTCTTGGTTTTATGTTCCAACTTCAGTTTTTTTTTGTTTTTATGTTCAAAAACTTCCTTTTGCTATATTTTTATGTTCAATAGATTCACATTTCTTTGTTCTGACGTTGAAACATCACACTTCGTTTGTTTTTGTGTTCATAGCCTCACATCTCTTTGTTCAATCATTTCCGATATCTTCATTTTTATGTTTAACAACTTCACATTTCAATGTTATTATGTTTCGACTTCACATTTCTTTGGTGCCCGGGAGCCAGCGACCTATTTTTGTCAGGCATCTCCTCTCGGCTAATAATTGATAAAATACTTAATTTACTTCTGGTAAAATGCTTCGTGACCGTCAGCTAGCGAGACGTGTTTGGGAAGCACCCATATCGCACCAGCTGATGGTCACGAAGTATTTTAGCACAACTAAATTAAGTATTTTACCAATTATTAGTCGAGACGGAATTTGTCGCCAAAATCTGTCCCCGGACTATTGTTTTTATGTTCATAACTTCACATTTCTTTGTTCTGATGTTCAATAAATTCTTATTTTTTCGCAATTGTTTGTTATTTTGTTCAATTTTCTTTGTTCACGTGTTGATTAAATCCAATTTTTTTCTTTTCCTGTCCAGTAACTCCACATTTCTTTGTTCTTATGTTCAATAAACGACGCTAAAGCATAGTTCGATAAAACCGTTACGCAAAACATATAATCTGTGAACTAAGACATCTGGAATGGAAATATTTCACAGAGGGTACTGAAAATACTACAATTGCTAGTAATTGTTCATAAGATATAAAATATTAACTGTAACTTGAAAATTCTTGAACCGTTGCTAGGAAAATGTAACGGTATTTATTAAAACTTTTGTATTCCAAAGTGTTTCAAGAAAAATCTATTTTTAATTAAATAAATGTGTGAAGAAGTCCGTTTTTGAATTATTTTAGTGCATTAAATGCTTCCAGGGGGTGACTGTGAACGAAAGAAGAAGATTTTGTGTGAAATAATTTCTTGATTCACCTTTGTTGGAATATTGGAATTTTTTTTTTTTGTTTAGAGATGAGCGATACTCAACCAACACCAAATTACATACAATTTTTTTGTTATTACAGACGCTAATTCGACAGTTATAGAGGAAAAATCAAAATCACTAATTACAAAGATATATTTGTCAATCGGAAAAAGCATTCGACTAAATTATCGCTCAGCTCCAGTTGTTTCCAAACTTTTATCCACAAACTATTAGGAAGAAAACAATCCAATAAAAACAACACTTACTTTTGACTAAGCAGGGTTTTTAGACGTTTTATTTAAAAACACTGTAAATGACAATGATACTGGGTGAAAAAGTTGATAATTGTATAGCAGAATAAGTTTTAAATTATTATAAAAGAGAATATTTTTCAATAATTCAAATGTCTAGCGACCTTATAGATTTTCAATATGTACAAGTTTTATTATGCCTATATTTTTAGTGTCTACTTTTCGAAATACCTTTTCTTTTTTCCAATTTACAAGTTTTTTTTCGAGGGAAATGTATTAATATGTTAGTTTAGTTTGTTATCACGGAAATAGCTGGAATATATTACTGGAAATTGAGTAATTTATTACCAAAAAAGGAATGTGAAAAATCTGAGAAAAATACTAGCCACTAAAATGTATAACAACCAGAAACAACAGAGTAAAAAAGAGATATAAAAGAGAACAAATAAGGTTTACAATTATACAGCCACCGTAATTAAATTGGTGGGGAATTGACAAATATATCACATGTGACAACACAGATGATAGGAGGAAACAAGAGACTAGAAAATCTGACAGAAGACACAGATTCCAACAACAAAAATAATAGAAAGATACAAAAAGCTGGCAAATGACGACAAACAACAAAGGAATGCGACACAGAACGATGTAAGAAAGCTGACAGACGATGGTAAAGGCCAAAATGAAGACGACAAAATAGAACATAAACAAATAAAGACGACAAAAGAATACGGAAGCTGACAGAAGAGAATAAACGATAACATAGGTCTAGAAAATTTAACAGACCACAGAGAATACAAAAAAAAACCCAAAGAAACGCGACAAAAAGCTGACAGATGAAGATAAAAGTTGACAAATGACAACAAAACTGACAGACAGACTAAAAACTACAAAAGTTAAAAGAAGACGACAAAATTCAACAAAAAACGAAGAAAAATGACAAGGGGGGAGACAAAGAAAGACGATAAAAGACACATAAAATAGACAAATGGCGACAACGAACAAAAAGAGCACAACAAAAACAAATAAAGACGACAAAAGAATACAGATGAGGATAAAAAACAACATAAGACTACGAAAGCTGACAGAAGATGAGAAAATACAAAGAAATACGATAAGAGACACACAAAAAATCGACAAAAGTTGATAGATGACAACAAAAATTGACAGATGACTACAATAGTTGATCAATGACGACAAAATACAACAAAGAAACGCGACAAAAAGCTGACAGATAACGACAAATGACAACAGAAGATGACAAAGAACAAAGTAAGACAATACACAAAAAAATCGACAAAAGCTGACAGATGACGACAAAGGACAAAAGGAAGACGATAAAATAACAAAATACAATATATAAAGACGACAAAAGAATACAGAAGCTAACAGAAGAGGACGAAAGATAACATAAGACTAGAAATCTGACAAAATACAACAAAAAAATCGAAAAAAGCTGACAGATGACGATGAAAGTTTACAAATGACAACACAACTGACAAATGACGACAAAAATTGACAAATGACAACAAAAGACTACAAAAACTAGACGACAAAAATCAAAGTAATACTGACAGATGAGAACAAAGGAAAAAGAAATACGGTAAAAGGACAAAGAATAAAGAAAGACTGCAATAGACACAAAAACCGACAAAAGTTAACAGATGACGATAAAAGCTGATAAATGACAACAAAATCTGACAGATTTCGACAAAAAAACAAAAGAAGGCTAGAAAAGCTGACAGAAGACCACAAAATCCAACAAAGAAAGATTACAAAAATTGACTGAAGACGACAACACTTGATAAAAGACAGCAGAAGACATTGAAAGATTATAAAAATTTCTTGTTATTTCATTTTAATTTCGGTCATAAAAATCGGAGAAATAGTCTAAAATTTAATTCCGATTCAGGAATTTCCAAGTGTTTTCAAAACAATTTTTGAAAAACGAGAATTTCGACCAATATAATTTCTTATATACCGCAGAACAAAACATAGCCGACAGAAGATGATAAAATCCAACAAAACACAAAGCAATACGACAAAAGTTGACAGACAAAAGATAAAGAAAACGGCAAAAGACACGAAAAAACGACAAAAGGTGACAGATGGTAACAAAAGTTGACAGAAGACAAAGAAAGACGGCAAAGAACAAAAGACTACGCTGGCAGAAGATGATAAAATACATTAAAAAAACTAAGAATGACTACAAGAACTGACAGATCACAATGAAGGATAAATAAAAACGACAAATGACACAAAAATAATCGACAAAAGGTAATAGATGACGATAAAAGTTGACAGATGACGAGAAAAGCTGACAGATGACGACAAAAGCTGAAAGATGACGACAAAAGCTGAAAGATGACGACAAAAGCTGAAAGATGACGACAAAAGCTGAAAGATGACGACAAAAGCTGGCAGCTGACAACAAAAGTTGACATAACGACAGGAGTTGATATAAGAGGACTAAATACAAAAGAAAGACGGAAACGGACAAAAAAAGACTACGGTAGCTGACAACAAAAACTAAGAATGACTACAAAAACTGACAGATGACGACAAAGGACAAGAAAATGACCAATGACACAAAAATAATCGTCAAAAGGTGATGTATGACGACAAAAGTTGACAGAAACGACAAAGCTTGACAGAAGACAACGAAATACCAAGAATGACGGCAAAGGACAACAAAAGACTATGAAATCTGGCTTACTTACCTTAGGAAACGTAGAGCTGCAACAAATGTCTTCCATCGTACACAGTTTTGCGCCATCTGCTTGATCTCTCCCCAATTATTGCCTTCTTCTCCAATTTCCGTCTCGACTGACCTCTTCCAGATTATCCTCGGTCTTCCTCTCCTCCTACTTCCTTGGGGATTTCAATCTAAGACTTGACAACTGATGCTGTTGACCGGCCTTCTCAGAGCATGGCCTAGCCAGCCAAATTTGATTTTCTTTATAGTGTCACTAATAGAATTTTCATTTGCTCTTTGCATTAATTCTTCTGTCCAATATATGTCGAAAATTCTTCGAAGACAGTTATTTATAAATACTTGCAATTTATTTGTAACTGTTCTTGTGATTTTCCATGTTTGGCAGCCATACAGAGGAATTGACTCTATATGTGATTCAAATATTCTTAGTTTAGTATTTAGAAAGACGGCAAAAGACTACGAAAGCAGACAGATGACAAAATACAACAAAAAAAAGAATGACTACAAACACTAACAGATGACGATCACAGTGGACAGAAGACGACAAAATATAACAAAAAAAACAAAGAAATACAACAAAAGACCAAAAGACAAAGAACGACAGCAAGAGAAACAAAAAATAATCAAAAACCGATTGATGACGACAAAAGTTGACGGATGAAAGAAGACAACAATATAAAGACAGACGACAATAAAAAAAGAAACGCAACAAAAGACAAAGAACCAGACAGAAGATGACAAAATACAACAAATGATGACAACAGTTGACATATGACTACAAAAAATTACAGAATTTCCCCAAACTTGTATAATATTATTATAGCCCTCGATTTTCTTTGAAACCTTATCTAAATTAAATAAAACTTTATTATTTATTTTCATTAAATGCAATAATAAATTTCCAATTTCAATTATTAATATCAAGTTTGACTTCAAGTTTCATTTCTATTAGTAAAGCTGTGAATCAACCATCTCAATACATTTTCCTGTACAAAAACATTTATTTAAACGAACCAATTGTGCAACGAAAGAAAAACGTGAAATAACGTCCTAACGGCAGTGTTAATTATGCTAGTTCCGACATAGGCGTAGATATGTCTTGCTAATTGTCACACCAATACCTCCATCTTATTGGCTTTACGTAAAACTCTTATCTGACCGGGCTGAACTTCGGGTAGGCCGCATTTAAACGTAAACGTCACCGTTTGCGAACCGAAATTAGCTTCGAATCTGAAATTAAAATAATATCGATATAATTTCGATATTAAAAACGTTTTCCACTTACTCTGTAGTGATGTTGACTTCTGGCGGTTTACCAGTAGCGTTTTGGACTACAAGAAACAGTTTGGTTACTATCTCTATGACGTGTCCGGTTTGAAAGACGAAATCTCCTTTCTTCTTGCTCAGGTCGCTCTGAAACAGACAGCTCGTCTGATCAGATGAGGCACTGGATGTTTCGGGGTTTGCTAGGGATGACTGTGGAAGATAAACAAATGCTAATCTAGCGCTATTTTACTACACTACGAATATGGGTAAAGCTGAACGTACTAATAGGAAAAGAAGAAAATAATGTGAGATGTAAAAGGTTGCAAGTAATTAGAGATGCATCGAAATGAGTCAATTTTTAAAATTAACTGCTAAACTTTCATATAAAATAATTAAACGGGAAAGGAATTAGATTTTTGTTAATAAATCAACTAAAAAAATTGATATTTCAAGTGGATCTCGAAATTTATATAACGTTTTCAAATTTAAATGCTTAAATGTTAGAAAACGTGCTGTTAAATAGTTTCTTGAAGGATATGTAATTCAATATTTGTCGTGGTAGATAGCCCGGGAAGTAGTTGTTTTTTTGTTTGTTCAGAAAACGTCGAAATTTTGGAACTTATACATTTTCAAATAAAGGTTGACAACAAAAGCGTGTGAGAGGACAGAGGACAAAAGAGAGAGGAAAGAAAAGAGAGGACAGAGACAGAGGACAAAAAGAGAGGACAGAGACAGAGGACAAAAGCGAGAGGACAGAAAAGAGATGACAGAGACATAAGACAGATACAGAAAGAGTGAGACAGAGGACAAAAAGAGAGTACAGAGATATAGGATAAGTACAGAAAGAGTGAGAAAGTGGACATGGACAAAGATATAGTGGACAGAGAACACAGAGCGAGGGGGAATGGAAGAGAGAGAGAGAACAACTTAAACAGTGAGTCACTATTTGTGCTGGTGTCAGTGTACGTGTTAATGATAAACAATTTCTTAATAAAAATATTTCAAATTAAATGTAAACAGAATGAGCGTAGTAAATATGAAGCATATAATAAAAATAGTATATACAGGATGTTGAAACAATACATCAAATACATACAAGATGTTGAAAAAAAAATGGTAGCTTATAATATTTATCGGTTTGCTATGTAATAACAAACAAATTAGTAAACTTACTGCTTTAACGTGTACCACAGCCACATCGTCTAGGAATGGAGACAATGACATTCTATAAATTTCAGTTGCAGGCACTCTGTATTTGATTTGTAACGTTCTTTGATCCAACACCAACATTGATCTTGTTGATATGACCAGAAGAATTGGAACGAACTAAAATGAATAACGCATCAATTGAGTTTGTTTTTCAAAATGTGAATGTGTGTGTGTGGGTGAAAAATAGTCTAAATGTCAGAATCGTGTATTAATAAATTATGTAAGATATATCTGTTTAGGTGTACTTTTGCTGAGTCAAACTGACATTTAGGGTTTAAATGAACTGCAAAATACATGTTATAATGATTACTCAATTCACGTTCTGCATTTTTATTACTTTAACAAATGGTAATGTTTCATAGTCTCATGTTGTTATGTTTTTACTTATTTTGTGATCGTTTGTCTACTTTAGTTGTCTTTTGCAGTTTTTCATCGTCTATATAGTCTTTTGTCTGTTTTCTTGTATACTTTTTACTCTTTTGTGGTCTTTTGCAGTATTCTGTTATCTTTTGTCATTTACTGTTGTCTTCCTTCATCTTTAGACGTTTTTTTGTATTTTCTGTCTCCTTTTCTTGTTTTTTTTGTAATTTCCTGTTGTCTTTTATAGTCTTCTGCAATTTTTTATCATTTGTAGTCTTTTGTCATGTACTGTTGTCTTCCGTCTTATTTAGTAATTTTTATGTGTATTTTCTGTTTCATTTTCTTGTTTTTTATAGTTTCTGATCCTTTTATAGTCTTCTGTTGTTTTTTGTAGTCATCTGTCATTTTTTGTCAACTTCTGTAAACTTCCCGTCTTCTTTTGACAATTTTTTGTATTTCATGTCTCCTTTTCTTGTTTCATATAAATTTCTGTTGCCTTTTATAGTCTTCTGTTGTTCTTTGTAGTAATCTGTCATGTTTCGTCAACTTCTGTAAACGTCCGTCCTCTTTTGTCAATTTTTTGTATTTCCTGTCTCCTTTTCTTGTTTTGTATATATTTCTGTTGTTTTTTGTAACCATTTGACATTTTTTGTTAACTTCCGTTCTCTTTTGTCAAGTTTTTGTATTTCCTGACACCTTTTCTTGTTTTGTATAGATTTCTGTTGCCTTTTATAGTCTTCTGTTGGTTTTTGTAGTAATCTGTCATTTTTGTCAACTTCTGAAAACTACCGTTCTCTTTTGTCAATTTTTTGTTTTTCCTGTCTCCTTTTTTTGTTTTGTATAGATTCCTGTTGCCTTTTATAGTCTTCTGTTGTTCTTTGTAGTCATCTGTCATTTTTTGTCAACTTCTGTAAACTTCCGTTCTCTTTTGTCAATTTTTTGTGTTTTTCTGTATTCTTTTATTGTTTCTATTTTGGCAGTTTTCTGTTGTATTGTAAAATCTTCTGTCGTTTTTATAGCCTTCTGTTCTCTTTTGTAGTCTTTTCTTGTTTTTTTTTTGTAGAATCCTGTTCTCTTTTATCGTTTTTTTGTCAAGTTTTGTAGTCTTTTGTCATGCTCTGTTCTCTTTCATCCTCTTGATCCGTTGTCTTTTGTCATGTTTTTGTAGTCTTACGTTATATTTTGTAGTTTTCCTTCATCTTTTGTAATTTCTGCCTTCGTTACTAGTTTTTTGTAGTTTTCTGTTTTCTTTTAAGGTCTTCTGTCATCTTTCGTCGTTTTCTGTAGTCTTATGTCATCTTTTATCAAGTTTTGTAGTTTGTTCATCGTCTTTCATGTTGTTTTTTTCTCTTCGTCCCCTGGTCCATTTTTTAAAGTTTTTCTGTCTCATTTTCATGTGTTCTAGTAATGTTCTGTTATATTTTGTCGTCTTATGTCATGTTTTCTCAATTTTTGTAATTTTCCCTAATCTTTCGACAATTTTTTGTATTTTTGTTATCTCCTTTGTTTGTTTTCTGTAATTTTCCGTTTTCTTCTAAGGTCTGCTGTCGTTCGTCATTTTCTGTGGTCTTATGCAATCTTTTATCAAGTTTTGTAGTCTTTTGTCATGTTCTACTCTCTTCCGTCCCCTTTGGCACATGTTTTGTATTTTCTGTCTTCTTTTCTTGTTTATGTTATATGTTATAGTCTTATGTCGTTGTCTTCTGTCATCTTTTGACAAGTTTAGTAGTCTTTTGCCAATTTTGTTGCCTCCTTTTCTTGTTCTTTGTAGTTTTTCTGCCTTCTCAAGTCCTCTACCATCTTCTGTCGTTTTCTGTCAAGTTTTGTATTTTTCTGTCATAATTTCTTGTTTTTATTAGTTTTCTGTTATTTTTTATAGTCTTCTGTTGTCTTTTGTCATTTTATGTAGTCTTTTGATATTTTTTGTCAATTTTTTATGATTTTCTGTCTCCTTTTCTAGATTTTTGTAGTTGACTGTTGTCTTTTACAGTCTTCTGTCGTTTCCTGCAGTCTTATGTCAAGTTTTGTAGTCTTTTGTCGTGTACAGATGTCTTCTGTCAATTGTTTTGTATTTTTCGGTGCTATTTTCTTGTTCTTGGTAGTAAGTCTTATGTCGCCTTCTGTCATTTTCTATAGTCTTCTGTCAAGTTTTGTAGTCTTTTGTCACGTACAGTTGTCTTCTGTCCTCGTTTGTAATTGTTTTATATTTTTCTGTGATCTTTTCTTATTTTTTGTAGTTTCCTGTTGTCTTTTGTAGGCTTCTGACATCTTCTATCGTTTTCGGCAGTCTCCTGCCAAGTTTTGTAGTCTTTTGTCATGTACAGTTGTCTTCTGTCCTCTTTTGTCAATTGTTTTGTATTTTACTGTCATAATTTCTTGCTTTTTATAGTCTCCTGTTGTCTTTTATAGTCTTCTGTCATCTTTTGTCATTTTCTGTAGTCTTTTGTCAAGTTTTGTAGTCTTTTGTCAATTTTTTATGTTTCTCTTTCTTTTTTTGTGGTTGTCTGTATCGCCTTTAGTAGTCTTCTGTTATCGTTTGTAGTCTTCTGTTATGTACAGTTGTCTTCTTTTCTTGTTTTTTGTTGTCATTTATATTCTATCGTCTTTTATCGTTTTCTGTAGTCTTCTGTAAATTTTTTTGTATTTTTCTGTTTTTTTATTGTAGTTTTCTGTCTTCCGTAGTCTTCTGTCATCTTTCGTCATGTACTATTTGTTGTCTTCCGCCCTTTTTGTCAATTGTTTTATATATGTCTGTCTTCTTTTCTTGTTTTTTTCTAGTCCTCTGTCGTCTTTTGTCTTCTTTTCTTTCTTTTATTTTTAATTTTTTTTTCTTTTCTTTTTCTATAGTTTTCTGTAATCTTCTCTCTTGTACTTCCTCCTCTTATACACTTTTTAATCTTCTGGCTGCCCCCACAGCCTTCACACCATCTCACCCAAACTATCTCGCGAGCGCCGCATATCACAAAAACCCAATTCAAACCCTGCAGAGGAAATGTATCCTACATCAGGGGCAAATTCAAATATTCTTCACTCCATCTAAATAAAAATCCTTCGAACTTCTCTCTCCTCTCTAATGTACTGTTGTCTTCTGTCCTCTTTTGTCAATTTTTTGTATTGTTTGTTTATAGTTCTGTTGTCTTTTACAATCTCTTGTCGTTTTCTGTCAAGTTTTGTAGTCTTCTGCCATATTTTGTCAATTTTTGTAGTCTTCTATCGCCTTTTGTGGTATTTTGTCATGTACTGTTGTCTTCAGCCCTCTTTGTCACTTTTTTATATTGTTCTGTCTTCTTTTCTTGTTGTTTGTTGTTGTCTGACGTCTTTTGTAGTTTTTTTGAAGTCTTCTTTCCTGCTCAGTAAATCACTGTCTCTTTTTGACTTTATATGTTGTCTTTTACAATCTCCTATCGTTTTCTATAATCTACTGTAAAGTGATGCAGTCTTCTGTCCACTTTTGTCAATTTTTTCTTTTGTCTTCTAAGATCTTATATCGTCTTTCGTCGTTTTTAAGTCTTCTGTCGTCATTTGTCAATTTTTGTTGTCTTTCGTCATGTCTTGATGAATAAGTGCTTACCTTTCCACTGGATCTGGTAATTTTATTAATAATATCAGCGAAAACTACATATTGGTCATTATTTTCTAAACACATCTTCTTCCACTGAATATTCTGCCTCAGACGAACGTAATCACCCACGAATGGGTGCGAAACACTAAAACAAATAAAACCATTTCGATATTTGACTACTTTCAATTAAAATAGAATACAAAAACAGTTTTAATTTCAGTCTTTACCACTATATTTCATATTTGGCACTTCAAAATTTACACATACCTTCTTGGATATGAGCATTTTCTGTCTTTAAAAATAAAACTAGCCGTCACTTTTTCTCTCATCCGATTCCTTGCCGTCTGATCGAATTTCAATCTGAATTTGTGACATCTCCATCGATGATGAATTTTGTGTAACAAAGAACTACATTCGGCTAATCTATTAGATACTTTGGGCCAGTCTCTGCAGATAGGAGAAATTGCGTCTTCCGGTAAAATTCTACAGAGGTTCAGCAAAAACTGTCGTCGCTAAAAAACGTTTATTTATCGTTTTATTTATTATTTTGAATTTTATTTGGTCCCCAATTAAATTTAGTCGATGTATAAAAGCGTATTTGATTTCAAAAAGCATTAGAACGATTGCAATATATAATAAACCAATGAAAATATTTTGTTGTTACTCACTTTCCACTGTATATAATGCCTTTGAATGATTTTAGTCGCCCATTCTACTTCTTTTCGATGTTTCAATATCCTAAACTCCTCTCGTGCCTGTAAAATTTGTTATTGTAAACGTTAGAAATTTTATAATTGAAAATAATTACTGTTCCCGTTCAGTCTTTTTATATGAGTCACTGTGGACAAAAGGAAACACCTGCTAGTAAAAATTAAAAGCAAACAGAAGAAGAACGGCAAGAAACGGAAATCACCACTGCGGAAGAGGTGAAGGAACCTACAGGCCAAATATTTACCGTAAAAATTGACAGCTACGGAAGAAATTTTGATCTGAAAATGCTCTTTATCGATTTAAAGAAGGCTTATGACTCGTTGGGAGGAAAAAAAACATGAAGCAGTGGTGAAATCAAATATATAATGAAAATTAATAAATCTTATAAAAATTACTGAAGATGAGAGAATATATTGAGTTTGAGTTGAGTATTCAATTACTAATTATTCATTTATTTTTGTATACGGTGAACGAAATTGTCTTTTTCAAAACAACAAACTAATAATTCTATATAATATGTCTAGCTTCTATTTTCTACTATATAAGCAGTTCATACCACCCGGTAAAGACACCACAAATGTTTACGGCCTTGTACAGGTATGCCGCATTTAAGTTCCTGAAAGAATTTTTATAAAATTATGTTTTTTCCAAATAAAAATTAACATAATTGAGGTCAAAGTTCATAAAAAGTGCAGTAATTGAGATCAAAGTTTATAACAAGTAAAGTAACTGAGGATCAAAGTTTAGAAAAGTGCACTAATTGGGATCAAAGTTCATAAAGAATAAATATATTGAGGTCAAAATTTATAAAAAGTGGAGTAATTGAGGTCAAATTTAATAAAAATTACAGTAATTGAGATCAAAGTTTATAAAAAGTGCAGTAATTGTGATCAAAGTATATAAAAAGTAAAATAATTGAGGTCAAAGTTTAGAAAAAGTACAGTAATTGAGATCAAAGTTTATAAAAAGTGCTGTAATTGGGATTAAAGTTCATAAAAAATATACTGAGATCAAAGTTTATAAAAAGTACAGTAATTGAAATCAAAGCTTGTAAAAAATGGAGGAATTGAGATGAAAGTTTTTAAAAAAAAATTGAGATCAAAGTTTATAGAGAGTAAAATAATTGACGTTAAAGTTTATAAAAAGTAATTGAGATCAAAGTTTATAAAAAGTGCAGTAATTGGGATCAAAGTTCTTAAAAAATAATGAAATTGAGGTCAAAGATTATAAAAAGTACAGTAATTGAGATCAAAGTTTATAAAAATTACAGTAATTGAGATCAAAGTATATAAAAAGTGCAGTAATTGTGCTCAAAGTATATAAAAAGTAAAGTAATTGAGGTTAAAGTTTATAAAAAGTACAGTAATTGAGATCAAAGTTTATAAAAAATGGAGTAATTGAGATTAAAGTTTATAAAAAGTAATTGTGATCAAAGTTTATAGAGAGTAAAATAATTAAGGTTAAAGTTTATAAAAAATGCAGTAATTGGGATCAAAGTTTAAAAAAAATAATGATATTGAGGTCAAAGTTTATAACAAATACAGTAATTGAGATCAAAGTTTATAAAAAGTGAAGTAATTGAGGTCAAAGTTTATGAAAAGTACAGTAATTGAGATCAAAGTCTCAAAGAAAAAAGTATTTGAGATAAAAGTTCAGGAAACGTGCAGTAATTGACATCAAATTTATAGAAAGTAATTGAGATCTAAGTTGATAAAAAGTGCAGTAATTGAGATCAAAGTTTGTAAAAAGTACACTAATTGAGATTAATGTTTGTGAAAAGTAATTGAAATAAGAATTCATGAAAAGTGCAGTGATTGAGATCAAAGTTTATAAAAAGTGGGGTAATTGAGATCAAAGTTTCTAAAAAATACAGTAACTGAGATCCACTTTTGTAAAAAGTTATTGACATATAAGTTCATGAAAATTGCAGTAATTGAGATCAAAGTTAGTCAAAGTTTCTAAAATGTAATTAAGATAAAAGTACATGATAAGTGCATTAATTGAGTTCAAAGATCAACTATTTCAATAAAATAAAACTCACCCTCCAGCTCCTCCAAGCAGAAGCAATGATGATCTGACTCTGTTTCATCTTCCTGTACTTCTTCTTCTCCCTGCTACCCCTCCAAATCTTCTGAATTAACATGGCTAAATCATGTAGTCTAGCTTTCCTGAAATCTTCTAATTCGAAAGCTGTCCGAGGGCTTCTCACGAACAATTTAGTCCTACCGAAAATAAATTCTGCACTAGGTATAGGCAACGATCTAAGAATTAGCGAAACACCCTCAACCGCAGATCCTCGCCATCTAGGCCACGTACTAGCGGATATCATCTTATACCTACATACGAATTGGATGTAAGGCAGTCGATAGCAGTAACCGGTACGCCAAAGTTGAACGGTGGGCAGTAAACACAAATATCGAACCTGTGGGTTAATAAGGTTGATTGAAGAGTAAGTAATTCATACAAAAGTTTATAAAAGTAAAGTAATTGCGATCAATCTTTATAAAAAGTAAAGTAATTGAGAAAAATATTTATAAAAAAAGTGCAGTAATTGAGATCAAAGTTTATAAAAAGTACGGTAATTGAGATCAAAGTATATAAAAAGTACAGTAAATGAGGAAAATGTTTATAAAAATTGGAGTAACTAAGATAATGTTTATTAAAAGTGCAGTCGAGATAAAAGTGTATAAAAAGTAAAGTAATGGAGAAAAATGTTTATAAAAAGTGCTGTAATTGAGACACATTTATAAAAATCGCAGTGTTTGAGACTACAGTTTATAAAAAGTGAAGTAATTAAGAAAAAGTTTATAACAAATAAAGTAATTGAGATGAAAGTGTATAGAAAGTGCAGTAATTGCGACAAAAATTTATGAAAAGTACAGTAATTGAGGAAAATGTTTATAAAAGTGTAAAAAATTGAGATAAAAATTCATAAAAAGTAATTGATATACAAGATAAAAGTGAAGTAATTGTGGTAAATTTATAAAAAGTGCAATGATTGACACCTAAGTTTATAAAAAGTGAAGTAATCGAGATAAACGTTTATAAAAAGTGCAGTAATTGAGAATAACATTTATAAAAGTACTGTAATTGAGAAAAATGTTTATAAGGACAGTAATTGAGATCAAAGTTAATACAAAGTACACTAATTGAGATTTAATGGTTATAAAACGTGCAATAATTGAGATGAAAGTTTATGAAAAGTAAAGTAATTGCGAAAAATGTTAAAAGTGCGGTAATTGGGACCAATATTTATAAAAAAAACAGTTGTACCTGATGTTGTATCAAAGCCATTTCAAATATTCTCTGATGTTTCATCTCGTTGGGCTTCAAACATCTAATGTAATGGTTCTGTCTGCCGGACATCTCTTTCAACAGCGAATTCAATGACACCTGCAGTTGAAATGATCTCGAAACCGGTTTTTTCGGATTGCACCGTTTGGTGTTTCCTTCGGGGAAGAGCAAAGGTATTATTGGATGATCACAGCGAAACATTGCTCTCGATACTTCTCTAGGTAGCGAATCGCGATTTTTGTCAACGAATCCGTGTACTTTATACGTCACAGAACCTGCGTAATGTCTAATCCTACAAAATATTTTTATATTAGAATCGTATTCGATTTATATTGAATGTTACTTACTGAAAAGTATCAACTGGCAGTAGAGAGTCGGCTGCTAAACAATGCGAGTGACCGGCACAACATTGTTCGACTCTTTTAAGATATGCAACGTCACCTTGAACGTGCGGTTCTTCTAACAACGACAATATGCCGTGACTTTCATGTTCTAACAATTGACATATTCCTCTAAAATAAATAAAAATATTTATTATAAATAATTATTAATACAAATTTTATTTTCTATTTTAAAGATCTCGTAGTCGCCTTCAAATATTATAATTTACATAACTAATCTGTCTAAAATTGTTACTGACGTGACCTATTAACCTGGTTGTTTATACTAAAATATCTAAAAAATAATAAATTATGAAGGTTATTAAGTTCATCACACTACAAAATGGTGTGATAAGACCAATTTGGGCCTATGGCATAGAGCTTGACGTTTAACATGGTCATTTGTCAAAGAGACAGGCATTACATGAAAATTTTGGATAAAATTTTATTTGAAAATATGAATTAAACTATAAAAATTTACAAAAAAATATGAAATGTAGTAAAAAATATGAAATACACAAAAATATATGAAATATACATAAAATATATGGAATACACTAAAAAATATTGGAATATACTAAAAAATAGTTATACCAAAAAAATATGATATTAAAAATATATTAACTGAACTGAAGAAAATGTTAAATATACTAAAAAATACGAATTATACCAAAAACAATATGAAATGTACAAAAAATATTATGCAATATACTAAAAAAGATATACAGTATACTAAAAAAAAATATCAAGTGTACATATATTTGAAATATGATACAAAAAAATATGGATTATATTAAAAATATTATAACTGTACTGAAAAATACGAATTATACCAAAAAATATATGAAATACACAAAAAATATTATGCAATATACTAAAAAAGGTATGCAGTATATTAAAAAAATATAAAGTGTACTAAAATATATATGAAATATCAGATATACCAAATAAATATGAAATATAATAAAAATATGATATTGAAAAATATGCAATACACTAAAAAACATATGAGTTGTACCAAAAGAAATAATGAATATTTAAAAAAAATATGAATTACATTAAAAACATACTATATACTAAAAAATACGAATTATACCAAAACAATTTGAATTAAAATAAAAAGTATGAACTGTACTAAAAAAATGTTAAATATATTAAAAAACACGAATTATAGTAAAAAATTAGAAATATTCGAAAAAATATACAATGTACTAAAAATATATTGAATATAGAAAATACACTTAAAAAAATATGAAAAAAAATTAAAAGATCATTATAACAACATAATTACTTACATGTTATTAAAATAATCAATTTTGACCCATTCCAAACTCTCCTTCATTATTTCCGCTTGTTCTTCTTTCAACGTAGAACTCACAATGAACTGCTGCAGTTTCTCATTACAATAGTTTATCATCAGTTGTTCGAAACCGTTACATTCGAGCATTTCGAAACCAAAAAGGTCTAATACGCCCAATTCCTTTCGCCTCCCCAACGTTTTCGCCTACAAAAACGAATCGAAACATAGACAAATTGCAACAAGCGTTCAAAACAGCGTCACTTGCCTTTATAACATCGTTTATTTTATTTATTAGCCACGTAAATAGACGGTTGTACAACGTTCTGCATAAAGTATCTCTGATTTTTGCAGCATCGACTGCGTTCAAATCTGTTACTATACGATCGTCTATTTGGTGAGCCGTTAAGGCTCTTTGTAACCGCCTCGGCTCTGCCCCCAACAATTCACAGATCTCAAACAATTCTGAAAATAATAAATTGTTGAAATGAAAAAATATGTAAATATTTAAGGAAAATCCACTCACCGTAGTCATTATTTATAGAACATCCCTCAGTACCGTCAATGTTACTGCAAGGCACATACTGCAAATTACCTAATTTCAAAATAATCGCTATAACGCGAAACATATCTATAATGTCGCTATCTGTAAATCCGAGCACTTCTAGAGCGCCCCTCGTATATACGAACAAAGTTTTATCGTCTTCGTCGGACAAGGTGGGTTGGTTAGTTTCTGTTAAGAGAATGTTGTACAGTTCGACGTTGCGTTGAAGTTTTAGACTCTCTGAAAATTTTACAAAGAATTACAATTATTAGACATTTCGACCCATATTTTTATATTATATCTTGGTTCCATCTGTTCCAAGGTTGATCCTTTGCTATCCTGACTATCGTATTATAGAAATGCCTTGTTTTTACCGTGTTTCTTGGTCTAGTGTTAATTCTAAATCTACGTTTATACGTTTGCCGAGGCTTGGCAAACGTCTACAAGCTCCAAGTCTTTACAAACGCTTGGATGCCATCTATACAACACTTGCCAGTGCGTTAGTATATTCTGGACAGGCAATGATGGCAGACGTAGACGTTTACATGCTTGGCAAGTCTCGAAAAGTTGTTTTTTTCCCGACAGATAGCATAATCGTCATTTTTCTCAATCCTATATATAGACCAAGGTCGATAATTTTTATAACCAAAAAAAATAATAGTAGGATGAAACCCATTAGAAAAGGAGGGGAATATTATAAAAATGAAAGGAAAAATAATAGTAGGATGAAACCCATTAGAAAAGGAGGGGAATATTATAAAAATGAAAGGAAAAATAATTTACGGGCGATCTGAGGTCGGGAAGGAGTTTTTAAGGGTAAAAAACGGTTTTTCTCGATTTCCGGCAAAACTAAAAGTCCTATCGAAAAAAGTCAAATGGCAAAGTTGTAGGTAATAAAAAGATCTAAAACTTTTGTATTCACACTTTTTTCACATAACCTCAAAATTTATGTGAAAATTCAAAAAACCAGGTTCTTGGTTTTTTATTTTTATCTTTTACAAAAAAATTTTTTTAACGAAATTTGGTGAAAACTTACCTTTTTATGTCCCTAATACGCTGTAATTTATTTGATTAAAAATATTTATTTTTTCACCTTATTTTGAATTAATATCGAAAAAAACACCCTAACTTTCAATCGAAAACTCACCCGTCAAAATATCAGATTTTTTCAAAAAGTTGGTATGTTTTCTGTTCGTTGAAATCTCTACTTTCCGATGGTGAAATAAAAATATATGTTACTATAGTAAATCTTCTCAGAAAATGCAAAAAATCGAAAAAAACTCGAATTCAATTTTTTTTTAATTATTATATATAATTTCATCTAAAAAATGTGATTGCTGCAATTTGTTTCACTTAAAAAGTTGATTTATTTAATACTAATTACATTTATGTCATAGAAAATCTCATTAGATATAAATATAAATGTAAATCGTACAATTAAATGTAGATACTTTATTCTGATTACGTTATTCATTACAATATTTTTAAACACATTAATCTTATCATTCATAAATACCTTATATTCCATTCTAATCACTTATCCATTAGTTTCTGTCTTTTTGATGGCATTTCTTCATCGTTAGATTCGTCAAACATCTCCGATTCTAGTAGATCTTCGAAATCTTCATGACTATCACCTTCTTCCTCTCCAACATTATTTCCAGACTGCGTTGGTTCTTCATCCACAATTTCTTCTGAATCATTAACTTCCTCGTAGGTTTCTTTTTCAATATTGGGGCAATTTTCAGAACCATGACAGTTTGAACATAAATTTGTGCATTTTAAACCATGTTTTCGGCAACCACATTTTAAACTGTTACATCCAGTTTCACAGCTGCAGCAAATAGTTTTGAGCAATATTTCCGGAATTAATTCTTTTTGAGTAAATTTGGGCATCATTCCACGTTGATATTGCTTCCAGCCCCAATCTGTTGCTGTTAGTTCGTTACCCAACCAAGTTTGAAGCTGATAATATGCCCTGTAACAATGTTGTTCTGCTGCTCCTTCTGTGGGTGGGAGGTTTGTCAAAACGAAAGATGATTTAATTTTTGCCAATTGATATTTTTGAAACCTTAATTGATTCAGTGTAATTTTTTCCTTTTTACATTTATAAATAGATTTGATTAGTTGTAATCCATTTTTTTTATTTCTTCTTTACTCGCATCTTTCTTATAACTACATTGGCCAAATTTGACAAATTTTTAACGTCTAATAATGAATTGACGATACTTTTCTTTCCTTTTGCGGCAAATCCAGATGTTGTATCGCAACCAGAAAAACAATGCAGAAATGCAACAATGTTTCTTAATGATTCATGTTTGAAACTATTAGACGTGAAAAATAGGTCTTTTACATTTCCAGAACCTGGTTTTAGAAAATAAATGTCATGATTATATGAATTTAACTGATTTAAAAGGACCAAAGGCCCACAACAATTACAGTTTTATTAGTACTCGTTGCAACTTTTATCATTTAAAGAAGATTCGACAACTTTCTCCAAATATTGTAGATGTCTTATTAAATATTAATTTTATCAACTTATTTGTTTGTTAATTATAGTAGTATATTTTTATTTGGAATTTTTTTATCAATGTAACATGTGATCTAACGTTTTTCGAGTAATTAAAGTGTTAATTTTAATAAATAGCTCAAAATTTTTTATAATAATTAAAAAAAATCGAATTTGAGTTTTTTTCGATTTTTTGCATTTTCTGAGAAGATTTTCTATAGTAACATATATTTTTTTTATCATCGGAAAGTAGAGATTTCAACGAACAGAAAACATACCAACTTTTTGAAAAAAGCTGATATTTTGACGGGTGAGTTTTCGATTGAAAATTAGGGTGTTTTTTCGATATTAATTCAAAATAAGGTGAAAAAATAAATATTTTTAATCAAATAAATTACAGCGTATTTGGGACATAAAAAGGTAAGCTTTCACCAAATTTCGTTAAAAAAAACTTTTTGTAAAAGATAAAAATAAAAAACCAAAAACCTGGTTTTTTGAATGTTTCACATAAATTTTGAGGTTATGTGTAAAAAGTGTAAATACAAAAGTTTTAGATCTTTTTATTACCTACAACTTTGCCATTTGACTTTTTTCGATAGGACTTTTAGTTTTGTCGGAAATCGAGAAAAACCGTTTTTTACCCTCAAAAACTCACCCCCATCCCCTTCCCGACCTCAGATCGCCCGTAAATTATTTTTCCTTTCATTTTTATAATATTCCCCTCCTTTTCTAATGGGTTTCATCCTACTATTATTTATTTTCACTTTTTATTATTTTTAAAGGCTTTTCTACCCTGGTCTAATAAGCACAAAATTGTGAATGTATGTATCGATATCTGTACGAATTTAACAATTAATCTTAAATTCCTCCTGCGAATTATAAATTACACATTCATCTTCACCCCTGTATAATAATTATTACGCATTCCATATATATGTTACGGTAAGAGTACATAATTGGTAAATGTATACATTTGCCGGCAAATGTGTACATTTACCAATGGGCAAGGATTCGAGGGCTTGGGAAGGAATTTTTTATTTGAAGTGGACTGTAGATGTTTTTATTTCCCTCCTTCACTCTCAGGTACCTTGCAGACGACCTCCGTTGACTGTATCTTGGAAATAATAGCGTTGAGTAGCTAATTCACTTCCGTTGGTAACTAATTTATTGTAGATATAACTCTTTTCATGAATTATTTTGTCGTTAACACTGTTCCTAGGTGAGGATGAGGAATTTAAACTCACTTAATAATTTAATGCGTATAATGATCACGTGTAAATATTACATTGACGGAAGATAAACCCTACACAGCACTTAATACGTTTTATTTTTTATATAAGTATCGAGAAACTTTTAGATTAGACTGATTTAAAATGCCAGTTGAAAAAAGGGGAATTATTCGAGAAAAATATGCCTACGTGGCGAATAATATTTTTATTAACTGCTTTCGAGAAGGTTTCTTATGAGACTCTTCAAAACTGATTTTCGGGTAAAGCCGATATCCCGAATCTCTACGCAATATATTGCTAACACAATTTTTTTAGGTGATGAGGTGATGTGTGCAAGCCAATAGATATTTTGTAAACATATTGACGAGATTTATTTATGGCATTTTCTCTCTTCGGATTTGCTAATGAATGAACTTTTCTTGAACATTCGATGTAAGAGGGAAAGTAGAGGGGAATTTAACGGTTATTTCGTGCCAGGATGTACTTGGCACCACGAGAGGGGAAGAAATTTGTTTGCGGGGCTCTAGCAACCTTTGAACAGAACCGAACCGCTACTACGGCAAAAATTGTTATGGCTTTGACGATAGATAAGAATTTTTTTATGTGTTTTTGGCACTAATAAATAAGGAATTACAGAGCGGTGGCTGACTAGAAATTGAAGTTAATTGAAACTGTATTTATGTTTTTAAGATAATATTTAGAGTTTACAGATAGAATATTAAAAATAATCATTTGAATTACAATAACTAACTGCGAAGAATTCTCATGAATTCTGAACAACCAATTTGGATGGAAAATGTGGATAGAAATTGATAGATTGAGCATTCTGTCCACTTTAACCGGAAAATGTGCACAGTTACCAATGCGCCTTAGGAAACGTAAATATAAAAAAATAACACTCATAAGTATACTATTTTTCAAGAAGGGGAAGGGTGAATCCAATGATGATATTCCCTTCCCCTTCTTGAATAACTTAATGTGTATTACAAAGTATTTGATATTTTTCAAGAAGGGGAAGGGTGAATGCATATTTCTTCATCGTCGCTAATTTAATTATTATGATTCCAATATTAAGCAACTTCCGGACGGCACTAAAAAAATCGCATTGTTTCATTGTGAAACAAAACTTTTCACTTTTACCGTTGCTTGTTGGTAAATGCCTACATTTTCCGATTCAGTTGGTAAATGTACATAAAATAATGCCTAAAGTGAATTATTTCTACAATTATCAACTAGATAGTAGAATGTGTACATTTACCGGATAATATACACATTTACCGATCTTTTTACATTTACCGTAACATATATATTACAAATAAATATATCATTCTTCATATCTATTCATTATTCCGTTCTCTACACAAATATCAATTTTAACCTTCCTTATAAAAAATTATCTCATAACTTCCCAGTCGAGAATAAATAAAAATTTATCTCTTCTTCTGTATTAAAATAACCGTTATACGCAACTATTCGTGTGATTCTGCACGTATACATTAGCCAATTTCCCACTTTATCTCCCCTTCCTACACTCTCTCTGGAGAACAAATAAATACCCTTCCAACCTACGAACCTCTCTCTTCATCGTCAGACAGTGAAACGAGCATGTGATAGTAAATTCACTCCTTTGCCGGCAAATACCCGGCATTTCTATAATTAATTAATATAGGAGTACTGAATACAATTAAATTAAATTCAACAATATAAAATCAGTGAAGTAAACCTTTAATTTCGACGCAACAATCAATAACAATTTTATAATAATCAGTGAATAAAAAGGTGAAAAGTGCAAAATGTTTACTTAACCACACCTAACCAACAATTTAACAAAAAACTCAAATGAAATAAAATAAAACATCTCGTCACATCAAATCAAGTGACTGGTCCTTCGAGATCTAAAAATATATAATTAACGCATTTCACAATTAAACAATATAAAAAGTTTGACTCTGTGAAACAATATCCTTAAGACACTTAAGTCATTATAAAACAAACAATTATTCCATAAAACACCAACATAATTGGGTTTGGTTGTATAACTGGAATATATTTAATGATTTTTAGAAAAAAAATTATTATTCTCAAATTAATATCACCTTCATTTAATAAACAACTCTGCTGCAACATGAAAAGCTAGTAGATAGTAAATTATATACTTACTTAATAGATGTATATCTGCTCCAGATAAAAGTTGATAAAATATATGGAAGTTTCTGTCAGACGATGCCAAATGGATTATTCTTGACTAAATAAAAAAATAATCTATCTTAAAAAATTGAAAAGGCAACACTAATTAATTGTTTTAGGCACATTTTGAGTTTCATGAGAAAAGAAGCCACCTAAAGTTCGAACATTGAGAATCACAGAAACAAAATTTTATCTACGTCGCTTAGTAACGATCAGTGGCGTAGAACGAATAGTTTTGACAACATGAGTGCAACTTCAAGTGACTTCTTCTCTCATAGTCTATTTCGTCGTTCAAATCCTAACCACAGTTTATAGCTTATAGAAGCAGTTGGCTCATTCGTTGTCGACACCTTTGATCTCTGTGTTCCAATGTTGCCACAGCACAACCTAAAGTTGTTTCCCCACGCGCATTAAGGTTGAAGCAACTAATACAATGATATGATTTAAGGTACGCGTCCACTAATCGGCGTCAAACGGACGGTACGCATCGAACGAATCGGATTTTTTTGCGTCCTGCGTTTACTACCACGGATTATTGGAGTCGGTATCAGCATTTCTCTACGACAGAGAGCCAGTCATTTCTTTCCTGCTATTGAAGCCAAAGCAATGTCTTACTGAACGAAAAAGATGTTATAATTATTTGCGTGTTGTTAGAAGAAGAAGATAACGAAAGAAAAAGAAAGAAATGTTGGGTGCATAATATTAACATAAAAAGACCAATATTCGGGGAATATCACAGTTTATTTTGTGATTTAGTTCGAGATGAAAAAAAGTTCTTTGAATATTTTCGAATGTCACACGTTAGATTTGAAGCACTTTTAAATATTTTAAGACCAAATTTATTGCGACACACTACACCATTTAGAAAATCTATATGACCAGAGGAAAGATTGGCAGTCAGTTTAAGGTATGTATGATTTTGAAAATTAATATTTTAAGTAATACGTTTTACCGTATTTAGCATGATCTATTTAAGCCCTTCAAGTTTTCATTTCTAAAATAACTAATTTTTTTGACTGCATAACTTTTGCTTTTGACCCCATATATTGAACTAAGAATTATTCTAAAAACAGTGGGATACAATAAGGTCAAAGAATAAAAGTGATCCTTAAGAAAGTCTAATATTATGTTTATTAATAATGAAAAGAAAGTAAAAGGCAGCGCCGGTTTTACCACTAGGTGCGCTAGGCGCTAGCAAAGGGTCTCAAAATCTGAAATGGTCATGTGCGGTGAAACTGGCGCTGCCTGACGATACATTTTGAAAAGTTTTTACAAACGGATTAGATTCTTCTACATCACATATAGACTTCTGGTGTTCTTGGAAACTTGCAGAAATGTTTTGTTCGGTTGTCTGCGTATTGGGCGAGATACAGCTTGTAGATAAAATACAGCCCTGCTGGTGGTAGACATCCGGAGAAGCAAAAATTTGATTCGGCTGTGGCAGTACTTTCAGTCAATAATCTTAGTTCGACGTCATTAACTATTTTGAATAACTGATTCTTTATCAAAATCTGATCTCGTTTTGGAAAAGTTTTTGTGGTGTTAGCCATATTGATAAAGAAGTCAGTTAAAATATCTGCCGGCTCTGGCGGATCTACTTTTTCCTTTTGTGACAAAGTTTTGCAAAACTGAGGCGGCAGTTGAATTTTGCGGAATAACTTTTCAAATCCTTTTTTTGCCACGAACAATTATTGATGGTGCTGATGCGTATGAAGTAGAAGGTAGTGTATCTGATGTGGTGGGTGAAGGGGGAGGAATGTGGGGAGTATGGCTAGTCAACACCATTTCTGGGTTTTCCGATTCTTCTTCAATATCACTCTCTTGAGAAGCAGCAGTAGGAGAAAACTGTGATAAGTTCGATCGCCTTTCTTGTTCGTCGTTCAAATATGAGGCCATACTTGGCAGGCTTTAACATTGATGCACCTTGGCCACTTTTGGTTTTTCGCAAGTTCATAGCTTTTCGAAAATTATCCCTAGTTTTAGTCCACCGTTCTTTGCATAGTGTACCTGCAACAAACAAAAGTATTCTATAATTTATTGTATTTTCTGTTTCAAATTTGTGGCTACTGGAAACTCGTTTCGAGCACTGGCTTTTTCTTTTCGACTCGGTGAGCGTACAGTAAGAGAAATAATATATTCAACTTGCAATGCAATATGCAAGGTTCTGCAACCAATTGTTATACCAGCACCAGATGAAAAGTTGTGGACTACATCAGAAAAATGTTTTCGGGAAAAATGGAACTTTCCAAATGCGGTCGGCGCTCTGGATGGCAAACATGTGTTAATTCAGGCACCACCACATAACGGATCAGATTTCTTTTGCTACAAAAAACATTTTAGCATAGTACTTTTAGCACTGGTTGATGCAAACTATAGATTTATCAGTGTTGATGTGGGCGCATTTGGTAAAAATTCAGATGCTGGTATATTTCGAAATTCTCTTTTGGGTCAACGACTGATGGACGAGAATTTCAATATGCCTCCCCCAAAAAGACTACCACAGACTCAAGTAACTCTGCCCCCATGTTATAATAGGGGATGAGGCATTTCCATTAAGCACATTTTTAATGAGACCGTATTCACGTGATGATGCTCAAGGAGACGAAGATAAAAAAGTTTTTAATTATAGATTGAGTCGGGCAAGAAACACGGTGGAAAACTCTTTCGGAATTTTAACACGAAAGTTTAGGATTTTTGAACGAAAACTGAGCATGTCCCCTGAACATGTTGTCTGTGTTGTAATGGCAATTTGCTGCCTTCATAACTTTTTAAAATATGATTCATGCCAATGGACAGAGAATGATCAACGCGTTTCCCTTTCCGACATGGCAGGTTTGCAGCGTTTAAGAGGAACAGGAGGTGTGGCTCGACGTGATGCCCTAATGTTCGAGATTCTTTTAAAGCATACTTCAACTCCGAAGTAGGGTCAGTAGAATGGCAAATGAGAAGAGTTGCGGCTGGAAGACGATTAGAGTAAACTAGTTATCAGTAGATAAATAAAAATTTAACTTACTATGTTTTTATAATGTCATATTACCCCAGTGCAGCACCACCGAGTCAAAAAATTAAATGAATTTTTCTCCAGCCATGTTTTATATTAATAAAATTTAACCTTCTTTTTCTCCGCCCCTGAAGGGGTTGAATAATAAAATCAACTAGTCCAAACCACGACTACTCATCAAAAATTCGATATAAAAAATTGGCTTTTTAAAAATTACATAAACATCAATGCCATTACAAAAACATTACGGCATGGCGATTTATTTATTACATTTTATAAACATATTATTTACTTACTGGGTTCATTCATTCTCGTTCCGATTTCATTCCAAATATTGTCCCTGCGAAGAATAGAATATTCTGGAAGCCGCAGATTGTAAATTTCCTCATACTCCTGCACAATCGTGATAAGTCTTGCTACATCCATAATTACTTTTAAATGTGAACGAGACGAAAGTCACAAACTATTAACAAAACAAAATATGCTCTTATAATAAACTTTGGAAAGAAAACCCCCGTGCCTGCGTGTACTTGTCGGTATTCGTACTATCAGCATCGGCAGTGTCCGCACGGAACGGATTTTGATTTCGTCTTTGGAATCCCGTTCGGAAATGCCGAGGTGCGGTCGCTTCGATGCCGATAGGTGAACGCAGTTCTATTTGAAACAATGTAGTTAATCAAATAATCCGATTCGTCCGATGCGTATCGTCCGTTTGACACCGATTAGTGGACGCGTACTTTTACAAACTTATTACAACAGCCGACAATTGTGCGTAACAAATGACAAATCTTCTGCGCATCTTGAATTAGTTTCCCAGGAGTGGATGTGAGGGAGAAACTTCGGGATATTCACCTAAATTTAGGGGTAAAAAATCTGATTTTGGTGACCTTTGGCCTTTAATATCCCACGTTCCTTACAGGAGATGATTTGAGACGTTTGACACATTGTTTACATAGTATACCAATTTACAGCTTAAACCCTCTTAAGGCACGTGAGTTTTTTAGGAGGTAAAATTATTTGGGGGTATTTTTAGCGGAAGCACTGGCTGTAGAAGGGACGGCAGCACCCTTTAGCGGCCCGGGCCCCACCTTGGGCCTTAGAAAACAAGCAAGCAGTAAGTAGACGAGAAATTGGTTGGTAAACCAATACCTCGTTCATTGGAATGATCTCCAGGGTCTAAAGCAGTCTAAGCTTCTATTGAGGGGTTGGAATGATGGTCATGCTAAGGCAGCTGTAAAACTACCAAGTAGTAGGTTAAGAAGGATGGCAGGACTCTTAACAGGACACAACAGTCTAAGGAAAGACCTCTATAACCCCCATGTAGGGGTTGCAGCATGGATGACGAAACATTGGTTCATGTTCTTGTGGGCTGTACTATGCAGGCGAATCTTTGTAGTCCCTGTTATGGCCCCTGGGGATACAAGCAAGCATCTACTAAAGAGGATTGAGTCCTTCATCGAAGTGGATGCATAAATAACCGGAATGGCACAATGGGCCCGCCAATGGCCTCAGTGCTGGAACCTTGGTTTGAGCTTGACTTGGCCGAGATTCGCCTGTATCTAGTAGTAGTAGTAGTAAAATGTGGATGCTATTAACACATTTCGTCTAATTTGAGATGTATGACCTATAAATTCGATTGAAGTGAGCGCAATAATCATAATGATGGCTTTCTTGTTATTCTATAGTGTATCGATTGATTGATTGACAACCAGTTATTTGAATATAAAATGGTAGGTGAGTTTTTAGATAAAATTGAAAATTTAGTTATTTGAAATAATGCCCCAATATTCAAATAAGATGTAATTTAAAAAAAAATAATTGATTAATAATTACCAACTTACTTTATCTAGAAAGTCTGATAGCATGAATTAGAAAAAAAAAGAATTATTAAAATATGAAATAGAACATAAATAACATATTATGTTCAAAATTACTAGTTTTGAGGAAATGGGTTTAGAATTTTCAAGTCACTTTACCCTTTCGTTCATGAATTAATTTGAAGAAATTAAAAATTCTAATTTTTTGGACAGTGATTAATCGATTTTTTTAGAATTTTTAAGACTATTTGTTGGAACCCCTAATTAAGGGTTGCAAGATGTAGTCAACTGACTAAATTGTGATCAAGTGGTAAATTTGGTTTGTAGGCAGTTGACTACATCGTAAACAAATTATATGGTTAGTTTTATTTAAAAAAACGATGGTTTTAAAAACAAATTCTTTTATTTAGTGTGAAAATTCAGGACACAATTTTTATTTTTTGTTAAACATAAATGTAATGCACACTTTTAACATTTTACTCATGAAAACCCTTTGCATTTATCCATTTTGCATCGGGAAAGATAACTCGCCTCTTCATGTATGGGCCAATGTTTCAAACCATCATAACGTACTTACTGTACAGGTCTTAATTATTCGCTCCTTTTTGAGGAAGATGGCTGATTTTCAGCTTCCGTTGGTGGGCGGACACGTTTTTTGTTTGGCGCTTTGTTGCTAATTATTAGGGCTTCCGCAATATGGGCTCTGGTGTGCAGTAGATCCAAGATATTTTTTTGAGGTATTTTTAAATCTGCAGCCTTCTGACGGTATTAAAATCAGGCATTTGCAGATGCTATATCTATAGCATGTGTAAACATCCTGAACGTCCATTTCTTTGACCGAATGAAAGTCCTGTAAAGTGCTATCATAAAGTCCAACTTATCTACCCCTCCCATTGATTTATTGCATGTCCTGACTACTTCTGGTCGTTGAATAAATACATACTATTTTTTTACTTTGTCCCAGCGTTTGCAACGATCAGCTTGACCTATACCTAGAAAAGAAGATGCCATATGCAGCGGCTTGTTATCAAACCATTTGGTTACTATGGTCTGACCATCTTCGCTGATTACTTTGTTCGTGGATCTACGTCCTTTCTTTTCCATATCTGCATCCGATTGCAATGGAGGTTGCTTAAATGTTTCACAGGTACTTCACACAATACATCAATACGGGTACATAGTTTTCTGAAAACTGCCCCACCCAATCCAAATACGTCTTTTTCACCCAATTCAGTAGTCGCACCCTGATATATTATAAAATCATATAAAACTAGCTCCACATAAGGCAAATATCTTATGCCCCACGGACTGGGCTTATTTTTTATATATTGTTTTACATCTAAGCTGCCTTTGCAAGGCACAATTTGTTCGTCTATTGCCAGCTCCGGTTACATGGTAGTAATAAGCATCTAGCTCTAATGGTATTGTAAAGTGGCCTCACTTTCCAAAACCTGTTTGAGGAATTTGGTTCCCCGGTTTATGTGTCGACAAAATACAAATGGTTTCTGATTGAGAAAAATCTATTCACAGCCATATTGTCGGCAATAATAGGTACTCTAATAACATATGCAGTATTCCAATAAAACTTTACCCAAGGATAATGTAAGTTTCCCATAATTATATGGATGCCAACGAAAGTATGTAGCTCGGTGACAGATGTAAAAGCAAATCGCGAATTCTGCTGTGTGGCATAAGAGTTTGTATATTGTCTGAAATAATTCCTCAGTAAAATACAATTTGAAAAAAATAAGATAGACTTTCAAGTTCCACTGCATCACTTTGCACCTTTTCCTTCCATTTGTAGCTCAGAGTCAAAAATGTTGCATTTTTGTTTCCATTTGATGTTTTTTCATCAGTCAAATCATTCTGCTTCATGAAATTTGCTATTTTTTCCATATTCATTTTTTTGCTGCATTGTTTGGACTCAATCGACTGAATTTCAACTTCAACTGTATGGTCAGGTTCAACATCAAGGTCAGCCATTACTTCTAGGTCGACATTATCTTCAATATTAAATGTATTGGATTTTAAAAAGTATCAAAATGTACCTAAATGTTGTAACAATATAACAAATAACACAATATACCTTGCTCACCAGGTGTATATCCAGTCAACTCATCATTGTCGTCACTAAGATATTCTATATCTGATAGAATATCAGCTATTTCAACAAGTTGCTCGTACGTTAACGGACGTTTGTAACTCATAGTAGCTTCTAAAAGTTAATGATTGAACAAACTGTACGATAACCTGCTCATAAATAACATACCATAATGATGTTGTATAGTCACAATGTAGTCAAATGACTACACCCGTTTTCAACAATTATATTTCACACAAAACTGTAAATATCTCCACTTTATCCAGCCAAACATTCACTAACGAATTTCTTAAAAGTAACAGACTAAAAATTACGTTGATAATTGCGACATCTTTTGAATACATACAAGAGTACTATTTGGGTAACAAATCAAAGTGTGCAGGTACCTGTCACATTCATACATTTTCGTTTTCTTTGTTTAGAATCTTAATGTTAGATGGCAGTGCGATATTCTGTTATGTACAGTGACTATATACGAGACAGTGGCGACAATAGGGTAACCCGTTTTTGATTGGCTGGCAGTTTGGCAGCCATATTGAGGCCAAAATCTCTTTGTTTACGTTTGGTGTATACGAAGTTTCTTATAATGCTGGTTATACTTGGATTAGAATTATTGGTTTTGTGCTTTTTTGGTGAATATTCAGTGAAAAAGAGGTGTTTTGCCTTTACACAATTGAAAGACTTGTATTTGGACTTATAAATAATCTTATTTCGAAACGGAAAATTCGTGATATTTGGTAAGCTAGCTTGCTTAACCCTAGAAATTGTATACTATTTATCAAGTTTTGATTTTTCTAGATAATAACATTTGAAATGCCGGGCTGTGCTGCAATAAATTGCAGCAATTCTGCTAAAAAAGGGTTTCTCATGAAACGTTTTCCTAGAGATCCATCTAGAAGAAAAGAATGGCTTATTAAAACTAGAAGAGATCATTGGACTCCAACAGACTATTCGTGTTTATGTGAGGTAGGTAGAAGCCTTTGTTTTACGACTTATAATTGTTATATCTAATTTAAAATTATTGTTTGTCGTTATTGAGATAAAATTGAATGTAAGATTTTCTTTAAGATTCATTTTGCTCCTGAAATGTGGGAGCGACCTCGTGTAGATGGCAAGAAAATTTTAAAGTCAAATGCTGTTCCTACAATATTTTCCTTTGTGGAACCAAAACCTAAAAGGAAATCCCCAGTTCCAAGGAAATTTATTTCTCCAAAAAAACCTAAACATTTGTCGGGTAAGTAGATATCTCTTAGTAATTACAACAAATCCCCACATAATAATGAAAAACTCTTAGTTTTTGTCCTATTAAATGTGTTTTGTTGCAATTATAGTTTAATCATTAGTTCTAGGTGAAAATATAGCTCTAGATGGACTGTGCTAGAGGAATCACCGGAACCATCTACTTCAAATTTAGCTTTGGATGTAGAATCAGGTCAACAATTGTCGATATCTAAAAGCAGTTTGAGTGAAGACAGTCTATCCACAGCTCCCTCGCCGTTAATATCAGAAATTGATCCAATTAGTGAAATAGCTCAGTTACAGCTTGAATTAAACAGGTACAAGAAGTTGTACGGAAGAGAAAAACGTAGAGCTTATCGATACAAAAAAACTGTAAGAGCCACACGAAAGAAGCTAATAAAAAAAAGAGAAAAAACTCCCAATTCTTCGGACTGTGAACTACTAAAGCAAATATTCAACGAAGATCAAATAGAAGCTTTAAAAAAGAGAAAAAATGGAAAAACAACAAAACTAATGAAGTGGACCAACAACACCGTTACAAGTTCTTTAAAATTAAAATTTAGTTGTGGTAGTAGTGGATATACTGAACTAATAAAACAAGGATATCCTCTCCCATCAACCAGAACTTTACAGAGAAAACTCCAGAACTTGAAGTTCGATTCAGGTATTCTAAATGAGGTATTTTCATTTTTAGAATTGAAAGTGGAGCAATTTTCAACTCATGAAAAGGATTGTGTCTTGGTTTTGGATGAAATGGCTATCACTCCAGGAAAAATATATGATACCTCCTTGAATAAATATTTTGGAGATGTGACTCTCCCTGAACATTCAGGCTTGGCGACACACATCTTAGTGTTTATGCTGGGAGGTATTACAGTACGTTGGAAACAGGTTGTGGCCTATTACTTCACCAGTGACTCTGTCAACGGAGCTGTCATGAAGAATATAATAATAGATATATTTAAAAAAGCCGAACAGCTTAATTTGAATATTTTAAGTATTACATCAGATATGGGTCCCTGTAATCAAGCTTTGTGGAAAGCTTGGGATATTAAAGCTGGAAAGTACAGTCCTATAAAATGCAAGATTCTGCACCCATTAAATAATGATAAAAATGTATATGTCTTTGCAGATGTTCCTCACCTATTTAAAAATATAAATCTATGTTAGTGACAAATGAAATCATCCAGTTACCAAATAATATTGTTCTAAAGTATGGACTACCCTCTAACATGGTCATGTCCAGTCATATCTCAGACATATTAAATCATCAGAAAGATAATTTTTTTAAACTTGCACCGAAACTCTCAGAAGAAGATCTCCTTCCGACACATTTTTCTCAAATGAAAGTGTCAACTTCAACTAATGTTGTTAGTCACTCAGTAGCGCTCTCAAATTTTTGGCTGAAGAACTTGATAAACCAGAATATTTAACAACGGCATGGTTTATTGACCAAGTAGAAAAATGGTTTTATTTAATGACTTCGAGACATCCTTCTTGTGCTCTAAGCAAATTTAATATTGACATTTATAAAGAAACAATATCATTTTTGGAAGGATTTATAAGTTTATTTTCAGATATGTTGGTTGGCTATAAAAAAATTTGGAAACCTTCACAAACGGGTGTTCTAATCTCAACACAATCAATGTTAGAACTACAGTCAGAATTATTGGAAAAAAAATTATGAATTTATTTTAACTAGCCGATTTTCTCAAGACTGCCTTGAAAATTTATTTAGCGTGTTGCGAAGCAAACAAATAGTACCGAATGCGGTACAAGTTAAAAATAACTTGAAATTAATATCTGTATCACAGTATTTAAAAAGTGGAAGTACCAGTAGTTACGAAGAAGATGAACGGGAGTTTCTTGGGGGATTATTGGATTCTCTTAAGGACTTAAATACAGTGTATGATGAAGTAAAACTTCCAAGTGAATTAAAGACTCCCTCATACAATTTAAATTTCAGTGAACTTAATTCGTTATATAATATTTCAGGATATATTTTAAAAAGTATTGTGAAAACTTCTAAAACTTGTGTTGCCTGTGTAGGTGCAGCAGGTTCAAAAAAACCAATATATAAGAAGTTTTCAAAACTCTCTTTAATCAAAAGATTTAAAGAACAATCCCTTTTTTTTGTGACTGAAGAAGTTTTTTATTATTTTTTAGAAATGAAATGTGTTTTCTTAAAATATTTAGATATTGTTTCACTCCAGAATATAGACATAAAAGAATTTTTTATAAAGGAAATGTCGAAAATACATTTCAATTTACCAAATTGTCACCAACTTAAAAGCAAAATAATTAATAGATTCACTGTTTTCAGGTTGAAAATTAGTTATAAAAAATTTAAATCCGCCTCAAAAAAATATAGTAGTAAGTCATTAGCAGGTAACTTGTTATGAAATAAAAAAGTTTTCCATAATTATCAAATAAAATCAATAAAAGACAAATAACACATCAGAAATTTTATTTATATCAATTTTTATAGTTTATAATCCTGACGATGCAAATGTAATTTAGGAAACCGATCAAGTAATATATGTTATATTTTTGTTGTTGAATTTGTTATTTATAGATTTTACTTGATAATTAACTGAATCTATGGTTATATTTGAAGACAATAACAGTTGTACCTATAGCAATATAATTTTTTGCATGATTTGTCCCCTATCATACTATACAAGCAATTAATATTCATTATTTTTTTGTATCATTATTTATCCTTATTATATACTAAACATTATTAGGTAAAAAAATAAAAATTGCGTGTTTTATTTAAATATACCCATTTCCTATCAAAATCAAAGATATATAATGTATATTTTCATGTATTTGTGTTTCAAATTGATAATTTTATCATAAATTTCTATATAAATTATATGAATTTGATATTCAAATTAGCCTCAATATGGCGGATGGGCGGAGCTTATACTCAATTGTCGCCACTGTCTTGTATATAGTCACTGTACTGTTATGTTGTTAGGATATAGTCAACTGATTACAATATGAATCAAACAGATACAAGTACTTTCTAAGATTATATGGGCTTTGAAGAATTGACATAGTCAATTGACTACACGGCGAACGAAAGGGTTAATTAATATTCTTTTTTTAGATGAAAGTACTGTTTATTTTATTTTTACATTTAATTTGGCTGGTAAATTTGGACACATGATTCATAGAAAATGAGTAACTTTTTTCGGAATCTTCGAAAAATTGAGGCACGTTCGACCTTTTATAAATAAAATTGCATATAAATCGTTACTTATGACCTTATAACATTTATGTTTTTCTGAAACATTTACCTAAAGGCATGTACGATATACTTTGTGGAAATATTTAGGTATAAAAGTAATATTTATTTTTAACCTTTTTGAAAAATTAATTTTTTAAATTCTTGGGTGTTAGGTTGTATATTTAATTAAAAACATTTTGTTGTTACTGATGTTTCTCAAAGTTTATTCTCGACTAAATTAAGTTTCATTGTTTACACTTTATAAATTAAAAAACACATGCACAATAGGTAAAAAAAACATTCATAAAACAACAGACACTTAAAGCAAGTACCATCGATATAAATTCTACGACATTATACAGGGGGGTACGGAAATACTTCAGGTGTATTATTTTATCAAATTATGATAAATCTAACTCAAGTTTTTACCATCTTGTTTATTGTTGACTGTATTATGTTCTTTTTTAATGTCTACCATTTCTGTCAATTATTATTGGTTTTTACGTGTACTGTATGTATGCCAAACTGTGCATTAAAATCTCCTAAAACTACTACTGTATCTTCTTTATGTACTTTCATAATCTCTTCCTCAAGTTTTTCGTAAAATATCTCTTTTTCTTCATCTTTTGCAGTTTCTGTTGGTGTGTATACGTTTAGGACTGATGAATTAAGTGGTTTTGCTTCAATTCTCAAGAATGCTATCCTCTCATTTACTGCTCTAAATTCCAACATATTTTCTTTTAGTTTATTTCCCACAATAAATGCTACTCCCTGTTGCCCTTCTTTTACTCTTCCTGAAAATAGTAGTTTGTAGGCTTTTTTTCAATTATTCCTTTTCCTCCCCACCTAATTTTTTGTAACGCCACTACATCTATTTTGTACCTTTCTAGCTCATTTGCAATTTCTTCCATCTTTCCATTTTCTAAGAAGGTTCTTACATTTCAAGTGCTAATTTTTAGTATGTTGTTTTTATTTCTTATTTTCTTCTTTTTCCTATTGCATTGTCCTATTACATAGCTTTTGTCATCATCATATCATCCAGATCTATTGTCTATGTTTAATATTTTTTTGAGAAGGCTCCTGTTGTTTTCTTTGTTTGCTCTGTTCCATCTTGATTCAGTGGAGATATTTCTGCTAATGTTCTTTTTACGGTACACGTTCTTTCTGTCCCTTTAGAGCCTGTTTAAAATCCCTTTTAAACTTAGTGATTCTCTTTCTACAAATCTAACGATTCATATATTTTCAATATCGGCTGTTACAAACGATCCCGAAACGAATAGGAAAAAACGCTAATTTTTTGCTAGCCCTAGCCGACTGACGTTCATTTCACATTTTATATTTTCTTCTTCCTTGAACCGTGTAACAGTAAACATGTAGTTCGCCACCATAATTAGTTAAAGTAGTGTTTTAGTGCATTAAGGAACCAAGCAAGTAAGATTAGATTTTCTTCAGTTGTATTAACTCGCATAAAATTGATGGCAATTGAACATTCAACAATATTTTTATATAATTAAATTAGTTACATTTTACATCGTTGCCGGCTCTCTTCCATCAGTGTTTCTAGATTTGTGTGTTTGTAATAACTTTATATTTAATTATTGATAGATTTGGAGGGAAAATATTTCAGTAAATTGTTTACTAAGTGAAGTGATATAAACATCCGGTCACTTCTGGTTTTTGTATACCTTTTCCTGAATCCTAGTCAATTGACTAATAAATCGTAATATAAGGTATATTTATATTATGTCTCGTTTTCATTAGTTTCCTATTACTCCCGTTTGACTTTTAAACCGTCTCTAACGGTCAATTTAGAGTGGTCCTTCGAGAACAGAATGCATTTAGCTATCGCATCGCTCAAGGATATGTAGGAACGGAAAAATATGATGTTAAATGTTTTCTCATACCATCGAACCAGCGCAGAATAAATCGAAGTTTTTATTCCCTTCCTCTACAGAGCCAAAGTCATCAAGTGTGTATTCTTTGCCATTAATTACCTGTTTATTATATTTTAAAAAAGCTCTTTCACCTTTTCCCTTTGCTTCTTTTAAATTTTTTACTAATTTCTTTCTCTCTTCTTCATATAATACTCGATTTTTCAGGAGTAACCAGAAAGCCTAATGAGTCCAATTTCTGTGTGATGGAGATGACCGATTGCTTTAGATTTGTCAAAGTATTTGGTAAGGTTTTATCGGAGTTATACACAACAAAGTCATCCGCATATTGGATTAGTTTGTAGTTAATTTCTTTATGGAGATTTGTTGTGAATATATTGAATAATAAAGGAGAAAGTATTGCTCCTTGAGGTAATCCTGTGGAAGTATTTCGAGGGTTTGTAAGTGAATTGTTTATATATCTGACATAAACTTTTCTATAATTAAACAGGTTACACATTACATTACAAATTCTTCTTGGTATCCCAATATTGATTAACTTTTCCCGTAAAAATACTAAGTCAACCGAATCATATGCTCCCTTAATATCGAGAAATGCTGCTCCTAAGTAATGATTTTTTGAGAAACATATTTGTGTATCGGTCACCAGTTGTAATATGGCGTCATTGGTGCTACATCCTCTTCTAAAACCATATTGACCCGAAGGAAGTGTTGATTTAGAGATCATGAAAAATTCTAATCTCTGTTTGGTAATTCTCTCAAATGTTTTCAATATACACAACAGCAAAGTTATGGGTCGATATGAGTCGGCTAAGTCAGGACTTTTTCCGTTTTTATGTATGGGTACTACTATTGATCTTTTCCAATCTTCAATGATATTATTATGAATCCAGACATCGTTGTATATTTCTATTAAAAACAATTTTGCGTTATGTGCTAAATTCCATATCGTGTCATATGTAATTTGATCTATGCCAGGTGACGTGTTATTGGTTTTTTAAGAGCGAATGATAATTCACTATAAATTATGGGTTTGTTAAATAATTCATGATCTGTATCATCTTCTTCTTCATTAATATTTGTAAATTCTTGAGATACTGAGCAAGGTGCGATTTTATTCATAAATTCCTCAACCCAATCTAAGTTTTTACATGTTTTGTTGTTTGAATTATTACCTATTGTGATTCTCTACATTCTTTTAGCTTGTTGCCATAATTCTGTACTAGTTCTATTTTTATTTAATTTATTACAAAAAGTAATCCAATGATTTTTGGCTTTTATTTTTAGGAATCGTTTTGTTGCAGCAATTTCTTTGTTGACTATAATGTAATTCTCCGATGAACTTAGACGTTTATATGCACCAATTGCTTTTTTTCTGCGTTCTGTTGCACAATCGCACTCAATATCCCAGCAGGGTGGTGGTGGTGGTTTGTTTATTTTAAACTTTTTTTTCACTGGTATAGCCACAGAAGCTGAAAGTTCTATACCTTTCATGAAATATTCATATTTTTCATTTATGTCATTGAAAGTTTCTGGGATTTTCTTAAAATTGCTTTGAGAAACTGAGTTATATTTTTTCCAGTTAGCTTTCTTAGTATTCCATTTTGTAATGGGATATATTATCGTTTCTATTTGAGCTCCTGAGTAAAGAAAATTAATTAGAATAGCATAATGGTCTGATCCTAAGGTATCTGGTAACACTTGCCAATGAATTCCATTTGCAATATCGGAAGTAGCGAATGTTAGATCAATCACTGACTTATTGCTTGTTCTTGAATCTTAGTTGATGACCCATCGTTTAATAGTATCAGTTAATGCATTTACAATGTTTGTTCCTGATGTATTGGTTTTGTAAGATCCTCATAATCCGTGATGTCCATTGAAATCGCCTCCAATTAAAGTGGACTGATCGGCATATTCAAAAAGTTTCATGAAGTCTTGTGTATTTATTTTAGCGTCTGGTGGACAATAAATTGAAATCAATGTAAGACTGAAGTCTGCGCCAATTATTTGAACTGCACAAGCTTGCATATTTTCATTGATATCCTGGATAACCTTTTCTTTGTATTTTATAGTGTTTTTTATTAGTATTGCCACCCCAGTGGTGGCATCAAGTCTATCTCTATGTACAATATGATAACCAGGAAATGTATAAGATTTATTTGGATTAAACCACGTTTCTGATATTAAAGAGATATCAATTCTAAGATCAGATAATATATTAATCAGACTGTTTTTATTGGATACAGCGGAACGTGCGTTCCACTGCATAATCAAGTTATTAGTATTCTTCAAATTAATCGTCAATCATAATAGTCTCTTGTCCAGGCTCTTCATTACTAGAAAATGCAATTTTTTTAATATATTTAACATCTATTGAGGAAAGTTCTTCGAATGAGTTTATTGAGCTGAGGACCTTTTGGATTGCTACTAGGACTTTTTCTGCTAGATCTTCTTGAGTATCGGAATCCTTAGGATTGTTTCTGGAGGGGTGAGTAATTGGTTTATCAAGTCCGAATCTGAATGGATACATAGGTGAAACATCGCCTTCTGTAATGGGGGATGAGGCTTTTCGTTTCTTCTGGCCATTAAATTCTGACTGTGTTACGCTGCAACTATTTCCATGATTTTCTGTATTATGAGTACTTGCTGTTGTTGTCGAGGAGTAGGTATTACTTTTTCTGTTTGGCGTTTGGATTTGGAAGAGAGGGGAACTCTTGTTCATCTAATGTCGTTAGTGTCTGAAATCTATTGTTGGTTTTGACTATATTGGCATAAGAATTGTTATTCATCCATTTAGCTTCTAAGAATGTTAAGTTTTCCTCAGCCATCTTCTTTTTAATTCCTTGTTGTTTGATATGAGCGGGGCAAGTTTTGGATATTGATTTATGTGTGTTAGTTTTTGTCTCATTATTACGTGTTATTTTTCTTTTAATTCTACTAATGTCTGAAATAGTTATAGGAGAGAGAAAGTTACTGAATAAATATTCTTCATCAAAAATAGTATCAACATTTTTTATTACTACTTTTCTATTTAGCAAATTATTTGGTATGTACACTTTTAAATGTTCATTGATCAGATCAGGATTAGTAACAAGATTATTAGCATCAGATATATTTTATTATCAATTTTCATTATATTTTGAATATTAAGTTTTTTGTGTAGGATATGACCTACGGCCATAGGATGTAATTTGCCAATATTTTGATCATTGACCCTTTCAATAAATACATAAACAATTTCCGAATATAAATTTGGTTTTTGTAAATTAAACACCTTACTTTTTTTGTTGTCTTTTATCACTAATTACTTTTTCGGCTAACTGGTTGTTGTTTTCTTTACCATTCAGGACAACTTTTTCAGTGTTGATAATTTGTGAGGGCACCTTCCCGTTATTTACATTATTATTGTTTGTTCCCCCTTTATCAGGGGGAGAATCATCTTCCATAGTCACTGTTACAGTCACTGAGTGTTATTTTCACTAATAATAAAATTGAAAATCCAACTCAAAACTATTTTATCAATATTAATAATATCCGCTTATATTCGACACTCAGAACTAACGTCTTTATCGTACCAAGTATAAATTTGAACTGCACTTTCAAGTTGAGGCTTTTAATTCGCACTTTGGAAATAGTTACTTAACTTTATCATTATGTGAACACTGAAAAAGACTACATAGTTCAAATTACACACTGTTAGACGTAGACCAGTCGACTGAGACCATCAAACAGAGTGGTAAACACAAGCAGATGTGGAGACTTTTGAGTGTTCACGGACAATCCCAATTAGTCGGCAAAAGGGAAAACCGTTAAAAACAGAATGCTGATGCTATAAGACAGCCAATCAAATGATAAAGATTGCTCCAACAAATTCCCATAAAAGGTTCTGGAACAGTGTTCCACCTGAAATAAACCCCTAGGTGTTCATGTAACTTTACAATCTAACATAGTTTTTTTCACAAAGCAGTAAAAAAATATATTTTTATCAGTTAAATTCGAGTTTAAGTTATACTTTTATTATGTTTAATAACGGCTCCAGTTTTTAAATAAAAAAATTGATTTTCAGCTACATTTCATCAACTCAAACAAATATATTAAAAGAGGAAACTATTTATAACTTTTTAAATATTGCAATAAAATTTCGTACATTATTCAGAGACACTCTGTAGTGGACATCAAAGTAAACATTTGCAGATAATAGAATCATTACTTTGAACTAAATAAATAAAATAATAAATTCGTTTTAAATGTTATTTGCCGTTAAAAATTAAAAATGGATAGATAGTTAAAGATATACTCACAATGTGTTAAATGTCCACCTATAGGGTCCCCTTTGAAATCAAATTCAATATCCAAAAACTTTCCCTAGAAAAATTCAAACACGTTAGGTACAGTGGAATTTTGATCATTCTTTTTGCTGTTTAAAAACATTATTATTAATTAATTAATATAAACATAGAACTTACAAATCTGGAAGCATTATCATTCTTCATTGTTCTTGCATTCCCAAATGCTTCTAAAAGTGTATTAGCTTGTACTAATTGATCCTTGATAAGCTTAGTTTCCGGACTATCTCCAGAAACTAGTACTAAGAACTGTAAGACTATTCTAGCTGCTTCTGTTTTCCCAGATCCACTTTCACCTACAAACATTAAAATAATAATAGAGACAAGGTTGTTATTTGTATTATAAAACATAATAATTTACCTGTTACAATAATACATTGGTCCTCATTTCTGTCATTGAGCCATCTATATGCTGTCCCAGCAACTGCATATCTAAAAAAACCTTTTGGAGTGTGTTTTATTTATCGTATTAAGATGACTTACATATGTGGTGGTAGCTGGAATGGTCCTCTTTTTACGTAAGCCTCAGCGAGATCGGCGGAATACAGGGCGAGTTTTTTATATGGGTTAACTGAAATAAGCACATTTCCTATGTAAGTATAAATGTGATCCCTCTTGAAACGTTGCTGTAAATTAGTTACAAAGGAGTCTTCAGTTAAGGGTTCGAGTAAAACAGAATCCCACGCTCCGATTTCTTGATCAAGGCTGAGCATCCTGGCCACAGTCCTGGCTGGAATGCCGCCAGGGCGGCATCTAGTCCTTAAATTGCTTTTCAGTGTGCCCCAAAATATCTATCACATCTAATCTATCAATGAAATAGTATTAACGACAGTCGTGTTAAATAACGGAATTTAAAACACAATTTTATCATTGTTTTGATTAGTAATTAGGAAAACTCGCCGATTAAAAACATTTTTAATTAAGTTAATAAATTAAACCTACTGCAACAGTACAATTTTGTTAATTTTTTATACAATTGTCATTTTTGACTTTGACAACACTGCAGTTTTCAGTTTATACAATACATTCATCAGATAAAAATCCCATGGGATAAAAAGTTTCGTATGCTCGTACAGTATTCTAAAAATAGAGAGATAATTGTCAATTGCAATACCGCATATGATGCGGTATTTATGTTGAGTTATTTTAATAACGCTATACCCAAAATTGATTTGAAAATAAGAGCTATTGCCATCACTGTTATTTAATAACGTAGCTCTCCGTTACGTAGGAAGTAAATGTAAAAAGAGACATAAAGCAATTTTTAAAATACATCACTTATCCTTATCCGTAACGTAACGGAGATACGTGACTAATCAAATAAGGTATAAAGCAAATGCGTTCGTAATGTAACCATTTCTTGGGTTTTAACTTTTAATCTAATAAATATTCCATCTGCTTGGATCTTCGTAGGAATTGTGCACCGATATTTCCCTCAGCAAAATAATAACGTTGCCACTGTAAAAAAGTCTTTTTCGTTTTAAATTCATTATTCTATATCAAATAAGTAGTTTGTTATGTTCATTAAAAATAAGGTTATGATTTTTTAGCATACAACATCACTTTTGTAGTTTGGCCATTGAAAAACGAGAACATAGAACATAAGAATGCAACACGGTACGTTAGGTACGTGTGACGAATTGATACGTTTCACGTAACCATGGAGAGTAGAGGGGAGGAGACTAACGGCTTGCCTTCGAATTGGCCACTTTTCATATACCAAAGTAGCTGGTACACAAATTCGCCGCCAGGTCCGCAGTGTCGCATTCTGGGCTTGGGAATACAAATGCAATTGTTATACAGTGAGAAATTATTAAAGAATTTTTATATATTGAATTCATTAATCGTCAAATTGTTTTGTGCCTGGTTGTAATACTGGTTACGATAATTTAAAGACATGGAACAAGAAAAATGGCGTGAAAAACCCAGTAAACACAGATACGTCTGATGTACATTTCTAAAACGTATCATCTGGACGTAAAGTACGTCTTATGTATGTACGTTTTTGTCTCGTGTATATATTATGTACGTACATAAGTGGTCATATGGGCACACAAAAGTACGTACTGAAGATGTACGATTTAAGTCATCTGATAACCAAAATAAGACGTAATTATACATATTGAGTATGTATTTATGACGGACATTTAAATGTAAAATGTACGTCTTTGGTACGTACTTTTGTGTACCCTTATACGCACCTACGTACGTAATCGTACGTCTTAAAAACGTTTCAAAAAACAAATTGAACTATTTAGGTTGTCTTATTTAGCAGTTTGATACATTTTGGCAGATAATATACTCTACCCAAAAACAAATATTTTCAAATTCCATCAAAATGCTCAACATCAGAATCAGAATATATATTTAGTAACATTCTGATATTCAATAATTTGATGAAATCCGAAAATATTTGTTTTTGGGTAGAGTATATTATCTGCCAAAATTTAGCAAAGTACAAAGTTAGACCTAAATAGTTGAACATTATTTTTTAAACTATATCATAATAAAAAAGTTCACTTGTAATTAGAAAAGGAATAAAAATTGTAGATTATATAAAAATACATATTTATTTTCTTAAAAAATATATACAAAAAAACACTTACGTATGAAAATTTAAAAAATATATATTTATAAAAAATAAAAAAATTAAAGAAAAAACATGTATGAAAAATGTTAACTCTGTACTCCTATTTGGCCAGATTTTCAAAGTTTGATAATTTTTGGTAAATTTTATAAGATAACATAAACTTGTTCATTTCTTCATATTTGAAAAAATAGAAATAAGAGTTACACCTTTTCACTACATAAGCATTTTTTCGTTCAATAAACAAAGTAAAATGATTCTAAAAAGTTAAAATTAAAAAGTCTTGCAGTTAACAAATATAAATATTAATTTTCATCACAGCCTTTCTTTTTTAGAGACTTTAGTCGTTCACCAGACCTTCTTAACCACGCTGATATGTGTGACTCAATATCTCTTTCATTTCCCTTTTCGAGGTTTAATGCTCCATCTAAAATTTATTAAATAGTAATTACTAAAACACCTTGAGACTAGTGAGACAACATTAAGAAAATTCGTGAGCAGATAGAAGCATATATGATTAAATATGAAAAGTGATCTAAAAAATACTAGTAAAAGGTTCAAATAAAATAGGCGACAAAAAACAGCTTCACTCTTTTATTCCCTTAAGCACTGCTTAAATACTTTCTTCTACATAAACTGCAAACTTGTATACTGTCACATAAAGTCAAATATATTAAATAAGCTAAAACATACCAATTACAAGTTTGGCCACTCTCAGGCTATAAAAGCTAGATTTATCCCTTTTTCCTAACCAACTATATTTTGCAGCTAGACCATTAGTAATTAGTCTACTCATCACTATTCTGACAAAATCATAACCATCTCTTCCTCCTATTTGGGAAATTTCAGTGATCTACAAATATAATATATAATAAAATCATTATATTTTTCCCTGCGTTGATAAAAAATCGAATTTAAGTATACTTGGATTATTGGATCTTTACCTGTCCGTCATTAATATCTGATAACATGCCACATAAGATGTCAGTTATGTTATCAGATATTAATGATGCACGGATGAAGATCCAATAATCCAAGTATATAAAAATATTACAATAAAACATTATCATGTCAGCACCAAGAACATTGATCAGATATTAAACACTCAATCAATAGCAAGAAATGCAGTTAAAATAATTTGGTTACTTATCGCTATTTGAATATAAGAATACAAATTAATGGTTTACTAAAGGGAACGTTGTGCCATCTGCTAAAATTGTAATATGAAGGTTAAAAATAATCAGTGATACATCAGATTTAACAAGCAGTTTCAACACTGACAATAAACTAAATGTACTTAAAATTTTAATGGCTAAACTACTTTTGTGAAAACACTTACGGCATTTTTAAAGTTTTCAGCATCTTGCAAATATTCATTTAACTGTGTTAACTCTGTAACAATTTTGCAAGGTAGGGACAGTTTCTTAAAAATGCTATCTTCTGAACTAGTAAATTCCTGTACAGATGTTTTTTTCAAGCCTCTGATTTCTAACAATAAGTCACTAACCATATTTTTAATTAAATAATGCTGCCTCAGCACTTCTTTTATATAGTCATCTAAAAACAATTTAAATATATTAGCATATTATGATTTAATTAAAATAATAGGAAGTAAAAATATATATCATTTTGTTAAAAAACATGTGATACTGAACAGACCATATTACACATATTTTACACTATTTAGGTGCACTTACTATTTTTTGTACACTGGTTACAAGTATTTTTTTCTGATGTAGCTGTAGATACAGGTGTGACACACAGAGTATTTGAAGTTCTTAGTTTTTGACTGGAAGTCGTTGAGGGTGTGCGAGGCAGGTCCGAAGGAGGTAGTTCATCTAAAATAAATAAAGTATTAATTATTTCCCTTACCTCCCATACTACAAAAAGATTGTGATAATGTCTAATAATCAGAGTAATATAATGAAACCTTTTTTCGTATTCGAATGTTTTAAATTCCGTTTAAGTTTTGGTGGTGTTCTTATAAAAGAACAACTGATGTTGCCTTCATCATCTGAGGAAGATAATATACGTTTATTAGCTCTCCTTGTGCGTTTGTTTATTTCTTCTCCATCAGTTCCTAGATCACTTGTCTCTTCAGCTTTTCTGCATTTCTCACGAGCTAGTGCATAATCATCTACAAAAAATATGTGTATATATATATTCAAAATCAAAACTGAAAACAATACCATAAGTAGCATCTCTAAATGTTCTTATTCGGAAGGACGGCCAGCAGGTGTTAATTGGATCATGATTTTTAATTGCAGTTGTGGTTTTATCAGCAGTAAATGGAGGCCACACACATTCATTTGTTCCTATGATCCATGTTGATGGTACTACTGCCACAGAACCCTCTGCTTCAAAAGCAACTACAGTCCAAGTTTTTGGTTCCATTATCTTAAAATATAAAAGGCCAAGCAGATAAAAATGATTAACAATAATAATTCTTAGTACATAGTTCATTTGTGAACATTTAATAAAAAATTAAAAAGATTCAAGTTTAATTTGTAATAAACAATCAATTAAGATGAATATGTTTTGCTAAATGCTTTTGAACAACTTAGAACTAGAAATTCAAAGAAAATAATTTTTAAAAATTAATATGTATGTAGCAGCGGAAAAACAACAAACTTCTCATTAAAACTAATTTTAACACATTTAAAAGCTATTTCATTAACATTCCAAAACTTCAAATCACCCAATTCATCAGTAAGAAGATAAATATCAATATCTGAGGAATTACATGGTTCTATAAAAAAATTTTGTTTTGATAAATATTCCCTTCCTATAATAAAAATTTCAGTACTAGTTGTTACATAATTTTTAATATCTATAATGGTGCCATTAAACAAGTAACAACAATTATCTGATGGAAATAAGTATAAAGTAAAATTTTCAAATAATAATTGTTCATACTGAGAAACTATTGGTAAATTTGAAATAATAGGTCCATTTACATGTATTTTTTGGGTACAAGGAAAATGTTTCACACGCTGTGTATTTTTGCTTAAATTCTGTAACTCATGTTTTCTATTAATTACTTGTTGCAATGGTTTTGATGCTTTTCGTACCAACCTTTTTATAGTTTGCATATAGTTTTCAAATTCAAATGTACTGAACTTATCCAATATTCCAAACTCTTTAACGTCTTGGGTAATATGTAGTAAGTTGTGAATGTTATGTGATATATTTTCTGCTCCATATAAAATACTAAATGTACTAACAAAGTATTTTAGCAATTGTTCAGCATAATCAATAAATGGGAAATATTTTTCATTAGATAAAATCCGCATTGCTACATGTAAACAAATAAAGTTACGATACATATCTGGAGTTAAAACATTTCTAAGAACAACTGGACCAGTGTAGAATAAAAATTGTCGAAATTCTGAAGCCTTCCACCTTTTGCTTTCACTTAAACTTCGGGGTTTACGGCTAAATTCTTTAGGAATATTTTTTACCTGATTGATTAATAAAATACTCAAATTACTTATCTGACTGTATGATAATTTGTGAGGTGGTTTTCCTCCTATCCATAATGCGACTATTATTTTTTTCACAACTCCTAAACAAATAAGATGCATGTAATCTAAAGGAAAGGATTTGATCATGTCTATAAAAGGTATTTTTTCAATAATGGATGTTCCTGTATGATGATGTTCTTGTAATTTTTTTCGAAAATCTGAATCTAGTCGTAACTTTAGATTGGAAATTTCTGGGAAACAAACATTGTTAGAAATGTAGCTACCCTCAATTTCACATTTAGAACAGGACATATATCCTGTATGTCCCTTGGTATATTTTATAAAAGATTTTGCTGGAACATCAGCCACAAATCCTTTAATTCTGATTGTGTATAATTCATTATTCATTATTAAACCATTTGTTGACAACTTAATACACTCATCTACAAACATTGATAAGAACATGTTAGCATCTTTTGGCTTCTCGTAGCCATGATAGAGTCCAACTAGTTGAACACTAGATTTTTTGTTGAATAGACTGCACAAAATGGGATAAAATTGACTACCTGAACTTTTGGAGATAGGCAAACCATCAACATTTACCAGAATTTCAATATTCTTACAAACCAATTTAGATTGAGAATTAATGAGTTCTTTAATAGAATTTTCCAGACCAAAATGATGATAATATCCTGGAACAATTGCTTGAACTTCTGTCTGCCTAGGAGTGCTTAAAAGTGTTCTAGCATCAAGTGGTAACTCTGGATGATATTGCTTAAGTGCTTTTAAAAGATCATCAATAGCATTGTGTTTAATATTATGATTAAGAGCCCACTGTGAAATAATTTCCGAAAAAGATTGTTCATTACATTTTTGATCAAACGGAATATCAAGTTTGGAGTTTAAAACAATTTTATTTATCAAAAATTCGCTTTCTGAATTATCCAAATGTTCAGAACTAGAAAGTGAATCACTAAAATTTGCGGAAGTAGGATCATCGTCCGAAATTGAATCCAGAGAATTGTTTAAAGATGATGCAGTCGGAGATTCATAATCTAATAAAACTGCTTCAAGATTAAGCATATCCCTTCTTGCTCTTTTATACGGTTTTCTAATATTAGTGTTCATGTTATAATTACCTTAAAGCTATATGGTACTTACCGTGTACACTTCAATGGAGTCGTTAAGATAAAAGGACTTATATTACCCGATTCGCCTTTATATACTTCTAAAAAGCGGGAAAATAGTGTAAAATATTCCCCCGAAATCATATTCACTCACTTTAACTAGTCACATTTTTAGTTAAAAAGAATAAAGACAACAGGCACACAAAAGCATAAACTAACAAAATCTTTGGTTATGTAATGAAAGACCGTATTCTTCTTTCTGTATTAACAATTGGTGTGGCCTTTTCTTCCGGCAACAGCTAGCCAATAATATGGGTGGTATATGGTAGGTCTAAACGTTTTGGGTTTCTGAAATTCTCATACATATTTTATTCCAAACTAATACTTTTAACTTCTGTATTACAAATATGTAAAAACAACGCAATATGCTATACATGTCGAAAGCGCCATAAAATGTACGTACATAGTTTGTATTTCCAAGACGTACATAGTAGATATAACTATGTACGTCTTTAAGACGTACATTTTAGAACAAAGGACGTAATTCGGCCTTTATGACATAAAACGTACGTACACAAAACGTACGGTGTTATCTGGGAACCCTAGTTTATTCCGACCTCGCACGGTAAGTGAATCTTGAAATTGTAGTCATTAACTTTAAATATTAGTCTTAAAATTGCTGTTCAAGCAACCCTTAATAATATATAACAATCTATGTTTAAGGACGAAATTGTTAGAAATTGGGAAAATGCTATTAGGCGGGCAGACAGCTGTGTGTGAATTACATTTTTTAGATAGTGATATTGAGCGTTTTTACACAACTACGGTCTTAGATGGATCTATTTTTCAAATGAAAAGAGGTACTCTCAAGATAAAGGAAGATTTTTCCATCTTTTCCAAAATATCTGAATAATATTCAACAAAAAAACGCAAGTTGCCCACACAACGAGATTCTATTTTGCTACCTAAGAATAGAAATACTAAAGCATTGGTGATAAATACCGAACAGGATGGAACAGTACTTGAGGAGCTTCAAGATTTGTTAAATTATGAAAATTTGCCTTCCACTTCTCAGAAATCGCGAAAATTGACAAAGGACATATTAAGCAAACTCGTAAAACTCTAATAAACATTAAAATAAATTATTACATTCTTGTATTAAAGAAAATATATCTTGTAGTAAATTTTTCGTAGTATCTAATGTAAACTAATATGAAAATTAACTTTGAAATTTTGTTTTTGATCAACAATGGGCTTGTCCTTTGACACATATGGAAAATGATATGGGACTTTTCTTTAGCGAAGCAAAGGAATTTCGGACAATATATTAACTTCAGCAGCTATTGATTCAGCTTTTTTTATAAGTGAATCAAAACTTTCATCAGTATTCTTTTAGCAGATAGCAAATTAAATTTTTCGAGACAGTTACACATTCGGAAATTTTAATTTTGGGATTTGGATACATCATACTAACAACGTTAATTTTTTATAGGTCGCCCCAAATTATGGATGAGCAGATAACTTTAAATGAAATAAATTTCTCTACTAAAGTTTGTGTTATGATTCTGGTTTTTAAATATCTTTTTTAAATTTTTATTAGTTCATTAAGGCTTTTAAACATTTTTATTATTTAAAATTAAATGTTTAATTGCAATCTAATGAAACATATTTTGATTTACTTAAACTCAATTTTTTTGGATTTCGCTTCTTCGCCGCCAATTAAATTAATTGTTATTTCATTTTGGAAGTGCACCTCTAAACAATGGGGTAGTATGCGACTTTTAATATAATTCAAATTGTCTAACATGTATTTCTTTAAAATTCACATACGCATTTCAAGAATTCTTTTTTTATAATTTATAAAATGTTTAGTTAACGAAAGGCCGCTACCTATAATTCCCGCCACTCTGTGCAATTGTACATACGCCTACTGCACCACCGCTAGGAACGGCGCTGGGCTGACTAATAATTCAAATATAATGGGGAAAGCACAGTGTCCTTAAAAACAAGTAAGTTGGTAACAATCCTATTTAAAGCTAGGCTTATGATTGTAAATATAAATTACAAAAATCTCAATATTTTCCCAAAAATTTGAGCAATTACTAAACATTCTAATTACAGTTACATGCATTTAAATAGGGTAAATGGCGAAACATAGCCCAGAGCCGAACACATGCGCCTCTGGTTTGGAATTTCAAACTATTATGGAACATAAATGTGTGCCATTTGAACTTGACAGCGCATATTGTCGTTTAGTCTCCTCCTTTCTAACCTCCATGCACGTAACGTAACGAAACCCACGTATCGCTTCTGCACATGCGCATTGCGATACGGATACGTATAAGTGGTGATTTTTAAAACTGCTTTTTGTCCCTATTACGTATGGATGAAGTTCTTGAAGCGGTGATCTTAGCTGGAGCTAATGATAATTATATTGAATATATGGTTTTGCATAATATACTTGGATTGGAGCAAAACCAAATAGTAGTTCCCCCAGGCCCTATTATTGAATTTCATTTAGATAATATGCAAGAATATTATGTAAAAGGGAAGGTAAAAGGTTGACAGATGAGGCTATGGGAATCCACGAAACAATTTATACTTCCACTTGTAATTCTGTTAGAGATTCGTGTTACTACATTATAAAAGAGACAAAAGCAAAAGAAAAGTACATTGCTTTTAACTCCTTTACATAGGAGTTACTGGATACTGTTAAAAAGAGTTGCATATCCGAGAAGGTTAAAGGATATTCAACATTTCTTTAATATCTGTCAACTGTGCAAAACAATTATGTGCCGTATTTACAATAACGCTCAACGGTACTTAACCGTAAATTACACGAAGCACGTTATTAGCGTTGGACACGTAAAAAAGTGAATTGCGTCAAAATACCGCAAGCGTAATTACCGCAAAACATTTGTAACCAAGCAATATCTCTCTAAATATAAATTTGTTAAGGACCGTTATAATACTTTCCGAAGTTCATACTAGAGCTCTTTTCAAAACATTCCAATGCTTAAAGAGTATCTTTAATTATAAACTCTACACATTTACAGATTATTATTATTTTTGAACTCTCCTTCTATTGACTATAAGTTCTCATTCTTAAGTCAAACTAACGTAGGTATGACTCTTGGAGTTCATAAATTGAAATTGTATGTAGACATGACAAAACTATCATTGTAGATCGTAGCCTAGTCTGTGATAGGACGAATTTGTTACATTCTCAGATTAACTACTAACGTACTAGTGCAAAACTTCTGTTAACAAAACCAGATTTAACTTATTAAATCTTTTAGATTAACTGTTTGGCTTGCACCGTCATTTATTTAAACTGAATTAAAATTAAGCCACAGTTCAGGTAAATTTTCTATAGGCTGGTACTGTGATTATCTTCACTTCCATAATACTTAACCTAGATTCTACTTGTTTCTTTTTTTTTGTGGCGTATAAGGTATATTGAATTTATTTTGACAGGTCGTTGGATTGCCTAATTGAAAATCAACCTAACCTAACCTATCCTTTATCTATGGTATATAATCTCAGTCACAGTATAGGCATTGTATAAGGATAGGCCTATCCTTATACAATGGGATAGGTACCAAACATTTGTTTTTTTTATTGATGCCTCATATTACCTATTTAAAATACGCCCCAGCGTGTTTAAATCGAACTTTCAAGCACGCGCGTTTTTCAAAGTCCCTATGGTAACAACAACAACTCGACAAACGTAAGTATCAATGACAACTTTTTTATTAGTTTTTAAATTGTATATTTTCATTGTGAACCAATATCTTATTTGGTTCTTTCTGCAAAATTTATTTATATATTCATATATACATTGTATCCTTTTAAATATAAATAAAGAAACTTTTATCTAATTTTGACATATAAAGTGACATTTTTCAAAACTGACTTCTGTTAGCAAACGTCACATTTTTCGTAACCAGTTATATAATGAAAAATATTATGTAACAGGTGATGAAAAATTAATTTTATCACCAGTTAATAAAAACAAGAGAGAAAAAAAGAAAGTTTAATGTCATATTATTGAAAAATAACAACAACTAGAACTGAAGAGAACTACTAACAATAAGAACAACTGGAATAATTCACATTTTATTTTATGCATTATAAATATTTATGACACATTTCGAACAGTTTGTTAGGTTAACCCCTGCAGAATTAGAAGTTGATGTAATTTCGTGATGAATAACTGATCTTGAACTTGAGGTGCTTGATTCACCAAGAATATCAGTGGCAATCCTTTTCTTATTTTCTATTAATGGTAAAATGATAAAGAAAAGTCTTGTCTTGTGTAATATTGGTTGCATAACTTGTAGGAATCAAAAAGTGCTGTTTTCAAATCAGAAATAAATTAAATTTTCTTTTTCTGAAATGGACTCACATAAAATAAACTAAACTTTCTTCTTGTCAAAATTAGATAAAATCTTGTATGAAACACGTTATGAAATGCTTGTTTGTGTAACTCGTGTCATTTTGCGGGACCTCGCTCGCCCCGCTACGCGCTGTTCGCTCGTCCCGCAAAAATTTCACTCGTTACACAAAATGATGCATTTCATAATTGGTTACATAAATAGCTATTTGATTATTGATCTGACAGCAGTACCTCGTAACGTCAAATAAAAATAAATACTATTTTTAGGATGGACTTACACGACACTTGGCTGGGCATCGAGGACGGACTTCCATTTTTTTGTAGAAATAATACACTAATAATATTTTATGATTTCAAAGTGCACCAATAAAAAAAATAGCGTAAAGTATTCGTGGATAACTGGTCTTTCAAACACTTGCTCTATTTCGAGCACTCCTTCTGCGCTGTCGTGCTCGAAAAATCGCGCGTGTTTGAAAGATCTCTTTATCCACTTATACTTTAATATACTAATATGTATTTGTATACTGTGTCTCAGTAATTACTATTTCGTTTGTGCAAAAATCATAGGATAGTAAAATCTTCTGTCGATAATAATAGTATGCCGAGCATTGACGTAAATAAAGCATGGCCCTGTGGACATGGGAAGACAGGGTTTAGTGCAAAACTACCATTTAAAATTCTGAAATGTGTTAATTAAATACCTAATAAATATTTTTTAATTATTAATTATTTTTTATGACCACTGATACTTAACAATTTTTATAATTGGCTAGGATAAACTAGAAATAGGTTTAAGGAAACAAATAAAAAAGCTTGCTATTTTGTTTACATATTTTTTGTGTATTTTTTCTCTTTTCTCAAATATTTCTTTATTTTATAGTATAAACATTGCAATTAATTTAGGTTTAATAATAAAAATTAAATTCTCGCAATGTTTAAAGATCCGAAAAATGGCTAAATAAGTTCTCCTTGAACTAAAAAAATAACGAGAAAAATAATCTAATAAAAAGTAGGATGGTTAGGAGCTGATTAATTGGTCATATGGTATGGTTTATAAACAATAAGGAAGTAGTAATTATGTACTTTTATTTTCCAGTTTTTTTTCTTTATCAATGACCAAAAAATAATGACTCTATGAAAAACTTACAAGTACAAGTCGAAGGAATATTCTAGTTGATCTTCTATTATTTCCAGAGGTCATAGAACTGTTCCTTTTAATAATCTGAATCTTCTAAAAAAACTAAATTCATCAAAATAATTTGATTCATAAATACGCCTAGGAAAGCCGAAATCTATAATTTCCAAAGTAACTAAGTCATCCTCTAAGAAAAGTCCTTCCAAATCCAAATAATCCATATTTTTATACAAAAAAATACCACTTGTATAGGCAGCGTAGGCGTAGACACACACAAAATGTACGGTATTCAAAGCATTTAGCCTTAAATTTAGTATAATCCCTAGATTTTGGGAGACTTAAATTAACAGCTAATTAAGGCAATTTAATTCGGTTTAAGTAACGGTGCAAGATAATCAATTACTTAAACCCTTTGGTTTAGGCCGTAAACCATAGTTAACTAAAACGGTGCAAGCGGATCTCAGACTACGTATCTTTGCTTCTCTAAGAATGAATCGAGATTCATTGATTGTTCGATGTTTTAGATCTACAATACTTACTGATTTACTTATGTAAACTCTGTAAGCAAAAATCCGCAGTGACAAAGTATGTTAAATTTTAAATAACAAAGTGACTGATAACTTCATAAAAACGATAAATCTAGCAACATTGTAAATGTCCCAATGTCCAGATCCACAGAGCGATCTCAAAAGAGAAAGAGAGTAATGGTTAGACAGTAGACAAATTAAAATTATTTTTTATATTAATTTTCTGCTATATTAATTTATATAAATTAAAAATATGTATACCCGTATTTTTAAAATATACAAAATATCATAAATTAATATTATCGTTATCGCTGTTCTATAAAAACTGATCATAAAGAGAAAGTAATATATTATTTGATTTTTGTCTATGCATTTGTGACGTTACAGAACTACGTTGCCTCATTTGTAAAAAAATCACGACTGTCGGAAATCAGCTTTTTCAAGAATTTTGAATGCGTTTTCAAAGACTAATCTCCAATATTTTTATAAAAAAACTACGGTATCGATAGATAAAGTTTCAAAAAAATGTTTATTCAAACATCTAATACCTGATACATTATTTTGTTAATAATTTAAATAATTCTGTATTTAACAATTTTATTTCAATTTTAACATCGCTGGTAACAGTTATCAATTAAATGCTAAACGAAAATTCAATTATTACTTTAATTTTAAATGATTTATTCCTTTTTTTGCTCAGCATTTTCAGTAGCTTCTTCAATTTGTCCATTGGTTACTTCATTAGATTGTACTTCAACTATTATTTCATCCAAAGAAGTATTCTGAACAACACTTTCTGTTGATGGTTCTTCTTTGATCTCTTCAGGTGTTATTAGTTGATTGGTAACTTTAGGTAAATGTATTTCTTTATTTGCAGAATCGACGTTTTCTATATCATTATCTACAGTATTTGAAGTAGTATCTGAAAGTTTAACTATATTTTCTTCAGGAACATTCCCAGGAGGAGTATTGATGATTCCAGCTTCATTTTCGTTTTTAATTACTACTGTAGCTTCTAAAGTTTTGTTATCTTTATTTTTCTCTCCTTTTAAATTATCAATTACACCTTTAGCTAGTTCTCTTTCACTATATCTTTCTCTGAGGGCAGTAAATAGACATAACTGAGTTTCGTACTCCCTTTTAAGCTCTGCATTATGTCTAATCATCATTTCTAATTTCTTGTGCATGAGATCGTAACGTTCTTTCTCTGCTCTTTGTTTTCCTTCCATTGAACTTATTTTTATTTCTAGTTGTTGCACTTCCAAGTTACGAATCTCCAGCAAATCTTTTGTTATGCGGATGACATCTCTTAAAGATTCTATTTGTTGAGTGAACGCCTCTATCTGTAACTCTTGGTTTTTTATTACTTTCGTTTTTTCGAATATCATACTTTTTGCTTTTGTTAAAGTTTTTTCGGATTCTGTTCGGAGAAAATCCACGTCTTGAGTTTGTTTCTCGTGAAGAGATTTATATCTTTTAGCTTGCGATGCATCTTCTTCCATTTGGGACACAAGCATTTTGTAAACTTGAATTTCTGCATCTTTTGTCTGCAATATAAAATTCGATGTTAAGATAATCTATTGATTATTTTTGTAGTACAATATTTGAATTTTATCGATATATAACTCGTCAGAAACGACCCCTCGTATGATAAAAATTAATAGGGTCTTCTATTATTACTTTGATCTCAGTTAAACTGTATGTCAAAACTATTAATAGGCAATTAGAATATCAACACGTTAAGCAGTATATTCAATTTAATTAAAGAAAAAGCAGGGAAAAAGTATAATTCTACCTACAAATTATCAATACATAAAATATTTTCTTAGGTTCTTTACGAATTAAACATTTTTTTTGTTTTTATTATCGCCTACATAACATACATACCTCCAAACGTTTTTCCAAGTCGCTAACTTTTTTAATTAATTCTTCTTGGTTGATTTTTGGAGCCTACAAAATAACGTACGTTTGAATTTTTCGCAAATTTTCATTATTTGTTCAATTAAAGTATTACCTGAACCTCTGCCATTTTGATAAATTAATGCGTATAAAACAGAAGTGTTAACAACTCGAAACTTTGAGAGAAAAGGAATATTTTTAGAATGTAGGTGACTTCTGGATCATTTATTTTTAGAAAATTTCTCTTCATCTAATACGATATTTTTAAATTTCCCACTAATTTTATCAACTACTGTGATGCCAGATCTACATCACTAAATATGTTTCAATCCAGAACAGTTTATACACAGAACTAAAAGTTTCAGCGCAATACTACAATATGCTGGATTACACTATTAATTTTGAAGCTGAATACATGATTCATTTGCAGAATAGTGCGGCGTTTGAGAAACAGTCTTTCAAAATCTTATTTTTTGACACTATTCAGCGTCAAAGACAATTTATGGTGTAACTGTTTAACCTAGAATTTTATTTATATAACTAAAAGCTCCGGTTCAATACTTTAGGAACAATATACTAGTTTACACTTTTAATTTTGAAACTAAAAATAAAGAATAGTGTGGCGTTTGAAAAATAGTTTTCTAAAATCTCTGTTTTTGATATTATTCAGCGTCATGCATCTGGTTTAACAGGGAACAGTTTATACACAGAACTAAAAGCTGCACTCACGGGCTTAAAAACATTTTTGTTCATAAGTCAGTGGCTGCACCTCAATTATTCCGGAACAATATGCTAGCTCACACTTTTAATTTCGAAGCTGAATACTAGTTTTTGAAAATTCATTTTAGGTACTAGTTGAATCAAAGTGAATTTATGGTGTTTTTAGTGTAACCTTGAACCACAATCCACTCAAAATGATCTGTGCCTAGAACAATGTGCACAAACAACTAAAAGTTTCAGTTCGATGCTTATTTACAATTTTAACTTGAATAAATACATAATTTCTTCATAGATTAGAGTGGTGTTTGAGAAATATTTTTTTAAATCTTAATTATGACTTTATGTAGTGTCATCAAAAATCTATGGTGTATTTTTTATTAGAACAGAGCAGAGTATTTACAAAGTGGTGTATTATTTGACAGATCAGTCCTAATCCATACTAATTTTTTAGGTTTGGCAATGCTGTAATAAGATCACACTTTACGCATGCTATCGTTCTTTTCTTATTCTAACCTTAAAAGTATTTGACAATGTAAATTTCTTGTCATCTCTAAAATTCAAACAACTGAGTATTTTTATTAAAAACTATTAATTCAATATAGAGTGCGTTATGTTTAAACGAGAACTTTAAATTAAATTAAAAAATACGTGATACTGCTTATCCTACATCGACCTTTTCATTTTTTCCAATGTGGTTGTATATTTGTGGATAGTTCTCAAGAAACACATCCGTCAATCATATAATCATAAAAGCAAATTAACATTTCGTATCAAATACAAGAGGTACAGTATTTAATGTGGTATTTGAAGTATATTATTGTGTATAAATAAGTAATTGTAGGTTAAAAAATGGAGGAATACACTCGGGAACCTTGCCCTTGGAGAATCGTAGACGACTGTGGAGGTGCTTTCACAATGGGTTTAATTGGAGGAGGAGTTTTCCAAAGTATAAAAGGATTTCGTAATGCACCTTCAGGAATAAATAAAAGACTTGTAAGTATAATGTTTTATTTAGTATTTATTTAAAATTTAAAACAAGATTGAATTATTTATCTTTCTTGCCATGTTGTAACTATAGTTTGCTCAGAAATATTACGAAAATTGGTTCACTAGGGTTTTATAAGGAATTTGTAATAACAATATTTATTATGCAACATTAATAATATTGCCTATTTTGTTGTAAAGCAAGAGAGGGTGATGAAATATACATTTGCATCGTCGGACGATGATAATTTGTATCGAAACAATTGTCAAATTTCTTAGAGTTTTTAACATTTTATCAGTATATTGTGGAATTATCTAGAAACAGTTTCATTTAAAACAGTAAGTAGTATATTAAAATGTTATTTGAACATTCTAACTCGATTCAAATCCTTTCAGACCATTCTAAATAATTCCATATCACCTTGGAACCTTTAAAATTACTTTAGAACATCCTTAAATGTCCCAGAACATTATAAAAGGTTTCTTTTGTCCAATCTAGAGTATTTTAAAACGCATTTTGAATATGCTAACTTGGTCCAGATCATTTCAGAATATTCTAAATTGTTCCTTTTAATCTGGGAACATTTTTAATAACTAGTATGTTCTAGAACATTCTGAAAAATCAAAGAACATTCTAAAAAATTGTTTTGTCCAATATAGAGTATCTTATAACAATGTATAAACATTCAAACTCAATCCAGATCATTCTAAATTATTCCATATCATCTGGAACATTTTAAATTACTCTTGATGTTCTAGAACATCCTGAAACAGAACATTCAAAAACATCGTTTTGTTCGGTATAAATTATATTAAAATGCTTTTTGGACATTGTTGTTTTGAAAATTCCCATGTACAATAGGAATAATTAAAGAGATACTCAACCAGCTCAAAACCAAAATGACACACGACATAGTGATAAAAAACGAAAAAAATTGACTGACAAGGAAATTTCTGTTTGTATTTGTAGATTGGTAGCTTAACAGCTATAAGACAGAGGTCGCCAATAATTGCAGGAAATTTCGCTGTTTGGGGAGGCGTGTTCTCCTCTATAGATTGCGCTTTAATCCAAGTTAGAAAGAAGGAAGATCCGTGGAATTCGATAATAAGTGGGGCAGCCACAGGAGGTACTTATGCGTTAGTAAATTCTTAAGATATTCTAGTTTCTGGATTTGTCTTAATTTCAGGAATTCTTGCCGCTCGAAATGGTCTTCCGGCAATGGCAGGCAGCGCTTTCATAGGAGGAGTACTTTTAGCTTTAATTGAAGGAATTGGTATATTATTCACCAGACTTACTGCTGAGCAGTATCAACCACAGTTACCGCCAATGGAAGATCCCTCGGTATTAGGAGATCAACAGTCTGGAAATCCAGGAAGCTATTCTTTTCAATAGGTTTCTCCTTAGTTTGTTGATTAGTTGTAAATTTATTTCTTATTTAAATAAAAATACCAAAGTCATGTTGTTTTAATAATAATTGATTTATCTCTAGCAACAGGGTCAGGTTTGTCGAGAAGAATTGGAATTTCTCTATGTTGAGAATATTGAATATAGGCTTTACACTATAAAACTTGATTTAAATCATAGAATGAGTATGAGGTCACACATTGTTGCCAGACTTCCAAATTAGTATAGAGATTGAGGAAATGTAAGACAATGAGGTTATGTTGATACTTGGTATAAAAATATTGTTACACTTTTTGTATGAATGACAGCTGGGACTGAAAATAATCAAGAGGGCTGAATAGGTGGAGTAGTCACAGTCACCTGTCAAGGTAACAGTCTAGAATTTTCAAGATTTTGGTAGGCAGCAGAGACAACTGTCTCTGGACAGAGACAGTGTGTTGTCTCTGGGTAGGATGTTTGAGGCTTGAAGTGAAAACAAGTGTCAGTGCGAAATTTAAAAAGCAAAGTAAGGAGGTAGGCTAAGTTACTAACTAATCCTTTGTTTAATTAAAACCTATCATTTTCCTATTTAATAAAGAGAAAACTGTTATATTCGATTTAATATTAGCATCTAAATTTAGGTTTCCTATTAAATACATAGAGTCAATTTTTTATTTATTTATTTTGTTATTTGGGAAAGTATTTTTAATACTCGATAAATCAAGAGAGTTAATATGGGTGATAGGGCAGGGGGGCCGAAATGATATTATTATGAATAATAACGATATGGAAATTAGTGATAGACTGTCTAATTTAAAAGAAGTAACCATAGAAACTAGCAAAAAAAGTAACCAAATAATTATCAACAAATATAACCAGTTTGACAAGGCACCGTTTGAAATATATATTGAAGCCAATACAGACAACAATAAAAACATTGGTAATTATAATTACTTAGCTATTGCTCGTGAAATTCTTGATTTGAAAATTAATAACATTTCTAAAATCAATAAAAAAGGTAAAAATAGAATTAGCATTGAATTTCATTCATATACAGATGCAAATGAAGTATTTAACAATAAAAAAATTAAAAATAAGGGGTATGATATGTTTATTCCGAGTAAAAATGTTTCATGTAAGGGCATAGTAAAATATATAAATACATCTATTTCTGATGAAACGATAAATAATTATTCGAATACAACAAACAATAATATTAAAATTCTGGAAACAAAAAGATTTTTGAGAAAGAAATTCAATCTAAATGGTGGTCAAGGAAATCAGAAGGCTTTAAATACTGAAAAAATAAATGAGGAAGCCGAAAATATGGTTTTAGTCCCCACTGAAACTATCCGCTATACCTTTTCTGGAACAACATTACCTAAAAGTGTAATGATATGTGGGATAGAACATAGAGTGTTACCCTATATTATGCCGGTATTTCAATGTTTCAATTGTTTAAATTACGGACATATCAAAAAGCAATGCAAATCAAACAAAAGTAAATGTTATAGATGCGGTAAGGAGAAACATGAAGAAGAAACTATTTGCAACATTAAGTGCATTCATTGCGATAGTTCAGAGCATCTAAGCACTAGTCGAGATTGCCCGGAGAGGAAAAGACGAAATTTAATTAGGGAGGCAATGTCTTTGGACAACATATTGTTTTTCGAAGCAGGCGAAAGGTACCCCAAACATAATAGAAACAACAACCAGGGACCAATATTGAGGAACCAAGAAGAATTTCCGCCTCTACCAAGGAAAGAAAATGCCATCGAGAATGTTACCCCAATTAACTACAGAAGAACAGTACACGTGGAGACTTCCCCTCGGAAATATACGTATGTAAAAGCAGCTTCAGCGAAGAAAAGAAAAAGTGACAGCGTAGGTTATGATGAAAAGGGACATAAAGATTTACTTATTAACCAAAATGGACAAGTAAGGTGTTCTCCAGCCTCCACGTCAAGCAAGTTTAAAAGCGCGATACGATCAGCTAAATTTCATCATACATGACGAAAACCCAGATATTATCTTATTAAATGAAACTTGGATTAATGAAACATATTATTTCAAAATTAAAAATTATGTTATATATAGACAAGACAGAATAGACGGGTATGGGGGTATTTGCACAATAGTCAAAGATGAAATTGTTCATCAATTAACAGACAATAGGATAATTGATCCGTCAAATTTACAGGTTTTAACGATTTACCTAGATAGATAATTTAAATATATATATTGTAAATATTTACAACCCGGCGGGACAGACCTTAGGAGAAGATAAATGGAATGATCTTCTAAAAAATACGCCTAAACCTTTCATCATCATGGGTGATCTTAATGCCCACGATCCGATGTGGGGATGCACTGATAAGAACACTAACGGAAGAATTGTCAAACAATCATTAGAAAAAGAAGAACTGGTGATATTAAATGATGGAACTCCAACAAGATTAGGAGAATGGAACAAGAGGTCTTCAGCAATCGACTTAGCCATAGCTTCTAGTAAAATTGCGAGTAAATGTAGCTGGAAAACGTATGATGATACTGGAGGGAGTGATCACTTTCCAACAATATGTACAATCAACGAATACGTTCAAAGACCGCTCAAGGAAAAGAAAAGAAACTGTAAGAGAGCAAACTGGGAACAATACTCAACACTAATAGAAACCTATTACTACGAAACTGAGGAAGGCCTGATGGAATATGAAGACTTTAACAAGATAATTAATAATGCAGCTAATATTAGCATACCGATTCATAAATCAGGAGGGAATGAAAAGAAATCTGCTGCTTGGTGGGATGAGGAATGTTTTAAGTTAATTCAAGAAAGAAGAAAAGCTATAGAGATTTTTAAAAACTTGCCTAATCTTGAAAATTATATCGAATATAAATGAATCAAGGCAATGGTTAAAATTAAACTCAAGTTAAAGAAAAAAATGTCATTTAGAAAATTCTGTACAACACTGAATAGAGAAACACCAATTAAGAAAATATGGAACACGATTAAAGGATTTAAGAATTACATGTCTAGTAATAATAATAACTTCCCGAAAAAAGAAATTGCACAACAGATCCTGGACTCTCTAACAATATGTAATATAGATCCTGAGTTTACAATTGATTGTCCAAATGAAGAAGTGGCACCTATTACACATGAAGAATATTATAATGTCATATCCAATAAAAAGGATAAAGCAACTGGAAAGGATAACATAACCTACTCTATGATCAGAAATCTACCTACCATAGGCCAACATAATTTAATCAAAATATTCAATAATATTTTAATCAACAACAAAATACCTAATGAATGGAAAGAAACGATTATAATACCATTCCTTAAGCCAGGAAAAAATTCTAACTATTTCAAAAATTTTAGACCTATTGCCTTAACATCCTGCGTTGGCAAAGTATTAGAAAATATAATTAAAATCAGAATCGAATGGCTTATGGAGAATAGGAAATATTTCCCAAAATCCCAATTTGGATTCCGCAAAGGTAAAGGAAGTAGAGATGCAATCGCAATGCTAACATGCGCTGTATTAAATGCATTTAAGCTCCAAGAAACTATTATTGGCAGTGTTCCTAGATCTTCAAGCAGCTTATGACAATGTTAACCTATATGTATTATACCACAAAATGATAGAACTGAATATTCCAACTAAATACGTGAACCTCGTTTTCAACTTACTGAGTAATAGACACATATACGTAAAATATATACATGGTACATTAATAGGCCCTAAAGACAACACTCAAGGATTAGCTCAAGGATCACCATTGAGTCCATTACTATTTAACATCTATACCATATCCTTACATCAGGTAGTAGAAGAGGATATGAAGATAATCCAATACGCTGATGACTTCATTATAATGATTGAAGGTGATGATGCAAACCACATGATTAGGAAAATGAATCGAAATCTCAACAAAATTTACGAATGGGCCAAATTGCAGAATTTTAATATATCAACCGATAAGTCAACAGCAATCTTATTTAAACCAAAAAGAAAAAACAATGCAACTTTGACGAACATTAAAGTGAATAATAAGAACATAGAAATAAAATCTCAAGTAAAATATATGGGAGTGATATTTAATCAACATCTGAATTGGGCTTCGCAGGTACAAGATATAGAAAATAAGACGCAAAAGGGGCTGAACATAATGAAAGCGGTTAGTGGTACCTACTGGGGTGCCGACCCAGCCACTCTTCTTTTGGTATATAAAGGGATAATTAGATCACACCTAGACTATGCAGCGTTTATTTATAAACCCAGTAATAAACTAATTTTGAAAAAATTAGATCAAATACAATACAAGAGCTTAAGAATCGTCTTAGGTGCAATGCAATCCACACCCACAAATTGCCTTTTGGCTGAAGCTGGTGAAATATCTTTGGATTATCGAAGATTCATATTAAGTACTAAATTCTTCTTAAAAATTATTGAAGATATAAACAATCCCTTAAATGACTACATTAACACACTTTGGCATTTCTGCAGTAGAAAACAAGGATTTTGGAAAAATAAAGATTGGACCTACCTAATAAAAGCAAAGAAAAGATTGGCAGAGCAAGATCCTAATCTATATAAATTCCATATTAAACCCTGTTACCAAACAGAAATATTATACCAGGTAGCGTCGGTAAAATGTGTGTTTGCTAAAATTAATAAAGGCGATAGGTATGGCCCCAAGGAATTCCTTAACGAATTTCCACCAAGCTTTAATGAATATTGTTGGGTTTATACAGACGGATCAATGGAACCAATCAGTCACAGAGTGGGGTGTGGTATTTACATCCCATCCATAAATTACAGATACTCTACAAGATTGAATGATTATATGCAGATCTGCACTGCGGGAGTAATTGGAATCCAAATAGCAGTAGAAATTTGTAAAAAAAAGGACTAACGAAATGTGTTATTTTTTCGGACTCGCAAAGTGCGATTGAACAAATTGCTAATGAGAAATTTGGAAAATCTGGTAATCATGCCCTAAATACCAAGGAAATGATTCTGGATGCAATAAAAGACAACTACGATATAGTGTTAGCATGGATCCCTGGACACAAGGGTATAGAAGGAAATGAAATGGCAGATAAACTAGCGGAAATTGGAAGAAATCTTAGAATACCTGCAGAAAAATTCAAAAATGAAGCTGTAGACCTTCTTCCCCTTTTTAAAAATAAAATAATCAAGGAATTTGAAAACTACTGGAGCTCATTGTTTGAAAATAAGGGGAGATGGTATCAACTTTTTCAGAAAGTATTTCCTAATTCACCATTTTTTGCAAAAATACATCACATTAATAAAAGACATGCTACCATAATTACCAGACTAAGAACGGGACATTGTTTAAGCCTTGACCACCTATACAAAATTGGGATAAAGGAAAGTAATATATGCATATGCGGACAACTAAGTGATTTGCATCACACCTTCTTTGGCTGTCCGATAAATCGAGTACCAAATTTTGATTTGTACGTAGAACTCAATCAACTAAAAATACCGACACCTATATCATTGCCCTCTATATTATACGAATTTAATTATAAAAGTATAGAGCTCCTCATGAAATTTATTAAAGTTTTTAAAATTGAAATTTAATCGAATATGACATAACCAATCCTTCTTTCTATTACCTGGGTGCTATTACTATCAAATCCGAGGCAACTTTTCGGGAATGTGAAATGCTTGGCTGTTGCCCCTAAGCGAGAAAAGTTTTTTAACCTCTGTTGTTCTGTCTCTTTTTAACATGTCTAGCCTAGTGGTTACCTAAGGAAAGCAAAGTAAAGATCTCCTGTAGAAACAAGATACAGCTTTGTAACGTAAAATACAAAGCGAAAACCTGTTCTGGCCAAGTACTGTCAAGGTGGAGGCCAAAAATCTAAGAGAAGAAGAAGAAGATTTTGGTATTCTGTTCCATATTGATGTACTAGTATGTTATATGTTATTCTGGTCATTTCTGGAAAGTTCTTTCTATATATAAATAGAGATCAGTTGTGGCAGAATCAGTTAGTCAATAGTTTGATGTGTTAATCAGTTGAATTGTTAAGAGTAGTATTGTATTTTGCCAAGTATTGAATGAAGATGTGAAAGATAACAATATATTCCAGTTCATTATAATTTCAGTTAACAGATACAATAATAATAATAATGCCTTTATTAACTTTTAGAAAAGGAAACACAAATAATAACAAAAGAGATATACAAATACAATATGTACGCATGTTATTATTCAGAATCAAGTTTTTATTAATTATTGAATTATATACTGTTGAATAAAATCTCCAGCCTACTCACAACACTTTATTTCTTACTATGACATCACTTAACCTACAACTTCTCTAGGGAATTCCATGAAATCGATATTTTATGAGACCAGCTTATGTCTCGCACCATGTATACAGAAATTGTCTAGTCTGTAATTTATTAGTCTCAATACAACACAGCCAAATGTGTATTTCATTTGTCAAATTCAAGTTATTTTGATAATCACTCTGTAAGATATATCGATATTTTTTATTATATTATACCTAAATTTCGATACTTTCGGATTATATCGATTTTTTATTTTCCCTTTAAAGAAATCATTTCTACTAAGCTTAAAAATTACGTGCTGCCAACTTAAAACAAAATTCAGTACATTTACTATGTTTGCGTTCAGAAAACACAACGCGAAACAACATGTTTGGTGAGCGGACGCCATTTTTCTGAGCGGTTTTCAATTGCGCTCAGTGAGCACAACACGTTGCAAATTGTGATGTTTATATAAAGATCTATGGCTTTATTAATAGTAAACAAAACAAACATTATATTTAGTAGGGTTATATATGATTTAATTAAAATATTAGATGAGTGATGAATATGAAGCGATTTACACATATAATAATGTTACATACAGCATAACAGATACCAAAAATGTTCACGAATAATAATAATAATTAATTCAAGCTCTTCAATCGAACAGATACATTTAAATACCTCTATAGCTCTTGCAGACATCCTAAAATGCTCCTTAAAAACTAAATCATTGTATGCTGGAATTATTTCTGTTTTTTTCTCCGGGAGGCGAGAGTATATATAATAATAAAAAGCTTGTCTCTTGCATATGGTCATAGAGAGATAACAAGGTCACCGATAAAGCGACTTTGATTTAGAAGGAATGTTTTTGAGATATCGTCCAAGCAAGCAACTCTCAGGACACATCTTTGACTTTCCAACCGTGCCAGATATATCTACATTCACATATGAGCAAGTTGTGGGTCGAGTATACCCCGATGAAGGTGATGTACTATTGAGGGACCTTCCAAAAGAGAATTGCAAAGATTTTAGTAACCAAAACTGATTTAAACTAGTTTTTTGTGTTCTTATATTATCAAAATAAAGTGTTTTCTAAGGATTTTGTCAATATTTTTTTAAGGATATATAATTTTTCTAAATTTTGTGTTTTCTTCATTAAAAAACGCTAAAAACAAAAAAAACTAGCAATTTTAAAAATCGAGCTCTGTTTCTATTTACCTTCATTCTTCTGGAATGTCCAACACAATGTAAAATTAATGTGCGTCTCTTTTCACCCCAAATCAAAAGCTTTTTAAATTCAAAAACTGTTTCTATTTACCCAAAAAGTGGTTAAATATAAAATAAAGTGAAAAAGTAACCTGTGTTTCTTTTCACCCCGTGCTTGTGGTGAACAGGAACAGGGCACATTTAAAAAAAAGTAGGGGGGGGGGCATATGTTTAAGAAAACAATACTGAACTAAAATCTACTAGGTGTGTTCTAATTAACCCGTTTTTCACTTGGGATAATAGATGGAATGGAAAGTTTTTATTGTTAATTGTTTTTCTCGAAGGACCGTATATTGTATTCACTATATGTTGTAGGATGTATGACTATGATGGATGAAGAAAGTAAACAATTATTTCACTTTCATGTTACTATATTGTAAGAATTTATAACGTTTTCTTTTGCATAGACAATTAAGAATCTCACTGGATCATACGCGTTTTACACTTTGATTAGTACATAATCTGCTGGAGTAATGAATGATTGATGATTAATTACACATGTGGTTTACCGGGACCAACGCCGGGGGCTCTTATAACATGAGTACCAATATGCACGACGGTTAAATGATGAAGAGAGAGAACGAAGGATAAATGAGAAGTGTATGAATGCCGGCTGACGACTGGGAAGTGTATGAATGACGAATGACGACTGGGAAGTGTACGAGTGACGACTGGGAAGGGTACGAGTGACGACTGGGAAGGGTACGAGTGACGACTGGGAAGTGTCTAAAAGTAAGGTATCGTGCATATTTATACGTAGGTTAACGTGGTTGCGAGGAAGGAGCAAAATATTAGGATCTGGCCAATGGGATAAAAGAATTTGAAACGTAACGGTCAGATACAGCGAGTGAAAATTTGCAGTTAGGGTGATTTTTTGTGTCCTGAAAAGGTTTCGTAGATGCAGATAACGGAGTTTGGAAGAGGGTTTTTATGAAGCGATAAGGTGTCGGGTACTTTGAAATATTCATTGGAATTTCAGAAGATTATATTTATCTGTATTTCTTATGTGATAGTAATGTTAAAATGAATTTTTTGTTGATGTAAAGAAATATTAAATGTTGAGAAGAAGGATATATTTAGTTATATGTTTTGAGCAGAATATTTGAATTGTGTTATACAGGGGAAGTTGAAAATAAAAATCACAGGAGAATTTGGTATTTAAATCAAATTCGAACAAGGTGCGACCAAACTTTTCACGATTTCACTTTATTTTTAGCGTTCAGATACAAAGTCGAAAATGTCCAAAGTTGTTTCTATTGACCCCTTTTTACGATATTTAAGAATGTATGGGAGATGAGGATGGTAAATATGATGAGTAAGGGGTTGCATACCTAATAGGTGGCATAGTGCGTGCGTAAATTTAAGGAAGTTGCGATGATAGATTGTGAATACAGAACGTGTCAACAGGCATGTTATTATATATATTTGAATCCACTGTTGTGGCCCATTTGAAACAAGTTAGGGCTTAGAAGACAAGCATGAATGTAAAAAGTGCACTAAAACCAATATGGATTTACTTTGGACCACACAGGGCTCTATCGAATACTATAACTTCACATTAACATTTTCTAACAAATTCTGCTACTGCTTTAATTCAATGTCAGATCTGATTCCATAAAAAATGAGGCGTATTAGGTATAACCATTAGAAAATGAAGAAAATATTTTCTTCTACTCATCTTTTTCGATGGATTTGGTATTTTTATTTTGCGTTTTTTTGGATATTTCTCTTCTGTAGGGAAATGAAAATATAGAAACGTACAACTAATAGTGATCTTTATTTACATTGCTTTATATTTGATATTTAATAAAACTATCCATCAATAATTGATTTCTATACAAAGTGTACACTAGAGAGCGAAGTACTATTTATATTGTATAAAAATACATTGCCGGATGTCAATGCCCTTTTATAAATGGAAGTGGTACCATATGGGGAATCACTGGATCAGAATTGTGAATATCACTGTCGGGTTGATGTCAGCTGTCGTCCGGATCGCAGACGATGGTCAACGAATGCGCATGAGTCAGAGCAGCCCAAAGAGGTGACCTTGAACAAATAAGTTACAATTATTTCTTTTTACAAAATGTATTTGTAATTGGCATTTTTTATTTTAGTTATTATTATATTAGGGAGGTATATTGCAAATTTATTTGTATACTGTTTTTGCTTAGTTCAGATTAATAAGACATTTTTGTCCATTTGTTTGTTACGTTAATAATGTAAACATAAATAAATTAATCCCATGCCGTATAAACCAGCGGTACCAATTTTTCACATTAAATAAAACGAAGCGTAATTAAATAGTTTTATCTATGAAATAATCAGCTTACTGGCTGGAAACAAACGACACAAAATATTGTTACGAAATAGCACACGGGTATAGTCCCTGAATCCGACTCTGTCTAAGCCAGGTATGAAAGTTAAAATTATGGCAGACGCGCAGGGTTTCTTAGAATTGTTTACGATTGTCACTATCTTATCTAAACATTGTTTTTGTGACCAGTATTACCTAGAAAATGCCAGAAAACCAATGGTTTTTGTAATCTAGAATTAACTATTAAAAAAGGCACTAATATATAAGGGACCGACCCGGGAGAGTCAGTTTTAGTGGATAAAGTGATCTCGAGAAATAAACAAGGATACACCGAAGTAGCGAACAGTAAAGTGTTGATATAAATGAATAATTAAGTTTGTGTGCATATAAATTAAATTTAAGTGACTAGTTGAGTATATATAAATTAATTGTTAGTGATTAGTTTAGTATTTAAATAAATTATTAAGTACCGTGTGTTTAAAATTTATCCCACCCGTTTACTGTTTAAATAAATAAGAAAAACATTACTTTGGTGTACGTAAAAATGGCCAAGATATTAAGGGATCTGAAAGTGGCGGAATTGAGAGCAGAATTGGAAGATCGTGAGTTGGAAACGTCCGGTAAGAAAAGTGAATTAGTAGAAAGACTTAAAGTGGCACAGGAAAATGACGGCTTTGATGCAGGAACAGTTTTATTTAATGACGAGGCTTCCACCTTAATCTTGTCAATTTCTGCTAACATGGACGCGAAGATTTCTGCCATGGAAGAGAAAATTTCTGCCATGGAAGAGAAAATTTCAACGAATGTGAAAAACGATATTTCTGCTATGAAGAACGACATTTCTGCTAATATTGACAAGATTTCTACTTTGAAGAACGATATATCTGCCGATATCTTATTAATACAAAACGACAGTGCCGCTGACGTTGAAAATGAAATTTCGTCTCTAAAATCTGAAATCGAGAATAATATGACAACGATGGAAAATCAGATGAACGAGAAAATCAAGGAGTTAGAGACAGAGATTGCCAATTTAAGAACAAAAGACACGCCAGCAGAACAAAAGAAGATCGAGATCTGCAAGCCAGAAACACACCCTAAGTTAGAAGACATTGGTAGTTTCACCCGAGTCAAGGCCCCAACGTTCGATGGAAAAATGTCGTGGACCAATTATGTGCAACAATTTGAAGCAGCCGCTAGAGTGAATAATTGGTCCAATAGAGAGAAGGCAGTGAACTTAACTATCGCGCTTCGGGGAGATGCCTTAGATGTACTACAGACGATACCACTTGGAGAAACGGATGACTTCGAGCAGCTGAAGAAAAGGTTGACGTGCGATATGGCCACGAACATCTAGAGCACTTGTACCAATCCCAGCTGAAGAACCGAAGGCAGAAACGTGATGAATCCCTTCAAGAATATGAAGTGGACATTGCCCGACTAGTTCGATTTGCTTATCCGTCAGCACCAGAGAACATGATGGAATGTCTGGGCATTCAGGCCTTCATTGATGGCTTACGTGACCCCGATATGCAGAGGACGCTTCGTTTAGCCCATCCGAAAACATTAGTCAACGAATTGACAGCTGCTCTGGAATATGAAGCAGCAACAGAGGCTTCGGGGTATAACAAAATTAGGACAATTGAAGAAGAAGGTGAGGAAGATAGATTTGACCAGTTCGTCAGTTTAATAAAAAGTATGATCGACAAGAAGCCGAGAAAGATCAGATGCTGGAATTGTGGCGAGCTAGGGCATGTACGTAGTTCGTGTAAGCGTCCCAAGACTCCTGCAAACCAAGAACCCCAGTCACAGGAAAACTAGAACGGGTCGGTTACGAGGGGGCAGCACCTACCCACGATCGTTCCAAAGACCCTCTCATACTGATAGCTACGCTCAGATGTCGCAACGACAGTGTATATGTAGATGATGAATGGCAAGAGATATACTCTGCTAGTAGACACTGGAGCAACTAGAACCATTATACGACCAAAAATAATAAACTCCAAGAAGAAGCTTTTACCAACGAAACTGTGACTGCGGACCGCCACAGGTGAAAGTGCCAACGTTCACGGTGAGACGCAAATCCAATTGGGAATTGGCGCAGAAAAGTTCACGCATACGGTAATCGTAGCTGACATTGAAGAAGACGTGATTCTGGGAATGGACGTAATGAATGTACATGGTTTCCAATTAGACTTTAGAAACATAACCATTAAAGTGGGTTCCGAGGAGGTATTTCTTCATCCACATGAAGGCAGCGCGGTGTTGGCAGCTCTACAGGAAGATACCGTTCTACCTGCACGAAGCGAAACCATGATAGTAGCACGGCCACAGGGAATCATTGAGGAAGGTACACCGGTTGTGATGGAGCCAAGGAACCACGACGAAGAGGTTGGCATAGGAGTACTAATTGGAAAAGGATTGTTTACGTCGGCGAAAGAGATCCCTGTACGATTGATAATCGTGAACGATTACCCAATTACCATCAAGAAGGATCGTACGTACCAGTGACGTCTATAGTTTATCAAACAACAACCACTGACAATTCTAATACCAGATTCGAACAGATGTTATCAGTAGCTGGTCAATCTTTGGATCGAGCTGAAAAAAAGAGAATGAGAGAATTTCTCTTGCAGTATCGAGACCTATTCGTATCAAAAGGAGGAAAGACTGGTAGAACATCAGCCGTCAAACACAAAATCGATACTGGTTATGCTAAACCAATTAGGCAATCAGCTCGAAGACTTCCACGGGCGAAGAGAGAGGAAGCTGAAAGAATAATTCGAGAGATGGCAGAAGAAAAAGTAATAGAACCATCTACTAGTCCATGGGAGTCTCCAGTAGTGCTCGTCAAGAAAAAGGATTGAACTACGAGATTCTGCGTGGATTATCGCCAGCTTAACAACGTGACAAAGAAATACAGCTATCCTCTTCCTCGAATTGACGATACGCTAGATACTTTGGCCGGCAACAAACTGTTTTCAACCTTGGACCTGAAGTATGGTTATTGGCAAGTGGAAATGGCCCCAGAAGACAAAGAGAAGACTGCTTTTACCACCGGATCTGGATTATGGATATTCAACGTCATGCCATTCGGGCTCTGTAATGCGCCTGCGACATTTGAAAGACTCATGGAATATGTCTTGACAGGGTTGTCTTGGAAGGCATGCCTGATCTATTTGGACGACATTGTAGTACTGGGGAAGACATTTGACGAACACTTGAAGAATTTGGAAGACGTATTCAAACGACTCCAAGCTGCCCAGCTCATGTTAAACCCGGAGAAATGTCAGCAGTTCCAAAACCGAGTAAACTATCTAGGTCATATAGTGCGCAATGAAGGAGTGGTGGTGGATCCAGAGAAAATTGCTTCCATTCAGCAATGGCCGCAACCAACCGACAAACATCAAATTAGGAGTTTCCTTGGACTTTGCACGTATTATAGAAGATTTATCAGGAAGTTTGGAGATATTGCTAAGCCTTTAACGCGACTTACAGAAGAAGCAAGAGCTTTCCAATGGGGCGAAGACAGTCAAACGGATTTTGAAACCTTGAAGAGGCATTTAACCTCGGCGCCGATATTAGGATATCCATTATCAGAGGAAGACTTTATTCTTGACACTGACGCAAGCAACGTAGGAATTGGTGGAATGCTCTCACAGATCCAAGGAGGGCAAGAGAGTGCTGGGATATTTTAGTAAAATCCTCTCCAAACCAGAACGAAACCACTGCGTCACAAGAAGAGATGTCCGTGTAACACTTTTACCAGTATCTCTATGGTTGATGCAGTTCAAGAATCCCGAGGGCCAGATCGCTAGATGGATTGAACGACTTCAAGAGTACGATTTCACCATTGAACATCGAGCTGGTGTGAGTCACCGAAATGCCGACTCCCTGTCCACACGGCCGTGCCCAACAGACTGCTCCCATTGCAACAAGGCGGAATCTAGGGAAGCTGCAGTTTCAAGAGCTACAGTAGTCAACGAGGAATGGTCACCCACCAGGATCAGAGAAGATCAGGAGAATGATCCTCATCTGAAGATGATCCGGCAATGGAAGGAAGAAAATCGGCGACCTACCTGGCAAGGCGTATTGGGCTCAGTGGGACTCCCTTGTCCTGGAAGAAGGGCTGTTGAAAAGAGTCCTTGAAAACGATGATGGTTCTGAGATGAGGAGACAGCTAGTTATCCCTAGAACAAGAGTAGCTGAAGTACTAAAGAAGTTACACGACAGTCCATCGGAAGGTCATCTGGGAGTGAAGAAAACCCTCCAGCGAATCCGTGAGAGGTTTTATTGGATGAACAGCTCCGATGATGTGAAGGACTGGTGTAAGAAATGTACGACTTGTGCTATGAGCAATGGGCCACATCGCAAGAGAAAGGCACCTATGACACAGTATAATGTTGGAAGCCCTTCCGAAAGGATTGCTTTAGATATCGCCGGACCATTTCCGACGACAGAAAATGGTGGCAAATACATACTGGTTGTAATGGATTATTTCACAAAGTGGGTGGAAATTTTCGCTATCCCGAACCAAGAGGCCACAACTGTTGCAGATGTATTGGTGAAAGAATTTATCAGCCGATATGGAGTGCCCTTGGAAGTCCACAGCGACCAGGGAAGAAATTTTGAAAGCCATCTATTCCAGGAAATTTGCGACAAGCTGGGAATCAAGAAGACCAGGACGACAGCATTACATCCACAGTCAGATGGAATGGTCGAGAGAATGAACAGGACTATTGGAAAATACCTGTCCAAAGTAGTTTCCAGCCCTCGGAGAGATTGAGACCAGTATATTTCCCTATTCGCATTGGCTTATCGACGGCCGTCAATGAGTCCACGGGTGAAACACCTACGAAAATCTTGGTTGGACGTGAAATGAGGCTTCCTTGTGACCTGGAATTTGGCTGTCGCCCTGGAGAAGATGTAGCAGGAGAAGCCTACGTTATCCAATTGAGAAGAAGGCTGGACGATATTCATGAATTAGTTCGAATAAATCTTCAAGTTGCCAGCGACAGAATGAAAAGTCGGTACGACACGCAGGTCACAGAAGGCGGTTTTAAAGAAGGGGACAAAGTATGGTTACACAACCCGACGTGTAGAAATGGGGCCAGTTGCCGATTCAAACATTCAGTCTCGGCTACACAAAAGTTCCAGGAGGAACTGCCATTTAAGGAGGGGGTAATGTTACGAAACAGCACACTGGTATAGTCCCTAAAACCGACTCTGTCTAAGCCAGGTATGAAAGTTAAAATCATGGCGGACGCGCAGGGTTTTCTTAGAATTGTTTACGATTGTGACTATCTTATCTAAACATTTTTTTGTGACCAGTCTTATCTAGAAAATACCAGAAAACCGATTGTTTTTGTAATCTAGAATTATCTAGTAAATAAGGCACTAATATATAAAAGGGACCAACCCGGGAGAGTCAGTTTCAGTTGATGAAGTGATCTCGAGAAATAAACAAGAATACCACCGAAATAGCGAACAGTAAAGTGTTGATATAAATTAATAATTAAGTTTGTGTGCATATAAATTAAATTTAAGTGATTAGTTGAGTATATATAAATTAGTGTTAGTGATTAGTTTAGTGTTTAAATAGATTAGTAAGTTGCCATCCCGTGTGTTTAAAATTTACTGTTTTACTGTTTACCCGTTTACTGTTTAAATAAATAAGAAAAACATTACAATATATTTATTGGAATAGTCAGTTCAATTTTTCTTGTCTCTAAACTGCATAATATATATATATATATATATATATATATATATATATATATATATATATATTATATTAGTCAAGATAATACAAATTCAACATCGCAATTGATACTTAATTAAACTGTAAATTAATTGAAACGGAATTAATGTATTTTAGATGGCTGCCTGCTATTCCATTTTCTTCCATTATTCGTATAGACAACTATAATAATTAAACTCTTCTTGCAGCTGGCAGAACTTCGACGTATTATTTCTTTAGAAATGAAAGAACAAATTCCCTTAGACGATCGAGATAAATTCAATTCTTAAATTGGAGGATTTAAACTCTACGACCTTTACGAGTATATGTCAAATCATTAATTTTCTTGTCGAAATTATTCCGTTTTTTATATTTATTGTAATCGCTTTTTAAAATAGTTGAAGGTGGATTTAAAATGAAATACCGCGTATTTTAAAAGATAGTTCTTTTGAACAAAAAAAAAGAAATATGAAGGACCATCTTGAAAAGCTCTCCCAAATTCTGTAAACAGAAAAGTGTCATTTATCTTGATTTCAAACTCCCGTGTTGAGAGAGCTTGAATATGTCTGAAGTTTTGAGTTGGAGTTGTCGTAGTTTGGAAATTAAAGAAATGATAAAGGAGGTTTGTGACCAAGTTTTAGCGAACAATGTCGTCCTGCACGTTCCAACAACCCATAAATTAAACCTGTCTCATTTTATAGCCAAATAAAAAATATTTAACGATTTCGTTATAGTTATAAATGAAATTTACCTGTCTGCGCAAACATCTTTGACCTGCTGCTACCTTCCAATACTATGATTTTCATCCCCATCGGGTGTCATCATTTCAATAACAGTTTGTTCCGGTTCAGGATCCGATCGTTCTTCTACGACAGTATCTAACTCCAACGACGGAAAACCTCTACTCATACCACGTTCTGAACGAAGCGAAATTGCTCTGTTGGATCGACCTTGCAAACCAAAAAATTAAATTATTATTTTTAATTGACTTTAAAAATATGTTGGAAATACCCAATATAAAAATTTGCCAGTGCGCCAATGGCGGAAACGGTTGATAAAAGTTTATTATATGAACGTTGTTTGAGAATGTAAAATCTCTTTATTTTATTAATATTGTTATATTTTCTGGTTTAATTCTATTTTATAATACCTTTTCTTATTGTTGCTAAAATTGTAAATCCTGGGAGTGATATTCTTTTGACAAACATATGTTAAGAATAACAAGTTTATTGTTGTACTTGTTATGAAACAGTTTCCTGAAATATACACTTACCATTTATGTAAACTCAACATTTGTATAATTTTATAGTTTATTGCGTTTTCATTGTATCTTTCAGCGTTGCTGGATTGTTAACTTCAATTGAAACCCTGAAGTGAAGAATACCTTATCCTTTGTACATGCATGACATTTGTCGTTTATTGTTAATCTTTAACTATTGTGTATAGCGGCTTGCTAACAACCAATCGGTGGAAGGCACTTTCTCCAATACTCACTAACATATATGACAACACCCTCTGAAAATTTTGCATTTAAGGAACAGCTTCGGACGTAAGTTTCATCTTTAGATCCTCTACATCAGTGGTCGCCTACCTCTCAATGTGTTGAGCTACTTTGATAATTTTGGAATAAACAGCGAGCTACCCATACGGAAGCCACGTAACGCAACGTAAATGAAATAATAATTTATCATTATATGTATTTATTTTACTATTTAACTGGTAATACATAATACATAGGTACTAATAATAAACTAATAACAAAATAACTAATATTACTAGTACGTACTTGTTCATAGCTACATTCCTACCTACCAAACGAAGGTGTTTGAAAAATAAAGACACACTTTTATCCAGCCACAACGGCATCTCACGTAAGAATTAGAAATAGTTAATAATAACAACAAAAAAGTAACGCACTATCATGAACATAAACATTGCAAAATAAAAAAAGCACGTTCAATGAGAAGGCTGACACTCTTCGATAATTTTTTTAATGTTTGCAGTTTAATTTGATACAGCCATTCGAATACAATTATCCAAATGTTCATCCGTAAGTCGATTGCGATATTTGTTCTTAATAAACTTCATATTGTAAAAAGAAGATTCACACAAATAGGTTGAACTGAATAATGCTTTCACTTTCAAGGCAACACGGCATAGAACTGAATATTTGTCTTTACTTACAATAGGCCAGATACATTTGGTACTTGAGACTAACGATTTTAAAGCTAAATCATTTTGAAACTCAATTACTTCCATTTCTGTTGCAGCGATGTCTTCGCCAAAGTTCTGCATAACACAAGTTGCAAACTGTTTGATATCAATTTCCATAAAGGGTGAAACAACAAACTGCGCTACTAAAGCCATTTCGTTGAAATCCTTAAAACGATTTTTGAAGTTATTCTTCAGGGTAGAAACTATTTCTACATGATATTTGCTGTCATAGGGTTCTAATGGATTTCGAAATATTTTTTCTGAAAGAATAGGAAAATGCTTGGTATCGTTGTTAATTAGGTTTTGTTCCCAAAACTCCAGCTTTTTGATAAATGCTTTTATATCAGAAATCATTTCCGCTAGTTCTTTGTCTCTCCCCTGAAGCTGCAAATTATGTTCGTTCAATTTCTCTGTAATGTCCACGAGAAAACCAAAATCTCTAAGCCAGATTTAATTTTCCAATTCCGGAGTCGGTTCATCGCGTTGTTTGAAAAATTGAACTATGCCAGACAGGACATCATTAAAACGTTTCAGCACCCGTCCTCTACTTAACCATCGGACTTCAGAATAAAGGAGTAGGTCCCCGTTTTGACAGTCAACTTCATCGGCCAAGGTTTTGAATACTCTTCTTTGTAACGCTTGAGCTCTAATCTTGTTCACAATTTTTACCACCAGTTTTATAACGTTGTTTAGTTTCAGGAAATTTCCACATAATGCTTGCTGATGGATAATGCAGTGGTAACAGAGAAATTGCGGAAAAGTTTCATCTTTACGACATAACGCCACCAGACCCTTATCACAACCCACCATAGCTGGAGCACCATCGGTTGCCAAGCCTACCATTTTCGATATTGGCATTTTCTCGGAAGAAATAATATTTTTTAAATGAGAAAACAACTCATGTCCAGTAGTGTGTCCTTTCAGTGGAATAAACTTCAAAAGATCTTCTTTAATCGTGAAATCACTAAAAACCATCCTAACGAACACGGCCATCTGGGCAGTGTCAACGACATCTCTTGATTCATCCAGTTGAAGTGAAAAATAAACACAGTTATCTAAGTCAGTTCCGCACTGTAAAAAAATATCATTGATCATTACTTCTACACGTCTCATCACTGTATTAGCAGAAAGTTGCATAGATTTTATAGCTGAAACTATCTCGTCTTTATTTCTAAAGTTGGCAAATAACGAATCAGCAGGTTCTAAAAACGCCTGTTTTATCATTTCCCCGTCTTCATAAGGTTTCTTTTTTTGTGCAATTATCTGGGACATACGGTACGATACTTCAGTTGCAGGCTTATTTTTGTCGACTGTTCTTAAACATATTGATTGTTGTCCAATTAACTGCTTTTTTAACTGTCTCAGTTTCTCCTTTCTCGCGGCAGAATGTAATGGGAATGATTTTTCAAAATTAGAATGTACAGTTTTATGATGTCTCTCAATATTTCCTTTTATAGCAACGGAAACCGAAGTATTACATAGCAAACACACATTTTCATCTTTAGTTTCTGTAAAAAAGTATTGTTCTTCCCATTCCGAATGAAAGTGGTATGTCTTTACCTTCTTACAACTGATTGCCATAATATTATGTTTTGTTGTTCTCTACTAACCCAACCGCTGGACGTTGGTTACGCGTTCAGTTTTAAACTAAGCGCAATGTCGCCGCGCCGTGCGTATTTATCACGTTCAAAGCAATCCTGATCGTTCTCGAACACTAACGCGCTGGTCCGGCTGGTCGGTTCTAGCCGATTCTAGGTTGATCGGCAGATCGCTCACCGCAACGTTGCCGCTGTTTATGTTTAATATTATGACAATTAGATTTTTTTGTGGAATTTTCGGAAGCTTCTCTGATTTTTGAAATTTGTATTTTTTAAATTAAAATCGTTGTGAGAGCTACCAGAATGGCCTCCGCGAGCTACTGGTAGCTCGCGATCGACAGGTTAGCGACCACTGCTCTACATCTATACAGCAACTAAACTAACATTTAGTCAGTATCAAGTATTCAATGCTTCTTATCAAATGCGTATTGTAAATTCAAATCAAATTAAGTGAAGCAAGTTATTACTTTTATTCGACGTCAACGTATCCGAAGACACCGTTTCGGAAAACAGCCAATAAAAAGAATACAGTCCACTTTGTCCGACTAGTAAAATAATCACACTGACAGAAGCCGACGGGAATGTAGTAATACCTCTCAAATTCCGCACACGGTCCTTCGAGCCGCATTTATCAGTACATGTTCCTTAGAGGAGCCGGATCTATCAGTATATGTTTCTCCGAGAAGCAATATTAATCCACATATGGTCCTGTACAGCATCAGCAAATCAATATATCAAACAGGTGTAGTGAACAAACATTTTTCTACACATTTTTAGTAGACATTTTTCTACAAATTGAAATAAATACTCAAAATAGGTATTAATAAATTATTTTTCACCTTGGCTAGCACGCCATAAGATACTCAAAAATTGGTATCCAAAAAAATAAATTTACATTTTAACTAACCTGAGATATTCTAAAATCAATATCTAAAAATAACTTGTATTGTAACAATTTCTTGTGTCTCTTAAATATTGTCCCATTTTCTTCAAACTATCAAAATCATTCAAAAGGTATATAAGCTATTGTTGCAACTATACCCAACGCTAATGTTATAATCACGTTGTATTTGTGAGGTAGTAGAAAACTTACTAGTAGTTGAGTTCAATAAAACATTTTTATGTAATTGAAAAACTTCAAGAATTTCCTCTTCATCTACATGTGTGTTGTTATAAAAGACTACATTTCTATTTTTGGAATATATTGTTTAAAATTAGTTTGTGTAACAAAAATTTCAACTCCCAACGTCGCAAAATTCTGAGTAAGCTAATCACAATCACGTTTGGTGAAATATAAAATTGCCTGAAGTCAATATAAATAAATTTTGGGTCTGATTTTCCTGGACTACCCATCGGAAACCGAGATGTTAGCAGTGTCTGATATATTTACGAGCTATTACAGGGTGGATACAAAAACTTAGGTACACTTATTAAAATACCCATCTAGAGTGGATATTGTCAGGTATCATACCGTAATATTGTTTATCAATTGATGTCAATCATCAAACTACTATAATAAATCGCAAACAAACAAAACCAAGTGAGGAAGCAACTAACAATTTCATTGAGAAGAAATTGACACTACTGATTCCATTTTATCACCTGACGACGCGCTAGCATTTTTTGTATTAGGCTGTTATAAAACTGATGAGGCACATACAGCAGTTAATTTGGCGATATTAATTAAAAATCTATTGACAGAATGGCAGATTTTAGAAAAAATATGTGGGGTAGTTACGGATAATGCTGTAAATATTAAAGCTGCTATTCGCAACATATCTTCTACATGGTGCCACAGCGGGTGCTTTGCTCACAGCTTAAATTTAGTATTACAAACTGGTCTACAAGAAATGAACATTGCTCGAAATAAAGCTAAATCTGTAGTAGAATTTTTTAGACGTAATCCTATTGCAGCCGCTAAACTAAAAAGTTTACAGAAACAAATGGAATATCCTGAGCTAAAGCTGAAGAATGACGTAGTCACAAGGTGGAATTCAACGTACGATATGTTGGAAAGGATAACAAAAATAAAGGATCCTTTACTATCAGCTATTGCAGTTACGAATTGTACTCAGACCCTGACTTCCCAAGATTTTGAGATATTTGATTGGTGTTGTAAAATTTTAAAACCGTTTAAAGACGTTACCGAAGAATTGAGCGTAGAAAAAGGAGTACCTATTTCGAAGGTAATATTATTTAGCAGATTATTACTAAACCATATTTCAAAGATAGAGTCAGATTTGAAAGGAAGAATTTCGAGTGAGAGTGTGATAGAGATTGAGGTATATAACATGTGTGTAAAAATTTCAAGGGAACTGCTTAATAGATTTGAAAATGCGGAAGACAACATAATCTGGGCCGATTCTACGTTGCTAGACCCCCGATTTAAAAAATACGGATTTGAAAAGGAATCTGCTTACAATAATACATACGACCGAATTGTAAGAAAAACAACTGCAGTCATTTCACGAAAACAGAGAAAAAACCAAGATATTCTCCCGAACACGACGTCTGAAAATGTTTCTAAAATTAATGAGAAAACCAATGTGGACTTGTGGAGTGATTTTGATAGCGAGGTATGAGTGGCAGTCGCTTTATGATTTTATTAATACACAATATATGAAATTTTGATTTTCAGATAAATAAAAATGAATTACAAATAGATACTAGTCCTCAAGCCATTGCGATTATTGAAATGGACAAATATTTGGAAGAGCGGATATTAGCAAGGAACGGCGTTCCACTAGCATGGTGGGAAGAAAGAAAATTTGCCTTTCCCAATCTGTATGAAGTCATGAAAAGTCGCCTCTGTGTACCTGCCACATCTGTGCCTTCAGAAAGGATATTCTCAAAAACTGGTCAATTTTGTAATGAGTTCAGAAATAGGCTGTCAGCTGAGAAAGTCGGAAAAACAGTATTTATAAGTTCCAATTTACATGTTTTAAACCCTTAAACTTAAAAACGTAGCTATGTTATTTTTTTCTGCCTTTCCAGAGTTTTCAGTATTATTTTGTGTAAAATGTAAAAAGTTATATATATTTTTTAGTTGTATGTATTATGTATAGAAATAAAACGTTTTTTGTTGCTGAAATATTCTGTCATTCGTTTTTTCCTAAAGAAATTCCAATTTTTGTTATACTTTTATTATATATATATATATATATATATATATATATATATATATATATATATATATAAATGAATATAATTTCATAAAATACGAGGTGCTATATGAAATATAAATTTCGATTTTCTACTACACCTGTTTTAGTCGAAATTTCAATAATTTCGACTTATTGGCCTGACCGTTCTTCGAAGGGCAAAACAACTACATTCCTGGCTAATACCACGCAGAATATTGAATTACATCCCCTTCGAAAACCGTGACGTCGATCGGCCATTTTGCCGATACGGACATCTGTGGTGATTCGCAACTGATAGCGGAAGAGCATAGTACACTTACGCGTTTCGACCTTCTTGGGTCTCTTCAAGAGTGCCGTAATGCCTTCCAGTTCAGAATCTCTAATCCGAACTGAAGATTACACCCTCCGACAACCTCTCTTGGTTCGTGTAGTTACACAAGCGAGAAGTAGTCAGTTGGCGCCATCTTCACTTTCAGTTGCGAACCAACACCTTCGAAGGGGATGTAATTCAATATTCTGCGTGGTATTAGCCAGGAATGTAGTTGTTTTGCCCTTCGAAGAACGGTCAGGCCAATAAGTCGAAATTATTGAAATTTCGACTAAAACAGGTGTAGTAGAAAATCGAAATTTATATTTCATATAGCACCTCGTATTTTATGAAATTATATTCATTTTTATTTAATACGACTAATACGGTCGCATTTATCTGAGGTGTTGGTTCGCAACTGAAAGTGAAGATGGCGCCAACTGACTACTTCTCGCTTGTGTAACTACACGAACCAAGAGAGGTTGTCGGAGGGTGTAATCTTCAGTTCGGATTAGAGATTCTGAACTGGAAGGCATTACGGCACTCTTGAAGAGACCCAAGAAGGTCGAAACGCGTAAGTGTACTATGCTCTTCCGCTATCAGTTGCGAATCACCACAGATGTCCGTATCGGCAAAATGGCCGATCGACGTCACGGTTTTCGAAGGGGATGTAATTCAATATTCTGCGTGGTATTAGCCAGGAATGTAGTTGTTTTGCCCTTCGAAGAACGGTCAGGCCAATAAGTCGAAATTATTGAAATTTCGACTAAAACAGGTGTAGTAGAAAATCGAAATTTATATATATATATATATATATATATATATATATATATATATATATATATATACATATATATATGCTTATTTAATAAGAAGAATCTTTCTTTTCAATTAGGTACCTTTAATATATTAAACACGTTCCTTTGCCAATAGTTGAATATCATTTAATGCAAATTTTCTCTAATTTAAATCCAACTGCCGAACCCTATATTATCAGTAACCAGCACAACCAATCTATATTTAGTTTGCGTGCAGTGCCGCTGCTGCCTTACCTAGAACCCTAAGTGAAACTTGCATTCATCAGATCAGAAGGCATATCGTTCCGAGGAACGCATCCGTCGGACTCGATCCACTTGCGTATCGAAATCGAAAGGAACGAATCCACAAAAGTATCGAAAGTTCCCAACACTAATACTGAGAAGCCCAAGCAATAGAATCTCCGTAGAATGGCGCACTGACAAATTACCAATTGCGCATGGGTCACTGTGACCCAGTGGTAGTAGTTAAGGGTTAACCAATTCATCTAAGCAAAACAAATATTTCATTCTTCATTTACGCGTCATCAAAGTTAATAGTACAACTCAAACAAGAGTAGTTTTTGATTTTTCTACCAAATCCGGAACAAACTTGTCTTTAAATGATATTTCCTTGCGTGTCGAGTATTAAAAGCCATTGCAATCAAAAGTTCTCAATTTTCCAAAGCTTTCACATCACTTTTAAATCAAACTTATGTCGATGACACTTTAACCGCGGGGCCCATACAATCCCCGACTTAAAAATGTTAGAGACCGAATTACAATCAATTTTAAATAACCATAATTTCACTTTGCACAAAATAAAAAGAACATATATCAACTTCCACAATACCGGTAACCGATGATATCGGATCAGTGAACCTTGACCGGAATTTTGATATAAATACACCAAACAAAGTCTTAGGATTGCAATGGAATCCTTTTAGATATATATCCGAGCCAAAGTTGTTTTATCTACGTTGTCTCCATGTTATGATCCTTTGTGTCTGATTACTCCTATTGTCGTCTCAGGCAAATTACTTATTATACTCTGGGGATATCCAAATATTCGTGGGACCATATTACCACCGATACTACTTTTCTAGCCAAATGGCAACAATTTCTTCTTCAAATCGAATTTATTAAAACAATACATAACGTCACTGGATATTATCAGCTCACAATCCAACAAAATTCCAAATTCATGGCTTTAGTGATGCCACAAAAATTGGCTGCAATATATTTTTTATCCTTTTATCAAAATCAAGTTAGTTGAAATCTCATCGCGGGATAGTTTACAATCGCACATATTAATACTACCCTCGTATTTACATCCGTTGAATCATGGTATACGACGTTTATAAAATTCACTAAGTTACAGAGTATAGCCTACGTACTTAGATACAAAATAAACTTACTAAACAGAACAGGTAAAATCACAGGCTCTCTTCAGTGCCGGATTTAGGGTACTTGCGGCCTTAGGCCAAATTAACCCGAGGGGCCCCCGCCCCGGCCGCCCCTTAGGTGGAAAATTGAAATGTGTCTTATTTCAAGCTCACGTCAAAACAAGTGAGTAGTTGATATATCTTAAAGATAAACACCAATTGGAAAACATTAATGGATGCAGGATGCGTATGCTAGCAATAATATAAAATGGCTTATAATTATTATATCGTATCCTTTAACTTCACGATTATGGAATTAAAGTATAAAGCAGATTTCATATTAATACATAACGTTTATTTTTATAATTTTACTTTTTGAAATTGGTACAACATATTAGTTCTAAAAATAAACATTCACTCACACTGTATGTATTACAGTGAATGTTCAAATAAATCTAAACGCTCACTTTCCTAGCTTTTTTGGCTGCAAAATCTTTAATCAACTCGTTAAAGTCTAATGCTTGAAAAAGCTCAGAATTTGCCACAAAACTAGCCAAACTAGACAATCCAGAATCTTCGTCAGAAGTCGAGTTCCCCAGGTAGTTTTTTATTCTTTTTAACACGCTGAATGATATTTCTCCAGATGCATTAGATGTCATCATACATAGTAGAATGCGCAAAGCCGTGCCCATATTCGGAAATAATGTTGTTAATTGTTTTTCACGAATGAGTTTCAGATACTCCAAAAGTGTATTCCTTGGAGGCTTGGTAATCTTGTTATCATGAGGTTCTCTTTCTTCATCAAATATACCTTCAACGAAGCCTTTAAACTGTACACACTCTTCTCCCAAGTCACCATCTATGTCGGTTCGATAATTTTTAGCCACAATAGAAGCTTTTCCCCTTATTTCTTCATTGAAAATTGATGATAAGTTGTTTAAAACCCAAATTCTTCATTAAGACTGAAATAAACTTCGGACCTTTTATTCAATTCTGAATAAAGCCTGTCAATTACAACATTGAATGTATTTATCTTTAAGTCTTCTTTTCCATCAAAGTGGGGTTCAGGTTCATCTTCTTGATCTTCGCCAGGGAGAGCTTCTCTTTTCTGGCGCCTTCTCATTTCAAGAATATAGGTTTCATTTTTAGACAACTCTTTTCCTCTTTTTTCGTAGGAATCAAAGTTATATCTCAGACTTAGTACGTACTCCTTTAGAGATTTGTATATATTGCAAGTCACATTCAAGTCTGTAGCAGTATTTTGCAATGTTTTGCTACTCTTGTCAAAACGTTGTAAAATATCGTACCACATGTTCAGTAAAATAGCATTCTCTAACTTAAAAAATTGTTTACTGATTCCATTAGCTTCAGCTCGGCTCACATTTGTTTCCTCTTTATCGTCTGATATTTTTTTACTGCATCGTAGTAGCTCCAGTAGTTGAGTAAAATAGCTTTTACAGCATGGCATTTGGAAGCCCATCTTGTAATGTTCACTCTTTTCGGAAGGAGTTTCTTTTCGCTACTGCTATTTTTGACAAGGTTTTCTAACACGGCCCATCTTGAAGTAGATGCACTCATGAAAACGTAAAATTCTTGAATAAACATAAATAGTTTTGTTACTGCCAAACAGCAATCAGCCGCATGTGTGCCTACTAGATTCAACGAATGAGCGGAGCATGGAACGTACTCAGCTAAATTGTTTTGATCTTTTATTATCGCTTGTAAACCTTTATATTTGCCTGACATATTCGAGGCATTATCTTATGACTGGCCTCTCATTTCGCACAATGGAATATCTAGCTCTGACAGGGTATTTAAAATAATTTCCGCCATGTGTGCTCCAGTGTGGTCATGAAATTTAATGAAAGCTATAAATCTTTCTACAGGCATACCATCACTTAAAACATACCGTAGGATCACTGTCAACTGGTCTGAATGAGTGATGTCTGGTGTAGAATCAACACTGAGAGAATAGTACTTACTTTACTTTAATTCATCCACAATGACAGAAACTACTTTTTTGTACATTAACTCTATAAACTCGTTACAAATAGTTTCTGACACATAGCTTACATTTCCGGATCCTGGATTTCCTTTACTTTCAATATGAGCTTTTAAAAAATCATCGTATTCTGCAACAAGCTCTAATGCCCCCATGAAATTACCGTTTCCTTGGAAACCGAATATTTCTTGGCTCCCTCGAAAAGCCAGGCCACGGGTGCCGAGAAACTTGACAATGTCTACTACACGTTTTAGCACTCGATGCCAATATTCAACTTCCTTAAGTTAGTTTTCGTGTAATGCAGAATCAATTTTTCCTAAAACATTGCCTCGTGAGGCGAAGGTTTTTGTATTTAACCTATGTTCCGCACTCTGTTCGTGTTCTGTAAGTCGGTTAGAATTTTTCCAGTCATTGAATCCCTTGCAAAAAGAATTATCGTTGTGATTGTGGAATAATTTGCATGGAACACAATACAGGCAGCCGGTAGTATTTGAATACATAAGCCACTCTCTTTTCTTCATTTCGCCGTTTGGTAAACGGCTAAAAAACATATGTTCTTTTACTGTTCTTACTTTATCAGGATAATGTCGTTTGGGTTTTGAAAAATCACAATCTTTAATCGCTAGTAAGTGTTTGGGAAAATTTCTTATTACAAAATCCGTCGAATCAACAGATAAATTGCCCCATGAACTAGGATCTAGAACATTTAAGGTGGATTGAGGCAGGGGCATGGCCGATTGAGTACTAGAAACATTTCTAGAAGTATTTAGATCACTCGAAAAGTCTGTAGTTTCTTCTACAGCAGCAGAAGTACTGGGAATTTGAACATCAGTAATAACATAGTTTTCATTTGGACTATTCTGACTGCTATCTCCTGACGTATTTTTAAAAAAACTTTCAATTTTAGAATTACTTTTTAACAATTTTAAAGTTTTTTCTTCTTTGAGTTTTTTTAATTTGCGTTTATATGCTCCACTAGCCGTATGAATATTTTTATTGTTATCGTTCATCATTGTCAGAGCAAAAAGTATTATGTGTTACGTGTTACGATACCTGTAAAATATGAGTTCACTTCACTGAGTTCACACCACAATAATTATTATGACAGTAATCACAATCTGTAAACAAAACAGCTGTCATCATTCAGAAATCCTATATAAAACACGTACACGAGAAGATTTACTTTCAAGAAGTAGTTCACTTGCCACTTGCAAAACTATACTGACGAGTGATGCTGAGTCGCTGACACTCTCAAAACAGTGTAAACAAAAGAGTGATGACGAGGGAGGGGGAGAGGGGAGAGGGGGCCGCATCCGGCATCCCGGCGCCTTATACCCTGGCCAGCGTTAATATTTATTTTTATGTACGTTGGTTATATTACTTAGATTTTAGATTGTATTATTTCAAAAGTCATGTATTCGATTTAAAGTTGCGGTAAGTATTAATTTAAGAAAATGAAGGTATTTTTTCTTAATAAATTTTTTTTATGAAACGCTGCAGCGTGCGGCCTCCTTTTGCTTGCGGCCTAGTTGGCCTAGTGGTAAATCCGGCACTGGCTCTCTTAATGTATTTGAACTGAACTCCTTCCTTTTGTTCATATATGTTACTTGTTTATATTTTATACCTTATGTAAATTATCGCTATTCTTTTGTATATAATTTTTTTATTCTATTTTTTTTTCAAAATAGTATAAATTTTCAATTTAATATCATTCTCAATTTTTACCCCGTATAACACTGACAACATTAACATTCAGTCTTAGAAGATCCAATATTTATTTTGAGGAGAATAGTTGTTTATTTATTCCACGGAATAAACAAGATCACGTAAATAAATACTCCTAAAGAAAGAAATTTTAGATGTTTTGAACGACGACGTAGTATGAGAACTAAACAAAACGTAGACGACATAAAAAGATTCAGGGAATGTAGCAGGTGCGAAGATACAAACACCCAAACTCTTGCAAATGTCACGAACATTGGGATAAGTTGGAGCTTTTAACTGTTTTTTGGAAAAGTTTTTTCATTTAATTTGTCTCATAAATTTTAGGGGATTGCAGACAACTTTTTACCTTTTACTGTAAGAAATGAATTCCATTATCATTTATATAGTGAGCTGCAACAATATAAAGCTTTTATACCATATTGATTCAACAGTTTCATTACAAAATTGTGTAGAGTAAATCAAATTATTGAACGATTAATTAATATTGGTATCTAAAAACACGCATTATTCGCTATGTGCATCAATTGCTTTTCAGGGATAACAAATTCAATTATTTAATCAAATTGTAGACTAATTATTACGTACAGAAGATATTATTTGCGTAATTAACATATTTATATGTCAATAAATTCCCCCAAACTTTGGCAACACATTATACACTATACCTATATTAATGGCATTAAATTGTCATGCCTTGATTTGTAATCTCATAATGTGAATTTTATTACCTATTATAAAACACAATACATAGTGTTTTCGACTTCGATTTGTTCGTTAGACTGTATTAATAGTTATTTGTAAAACAAGTGTCACAATGACTCGTTTTGTAGTACGAGTGAATCACGAGTACTACAGAAAGTTATTGTGGCACAAGTTTTACACAATATTTTTTATAATTCGCGTTTATTTTATTATTTAAATAAAATATAATTTCATATAATCCCTCTTTTTAAACTAAGAGGTGTGGTTTGAATTTAAATTGGCAATTCTGTAGATTCCTAATTGGTCAGATCACAGATGGTTTTATTCAGCATTTCTGACTTTTGTCATATTTGATGCGTTCTTTTTGACTGAGATCTCAGATCACTTCAGTTAAGGTGATCTGAGATAAAGTGATGTGAGTAAGCACCAAAAAGAACGACATCTCAATTGAAGCGCGCGATCTGTCGATAGATTTAAACTATACGACAGATTCGTATCAGCATCTAATAATGTTAATTAATGTATCCATAATTTGTAACAAAAGAAAAATAGATTATGTGTGTTTATTATTTATATGTCAATGGTTAAATAACCTTGGGTAAAACTACATATAAACCAAGCAAATCAAATATTTCTTCATCCCCTCCACTTTATTTCCGGCTCAATTCCAACTTATACCCCCTTACAACACATTCAGCATCGGTGAAGGGGGAGGAAAAATCTCAGCTCACTTAAAGTGAGTAAAACAAAAAGAACGCGCACATTACTGATGTGAGCTGAGATTAACTGAGATCTCAGTCAAAAAGAACGTACCTAATGTTATAATGAAGTCTCTTTTATACGCGAATTATAAAAAACGCTTTTATTAAATTGATCTTCTTGATTCTTTGTAATGTCTTTTTATTTTGTTAGTTACATGACTTATCAAGTTTTTAAAAAAAAATAATAAATCACAAGTGACTATAACATATAGACAAATTTAAAACAAAACTTATTCCAAAATAAACAGTCGAACGTAGGCAATATAGTTTACATATTAAAAATTACTGGCATCCCAATCAGTAGGACGTAAATCGAATTGTAATAATTATTAATAAGATGACCTTTATCATCAACACACGGTATTCTACATATCAAGTTATTCAATTACTGGCGCCCAGCTTAATATGTGTATTATACAATTTTTTTTATAATATGGAGAATCTACTCTAAACGTTCATATACATATAAACTCTGCTGAACAATCTATAATACTTACAACATTTCAGGTACCATTTCAAACCCTAACAAGCAATTATTGGCAAATATTTGAAGTTCCAATTGCATTGTATAAATTATCTGACTACTAATAATTCATTTGCGTATTGATTGAGTTAGGGAATGCTATTTGTACATTAAATTCATGTACCGGAAATTCCAAAATATATTTCTCAAGGTCAATTTGAGAAAGGAAATAGTTAAAGCCAAAATTGTTTACTGAATAATGCTTTTGTACAGTGGATTCCTTGAAAAAAAAACAGTTATGACCTTAATATGTGGCAACCTATCTAATTGATGGGGCGCCAAAGCCACCATAAATAAAAGAAGAATGTTAACCTATTTCTTTTTCACATAATGCTAATGTCAAATAATTATTGCCATGTAAAAAAAGTTTTGATGCCAAATTTATGTTAGAATATTTTTGGCCATTCCCACCAACATTTTTAGGTGTCACACCTAACGTTAGGTTACATTTAAATACAGTTTAAGGGATACTTTCGCTTGCTAGACTAATAAAATCTTTCCTAAATTACCCAAAGTGATACCTAACTAAATTTAAGGGAAAAATATAACCTACAAGAACGGGAAACTACTTGTATAATGAAATGGATATTCAGCTTGAATTATTAATTGAAATGATCAATTATGTACTATTAGCTGGCTAAACCCTCCTTTTGATGTCTAACCACTTTTGAAATTGTCAAAAAACTGACAGCCAAAATTTGTTATGTTAGATAGTAAATTCTTCTCTTTTTATGCATAATTTTGCGGTGTTGCCAATGTGTATTCCAACCCAATAAGGGAAGTGTAGTATATTTGATAAACTGGTTATTTACAGTTTAGCGTTTTTAACGGTTCTTGTGAACACATACTTAGTTTTAATATTTGTCGCGAATGTTTCTTTACTTGACATAATAATTTTCTACGTTGTCATCAATTATCTTGAATTATGTCGAATAAAGTTCGTGTATTGAGAGTTCAATTATTTCTGTTCAGATTAGGGAGACCGGAAAATTAGATGGTGCAAGACGATTCAGGTTAGGTGCCCTCTAGGCCATTCCCAAGAAATAGGTGACACATAGCTATTCCAGCGTTAGGGAGCAGTTGGTGGGGACGGGTGTTTATTACTTGTTAATTATACAGATCATGGGTTCAGACACGTTTTTCACTTCATATAATCCCACATATTATGAACATTTTGCCACAAAAATGTTATAATGTTATTTCGTTACTCTATAACATTTATCGATATTCTTAGTAGGCCCACTAAGTGTAATTAGAATTGGCTATGTATGTTATAATATATAATATTATCTACCCCGTATAGGCGGAATTGTAAAGACGTTATATTTAGACACGTGTGCCAATGGGCAATAAATTAGAAGTCTCGCCACACTGACATGTCGATAACGTAAACACAAGATCTTTTCTCTGAAAAGGTTCAGGGTACCTAATACCATTTTTTATATTTCAATATAGAAGGAAAATGTTATTATGAGTTAGTCTTAGAATTGTATTCATGTAATGAAGGTTGATTTTTAACACAAGTCAATTAATAAAACTTCCATGTTTTATTTAAACGTTGATAACATGTATGATGTGTCAATTTTGTTATTTTTTGTCTTTAATTTCTTTCTATACTTATTCCCAATTTATATTTTAGATTCTTTGAATACGTATTTTACATCCCTACCTCAAAAGACCGTTTTTAACGTATTTCTCGTTCCTGTATTAAATATTTTCTCGAGTAGAAAAGTTCGTTAATTCATGCAAACTTTGGGAAAGTGGGTGTTCAACTGATAATAAGGTTAGATCTTGTACCTTAAATGTCAAATTATGCAACTTTTATCTACTTTGTTATGAAAGTTCTTCGAAGTTAAGGCTTGTTTTTTTAAAAAAAAATTTATTTTAAAAGTATAAAAGTAGAGTAAGTAAACTTAATAAAACATTAGAAGTATTAAGAATGAAAAATACGAGACAGACAAAAAGAGTATCGGAAGAAGATCTAGGCTTACTTCAAACTACTTATAATTAAGGATTATAAATGCTGAAACTTTAAAACTAAAGTGTTATTTCAAATAATATAATCTCACAATATTTCATATTCTGCCAGAACATGACTACTTTGTAAAGTTAATAGCCTATCCAATTTCTGAAGTGTTTCTGAAAGTGAAATTGCCGTCAAATAATTTAAAAAGATCTCATTTTCACAGACAACCCATTGTATTGAGTATAATAAATCATTTGTCTACAGCAGACGTCTGGAATATTATTTTCTTTTAAATTTATATTTGTTGAGTTGGGTAGAATAACATGAATATTAGGGTGGTTATTATTCTTAATAATGGCGGAACTTTTTCATGCCAGTAATTTGAAATTGTTTATATTTAAAAAACTTTTTAAATTTTTATTTAGCGATATTTGGGAAAGTCGCAGTTCTTTGTCAAGAATGACCTGAAGAATAATATGCAAACAAATATTTTTCACACTATAAAACCTGTACTACACCACTCGCAAAGTTAATTGATGTTAAGCGAATATGATAAAGTAGCGTCTTACTACTTACTAGGTTGCAAGAGTGTAAAATTACGTATAATACTTCGGACTTCGGTCAACTTCGAAAAGTACTTCGCTGAAGTAACTTCGCGAGAAGTGTAGTTATGGAGGTTAGAGGAGAAATGTAACATATAACGGTGGCGCCACAGTAGACGTCGGGTAAATTTTAAAAAGATGGCTAAAAGTTTTTAGAAAATAATAAAGACATAAACAAAACAAATGTTGGACTACGGCACACCATTTGCCTATTATTTACTGTTTATAACTGGACACTGTTCAAAATTTTCCCTCATATGTGTTGATTTGTGAATGAAGGTGCCTTCGATATTTATGGACTGTATAATTGTTTTTGGTATTTATACAATATCAAATGTAATAGGCTTCTTTTTACAAAATGTAACGTAATAATTACATTGATTAATAATATATTTTTTGTTGACAAACAAATCACTACTGTAACTAACGTAAACTATAGATCAGCGAACAATCGTTGAAATTGTAACTTAAGAGGGGCCTCCTCACAGGTATATAAACCTAAAAACCTACACAATACTAGTTACTAATTTAGTAATTATTTGGTTCAAAATATTTACGATAGATGTCGATAGTAGTACTGAATCGGCTTTTACTTATTCAACATATTTTCTCTCTCCGTCTTTCCACTCTTGACGGTTCAAAGAAACACATCTCTGTTCGAATGTTTTGATTTCAAATAATTCAACTTCTTGTGAGCACAGAAACCTTATCTCTGTTTTTTATGTTGCATCCAAACCACAGCACACCTGTGCATAGATAAGAGAATATTATATACACGGTTCCAATTTCCAAACAAAATTTGTTGACATAATTTGCATTTGAGTGTAGATTTTTGATTATTTAAGAGTTTCATAAATGTTTTTGAAAGGAATAAATTGTTAAAAAGTACGTAATCGTATCGCCCGATAACAAAAATTATAGTTATGATAATGTAAATTATCCTGCAATCCGTATTTTTCAATTTTAAAAAGCTATATTTGAGGTTATGTTTACTGGATTATTTGATTAATGTGAAAATGTGAGATAAATATTACTGATGGTTTGTTTTAGTATTATCAAACCATCTTCCAACATTCTTTTGAAACCCTGTTTTAATGATAATATGGGTTTGTTAGCGAAAAATGCTTGATTGAAGTGAAGTGACCTTTGAAGTATCTGAATGAAGAAAAGTTAAAACCGCTCTCAAAAGACAAGAATTGCATAATTCATTTTGATGAATATATAATAATGATAATTGAAAAATATAACTATTATAACCTGATACAAGGTGCATTACATATTGCATGAAAGGACATGTGCTATTTAATAATATGGATACCAAGTGACAGCACTGCCGAAATTGCTAGAAATTAAGAATGGAAGAAAAATATACATACTTTAAAAACATTCTACCTTTAAAAATTTGTACCATTTATATTAACATAATCAAATGTTTTCATGATTATAAATTTTTGTTTGTTCCATGCTAAGAAAATTAAACTGCGGAAAAGTTGCAACTTTACATGATTTAAAATAGGTCATTTAGTCTGAAAACACAGAACGTCATGTCACAACTTTGCCTCAATCTAATCATATTTGTATCAGTTACAGAGTTCCTGTTGGTTGCTTTCAAATTTAATTTGCCATGTAGGTTCTTTTTTCAACTACATGTGTAAATATATTCAATTTTATCTAGAAACAAATAATATAAACAAAGAGTTTCCAAATTTATTATACAAAGAAATATTTACTTGTAATACAATGCTTTACATTTGATAGAAAGAGGAAAGTAAGGTACAGTTAAGAATTTAAATTTAAAATAGCAAACGTTTAAAAAACTTACAAAGCAACTATAACAACTAATAAAAAATTTAGAGCGAAAGATCTGTAATGACAAATAATAATGTATATTTTGTGGGAAGATCGATATATACTGTACAAAATCAAACATACAATCAACATATACAAGTTTGCTTCTACCTTGTTTGCAAATATTGATCATATGTGTTGTGGAGATTGGAACTGAAACATTTTTCCTTCATTATACAAAAAAATAGTTGGTTCATTCTCTTTTTTCCATGACAGATACACATATGTGTGATCACCTGAATGGTAAATATTTTTTTTGTTTTTGTATAATACATTATTGGTATTATTACTTTTCCATCCAACCCATCTAATATGCGAGAAAAGTATAGGTTTACCCAAAAAAAAGTTGGAATTTTGTATTTTTTTGAGTTGTTTTTACGTTTTTCAGCAAGAACAACACAAAAAAATGGTTTTTAGAATAGAAACCTATCTGTATAACTCGATACAGCCCCCGAAGTGCAACAAGTAGACAAAATTAACTTTCTAGTCGTCTTTTGTTTTACAATTTTTTTTTAATATCAACAACTAAGACTATTACTAAGTCATCCTTTAATAATAATTTGGTTTCTTATTTTCTTTGATATTTTGAAATGCTTATATAGTCAAACAATTTGCAAGGAAATTTTGACTATTAGCTAGACAAAGTTTTAAAATATTTATGGTTCAAAGATGTTTAAAATATAATGTTACCTACTTCATTCATTAATTTTATTCAACAATTACTATTATCTATGGTGCATAGGCTAAGGCACGCTAAAAAGTGGATAACCATCCTAATTTCTTATAAAATCTTTGGACAGGTTGTTAAGAGAAAAACAAATATACCCTGTCATTCTTTTGTTAAAACTGTTCTTAAAAAGACTGATTGTATGACGGAGGTAATGGAGTATGGAACTCTTAAGGAAAAAGTGGCTAAGAGCATTTTTGAACAAGTACAAAATGTTCTGGTGGTTGATTCAGGATTGTGGGTAGATGTTCAACACGGGTTACTAGGTGCTTCTCCTGATGGTAAATATATTTAACATAACAAATAACCACTATGTGTTATAAATTCTTTTTGCATATTAAATGACATACATTTATTGATAAAATATTTAAGGGCTTGTAGGTGATGATGCACTACTTGAAATAAAATACCTCCACTCTGCATCAAAACTGAATTTACAAACAAATACAATAAGCGTAATAATTGACCTCATGAAGAACAAAATTTGTCTAGAAAAACACAACAATAAAATTCAATTTAAGCGGGATCACAATTATTAGGTATAAACATGATATATTTATTCCAAAGAACAAAAATTCAAAATCATTCTCACATAATATATTTAATCACTTTGATCTGTTTACCAACAATAAATAAGAATAACATTAAAAAGTAGTTATTTGTGGAGTAAATATAAATAGCATTTACGAAGCACAAATTTACTTATTTAGCATGAAAATTATTTAATTATAATCACTTACAAATACAATACACACTAAACTATAAATTTGGGATATTTTTATGAACACAAAACATATGACAACAGCATTTGACCCATAGAGAAAGTTATAATATTATTTGTCTATGAATTGACCGTCGTCTTCTGGCAATGTTCTATATTGTTCTATACAGCGCCATGCATCAAGACGGTGGAGCGGTTGAACTAAAGTAAAAAGATGTTCGTTTGCAAAAATTTGCGCACCACAAATCTCAAAAAATACAATTATTTGAGATTTCATATTTTCAGAATCGAATTCTCAAGGCTTCCTTTTGGGGATCAGGTTTTGGTGTCCAGATTGGTGACCACAAATTGTCAAAAATTGTCAAAATCACACCATCACTTAATGGCTTATATCTTTTTTATAACAATATAAAACTCAACCAAAATACCTGATCCCCAAGGCAAAGGTCCAAGTTATATTGTGTTAAAATTTCAACACTTAATTTCCCTGCGTTCTTTAGATTTGTTGTGTACAAAATGACCTAAATTTTGTTGCAAATCACGGGTGCCAACTGTTTTCAGGTTCCTAAAACGCGAGGCCCCTCTTAACAATATGAGATAATTCTCCTTTCCTCTACTCTCCATAAGTGTAGTGCAGTTATAACTGTTACGATCATAGAACACATTCCCAAGAACCGACCGAAAATACAGTAATAATTGAACAGAATTCCAAACATTTTTGTTGTTCGTGGCATTTTGTAGTAAAACTTAGGATAAATCCTACCTCACGTCATTCCATACATAGGCTGACGAATACCAATTAAAATATTCGAAATACGATGAGCATTATAACGAGAAACAAAATTCTTTCATCTGTTTTCAATTATGAATATTTGCATGTTCGCAATCATTCGCGAAACCGCATTTAATTCTCGTTTTTCAATTAAAATTTTATCAAAAACACAGTTCATTTACTGAACTTGAAAAAGTAAACAACTCCGAACAACTTCATTTCATTTTAGAAAGGGTCGTATTCAGGATCACTTGAAATAAAAATTATTTGAAAAAGAGGTGTAGCCTAATTACTGGGTTTGTTTATTTAGGTTTTATTTTATTATTAATAGCATATAATTGGAGGATTAGATCAGTGTTTGAGAGCGACTGAAGGGTTAGAAATAATCAAAAATGAACTTTTGCAAATTTCATCTCGCCTTTATCAGGAAATTATTTAGAAGATTGAAAATATTATCTTTTTCATAACAAGTGAACTTGTATTAAACAATTTATAATAAAATATTCTGTAAATATCGTATTTGTCAATATCAATTACAAGCAACTTGCCAAAAACTCTCATTAGATGGTGTACGATCCGATGATAGGGATCCTACGAGGAGAGTTAAACTTTGGACCGTACAATTTACCCCAAAATAATGTTTGATTTCGGGTTTTAATTAGTAAGATTTAAAATTGAATTTACTTCAAAATGGCCGGCGGCGAACAGAGATTTACTCACCTGAGGTTTTCTCCAGTTCATACAAACGCTTGGAAAACTTAACTTCAGAGAGCTCTCTCCAACTCAGCTTTGTTCTCCATAACCAGTAACCTTTTTTATAATTTAAAATGAAGAAAAACTATGAATTCCCACACACGAACTTATGGTACCTCACCATACAGTGGTTAGCTGAATTCTGTGTTGTGTAGGTTTTGGTCGAAAAATTGAGTAAATCTCTAATTACCGCAAGCATAAAAGGCAACCACGATTACAAACGTTTTATTGTTTGGGTTGTCTACCATATAGGAAAATAATTAACATGCTAATTTAACGGAAATCCAACGTATGTGGTTTTAGTAGGATAATACCAGCTATATTCTGACCCATTTCAAATGCTCATATCTCCGAAACTATTTAAGTTATCGACATGCGGCTTATACTAGTTTATTTGGATCTTTTTCAAGTTTTATTTAATGGTTCACCTTTTCACTTAAACTTCCGGTTTTATCGGAAACAAGCAAGCAATTTTACAGGTATAGGGCAACTTTTTTATTTCATGAAATCACCCTCCAAATTTCTGTACACTCAGAAAGACTGGCCTTTTCCCTTTATAACAATGTATATAAGTTATGTTTTCTTATAAAACTGTAGTACCCGTATTCAGAACACTCGATCAAAATATAACGGCACCGTAATATTTTAACGGAGGCGTTAATTTTGACAGTTCTCTCTGTTAAATGCTTATAATGGGTCCGTCAATATAACAAGCCGTTATATGATAAAACGGACCCGTTTGACACTAAATGGTAATCAGAAACCAAATCAAGCTATAGTAATTTATGCAAAAAGTGTATAGAGTGGTACTTTATTTCACGAATGCAACGAGTGCGGCTATTCCATGAGTGAAAAAAGACACTTTATGCACATGTTGCATATATTATTTTTTCTACAGCCCTATATAAAAAAATAAAATGCAAATAAAAATTGGTATTTACAAGAAAACATACGAAAATTGACACAAACCCAATGTAAAGAACAAACACATATAAATTGTACACATTTTTTCTCTAAAATACAATATCACTTAACTATATTATTGTGTGTAAGTGTGGATTTATGTGTAGCAAAAATAGGTAAAAGATAAAGTATAAAGCAAAGAACAGTGAAAGTAAGGTTTTTTATATATGCAAACATTTACATTCCGTGTATATTTACTGTGGACGTGAACGCGGGAAATAAGAGAAAACCTATTGTTTTCTTTTCTGTCGTCTTCGCTTCAAGTTCAAACATATTTTGTTTTAAGCTTATAGTTATATTTGTTCACCTGAGTGAATTCAGAGGAAAATACTGAAAATTCTATGAGTTCTACGCTAGATCCATTAAATTTGAACACATTCTGTTAAATGTATGAATAACAATGTAGAGATGGGTACCTAGGTTGGTTATGATTATTAAATAACTAATACTCTTTTTTATTATTAGTGAGAAATGTGAAAGAGGGGCTTAGTTTTTTTACCCATTAGTGTTACAGCATACAGAGTGAGTGTTAAATAAGGAACGTCTCACTTATTTAATCTTGGGTTTCTTCTACCAATCTACTCCAGATATTTTAAATTTCAACATTTTCTGTTATTTGTAATCATATGTTGAGATGGATACTTCGGACAATAAATTGATGTTATTAAATAACCATTCTTTCTTCCTCTTATTCTTATGCCTTCTCATACGTCGGATTGGAGTTCTTCATGTACCCTTTTTTTCCATTCTTTTCTGTCCCTGACCAATGCCTTCATCTCTCCTAATGTTGTTCCCTTGTTTTCTCCAATTTCTTCAATCTGATCTATCCATTTCCTCCTGGGTCTTCTTCTTTGTCTTTTTCTTGATATTCCCATTTCCATAACTTTTCTCCAAATTCTATCTTGTTTCATTCTTACTAGGTGGCCATACCAGTTTAATTGTTTCTTTTTAATCTTTGATATTATTGGTTCTTGGTTAGTTATGCTTCTGATTTCTTCGTTCCTTACTTTATCCCATTTTGTTTTACCTGCTATTTTCCTTAAATATTTCATTTCCATCGCATTTATTTTTGTTTCCTGTTTTTTCTGCATTACCCAGTTCTCACTAGCATAAGTTATAGTTGGGACTGTAATTTTGTTGTAGATTTTCAGCTTTGTGTTCATATGAATGTGTTGATGGCTTAATATTGTTCGATTTAAGGAATAATATAATCTTGTTGATTTGTTGCTCTGTTATTAAGTTCTGTATTTATTTTCCCTTCTTCTGTTATGATACTTCCTAGGTAATTATAAGTTGTTACTCTTTCTAATGTTTTGTAATTACATTTCAATTCCTTGCAGTTATTCCCCTCTCGCTGTTTTTCATTTACTATCATTACTCTGGTTTTTTCTGTATTTATTGCCATATTCATATTTTCTAATAAGTTGATTAGTTTCTGCATGTTATTTTTTGATTTTGCTATAAGTACAATATCGTCTACATACAATAAATTACTTAATCTGACCGGCAGCATGTTTCTGTACCCTATTATCGTGTCCAGATTTCCTGCTTGTCTTTTTATTTCCTTCACTATTTTGTCCATTATTATGATAAACAACAGGGGGCTTAAGCTATCACCTTGTTTTATACCTTTTTCATTAGAAACTCTTCCGATCTTTGACCTCCTATCTGCACTCTTAATTTGACTGTCTCGTATGTGCTTTTAATTATATTAATTAAAGCTTTCGGTACTTCTAAATCTTCCAATACCTCCCACATTTTTTCTCTTTCCTCTGTGTCAAAAGCTGCCGTCAAGTCAATAAATGTTAAATACATTTCTTCTCCCGATTCTATTGTATTATCAATTAGCCTTCTTAAAATATATATATTATCATTTGCTAGTCGTCCTGATCTAAAAGCTGCTTGTTCCTCTTCTAATATGGCTTCTATATAACGTATTAATCGGACCTCTATTATTCTCGTGTAGATTTTGTAACTGGTTTGGGCTAAGCATATTGGTCTATAATTATTGCACAGTGTCTGATCCCCTTTTTTATGTATTGGCAGTATAAGGTTATTTTCCCAGTCTTTGGGGATTTTTTGAGTATCCCATGCTTCCCTGCATATGAGCCACAGCCAGTCTTTTCCTCTTTTTCCTAACCATTTTATCAGCTCTGGCGCTACTTCATCCTCCCCACTGGCTTTTCCTATTTTAAGTTTATTTATAGCCACTCCCATTTCTTCTCTTTGTATTGCATGGTATTCATGTTCATTCCATTCCTCTTCCGCTATATTCGTTGTTTTCTTCTTCGACCTATTACTAAATTTGTCATCGTAGTGTTCTTTTCAAGTATTTAGTATTTGATTTATTTCGGTCTCCAATTCGTTATTTTTATTTTTTATTGCTCTTATATCTTTTTCTTTACTTTCTCGTAGTCTTTTTATTGCTGTCTATCTATCATCTGATGTATGTGTCTCTGACATCTCCCTTCCAAATTCTCTCCATGAGTCCCTTTTCGCTTTCTTAACCGCTTCCTTGACGATGTTTCTTTTTCCGTTATATATTTCCTTATCTTCCTGTGTTTTTGTTTGGAGGTATTTTTTCCATGAGGTTTTCTTTTCTTTTACTAATGTTTGTATTTCTTTGTTTAACCACTTAGTCCTCTTTAAATGTTTGTTGAATTTATTTCTTCCACATATATCCTCTGTCTTTTCAAGTAATATTTGTTTGAATACTGTCCACCGTTTTTCGAGTGTCCATTCGTTGTTTTCATTAATTAATTTTTCGAATTCCCTGTCTGTTTCTTCCTGATATTTATATTTTTTTTCTGTGTTTCTTAATTTTCTTATTGCCATTCTACTGAATCTTACTTCTTCTGTCTAAATTATTTTTTCTTCATATTCCGCTACTACTAATCTATGGTTTGTACTCAACTCAGCCTCTTTTCTTGTCTCTATGTAATCGATTAAACTTTTTGCATTTCTTTCTTCCGCTACAAAGGTATATTTATCCTCTAGTTTTTGTTTCCACATCGTGTATCCTATTATTAAATCGTTACTTTGACAAAAACTTATCATCTTAAGACCATTTCTGTTCGTTGTTTCCTGACCATAAATTCCCATACAACCCATTCCTCGATTGTAATCTTTACCAACTCTTGCGTTCCAATCCCCCATAATGATTATGTTTTCGTTTTGCTCTCTTATATCATCCGCTACTTCCTGTAACTGTATGTAAAATTCTGAAACCTCTTCCTCTCCCGTTCCTTCAACCGGTGCATATATTTGTATTATATTCAATATTTCTTTTAGTCGTATACTTAAAACTAGTATACTTGAATTTATATCCTTCATATTTATTACCTTTTTGTTTCTTTCCTCTGTTAAAATTATTCCTATTCCCTCTTTTGCTCTACTTTTACCCCTGAGTAATATAATTTGTGATTTTTGTTAAATTTATTTGTCCTGATCCTTTTTTCTTTGTTTCACTTATTCCTAGAATATATACTTTGTTGTTTACCATTTCCTCCGTTATTTCGATTTGCTTTCCTGTTAATGTATTAATATTCCATATACCTATATTTATATGTTCTTGGTCTGCACTATTTATATATTGTCTACGATTATTTTTTCTATCTTGTCCCCTACCATAATTATTTTTGTGTTTAAATTTCCTATTAATTTCCTCTTTATCCCTATTGCTAAAACTACTTCTATTCTTACTGCTACACTTATTACTAGTCTTAATACTATTATTTTTATTTAATTTATCTTCGTGTATGTCTTCTAGTTTTTGGGTACCCTGTTTGTATCATTTTCCGAGTTGGTGCTATATCTTCATCGTCTTCCATGCTGGGTGAGCACTGGCTAGCCGTTCTTCCTTTTCTCTTGTTTGCATTTGTTTTTGTTTCTTCTTCTCGATTGTATTCCAGCTGATCTAAGGTATATATTGTGTCCTCCACTCTTAATTTATCATATGTTATACTTGCTCTACATCCTTTTTGTCTAGCTGATTTTAGATAGGGGATGAGTGCTTTCCGTTTATCTTAGATTGCTTTTGGTAGATCCTCTGATATCCATATTTTTGTACCTTTCAAGATGTTGGCTTCTCATATTATTTCTATATCTTCATCGTCTTCCATGCTGAGTGACCACTGGCTAGCCGTTCTTCCTTTTTTCTTGTTTGTATTTGTTTTTGTTTCTTCTTCTCGATTGTATTCCAGCTGATCTAAGGTATATATTGTGTCCTCCACTCTTAATTTATCATATATTATACTTGCTCTACATCCCTTTTCTCTAGCCGATTTTAGATAGGGGATGAGTGCTTTCCGTTTATCTTGGATTGCTTTTGGTATAGATCCTCTGATATCCATATTTTTGTACCTTTCAAGTTTTTGGCTTCTCATATTATTTCTATTTTTTTATCTTCTCTTGATAGCTCTAGCCATAGTGGTCTATTTCTGTTATTATCTGTCTCTATCTTACCGATTCTTCTGATTTGTATTATATCTGCTTCCATGTTTATTTTAACCTTTATTTTATCTAAAATTTATTTAATTTTGTTGTTTCTTATTTCGCACGTTTCTTCTATTCCATATACTACAAGGTTCTTTCTCTTGCTTTCTTTTTCTAATTGTTGTATTCTCTTATCCTGAATTCCGATTTTTTGTTCCGTTTGGGTGACTTTGTTCTTTAATTCCGTATTTTCTTTATTAGTTCTTGATAATTGTTCATCTTTTTATCCATTTTGTTCAGTTTTTCGATTAGTTCCTTCATCATATTCTCCATCGTATCTGACATTGTGTCTCCCTGCAGGTTAAATACCAGAACCCTACTATATTCAGATCCCAGCCCTACCTGAAGCTGACAATTATCAGTCTAGGAGTAATTTATTCTTTTTATATTTATAATTTCTATTCGCAAATTTATAAAGTTCAATCTAGCCAGTTCGTCTCTGTTCTTTTTAATAACAAATTTAATAAAGACAGGTTCTTATTGTTTTGCTGATAACTCTAATATGTTTCCTGATAATATTTTATATGTTTATTAGGTTAGAAGTATTCATTTATTATGTGTAAGAAAACTGATCTTACCTCTATTTGCAGTGTTTATTTCCACTTATTAGCAATTTGTGCACTTTTGAAATCACTTATGTGTAAACTAACTGAATTATTTTAAAGTTTTTCCTCTAAATTTATAATTATTTATGACACTAACTCTTAACGCACTTCTCAGTAACCCAGCCAGGACCGAACTCCCATTGAATAACCTAAAAATATTTTTTTTTATTTGTTAGATATGTGAAAGAGGGGCATAGGTTTCTTTTATCCATTAGGGTTATTAGCAATGAACAGAATACAGAGTGGGTCTTAAATAAGGAACGACGCAATTATTTCAACATCGTGTTGTTCGAAACAACACGATATATTTTCGAATTTACTTTTCCCAGGTTAGTGAATCATCACGTCATTGGAGTTTCCTTACTGTTATCTATTTTCCTCAGTCAGAATCTCAAACGCCCCGATGAGGCAGTAGAATTGCTCCTGAATTCCCGTTAAAACCCCTCCAGGGCGTCCGGACACGTATAATAAGGCTTAGGCCAAACAAAATTATGGAGTTGCAATTCTTGTTCGTCTCAAATTTATAGCCTGACACGTAAGAAAAGGGTTTACTATCTCGACTGTGAGATTGCCGACAAAAATTACGAGTTAATCTAATGTAGATAGACAGTAGCGCACAGATATGTTTTAGAAATTGATAATAAAATAATTTAAAAACATTTTATGTTCTGTGTTTCTGACATAAACAGAACAGGTGCTTGTTTTTAGTTACTATTATTACAATAGAACTAAAATGCAGTCGAAAGTAGAAACTGCAAATTTAAACGTAAACTATTTCGCAGTGTAGGTAAATATAGAGATGGGACTTCTAATTACATCTCTAAAAGTTTGAGAATAACTGTTGATCTATGGCAAAAACCAATATAATTATTCTGTATTCTTCACTGTTCTTATGAGCAAAAAGTAACCAAAAAAGAAGTGAACAAAGCAACTGAAGATGTTAAGCAATTAAACAGAAAACGGAGAAAAATAAAACACGAAAGGAAAAGTGGAACGGAAAAGATAGCGCTAGTTACCTAAATAGTGTATTGGGCTGAATCTGACAATAGAGAAAGTACCGTGATTTAAGTCGCAATTGCGCCTGCGCGCCTGCTCCCTGGCTAATTTTGCTCTCCTGCGCAGACAACAGATTACTAGCAGCGCCAGCAGTGGAAAACCGAAGATGCACGATATGATAGGTACAACTACTGTTTCCGGAGACACTGCAACAAAAAAAATTGTTAATTGAAGAGTATATACAGAGTATGTTTCGTAGTTTTAAGGTGTGTATTTTTTAGTTACTCAGTTTTGATACTATCAGCAATAATACAGAACATATATAAATATGGGAATCGACTGTGACCTGAACGAGTTAAGTTCGCTCTGTGTCGATAAGTGAAATTTCGTGTTTTACCGCAGAAGTCTTGACTTTAAACTTTCGAACAACTGAATACATTGTCGAAAGTCAAGATGGCGTCAACTGAGTAGGACGTGTTTCTGTTGCTCTCTGAGATTGTAATAATAGACCTAAACTGAATTGAGGCTTTAATTAACTGTCAACTTGACAGTGACAATAAACAAATGCCATAATAACAAAGTGAACTATATAACATTCTTCCCCTCTTCAATGTCTTATGAAATCTTCAAAATGCTTTGGAAGGTTTCTATTTCGTTCTGAACGACGAGGCAAAATCTCTTTCACTTGATCAAATTGAACATTGGGATTGCTTTCTTCCTTGTCTGAGCCTTTTTTCTAATATCACCGAACCATCAGTTGAACCTGAACCCAAATTTTCTTGATCCAGATTTGTACTGGTTTCCTTCGGCGAAAATCAGTCGGCGTTTCGGAAACGGCGGAAAAACGGCGGAAAACGGCGAAACTGTAAAAGCACAGAACTAGGAGCTACAGAGCTAAGAGAGCAAAAGAGCAAAAGAGGCCTATTCCGCCCCGTTTGCCGGTTTTATACATTATTCTCTCGACCCCACTCAGGAGGTCCCCTACTTAACAATCTTAAGAACGGCGCGGACTGATTTGCGCGAACGGTACAGTAAGCAATACATATTCAATATATACCGGATGTATCAAAGACAATATACATATTTGAAATTATGAACAGCAAATAAATTTTCAGCTTTTGATGAAAGAAGGGTGTATAAGTAAATTATAACATAACTTATTAATAATACCAATAAAATGAGAAACTGAAATATAGTAACATCGTTACACCATACTCTTCAAATTTTTTTATAACCGTTCTCACTTGTTTTTTGCTAATTGGTTGGGCATTTTCGAATGCCACAATAAACAAAATTTCTGCTGATTCTCGATATGATTGACCCCGGTAGTACCATTTTACAATTTGCACTTTATGATGTACTTGCATACTCATTTTATAAGATTTGCAAAAGATCGTTACTCATTCGCAAACAAACGTTTAGTGAAGTTCCCAGATTGTACAGTTAAACATCTTCAAGAGGCGCACGCGCGATTCGTATTCGTCTGGTATAATAACCTACGCTTGCTTTTGATTGCCTGTCTCACTATTGTCTTTCTCTAACACACTGGTAACGCCATGTGACCGTTATAATTTCTCGTTGGCCGTGAGAGGATAATCGTTTTACGTTGAAATTAAATGTGACTGATTTCTCTCACAAATCAAAAGGATTGAAAATGAAGAGAGAGTATAGATGAAAATAGAATAATTAGAACTGTAAACGAAATCGTTTTATCAGGAGCGTCGGAAACAGGCGGTTTATATTCAGATATTATTGTAACTAGAAGACAGTTATAAACAAATATTAGCATACGACTTATTTCTCATGTTATGATACCCTGTTAAAGAAAACGGCGATACACTGGGTATATTTGTTTTCTTACAACATATTGTCGCTTTTGGACTCTGTATTTGTTGCCATAGAATATTATGATGGTAATAACAATTATTATGCTTATATTCATTAATTGTACCCTCAATATCGACGAAAGTAATTTTTTCAGCTTCTTGCCGTTGATTGATACAAGTCACCAATCAACGCTATACTTCAGTGATTTTCTAGTGGCACTTATTTCAAATACTTACTAGGTAGGTTTTAATTTATTGTTCAAATCATATTAGCGTATACTAACCGAACAAATATAGTAAATTAGATTATTACTACTGAATTATTTACTTGTAAATTAATCTGTTTGTTATAATGGAGGGATAAACGAAAGTAATGTTTATTTTTTTTATTGTTCATTGCATTAAGCTATCAATTTAGTACAATCTTATTATTTCTCAGTTAATAAACTGAACTGTCCACATTACACATCTGTATTTCTAACCTCAACTTCTTTCATTGCGATCTTTTACATATTGAGTTGTTGTTTATACAACATTTTGCTGTGGTAAACTGATTAGTAATACCCTCAATGTACGTTTTCCACTTTATGATATCCTGAATTTATATGTATTTTGTCTGTTTCTAACACATTGACGGTAAAACGTATGTTCCCTCGTAATGTTCCTAACACTGTATATTGTTCGTTATTTGTAAAATGCTGTAAGACTCAACTCGTTTTGTATGGGTTTGCCCGGAAAATATCACTTACAGAAGTTGTTACGTGAATTAATATTTCCTATTTTTATTATCAATAAAACTTTAATATCCAATATTACTTATTTTACTATTCAAGAGAATAGATTATAATTATTAATTATACTGAATAATAGCTTTCGAAACTTCAAGTATTTATATTGACATCTTCAGACTACGGTAGGTTTTAAAAACCGTTTTCAATTTCCTAATTAAAATTCGTGGCAAATTTTGAGTCAGTAATTCGATTATTAGACAGAGGACAATGACTACGCTCTTGAGATTGGAAGCTCGTTCATAACCATCTGCTCCTTCTCAAACGTAGTTTAAATGGGATCGATTCGACCAACGAAAATAGCCGGCATTGATATATTATGTATTTTAGGCATATGAGACGGGATAATTATTCGTAGTAGTCGAAAAAGAATTATTTCTCAGATTAGCTGAATTGAGTTTTTGTTAACGAATATAAAGGGTGATTATTAACTAGGGAATGTATTGAGGGGGTTAGCGTAAAAAACAACTTTTTTCAAATTCGAATTTCTACTTACACCTTTAACAGTTTTTAAAACCGCATTTTAACCGTTTTCTGAGTAAAAACAACTACTTTCCTGGATATATGGACGCAACAATGTTTTCCAATTATTCAAAAAGTGAGACGTAAACAGTTTCTTTATTTGGGATTCGTACAGTTTAATAGGCCATTCTCTAACATGCTCCACTGCTTTCACATTCATAAACAGAATATTTCCTGTTTTGTTTTATTTTCGTTTTTAAAAAGATTTCTCAAGAAGCAAAATTATTACACAAAGTTGTATAACTTCAAAGGATATCGTCTGTTTATTTTATGAACGTCATGCTATTTTCTCTTGTAATTTGCAAGCTTCTAGCAAAAAAATGTACCTGCAGAGTATATGTATACCCTGAAATTTTACGTTATACATTAACAAAATTCTCTTTCTTCCACATTTCAGACTACGAATAAGACATGGGGTAATTTCGGGATAGATGGTCATGGTTTATAGATAATTAAAAATATACTTTTAAATTTATTTTGCGCTTAAGTGAAAGTTATATAACACTAGTATACTATACTGTAGGTAATTTTAATAGAAATATCAAATGTTAAGCTCAAAAACGTATTCTAAAAAATGTGAAGTATGGCCATACCCACCGTGTTGTCCTGTTGTTCGGGAGTGATGACCATAGAAAAGTTATTAATAATTATTGGATGGAAAATGCGTATATAACAGTATTTTCTATTTTTTAAATCTTGTTTTTTTATATTTTAATTTGTTATCAAATAGTATCATCCCAGATTGCTATTGGGACTGTATTTCCGCTTCGTTCTAATGCACCTGCAACAGCTTATAAATCCATGCGACCGCTGAAACGTTTCCAACGTATATGAAAAACTAGTTAATATCGACTAAGCTCGAGTGAATCGAGTAAAGTTTATGAGGGAATTCATACTTCGGTTTATATTAAACAATAAAGTTGGATCGAAAGTTTCAAACACGGGTTCTATTTTAGTGTAAAGTTCAACATAATAAAGGAACTCTTTAACGTTATGCATATATATTTAGAAAACTCGATTTGGCTCGTAGGAAATATTCAAACCAGTTATGGATCTATTCTTCGGCGAAGTATTCAAATTCGATATTATACAGAGTTTCGTTTTTGGATACCGAGTTAGTGATTGAACAGAGATTTAAAATTCAATATTTAAACATTTATTAAAAACAGGGTGTTTTACGTGGCTGTATCTAAAATAACAATGAAACAAATTTAACATACTATTGAAACTATTCAAAACAGCACAATTACTCTTCTTAATTTCTAGTATAACTGACACTCTATTTCAAATTACAAACTTTTTCGTTTCCTCATTAAACAGTTTCTTCTTTTCAATGAAAAAAATTATTAGTTCATTGAATTTCCACTAGATGGCACCAGTAATAAAGTTTTCACATATGCTTGGCAATAAGCTACTTAAGTAAGATAATGAGAGAGAGGTAGGGTGGGGCTAGTATAGCTGACGCTATATAAACGGGCCTTTTTCCAGATACAATTTACCATTCCAATACTGTATTATCTACTAGTTTTAGGAGTAAAGATATTAGATATCAAGCACTTGTGCCTGCATTTGCAGAATTAAAATGCAAAAATTATATTAATTTTGTATTATATGACTTCCACGATTACTTCGATGGAATCAAAGGTATTAAAGATCTTGTTAATATGAATTTAAATATAGACCTTGCAAACCAACAATTAGTAGGACCTAATATAAAAATACCATTTAAATATAGACAACCTGATGATGTAGAATTTTCTTTTTCAATAGACGCACGAGAAAAATGTTTAAAAAAATCTCCCAGTAAACATATATAATGGTGATATTATTGTAGAATCGCAAAATTTTGAAAATATATTTATATACCACAATCACTAAGTATTGCCAAAAATGGGTTTGCACCTATTGAAATCCAAAATCACACAAATAAAGCAATAACGAAACATTATAAGAACCAATACAAGTAATTCCATTTGAATATACTCAATATGAGTTATTTAAACTCGAAATTTTTGCTAACGATTTTGAAGAGAATAATTTAGCTAATCCTAACCATATTACTAAACTTATTCGAACAAACCATATGAATACAGCAGAAAAACAACACATTATTAAACTATGTAAAGATTTATTTCTTAAACCAGGTGATAAGTTACCCTTTACTTCAAATCACAAACACGTTATAAGGACAAAAGATGAAATACCCGTCCATACAAAATCTTACAGATATCCGTACGTACACAGAGAAGAAATCAGGAAGCAGATACAAGAAATGTTAGATAAAAATATAATCAGACCATCTTGTTCTCCTTAGTGAGGTCCTATGTGGTGTCAAGAAGAAAATGGACGCATCCAACATTCAAAAATGGAGATTAGTCGACGAAAAATAAATGAGAAAACCATTGATGACAGATATCCGATTCCAAATATTGTCACGTTTAGAAATAGCACCCAGTATATGGTAAGCCAAACAAAAGTAGGTCAATGTTTTAAAATATGTTTTGCCAATTACTTCAAAGTAGAGCATAATATTTTCTAATATAAAAAACAACAAACTAAGCATTTTTGGTGAGAACACTTTCTTGGTTCGAAAAATATAATTTTTCGGAGGGTTGGTCTTCGGACCAGCGAAGCGAATAGTCAAGTGAATCGAAAAAGGCCTACCTGGGAAGTGTATACCGTGACTGAGGACAAAGTGCCCCTTCGAGTAGAGAAGAGGTGCCCTAGGATGTTTATGTAAGTAAATAGGTAATTATATATATTTTGTATAATTTTGTAGTTGTTATTATGGGATTGGATATTATATTACCTCTTGAGGATTATCGTTGAATATATGCCCCGAAGGGCTGGTTATATTTGTTTTATATTTATCGGGCTGGTTATAGTTGTTTTATATTTATCCTGTACATAGTTCGTCAATTTTTGGTTATCTGTATTTCTGCAATACATTTGTTAAGTTTTAATGAGTGGTTTCTTAATTGACCCCCCAGACCAAAATAGTGGATTCAGTAGCGACATCGTGGATGTTGGTAGACGGATAGGGACCCAACCCGAAATCCTAGCGTTGGGACAAAACCCTATATCGTCGCATATGGTGGAGGCGCCGGCTTGTTCCTGTTGAGTTGTTCTCCGTAACGCTCAAAACAAGTTGGAAAAGAAAAAAGAATTTTTCTTATAATGAACAGATTATAATATTTTAAGATTAAAAGAAAAAACGTCACAATAAACTATTTCTTTCAGCAACAATAGATAACCTTGTAGAATGTTGATGAGTCGACACGTCGGCTACTGACCACATATATAAATTATATCGTGGCAAGGTAAAGGTCAATTAATTGGGTCACCAACTGAAAACAGCAAAACACAACTGTTTTTTACTAGAAGAATTCAGCATTTTGTAATTCAAGTATTGTATAATGTATAATCGTAATTTTATTTGACAAAGGTTTTTTGTGTTGTCTAGGAAACAACAATCATTCTAACAACTCCTAGGATGCAATGTGCATTATGCGTTGTGAGTACCATCGGCACAAAAAAGAAACGGAGGAAATAGTTAGTTGAAAAGATATATCAGCCACAATAGTGAGCTAAATACCAGCGGCAATAGGCATTTATTTATTTTTTTATTTCATTTAATTACTCTTGAAAAATAAGTTTCATAATGAATATAATATCGTGTAAAATTAAAAATACAACATGCTTGACCTAATAACTATATAAATAAATGTCTATTTCAGCAAATAAGTACTATTTTAGTACGGAGGTAAAGTTCGCTTTTATTAGGAGAATTTTCTTTTAAAATTTTTTTTTATGTCGAAGACGTTATTGGATGTTTTTTTGTTGTATATTCAGTAAAGTTGGTTAGGCCAATTCAGATATTGACAAGTAGATATTTTTTAATTTTTTTTGCCAATATTTGCAGGTAGCGTATAAGAGGGTTTATTTGTTCTCGTATTATAATTAGGTATATTTATCACAATCTTAATTTCATTTCGGTTTTAGCTAATTGTTGAAATTTTATAAATAATGTTGACAGTATATAGTTTAATTATACAAGGGACTATCAAAATTTTTAAATCAATTCACTATGGTAGGTAAAATTGGGTTTAAACTGTTTAGTTCTGGGCTATTTGTGGATGATTAATAGCAGTAAATCAAATGAGAGTACATATGTGAATGATAGAATTGAAATTTAGTTTTGGTGAAGTTCATAACGCTGTGTTCTGGATGATAATAGGGATAGCTCGGTTTTGTACATGGTTTGCAGACACGTTTTTAGAACTTGGATTTATTGTCTGTTATGAGCGAAGAATTAAGGAGTGCAGCGGGCGGAAGTTCTGGTCATACACCAAATGAGTGTAGGCAGATCGCAAAGTGAGTGCAGATGGTCACGGGACCACAAATTGCAGGACATGAAATGCACCAAAGATGTAGTTAAAAAGGATTGGTCAAAGGAGCCAAACAGAGATATTACGGAGCAAGACGTACCAAGAAGTACGCAACAGAGGAGTTTTGCCTTTGTAGTGGGAAAGCCAGACCAGTGGTACAATTCATCCTAAGGAATATTATAACATGACACGGGTCACCCAGATTTTTGTTGAGCAACAGAGGTAAAACCTTTATGTCAGAGACAGTAACAGAACTTGTCAAAGTCATGGGCACAGTGAGCCAATTCACAACAGCGTATCACCCAGCAACAAACGGTCTAACCCTTATTACATAAAACAAAAAAAAAATGTGACGTACGAAATTCGCAAAGGCATTTCTCCCAACAGTAAAAGAGAGGTGGTCCATGTAAGTCGCATACTACCATACAATGATCCCTGGTCGCCAGAAGTAGTACCTCAGGATGTGGAATAGTTAAGAAAAAATACGTACCCTCAATTTTTTTTCTCTTCCTTTTCTTTCTTCTCACTGTTATAGAGGATCGGGGTTCACCTAAATAAATGGTGCGGGATGGTTCTGGCAGAGTAGGGTTTATTTAAACTAATCAGGGCTTACATATTTTGCGTTAAGAACTTGATGTCGTGAAATGGATATTAGGAATGTAACTAATTCATATTTTCTGTATAGGTTATTAAGGACAATCATGCTACTGCAACCAGTAGTCACTGCTAACGTAGTGGAAGTAACGGCAGGCGCCAATTGGAGAGCATTACCAGATGTCGTAACATACGAGGCAACAATACCCTTAGTGTACGAAGCCAAATGGAGTGACCACGAGGAATACCTAGAGGAATATGCACGGCCAGCATGCGCTCTGCAGAAGGAACAGCAAGGGACCAAGGAATGTCAAATAATGGAAAATATGGCAACTCTACAGAGCGCGTTTACAGAGGAGTTCAACACCCTGTCCAGAAGCCGGAGCCCGCTCGTCATGAGGAATTTCACAAAAACCAAGAGAACCTACCGGTATAGAAGATCATTAGATTTCCTAGGGGACGACCTGTCCTGGTGTTGTGGGGTGGCAACTCAACACAAATTAGATGCCTTGGTGACTGACGAAAGGAGCGTTCAAGGTCAGCAGTCAAAGTTAACTCACGTGGTATCTCAATTATTAAAGACAGTTGCAGAAAATTCCAAAGCTTTTAAAAAATACGTTGAAGAAGTTGCGTCAACGTTTGAGTCCATGAATAATCACATAAAGAAAATAGACGAAAGATTTGACGCTTACAAAGGAGGTCTTAAGGAATACGTTAGTGGGCAGGAGGCAATCTTCCTGGAATTACAGGAAATACAATTCAAAAATCTGAAAAACACCAGCTCCCTCTCCAGAGCAATCAAACGGCAAGCGATCATTTCCTCCTGTAGGATTCATCAAATCCCAATCAAAATCCTGGACCCCTCTGTCCTTAGCTCCGACCTAAAAAGGTTAAGAGACGAACTAATGCCATTAAATCAGGATTTAGCTATTGGCGATTTCGACCACCGTTGAGGGCGCTGCAAGACGTAAACAAATATGGAGGATTGTGAGTAATCTCTATGTTTATGGCGTTAGTTTTTATACGGATTTCATGCTTGATTCGTATGTTTTAGTTGTTTGCGAACTATAAAAAAGTGTTTTTTTTTGGATTTTTGTGTGTGTTTTGGACAATTGATTATAGTGTGTGAAAGAAAATAACAAACTGTGAGGTAATATAACGTTTTGCAATGGTTTAAAATAGGTATCAAATCAGATCCTTTTCAGTTAGCAACAGTCATGGAAAACCAGGAGGTATATTTGAGTTTGACTACTGTATTTGCATATTTGGATGCAACCCATGACAGTAGGTGCTTCGTGGAGGGCGAACAAGTCCTAAACAGTAGGCATTTGATTCTTTGTGGCATTTGCGATCGCAAATGCAATGAAGATGGTGTTTACTCGGCCATTAGACTCATGGCACTTTGTCTCCAAACCAGTGCGCTTCTAACTGGAAAACCTCATGAAGTCTCTGGATGGTTAGAGGCTGACTTTTCAACAGGAATCTGGAAAATACTTTCATTTTCATGTACCTGCAAAGCTGGAGCTTCAGGAAAATGCAAACACATTTCAGCCACATTATTGAAATGTACAAGGTAATTTTTTTCTTCACTTGAAAGGGACACTTATTAATTCAGATTGTGTTATTGATTGCAGGGGAGATGTTCTATCACTTGAAAATTGTCAAGCACTGATGTGGAGTGCTATTGGAGGACTCACAAGAAGGCAGTTGAAGAGGATTACGAGGCCCAACCAATTAGCCTAACTTGTTGTGTGAAGAAGATGGCTACGAGGAAACTTTGTAGGCCACTTTCACAGGAAGAGAAAGAAAGATGTTTGTCTTTATTGATATCCAGTCATCCCTATTCTGCACTGAGTAAGCATACGAGTATGTGAGTATTTTACCAGAACAATAAGACTTATAAAAAAACATTGTTTATAAAACTTTCTTTACAGACAGGGGCGTCGAACAGTGACAACAAAAGTTGAATTAGGTGTGGAAATTCTACCTCAAAATTGGCTTAATCCTCTGGTGTTACACATGAAAGAATCAACATTTTTGTTGAGTTTGAATTTGAATGTCTCAAACTACACATTGCGAGAGTGTTGCAAAGGCTTTTATTCAACTCTCTGTGATGTAGACATGTCAGAAATAATTGTCAGTTGCTGTAGTGGAAGTGAAGGTTGGAAAATTCATCGGAAGTATAGGTTAACGGGTATAAATATTTCATAAAAATATCAAAAGTAGAGATGATAAAAGGTGTTTTTCAGGTTCCCGCTGCTATTCGATATTCACTTATAGACAAATGGATTGGAATAAAAAGAGTTTGAACTACTTCTTTCCAAAAGGGCTCACGAATAAATTTGTACAGCATGGCATCAAACATGAGAAAGAAGCTCTTAACAAATACAAGGAAAATTTGGGAGCGAATGTAATTGAACCTGGGATCATTATTTGCCAGCTATATCCATGGTTAGGGTACTCACCTGATGGTATTGTTATGGAAGAAGGAAAACCATCTAGGCTGCTTGGAATTAAATGTCCTTTTGTTGGTAATATGATCAATCATAATAATAATAATGAACTTGAATAAATGTCTTTCATTTGTAGGCAAAACTAAAGATGCAATACACTTTGTAAACGAATGCAGCTACCTGGAAATTTCAACCAATGGAGTTAAGCTGAAGAAGCAGCACGCCTATTATGGACAAGTACAATTGGGCATGGCCCTGTTGAACTTGACCCAATGTGATTTCATATTATATTCAACATATTCAAGGTCTTTCCTAAATATAATTGTACCATTTGATGAAGATTTTGCCAGGCAGTTAATAGAAACAATTTCTAAGAATTATTTTAACCACATGATTCATGTTATATGTGAAAATAAACAGATGCTAGAGTATTTTCGAGTTTATTTTGGAAAAAGTATCCCAAACATGAAAACATTGATTACTATTATGAAAATGTGGTCTTAAGACTCCATTTTATATCAATTTCATTAATATATTAATTTTGCAATGCAGATGATACAAGTGAAGATTTGTGAAAAAAAAGACAAAACTGAAGTATTTGGATTTATTTAGTTAAAATTTATCACTCGCCACCACATACATATGAGAAAAATAATAATTTGCTTATAATTATAAGGAACTAGATTAAATATCAAGAAGCTAATAACAATAATATGTATTTGTAATATTACATTTACATAACAAATTATTTTGCAAGATGTATACATATACAGTATGTCAGGTCTTTACATTTGATATTAGGTGGGTGTCCGCAAATTGCAAAAGATTATTAGTAATATTTTGACAACTTCAACTTAAATTTCGCAAAGTTTAGTTGTGAAACACGTCAACATTTATCTTATTTAACCTCAACACACCTCAAATGTTTATTTGTTGATTTGAAATATTTTAGCAATGAACTTTAATCAGTAACAAATGAGCAATACCAAAAACAGAATAATGCATTTTCTACTAGAATACACAAAAATAAGCAAAATAATTTAAAATGTAGGCGACTCTGACAATAACATTTCTCTTTCCAAAAGTCAGTCTAGTAAAAGCTTTCGAGAAATAAATAATACATTCCATTTAGTTAGTGTGTCTATTTGAGATAATTCTTAAGAAAAAGTCAAAGTTTATAAATTTTGCAATGAGGTAATGAGTGAAGTAATCAGTAATTGCACTTAAACGTAATTTGTAATTCCTATTCCTAAAATTAAATTGAATATATTGAGAACAATTTGTAAAAATAACATAATTTTTTTAAGTAGTATGTTCTAATTGCATATTAAAACTTAATTTTCTATTTCGAATAAGTTTTAATAATTAATGTTTTCGATATTGTAAAAAATAAAGGTACTTTAAACTTGTATCAAATTCATATTTTTTGACAAACCTCGTATACGATTTAAAAAATTAACATCTGATGTTCGCGTTTTACTTTATGGGCCATGCAGAACTTTTTATATAGAATAACTTTTTTTCATAACATTACTAATAAAAAAGTTTTCCATATGTTGCCAACTTTTTCAGACATACTATATATACATATATAAAATTACAAAGAAATTTCAATTATCCACTCTCCAATACAAACACTAAACACCACAAAGCCAAAGGCTGTCCGTGGTCATTAGGTGTGGTAGTATTTATGCCGATATTTTGAATTTTTTCACTCAAATAGGTTATCTTGAAATTACAATCACAAAACACAATATTACAACAATAAAAAACAATCCAATATTACCATAATAAAATGCAACACAATATTACAGCAAATAAAAACAATAGACAAAATAACAATATATTTAGGAAACAACCTGTTTCATTTATTCTATACAATACATTCCAATATATGTTTCTCAGTTTATTTTTTAGATGTGTGTAATTAATAACGTTTTTAGAGCTAACATACGTTATATGGTGTAGTTGATGAGATATACTACGATGATCAGTGATATTGGTGTCTAATAATACACAAACGTCACAAATGCTTTCGAGATTTTTATCTTTAAATTTTACGAATGCGTGATCTATACAAGCTACAAAAGTATATTCGAAAATGTCATGAAACAAATTAATACTATAATATGAACTCAACTCAAAACTAAAATAATAATTGATCAATTGAAAGGAGATGAAAAAATGCATGGTATTTGTGCATCAATGAATATTAATTCTTAATGAATTTGTCATCATCTAATATAGGGGTTTGCAGGTTCACCATGGCACTTATGACTGTAATTATGTCATCCACATCTTTGAGCAAAGTCCATGGCAAAGGAACTCTCAATATTTCAAAAATCTTCATTCGCTGGTTTGCTCTTTCAATATGTACTCGAGCCTTAGATATAGCAACGTTCATATCAGCTTCGTGTTTTGTAAATTGTTTTTTATGTCGTAAGAAAAAAGGCCTAATTAAACTGACCGAATATTTGTGACAAATATTCTCAATCAGAAAACCCTTATCAACCATGACAGAATCTTTGAAAGGTTCTAGTTTTTCAATTAAATTGCTCTGCTCGAATATAGATTTATCTGAACACCTTCCGCCATAACAAGCTGAAACGAAAGTTATAAGCCCAGATGGACTAACACCTGTCATGAACTTGATTGTTTGTCTCCCTTTATAATGAGAATAAGTTCTTATTCGGCATGATAAACATTTTGATCTTTGCACTGGTATCTCAGTGCAATCAAGTACCACTCTTACATTACTGAATTTTTCAAAGCAAAGGGGCAAGTTCATTGAGATTTCATCTGAACTTGGCCATCGTATACAATCTTTCAAAATATTAGCTAGATAAGCTATGTACTCACTGAGTACAATTTTGACTTTACTTTGAGCAACTTTAAACAGAAAAGATAATACATTGAATCTGACAGCCATTTTTAGTTTCATAAATACAAGAACTATTCTATCTGTCACAGTTAATTTATGAATTTTCTTGTCAGGATATAAATCAGAAATTATTTTGGTAAAATTTTTCAGCAGTTCAAAATTTGGAATTCCAGTTAATGAATTCAATTGGGCATTAGATTGAATTGTGCTTGTGAAACTAATAATCAAATCACCACTTGTCACTTGAACCTCCTTATGTTCGAATGATTCCACCAAAGTTTTATTTTTTGCAAATTTCAAGTCCAACAAAGATTGCACAACACACTGTTCTTTTTTTGTCAAGTCAGCAAATTCCAGAGGCTTGTGTTCGATTTCTTCACCATGTTCAACATCATGAGAAAGTGAGGCCTCAGAGATAGTTTGTGGTTTGGTATTTAAATCTCTTAGGATACTTCGCATTTCAAACCTTTGTTTTCGTTGAAAATCATTAGCCTCTTGCAACTTTCTTGTGTGCTGTATTCTGGGTAAATTGCGGGATGGAACTGCTGTAGCTTTCAGTCTTGGACGGTTCATGCTAATTAGAGCTGCACCTATGGACAAGAAAACATTTATTTAAATATCACCTTTTGCTGAAAATTTGATTTCAACTGACCTTTGGCAATATAATCACTTTCTTGGAAATGAAGAGAACAAACACGCATTGAATCAGTAACTGGCTTCCCCATTATTAAAACCTTTGTCCATGCTTTCCTTCGATCCATTTTCTCAAGTACGCCAAAAGCATTAGTGACATGGACTGTGGATGCATCTTTCTTAGGAAAGGCATGAAAGTGCAAAGTCCTATTTTTATTTTTTCTTGAAGAACACTTGTAGACACAGCAGTTAGCATTGTGTAATGTCTTTTTTCTTCTACTTTGTTCATTCATTTTCCCTTTTTAGTTGTTTCAGCCTAAAATTCAACATGCCAATAATAATTTTCAAACATCTTACCCGAGATCTTACCTTACGAACCCAAGATGCTCAAGACCTCAACAACAGCAATCCTATTTTTGTTCTAACAATAAAACAATTCTAACCTAAAAATGAAGAAGACCAATAATTATAGTATTTGAAAATTGAGAAAATTCTTTTGAATACCTTTAAAACTTGAGCTATTCAATAATTTTTCATCTACAAACGTGTTTCTACACTTTGATAACAAAACGCAATTTAAAAAATACAAATAAAAGAATTAAATATCTACATCCACATAAGAAATCAACAGAAAATAAATTGCGATTACTTACAAAGTAGGTTTACGATTTATCCGCCAGGAGGCGTCTAGACTTTTGAAATAGCGAATCCCCCTATCAGTTTTGTCCCACTATTTCTAAGTCCCTAAATGTGATTGTAGTTTCACCGATAAGAATATCTTTGTACATGTCAGGATCCCAATAAGACAACGATCTTCCGAGTGGGCCCTTATCCAACTCATAACAACCCCATTCTCATGGGAAAATTACACCTGTAAAATACAGCAAACAACTCTTTACCTGGCTATCTCGAACTCCTCTTCAAAGACTCAATATCATCAAGTGAGACAAATTTCGGGAGAGGGTCTTCAACACTGCAAACCGTTTCATGACAAACTTTGTTTCATCCCGAGATTTTCAGCAGACACCCTATAAGGACCAGGTTGTGCACGAAAATTATTCGACGGGGCTACTGTTACAGAGATCCGATATTTTCGACAAACTGGGTCGACCTAAGTTTTTCACCACCCTCGACTTAGCAAGCGGATTTCACCAAATACAGATGAGCGAATGCTCTATTGAGAAAACAGCGTTTAACGTAGACGGAGGACATTACGAATATCTTCGAATGCCCTTCGGGTTAAAGAATGCTTCATCTACATTCCAAAGAGCCGTAAATGAAGTTTTAAAAGACCTTCAACATAAGATATGCATGGTGTACATGGATGACATCATCATATTTAGCACGAGCCTTCAAGAACACACTCAAAACTTAAAATTAGTATTTTCAAAATTACGCGAAGTACAGCTAAAGGTACAGCTTGACAAAAGTGAATTTCTCCGTAACGAGGTCGAATATTTAGGCAACATTGTAACCCCTAATGGAATAAAACCCAATCCGAATAAAATCAGAGAGATTCAAAACTTTCCTATTCCAAAAACACCTAAAGATATTAAATCGTTTTTAGGACTTTTAGGTAACTATAGAAACTTTATAAAAAATCTCGTCAAACTAACTAAATCAATGACAATATGTTTAAAGAAAGATCATACAGTGGAACATACATCTGAATTTATTAATTGTTTCAATACTTGTAAAAATGTTCTAACGTCAGAACCTGCTCTTGCATATACTGACTTTAATAAACCCTTTGAATTAACGACTGACGCTTCAAAATTTGCCATAGGCGCTATATTATCCCAAAATAATCATCCTATTTTCTACGCTAGTAGAACTTTTAATTCAACCGAAATCAATTATTCAACTATATAGAAAGAACTGCTAGCAATTGTATGGTTATGCAAATACTTCAAACCATATTTATTTGGTCAAAATTCACAATATTTTCAGATTATAAACCCTTACAATGGCTTATGTCTTTGAAAGAGCGTTGTGCGTTGGCGATTGAAACTAGAAGAATTCGATTACGATATTAAATATTTGAAAGGTAAAAGTAACAAAGCAGTCGATGCATTGTCTCGTTTTCCTAATATGTATGCTTTAAAAACTGCATCACTTGACGTTAATTTAGGTGACATTGAAGAAATCAAGAACTCAAGAGAATTAGTTCACATAACGAATCTACAAACTTCCTAATTTAGACAATATTGACTTTACAACGATTTGAGATGAAAATCAAAGATATGTATTAGATACCATAATTAATTTATTCCAATAATGATGACATCTGCGGAAAATTTCCTTTTTTTTAATTCCAATATCTGAAAAAAACACTAAATGTGTATAAAAATCAATTATAGTTTACTAGCAATGAAAATCTTTCGTTTAACGTTGAACGAAAAAAAATATTCGAAAATATTGGTTTATATGTTACATTACCAGTAGTAGACACTGAATCAAACGTAATAAAATTAATTAAGGCATTTATAAACCCCTACCAAAATTATGCTTTTTATTTTCAAAAGGAACCTTTATCACGAATGTTTATAGTGTGTACCAAAATTCTCACTGATATTCAATCGGTTGATGAGCAACGAGAGAAAATAGAATACTACCATTTAAGTAAATCAGGTCACATAGGTATAAATGAAGTAAGAGCATCCCTTAGTTGTAGATATTATTGTCCAAAAATGATAGATTAGATAGAATATTTAATAAATAATTGTGAAATTTGTCTGAAGAATAAGTATGACACAAATCATCCGGTGATAAAATTCAACTTAACACTCACAGCTTCGAGGCCATTCCAACATATCCATTTAGACATTTTTCATATATCAAATGAATCGTATTTGATAATCATAAACTCATTTTCACGATATGGTCAAGCCTATCCATTAAACAGTATAACAGCAGTATCTGTAGTTGATAAATTTTTTGAATTTATTTCCCACCACGGTCTACCTAGCAAAATTACGTCTGACCAAGGTACAGAATTTATAAGTTCGATCTTCAAGCTTTTTGCAAATTACACCGAATCCATCTACACTTCCTATCGGCTCTACCTCACATTTGATAATCAGAATTGTCACAAATGTAAACAAACTGGTCACATTGCATCAAAGTGTCCAAACGCTGAACAAAACACTTCGTTACAAAATCTTCCGGAAATCAATAATTCCCAAAATATATTTGATGGAGAGAAAAATCCACAAGTAAACCCATCCTAAGTAAACCCAACAGAATCCACAAGTAAAACTGCTAACATCTTCCTATCTTTGTTAAAAAATCCCATAAGATCAACTCAAGATGACTTAGAAAAGCGAATGGATTATACAGAAAACTGTAATCAACGACCTTTATCCGAAACTTCTAGTCCCATAGCAGAATCAGACTCGGAATTCAAAATACCTGATACACTGAAAAAATATAAAAGTGATGACTTTACATCCGAACAAATGCAACCTGTGAAACAGCTAATGGAAGAAGATCCTAAAAACTTTGCTCTTACTTTCGAACAGTTGACCGACTTACTGTCAAATATAAAAGGAAACCCAGATCCAATAAGCGTAATTAGAAACTACACGTCGGAATTTGAAGACTAAGTAGATACTATTAAAAAAATTTACCCCTCACTATAGAGCAAAGCAACGGAGACGCGCTTCACAAAAATTAGGAAGAGACTTGAAAGATATATTGCTGAAGGACCCATAGAACAAGACCCAATCAGTGAACCATCAGACAGCAACGACATAAATTCTACTTCAATACTTTTAAAATCAAACAATGAGTATTCTACAGTGGAATATAAATGGATATTACCTCCATCTGGAAATGTTAAAAACTATTATGTCTAAATACAACCCGAATGTTATCTGTTTACAAGAAACACATTTTGATAATCACAATACACACAAACTAAAAATTTTTAATGTATATTACAAGAACAGAATTGGTATAAAGTATAAAAAGTTGGGCAGGAGTTGTAACATATGTAAATAAAAACCTTCATTCAAGCCAAATTGATTTAGATACCAATATTGAAGCAATAGCTGTATGCGTTTATTTTCCTACAAAAATAAATATATGTAACTGACTGATCTAATCTCTCAGGTTCCTAATCCTAAAATTATCCTGAGCGACTTCAACGGACACCACTTCATGTGGGGGTGTGAGAAACAAGATACTCGAGGAAACACAATATAATAGGTAATGACAGACTTAAACTTAAACATTCTTAATGATGGAAGTAAAACCAGATTTAATACCTATAATGAAACCTCCTCGGCTATAGATTTCACTTTGTGTAATCTTTCATTACATCAATACCTAACATGTGAAGGTCTTACCTTTTTCATATGACAGTGATCATTCCCCAATCCTTATAGTAGATAAACGTGCTGACGATTCAACACCTATACAAAAGTGGAAGCTACATGAAGCAGACTGGGAACAATATACCATTTTAACTGATGCACCTTTAACAAAATTTTCAATACGTGAGGACATAAATGAAACAATAAACAATTTCAATGACATATTGATAACAGCTGCAGACATAACAATAGGGCTAACTAAAAACATGACACACCGTACGGCTGTATCATGGTGGAATAAAGAATGTGAAGAGGCACTTAAAGAAAGTGAACATGCATTTCATATCTATAAAAAGCATAACACGATTGATAATCAATTATGATTCAAAGCACTAAGAGCCAAAACTAGCTATATTTTTAGGAAAAGTAAAAAAGCAGCTCTACAAGCTTAACATCTGTATGGAAAAAAGTGAATACCATATCCGGCAATAAATCATACAATAAAATCACTGGTATAAAATGAAACGAAATCTTAATAATACGAGTACAATCAAAAGACATAGCTGAAGCATAGGCGGAAGCATTCCAAGAGAACTCGAGCGATGCCAAATTAAAGGAAGATTTTCTAAAAAATAGAGTATCAATCGAAGAAATCCCAATCAATAATGAAAACAATACATCGTATCTCAACCAACTACTCACGCAGAACTAGATGAAGCGATAAAACACTTTAAAAACTCGAGTCCAGGTCCTGATCATATACCGATTTCTTTCCTGCTATATCTATCGGAGAGCGGTAAAGAAGTAGTCTTAAATATTAACAACACCATTTGGATACATCATACATTTCCAATTCAGTGGACTGAAGCAACAATCATACCAATTCTAAAGACTGTTAAGAAAGCAACAAGTACAGAATCATACAGACCTATAGCACTGACTAGCACGATGTGTAAGCTCTTAGAAAAAATTAATAATAATCGTCTTAGGTGAGACCTTGAAAGTCGTAAACTAATTAAACCAGAACAAAGAAGATTTAGGAAAAAGAGAAGTACTATTGACAATATTATTGATCTAGAAAATGACATACAAGAAAAGTCGTCGCAAATAAACAGAAATGCTTAGCCATGTTTATTAATATTAACAAAGCATTCGATACTGCATGTAGAATAAATATACTGAAATCGTTAAAGCAATGGAATATCGATGGACATATGTTGGCATTCATTAAAAATTTTCTAAGCTATAAGACTTTTAGAGTAAGAGTAAATGGTAATCTATCGACCAAACAATGTCAAGAAAATGTTACTCCCCAAGGTTCTGTTATTAGTCCCACACTATTTCGAATCGGTATTAATAACATTATTGAAAATGTACTTGAACCAATTAAAATATGGCTATATGCGGATGACTTAGTGGTATACATGAAAAGTAAAAACATCGATACAATGCAACATATACTACAGAGACAACTTAATAAACTGCAGCAATGGTCAAAGCAGTCGGGTTTAACTTTTCTGCATCTAAAACCAAATGTTTATTATTTTCGAAAAAATCTTGTGGAAAGACACCCCTGCTTACACTATATGAAGAAAAACTGCAATATGTAACTTCCACGACATTCTTAGGTATGATACTTGACCAGAAACTGAGCTGGAATGATCATATAAAAAAGTTGATATTATCTTGTCAGAAAGGTATCAATCTTCTAAGAATACTTTCTAACCGTAACTGGGGATCAGATCAAAGAACTCTACATATTATATATAAAAATCTTATAGGCTCCAAACTCGATTATGGATCTATTGTCTATCCATCCACCAAAAGCCATAAGAAACTTGATACAGTTCACAATAACGCCTTACGAATAATATCTGGTGCATATCGTACGTCACCGGTGGAAAGCCTTTATTCACAATTAGGGGAACCATCTTTATCTACGAGAAGAAAAATATTGACGTTGTCATATGCTACCTCTATATTAGATAATATACTGAGCATCCAATGTACCAAAAAATTCATACAGATGAAATTGACAATATCGCACAACAACAACCGACTCCAACTTTCTGTAATTGCATGAGACAATACAAAGCAGATCTTCAAATCAAACATGTTCCTATATTCAAGTTTGAACAAACATATCCTCCTTGGCAAAATTCCGAACCAATAATTGACACCACTTTTACCTCTTTTAAAAAATATGAACTACCAAGTTTGTTGATAAAAAACATCTTCCAGACAAAACTCATTGAATATAATGACCATTTCAAAATATATACGGATGCCTCGGAGCCGCGGTTGTTACGGCAAATCATAACTTATCGTTTAAATTACCTACCTGCAGTACAGTCTTCACTGGAGAAATATATGCATTGCTACAAGCCCTTAAACTGTCTAAAAATGCGAATGCTTCCAACATACTCATAATCACAGATTCCCTCAGTTCATTAAAATCCATCCAGCAAGTTTATAGTAGTCATCCCATTGCTATCGAAATAAAGAAGGAATTCTTCCAGCTACAAGAATCTCAAATAAATGTAAAATTTATGTGGATCCCCTCTCACATAGGAATCTAGGGGCATGAAGAAGCAGACCAACTGGCAAAACAAGCAGCGGAAAATGATAGTGCGGTAGTTGTAAACGCGACGACCATCAGTGATTTGAAGCATATCGTGAAAGAAAAAGCGATAAGTGCGTGGCAAAATCAGTGGCTTGATTCGAAAGTAAAATTACGCGAGGTGAAACCCAGTGTAAAACCCTGGAATACAATACCAAACAGGCGGCCCAACCAAGTACTACTGACAAGACTCAGGATAGGACACACTAAACTGACGCATCAACATTTACTTCCCAGGACCGGAATGCCTCAGTGTACTACATGTTCCAAGCAGATAACAGTAAAACATATTCTGGTTGAGTGTCCTAGATATGAGGACGCCCGAGTGAAAAACAATATACCAAGCACATTGAAATCGGTATTAGGTAAAAACTGCGACATAAACGTATTAGTTCGATATCTTACTGAAATTAATGTAATCAAAACCTTGTAAAATAATCTTTGTCGCTAATAACCGACATGGTTGATGCGACAGTGAAATTGCAATTAAAGGAAAAGCAATTTCATACCTTCCATTAGCTAGATTTCTTTTTCTTTTTTAATATTATCTATTATTATACATACTTGTTTTATAGTAATTTTTTTTTATTAAAATTAACGCATCCAGCGGCCACTGACACGGGATCTGTGATACATTTAGTTACAAATAGAAATCAAATTAAATTAAACAATTGGCAGTCTTTGAGGAACTGAATCACAGCACTAAACTGGTTAGGTTGTCCGAGAATGTTTTTGAGAGTTCCACTGAGCTTGTGTTTGCGACGAGTTGGGCTGTAGTGTTTGCAATCTGTAAGTATATGCTCTATTGTAAGTCTTACATTATCACAGGTTTCACAGATAGGGGGATTCTCGCTGTAGACATCAGGTAACCATGGGTAAGCCGTGAGTGACCTATTCTGAGTCTTCTTATGACACTTTTGTCTTTTCTTGTCATGGGAGGCATCTTCTGGGCGGTAACTGTTGGTTGTATTGTACGGAGTTTTGTGTTACATGTATTCCAATGTGTTTGCCATGTTTGAGTCATAATATGTCGAACTGTTGATTTTAAATTTTGATAAAGTTGAATTTTCTCTACTGGCAAGTCGGCTGAAAAAGTTTGTTTCGCTGCTTGGTCTGCACGTTCGTTGCCTGTGATTCCTACATGAGAAGGGATCCAGGTGATGTTCACAACGATACCTATAGTGTGATGGTCGTGGCAGGTGTCAAGTATATCATGGACTAAGGGATGTTGTGAACGGTTGTGTTTGATGGACTATAATGATGAAAGGCAAGTTTGCTGTCCTCAAGGCTTGTAGTATTCCATATAGTTCGGCTGTATGTATACTATATACGTCAGGAAGTTTGTATGTTGCTATTGTTGTATCTACTGTAGTAACAGCACATCCGGTACCATTGACTTCTTTGGAGGCATCAGTGTATAGGATTGTGTCGAACCGCTGGTTATTTATCAGCTCACTTAATATTTGTCTAAGGCCTATGTTAGGCGTTTCGTACTTGTTGTAGTTGTTTAGGCTTGTATTTAGTAGTTGCGGTTTTCTGGTCCATGAAGGAGTATTCGAAAGTTTTATGGGAGTTGTATCTTTAAGATTAATGTTTCTTGAAATAGGGTATAGCATTTGTGGAGACGAGAGCGATGTTTTGTGTTTGTTTTCAGGAGCTGGTTTTATAGAATCAATTAACCTAAACACTGGGTTTTGTGGGTAGGCGGATATTCTGGAAAAATAGGATAATAATGGCATTCTCGTCGTATGAAAAGAGGTGGTTCAGAAGATTCAATGTAGATGCTTCCGGTAGGACTGGATCTAAAAGCGCCTAGACATATTCGTAATGCTGAGGTTTGGATAGTTTCAAGAGATTTGAGATACGATTTGCAGGCGCTCATGTAGAGGATACTTCCATAATCTAGTTTGGAGCGGACCAGTGATCTGTAAATCCTTATTAGTATTTCCTCTTCTGCTCCCCATTGGTGATGTGCTAATGATTTTAAGATGTTAATCCTATTTAGACAATTGGCTTTAGTTTCTTGGATATGTTGCCTCCATGTGATCTTTTTGTCAAATGTTACTCCTAGGAATTTATGTTGATCAACCACTTGTAGCAAGTCACCATTGAATTTTAGTTGTGGAGGGAGAGAATTTAGTCTTTTGCTGAACTGGATTACTTTGGATTTGTTTGTTGAAAAGTGAGAACCAGATTTGAGAGACCAATTGTGGATGTTATCTAGAGCCTTCTGAAGTAAAGTACAAGTACTAGTAGTGACTTTACCTTGGCAGTAGAGAATGAGGTCGTCGGCATATAGTACATATTTGACAGGTGGAGTTATGGGGGAGCAGATATCGTTGATACTCATTAGAAATAGAGTGGAGCTAAGAACCGAGCCTTGTGGTACTCCATTTTCTGGCGCATACGAAGTAGACTTTTGCCCATTTGTAACGACTTTGAACGATCTGTTGGTTAAGAAGTTTTGTAGAAAGGAGAGAATATTTCCAGTTAAATTAAATTCTGTGAATTTCTTAAAAATGGAAGTTTTACGGATTGTGAGATGTCTGTGTGTAGAATAACCAAATTATCCAATGTGCATTTGTTTGATCTAAAACCTGTCTGCGCTGTAGATAATAGGTTGTGCGATTCTAGGTACCAGTGTAGGCGTCTGTTAACCAATTTCTCGAGAATTTTACACAATGTACAGGTAAGAGAGATTGGCCTAAGGGAGCTTGGAAAATCAGTATTCGAGTCGTTCTTTTTGATTGGTATAATAATTGATTCTTTCCATTGAGCCGGAAATTGTTGACTGCACCATATTTTGTTGTAAAGTTCGAGCAATTTGGTTTTTGTTGCTGAATGTTGATGTTTTAGAAAGATCATAGGGATATCGTCTGGTCCTGCAGCTGTGTTCTACAGTGAAGGTAGGACTGAATTTAATTCAGAAAGGGTGAAAAAAAAATTAAGTGGGTGACAGTTGTAAGAGATTTGTTCAGGATGTGAGTTATTTGGTGAGTTTGGAGGTTCGGGGTTGGATTTGGTTTTATTTAGAAAGTGTTGGGCAAGGACATTAGCAATTTGTTGGTCATTGGTAATGACTTCACCCTCACGGGTTAAGCCAGGTATTTTAAAACTAGTGTTTTTTCCTTTCATCTGTCTTATCTTGGTCCAGATTTGAGATGGAGAGGTTTCAGAGGTTATAGTGCTTGTGTATTTATTCCACGACTCTCGTTTACTTTGTTTAAGAACCCTTTTGGATTTCGCTCTCATTCTTTTGAGGATTATCAAGTCTGAATGATTTCTGATTCTTCGGTATCTATTAAGCGCCTTTTTGCACTCCTTTACTGCATTGTTACAGGATTCATTCCACCAGGGAACGGTTCGTTTTGGAGCGTTGACGGAGTACTTTCCTATACATTTATTGGCTGCAAAAATTAAGGAGTTAGTCAATTGTTCAACAACAACAAAACTGAGGAGCAAAAATTCAAACGATGTTGACCCGTTTAAGCACACGCATCGACTCTTTATAGTAATTTACTGAGTAAAGTAAGTAATAAGTAGAATATATTTTTAAAAACAAATGTTTTATTGTAGTGTTCCGGCAAGAATTTCGCTTTCCAAAAGGGTTCCGTCATCACAAAAGCTTGAGAGCCGCTGGATTAGTTTATAAAAGGTGTGCGTGAATCCTCCACCAATTTAGAGCCAACGCATTCGCCAAAATTTTAAGTATTATGTATAACTCATGTTATGTTTGTACTTTTGTCACTTTTAACTAAATCCTTTACTCTGATCGAGTGCAGGATCGTGATAATAGCTTATAAAGTGCGCCCGTAAGTATGGACAGATGAATATATCTTTGTCAGATACAGTAATAAAAAACTACCTGATCATGACTAACGAGAACTATCCCACTTTTATTTTTCTTTATAGAAAATTTCTTTTTAAGAGAGACTATATTTTTCTAATTAACTATAACAAAATATATTCCAACAAAAAGCAAAAGTAATACAAAAACTGTATAAAGAGTGAACCGAAAGTTATACAAGGAATGAATAAAAATGATTTTCAGACAAAATATATATCGTACAAAAGTGTCTATTATGCGTTTTTACAGGTGTCCACGTGATAGTGCTGCAGACATAACTTCCCATTCTTTTTTTATCTGTAAGCTTCCGCTGTTTGCAGGTCTAAATCGAATAAAGAGAACTCAAGTGTGAAATCGGTTTCTGATAAAACATTCCGAGGGTTCGATGGTGACTTTTGACTTCTCGAGAAAATAACAAATGTCAAAGATATTTTGAATGTTTCCGAGGATAGAATTTTGATGTAGCCGAATCAGTAGCGTCGTAATTAAATAATAGAACCACGAATATTGATTAACAGACTATATTTACTATACGCCCTGAAGGTATGAATCAACATTCAAATTAAATCTGAAAGAAATCAAGTTTATTATTGAAATATTTTAATAACATTTTATTCATTAGTTGGTATTTATATTTATTGTGTAACGGCTTTGATAAGATGTGAACAAGTTGTTTTATTTTTTATTACAAGTAAAAGAAACGACAGTTCTAATCAAATCAAACTACAAAGTGGTGAAGTAAATATAGTGTTAAAAAAACCACAGAATCAAAGTGATATTAGTTTAAGAAATAATAGTTGATATAATATTCCCTCATATCAATATAATAGTTGCTGAATAGATAACAGATAAAAACGAATTCAGTCAGCTCTGAATGGGCTAATAGTTGAACAGTGGCGTAACTAGGATGAAGCTCTGGGGAGGATGAAGTACCGGGAGATCTGGGTATCGAAATTTTTTTCAAATTTTGAGCCCCTCAAACTGCATTTTAGCTTCGTTTTCTTATAAAATTATTGTCTACAGTTCTTAGCTTTTAGTTCATTTCAATAACATATAGGTTTTCTGTGATTATGTATTGGATTTTTTTTATTTTTCGTGTTCTCATCCCCCCCGTAGTTACACCACTATAGTTGAATGCAGTAGATTTTTGGCATAAACCACAAAAGAGGTAGAAGGTAGGAAAATTCTGAAAACGTAGTAGATCTCGTTGAAACAAATAGTAAAACTAAGAGAGCGACATCAAAATTTCATAAAAACGAAGACGATAAATTAGACATAATACTCGATCAAAAAGAGATTAAAGGGAAAATACAAAAAAACTGAAGCTCAATTCATTGAAGAAATAATTGAAATAAGAGATCGAAATATGAATCTAAAACAGAAAAACCAACACATAAGGAAAGAAAATAAAAAATGTGAAAAGAAATGGCGATTCTTACACAATCAAAGGAAGTTTTGGCAAAGAAAAGAGGAGGAAGAACGTGGTCTTAAGTGGGTTGAAAGCAGACACAGAGGATGAAGTGGTATTAATGCAAAAAATTTCCAATATGCTGCGCCTTGAAGTAAAAGTCAATATTGAGAAAATGATAAAATTGGAGAAGAAAAAATGTTTAATCGAGCTAGAAAATGAGGAAGTGAAAACTGATATACTAAAAAAACAAGCACAAACTAAAAGATATATATATATATATATATATATATATATATATATATATATATATATATATTATAATTGATAATTTATAAATTGGATATTTTAATAGCCTCACGTTGGGCCGACAATTTATAATTGAATGATGATAATTATAATTTATGATAATTTTATGGCTAGCTCAGATTATATTATTTGTTTATTTTATTATAGTTTTATATTTTATCGGAGAACATGAGAAACTTCTCTCGTTGGGTTCTGGATATGATAATCAAAGATTGAAGAAATACATATACATAATCTTACCTTTTAATTACAACCTCTGAAAGAAATAATATCTATTAAATAAAACGATTGAAATATGATAATAGTGATATTGATACTTTAACCATAGATGTAAGAATAAAAGAAAACCAACACATTAATGTAAATATGTTTAATAAATGAATTTCAATTTTTAATCTGATTAGAACAAAATAAAATATTTTGTAACTGTTAATTTATTTTGCACATTTATTCTTAAGGAATTGTGCCACCCTATATCATACATACATTCTTGGAAACAAAATGATATAATTTCTGCGTCGGCGCTATATCTCCAAACGCATGCGCTGCTACAGTATACATGTAAGAAAGAAGTTTCCTTCCATACACAACGTTTATATTCAACACACTGTTAGCGTGTCTGTGATGAAAATTGTTGGTTATAATTATTAAATGTTTTTATAATCAATTACATATAAGTAATACTTTATAAACTATATGTGTACGTGTATTTAAAAAAAACAAGAAAGTGATAGATGAAAGTTATGCATGCAAAAGCTGAAAATAAGTAATGAAATAGAATTGAGCACGCATGATGTACGTGATATTTTACGAGGATAAATTTACAACAGGTGAGTTTCAATATTATCTTAAAATTATAATTCTCTATAGATGAATTTTATAATGCATTATATGTTACTGTTCTTTGGCCTTTTATATGATATATATCAATTGAATGTTCTATTGAATTTTGAGTGTACACTTTAAAATGTTTATTGGAATTCCAAATAGATTTAATCAAAATACACAGACCTTATCTTTCTTGCTATTACTGCCGGCTGCACTTACATCTTCCAAACTTGCCGATATCTCCTTAGAGATATGCTCCTACGGCACTCTTTAGTACTTACACAGGATCTGATACACTTATGATTAGTTTGTCATAAAATGTTTATATAATTTTAACTTTTAACTGTTTTTTAAAGAAAATTTTTGTAGAGAGCAATCTTACAGAGACGCATCCCTCATCACCTTTTTAAATCCACTCATTTGTTTTTCAAAATCAACAACTATCCCGGCTTCACTAGTCCATAGCACTCTTATTTGTTTTTTTATCACAGAAATTGTTATTCTCCAGTCTTTTAGTGACTATTTTGAAAAAACATAAATTTATTGTCCTGGAGGGTATTGACACTGATTCATTTAAATCTCTATCGTATTAAGGAATTTTAATTAAGTCCTTCTTTCCTCTTACAATAGTCCATTTTCTTATATTTACCTTGTTTAGCTAATTTACAAAATGTTTATTTTTACAAATATTACAACCTATATTATTAATTAACCTATATGTAATTGATTCTAATTTAATTTTGCGTCTTGTTTGATATTTATTATACATATACTCCTTATTATTTTTGTTTTTGTAATTAAATTTTATATCTATAATCTATAAACAATGATTTAGGTTGGTATTGAAAAATTCCCTAGCATGACATTACTTCCTATAAATATTCATTTCCTCAATATGTTTGGGGCTGTGTTCCAACTATCTTTCCCATCTAGTTTCAACCCTTTTCAATGAATGAATGAATACATGGTATTCTAAATTTATGCTACTACAAAAATAATATGTAAATAATGTTAAATTATCGTTAGACTAATTATTCTTTTCTCTTACTTTAGGTTTCAAGCTATTGTGTGACATTTCATCCTGCCGAAATTGTTATGGCTGTGTTCAGTGCAATTCCGAATTCCATGACTTTGACAACCAATCAGAATTACTGGTACAGGTAATATTTACTCTTTAATTAGCTAATATAGTGTTGTAATTTCTATTCTTCATCCTTTTCAAAATTTCACATCAATATATTATCCAATCTATACATATTTCAATCTTTTTATATTTTAATCTTTGACTTTTTATTGAGTTTATTCTAATGGTTGTGTCTACTGACACTTCTTACGTTACAATAAGACTTGTTTATTATGTTTGTTTATTTCATTATATTTACAAAACTAGAGGATTAGTTCAACTCCCCTCAAATTAAAATTTTCAAAAAGGAAGCTTTTAAGTAGCCTTTTTAAAATTTCAATTTCAACGTTCCGGCTAATAATTATATTCTACTTAATTCATTACTCTTTTCTTTATATACAAAAATTGAATTTGAAGAATCCTATATTTAAGTTTATTACTATTTCTATCTTAGACTTAGTTTCCATTATCTAATTCTATCCTATCCTATTCTAATTATTTTTACAAATATGAGACCAATCATTCTGGTTTGAAATATCTTAGACATCTTTGCTTACTCTTAGTATATTATTCTATATTATTGTTTTATTTCAATTCCTATACCAATTATTATTCATTTATTCACACCGTAGAATCTTTATTCTTTGAACTATTTCTTGCTTATATTTTTACTTATACCTTTTTCCTTCACTTAACAATTCTTTTAATGCTCTCCTATCCTTATCTTATCTTCGAATTCAAAAAAAAATTATTATTTCCAATATTTCATATATTTTCATATCTTATTGTCAACCCTTATTCATGTCAATATAATTACTCCTATAGTCTAACCTTTTTCTTTGCTTACTATCCCTATTTATATTTATTTGCATAATTCTTAATTATAACTCATCAACTTCATTTCTTCAATATATTAATTACATTATACTTTATATATATTTCATTTCTCCCTATCTCATAATAATTAATCATATCATTTACTATATAAATCTTTGCTTCCATATTTCATTGTTACTTATCTCCATAATTCCTATAAAATTTTATTTGACATGAATATCTCAAATTCTATATCTTGATTTAAAAAAAACTTTCTTTCCTTTCCACCTCTTTTACTGTGTTATTCAAATGATAACGAGCCTGTCCTTCCTAAATCCTACCTGTTCTTATTAATAAGTGTGAATTCTGTTTCTTATCCCCTCTACCTAATAAATTCTTACAAAATTTCTTAATATTATATTATCGCTTTTATTTCTGTCTGTCTTTGATATTATATATTTCTTTATAACAAAATGTGTCTCTATTTGTTTGGTTTTTTTAATCTATATAGCTACTCTAACTTTCCTTATAAGTTAAATGTGAAGTTACTTTACTTTTACTTAAAATCATTTATAAGTTTTTTAATAATATTTTTTTTTTTTTATATTTTATAGATTCTTAACTGCGATAATGGAAACAATCTAGATGTATCCTACACATGAAAAAATTGAAAGCCTTATATCTACCTAGTATCTAATATTTTATGTTACATGGAAGTGCTACTTATGCAGAACATTGGAATCATTACATCTACCTATAATAAAAAATTATCTATAATTGTATTATTTATTCTTAATAAATTCCCTATTTAAGTTCATTTTGGTATCCTTTTCCTGTCCATTCCATTATTTTCTTGTTTCCAAAGTTCATTTCAATTCTCATGTGATACTATTTAATATGCTATTCTTTTTCTCACTTTTTTCTTATGTTCTACTCTCGTTGTTTGAGTCTCAATGTTTTTCTGTAGCTTCTTTCCGTTCTCCATTATATCCTTTTTAATTTTGTAGTCCCATATCTCATTAATTTCTTTCCATAAATCTAAAAACATTTGTGCTTCAAATTCCTCCATATCATTCATTTCATTCCTTATTATTTTCATCAAAACATTTGTGTGGATTATATTCATTTTGTTATCCCATTTTATTCCTGTTACTACATTATAAAATTTTCCGGAGCACCCTATACCTATTTCATGATTTCTTATATTATCTTCTATTTCTTCCACTGTATTAATTAATCTTCGGTTCATTTCTTCGACTTCTTTGTTATAATATCTATCCATTATTCCACTTCTTCTAGCACCTTTGACTTTTGAATTTTTTATTCTCCCATCCAAATCTGTAATTTCCTTATTCCCCTTTTCTTGTAAATGCTGCTTGATCTCTTCAATAGCTAGTTCTTGTAATTTAAGGTATCCTACTTTTTTTTCCTTCATTTCTTCTGTTCCCTCTGTAATATTTCTTAATACTTGATTATTCTCCTCCATATTCTTATTTTCCATTAAACTTTCTATTTTTACCTCACCTACAATATTTGTTAAATTATTAACTTGTTTTGAAACTCTCGTTTGGATAGTTTCTGGTTTCATATCATCAATTTTCTTTTCTAATCTCTTCATGTTTCCATGGATATTATTGATGTCTCCTCTAATTTCTTCTTTCATTATGTTCATATTTTCCTCCATTTTATTCATATCTGTTTTCCTATTCTCCTCCATTTTGTTCATATCTCCCCTCATCGTGTCCATATTTATCCTATTTTCTTCAAATTTCTGGTTCATATATCCTTTCAACTCTTTCTTCATGCTGTTTATATTTTCATTCAGTTTGTTCATGTCTGTTCTTCTATTTTCCTCCATTCTGTTAAACAATTGTTGCATCATGACCATCATTAAATCATCCCTACTTGTACTTGTTCTTCCTTGTTTTTCTTGTCTCTCTTCTATCCTATCCTCTTGTTCTACACCTTCTTCATCTCCTGTCGTATTTTCTTCCGATGCATGTCCTTCAGCTTGCTGACCTTGGATCAGATATTGGACCTGAAAATCTCCCATTCCATGGCTCCTCTCTTCTCTTTCCTCTTCTGATCCGCTATCATTTCCGACCTGTTTCCCGTCTCTCAATACCATTTTCTTGCTTTCCATGATTTATTTATTTATTATTAATTAAAGCAAATTAATTCTTTAAATTTTCTCAACGTTGGACTGACAATTTTATAATTATTTGTTTAATAGCCCCACGTTTTGGGACGCCAATTTATAATTGATAATTTATAAATTGGATATTTTAATAGCCTCACGTTGGGCCGACAATTTATAATTGAATGATGATAATTATAATTTATGATAATTTTATGGCTAGCTCAGATTATATTATTTGTTTATTTTATTATAGTTTTATATTTTATCGGAGAACATGAGAAACTTCTCTCGTTGGGTTCTGGATATGATAATCAAAGATTGAAGAAATACATATACATAATCTTACCTTTTAATTACAACCTCTGAAAGAAATAATATCTATTAAATAAAACGATTGAAATATGATAATAGTGATATTGATACTTTAACCATAGATGTAAGAATAAAAGAAAACCAACACATTAATGTAAATATGTTTAATAAATGAATTTCAATTTTTAATCTGATTAGAACAAAATAAAATATTTTGTAACTGTTAATTTATTTTGCACATTTATTCTTAAGGAATTGTGCCACCCTATATCATACATACATTCTTGGAAACAAAATGATATAATTTCTGCGTCGGCGCTATATCTCCAAACGCATGCGCTGCTACAGTATACATGTAAGAAAGAAGTTTCCTTCCATACACAACGTTTATATTCAACACACTGTTAGCGTGTCTGTGATGAAAATTGTTGGTTATAATTATTAAATGTTTTTATAATCAATTACATATAAGTAATACTTTATAAACTATATGTGTACGTGTATTTAAAAAAAACAAGAAAGTGATAGATGAAAGTTATGCATGCAAAAGCTGAAAATAAGTAATGAAATAGAATTGAGCACGCATGATGTACGTGATATTTTACGAGGATAAATTTACAACAGGTGAGTTTCAATATTATCTTAAAATTATAATTCTCTATAGATGAATTTTATAATGCATTATATGTTACTGTTCTTTGGCCTTTTTATATGATATATATCAATTGAATGTTCTATTGAATTTTGAGTGTACACTTTAAAATGTTTATTGGAATTCCAAATAGATTTAATCAAAATACACAGACCTTATCTTTCTTGCTATTACTGCCGGCTGCACTTACATCTTCCAAACTTGCCGATATCTCCTTAGAGATATGCTCCTACGGCACTCTTTAGTACTTACACAGGATCTGATACACTTATGATTAGTTTGTCATAAACTGTTTATATAATTTTAACTTTCAACTGTTTTTTAAAGAAAATTTTTGTAGAGAGCAATCTTACAGAGACGCATCCCTCATCACCTTTTTAAATCCACTCATTTGTTTTTCAAAATCAACAACTATCCCGGCTTCACTAGTCCATAGCACTCTTATTTGTTTTTTTATCACAGAAATTGTTATTCTCCAGTCTTTTAGTGACTATTTTGAAAAAACATAAATTTATTGTCCTGGAGGGTATTGACACTGATTCATTTAAATCTCTATCGTATTAAGGAATTTTAATTAAGTCCTTCTTTCCTCTTACAATAGTCCATTTTATTATATTTACCTTGTTTAGCTAATTTACAAAATGTTTATTTTTACAAATATTACAACCTATATTATTAATTAACCTATATGTAATTGATTCTAATTTAATTTTGCGTCTTGTTTGATATTTATTATACATATACTCCTTATTATTTTTGTTTTTGTAATTAAATTTTATATCTATAATCTATAAACAATGATTTAGGTTGGTATTGAAAAATTCCCTAGCATGACATTACTTCCTATAAATATTCATTTCCTCAATATGTTTGGGGCTGTGTTCCAACTATCTTTCCCATCTAGTTTCAACCCTTTTCAATGAATGAATGAATACATGGTATTCTAAATTTATGCTACTACAAAAATAATATGTAAATAATGTTAAATTATCGTTAGACTAATTATTCTTTTCTCTTACTTTAGGTTTCAAGCTATTGTGTGACATTTCATCCTGCCGAAATTGTTATGGCTGTGTTCAGTGCAATTCCGAATTCCATGACTTTGACAACCAATCAGAATTACTGGTACAGGTAATATTTACTCTTTAATTAGCTAATATAGTGTTGTAATTTCTATTCTTCATCCTTTTCAAAATTTCACATCAATATATTATCCAATCTATACATATTTCAATCTTTTTATATTTTAATCTTTGACTTTTTATTGAGTTTATTCTAATGGTTGTGTCTACTGACACTTCTTACGTTACAATAAGACTTGTTTATTATGTTTGTTTATTTCATTATATTTACAAAACTAGAGGATTAGTTCAATATATATATCTATATATGTATATATATATATATATATATCTATATATGTATATATATATATATATATATATATATATATATATATATATATATAATCAAACTAACTTATAATTATAGATTCACAATTAATAATATTTTAACGAAAACAAAATATAAGGATGAGGTATCGAAAAAATCTAATGTAGTATATAAGATCTCTTGTAACAAATGTGACAAAGTGTATTATGGACAAACATCTAGAGTATTAAAAGACAGGGTGACCCAACATAAAAGTGACATAAAACTTAATAAACAATCATACGCTTTGGCTGAACATAATATAGAAACTGGGCATCATCCAAATTTTAATAACATCATGGTTATACATTCGGAATCCCACTATCACAAAAGATCCTGCCTAGAAATGTTTGAGACTGCCTTAGATGAAAAGTCACTGAATAAAAAGAGAGAAAGCAACCATGTTAATCACACTTATGCATATCTTCTTTCATTTAACCAACAACATAAGAACAATCAAATTCTAGATATTTCTAACTTATAAATATAAACATCTATATAACTAATGAGTTATAACGGAGTTGTTGTGTATATACTACATTCACTCTTGTTATCGTGAGATTTGAGTGGGGTAATTAGTGAGAGTAATATACCTTACAACGTTCGCTCGTTGACAAGGGAGAATATATGATATATAGGACTTCCTTTGTTCATAGGATCATGATTAAGTGACAAGTCATGCTACTAATAATGAAGACTGTCTCTTAGGTCATAAAGATGAACACATCAACTAGGTTATGTCTCAACCAAAAAACTGTCACTCAAACTGTGACACTCTGACAAACATATAATGTTCCTTCAAATCGAAAAGATCCTTTTGAATTAGTACTTAAAAAGTATCTATACATAAAATATATTTTTTTGTTGTTCCGAGTATGAACTGTTTTAATAATTATTAACTCACTTTACACGTAAGTATAATAAAATTGTTAATTAATGAAATGTACCAACATGTCCATATTTCAGCCTTGAAAAAGAAAATAAAATTTTTCGAAACGTTGGGCAGTAAATAAGAGTTTAATTCAGGCCCTACTTACGACGGAATTCCTAAGATATTGAGAAATTTTTGATTTATCTACCGTCAAGAATACCATTTTGCTTCATATATATATATATATATATATATATATATATATATATATATATATATATATATATATATATTACTAGTTTTTTAAGGTTCTTTGACTAAACGTATATTTTTTTACATAAAACTTTCTTGGATTTCAGTTAATTAAAACATTCTTGAATGATTAAAATATCATTTTATTAAAATTCTGTCGAACAATGGTGATGTTTCAGTCTTACATTTAGACCTTTATCAAACTAAAATAAATCGGAATGCATATGGTAAACAAACTATTGGAATACAAAAACAAACTCACCCCAAAGTGTAGTCAGTGAATTTTCATTAAAATCAAACTCAAAAATACGTTCACATCATTATAACACGTTAAAACCATTGGATTACAATTCTTTCATTAAGAAGACATACTTTAATAACAAAACATTTATATTGGTAAAAATATACTAACATAGGTAGTGACATTGAACTGTATTAATATGAGACTAATTGTATTGTTGATAGAAGTGGGATATATGCAGTGCTAAGTTTATTTACATCTTTTTTGTCATTTATACAGAACGTCGATTTTTGGATTGCTATCATTTCATAAAACTCTCTTTTTTTCAAATTATTTTTCAATTTTAAGATTTTCGTCCCTGCATAATTAAATTGATGGTTTTTATTCCTTTCATGGTTAGTAAGAGCAGTAGCTTTTTTTATCATACTTATGGCTTTTTAGTCTATTTTCTAGATATTGACTTATTTGGCAGATATAAGTAGCTTCACAGTTGTTACAGGGAATTCTTTACTTATGGTGTTATGGATTTTAGTACAGAAAAATGTTTTGCCAAGACGTTATGCGGTTTATGACATATCTTTATATTATGTTTCATAAACAAATGCTGGAATTGTTGTGACAATCCATTTATGAAGGGAAGAGAAATAAAGTGTTTATTGTTTTCTATATTAATATTTTCCTTTTTATTTTCTGAACTGTTGTAAAACTTATGTATCCTGTCTCTGAAAACATCATCCTTGTGGCTAGAAAATCTCACAGGTGAGGAAATTCCTGAATATGTAGCAGAAACTTTGAGTTTAGGCTAAAATTTTGCAGTAGCCATAGATAGAGAAACATACATACCTGTTGACGACATTCTATGTAACATCGAAAATGGGATTAGAGATTTGAGAGGTGACGATTAAAATAATATACGTCATAAAACTAGTAATATTTTACAAAATTTTAAAAACAAAATAAAATCTCAAAATAACAAAAAAACTAGTAGCAATGAACGGCACTCTAGAAAAACGAAGAAATTTTTGAAACAACATGACCAGATTAAAGTTTTGAAAGCTGATAAAACAAACAAAACTGTGTTAATGCAATCCAGAGAATACGACCTAAAAATGAAAGACATACTTAAGGATAAAAAAACCTACCAGCAAATAAAATTAGATCCAACAAATTAACAACAAAAAAGAGCAATGAACTAATAGATTCTTGGGAAAAAGGCTATATATATCTCCAGATCTTGCAAAAAAAACTAAAAATTTACAATGCATTGCCACCAAAAATTTATGGGTTGCCAAAACTACACAAGGAAAATGTACTCCTTAGACCAATAGTTTCATGTGTCCAATCACCTTTTACCCCCCTTTCTAAGTATCTATCCAACATATTAAAGAACATAACCAACCAGAACAGCCATTACATAAAAGACTCATTCCATTTCAAAGAAAAAATAAAAAACGTACAGATCCCTGACAACTATTTACTTATTTCGTTGGATGTTATCTCCTTATATACTAATATCCCAATTTCATCAGCCACAGAAATTATTAGAACAAAATGGAACGAAATAAAAAAATATACCGATATTCCCCAAAATCAATTTGTATATGCTCTTGAACTAACACTTAATTCCACTTACTTTTTATACGAAAATCAGATATACAAACAAATAGAAGGATGTGCCATGGGGTCATCAATCTCAAGGATGATGTTTTCAGAGACAGGATACATAAGTTTTACAACAGTTCAGAAAATAAAAAGGAAAATATTAATATAGAAAACAATAAACACTTTATTTCTCTTCCCTTCATAAATGGATTGTCACAACAATTCCAGCATTTGTTTATGAAGCATAACATAAAGATATGTCATAAACCGCATAACGTTTTGGCAAAACATTTTTCTGTACTAAAATCCATAACACCAAAAGTAAAGAAAAGTAATATTGTGTATGAAATTCCCTGTAACAACTGTGAAGCTACTTATATCGGCCAAACAAGTCAATATCTAGAAAATAGACTAAAAAGTATGATAAAAAAATGCTACTGAATAATTTAAGAAAAAGAGTTTTATGAAATGATAGCAATTCAAAAATCGACGTTCTGTATAAATGACAAAAAAGATGTAAATAAACTTAGCACTGCATATATCCCACTCCTATAAACAATACAATTAGTCTCACATTAATACAGTTCAATGTCACTGTTAGTATATTTTTACCAATATAAATGTTTTGTTATTAAAGTATGTCTTCTTAATGAAACAATTGTAATCAAATGATTTTAATGTGTTATAATGATGTGAACGTATTTTTGAGTTTGATTTTAATGAAAATTCACTGACTACACTTTGGGGTAAGTTTGTTTTTGTATTCCAATAGTTTGTTTACCATATGCATTCCGATTTATTTTAGTTTGATAAAGGTCTAAATTTAAGACTGAAACGTCACCATTGTTCGACAGAATTTTAATAAAATGACATTTTAATCATTCAATAATATTTTAATTGACTGAAATCCAAGAAAGTTTTATATAATATATATATATATATATATATATATATATATATATATATATATATATATATATATATATTGGTAATGATTGTTTGGTATATAATAAACTATAAGGGTAATTATTTTTTTATTTGTAAATTGTTAATATTTTATATATGTTGTATTAATTATTATGAGTTTATTAATTGTTAATTTATAATAATTATTATTGACTTACCTTCAGCAGCTAACAATTATAATATTATGGCATGAAGTACTCTTATTCTCAGTTGGGTTCAGGTGCTCGGATAATTTTAGAAATCAACATATATTTTTTTACAGAATTATTAAATAAATTATTTATTCAAATTATTATTTTGAATTAAAAAATAAAATTGAGTGACGCCGCGGCATTCCTACTGTATATTGAAATATTGTACATGTAACCTTGAGGAGAAATAACGCTTGCGCATATCGCTCTTCCGTCGTACACTTTACAATGTTGAAGATACACGTTTAAAAAAGTTGGAAAATTCATGTGGTTGAATAGAGGTTATATTGTTTACAAATGCTTATTATGAAAATATTTTATGCTAATATAAAAAGAAAAATGAATTACGTATATAGAAATTATAACTATAAACGGGAAAAGTGTTTTAGAAATCTCTTACATGCTAATATTACATTGATAGACTTTGAAACAGGTGAGTAATTCCCTTTTATTACTCTCTATTATGAACACTATATTAAATTTTTATATTTATTCTTTGAATTGTTTATATATGTCCTTTTATTTTATTTGTTTTGTTTATTAAATGATCATTTGATTTTATGGTTTGTCTTTGGGACCCAAAGAAATACTTTCACTGACTTTTACGTTGAGAATATAAAATCTGAAAATGTCCGCACATTAGCGTCCTTATACACTGCCACGAATCACCAAAATTGTCTATATCTCTTCAGGAAAACTTGTTCTCGATCGGGAAACTAACTTAAAATGTTTGTTGGGTCTCTAGTTGTAAACCACTTTATAATGTGAGCCAAAATATTTTATTTTTTGTTAAATTTTACTAAAAATTTTGTAGAGCCCAAACATGGAGTTACTCGTTCTCCTACATTCTCACCACCACTCACTTGTTTTTTTTTTTAAACAAACCTCCTTCACCGGATTTTCATATGATACTTGATATATTTTGTTCAATAACGATCGATAGTCACTATATTAATTTTCCTAAATCACTTTTCATAATAATTTCAAATTATTTCCTATAAAATACCTTATTAACTTTTTTATTATTTCAAAGTCCTTTCATTGGTGGGAATTTAAATTCTATTTACATAATTTTGGCAACATAAACAAATACAAAACATATATGTAATTATTCCATTATTTAACTTTTTATTCATCCAACTATTACATATCGATTCTACATAATTTTAAAATTTCATTTATTTATACCCTCATGTAATTTAATCACATCCGTTGATACATATGTCAATATAATATATCCTTTTTTTTAAAAAAACTAAATTTGTTTTCTGATCCATTATTTATTTACTTTCCATAATTTCTATATAAAATGAGATTTGTTTTCTTTTATTATAATAAAATATCTACAGTAACATCTGCTCTTAATTTGGAATATTTTTACATTATGACATGACTTGTCTATTATTCAATATACTCTGTGTAAATGTCATCTGAAACTAAATCATGCCAAATTATTCATTGTGTCCAATTTTCCACTTAAATCTCCCATCACACTATTCATATTTCCCCTCATATTCTTATCCATACGATCTCTCATAATACGATCAAACATCTAATTCATGTTTCTGTTTATATTCTCGGTATGTTTGGCGAATAAATGTTGCATCATTTCCATCAATGGTAATGTTCGCTTTTTCTTCTTTGTGTCTTCTGTCTAATAACCCCTTGTTCTTTCGCTGATTTTCCTTCTGCTCCTACATGTTTTCCGTCTCTTAATGCCATTCTTCTCTCCATTTTAATTTTATTTTAAATATTACTAACGTTTCTCAAAAATGTATTCATCTTTTTATTATTCGTGCCGTTTTTCTATTCGTGCCCCAAGTTGGTAGCGAAAATATTGTACACGCGGCTTAACCTTGTGTATTTGTATCTCAAATTGACACTGATACTAATGGTCAAATAATTTCCGGCTATAAATTTTTTTTATTATATTCAAAGATGAATTTAATTTAGAATTATTCTTAATACTCTCTTCTCAGTGTGGCTTCAATTTGCTATAAAAATATTTTTTTTATAAATTTTATTTTAATTTCAAAGTATTGTCGAAATTAACGGTTAATTATTGATTTTGTTCCGTATTATCTACTCAGTAGTATCTTTAGGCTATATATTCAAGATTATAAATACTATTTAATATTTCTGACATTTACGATGTATCAATGACTTTTGTCTGTCACCGATAATCCACAAATTGTTACTGTCAAAATAAAATTTCTATTTGGTTATATATATTTAATTTCTATCGACGTGTTCTTTCTACAGTAACTTGAGACTTGTACATGGCGCAAAGTTTTACTAACCTCCGTAGATGGCAGTTTTGGTAGTATATTTATTTAAACGATTTTTTGCACATTTCTCGATAATTTTGAGGTTAGGTTGAAAAGCAACTAACGTAAATTATAGATTTTTTATTTCTTCACAGCTTCATACGCCATATTTTTTGCCGTAATACCAGTACTTCCGTCGTAAAAACACTGTTAAGTTACTTACTTTTACAGAAATCAAAATAACTTTTTTAATAAAATAATTTTCTACTAACCCGTTGGATAAATGAAAATTACTGGTCTCTTGTTATGGTGGTTAACGCTATTTGTAGTTGAAGCCACTTTATTGATATTCTCTGGTTGCCCGGACATTATTGTGTTTTCTTCTTCCCATACAGTAATTGCAAGAATTGATGGTCACTTCGTGTTCCTGAAACAAGTAAGGAACATTAATAAATATCATAAAAGTGGTAGTATAAGCCAAACGTTGGCAATTAAAAGTTATGGTTAGTGAATATATTTCACTTGGAAAGATACAGAGTGATTCAATAAACATCGCGACATACAGTATCTAGAAGATATAATGTGAGATTTCGAAAAATATAGGCCAAACTTTTAAAGTAGTGTGAAGATTGATGAAACGTAAATGAGGCTATGTTGATGTTCAATATCATGAAAATATTGCCCTTAATCTAGTTTTACTATAATTACCTAAGACCCGAATGATAAGTTTTTGATGTTGTATGTTAACTTTGATATTATATAGTTACTCTGTACATATTTGAAATAAATTTGATAAGTAACTATGAATATTTATACCGACTTCAAATTGACAATGTGATGTGAGATACATTGTGATCATAACAATGATGTAGGTAGAATGAGCAATTTCAGCTCTATAATTTCGTTCTCCTTATCGCTCTCTATCAGAAATGGATTGTGTAGGAATAATCGTGGCGAGGTATTAGACGTAAACCGAACAAAGAGAATAGTTGGGGATTATTTGGGATGAGTTGCGGAGTGGATTAGAATCTCTAATATGTTGCAAGATAGATGATACGCATTTTGAGAATATGGACAAGTAAGCCTTTAATCTGCGATTGTTAGTATCAATTATGTGAAAGGTTCCGACGAACAATTAATCAATAACTAGAGCTTGGGAGAGGAATTTTGTTGTTTTTTTGAAAGATAGCAGGTTAATGCATTTTATGAGTCAGAAGGCAATTTTTATACCGGATGTAAATGAGGCATGGGCTATCCGTATAACATAAGAAGTCAATATGGTTGACGATCTAAAAATTGAAAGTTCAAATGGAACACCCTGTATATTTTTATATATTTGGATTCTGCGGCTTCAAATATATATATATATGTATATATATTATTGTGAAAAAATAATGCTACACCCTGTATATCAAATAATGAAGAATTAAGATTATGTATTGTAATCTAAAAGAATTTTTTTAAGTCAAAATATTTTTTTAAACATTTGAATGGTGACAATCTGTACGATCCACTATTCGATAGAGAAGACATACAGAAAGGACAGACTGTATAATGTAGGGATAATTGCGAATGGGTGTGATAAACAATTTATATGAAATAAATTACCTAACGAAACTTTTATCAAAGAGATCAAGTATCAAAATTTGTTCATAATAAGAAACTAAATGCTTTATTCTGTAAAGTCAAGCTAATCTCGTAATATTTGTTGATTAAGACATTAAAATGAGATAGTGTAGATGTTTAGACATAACAGAGCAGGAAAATATAAAATAATGTGAATTTCAGAGAACATGACTTATAAAGAAAACGAATTTTCATTTTGCATACATATTTAAAGGTAACAGCTGTCATCTATTAAAACATTATGAATATTCATTTGACATACATACTTAGAGGTTAGGAAATGTCATTTTTAACAATACTAAGAAATATTATTGAATGAAAATAATATAGGAAGTCTAAGCAATTAAAAACCTTAGAATATAATATCATGATATAATGGATGAACATTCCACTGGTTGAAATGAAGAATTTGAGCTATAAAATAAATAGTCAAATTTGATTGGTTAATAAACATTTAAAAAAGATCACATCGGCGACAACTGTGTTGCTAACGAAAAAAAAATCAGAATGTGAGAAAGTTGTTGATTATGGGGGCTATTGACTAGTAGGTTTTCTTTTTGGGAAGAGATTTTTCGAGCAGCAAAATTTTTTTGGTAAAGTAAATCAATTGAAATCATTTGGAAGACAAAATTAGACCATAGAATTTAAAACAAATACATTATACTTACAAGAGATATATCAGTGTAAGTAGTTTAGTTTATATTAATAATTAAAAAAAGGAATTGTTGAATGTTGTAAAACACTAATCATGGATTTTCTTTTATAAAATGGTGTCTTGTGTCTGGTGGAAGTAAAATAGCCAAAATAGTTTTCGAAGAACATTGAATAGTGGAATTTGTGTGAGCTGTTTGGACTTTGAAAGAAATACAGCATCGATTCCTGTTTTGGTAGAAGCAGAATGCCAACAGGGAGGTTTTCCAGGAGGAGAATCTGGAACAAACAGAAATCGTGAAGTAAATAAGGTAGTACAAGTTAGTTTATTAATGTATTAAGAGGTCAAGCGTACTTACTAATTTGTAAAAAAAAAACTAAAATTTTGTGATGCATAGACGCTGTTAAGAGTGTATTTCGCCGTTTTCTGAAAGTCAAATGTTTATGAAATTATATAACTGTATTTTAATATTATAATAATATCTCACCAGAGTGCGTGTGATTTGTATGAAAGAGTCATCCTTTTAGATAGTTGATTTTCTAAAAAAAAAACACTTGTAAAAGTGTAGTGTATTTATTTTCATTAAATTAAATATTGTTTTTCCTTTTGAAAAAAAAAAAAAAAAAAAAAAAAAAAAAAAAAAAAAAAAAAAAAAAAAGAGAACATTTGGAAGAAGATATTGCAGAACAAGGACAGGAAGAAGAAGATGCACCATTACCAGAAGGAGTTTTGATGGGAGATGCAACAGAAGAACAGGAAGATAGAAGACAGGAAGAGCGGGGAAGGACAAGTAGAAATGATCCATTAATGGAAATTATGCAACAATTAGTTGCAAATATGAATAGTATGAAGGATGATATTAAGGAAGATATGAAAAGAATGGATAAAAATATGAATAATATTAGGGGAGATATGAGTTATTTGAATGGAAAAATGGATCAAAATAAGGAAGAAATGAATATTAAAATGGACCAAAATAAGGAAGAAATGAATATTAAAATGGACCAAAATAAGGAAGAATTAAAACAAGAAATGAATATTAAGATGGACCAGAACAAAGAAGAAATAAAACAAACTAAGGAATTGATAATAAAATTGATGGATGAAAAATTGGGACAGTTTGAGAAGAAATTGGAGGAATCAAATACATACATGGAAAACAAAATAGAATCCACTAAACAAGAAATAAGAGGAGAAGTGATTGGACGTATAATGGAAATAGAAAATTTACAAATCAACAGAATTAAGGAAATAGAGGAGAAAGAAAAGGATTTCAAAGAAGAGATTCAAATGGATGTAAAGATACAAAATGAAAATATAAATGATGATACTATAGAACAAAAATTAAACTATTTTCTCACCCAATTCTATTCATAATAATATGTCGGCCCAACGTAGGGCAAATTAAATTCCCATATAAAATAAACTATAATAATATATATATATATATATATATATATATATATATATATATATATATATATTCCATCTGATAACTGTCAATATTGACAGCATTTTAGCTTTATTTTTCCAATATTTTTTTCATCGTAGCTGGCAGCAATTTTGTCTAAACCATTAACTTAAAATCACTCAGAGAGTATTATTTAAACCAAAATTCAGTTTTTTTAATAGAAACATAGATGGGTCATTTATTTAAATAGAAACATAGATGGGCCGTCCTGTACAGTAAATGACTACAATAATGCACACATTAGTTTCGTCAATCCCTAAATAAAGGAGTAATTTATCGTTTTCTAGTTTTGATTCAGATCCTCTGAAATGAAATAAATAGGCAATTAAGACAGCTAAATCTAGTTTATCTTTAGCATTTCCACTGTCTTTTTTTGTTGTTTCTGTTTTCCTTTTTCTTCTTCTCTATTATACAGGGATGAAGATAAATGTAATTAATTTATAATTTACCGGAAGAATTTGAGATTGATTCATAAATTCGTACAGGACGGCATGTTAATGTTTGTGTCATTCCTATTTTCAATTGAATTAAAATTGTTATTATATTAATTTTATTCTTCGTTATCAATCATCCTCGTAATAAAATTTGAAAATAAATTAATTTTAATAGTTGTTAAATTAGGTGTCACTTTTTTAAAAAGTAACTTGATTCCTTTGGCTTAAAAATCTGTATCGTAATGAAAATCTGTGTGGAAGTGGAAGTGACAATTTTGTGAAAAATAATAACATACTTAATTACTCAATTTAAGCATATTAATTTGAATAAAATTACATGAATACTAATAAATATAATTATTACATATTTGAAAAAAATACCTATAGATTTTGTAAATAAAAAAGGGAATATTTAAAGTCACAAAATCTTACAATAGTACAATGTCTGAACAAATATTTATTCAGCTACAACAAACATGTAAAATGTTATGAATAATCTGATCTTCCCTGTATTAATTAAACTAATTGGTAAAGTACCAGTAGTTCTACTGACGATTGGTTAAGGTCTTCTCGATGTTTAAAGTTTGTAACCGAGTGTATTCGACAAAACTTCACGTTGTCTCTCTCCCCACGTTTTCCGCATCCTGCAACACAACCAAAAGTAGGCATTTTCACGATTACATATTATGAAAATTATTAAAATATGTGTTAAAGTGCTTTAAACAAGCGTTGTACAATGCACTCTACAGCTGTCCATAGAGAAATAAACATACTTGATTTGTGTATGGTATGATCCACATACGCCATGTTTAAATTTAAGTGACAGTTCGCTTGAGTGACCCATCATGATTAGGTTAGTTTTGGTTGTTATATTTCTTCTTATTAATTGCCTTTTTTCAAATGCATTTAAAGACAGTTATTATGACTTCATAATATTAAAAAGAGACAGCGACAAACACAATTTTGATATCTTCTGACAGCTGACATTTTAAAAAATCTAGCCACTGCCATATTCAGCCGAAATTTTTATTGGGTAGTGAGTATTTATATTTCATTGATATGTTGTATTAATTCGATAAATTAATTGTTCATTAAACTAAAATTACTGCATAGACGTCTTCGAACACGCCAGACTGTGAAGCTTATCCACTGGTTTTCCTCTTCTCCTTTTTTATCTGTTCTTTTTATCCTATTATTACCTTGCTTTTTTCTCTGTACTGTTGTTTTCTTCTCATTTTTCTTTTTAATTGTACATTTTCTTCGCCCTTTTCTCTTTATTCTTTTCTTTCATTTTCCTTGTTATTTTCTTCTTATTTTCTGTTTATTTGTTTCCTTCCTCTTTATGTGTTACTGTATTTTCTGTTCTTATTTCCCTTTTCTCTACATCTCATTTTTCTCTTGATTTTATCGTCTCTATTTTTTGGGTTTTTTTCTTTTGATTTTCTTGTTTTTTGGTTTTTAATTTTCTTTTGCTTTCACTTTTCCTCTATATATTTTTTTCTCATTTCTAATTTTTTCTTCCTCTTTCCTTTCTCATGTTCTTTTCCCGTTTCATCCTAATTATTCTCTGATTTTTTTCTTCTGATTTTTTTGTTTTCGTTGTATTTTTCTTCTAATTATCGTTTTTGTTGTTCTTGCTCATTTATTTTTTTCGTTTTTTCTCTTTCTTTTTCACTCAATTTTCATTTTTTTTATCGATATTTTAGTACTATCTCCTTTTTACCTTTTCTTTTAATTTTCCTATTACCTTACCATTTTCTTTTCACTGTTGTTCTTCTTTTTTCTTTCAGAGTTTCTTGTTTTTTTCTTTTCATTTATTTTGCTACACTCTTGTTATATTTTTCTTCTACTCTTATTCTTTCCTTTCTATTTCTTTTCTTGCATTTTCCTTTTTATTCTTGTTTATTTATTTTCAATTTTCTTGTCGTTTTTTCCTTTTCTTTTCCCTTTGTATCTCCTTTCTATTTCCTTAAAGCATTTTTCATGGGTTTTCTTTTTATGTTCTTGTCTTTTTTCATTTCTTTTCCCTCTTAATATTCTCTCTCTTTTTGTTTCTCCTTTCTCTATTTCTTTCAATTCTCTTCTTCTTCTTGTTCTTGTGCTTTATTTTTGTAGTTATTCCTCGTTTTTTCGTTTAATTCTTCTTAGTCTCCTTATTTTCTTTTTCTATCGATATTCTATTCTCCATTTTTTATCTTTTCTATTGTCTTTTCATCTTGCTATTTTATTTCTACTGTTGTTGCAGTGTTTTTTTCTTGCATATTTTCTTGTTCTTTCTCTTTATTTTTCTTGCAATAGTCTTGATCCATTATTCTCTCCCTCTTTTTCTTTCCTTTTTACTGCTCTTTTTTACCTTCTCATATTTCTTCTCTTTTTCGTTTTATTTGTCTTTTCGTCTTTATTATTATTTTCTTCTCAGTTTTCTTGTTCTTTCTCTTTCCTTTTTATTGTCCTTCTTTACCTTTTCTCTTTATTCTATTTTTTCTTCTCCTTCTTCTTTAAATTTTTTATAATCTTTCTCATGTTCTATCTTTGTATTTTCTTGTCTTCCTCTTTTCCTTTCCCTCTTATTGTTGTTTCTCTTTTTGTTTCTCCTTTGTCTCATTTCCTCGTTTTTTCTTTCGCTCTCTTCTTGTCATTATCCAAATATTTTTGAATCCGCCTCTCTTATCCTCACCCTATTCAACTTTTGTTACAATAAATTTATTATGACAGCTTTTCCCCTGTCATTAGTGCGATACAATATCTCCCAATTTACACTTATTCGTTTCTCAAAATCACGATTTACGTTAGATTTATATAATACGTGACAAATCACACCAGATCAAGTAGGATCTAAAAAGGTTTTCATAACTTATACCCGTAGGAAAATTCGTTTTAGTCGCGTAAATTTTCCGTGAGCGGTGACCCGGACAACTTCTATTCAAATTATGTGGATTTATCAGAGTTTGGGGACGATTTGAACGCTCAATAACCAGCCGTATTACAAGCCCTTAGTCCTTTCTAAATAGAAAATCTTTTGTTAAGAGGATACATTCTCGAGAAGTTTCTCTTGGAAAATTAGTTTCAATGAAATTGTGGAAGATATATTGGGATAATATCAGAGTTTTAATAACTTAAAATGATTTTCAGAATGATATGAGTGATAATCATTTTTCTGAGAAAGAAATTGATTTTTTTTATTTTCAATCAATTTTTATTTCAACTATGCACGTAATTCCTGTCTATAAAATATTTATAAGTTTCCTATAAAATTTCTTCTTATTTATACAAATTTTCCATCAACTGGATTGATATACCTATTGTGACAATCCAGCTTATTATTGCTTTTCCTTCCAAAAGCAAGGTTATAAATCTCGTCGCCCATATAGTCACTGGCCAAAGAAGCCTTGTTAGACGCAGCCGAAAATCTAAAATGACTGGTTAGGTTACGATTTCCCATCTGGGAATAAATAGTTTCGAAATTGGGTTTTTATGGTTTTATTTAACTTTTTGTTGATGTGTATCAAAATTGACATCTTTATTTTCATTTAACCCTAGATAACGGGACTTATTTCAAAACACGACATCACGGGACTATCGTAAATTTTACGACGGTAGTAAAAACCCGCATTCTACAAAAAACCTTTCCAGAAAAACTCACGAAAAGTGGTAGAAACTCTTAATTAGAAAATGAAAAAACAAAATATAAATAAAAAATTCAAATTCCTATACATCATCGCTGCATTTTTTGCAAATGACTCCACGGTGCTCCCCGCAGATCGAATGTCCACATTGTCCACAATAAGTTGTTGTCATCCGTCTTTTTTGACTGGAGCAGTAGAAATACGTTTTGCGCTTCTCTTCCTAAGGGATTGCATTTCTTGAATCATTTTGAATACCTAAAATTAGAGCAATATCTTGGCGGATACTTCGCCTCAAAGTTGGGGTCGATAATTTTCTCCTCATCCATGGCTCAGCAAGGCGACGACTCAAATCTATCATGTAATGGTATCGCGAAAGGAAGTTCTCTCCCCTTTTCAAAGTATTAGTCGAATAAATCTCAAAGGAGTTGATGCAGGCTATATTGATAACACCATATAGCACACACAGGGGCCATCTTCTAGTTTTTCTGCTGCAGCTCATGTTGGTGCACAATTGGTCAAATGTCCATATCCATTTGTAACCATTCTTTCCTTTCAAACGTACAGTGGTGAGTTGAACCAGGAATTGATCTTTTTAGATGTTTCTAGTTGTGGCTGATGTACTCGATCATCGGCGTTTTCATGACGGAAATCGTCCATATTGTCTGCCGAAGTAGTAATTTCTTGTCCATTCATAGGCAAATTCTCATTGAGAGACGATTCATCAGTTGAATCATCTGATTCTTCTATGGATTCTATTTCAAGATTATGTTCTTCCCAGTTACTTCCACTATCCTTAAATGCATCTGCATCACTGTTTTCTCCCTACATAATTCTTTGTATTTGTTCTTCTAATTCTGCCTAAGTGCCGAAACGACATATCCTCAGACTGCCATAAGTAAAAAATTATAAATAATAAACGATGAAATTAAACAATATCATTTGTTCAAATCTTCATTTATTTGAAATAATGTGTAATTTAAATTTCTTGACGCGTTTCACTAACACAGTAGTCTAATAAATGGGTAGTTCCTATTTTCTTCCTTATAGTGAAGCAGTGATTAACTCAGCCGATGTTGCTGACTTATCCCACCGCTGTCACCACTCTAATAAATGGGTAGTTCCTATTTTATTTCTTATAGTGAAGAAGTGATTAACTCAGCCGATGTTGCTGACTTATCCCACCGCTGTCACCACTCTAATAAATGGGTAGTTCCTATTTTATTTCTTATAGTGAAGCAGTGATTAACTCAGCCGATATTGCTGACTTATCCCACCGCTGTCACCACACTAATAAATGGATAGTTCCTATTTTCTTTCTTATAGTGAAGCAGTGATTAACTCAGCCGATGTTGCTGAGTTATCCCACCGCTGTCACCACTCTAATAAATGGGTAGTTCCTATTTTCTTTCTTATAGTGAAGCAGTGATTAACTCAGCCGATGTTACTGACTTATCCCACCGCTGTGACCACTCTAATAAACGGGTAGTTCCTATTTTCTCTCTTATGGTGAAGCAGTGATTAATTCAGCCGATGTTGCTGACTTATCCCACCGCTGTCACCACTCTAATAAATGGGTAGTTCCTATTTTCTTTCTTATGGTGAAGCAGTGATTAATTCAGCCGATGTTGCTGACTTATCCCACCGCTGTCGCCACTCTAATAAATGGGTAGTTCCTATTTTCTTTCTCAAAGTGAAGCAGTGATTAACTCAGCCGATGTTACTGACTTATCCCACCGCTGTGACCACTCTAATAAATGGGTAGTTCCTATTTTCTTTCTTATAGTGAAGCAGTGATTAACTCAGCCGATGTTACTGACTTATCCCACCGCTGTGACCACTCTAATAAATGGGTAGTTCCTATTTTCTTTCTTATAGTGAAGCAGTGATTAACTCAGCCGATGTTACTGACTTATCCCACCGCTGTCACCACTCTAATAAATGGGTAGTTCCTATTTTCTTTCTTATGGTGAAGCAGTGATTAACTCAGCCGATGTTACTGACTTATCCCACCGCTGTGACCACTCTAATAAATGAGTAGTTCCTATTTTCTTTCTTATGGTGAAGCAGTGATTAACTCAGCCGATGTTACTGACTTATCCCACCGCTGTGACCACTCTAATAAATGGGTAGTTCCTATTTTCTTTCTTATGGTGAAGCAGTGATTAATTCACCCGATGTTGCTGACTTATCCCACCGCTGTCACCACTCTAATAAATGGGTAGTTCCTATTTTATTTCTTATAGTGAAGCAGTGATTAACTCAGCCGATGTTACTGACTTATCCCACCGCTGTCACCACTCTAATAAATGGGTAGTTCCTATTTTCTTTCTTATGGTGAAGCAGTGATTAACTCAGCCGATGTTACTGACTTATCCCACCGCTGTGACCACTCTAATAAATGGGTAGTTCCTATTTTCTTTCTTATAGTGAAGCAGTGATTAACTCAGCCGATGTTACTGACTTATCCCACCGCTGTAACCACTCTAATAAATGGGTAGTTCCTATTTTCTTTCTTATGGTGAAGCAGTGATTAACTCAGCCGATGTTACTGACTTATCCCACCGCTGTGACCACTCTAATAAATGGGTAGTTCCTATTTCCTTTCTTATGGTGAAGCAGTGATTAATTCAGCCGATGTTGCTGACTTATCCCACCGCTGTCACCACTCTAATAAATGGGTAGTTCCTATTTTCTTTCTTATAGTGAAGCAGTGATTAACTCAGCCGATGTTACTGACTCATCCCACCGCTGTGGCCACTCTAATAAATGGGTAGTTCCTATTTTCTTTCTTATGGTGAAGCAGTGATTAACTCAGCCGATGTTACTGACTTATCCCACCGCTGTGACCACTCTAATAAATAGGTAGTTCCTATTTTCTTTCTTATGGTGAAGCAGTGATTAACTCAGCCGATGTTGCTGACTTATCCCACCACTGTCACCACTCTAATAAATGGGTAGTTCCTATTTTATTTCTTATAGTGAAGCAGTGATTAACTCAGCCGATGTTACTGACTTATCCCACCGCTGTGACCACTCTAATAAATGGGTAGTTTCTATTTTCTTTCTTATAGTGAAGCAGTGATTAACTCCGCCGATGTTACTGACTTGTCCCACCGCTGTGACCACTCTAATAAATGGGTAGTTCCTATTTTCTTTCTTATGGTGAAGCAGTGATTAACTCAGCCGATGTTGCTGACTTATCCCACCGCTGTGACCACTCTAATAAATGGGTAGTTCCTATTTTCTTTCTTATGGTGAAGCAGTGATTAACTCAGCCGATGTTACTGACTTATCCCACCGCTGTGACCACTCTAATAAATGGGTAGTTCCTATTTTCTTTCTTATGGTGAAGCAGTGATTAATTCAGCCGATGTTGCTGACTTATCCCACCGCTGTCACCACTCTAATAAATGGGTAGTTCCTATTTTCTTCCTTATGGCGAAGCAGTGATTAATTCAGCCGATGTTGCTGACTTATCCCACCGCTGTCACCACTCTAATAAATGGGTAGTTCCTATTTTCTTTCTTATAGTGAAGCAGTGATTAACTCAGCCGATGTTACTGACTTATCCCACCGCTGTGACCACTCTAATAAATGGGTAGTTCCTATTTTCTTTCTTATGGTGAAGCAGTGATTAATTCAGCCGATGTTGCTGACTTATCCCACCGCTGTCACCACTCTAATAAATGGGTAGTTCCTATTTTCTTCCTTATAGTGAAGCAGTGATTAACTCAGCCGATGTTGCTGACTTATCCCACCGCTGTCACCACTCTAATAAATGGATAGTTCCTATTTTCTTTCTAATAGTGAAGCAGTGATTAACTCAGTCGATGTTGCTGACTTATCCCACCGCTGTAACCACTCTAATAAATGGGTAGTTCCTATTTTCTTTCTTATAGTGAAGCAGTGATTAACTCAGCCGATGTTGCTGACTTATCCCACCGCTGTCACCAGTGTAATACTTCTCGGTTTTTTTTAAGAATTTCTCTTGCTTCTTTTGGGGGTTGTATCCCGTTACCGCTGCTCCCACACTAATAGGTCGTTGGTATACCCCGATTGGTATCGGAGCGGTATTATTTCTCTGGTTGTAGTGACCGGAAGGGACCCTACTGTATACTCCTATCCTAGAAATCGTTGCAGCGTGCTGTTACCAGTGCCTTACGGCACGAAATTTAGAACCAGGAATCTCTCTGCGGGTTACCTCGAGGGAGGGGTTTTTCCTAGCACGAGCGATCAAGGTCTTCGTGGGGCCTCTTGGGCTTATACAATGTGCCAAGCCTGAGTTCAAATGCAGGTCGAGTCAGCCCGTACTATTTGCTGGTACGAGGGTAAGGGCTGGGGTTAAGGAAATAAACTGGAAGGTTAAGTATGTACAAGTAAACATTACAAAAATAATAGTGAGTCATACATAACAACAAATTTTTGAAATCAAATAAAACATAATAACTAGGCTATCTCATGAATTTTGGATATCCTATACAATATAAGATAACAAAATATCGAACAGGACTTTTGGAATTAAATCAGAATAAATACGGTATCCTATACACTATAGTAATTCATATATAACAATAGAATTTTGAAATCGAATAAAGTAATTATGATATCCCGTGAAATTGGATATCCTATACAATATAGTAATTAATAAAACTTTGGCAATAATTTTAATATTCTGATATTTCTACTCGAAACAAGTGTTCACTCACTTACCGAGTATACTATTCTTATCATTCGTTCTTTTTGTCTTTATATAACCTGTTTTTTTTATTGTAATTTTTTTTGATTAAGAATAAACATACATACATACAACAGAATCTCAATAAAATCACGATACAAAATATTTTAATCAAAAGTCTTTCCTAACAATGACATCAAATGAAGTAATAGGAGAACTAGGAAATAAGCTACTAGACTTTCTCCCTTTTGTGGAGTTTTACAAACTTGAGAATAATTTCCAGGAATATCTCATGGCCACTTTTATTACAAGAATTTTTACCGCAAAGCGGTTTCTGGGATACATCTGCTTACCTAGCTACCCGGTATACGATTTTCCAATCTTAATTGATTATAAAAATGCGAGTAAAGGAAATGATACACTTTCCCATTTCAACACTCGTATTTATATATATCAAAGAAATCAATCTAGTGAAGAGAACGGAAAGAAAAGAAAAAAAGTGATCCAAAACCGATTGGGGATAATAGTTTCAACGCTAGACACGCATCGTTTGTTAAGGTTTCGAAGGGTTCTGCACGCCTCCCAATGATTTATTGAGTACACGCCTCGGCTATTTAAGAATTGACTCTTATATAAGACTTGGGTTTCCTGCCTGGAAACGACTGGTCTCGATTCCTTGTGTTTCCATCATTGAGATCATAATTTTCTGCTTCCAGCACAGTTGAGGGTAATTGCCAAAAACACACAGTTCAAATAGTATAGATAAATAATGTCAAACTGTGTTTTATTAACACTTTTATTATCATACAGGGTGGAAGTGTGAATGAAACTACGTATTCTGAGGCAGAAAATAAGTAGAATGAATCTTAGTACAAATTGGGGATGTCATTTGAAGCATCTTTCACATCATCTGTAATTCATATGCATTGTATTAAAGTGTTTTAGTACTTTTTGTCGCTCTCTTATTGGGCCAACCGGTATTATATCATTATAATGTCAAAAATAATATTTCCAGCGGTTTCATTGCATCCTCTTTTAAGTTATATTCGCTCACTCTTAAGGTTATATTTCATTGTTACATTTATATGTTAAGATAATGGGAGCTATTAAATTTTTATAATAATGCTCTTAAAACGGGGCTTTAAATGTCAAGCCAACGCTGTTTTATGTGAACCAGATTGTTTCTACTTGAGGTAAATTTATTAAAAAGAAAAAAGGTGAAAGCACTCAGAGTATAAGATATTATTTGTAGGGAGTGTATTAACAGGAAAGCCAGCAGCGCTTTGCTGCGTGTAACTGATAAACCTTTATCTTTATTTCAAGGCGACATCTGGGTAAAATTAGTAATACGTTTAATCGAGCTAAATTTGGGATATTATGAAAGTTAACAGACTCATTTATATTTTTTAAATAATAGGTCTTTTTATATGGTATACATTAATATAATTTTTCCGTCGATCGTACATTTACGATGTATTTTAACGCATACAAAATCGTTGGTTAATGACCCCTATTAATGAATGATTTTCTATTAATCAGCAATTTTACTATATGCAACCCAACGTACATTATTCTTATAGATTTATATTGGCTGTGACCTATGGTGCAGTAAGCTTACCTACTAAAACATTTGAAATCAAGTAGCTGTAATACTACTATCTGTCATTATTCATTTTATTGTTTAATTTCTTAAAATTCTATGTATATTTTAAAATCAAATGTAGGCTCGACGGAAATTTTTTCTAATGAACTCGTGAATTAAAATGGCGATAACAATCTCGAACATTAACGAGCTCGCTCTGCTCGCTCGTTAAATTTTCTTGGTTAATAATCACCCTTATTAATACGCTTGTTCATTTAATAACTATTAAACAGTTTCTGCGGCAATGTTAATTTGTTTAAAACGCCTTAGGGCTGCTTTTATAAGTAGCAGTTAGCTTTGACCTTGACTTAACTTGTACTCTATCCTACGAATGCATTTTATGAATGGATTTTAAACCCGAAATTGTATACCTACGTTAACTTACTACGTGGATGAGGTGCCAGATAACTTGAAGATTTGACATTTGAAAGCATTATATATTGATTCCATATTATTGTGAGGATATAATTTTCCATCATTTCATTTTTGTCTACGATTTTGATGAAATGTATGAGGACATTCAAGATATATTTCAGGATGTTATGTATCTTTCGCTTTAAATGTTGTTTCTATTTTGTCATTCAACTATCAAATAAATTTGAATTCCAATAACATTTATTTTACAAATAATCTAACTATTTAAACCATAAGGACACAACAAATTGGCGACGAGAATTACGAACCCATGATAGACGAACTCTTTACGGAGTTGGTCTCAACGTTACAAAATCTCCAAGCGCAACAAAATCAACTTACAACGCAAGTACTTGGTAGAAATGAATAGGTACAAATAAATACAAAAAGTATGTCTTTACAACCTTATGATGAAATAAATGAATCATTCGAGTCATACTTACAACGTGTTGAGAATTATTTTATATTGGACAATTTATTCGACGATACACCTAAAAACGATAAATAAGTGTTCAAATTTTGATGAATTGTTTGAGCCCGAAAATTTTTCAAACTTTGATTAGTTTCACCGCGCCATCCTAAAAAAAGTTACCTGTTACTTCTGCATTGCGACTGGTACATTATGCGAATTTCTTAACTGTATTCAATTACCACATTAAAATACCATCTTCTAAGGAAGATGGAAATGCAGACTACCTATCAAGGTGTGCTTCGCAAGATGAATCTACATCGGAAGAAGTTGACGTTAATGGAGCATTTTTTCTTAACTAAATTAATGTTCTCCTAGTTACACGAGACAAAATAAAAAAGAAACACTAAACGATGCAAAATTTCAAAAGATTTATAATAATATTAGATTCGGTGAAGGTAATGAACATTCTTCAAATGAATATTCATTAGAGGAAGGATGTATTTTCTACAACAATAGAGTTCTTATACCAAAATGTTCACGTAAACGTATACTTGAAGAATTCCATGACAAACATACTCGAATTGTTAAAATGAAAGCAATTGCCAGGAGTTACGTTTGGTGGCGTGAAATCGACAAAGATATTGAAGAAATTACAAAATCTTGTAGAAGTTGTTTTTTGGTTCAAAACAACCCAAAGAAGGTGGCCATACATCATTGGAAAAATCGAAATGAAGCATGGTTTCGTTTACATATCGACTATGCTGGCCCATTCCTCGGTTATAACTTTATAATTGTCATTGACGCTTATACTTAATGGTTTGAAGCTATTCCTACACAAACGACAACGAGTAAAGCGACAATCAATATCCTCAGAGAGATATTGCGCGATTTGGACTGCCTGTCACCGTAGTTTCTAATAATACACAACAATTTACATCTTTGGAAATAAGTCAATTTTTCAATTCCAACAGGATAAATTTCCAGACGATTGCGCTTTACCATCCAGCATCAAACGGACAAGCTGAAAGGTATGTTCAGATTAAGAAGAAAAATATGCGAGCTATGATGGATGAATCAGGAGATCTGAACGTTAAATTAGCAAGACTACTAATGCATCACTAAAAAACACCAAATGCTATCACGGGCTTGAGTCCAGGCCAATTAATGTTCAACAGAACATTCAGAATAAGAATTGATTAAGTGAAACGCAGTTCCAATTGTGAAAACAAGAATGTCATGCTTAGGCCGTGCCCGAAAAATTTCGAAATAAGAGATAAAGTTCAAGCAAGATTTATATCTTGTGACATTTTCATTGAAATTCATGAAACTAGCTCATTCTAAGAAATTGACAATTGTTTCGATATTAAATATCGTCCTAGGAATGACAGTAGTACAATTTTTTCAATATATTGTGGAAATTACATGTAAGACACCACTAGCTGAAACTATGTATAATATTTAAATGAATATTTATGTATATTATCTCTAATTTTTGAAATTGTCCAAAATAATGGAGAAATAATTAAATTCTAGAAAATTTCTTGAATATGTACTTATACGTAGATCTCTCCACACAAGTTCACAACTCTCCATGTCCATATTTTAAAAATATAATGTCACAAACACACGCCCTTTCTTTACAACGAGACCTTGTTCCTTTATTCTTATAATTGTGCTTGAGAAAAGTATACGTTTCCTATTTTCTAGTGCTTCCACGTCCGAAATTAAAAAAAAAATGAAAAAGGAACGGAAAACTCTCCAGTATCACATATATGAGAGGCATTATGCCGCCTCTTTCTTAACGCGGATGTCATGTGCATGAGCATGAATTTAGAGAAAGAATGCGAATAAGAATGTCAAGTGATTTTTTTTCGTTTTCAACAATGTGGGATTTGGTCGATGATCTTAGCGGTGACATTAGACTACATTTGCCAGGAAGAGTCGCCTCTAATGAACCCCAGATCGTTATTTTTGAAAACTGGAAGATCAGTATACAAGGTGTCTTAAATTGAGATAGTATATATATATAGGAAACTTTTTATTATTGATTTTATAAAAAAGTCATTCTTGATCAAATGTTCTGCATGATCCAACATATAAAATGAAACCATTAGGTATCATTTTTTGAGCTGTATACGAGTTTTATCAATAAATATATATTTTGCTTAAGGGTGAAGTAACTTTATTTTTTATAATACAAAAGAATGTGATAAAGTGAAATTATTTTGAATGAAATGTTATACACCCAAGTAGGATTTACCTGCTTCATGCTACTCTCTTATGGGCAGGTGGCTGACAATAACTTACCTGTAAGCCAAGAACTTCTTGTTCCAAATTTTTCTATTGAAATAATTTGTCAAAGTTTATTAGGAAATCAGGCACAACAAAAACAATATCACAATGTTGCTACCAAATATTTGTCAAGATGGCACCAAAGCAGGAAGTAGTTGTACAAGTGAATCTTCGAGATTGGAACACAGATGTTATTATTGTTAAACTAGGCTCTAATGATATAGATCGAGTTGGAGAAATCGACTATAGAGGAAACATACAATATATTACATAAATGAGAAACTTCCTTATAAATCTTCTATAGTATGTGCAATGTCCAAGGAAACTCTTAATTTGACGTTTGTCGGTTGGTTGCGACTATTGCTGAATGGAAGCAATTTTCTCTGGATCCACCGCCACTTCTTTTGGAGTAGCTGACAGTTCTTTGGGTTTAACATGAGCTGGGCAGCTTGGAGTCGTTTGAGTACATCTTCCAATTTCTTCAGGTCTTCGTCAAATATCTTTTCCCCAGTACTACGATGTCGTGGAAATAGACCAGGATGTCTTTCAAGATAACCCTATCAAGACATTTTTCACGAGTCTTTCAAATGTGGCGGGTGCACTACAGAGCTTGAATGGCATGACGTTGAATTGCCATAATTCAGATCCGGTGGTGAATACAGTCTTCTCTTTGTCTTCTGGTTCCATTTCTACTTGCCAATATCCAGACTTCAGGTCCAAGGTGGAAAACAGTTTTGCTGCCGGCCAAAGTATCTAAAGTATCGTCGATTCGAGGCAGAGGATAACTGTCTTTCTTCATCACGTTGTTTAGGTGATGATAATCCACGCATAATCTCGTAGTTCCATCCTTTTTCCTGACGAGCACTATTAGTGATACCCATGGACTAGTAGATGGTTCAGCTACTTTTTCTTCTGCCATATATCGAATTATTCTTTCAGCTTCCTCTCTCTTCAGTCGTAGTAGTCATCGAGTTGACTACCTAATTGGCTTGGCATTACCAGTATCGATTTTGTGTTTGGCGGCTGATATTCTACTAGTCTTCCCTCCTTTTGGTATGAATAGATCTCGATACTTATAGAGAAATTCTCTCATTTTCCTTTTCTCAGTTCGGTTCAAAGATTGACCAGCTACTGATAACATCTGTTCGATTCTGGCATTGTAATTGTCAGTTGTCGTTGTTTGGCGTACTATAGACGTCACTGGTACGCAGGATCCAATCTTGGTTTCTTTCTTGATGGTAATTGGGTAATGTTTATCACACGTACTGCAACCAAAATAATAATAATAAATAACAATATATGTTAGGTTAGGTTAGGTTTATAATGAGTGGGTCAATGAGGTCCTCTACTGCGACTGGCGAGAGTCTATTGTGGCTCATACCTATTCAAATTTCACCAAACAAATTCAGCTTCTTAACAAAGCCGATTAATTTGTTCAGTGAATGATATTTCAGGTCCGAGGGCAAGAGAGTGGCCCTGCCAAACATCAGATAACTGAATCGAGCCGCGGCGGGGCAGGCACAAATTATATGCTCTGCTGTTTCATTATCTTCCAAACAAAGACGGCAAATCGAATCGTCCGACAGTCCAAGTTTCAGCATATGATGATTTAAACGACAGTGGCCTGTTAGAAGGCCTGTTAGGCACCGTAGATCGTGTCTATTAGAGCCTAACATTTGTTTGGATACATTATTCGAAGGATGTATGAGGGCCTTTGAATGAACCAATCCTGGTATATTATGCCAGAAGTCTAAAACTCTTCTTGCAGTCCAGGTATTTAGTGTTTGTTTGACAACCTTGTTGCAATGCCAATTGTAGGTTCTGGTCCGATAAAATCATGAGCGGCACCCTCTCTTGCTAGAGGGTCAGCCTTCTCATTACCATCCATACCAGAGGGGCCAGGGATCCAAACCGGCAATACCCTGTTTAGTTCTCCTATTGAGGCGAGTCTTTTTTGGCAGTCTAGAACCAATTTCGACGTTACACGGTACGAGCTAAGTGCTTTCAAGGCCGCTTGGCTGTCCGTGAAATTTTTTATTGATCTGTCTGTGTGTAGTTGGATTGCCCCAAACTCTCCACACATGAAGCAATGACATAAATTTCCGCCTGAAATACGGTTGCATAGGATCCCAGTGAGGTTGAGATTTCTGTCCTAGGTCTTCGACCGTATACACCCGCACCAGAGCCTGAGGGTGTCTTTGATCCATCAGTGTACTAACAGATTTCTGTTCTTGAGAGTTCATCCTTGCGGAGGACCCATTCATCTCTATTTGGAAATAGGACGGTATCTTCTTCTTCTTTCGGTGCCGTGCCTGTCTTCAAGCGTGGGCTATCTCCATGACAATTTGGTTGAACTGTTCTTTATCTGTCGGTACTCGGAATAGTTGTTCTACTCCCAGTCCGGTCCAGTTTCGGATATTTCGTAGCCCCGGCAGCTTTTTGCGACCCATCCATCTTCTGCCCTCAACCTTTCCCTGAATCCCTGAATGATCAGCCGAGGGATGTGATATTTGTTTCCTCGCATTATATGACCGAAATAACTGACCTTTCTTATTTTTATGGTGTTCAGGAGTTCTCGATCCTTATACGGCTGTCTGAGTACCTCTTCATTACTGGTATGTGCAGTCCACGGGATCTTAAGGATTCTCCGATAGCACCACATCTCAAACGCTTCTATTTTATTCATGATGTCAACTTTAAGCGTCCATGTCTCACATCCGTACAAAAAAATTCTCCATACGTAACAGCGGAGTGTTCTTAACCGCGTCTGAACTGTGAGGTTTCTATTCGTGAGAATTAGTTTCCATTTGCTGAATGCCCTACGTCCCATTTCAATCCTCGCTCTTACCTCTTCGTCGCACGTTATTCATTGTTCAGCCAACTACCCAAATATTTGAAATGGGATACCAGTTCAATGTTGTGTCCGTCGATTGTAATCGGAATTGGTTCTATGTTTATTCTACCTGCAGTCATCCATTTCGTTTTCTTGATGTTTATGTTAATATCCCATCTTCGACCAGCCTCATGCACTCTATCCAGCAGGATTTGCAAGTCTTCCATGTTTTCTGCAATGATGGCAGTATCATCTGCATACCTTACGTTGTTTATAATTTCGCCACCTATCTTTACTCCCTCTGTCCTGCCATATAAAGCCTCACGAAATATGTTTTCCGAATAAAGGTTAATGAACAGGGGTGATAAAACACATCCCTGTCTTACTCCGCTTTTTATTGGTATTTCATCTGTAACGCTGTCATCTAGCCTGACTACTGCTGTTTGACTATGATACAGGTTTAACAAAAGGCGCATATCATGATGGTCTACGTTATATGATTTTAGACATTGGAAAAGTTTTGTGTGTATGTCTCGATCGAACGCTTTTTCGAAGTCAATAAAACAAATGTAGATATTTTTTCGAAACTCACAACTCTTTTGTAATAGTGTCCTCATGCAGAAAAGGGCTTCGCGTGTGCCTAGTCCGCTACGAAATCCAAATTGTTCTTTGCCAATATTGTGTTCACATTTGGCATAAATTCTATTGAGGAGTATCTTTTTAAAGTGTGACTCATTAGGCTAATTAATCGGAAGTTATTGCACCTATTAGCTTTGTTGTTTTTAGGTAAGGCGATAAATATCGATTTCTGCCAGTCGCTGGGAAGTTTCCCAGTTTGGTAGACCTGGTTGAAGAATGCCGTCAGAGTAGATATGCTTTCGTCATCAAGCAGTTTTACCAGCTCAATAGGAATTTCATCGGGTCCTGGAGTTTTTCTTGCTTTTGATTGGTGTATTGCTTTTTGAACTTCGCATTTGAGAATGCTTGGACCGTGCTCTGCCATATAATCATCCAGCAGTTTTTCTTTCGTTTCGCGGGTCTTGTCCTCGAACAGTTGTTGGATATACTGTTGCCATTCCTTACACTGATCTTCCATTGTTAACAGCGCCTTTCCAGCATCGTTATGGAGCACTGTTGTGTTTTTTCTTTTGTAAATGTCAGAATGTTCTTTTAGCTTTTTAAAGTCATCGTGTACGGTCTGAAGATGTTCGATTTGTTTGCAGGATTCTTGAAGCCACATTTCCTTTGCTTCCTTAATTTTTTTGCGAATTATAAGATGTATTCTCTTGTATTCATTATGATTATTGTTTTTGTGTTTTCGTCTCTCCTCCATGAGATTTAATATGTCCTGTGTCATCCATTCCTTTTTTACTTTTTTCTCTTTTGGCTTTACTAACTGTTGAACTCTTCCGTTTCTCAACGAATTTTTGATATGTCGCCAATTTTCTTCGACACTTTTTTTTCAAGGGGACGTGATACAGTTGTATGTATATTACCATTTATTTCCTGAGTTAATTCTTTAATGGTTTCAGGGTCCTTTAGTACATGTTGTTGTATTCGTAAGGTCTTCGTTGGTTGTTTGATCTTTTTAAGTTTTACGTTTAGTACCGAGCAGAGCAAATTATGATCAGAGTGTACATCTGCTCCAGGATATGTTTTCGTTGACTTATTACAATTACGGAATCGTCGGTTGATCAAGATGTAGTCGATTTGATTTCTTACTATGTTGTTCTACGTATGTTGTGGGGACGTCCATGTGTACAGTCTCCTGTATGGAAGACTGTAACAGGTATTTGTAATTACGAATTCTTCTTCCTGGCAGAACTGTATAAGTCGTTTTCCTCTGTCGTCACGTACACCTAGGCCATACTGTCCGGTGATATCTTCTGTTGTTTCTCTGCCCACATTTGCATTCCAGTCTCCCATAATTATAGTAATTTCGTGTTTCTTTGTCGTCCTCATTATGTCTCTAACGTGTTGGTAGAACTCTTCGACCTCGTTATCATCATGGTCAGTAGTAGGGGCATAAACCTGAACAATGTTCACGTTTATAGGTCTCATCGCCAGCTGCAGTAGCATTACTCTGTCTGACAAGGGCACAAAGTTTCGTACTGATCTGCTGAGGGATTTATTCAGTATTATGGCCACTCCATTTCTGTGGGATGCATCTCTCGTTCCGAATGTGTAAATTGTATAATCTCCTGAATCGAAATTGGTTGCGTCTGGCCATCTAGTTTCGCATACTCCCAGTAGGACGGTATAAGGCAGATTATAGTTTATTGTTGGGGACATTATATCAGAGGTCATTCCCAGAACACTATGACTTTCGGTTGCCGCTAGCATTCTACTTTGCTCTGTATAAGCCTGTTTCGTGCATTTAAAAATATGCACAATTCTATATGCTGTCCATCTGGCCTCGTTTTCCAGAAGTATATGAAGAGGAGGAAGGTCCAGGAGGATGTCCATGGCTGCTGATAGCACCAGTTATAGCCAAACTTATATATACTTACATTACTAAATTTTTAAGTCTATAAAAATCGTAAACTCCTTTTAACTATTAACTATACTGTATATATCAAAGACTAAATATTAAAACGCGTTACCCTTAAAATGAACACAGGAAATAATAAGCTCACTATCACCTCGAAGATACGATCAGTTCAATACGATGAAAGAAAATAAAATGACGATATTTCCAATTGAAAGTGTAGGTATCTCGGAGTCTTATTTCCGTCGCCTGCGCATGGTGGGGTTAGTGTTCATGAGATATTACAACATCTGTAATATCTTGTTTTTGGAGTTTATCATCTCTGATCGTATAATGGTTCTATTTGCTCCAGTGTCTACCAGCAGAGTATATTTCTTGCCAATCACTTCGCCATCTACATATACACCGTCGTTGCGATATATGAGAGAGGCTATCAGTATAGAGAGTCTTTGGAACGATCATGGATCGGTGCTGCCCCCCGTTCCAGTTTTCCTGTGACTGGAATTCTTGGTTTGTAGGGGTCCTGGGGCACTTGCACGAACTGCCTACATGCCTCATCTCGCCACAATTCCAGCACCTGATCTTTCTCGGCTTCTTCTCCATCATACTTTTTGTCAAGCTGACGATCTGTTCAAACGTATCCTCGTCGCTTCTTCACGGATCGTCCTAACTTTGTTATAACCCGAAGCCTTCGTTGCTTTTTCATATTCAAGAGCAGCTGTCAATACGTCAACTGATGTTTTGAGATGGGCTAAACGAAGCGTCCTCTGCATATCGGCGCCGCGTAAGCCATCGATAAAGGCCTGGATGCCCGGACATTCCATCATGATCTCTGGTGCTGATGGATAAGCGAATCGAACTAGACGGGCAATATCCACTTCATACACTTGAAGGGGTTCGTCACGTTTCTGTCTTAGCTTCTTCAGCTGGAATTGGTACAAAGGTTCTAGATGTTCATGGCCATATCGCATGTACAATCTTTTCTTCATCTGCTCGAAGTCATCCGTTTCTTCAAGTGGCATCGTCTGTAGTACAACTAAGGCACCTCCCCGAAGCGCGATAGTTAAATTCACTGCCTTCTCCCTATCGAATCAATATTGATTCAGTCAAGGTTGGTTGTTGAGAGATATTGTTTATAGACATTTTTTAACGAATTTCTTTTTAATATTTAATGCGACTTATTTTCGATGATTGATCCCGCCATTTTCCTACTGAAACTCAGAAAGAAACTGTTTGTTCTAAAGTTTTCTCATCTATTATTTGCAAAAGATTTTCTCGTACAGATTCGTTCATGTACACTGCACGTAATCATGGTTTTTATTAGGTCACCTTTTATATTTCCTAACTTACAATTTAAAGCTTTACTTTTTAAATCGGTCACAAAATATTCTATCGTTTCAGCCGGTACTTACCTCCGCGTAAAAAATCGAAACCGTTCATAAGCCATAACTTTTTTTTTGTATAAAATGTTCCTCGAACTTTTTAACACTGTTTTTAACTTTTTCTCTTCTCCTTGTTGAAGATAAAATGTATTGAAAATCATGAAATCTTCATCACCAATGTAATGGAGTAGCTGAGCTACCTTGATAGCTTCATCCTTTCTGGACACTTCTGATGCAACCAAATAACTTTCGAAACGTTGACCCCAAATTTTCCAATTTTCCCCACTCTACTCATTACCATGGAACTTATTCCTCTTGTAGTGACTATTATTCCCGAATGCTGGATACAACCCAAACGAACTAATATGAACTTCGTACATGTGAAGGTTAAAGTCACAAACAATTGTTATAATAAATAAAATACCAATACATGTTAGTAAGAAATATTTTGAATACTGATTATACGCATAATTGTAAACTTGAGGAAGTATTTACTATAAAAGTAAAATATTGTAAACAACCGATATCAATATCAATGTTATATTCTGGTTATCTACAACAACTATGTACGTTGTGGGTATACGTTGAACTTGGCAATTTTATTAAATACTAGGTCCTGTCTATTCAAATAAGTGTTATTAGTGTTTAATTAAAAATGTCGGTGTTGTTTACCGAAATGTTTACTGTCTTCCTATAATCCAGAATTGGGTAAGTCGACAATTACTTTAACACGCTACTCTGCCGATTCCTGCTTCACAACTAACATACAAGACACTCTGCTATGGCCCATTTTTCTTCTTTTTGAGTTGCACTAGTTCAAGTGACTACTATTTTACTAGCACAGGTTTTTTTTGCAGCGCCATGTGCAACTAAAAATATATTTATTCCAACTTACTTTGAAGTTCGTACAGCCTTGATAAAGAACATGTACACATAAATAATAAAAGAAAGTATTTATACACTTTATACTGAGCCAAATTCTTAAGAAACAACATAATGCCAAAAGTATATTATAATGGAAAAAAGTGTACATATTTATTATTTTTGAAAAGCTCAACTTCTATTTACCCGGTCTGAAAGTTCCTTTGACTGGAATAATTGTTCTTTTTAAACCTCGAAGCGAATAATAAATTTGAAAAAGCTGCTTTGGGCGACATAAAGAAGAGTTATATATTATACATCACAACAAAAAGCTGGATATTCTTTTAAAATATGAACATTCCAATCCCAGACACTTTTCATGGGATCCCTCACTGAAGAGGCTGCTTTATAACAATATGGAGATGAATTATGTGCACCATTTCCGTCATATATACGAAAAAGAAATATATTTTCCAATTTTAAGCTGAATAATAATAAATTGCCTACTACAGGGTGTTCTGTTAAGAAATATATAAAATACTTATATTACAATTTTTCTCTAATCTTATTAATTTGTGAGATATACCTTATGAAGGACACATTTTATCGCTTATCATCTCGGGTCGTAAAAATACAAATTTAAATTGTTTTATAAGTTATAGTCCTTACAAAACACATCAACAGTATTGATTATGTTAAATTTTGATGAGTATTAATAGTTCGTAAACTTTCGTTGTACCATATTATTGAAACACACTGTATTGCCAGGTAATAACTTTTGTGTAAAATCCGGTGCTCAAATAAAATATAATCTCATCTTTTTTTCATATTTAACAGTTCGATTCAATCAAATAAAAACAACTGCATTATATACTTTACAATAATTTGTGCTGTATTCACACATATATCAAATTAAAAAGTCAACTTTGTCATTATTTGTATATTCCGCCACTGTGATAGTGACGTCACTTAGAACAATTAACTAACTGAGAATAGGCATCCGTATACATTTAGTGAAAACGTCACGGACGCCATTTTCTTGTTATTGCATGACGATAAAAACAAACCTTTTATTTGTATGTTAATATCACAGAACATTATTTGTTTTAATTGTAAATATTCATATATTTAAGCACCGAAAAAAGTTTAATTCAAAAATATCTCGTAAAATATATTATATTGGAAATTTAATAGTGATGTTATAAAAGATACAGATAAAGATAAAGTTATTGTAATACGTTTCACAGGAGCCACCTTAGTTTTGGGACACAATAAGTGGACAAAATACTTGCCCTGAGGATTTTGACTTCGTAAACAGATACATGTAGCATAGGTAACTTGTGATGCGTCACAAAAACAGTGTAAATCTATTAAAGTCGATTCTGACTCAATTGCACGACGCGGTATTTCAATTTAATTTAATGTGGACAGATTTTTTCTAAGTTGAATCCAATTTTTTGTACACTTATGTGGAACTGGGTCGACCCAAGATAATTTTTGTGACCATAGTGTTTGTATTAGTATTTTAAATAAAATTATACATGACTTAACGGTCCTAATGGATCATATATATGAGCAATATCTGCAAGTATACTTCTTTTAGAAATAACCTATGGTATAGCTAAATTCGGTACATGATATTTTAGTATGTCTAGCTGGTTATACCATTGAATTCAGAGTCTTTTAGACTTTTAATTTTCTTCCAAAGTTAAAACTGCACTTGTTATATCATATATAACAAGACCTGTTGAGACTGTGGATACGTTTGTCACCCCTTTTCTGAGAATGAATCTTCCTCCCTTTAATACGAAAAATATATTTTTGCATGTGTCATTTAATTTAACCAAATCATCAGATCCAGTCAACAGATCATCGACATAAAAATCGTTTAGAATTGTTTGAGAAGCAAGGGGGTAAGAGATTCTATTGTCATGTGCCAATTGTTGAAGCTTGATAGCTAAATGTGGAGCCGAACTCGTTCCATACGTCACAGTGTTATACTGATAAGTTGATAAATCTTTACTTGGGTCATCCCGCCAGATAATGCGCTGCAAAGAACGATGCTCTTTATACTTAGGAATTTGAGGATACATCTCTGAGATTTCGACGGATACAACATATGTATGATATTGTAATGTTTTTCTTATTTATTTAATCGTTTTCATTACGGGTGGGATAAATTTATACACACCCGTTATGTCTACTAACTTAATTTATTTATTCACTACACTATTCACTAATTTATATTATATACACAGTATATGCACTTAAACTAATTCATATAAACACTTCACTAACTTATATTCACTTATTTATCTCACGATGTCAAATTATAAACTCATTTTCTCTCGCTGGTTGGTCCTTTATATATTAGTGCCTTTTTTACTAGATAATTCTAGATTGCGGTTTACACATAAACAATTGGCTCTCCGGCATTTTAAAGATAAGACTGGTCACAAAAACAATGTGTGGATAAGATAGTCACAATCGTAAACAGTTCTAAGAAATCCCTGCGCATCCACCATAATTTTAACTTTCCTACATGGCTTAGACAGAGTCGGATTCAGGGACTATACCAGTGTGCTGTTTCGTAGCATTACCACCTCCTTAAATAGAAGTTCCTCCTGGAACTTTTGTGTAGCCGAGACTGGATGTTTGAATCGGCAACTGGCCCCATTTCTACACTTTCCGATCTTATGGAAATAGCAGTGCAGCGTCTTCATCGGATACTGATAACGGGAGTTGTAGCTGCAAATTAATATCTGGACACCGGTATCTTGGAAGATAACCTCTACCATGTTCCTGATGACTCGCCAATCCAACTAGTTACTCGCTATCTTAGGCATAGCCAGTTTCTTCACGCTGGATTCTAACACATGGCCTCAGAGGTTTCGAAGTGCTTCCCACACATCGCAGTAGGTAGAAGACGTACCGGGAATGATGTTTCAGTTTCATTGCATTGCCAGGGGCTGGAATCTGGTCTTCAAGTTTTTATAATTGCCCGAACTTCTTTCGAAAGTCGGATGCCAACCCTCGTGCGTTCTTCAGAAGGTTGGGGATGTTGTATGCCAGTGAATAATCTTCCGGAAGAGTGAACCAATCTTGTCGTTTATCAGAAGTAACTCCATATCTAGCTTTCCCGGTACCTCCATACGCGCCCATAAATTCATCGAAGGTAGGGTCAGACACATATCAAATATGGTTTACTTCTTTCTCTAGGCCAGAGTCTCCATCGATATATTACATCATTGATCCTTTTCTAGATTAAGTATGGACCTTCCCCAGTTTTTTGTAATTTTGGAGAAAATCCTTTTCTCCTCGTCGGGTTGTGTAACCATACTTTGTCCCCTTCTTTAAAACCGCCTACTGAGGCCTGCGTGTCGTACCGACTTTCCATTCTGTCACTGGCAACTTGAATATTTGTTCGAACTAATTCATGAATATCGTCCAGCCTTCTTCTCAATTGGATCACGTAGTCTTCTCCTGCTAGATCTTCTCCAGGCCGACAGCCAAATTCCAGGTCACAAGAAAGCCTCATTCCACGTCCAAATAGGATTTTCGCAGGTGTTTCACCCGTGGACTCATTGACGGCAGATCTATAAGCCAATGCGAATAGGGAAAGATACTGGTCCCAATCTCTGTGATGGCTGGAAACTACTTTGGAGAGGTATATTCCAACAGTCCTGTTCATTCTTTCGACCATTCCATCTGACTGTGGATGTCATGCTGTTTGTTGTCCTGGTCTTCTTTATTCCCAGCTTGTCACAAATTTCCTGAAATAGATGGCTTTTGAAATTTCTTTACTGGTCACTGTGGACTTCCAAGGGCACTCCGTATCGGCTGATAAATTCTCCCCCCAATACATCCGTGACAGTTATGGCCTCTTGATTCGGGATCGCGTAAATTTCCACCCACTTTGTGAAATAATTCATTACAACCATAATGTATTTACCACCATTTTCTGTCGTCGGAAATGGTCCAGCGATGTCTAAAGCGATCCTTTCAAAAGAGCTTCCAACATTATACTGTTTCATAGGTGCTTTCTTCTTGCGATGTGGTCCATTACTCGTAGCACAAATCGTACTTTTATTACACCAGTCCTTCACATCGTCGGTGCTGTTCATCCAATAAAACCATTCACGGACTCGCTGAAGGGTTTTCTTCACTCCCAGATGAACCCCCGATGGACTGTCGTGTAACTTCTTCAGTACCTCAGCTACTCTTGTTCTCGGGATAACTAATTGTCTCCTCATCTCGGAACCATCATCGTTTTCAAGGACTATTTTCAACATCCCTTCTTCCAGGACAAGGGAGTCCCACTGAGCCCAATATGCCTTGATTGTCGGTGGAAGTCTTGACACTTCTTGCCATGTAGGTGCCCGATTTTCTTCCTTCCATTGCCGAATCTCATTCTCCTGATTTTCTCTGATCCTGGTGGGTGACCATTCTTCGTTGACTACAGTAGTTCTTGAAACTCTCTTCCATAGAGATATTGGTAAAAAAAGTTCTCCTTTTGTGACGCATTAGTTTCGTTCTGGTTTGTGGAGGACTTTATTGAAATATCCCAGCACTCTTTCTTGCCCTCCTTAGATCTGTGAGAGCACTCCTGCAATTCATACGCTGCTTGCGTCAGTGTCAAGAGTAAAGTGTCCCTCTGGTAATGGGTATCTTAATTTCGGCGCTGTGGTTAAATGCCTCTACATGGTTTCAAAAGCCGTTTGACAGTCTTCGTCCCATTGGAAAGCTCTAGCTTCTTCTGTAAGTTGAGTTAGAGGCTTGGCAATATTTCCAAACTTCCTGATAAATCCTCTATAATATGTGCAAAGTCCAAGGAAACTCCTAATTTGATGTTTGTCGGTTGGTCGCGGCCATTGCTGAATGGAAGCAATTTTCTCTGGATTCCCCGCCACTCCTTCATTGCTCACTATATGACCTAGATAGGTGATTCGGTTTTGGAATAGCTGACATTTCTTCGGGTTTAACATTAGCTGGGCGGCTTGGAGTCGTTTGAATACATCTTCCAAATTCTTCATGTGTTCGTCAAATGTCTTCCCCAGCACTACGATGTCGTCCAAATCGACCAGGCATGTCTTCCAAGACAACCCTCTCAAGATATTTTCCATGAGTCTTTCAAATGTCGCGGGCGCATTACAGAGTCCCAATGACATGACGTTGAATTGCCATAATCCCGATCCGGTGGTTAAAGCAGTCTTCTCTTTGTCTTCTGGGTCCATTTCCACTTGCCAATAATCAGACTTCAGGTCCAAGGTGGAAAACAGTTTGCTGCCGGCCAAATTATCTAGCGTGTCGTCGATTAGAGGCAGAGGATAGCTGTCGTTCTTCGTCATGTTGTTAAGCTGGCGATAGTCCACGCAGAATCTCGTAATTCTATCCTTTTTCTTGACGAGCACTACTGGAAACACCCGTGGACTAGTAGATGTCTTTATTACTTTTTCTTCTGCCATCTCCCGAATTATTATTTCAGCTTACTCTCTGCTCGTGGTAGTCTTCGAGCTGATTGCCTAATTGGCTTGGCATCACCAGTATCGATATTATGGTTGACGGCTGATGTTCTACCAGCCTTTTCTACTTTTGGAACGAGTAGGTCTCGATACTGCAAGAGAGATTTCCTCATTCTCTTTTTCAGCTCGATTCAAGGACTGACCAGCTACAGATAACATTCGAATCTGGAATTAAAATTGTCAGTGGTCGTTGTTTGACGAACTATAGACGTCACTGGTATACATGATCCAATCTTGGTTTCCTTCTTGATGGTAACTGGGAAATCATTCACGTTTATCACACGTACTGGGATCTCTTTCGCTGACGTAACCAATCCTTCTAGAATTAGTACTCCTTTGCCAACCTCTTCGTCGTGGTTCCTTGGCTCCATCATAACCGGTGTACCTTCCTCCATGATGAACAATTTTTGTACTCACGTTACTTTCTGTTTTAAAATAAATTGTTGTATTTGTTGCTGATGATATTTCCTGCATATGTGATGGTTTTATAAGTTTTTATTTCTTCATTTTGTTTAGGGAATATTAGTTGTAATGCCACTTTTTCTTAGAATTTTTAACTTTTTATTCAATATATTGTGGAATTATTTAGAAACGATAAGTTTAATTCAAAAACACTAATCACTGCTAACACGAGCAATTTTAATATCTGCCATTTAGATTTAATTGAATCTTCAATGTAATTTTGCTCCGAAATATAATTCTTGTTGAATTTATTAATATCATAATACCGTTATGGAAGAGTCTATATGCTTTTTGGGATTTTGGTGCGAAGCCAAAACGTAATTAAAAAACTCCGTTAAACACAAAAACCCAATCCCACGGTTAATAAACGAAATCATATATTGTATAATTTATTACCGACTACCACGAATCTCTAGTGAAAATATACGCTGAAAAAAGCTCATATAGAAAGTGACTTTTTACGAGATTCCATCATTACCATACGATTCAGAAGTTTTTTATGTTTTTATTGTGACTATTTTGTTGTACCACTTTATTGTAAATCATGATTAAAACCTATTAAATTAGAAATTAATTTTAATAATAACAAAATTAAGAAAATATATTTTGATATTTTATAGTACTAATTATATACTACTGTTAATTTGATAGCTGGCTCCACACCCCGACATCGAAGAAGCCCAGCTAATCGATATGATATCACTTAAAATAAATCCCAATGGCACAGGACCAATTGGACAGGCTTATTTCAGTAACATTTTTACATAAAACCCAAAATAAAAAATTGGATACAAAAGTAATAGAATGTTTTGAGTTCAAAAAACCAAAGTAACATTTTGGCACCAAATCAAAAACAAAAAAATAGAAAAAAATTTCAGGTAAATTTGTGAATTTTTTTAAATAAATGTTTTAATATACGTTTTAGAGAAAAATGTTAAGTAAAAAAGTTGTAGAACGTGTTAAGGTCTATGAAAAAGCTCAATAACTTTTTTGCGTCAAATGAAAAACAAAAGAAATACGATCTTTTTCAACTTTGACAGGCCGCCTTTTTGTTTTTACTGGCCCGATTTGGCTCATTAACGAACTCGTCCAAGATCCAGATCCAGAAACATGCATGTCTGCGGTTACCACTCTTTTCAGTACCCCCTTCTTCTATTTGCGTGCAATACCCACTAATCTATTCGTTGCTTATTATATATATATATATATATATATATATATATATATATATATATATATATATATATATACATATATATTATTATGAATTGGCTATGGTGTAATAAGAATGTTATACTTATTTTATTTTAGTTTAAATTTACTTTAAGTTTATTGTTTGCCCGGTATATTGATGATTTTATATATATGATAAACAGTTCATATTACTAACATGAAAACTTCTCATCTCAGGGTAGAGTTCAAGTATTTAGGATAAAATGATTTTAGAATTCTATATATATTAGCGCCAAAGTTAATAAATGCTTTATATTTCAAAAATAAATTTGTTAATCAGAATATGTTACTTGTTCAATAATTCCAAACTAAATACGGTCCTGTCCTGCTTAAAACAAATCTGCATAATTCAATAGATGTCATTCAGTACTTCTGCCTATGGTAAGTAGATGGTGCGCAAGTCACCAGATGAAATGAATAACTGAATAACTCAAAAATAGTTTTAAAACGTTCTTCAAAGGAAAAAACGATATTTAATTTAATGAAAATAAATACATTACACTTTTACAAGTGTTCTTGAAGAAATTCAACTATCTAAAAGGATGACTCTTTCATACAACATACACGCACTCTGGTGAGATATTATTATAAGAGTGAAATACAATTATACAACTTCATAAACATATGATTTTTAGAAAATGGCGAAATACACTCCTAAAAGCGTCTATGCGTCACAAAATTTTAGTTCTTTGCATAAATTGGTAAGTACGCTTGACTTTTTAATATATTAATAAATTAACTTGTACTACCTTAGTCACTTCACTGTTTTGTTTGTTCACCTCAATAATCCGTTTCTTTTATTTGTTTCAGATTCTCCTCCTGGAAAAACTCCATGCTGGCATTCCGTTTCTACCAGAACAGGAATCGATGCAGTATTTCATTCAAAGTCCATGCAGTTTATATAAATTCCATTATTCAGTGTTTTCCAAAAGCTATTGTGGCTATTTTACTTCCACAAGACACAAGACACCATATTATAAAATAAAATTCATGGTTAGTACTGTACAACATTCGACAATTCCTTTTTTAATTATTAATATAAACTTAACTACTTACACTGATGTATATCTTGTAAGTATAATGTATCTGTTCTTGAATTCTATAGTCAAATTTTTATCTTCCAAATAATTTCAAATGATTTTCTTTACCAAAGAGTTTTTCTGCTTACAAATTTTTCTTCCCAAAAAAGAACCTCTTAGTTAATAGACCCCATAATCAACAACTTTTTACATTCCGATTTTTTTTTCGTTAGCAACATAATTGTCGCCGATATGATCTTTTTTAAATGTTTATTTACCAATCAAATCTGACTATTTATTTTATCACTCAAATTCTTCATTTCAACCAGTGAAATGTTCATCCATTATATCAGGATATTGTATTCTAAGGTTTTTAATTGCTTAGACTTCCTATATTATTTTCATTCAATAATATTTCCTAGTATTGTTAAAATGACATTTCCTAACCTCTAAGTATGTATGTCAAATGAATATTCTTAATGTTTTAATAGATGACAGCTGTTACCTTTAAATATATATGCAAAATGAAAATTCGTTTTTTTTATGAGTCATGTTCTCTGAAATTCACCTTATTATATACTTTTCTGCTCTGTTATGTCTAAACAGCTACACTAACTTACTTTAATGTTTTAATCAACAAATATTATGAGATTAGCTTGACTTTACAGAATAAAGCATTATTAGTTTCTTATCATGAACAAATTCTGATACTTGATCTTTTTAATAAAAGTTTGGTTAATTTATTTCACATAAATTGTTTATCACACCTATTCGCAATTATCCCTACATTATACAGTCTGTCCTTTCTGTATGCCTTCTCTATCGAATAGTGGATCGTACAGATTGTCTCCATTCAAATGTTAAAAAAATTTTTGACTTAAAAAAAAATTCTTCTAGATTACAATGCACAATCTTAATTCTTTATTGTTTGATATACAGGGTGTTTCACTCTATAATATATATATATATATATATATATATATAAATAATTCAGTACCATGAGCAACCTTAGACAGAATTTAACAAGCAAAGAAGTTCCATAAAATAACGTGACGACACGCGTAATATTAGACACATAAAAGATCTGTTTATATTTAAAGAATACATGCAATAGGAATAAAAATCAACAGAACTATGAATGATGGATGAATAAATAAAATTTAGAATTATAAAAAAATATATATAAGATATGTTAAATGAAATATTCAATTATAAACTTTAATAGGAAATATAATAAAATGTAGAAACCTGTAATTAGTAGGTAATGTCAAACAAATAGGAATGTAACCATTGACGGCAGGTATACCAACGTAAAACGCAATTGATATGAAATATTATGAATAAAAATAAATGATTACTGATATATTTATGTATAGCGATATAGTGACTAAGAAGAAAATAAAAAATGAATAGTATCCATATGTATTATGTAAATATTTAGTTTGTAGAAAGTGAAAAATTTGTATGTTTGCATTGACCAATCGGAAGACTTCAATATAATTGACTAACAAGAAAAACAATGATAAATGCTATTCAGTGAATAATTGACTGACGATAAGGTTATAGTGCATGAAAAACAATATATAATAGCAAATTTAAGTCAGAAAAACAATAAAATATTAATAAAACTAAACTGACAGTTGAACGATAATCAAAAGAATTTTCTAGAACATACGAGCTTCCGGTCATCAATAAAAATTAGAGTTGGCGGATAAAAAACGCGGCAGTGAGCAGTGAAGCGTTGGTGAGAAGAGAAGCAACAGGTGTAAATCGAATGTGATTTATTTTTATGAAAATTTAAAGTAAAAAGTGTTATATATGGAATATGAAAAAAGTCCAACAAATATTAAAATCTAATTGAGTGCACAGACAATAATAGTGTTAAAAAAGTAACCCCAAGGAATAGAATTATCACGTGATAATGCTAAGAAAAGAAATTACATCATGGAGCGGGAAAACGTCATGGATGGACATTGTTGAAGGCGTCAGCGTGTGAAAAGGTCTGTGGTGTGTGTAATTAATATATATTTAGGATCCAAAATTAACGAGTAGTGAAACAATAATAATGAAATGATCATTTAAAATATAAACACCTAATAAAACAATTTTAAGTAATAGGAAAATGTAAAAACTCTCCTAATAGAAATTGTAGATTTATGTATTATTCAATTTGCGTTGCATGCTTTAATCATATATGTAAACTTTCGACATATAGTAACAATGCTCAACTATTTTCAGTTTATCACATGCACAAAGTTATAATATGTTATCACAAATAAAGTAGATTGAAAAATCAAAGCCATCCACTCCATTACACGGTTTTGTTTAAACTAAAATAGTCCAAAATATTTCAATATTACCTTTTAGAGTAACAAAAAAGTTACAATATTTGTATATTTCTAAAAACAGATGTTTCTCCTTCAGAGATATATAAACCTCCCAAACGATTATGTGAATTTATGCTAATGAGTCTGTATAGCCATCTCAAACAATGAATAGTTTTAAGGTTTTATAATAGTTGTGTGTGTGAAAATTTAGATATGTATAATCTATGCTGTTGTTATAAGGATATTTCGTATGTTTGAAACAAGATAATAATTCATTTTTTATATAATACTCATATGAATCCACAAACGATTTGCTTATTATATAAGCCCAAATTTTAACTAAATAATCTCAACATAGAAAAAAGGAAGGTTTTTAACAAATTTTCTGTTACAAGATATGTATAAATCGTCCATTGCATTTTTGTTAGAGTAACCATTTTTTTATATATATAAAATAAATTTCATTGAGTAGTGATGTTGTTTTTTTATAACTACGCCCATGATCCCTACTGAGAGAAAGAGTGGTAGAGAAATAGGAGTAGCTGAGGTGAAATTTCAAATTGAATGAAACTATATGATTAGAAATAGGTGGATAAGTAGGAGAAAATATAATAAATGATAATATAAATATTTTCTTAACATATTAATTAGCTAACCAAAAAAAATTAATCTGCACAATTATTATTTCAATATTAACATTTCATTCATATTAATTTTTTATTCACTATCATAAAAGGAATATAAGTCTATAACAAATTAACCAACAACGTGGAGCAATAAAATAAAAAATTGTGGTACGATTATCTATTAAATTTCCTATATAAATATTCAATTTATAAAATTCTCATATAAAAAATCCATCCACAATAAATTGTCGATCCCAACGTGAGGCAATTAAATAATAGCAAATAATACCATAAACAATAATAAATACAATAATCCAAAATTATATATATATATATATATATATATATATATATATATATATATATATATATAGGGTAACTTTTTTATTGGGGAATGCCGCAATGCGATAAAGAAAACTCTGTTTAGTTAATCCTAAGCTTTCGATAATTTATTATTGTCATTATCAAAGAATCTACAAAATAAATATCTATTATATAAATTTAAAATATTTTTTAAAGTAAAAATATTTTTTACTTACACTAATTGAGACTGTTCACAATAATATAATATCTATTTATATGAAGAAACATCATTGTACAATTTAACAAGGCGTTATAGAGGATAATTCTGTTTATTGATTTACTTATATTCCATTTAAATATAATAAGAGTATAGTAAACATTTTATTATAAACTATACTGATGTACTGAATATATATATATATATATATATATTACCCCCAGATGGCGGAGTGCGTTAGAGCGCCGGAAATTGGGTTTTCTTGACCTGAAGGACGGGGGTTCGAATCTCACTCTAGTAAGGGCTTTTTCATAAATAAAAAGTTCCACTAAAAATCTGGGGGTACAGGGTCCGTCAGTAAATGGCGGAAACTGGCGGACGACATCCCTCGCCCCTTGCCAACCCGCATTGAGGCAGCGTGGTAAGGTACGCCTCACAACCTCAGCATGACAGACAAGGACAAGTTACGGCCCTCATTCTCCGTAAGCCCGAAGGGCCCTAGGAGGGGTAGATCCTGGGAACCAGCCACGAGGGCAGAGGGTGCTAAGAATCTGCGGAGTCTAAACCACTACCCATTGACTACATTACACCTAGTAACTTATAACTGCCGTACACTCTCTAATCAAGCTAGGATTATGGAACTGGAATCAGAGGCAGCAAAAATAAAGTGGGATATCATGGGCATAAGCGAAGTAAGACGAAAAAATGAAGAACTCATAGAACTTGAATCAGGGAATCTTCTATACCACCAAGGAACACCAACAGGAAGAACAAGCGGAGTAGGATTCCTAATTAAGAAAACCTGGAAAAATAGAATCATAAGGATAACAAGCACCTCAGACAGAGTAGCCAGCATAACACTAAGACTCTCCAAAAGATATACTATCCAGATTATTCAGGTATACGCCCCAACAATCAGCCATAGTGACGACGAAATAGAAGAATTCTATAATGAAATAACCCAAGCGCTCAGCAAAGACAATAGTCACTTCAAACACATAATGGGAGACTTTAATGCCAAAGTAGGACACAGGAAAGACCAAGAAAAAGGAATGGGGAAATATGGGTTTGGAGAAAGGAATGAAAGAGGAGAGAGATTAATACAGTTCGCACACTTTCAGAACATGTATGTGGCAAACTCCTTCAAGAAGAACCCTAACAGGAAATGGACGTGGGAAGGCCCCGGTGCAACTATCAGAAACGAAATAGACTTTATCCTCACCAATAAAATTAACACAGTAAAAGATCTAAGCACGCTCAACAAGTTCACTACAGGACGCGACCATCGACTAATTAGAGCTCGACTGGTCTTAGATATAAAACTAGAAAGGTCAAGACTAATCAAAACCAACACAACGAAAAACATAAATAACGAAAGGCTGAGAGAGAACTCTCACCAATATGAAGCACTACTAGAAGAAAGACTACAAAAAGTGGAATATAACAACCCTGAACTGATGGACACAATTCGAAACTGCGCCGTAGAAGTGGGAGGTCTGCAACAACGATGTGAACACAAAAAACTTACTCCGGAAACAAAAGCACTATTACAAAAACGAAGAGAAATGAAAAAGACAACACACATTCAAAGAATTGAATACACCGAACTGTGCAAGACGATACGAAAGAAAATCGCAGAAGATATCAGGAATTACAACGAGAAACTGGTACAAACAACAATAGAAAACCGTAAAAGCTACAAAAATGCAAAAAAGGCACTAATAATAGGGAAAAGACAGATAGTTGCATTAACTGATGGAAACACAAGAACCACAGACAGGAATGAAATAATAGACCTAGTAGCCAAATTCTATGGAGACCTATACAAGGCCCCTGAAAATTTGGAAGAAATAATAGAACACTCAGAAGATGCCATACCAGAAGTTTTGGTGGAGGAAGTAGAAATGGCACTGAAAAGCATGAAAAATGGCAAAGCAGCGGGAAATGACGGCATCACGACCGAAATACTCAAATATGCAGGAGCTAAAACATGGAAGTACCTTGCCAAACTATACACGAACTGTCTGATGTCCAGGAGCATACCTAAAGAGTGGAACAGCGCCCTTATAGTGTTGATCCACAAGAAAGGCAGCAAAGAAGACATTGAGAACTACAGACCAATAAGTCTACTACCAGTGACGTACAAGGTATTCACAAAGATCATTCACAACAGAATACAAAATACACTAGACTCGGCCCAACCACGAGAACAGGCTGGATTCCGCAAAGGCTTCAGTACAATAGATCACATCCATACCCTCAAAGAGGTTATCAGTCGAACCAAAGAATACAACCAACCACTAGCACTAGCCTTCATCGACTTTGAGAAAGCATTCGACTCTATATATCCCAGAGCAGTAATAAATGCCCTAACAGAACAAGGGGTCGACAAGCCATATATTGAGACCCTAGCAAATATATATAGGGAAGCCAAAGCGAGAGTTAGGATATATGAGGGCACACCAGAATTCCCCACCAGCAGAGGAGTTAGACAAGGAGACGCAATATCACCAAAGTTATTTACAGCAACACTAGAAAGCATCTTCAGAAAACTGGGCTGGAACAACACAGGTCTGAATATAGATGGAGAATACTTGAACCATCTAAGATTCGCTGATGACATCATCCTGATAGCGAGTAACCCTGGCGAAATGCAACAACAAATAAATGAATTGAATGCAGCAAGCAACGAAGTAGGCCTTAAAATAAATCTGAGTAAGACCAAGATAATGTACAACGAACTGATAAACGCACAAGAAATAACAATTAATGACACTGCCCTGGAAATAGTAGAGGAATACATATACCTGGGTCAACTAATACACATATCAGGCTCTCTACTTCCAGAAATAAACAGAAGAATCAAATTAGCATGGAGAACATTTGGACAGAACTCTATCATCTTCAAGTCTAGAATGTCACTCCGTTTGAAAAAGAAAGCGTTTGATCAGTGCGTACTACCAGTATTAACATACGGCTGTGAAACCTGGACCCTGAAAACTGATATCATTAGAAAACTCCAAGTAACGCAGAGGTCTATGGAACGATGCATGCTTGGAATAACAAGGAGAGATAGAAAAAGGCTTGATTGGATCAGACAAAAGACCCAAGTGATAGATGTCATAAATAGAATCAGATCCCTAAAGTGGCAATGGGCGGGGCATCTCGCTAGAAGGACAGACGATAGATGGACCACAAAGATAACGCAATGGTATCCCCGAGGCGCGAAAAGACCAAGAAGACGCCCCAACTTAAGATGGGACTACGACATAAAGAAACTCGCAGGATCAACTTGGGGCCGCATAGCTAGCAATAGACAACAATGGGCCCACATGGAAGTGAAATATATAAATATGTAAAGGGAGGCTACATCATAACAAAATGGTTGAATAAGCTGCATATGATGATGATGATGATGATATATATATAAATGTTTTCTATGGCAACATCAACTTGTCACAAATTGTCATCAATTTGATAACATGCCAATTTAAATATTTTAACGATTAAATTGTACAATGATGTTTCTTCATATAAATAGATATTATATTATTGTGAACAACCTCAATTAGTGTAAGTAAAAAATATTTTTACTTTAAAAAATATTTTAAATTTATATAATATTTATTTTGTAGATTCTTTGATAATGATAATAATAAATGATCGAAAGCTTAGGATTAACTAAACAGAGTTTTTTTTATCACATTGCCGCATTACCCAATAAAAAAGTTACCCTAACTAGTTTCGGCAACGAACTACTTTCGTCTATATATATATATATATATATATATATATATATATATATTTATATATATATATATATATTTATATATATATATATATATATATATATTTATATATATATATATATAGAAATTTAGTTATTTTTATTATCAATTGTTAGTAGATAATAATAAATATCACTCAGATTATTATGGTCACTTTTTTGTTGATAGTATTAGGTTCTTGAAATATATGAGCCATTTCTAAGAAAAGTCTTTTTTTTGGTATTTGGTTGTATGTCCAAAATATTAACTGATTCAAAATCCATAAAGTGATCATTATCAATTACATGTTCAGATAAAGCACATCTTTCAGGAATTGTAACTAACAGTGATAAAGGTTACTGCACTGTTATTATGTTTAAAGAAAACTATATTGAGCTATCTACAGAAATTCTTCTTATATCGTATTAAACAAAGATCCTACACTAACAATTCAGAATAAATGTAACACTATAATTAAAAAATTGTTTAATGCAAAACAAATAAATAAAATAACGAAAGAGCATTACCAAAAACGAATTTAGATGAAGTTCTTTTAATATTCAATAACTATGATCCATATATAAAATTTACAATGTCTATTGATTCGTACAGAAAACCAATTAGCTCAGGAAGATGCATGAACTATTTTTCATGAAAAGAACTTAAAAACTTTATATCATCTATTTTTGGATAATGGTTATCCAAATAAATTAGATGAAAACATACTATTCAATTATTCTCCAACTATAGACATTGCAGACATTAATATTAGAAACGACCAATCAGATAATATAAATTATTATGTACCTTTACCATATATTAAAGAAATAACAGCACAGTAGGATTCTTAAACCAATGAACAACATTAAAATTGCCAATAAAACATGCTTAACCATAAAATCTATTTTCACTAATTTGAAAAACAAAACTTCAATTCTTAATCTTTCAAATGTAATATATTCTATTCCATGCAAAAAATGTGATAAAAAATATGTTGGTCACACTGGTCAGAAATTAAAGAACCGTATAAGTCTCCATAAGAGCGATTGTAAGTTACATCCTGAAAGATGTGCTTTATCTGAACATGTAATTGATAATGATCACTTTATGGATTTTGAATCTGTTAATATTTTGGACATACAACCAAATACCAAAAAAAGACTTTTCTTAGAAATGGCTTATATATTTCAAGAACCTAATACTATCACAAAAAAAGTGACCATAATAATCTGAGTGATATTTATTATTATCTACTAACAAAAGTTCTTATACATAATTAAAGATATATAAATAAAATTTGATGATTTTTAGAAATAATTTTATTTTAGGTAAACGATTTTAATTTTTTCAATACTTTTAAATTATTAAGATGACATGATGACATCTATAATAAAATGAGGTTGAATTTTATATAATAAAAGAAGAATATTCTAATAACTATTAACCTATATTACAAATATAACCTATTTTCTTCTTTTGTTTTGAAAAACATTTTAGCATAAGAAGAAAATGTTTACATTCATGAATCTGTCAAAATGTTAAACTGATTTATGATTGAAAAAATTTTTTTTAAAAAATTCAAATATAATTATATTTACCAATTTACTTATCTTTGATAATGGAAATAAACGTTTCCGAAAGCTTGGGAGAAAAACAGTAACAAGAGTTTTCTTTAATTAACTTGCCGTTACCCCAATATTCGTGGTTTTATATATAGAATTAAATAGGGCTATTGTATGCCAAAATGTATATATATATATATATTTAGATATAAATATTTATATATATATATTATTAATTATTATTATTGATAATTTTTTTTTATAAATTGTTATTATATATTATTTTATAAGATGAAGTCGAGACTTACCTTCGGCCGCTCTTTATAGGTTTAATTTTAATTTATAATTTTATTTTATGAAGAGTCGAAAGCATGTTGACCTCTATCTTCGACTGCTCTTCAATATTATTTGAACTTGTCTATTTATTATTTGAATTGTTTATAGCCGGAGACATGTAGACCTTTTCTCGTTGGGTTCATGGCGCATATAAATAAGTCTATTTTAACTGTGGTTTTATTAATTATTGAATTGTAAATATACTGTATATTGAGAAATTAAATGATTTTTGAAAACATATGTGTCTTAATTTACTGTTTCCAGATATTTTGAATGAATGAGGTAAGTCGATATTTCTAAATTTATTAAGGATAGTATATAAAATAAAAATGCAAAACACTTTACAGAAAAATAATTTTAATAAATTGTTGAGATTGAAATCGTAATTAATTTTAAACACCAAATTTTCTTGATACCTCCCCTGTACTCTTTACAGTCAGACGCATGGAGTGTTCTTGAACATATCTCCACTGCGTCGGCGTGACGCTAATATACGATTTTGCTTCGTTGAAAGCGAAGATACACATTTGTGTTTACAGTCTATTTCCCACTTATGAAATGTTTATACAAATTAAATGTTCGTATGTATACGTTGAAACTATCAAGATAATATTCAAAAACAAAACCATACGATTGCATATTCATATATATAAAAATAAATAGGAGTGATGTGAAATTAGTATAGTGATAGACAGAAGATGATAATGTATGCAATAAGAAAATGGAAGCTAGACGAAATTTACATATAATGTGAACAACAATGATACAAATTAATTATTAAAAGTAAGTACATCGTTATTTATTAGTTATGATTTATGGATATCCATGTACGTAAGTTCTTATTATGCATCATAAAATACTCAGGCCTTTTAATGAAATTTCGAAATTATTTTATTGTTCACTATTTGAATGTTTTTATTTTAATTTATGTTGGAATTCCAAATTAATATTAAATTAGCACAGACCTTAATATATCCACTGGAGAAAGCTCCATATTGCTGGATGGCGTCACCTCTTTTCTTGAAGATCTCTTTAGCGAAAGAGATGCACGTTCGAACAAACTCCCGTTCTCACAAACTGTTTAAATAGCTTATAGAATTATTATTATTGAACTTTTTTGCAAATTCACATGTTTTCTTTGTTTTATTAAAATTTATTCGGAAGCCTCTTACATAGATGCTAACCCTTTTTAGCTACCCACGCCACTTCACTTTTTTGTCGCAATCAACAACTCTTTCTTGTCATAAGGGTTTCATAAAATGTCTTTTTTCACTATTGACAATCCCTTATATTGTTAGTTATCCCTTTTTAAGTTATTTTGATTTACATTATTTTACATAAAACTTACAATCTAAATATCAAGTATTATATATGCAAATGTATAGTTTTCAATTTTCTAATCTTTGTGATTGTTAATCACATATGAATTCTTATTTATTTTCAAATTTCCCTTTCATAAAAATTATTCTATTCGTAACCAATAAATTTAAGTTGGCAATCAATTTAGTAATTTTTATGTTACTTCCAGTTGATTAATATTCATAATTGCAAACTCTTGTTGACACCTGACATGGCTACGTTCCGCCTGTGAATCAAATACTTTTTATTTCAAATTACCTTTTTAATTATAACCCTTTTTACTTATTACCCATAAATATTGATACTCATTTATTTATTCAAATACTAATTCCTTTTGTTTTCAGGTTTCAAATGATGCTACATGGTAATTACCTGGATGTTCATATGGCAGTGTTTTGAACAGTCTAGTAACTGTTACCATCAACGTAATATTGGATTATTATTAAGGTAAAATTTTGTACTTATTTACATACTGCTATTACTAGAAATATCTTTATTCACTATCCTTTTTATTCCTTTCAATATAAATGCTTTTCTTAATATTTGGTAGTATAAATGCTCACTTCATTCCATTGAATCATCTAAAACTCCTAGTTTTTTTTATATGTAACCTTCAATTGGCCTTACCAATTTTAGATGGTTTCAATATATATATATATATATATATATATATATATATATATATATATATATATATTTATACATTTTGGCATCAGAGAGCCCCAAAACGAAAAACTGCATTGACGTTTTTCCGAAGTCGCGTCATGCTACTCTCTACAATAGCCCTATTTAATTCTGAAATAAGCCTAAAAAGATCCACAGACGTATCTCTGTAATTTCAACTAACAATATATAACAGAAAACGATTTGTATATACCTCCGCTACTGGAATGATTGAGTTCCTTTTTGATATTGGAATCGCGAACGCCGGTAATCCGAAATAAATTGGAGCTCCGAGCTCATTCTGTACCTATTTTATTTACATTTGTGCTCCGTCGAAGAAAAACCGAATTTCCAGTAAGTCCGCAGCATGTTTTATATTACTCGAAACGATACTAAGAATAAATCAGTATGCAAAGACTAAATTACAACTCCTTGCTACTCCTCCTTGGATCCAAGGGGTATATTTTTAGATAAACTCGTTCGTAACTCGGTCGCACGTGTAATCCGAAACTATCTGTTTTCTTTCGATAAAATAAAATATTACATTTTTCAATAAAATTGTCATTTTAAATGACGTTTAACATCACAATGTCGGACATTCAACGTTGTTGGTTTATATCTAAGCGTTGAGTGGTTTTCCTTTGAACAACCATACGTATTACTTTCGAGTGTTACTTCCAAACAAAATTTGTACTTTGTAACGAAAAGTCAGCTGTTAATTCTGTTTGTGAAGAAGTTTTGTAATAAAAAACAATAGCTTTATATTTTTTGTATAAGTTACACCCGTGCGTGCCGCTACTGCATACATTATTTCCGTGGAAACAGAGGTATGGTGGTGCAGTTAACACTTGGAAGCGTTCCAACTTTACCGGATTGTAATCCGAATTTCGTATACCTTAATTCAGCCAACGATTGAGGGTTGCCACAAAATTAGTTTCAGAACTCGGAACAATGCACGAAATATCAGTTCAGATTTGAAAATTTTAAAGTGTAAATGCGAGCAGCCATAATTGTGTTAAAATGTAGTTCATTTCAAGCAATTATCAAATACATGTCGATCGTTTTGGATTTATTATTGAGAAGTATTAACCCATTATGTAACAATAAAGTAATAAAACGCCAAAAATATGGACTACGTCGATAAAAAGTAGGTAACTAGTTTATATTTTATGAAGAAAAGTTGGTGTAAGTTTGAAAATAGTATTAGTATATTTGAATATATACTTTTTTATATACTTATATAAATAGAAGAGTTTTTAGGTTGAGAATGTGGGTGTTACACAAGGTTGTAATGAAGATAATATTTAATATTTAATATCGAAACAATTGTCGATTTCTTAGAATTTTTAACATTTTTTAAAAATATTGTGGAATTATCTAGAAACTATAAGTTTCATTTAAAACACTAAGAAGGCTGTAATGTTAGCATTTTTTTCGTTTTCAAAATTTCTATTGTAAAGTATTTAAGACACCTTTTTCTCAAGGGTTATTGCAAATAATATATTGACAAAACCATTTTTTTTGTTATTTCAGAAGCTTTGCTGCCAATCTTGGGACGGGGCTTACTGTTCAAGAAGCAATTGACATCATTTTTCGCGAAGGTGATGATAGCATAGAAGCCGTTTATATAGAGCCACCAGATCCAGCTACTCTTACGGATGAGGATTCTGGAGACGAGGACGAGAACGGAAATGTTGATAATTTGAGCAGTGGCTGATGCGGAAATACAAACTGCTAGAGGAATTATACTAGATGAAAACATTTCAATCGATGAGTAAAAATCGCGGGAATCTAATAAAGAGTTATTGGAAGATAGTGGATTCTTTCGGAAAATATTTTTTGTATTTCCAAAAATTCAATATGACTGCCTTGTTTACAATGTTACTTGTGTTAATTTTTATTTTTTTTAAATAATAATCAAAGGAGCTATTTTTCAGTAAAATTGTCAAGTAAGAAATTCCATATTTTAATATAATTTTGCTTTTTATTTAAAACCGAAAACATATTACGATATACGTCCGTGAAGTTATTATTACGGTACTCGATTAGATATTCTTGACTCGAATTATGTCACCCCTTGTTGATAAGATGATACGAAGATGCTGACACAAGGTTTGTTCTCACAGAGAGTTTGCAACAGTTACGGACAGTTTCCAAACCAACGTTAATGCGCATGTCTATTTCTAATAGTTTTCAAACTAGTTGTGTGAACAGCTAACTGTATGAAATGTCCGCGGCTCACTTCCGGATCCTTCCCTCCTAACATTTGTCATTTGTCAAAGCTAACCGTTTGTGATTTTATAACCTCTACTTGTTCTCGTTTTTTGTTTTTCTTTCCTTTGATTCGTTTTTAAACTGTTACATATATATTAATTACATTTTTAACATTGTATTAAAAATATTAACCATTGACCTGGAAATGGATCGCTACGGAAAAGGTAAAAATAACTTCATAACACAAATTTCGATAATTTAACTTTTATTTATTTTTTAAAGAACTAGATGAATATTTGGTTTTTGAAGATATCTCAATGGAGTCAACGATACCTGCCCCATACGTAGAAGGACCATCAACATCCATCATGGCAATGCAAGTCCAAGTGAGTTGGACAGTTAACCATACTAAAATACTTTTAGATGCATATAAAACATTGAAACCAAAGCTAGACACTCTCCATATTAAAACTATGAAAAAATTGTGGGAAACTTTAGCAGAAGAAGTAAATAAACTTTTAAATACCAATGTAACACCTGCTCACTGTGAAAATCGTTGGAGGGTGCTAGAAAGGGCATACAAGAAATACATTGATAACCAGAACAAAACTGGTCAAGGGAAAAAATATTTTGAGTATCTCGACGAAATGGAGGAGATATTTTAAGGAAAGAGAAATATCAAACCTGCCATTGTTTTGTCGACCAGTACAACAAAGGAAATGCCAGAAAACGACAATGATATAGAGAATGACATAAGTCCTATACCTCATCCACAAGAAACTCCACGAACTAGTAAATCTGATGAAGGTTTGAAAAGAAAAAGAACCCCTGTAGTGAACAGGGACTTAGCGTTGGATGGTATGAGATAAGATAGGCGGGAATACCAGGATGCAAGACTGGATATTGAACGAGAAAAGTTGGAAGTCCAAAAAAGAAAAGTAGCGGTTATGGAAGAGAGAAATCGACTATTAAAAGAGAGAAATGAAATATTAAAAGAACAGAATAAAAGTTTTTTTGATTGAACCAGTTTTTCTTTTATTAAAACATTACTACCTATAACTATTAAAAATTACATTATACTTATGAACATTCTGACTATACCTGCATACATTAAAATATTCCAGTTAGCTAACAAACTACAGGATAAAAACGATTGGAAGTACTACAAGGTTTTTGCAAAAAGGGAAATGTCATTAATATCTTTCTATTTAAAAATAAGACATACTTTTCATGTTTATTTTTGTTATTAGGATCAGTAAAGTTTGTTTTTATTTCTGTTATGTAAATGGTCACATTGATACTGTTAATATTGTAGTGATACTGACTGATGACTAAGGTTTGCAGATAGGATTAAGTTCAACAGTTTACCTAAACTTCATACACTATAAAGATTAATACTTGTCATAAATTTATTATGTTTAACTCTAATTTAAGAAAGGATATTTGTTATAATAAAAGATATACACCATTTTTTTCTACTCGTTTTATTCATTTTTAAGCCAATAGAATCAATTTACTTTTTAGTAAAGTAACATTTAATACAACTGTCAAATTATTTTTATTTTCATAAGTACCTACATCTAATATGGATAAAATTAATTTTGTTATGATAATTAGAGATACAGTTGATCATATATAACTGGAGAAATCCAAGAAAACTTATGGAAAATGTTACAAACAATTTATGGATTGGAGACACACACGAAATATATCAGTGTTGTCTGAGATTGTTCTAATAGTTTATTTTGAAGAATTACGAAAGGAATTGGTATCATAAACAATATGGAGACACTATTGAATTATCAAATCAGTTTTAAATAAAAGCATAATGTTGACATATCAAAATACCCCAAGTTGGATACTTTAATAAAACCTAAATCCGAAGGATTTATTGATAAACAATCAAAAACATTTTTACAACAATAAATTGAAAACAATCGTTTTCAGTTTATTGTTTTACAACATCGATGAATAAATTTTTGAAAATGCTCCGTACTAAGGAGCAAGTCAAATAAAAATATATATTGATACAGTATTTACGATTAACCTGATGCCCAAGAAAAATGGAAAGAATTATATACAAGGTTAAAGAAAAACAAATAATTTATATATATATATATATATATATATATATATATATATATATTATTAAACTAAATAATGATTTAATACTTACTTTTATAGTAGATTTAAATGTATATGTTTATAATTTAGATTTTTTGTTTTAAGTTTGGCTAGCTCAGTTTGTTTTTAATTTTTGTTTAATAATTTATTTTAATTAGATTATTCGGGAGCATGAAATCCTTTTTCCCTTTGAGTCCTGGCAATTTATACTGATGTAATAGTTGAAATAAAAAGAAAACACATTATTTGAAATCAATTTAATTATCAATGCAATATTTATTTGATAAAATAATATGCGACGCCAATGGTTATATGTACCTATTTATTGATTTTAATAATATCATAAATGCGCATGCGTGAAAAAAATTAGTCATGCGCTTTAGCATGAAACAAATAATTATGATACGTAAGAAGCATCTATATTATACAACACAATTTGTTGACGATGAAAACAATTGAATGGTTAAAACACATAAGAGAATTTATCTATAAATCATAGTTATATATGATACAAGTAGCTGTGGGAAGAAATTAGTTATATACATGGATAGAGAAATAGAAATTATATACAGAAGGACATAGTTATTACATTATGAAATTTCAATCACCATATTTATGCAATTACAAGATGGCGTGATTAGCGTAAGTACATATTTTAATTTATATAAAGTTCGGCCTTTTATTAAATATAATGATTTATGTAATGAATACACTATATGAAGTCTGTTTCTTTCTTTTTTAGATCGATCATGTATGTGAAAAAGTTTGTCAATTTATGATATTAAGTACTTAATTGGTAATTTGAGTTTTTGCACTGTTTATTGGCCAATAAATGATTTAAATACACTGACCTGTTGATCTTGAATTTGGAAGAAAGTCTCTGGATCCCAGGAAAACTCCACGGAATCTCCAAAAAACCAAAATTGTTGAAAATTTCGCAAATTCTTGTCGGAAAACTTGTTACAATTAACTGTAAGTATTTCTAATATTATATTTAACAGTACTTTAGGAGTTTAAATGTCTTATACCGGGAATATCTTTAAATTTTTAGGAACACTATCCCACACACTCCTCGCTTCTTAACACTCGCTACCGTTCTCCATAAGCGTCCCCTCGATTTTCAACTTTTTTAAACAAACAGTCTTTTGTTCTTTTCCAGATCACTATTCAAAAGTTTATTTATTGATTCACAGTTTGTTATGTCATCTTTTACAACCAATAAGATATTGTCTTTTGTAATCAGATCAGATAATTGAAACTTCAATCACTTATCAAAACAATTTCATACATACAAATACATTAAAATTGGTTATACTTAGATACACTTATATAGTACAACATTCAATATTATTATTGATAGTATATTCTTGTTACATTCATATCAATTATAAATATAAATTCTCTTATGTTATTTGTCTATATGTCATTATTTGTTTATCTATGAAATCTATTGGATTATATTCTATTCAATATTTATATTTGTTCTTATTCTTAAATTAATGATTATAATGAATTAACTATAGTAATATTTGTTTTCATTTCAGATGAACAGCTGTTATGATATGGAAATTATTCTTCGTCTTAGGCAACTTTATTTACATCATTACATTGGTTAGGCAATATTTATATTTTATGTCATCATTGAGGTAATTCCTTTTTATTATATTGTTATTGGCTGTTGTTTAATATATCTTTATTTGATATGTTGTTTAAATTAAGAAAAGTGTTTCCTTTTTACTTGTTTTCTTAAATTATGTTATTTTCATATATATTTCATACTAGCAAACTTAATTTTATAATACTACTTCTCTTATTATCTAAGATATCTGGTTCAATATATATATATAAGCTTTATTCACTTAAATGTGTTACATACTTATCAAATTAGAAAAGGTGGTGAGTAAAGCGGTACCCGATAAGTCTTTTACACACTTGTTTCGAGATACGAAAATATAAAAACCAATACATACATACATTAATATCTAAATTAATATGAAATATGTAATATTGAATACAAAACATATAATATGAATAGATCAGTATAAAAATATTTTATTTCCAAATTTCAAAATAATATATACTTATAAATAATAATTCATATACAACTTAGAACTTAAAGTAGTTTGCATAATAGTGAATACATCTTATTTACACATACAAATATAAAAAAAACAGAAATCTCCATGACATTTCTATCCTAGAGTAGAAAACAATAGATTTCCATGCACCTTGTTATGGGGTTTTTGAGAGGTCCGTCAAGCTGACCCCCCCCCGGCTAGATTTTTTCTACCAAAATGCTAGCACACATAAAGGGCACCTAGCACAACCATTTTTATAGCTAGCACACCAACTGCTCACAATAAAAATGCTTTTGAATTCGGGTGGGGCCAGGTTAACACTAGCCCCCCCGGTTGGAATTTTGTCGCCAAAATGCTAGCACAGATAAAGGACACCTAGCACAACCTAGCACACCATTTTTTATAGACTTGGTTTAACGACCCTTTTAACAAGTCCGATGAGAACATCAGATGGATTATACCTAGTTTTTAGAAAAATAAAAATACCTATGTCATCAATTTTGCTGCCTTCCATTTAATACCCATATTGTAAGAAAGCAAAAAAATTAGTCCACTTTTTTTAGTCCACCAACTTTGGTGATCCGCCATGTTGAATTTAGAATGACGTCACATACCTAATCATGGACTGACATGCAAACTAAACGTATATACAGAATTTCAAATCAATCGGTTGAAGATATCTGCTTCAAAACTGAGTTGTAAGATTGCAACCGAATAAACATACATCGTCAGTTACATACTAAAAACTTTAAAAAATACATAGTAGTGTTGGTGTCTTATGATATGCCACAGAAATATTTGAAGATCTGATTAACTGGCTCTAAGAATTAAAAGCTGCACGTTCTAAGTTAAGTTGGGAATTTAAAAAAAAATTGATAGTGAAATGCAAAATCTATGTTATCATTACAATGGTTAATTAACCATTAACTTCGGCAATAAATTTTCTGGCAAATTTAATTATAAAGTTTGAGCGTTTCTTTTATAAGAGCTACTGAGAACCACGATCAGTCTAAAACATATTGGAACATTTTTACGGATCTCAGCCGCCCCTTCCCAGATTGCACAACTTTGTCCAAAGGACATATCCAACACGGCTTCGCTTTTTTGGACATTAATTTATCCAACATGTCTGTACGCAAACGTTTGTCGTTGCCTTTTTTATAGTGTGACGTAATTTGCAACTTATTCGTGCACGGATTGTTTCTGATTCCGTGACTAAATGGTTGAATTTAATTATTTTGTTTTATTAAAATTACTATTATTTTAACAAAATTATTTTTAAAAGTGAAGGTTTTTTGTATTCTTTCGTTTTTTAGCATTAATTCAAAATAAAAAGATAATTATTAATTAAATAATAGTTAATTATTAATTAATCAAATACCCTGCTAGACGGGAAAATATAGATATCACGCACAATCTGGCAACATCTGTTTAGGGGCCATTTTTTATAGGAAAATGATGTTTATGGACAAGTACATCCAACATTTTCGTTCATTCGTGTAACCATAGCATTATTTTGCTGACGCCCCCCACCCCCTGAATTCAAGAACATTGTTGATGTACTAGCTATTGAAATTTTTGTGCTAGGTTGTGCTAGGTGTATTTTCTTTGTGCTAGCATTTTCGCGAAAAAATTCCAACCGGAGGGGGCTAGCGTTAACCTGGCCCTACCCGAATTCCAAAGCATTTTTATTGTAAGCTGTTGGTGTGCTAGCTATAAAAAATGGTGTGCTAGGTGCCCTTTATCTGGGCTAACATTTTGGCGTGAAAATTCCAACCAGGGGGGGTAGCGTTAACCTGGCCCCACCCGAATTAAAAAACATTTTTATTGTGAGCAGTTGGTGTGCTAGCTATAAAAATTGTTGTGCTAGGTGCCCTTTATGTGTGCTAGCATTTTGGTAACAAAAATCTAACCGGGGGGGGGAGGGGGTGTCAGCTTGACGGAGCTGTTCTTGAGGCTTATGTTTGTTCTTACTGGCTTTAAGAAGATATTTGTGTGTGTACGTGTATTATAGATTTACGAAGTTGAAAGGTGTATTCCTTTTAAGATTTTCGATGATTATATATTTACATTGCTCAATTTGTAATATTTTAGAAATGGATAAGATGTTAGTTTGATTATATATTATTTCTGTTGATGTAGTATATTGAAATTTGAACAAAAATTTTACAACTTTAGTTTGTAGTGTTTCAATTTTTTTGAACATTGTTTTCCCGCACGTTCCCCATAGTTTGAATCCTTAAATGGCAAGTTATAAAATTTTGCAGTTTTTGGGGTCAGTATCTATCCCCACCCTTATTTACATTCACAATTACCGGCAAATATGATATTTGCAAAAAATATATCAATTTTTGACCCACTCCTTTTTCCTACTCAAAATTTATTTCGAAATTATTACAATGGAAAATGTACAATACAAAACATTGGAATACACAAATTAGGAAACTTTGGCAAAATGATTGTCAACTTTTTAGGGCTTCCGAATCCCAATTTATATACAGAAGACTATTTTCGTAGAACATCTGCAACCATATTGGTGGATGGCAGAAGTGATATTATCACCTTAGAAAGACATGTAGGTTGGAAATCCGCTACAGTGGCCTAGGATTATATTGAAGACAGTGTCCAAAATAAAATAAATATATATAATAGAATTTTCAATTCAATCGAAAATAGGAATGGCACAAACATTAATATGCCCTCCAGTTCAACAACCATTAGAACAGGATCAGTCCCCCAAATAAGTTTTACAAATTGTAGGTACAATAAACAATTTATACATAAACCAAGAATGTTGAATAATTAATATATTCAAAGGTTTTAAATTTATTTGTTGAAGTTCCCTTCATTGTTATTGTTTTTTTTATAATAAATGTTAATTATCAATTAAATAATACTTATTAATGGGAGTCGAAAAAATAATGTATGCAACTTTGATGTACTGGCCATTAAGACATTAGCATGTTGTAGGAGTATGCGAGTGTCATTACATGATCGCTGCATAAAGTATTAAAATTATTTAATTATAATCTTATACCTTTTAATATAATAAATCTTTGTTCTTGAATTAGATTTAAAGATAAAAATGTATAACGTGCATCAATCTTTATAATGTACGAAGTATATTTATTTAAACCTAAAGAGTACCTATACTAAAAAAAATACATGTTAATACAAAGTACAAATATATAAAAGTTTCTAGACAATTTGAAGAACTGTTTCATCACACTATCGACCAGGAAGAACATCAACTACATTGTTTCTTTTTTTAATCCCATTTTGGTTTTCCACCACTTCATCCACGTTTTCAGGATTATTTGGGATATCAACTTGGTACATTCCAATGTTTTCATTATCCTCTAAGGCTAAGTTGTGTAGAACACAGCAAGCCCTAGCAAAATGCACAATACTCCTAATGTTACGTAACTTCACATGATATAATTGGCGCCATTTTTGTTTGAGAACACCATTACAATGTTTTATTTTTATTCTATTCGAAGAATGCTGCATGTTACAATTAATTTGCCTTGGAGTCAAAAGGCCTCTATCAGGAAAAGGAGTTAAAAGATTCTTTGACAGTGGATAGGCACTATCAAGTAAATGTCCATCTTGACATTTTTCTTCTAATGTTTCAAATAACGGAGATGTTCTAAAAACTCTTGCATCGTGAACAGAGCCTGGATACCCTATAAAAACATCTCTAATGCGTAATTTGTGGTCACACACAAGTTGAGCTTGTAACAAATACAACAATTTAATTTTTTTATGTTAAAAGTTAAAAAAAAACATGGTACGAAAAGCGAGGATTTTGATATTCTAACAGTATAAATCCCTGAATAATTAATATGTTTCAGTAGGTACCCTATAAGTATAAATAAACTATGTAAGGTCAAAGTGTGCCTTTCAAAATGGAATATGTTTATTAACTTTGCTATGTGTAAGAAACTGCGGAACTTATGATTTTGTTATAATTTAACTGTACCTACTTTTTCACATTAATTGTTCCATGTCTAATAACCAAAATAATACCAGAATTGAATGATATCCTTTTCTATTAATGTATGAATCAGGATCTTCTACGGGCTTATCTATTTTTATGTGGGTCCCATTAATAATACCAATAATTCCTGGGAAACCATTTTTATGTCTAAAGAACTGTTCAATTTCAAGTTTTTCTTGGTCATTGGGCCATGTTTTTACCTCGGGACAAAGGTTACTTAAGAAGTAATTCACTCTTTGGATAACATTGTGTAGAGCACTTATACAGATATTAAATCTATCAGCTACATCTCTATAACTAGCTGTCTGATGTCCTGCATACCACAAGAAAATGTAAATATGTTTCAGGGGGCTTATCTTTCCATATGGCCCAGTTTGTAATTTGTAATAATTACTGTTTCCAAACCTTTCTGCAATTTCATTAGCCTTAACGGGGTCAATTTTAAAATGCTCCATAATTTCCTTTCTATTGAATTGTGGTACTATTTCTTCAAAAATTGATTGGTTTTTCGGCCTAACTCTTTCTTCCAGGGCGTCCTCGAAATCAGATTCCGAATCATTATAATCGAACATTTCAGAATCGTCGGATGAATCAAAATCACTCATTTTAATGTCTCAAAAATGTTATTCACAAATTAAATAAAAAATATAAAGAGAGCAAAAACACAGATCATAAAAAGCAGATAAAGTTAGGTTAAATTCAACTTCTTATATAATCCCGTTATTAATTATTTCTACTGCGCCAACTTCTGACAATTAATGGACAGCTGGAAAACCATCAGTAAAACCCGTGTGAACATCGTCCAGCTGTTTTCAAACAATCAGAAACTTAGTATGAACGCGGAGAAATGGATTGCGCAGAATCCTGACTGTTTCTGATGGTTTGTGACTCCTGTGAGAACAAACCTACAATGTATAATTTTGCTGATCAGTTTTAGCTTACTTTATTTTCTAAATTCGTTCAGACAGCAGTCAGTAGTTAACTTTTAAGTGAATTAGACGTAAAATTATTTTCGGTGATATTCTAAGTGTATAAGTAATGAATAAATATTTTTAAAAATAGACTTTTTACCTCCGGTGATTTCTTTCTCGGCTCTTTCGTCGCCTCGTCCATAAACATCTATCTCGTACCGTACTAAATCAATTCCCGGATTTATAACGTGAATAACTAACGTAAATAACTATTCTATCAACCAAAAATTTTTCTTAGAAGAATCGGCTATTATGCTCTCTAATTTTTTGTTGGTGAATTCTCCGTGCCGAGGTGATATAAGTTCTGTAGGTGGATAGATCTTCATCCACTTCAACTGATAGATTTCGGAATATATCGGGAAAATCTATAACTCCTGACGTTGAGATTGAAAGAAACTTCGGAAAGGCCGCAGCACCATTGGTTAAAATGATAGAAGAACTACCCGCTACATTGAAATCCTTACCATTCTCCTTTTACTTCGACAATTTATTTACGACTTTTAGTTTATCGTAATCCTTCAACGTAGACTTCGGAGCACTATAAGCCTTTACAGCAACTTTATATCCCATATCCTTGACCCTCACAGCAGTGATAGTTTTTATCATAGCATCAGCATTCCATCTTTTGCGGGGCGGCATCTGGTAATATGTAGATACTTTTAATGCGCCTGGTATTGATTCATTGATTTACGAATAACCAAAAGGTAAAGAGCGTATCATCTTTTTATGGAAATTAATTCTAAACAGTCAGAAGCTTTGTTCCTACAGTAATCAGAAACAGTCAGTGACAGTCCGGATTCGGCGCAAAAGACTTAGCCGCGTTCCAACAAGGTTTCTGATTGTTGGACTTGTGCTGGGAAACAACCGATGCGCTGTTCCTACACGTTTCTCTGATAGTTTGCTAACTGTCAGAACAGTTTGCGGATCTTTTACAAGTAAATTGTTGGAATCATGCGCAGTTACAAAAAAAATAAAACTAACCTTTCTTCTGTGTCACTTTTATAATTACTTCAAAAATATTTTTGTTTTCAAGTGTTTGAAGTGTTTTTTATTAAAAAATGAGTGATTTTGAATCATCCGACGAATCGGAGATTTCAGACTTTTCTGACTCAGATGCGGATTTCGACTTAGAAGATGTATTGGAACACCGAGTAAGACCAAAGAATCAAAACTTTTTTGAACAAACAGTAACCCAGTTCAATAGAGTTGAGTTTATAGAACATTTCCGTGTTAGCCCCGCCACTGCAAATATAAATGCTGAAAGATTTGTAGCTAGCACTTATTACAAACCACAAAGTGGAGCATATGGAAAACTTACTGCATTACAACATGTATATATTTTTTTGAGGTATGCAGGGCATCAAACATCCAGCTATCGGGATGTAGCTGATAGATTTAATATAACTATTAGTGCTTTATTCAGCGTAATTAAAAGAGTAGAATACTTTTTGAGCAATCTTGCTCCTGAAGTCATTAATTGGTCTAATGTTGTAGAAAAGAATGAAATAATAATAAGTATGAAAACAATAATAAATACTGGCTTGTCAAGCACTTCAAAGTGAGGTTTTATCACAAATCGCAAGTGTCACAGAGAAATAAAAGCTAAGCGGACGTTGATCAGATGTTCCCACACCTAGTTTCAAACACGTTTGGAATCGATCCAAAACAGACATGCGCATTAAAGTTGGTTTGAAAACTGTCACTGACTTGTTGGGGATTCTTTGTAGGAACAAACCTAGAAAAACATGAAACTTATCGCAAGAAAAATACATCGCGAGGATCCTAAATTCGTCCCCCGGCTTCTCCATCTAATATACATAACCACAATATTGTTAATGTTTCTTATCGGGTGACTAAGATATCTTCATGTTTTGATACTTTACGCGCCCTCTGTGTGTACATATGAAGGAATTGCTGTTTCAACGTATTAAAGACAATATTTTCGGGAGAAATATTCCTTTTTTTTGTATGGTCACTTTATTAAGGATATTCTCTGCGCAACAGCTTAATTCTACGACCTAGATCTACAAAATTCACGTCTCGAATATCCAAGCCAATCCAATGGGAATTCTCAAACACTATCAACAGTATATTTTCCCATTTGAAACGTTGCTGTAGGGTATCTGGAAATGCGACTCGGTGGCTGCAATAAAAAATTTAGATATGCCGTAACGACAAGTGAAACTGTTAACGAAATCAATAATTTAGTTTACGAGACAGCAATACGAACTGGATTTTTATTTCCGAATCATTTTAGGCAGTATTTTTTCTCATTTTGACTTTTATTTTGTTTCAATAAAACCGGAAATTTCGATGAAGTGAAGATGAGTATGAAAGACGAAGGAAATCAACAAATAAAGTATGGATTTATTGCCGAAAAAGGCATTTAAAAGTCCTGAAATACGTCGAATTTTAATAAAGATATCATTGGTTTTTCATAACACATTTCTTTATACAGGGAGATTCACATTAAACTGATGACATCATTGATGCTTTCTTTAAATACAATACCTTTTATATGGTAACAGATTCAGATCATTATTAATGAGCTGACTGACAAAAGGTGTCATAGTTGTGTGTAATGGATTGAAACTGAAAACTATTGTTGTAACTTAGGAGATTACGTATATTTTATTTTACAATTACTTTACTAGTATTTCTCATATTTTTATGTCAATTACTATTGCATTATATTTAAATAATCAATATCTCTTTATATCATATTTTTATTGTTTAATATTAGTTATCAGTTCTTTTGACCACTGATATCTCGAGTAAGAGACATGTTATTCAAGACTCATTCTTATCAATCTAGTTTATACTTTTACTGTCAAGAATTACATATGATATTAACTAAAATTTCATATAGGTATAATCTATCTTTTTATTAAGCCAAGTTCACTTCTTAGAATGCATTGCAGACTTAAAGGGAAATAAGTTTTAGTTTCAATTTTTCTCATACAAACTGCCCATTTTTGCAAATTTAGCTATTTTCAAAATATCAAAATGTATTTTCTTCTTTAGTGGCAACTATTGTAAAAGGACACATTTGATGGCTTATGTGACTAGGATATGTGTATTCAAATGAGTTCTACGTGAAAAAGCTTTCAAACAAATATCACATTTTAATGGTTTTTCTCCTGTGTGACTAAGCAAATGACTAAAGTCACTTTTCATAAATTTCTGACCTTCATCTATACTGAACTTGAAACTATCAATGAATCCGATATCTTGCAATTCAGCTTTCAAATCATGTTATACTATTTCAATTTCATTTTTTACATCCTTTTCAAGATTTCCCTTGATTTAGTTCTCTCAGATTTCATTTTTAAATTTCACGAATAGTTTCCAATGCGATGTAGTTTAACGTTGTTAGAAATATCTCTAGGTTCAATCAAACAAGATATAGTTGACGATTTAAGTACCGATCAAACACTTGAAGAATTGTTTCAGTAAAAACAGAAAGCGATATTTAGTCGGCCCTGATCGAAAACTACACAACGTGTTTTTAAAATCAGCTCCGAGAAATTCGCACACCACAGTGAAACATCATAAATAATTTTCAAGAAAACAGTATACAAGTGATCATAACTACATAGTGAATGACACGGACTAACAAAGTAAACCTAAATTTGCTTTTTTATTAAGAAATTGTGTTATATTTCAACATAAACACATTCATTTAATAACAATTAAAACCGGTAACGTACCATTTACCAGCCTTATCAGTTGGGTCCGATGCGGGACAGAGCCGTATTCATGCAAAACGAATCTTAGCGGAACATGGAAACCGACAATATTATAACCAGCGACAACATCAATAATCAGTCACCTTTATCTCAACATGTACCTTCAGCTCAACACTCAATTCCAACTCAACATTCAACGATACCAAAACAACAATTTTTACCTCAACCCCCACCTTCATCTCAACCTTCGTACTCCAAAGTAGCTAGCCAACCTCAACAACCTACCATACCCACTTTCCTATCTAAACTTCAAGCCATCGTTTTTAGTTCTCTAAATAATATTAAATTAGAAGAATATCTCCTGGCTATTGGCTCCACGATAAGTCCGAAAAACATATTATTCACATCTAGAATCTCAAACAATCGGATATGTATTTACCTCTCAAGTAAGAAAATCGTAGATGATTTTATCATTAAACATGATGGGCGCATAAAGATCAATAACGAAGTGATACAAGCACGCAGACTTATCACACCAAACGAAAGGCTACTTTTATCCAATGTATGTCCCACCATTCCACACGACGTACTACAGAGGGAACTTCAACAACTCGGCTTCAAGCTGTATTCTGCAATTTTCTTTTTAAGAATAGGCACCACCAACCTCGACTATAAACAAATATTTAGTTTTAGGAGGCAAGTATACATTCTACCTCCCACAATTCCAATACCAGACTCAGTATTTTTCTTGCTGTAGATAATTTGTGTTATCATTGCAAACAACATGGTCACTTATCTAGCACTAGCACTTCAAAGTTGCCTCCCCAACCAACAGACGACACTTCTTCACCAAACTCAACAACTACAACCAGTCAATCTACTCTAAACTCAGTAAACGAGCAAAGCGCTGAGCCACTAACAGATATATCTTCAATTTCAACCACCATGCCCATCGAAGCAAATATAACAACAGCTACCACAGCTTCGAATATCACTCACATTGCTGAAACACATAGCATCAAAAGATCCCTAGGAAAAATATCAAATTCTCCACAAACATCGACGGCTACTGACATCGAAAACCCAAAAAATAAAGCAGCTTCGAAAAGAAATATTACCGAAATCATAACACCTCCTTCCGATACTACAACATCTTACACAAGCTTCAGTAAACCAGATGCAAAACTCACAAAAGCGAAATCCACTTCTAAATCAACCATCATACTGGAAAATCAAATGGCACCTATCAAAGAATTATTCGACAATCAAACTCAAATAATATCTTTCGAACAAACAATCGACTTTTTTGATAACGTACAAGGATCAGTGGACCCTCTCAGTACAGCAAAAGAGTACACCTCTGATATACTAGAACTATTACAACTCTTAACCAAAATACATTCATATACCTCTGACCGCCAAATAAAGACCAAATGCACTAAAACAAAAAAGAGAATTATGAAACAACTGAAGCTTTAAAAATCAGGTGAAGATGCCGAATCTGACGTTTCCCTTGCCATATCTCAGGAATCCCTAACAGAACTTACATAATATTATCTTCAATTTATTGCAATGGAACATAAATGGGTTTTACACCCATTATGAAATGCTCAAAATACTTATACACGAAACTTCACCATCAATTATTTGTCTTCAAGAAACTAATTTCGAAGGACAACACAATCACAACTTCAACAATTATTCCTGTTTTTACAGAAACAGAAACAACGCGGGAAAAGCAAGCGGAGGCGTAGCCATCTATGTAAATACTTCATACGAAGCACACAATATAACACTTAATACAAATCTAGAAGCAATAGCAATTTCTATCAAAATTCCTCAAACAATTAATATCTGCAACATATATATCCCTCCTGATCAAGTAATTAACTCACAAGACATCACTAACATTTTGTCACAAGTTCCATCACCTCTAATTTTACTGGGTGATTTTAATAGCCACAATCCTATTTGGGATCAACAGGTTTTAACGCAAAAGGCAGAACAATCGGAAACATCCTAGATGCACATAATCTAAATATTTTAAATGACGGTAGGCCTACAAGAGTTAATGTTCACACAAGCACTAAATCAGCAATCGATTTATCAATATGCCATCCAACTATCTCACCTCTAATTTCCTGGGACACTATACCATATTTATATGGAAGCGACCATTATCCAATTAAAATTACGATCTCCGATCAAAACTCCGTCACTACATACCCTACTGTTTCAAAATGGAAAATAAAACATGCTGATTGGCCAAATTTCAGTAATTACATTGAAGAAAACGTCGCTCTACTTCCCGTTGATCTAGAAAACGATAACATCGACAACATTTTGAACTCATTCACAAAAATTATCACCGATGCAGCAGAAAAATTTATAGGAAAAACAAAAGCACTAAAAAAACATACACCATTGCCGTGGTGGAATACTGAATGCGATGAAGCTATTAAACAATACAAAGCGTCATTTAATAAATTAAAACGAAATAAATCACTGGGGAACCTAGTAGACTATAAGAGAAGAAGAGCCCAAGCAAGATACATCACAAAGAATACTAGAAAAAACTCCTGGAAAGCGTTCACATCCAACATAAACAGGTCTACACCTTTAAGTTCCGTGTGGCAAAATCTAAGAAAAATATTAGGAAAAAATAAATTTACAAAAATTCCTTTTATTGCTCACAACAATAGCACAGTCTCAAATAACGAAGACATGACCGAATTATTTGCAACACATTTTGAGCACAACTCGAGCAACTCAAACTACTCACAAGAATTTCTGGAATTTAAAACTACTAAAGAAGCCGAATTCTTAGATTACGATGACCATGACAACAACATATTCCGTTAACTATAGACGAACTTAATTTTTCCTTAGACACAACCAAAAATTCTGCCCCAGGACCTGATAATATTCCATTATTCTTTCTCCAAAAACTCCCTCATATTGCCAAGTCATACCTTCTCCAAATATTCAACCTAATCTGGACAAAAAATATTTTCCCATCCACGTGGTCACAGGCAATCGTCATACCCATACCAAAGGCAAACTGCCCAAGAACTAAGTTAACTTCATACCGACCAATATCTCTTACCAACGCACTAAGCAAAATAATGGAAAAAATCATAAACAAAAGACTTTTGTGGACATTAGAAGACAGAAACCTTTTAATACAAGAACAAAGCGGTTTCCGTCAAAACAGGTCAACATTAGACAATCTCATTGATTTGGAATCCGAAATCCACGAACCTTTCGCAAATAAACAATATTGCCTTGCAGTTTTCATCGATATCACAAAAGCCTTCGATACAGCGTGGCGTCATGGCATTATCAAAACTCTTCATTCATGAGGCATCAAAGGAAACATCCTAAAATTCATACAAATTTCTTTTAATAATCGTTTCTTTCGTGTCCGTACCAATAACACAACTTCAACTCTAAAACAACAAACTAACGGGACTCCCCAAGTATCAGTCATAAGTTCAACACTTTTCCTGATCGCGGTCAACGACATATTAAACCATCATTCCAAACTAGTCAAAGGCAGGTTATATGCTGACAATTTGGTAATATTCTCCAAGGGTAAGAACATCGACTCAATTCAGAAACACATCCAAGAAACATTAAACCAACTTCAAAACTGGTCTAAACTCACGGGACTGCAATTTTCAACAGAGAAGACCAAATGCATATTATTTTCTAGAAAACACAATCCTGTGTCTCCTGAACTCAAACTTAACAACATTTCCCTAAACTATGTCGATAACATCAGATTTCTTGGAATGATTGTTGACAAAAAACTCAGCTGGAAGAAGCACATACTACATATTAAAAAATCATTCCAAAACGGTATAAACCTTATGAAAACACTCTCAAGCAAATCCTGGGGATCTGACTACACCTGTCTAATGCACATGTATAAAACACTCATTCGCTCAAAGATAGACTACGACTCTATACTATACGCGACAGCTAAAACAACGACTCTAAACCAACTCGAAACCATTCAAAACACAGCACTAAGAATCGCAATAGGAGCATTCTGTTCAAGTCCAATAAAAAGCCTACAGTGCGAAACCGGGAAACCTTCTCTACAACTTCGGAGAAAATACCTTGCCGCTTCATACGCACTATCCATCAGCACAAACCAGCAGAATCCAGTCTACATTAACATACTGACCAAGCACTACAAAACTTTACATTAGGCAAATATCAAAACAGACCCACCATTCTATGCAAGAGCTAGTAAAATTCTCACAGAACTCCAAATCAAACGTCCCCGCTTCCTTTCCAACAAAATTAAAACTCCTCCTCCATGGTCGATCAATATCCCTCCCAGCGACACTTCACTGTGCAAATTTAACAAATTAGAAACCCCCATACCCTAATTAGGAAAACATTTGCCTCCATACTTGACAAATATCCACAATTTCACCTCGCATATACAGACGCATCCAAAACTTCTGATGGCGTAGGCGCGGCAGTGATCATGCAAAACAGTACACTACAATTCAAGTTACCCGAAACAAGCAGCGTCTGCACTGGAGAACTATACGCCATTCTCCAAGCACTTAATCACATAAAAACAAAAAATACTTCAAGATCCCTCATAATAACAGACTCTCTTAACTCAATCCATATTATCAATCAACTTTATCCCACACATCCAATAGCCCTCCAAATTAAAGTCAAATTATCGCAGTTGCAACATTCCAATAGCTTTGTGGAAATACTTTGGGTTCCTTCTCATACTGGCCTTCAAGGAAACGAAGAAGCCGACCGCAAATCACGACAAGCAGCAATTAGTGAAACCGTGAGTGAAGTGCAAACGGTAGTGTATAACGACATAAAACCGCTACTTAAATCAAAAGTGCTAAAATTGTGGCAAATCGAGTGGCAAACGTCCCAATTGAAACTACGCGACGTGAAACCGGAAGTGAAACCTCGAGCGCAGCCAATAAACAAAAGATCGCTCCAAGTTAAACTGACTAGGTTACGAATAGGCCACACCAAACTTACTCATAGTTACTTAATTACTAAAAGTGAACCCCCAAAATGTGAATTATGCAAGATCCAGCTTACTGTCAAACATTTGATAACCGATTACCCAAAATTCCAACAATCAAGACAAGATAACAACCTCAGCAACAATTTAGACCAAGTTCTTGGCGAAAACTGTAATACACAGAACCTTTTTAAATATCTAAGTGACATTAACATATTACCTAAACTATAAACAACCCATATTTGTTTCGCTAATTACCCCAGTGGTAGATGCGACTTGCTTGTAAATAAAAAAAAAGAAAGCGATATTTCTAAAAACGTTAACCTACATCGCATTGGAAACAATTCGTGATATTTAAAATTGAAATCGAAGAGAACTAAATCAAGGGAAATCTTGAAGAGTATGTAAAGAATGGAATTGAAATAGTTGAACATGATTTGAAAGCTGAATTGCAAGATATCGGATTCATTGATAGTTTCAAGTTCAGTATAGATGAAGGTCAGAAATAATTGAAGGGAAGTGACTTCATACATTTGCACAGTCGCACAGGAGAAAAACCATCTAAATGTAACATTTGTATGAAAACTTTTTCACGTAGAACTCAATTAAATACACATATGCCTAGCACATAGGAGTAAAGCAATTCAAATGTGTCATTTTTTCGAAAACTTTTTCACAGCAAAGTAGTTTAAATAGACGTTGATGATAAATATCCAGAAAGCCCTAGTCAAAACTAAATAAGATTGAGAAATTTCGACAGATTTGCTTTTGAAGAAGTTGCGTACTCTTCTATTCGTAAAGTTAGTCGGATTTCGATTTTAGTGAAACTGTTTTATTATGCCTCTTTTTTTTGTATTAGGGACAATAAATGGAAGGGGATGTCTTTATTATAAGCTCGAAGAACCTTTCACTGTATTATTTATGTAGGTTTAAGATGGTTTAACAAAGTAAAACATTATGTCACTTTCACTTGTATATTGACGTTAACTATATTTTGTTCATTTGCTTAAACAATTAAGAAGTTCACTGATTTTTTATCACTTGCTCTAATATAAATAGCTATAAGATGGTTGATGTGAGGTAAAATGATATACCGGTGTTCCTTATAAAATTAGTACCATTATGTACGACGTCTGACTGATGAAGAAGATGAAAATAGGTTATTATTCCTATTTATAGGTCGGTTAAAGTGAGTGTGAAAAATGAGTGTCATGGGAGGTTTTGACCAATGGGACAAGAGAGTTTGAAGTTTAACGGTCAGATACAGCGAGTGGAAAGTACACGTGTGGGTTGGTTTTTTGCTGATTTCGATTGCTTCGAAATATTAAGTGGAAAATTCCTAGGACAATAATCGTCTGTATTTTTTATGTGGGAGTAATCGTTAAAATGGAATTTTGTCGGTGTAAGGAATATTAAATATTTGAGACGAATGATATATTTCTTTATAGAAATATATCATGTGTGCAGAATATATGAATTATGTTATACAGGGGGAAGTTAAAGTAAAGATTATTGAATGTTTGAGAAGAATGATATATTTCTTTGTATGATCTGTGCAGGATATATGAATTATATTATACAGGGGAAGTTGAAAATAAAAATTACAGGAGAATTTGGTTGTTAAATCAAATTCGTACAGAAACAAATTCTAGATATTTGCATAAAAACAATTAACCAGGTCATTTATCCATCAAAGCTGTTCATATTTTCAATCTGAATGCATCAACTTTTAATTGCTTTGTGAATCATGCTTTTGTTAACAAAAGAGGTCAAAAATAGAGCCTCATTATTAATGACAGAATCAAGGAAAATATAAAACAAAACAAAATAAGACAGACGTCGTAATTAATCCTGTCTGAAAACAATTCCGAGGGATTATTAACAAGGAAGGGGATAATTTATTTGAGAAGGGTGCAAAAAAGTTCTCTAAGTAGTTTTGGAGATTTTCAATGAAGGCATTTTTTTCAATCCAAACTCCAATTAGGATAAAAGACAGTAAACAGTCCAGCTTGTATTCTTATCATTGGAATTATCTTTTCCATTAAACCCAGACTTTTTGCTCAATAAATCTCTCAGAAAATCGGGAAGACAAATTGTTTTAGGCTGGAAACTATATACAGGGGTTAAAAACTGACGTAATAATCTGAAATTTGGCTGCAATATTTATAAATTTTCCGTTTCCGATTATACTACACTCTGAAAAAGATTTTCTTGAATAAAAGAAAGTTTGTTTAAGATAAACAAATCTGAAGTTTGAATAGAGTCAACCAAACAGAGGTGTTAAGTTAAAATTTCGGTTTGTTTAAAATTTCAAACAAGAGATTGGGGTAATTTAAACTAATTGTAGTGTTATATAAACATTCAAGTGATTAAATTTAAGGAAATTATATCTTTAGTCCAAACTCCAAGTTGTTTACTTCCAACAATTAATATTTTTATATAAACAATTGATTTCTTTAAAACGTTATGACCATCTCTTGTTTTGAAACTTGAGTTGTTTGTTTCAAACAACTACAAGTTTAAATGGAACAATAGATTTTTTAAAACTTCAACATAATTTCTTTTGTGCAAACTCGAGTTGTTTACTTTAAAGTATTACTATTTTAAATACAACAATTGATTTCTTTAAAAATCCCCTCCGTTTTTTTTAAATTGTGATTTGTTTCAGTCAACAAATACATTTGTTTAAAATTCCTGAATAATTTCTTGCATCAAAACTCGAGTTGTTTTGTTCAAACAATGGATTTTTTAAATAAAAATATTCATGTCCCACTTTTTTTGCTTGCTTCGAATAAATGCTAGTTTAAATAGAAGAATGTCCTTTTTTTTAATTTAGAGTAAAATCGTTTTTCAATTTGGTTTTATTTTAGTTTAATTGATGTAAATCAAATAATCCTTTTATTATTTATTTTCATATAATGAGTCATATTAAAGAGTGTTTGTGCAGCTGATGACAAAGTTCTACAAAACTAAAACCAAATTCAAAAAGGCTAGATTCTAAAAAATTAAATTTAATTGAAAAGTCTTGCGCTGTCCAAACATATTTATTAAAGTTTTATGTAACAAAAACTTTACACAAACATAGAATCATTGATTATGAGTAGAAAAAAAAGTAATGTTTTATATACAGGGTGCCCCACGACGTTTTGACAGTCCAAATTCTTGAAAACTGCTCATATAACATGTATGAAAATTGGCAGATATAAACAGGCGAAACTGATGCTTATATTTCTTATAAAATTACTTTCGTGTTTCCTGCCATTTCGGGTCACGTGACCCAACATATTTTTTTTAAATGGGACAACCAGTATAATATTACAATTTTGGATATATCATTCAAAAACAAATTCAAAGATACCACATTTGTCGTCATTGTGTTGTGTAGTAATAATAATAAGGGCTATTTACTTTCCCTAAATTTAATAAAGCAATATTTTGCACTCAAATTTGATCGCTATGAAATAAATAACTATACTAGCAACAATATAGGTTGTCATTCATTATTGTTAGATGATGTTTATTCAAGAACTGTCATTAATTATTAGTCGTAATCTTGTGAAGACACTGTAATAATAAGTAAATAATGACTTCAATTTTTACTTACGATGAATATGTTGACATACAATTTATTTATGGAAAATATGGAAAAAGCAAAACTGATGCTCAAGTTTTGTACAGAAACCGTTTTCCTCATAGAGTAACTCCAAGCAAAAATACTTTTGTCTATGTCGAACAAAAGCTACGAACTGGCTCTTTTTCAAGCGATAAAAATCAAGTTCTTCGTCAAAAGACCGCTCAGGCAGATGAAATGTGATAAATATTTTGGCTTATCTTCAGGTAAATCCACACACCTCAATACGGTCTCTTGAACAAGGATTACAAATACGTAGAAGTACAAAGAGTATTTAAAAATCACAAATACCATCCTTATAAAATACATTTAATTCAAGGTTTAGGTTTATATCCTGCAGATCCTGAAAGGAGAATAAATTTTATTGCTGAAACCTTCGTACAAAGTAATTATGACCCTTTAGAAACAATATTATGGAGTGATAAATGGAGGTTTCATAGCAATGGTATTAATAATCGCCATAATTATCAATATTGGTCGCAGGAGAATCCAAACTGGACAAGCGAAACCAATTTTCAAACAATATGGGTATTGGTGCGGTATATTAAACGGTCAGTTGATTGGTCCCTATTTTTATGAAGGAACATTAACGGGGCAAAGATACTTAGATTTGCTGCAAAATACTCTCTCAGAATTAATTCAAGATATTCCCTTACATGAAAGGCAAACAAAGTGATGGCAGCAAGATGGAGCATCTTCTCACTTTTTTTTGACCAGTTAGAGAATATCTTGATAACGTATCCTGAGAAATGGATTGGTCAAAATGGTGCGATTCTGTGGCCACCGCGTTCGCCGGATATTACACCCTTAGATTTCATTCTCTGGGGTTACTTAAAAGGTTGAGTTTATGTCACATCCCCAATTGATTTAGATGATTTAAAGGATAGAATGAAAGAGACATGTCGAACCGTAACATCTGAAATGATTACAGCATCACTTACAAGAAATCTTTTAACAAGGTTTGAAAATTTTGTCAATGTACATGGACATCAATTCGAACATTTTCTTTAATTTTTTCAATTACTTGGAAATTCCCTATGTATCGTTTTTCAATAAAATAATTTATACAGATGTTCATTTAACTGCCACTGTTATCATTACTGAATAATGCAATGATGACAAATGTGGTATTGTTGAATTGGTTTTTGAATGATATATCCAAAATTGTAATATTATACCTGTTGTTCCATTTAAAAAAATTACGCTGGCGTCACGTGACCCGAAATGACAGGAAGAACGGAAGTCATTTTATAATAAATATAAGCAGTAGTTTCCACTATTTATATCTGCCAAATTTCATACATGTCATATAAACAGTTTTCGAGAAATTCGACTGTCAAAACGTCGTGGGACACCCTGTATATATATATATATATATATATATATATATATATAATGGCTATTTTTGTGGGGATGTGGCAATTAGGCTCCAGAGTAAATTCTTTCAGATATTTATTCCCGAGCTTTCGAATAATTTTCATTCATTATCAAGGGATAAAATCTATAGCGAATTTTGGAAGAGTTGTAAATTTTTATAATAAATTCTTTTAAACATAAATCAATGAAAAACTCAAAAAACAATATTGTAACAACAATTCATAATCTATATTTAAACAGTTCAAATTTCTTCATTCAACACTTATTGCTTTGAGTTAAACAACATTTGTTATTATTATAACATTTTTATTAAATAAATGTAATTGTTTAATTCGAACCAATCGTTTTCAGCGTAAATAAATATTCATCAAGTTAAATAATTGCTATAGTTGGAAGAAAGCAATCCAAATAGTAATTGCAAACAATTTATAATTTTAATTCAAACAATTTGAATTTTTTAATTGAACACTCAATTCTTTTGCATTTATTAAAAATTGTTAATTCTAAACAAATCATTTTCAAAAAAATACATTCACTTCAACCAAACAATCCTTTTTCAGAGAGTAGGAATTTATTTAAACTTTCTTATTTTATACATACAGAGCATTTTAATTAAAAGTATCCACACTATATAAATCTGAAGGCGTCAGTTTTATAAAAAATGGAAACATACATAAAAACCCACTAAACAAGAAACATAACAAGTCTTTTTTGTGATGCTCTTTTTAGAGACTTTTCGTGATGTTTATTTAAAACGTTAATAAGATATCTCCTAGATGTCTTAATTTTATTACCAACTCTATTAACATCCATGTCATGTGAATAAAACATATTTTTTATGTACACAATAATACTTGAATTCGCAGTTACATACACATCCTATGAACTTATTTTTAGCAACTTGCTATAGGAAACATTCATACGATGTTAATTTGTACACTTCTCACTAATATCACATACAGAACGTTATTGTAATATTACAAATTAACATGTTTCTAAGATGATCACATGTTGCAGTTACTTTCACATCTTTCGAAATAATTTTTAGTAAGTTCGTGTGATAACGTCTTTACGATGTTAATTCATAAAACTCTCAGTAATATCTCATATTAAACATCACAGTAACATAAAAAAAAGAAGAAAACAGAAGAGGAACTGACGAACGAACATTATCTGTGGAAACAAATGACTAGCATGAAATGGCTGATGGTGTTCAGTTTTGTGTTATATTTTATTTGCAGGAAGCACATTTTTTGCAAGTACTTGAGTAAAGTGGTCTTCGTTTTCGTTAGTTCCTACTTAGCTTCAGTTTCTATGCTTAATTATAATTCTTGTTATAATGCACGAACAACATCTGTTATCGGTAAGTACCTATTCCAAAATCATGATTATTAAAACTTAATACTCAATCAAGACTTTAATCAGCTATTGTACATTGAAATTCCAGGTGGCTGAATTATACACTAACATTATATAATAGGTTTAACAAAATAAGGGTTTTTTCAACTTTTAAAATATTTTGGTTAGTAAGTATATTTTAAAAACGATTTACAATATTTCAAATCCTAGATATGCATTATACCCCACAAAAAACTTGCTATTGCAATAGGGTAGATATTATTATTAATAATAAAACATGCTCATATGTTGGCAGAGATTTGAATCTAGAAGAAAATATTTTCAATGTTGAAGATGTTTCTGAAGCTACTTACATAAATAAAATAAAAAACAAATAGTTGGTAATTATGTAAACAAATGGGAATAACTATTTCAGATAGTCTGATACAGACATTGTATTAAACAGTACAAAAAATATTGAATCGAGTATCTCTAGTTCTAGTTTTTGTAGTAGCAGTCATAGCCATCAATATAGTATTGCAGGGTTAGAAATTTTTAACATTAATACTAACAATTCTTGTGAACAATTAGACTGTTTAAGACGTTAAAAATAGAAATTTCTGTTAAAAAGCTCATTTCTATTTGAAAATACACTGAATACAATAAAAAAGCTGTAAATGTCCTTTACAATGGTACCTATATTAAACTAGTTGAAGAATATGTAACTTATGGCACTTAATGCTCCAGTCAACAAACAGAAATCAACTATTTATTATTGTAGAAACACAGCTATTGGATACAATTAATTATAAACTCGTTTAAATTGATAATGTGTTCATATCTCTTCTTCATAAGTAGTTTTTTTATACAGTGTATTAATAATACTTAGGTTTACAATTCCACGATGTTAATATACAATATGTTCCAGGATGAAAATAACAAGATGAGAATAGTATACAGGGTGTTCATTTCAGGACTTCCCACCCTAATTGTGTGTATTTAAAAAAAATCCTGGGACATGTCAACAAATATATCGAAGGGGACAACTTTTTATCATAAAGTCAACGCGCCCCCTTTCACCCCCCGGCAGGGGGAGTTGCCAACTCAAAATCTTAAATGGGAAGGGGTATCGAATTATACCTCATTTTAAAGGTCTTTTTAATCTCTACACGTCGGCTTTTTTTTTTAATTGATCGATTCGTTGTCGAAATATTTAGGAAAATCTGTTTGCTGCTTCGTACCATTAAAATCAAAACTGCAATTGTTTGTTTTGTTATTCCTTTCAACTTTTTTGTATAAAAAAATGCAAAAAAATGTTTTTGATAGAGAGAATAAAAGACATGATACCTATTGAATTGTTTACCAGTTGTGTGAAAAAGCAATTTACTAAAAATGGTTTACACTTTAGCTGAAAAAGTTGAAATAGTGTTAATTTACGGCGCCGAAAACCAATGTGCTCGACGAACTGCTGCAATATTTAACGAAAGGCACCCAGATAAGAACACCTCTCATAGGTATGTCCTAAATCTAATCGCCAAATTTACTCAAACAGGATCTGTTGCAAATTTAAAACATGGTCAGCCAAGAGTTTTGAATGAAGCCACTCAAATTGAAGTGATAGGTTATTTCGGTATGAATCCTAAACTTCGTTACGTACCATTTCTGCTGTAACTGGAATTTCCTTAGGCTCTGTCCACAAAATTACAAAAATTAATAAATTCCATCCCTATAAAATGAAAGTATGTCAAGAGTTAAGTGAAGACGATTTTGACAGAAGAATTGAGTTTTGTGAACAAATGACTACAATTATTAATAACAATAACAAATTTTTAAAAAATATCTGCTTCACTGATGAGTGTACTTTTTATTTAAATGGTTTTGTCAACAAACATAATTGCAGATATTGGAGCAATGAAAATGACCATGTATTTGTCGAAGGGCATACCCAGCATCCCCAAAAAATTAATGTATGGGCCGGTATACTAGGAAATCAAGTAATTGGTCCATTATTTATGAATGGTAATCTAAATGGTGAGATGTACTTGAATATGCTAGAAAATACGATCAATCCTTTATTTACCGAAGCAATTGAAAATCAACTGGATAGAGATGGCAATAACTTTCTTGACGAAAATGAGTTATATTTTCAGCAAGATGGAGCCCCCCCCATTATGTGCTTCCGGTACGTCAATGGTTAAACAATGTATTTCCTGGTAAATGGATAGGGCGAAGAGGACCTATAGAGTGGCCAGCTAGGTCCCCAGATATAACACCATGTGATTTTTTTCTAGGAGGACATTTAAAATCAGTTGTTTACACACCCCCGCCACAAAACATAGGAGACTTTCGACAAAGGATTACTGCAGAATGTCGAGCAATTCGAATAGAACTGTTTGAAAATGTGCGTCACGAATTTGAACAGCGGTTATACCATTGTTTGGGGAACAATGGCCAACATTTTGAGCAATTAATAAATTGAAAATCTGTGTACAATATTGTAATTTAGTTTTGATAAAAGGAATGAGAATAAACAGTTGCAGTTTTTATTTTAATGGTACGAAGCAGCAAACAGATTTTCCTAAATATCTCGACAACGAATCGATCAATTAAAAAAAAAACAACAACCGATGTTGTAGAGATTGAAAATACCTTTAAAAAGAGGTATAACTCGATACCCCTTCCTATTTAAGATTTTGAAGTTGGCAACTCCCCCTGGCGGGGGGTGAAAGGTGCCTTTATGATAAAAAGTTGCCCCCTTCGATATATTTGTTGACGTGTCCCAGGATTTTATTTTTAAATACACACATTTCGAGAAAATTAGGGTGGGAAGTCCTGAAATGAACACCCTGTATTATTTTATACAGAAAAGAAGTATGAATTAACATGTCACACCTGAATTTACCTGTGAAACGGAGTGAGGCATGTAATAGAAGGTGAATCAAGAAAAGTCACTTCTCGAAATAAAATATGTTGTTATTCCTTAGAAGAGCCCCGCATGTATCTTGTGGAAAATGGGTCCCAGTCAATTGGCTGAAAATCAAGTTTGATGTAGTTTATGATGATCGATCAAAGGTCTCCATGGGCACAATTTGATCTAAAGTAATTGTTTTATTAGCTACTGTTCAGAACACCTTTAAATGTTTCACATATGAGGATTTTGAAATGTACGTTATGGAATGGTTGAGGCACTCGAAACAGCGACTCTTGCGTAAGAAAAAGTAATCGTAAGTGAACGATAGAATTTTCTTTAATCAGATTGAATTTCTGTTGATTTAACGTAATGTTTCATAAAATCTTTATGGTGTAAAATTTTTATTAGTTTTAATATTAAAAAACTATTCTAATAAATTTTCTGTAAACTAGCTGTAATGTATGTGTATCCGTTAAACTTTAATAATTCAGTTTCAAAGTATGTTACATTATGGCAACTATAGATTAATATACCCTTTTTTATGCCTTGCTTTCACTAAATGCGTTCAATAGTTTCCACTTTCCATACTTGTTATGTAATATGCTTATACAATTTCATTTTTTTAGTTTGGATTCCTGGACAAGATATTTTTTTTCTAATTTTGTACCTGTTTTTTCAAATTTACTGTACTGTTCATTAAAAGAGAATAAACTTTTTAAATCCTTTATTGGTGTTTTTGCTATTTTATTTTAAATGTACAGGGTGAATAACTAAGAACTACTGTAGGCCACATCTCAGAAAAGAATCATGGTACAACTTTCAAAAAAATTACCTTTAGGTAAGTGATACTGAACAATTGCTGGAAAATATTTTGCAGTCTCTAAAGTATCCGCTAGGGGTGGAATGAACATGCGAAAACATAATACTCCAACAAAACATACTAAAGGTGACCTAAAAGCATTTTTTTAATGTTTATATCTGATAATGTAAATCCTCCCTTTTCATCAGAATTTAAAAAATATCTCATTACATTTGAAATTTCCGAGAAAATGGGAAAATTGTCGACTTTTTCACATTGCGTTGACAAAATTGTACAATCGTACAAGAGAAAAAACTCCATTGATATCGATTAAAAAACAAAAAAGTGTTACATTTGTTTTTTAGGTTGAACCTTCTCCCACCCCTTATTTGAAGAATAAGGACATAAAGTCCCTAACTACATTTTTTCATAATCTCATCAATATATCAAAAATTGTATTTCTAGGATACCTTAAGTATGTCTTTTTTGGAGATAATCACAGTATTATGTTTTTAAGTGTTCATTCCACCCCATAGCAGATATTTTAGGAACTCAAAAATATTTTCCAGCGATTTTTCAGGGTCATTTTCCTGAAGGTATTTTTTTAAAGTTATACCATGATTAGTTTTTGAAATATGGCCGACAGCCGGCGTTCTTAGTTGTTCACCCTGTATTTGCTGATTAGGCACAGAAACATCTATAGGATGTCATCCAGAATGTTTGAGGTATATTATTTAGAGGTTTATGTAATGTCCATACAACATCTACGAGAATACGCTGTATTGTTTTTGAAATGTCGCATTTAGATAATTGATAAGATGTTATTTTTTAGACATTGCATTAACATCGACAAGATGTTAAAACGCATTTCAGAATGTAACAGAAATGTTGTTCTTAGTTCGTTATAAAGACTTCCTTTTGAGGAAGTTCTAGTAACATCTGAGTAATGTAAAAACACAGCGCTTTAACATCGCTGGAAGTTAAGTTGAAACATCACAAAAGTTAACAGCCACAAGCTGGGCATAAGCGGTTGTACCGATGTGAATGTGATGAAAACAAGAGGAAAAAAGGAAGAACATTATCACAATGTGATGTTGAATTGACATAACTGTAATATTCATTGGCATAGTGGGAAGTCATATAAAGGAGGACGTCTTCATGTTCATATATAACTTACGACACCTCCTCCCTTTTTTACAAAGTAGCGCCCTATACATTTTTGCATTTTTCGATTCTCCTATGAAAAAAGGATCTAAAAATGTATAATATAAAAGGTCATCAGTTAAGGGGCGTATCTCGGAAACCATTTAGACTAGTATTTGGGGAAAAAATTCTTATAACAAATTCGGTCCTGAAAAACGGTTTAAAAATATTTTCTAGTTCGCAAATTTCCGCAAAGTGGCGCAACAACTCACCAATTTGATGACTGAATGTTATTCAGGACATCTCACAGATAAACCCTATTGATTTCCAGCTCACCAGAGACTGTAAAACAGGTGCTATAGTACTTTAAATACGATATTTTTATCATTTTTGGAAACATTTAAGTTTGTTAGCACGATATAGTCATCGGAGTATATACTAGTGACCGATTTTATAATTGGATATTATTTAGAGCGTCTCAAAGATTAACCCTATTTATTTTTAGCTCACTAAAGCCGATACAAAACGGGTGCTGAAGTATCACATTTTTGGTCCTTTTTGGAAAAATTTCGGGTTGTTGGCACGATACAGCCTCCGGAGGACAAGTGACCAATTTTATAATCGGATATTATTCAGAGGATTTCTCGCAGATGAACACTATTGATTTTCATGTCACTAGAGCGAGTACAGAGGGTCCTATAAATCCAGATATACTACATTTTTGGTTATTTTTGGAGAAATTTCGGTTTGTTAGCGCGGTTTTAACCATTAAAACCGCTTATTTTTTAAATTCATTAATCCGACTTTGATGTAGAATTTTCTGCTCTACACGTTGATCAAGTAATTTTTCCTCTATCAATAGCAGTTTTTGAAGAAATCGTGAAAAACTCGAAACACCGGTCATCCAGGTCAAAAATGACTACATATTTTAATTCCTGAGGTTCAAATACCCTTATACGCAAAAATGCATCTTTCTGCGGAACACTTCAGAGCTATTTTGATTGTACTATATGCAGTAAATATTATGTTGTCAATCCTCTGGGATATTAAATCGAATTCTTGTGAATAAATATTAGTTTAAGTGAACAGTTTGTGTAATACTCGAAATCTATTGCAAATTAGTAAAATAAATAGTCTTAGAGAATAGTTTTGAGTTTCAATCCATTACAGACTTACGCCAGATAATTGTCGTGGAATCTTGACAAATCGCTACCATAATGGCAAAAGGTCGTAGATTACAAAGGGGTCGATTGGCCTTTCCACACTGCGACCCGAAAAGATCTTTTGTGTATACCCTCCATCTATTTTTAGTCCCAAAGATCAAGGCTTCTAAGGAAGCCTATTATCCGATTGGGAGCTATTTTTGTTACCTGGTCAGGTCTCAAGAACAACCGTTCCAGGTACCTATAGCGTTGGCGAACAAGTAGTCCGCAATGGCATATTATATGTTCAGCCGTTTCATCTGCACTATCGCAGAATCTACATGTTCCTCTGTCCACTTTTCCCATTCTGCAGAGGTGATATCTTAGTGGGCAGTGTCCTGTAAGGAGTCATGTGATTGCTCTGAGATCAGACTACTGAAGCTCTAAGAGCGGATTAGCATAGCGAGCAGAAGGTTGTAGCAACCTTTTTGCTTGTCTTTGGCCTGGAACATTTTTCCAGTAGGCTGCACTAAGTTTCTTTTCCAATTTCCGGACTTCTTCCACAATGTGGCTTTTAGTAATGCCACAAAACGGTTCGGGTCCGATGAAAGGAGTGCTAGCTCCTTCCCTTACAAGACCATCGGCTGTATCATTTCCAGCAATTCCTTTGTGCCCGGGCACCCATATAACAGAGATGGTTTGTTATGTCTAGCCAGTAGCTTAAGAGATTGTTTGCAGCTCCAGACTGTTTTGGACTCATAAGTTATACACTTTAGAGCTTTAAAAGCAGCCTGGTTGTCGGAGGTAATAAATATTCTGGCTGTGTTGAGGCGCTTTTTAAGGCACTCTTGAGCACAGAAGTCTATCGCTAGTATTTCCGCTTGGAATATTGTGGGAGTGTTACCTAGGGCTACTGATAACCTAAGATTAGGTCCTGCAGCCCCTATTCCTCCTTCTTCGCATGTTTTTGACCCATCAGTATAAAATGTGAGGGTACCCCTTGTTATTTCTGAGATTTCGTTTTGTGTTAACTCACTATCGTTAATAATAACATCTAGAGTAACTTCGAAACCTTGTTTAGCAGGCATTATGTCCCTAGGCATCATCATAGATTGGGTTGATCCAACCCTTAGTATCTCGAGATGTCCTGTCAAAGCACCGGGTTTTAGAGATTTAGCCTGTGTTAACCTATAGGCATTTTGCAGAGCAATCCTCCTTACATGTAAATGTAATGTAGGGAGATCTAGCATTACCTCAAAGGCCGCGCCAGGGCATGATCTCATTACACCCGTTATTCCTAAACATGCGAGTCTTTGCAATTTTTTCAACTCTATTGTAGCCCTTTGTTGCGTTGTTTTCTTCCATCATACAAGTGCAGCATAGGTGATGATAGGTCTGACAAAAGGCAAAAGGTCGTATGTGACGGATACTCAAATAAATATGTGAATAAGTCGTAACACTTTTAACATGGCAAAACGTCACATGTATCATATTGCACATGAGACACTCTTTCAATTTTTTAATGATTGTGACAAAATGTCGTATGATTGTATAAGGGGCGACAAAAGATCGCTTGTACTACATATGATGTTAAATTTGTTGGTTTTGTCAGTTTGTAATGAACTTAGCCACATACGACATTATGTTGTAAAAAATAACAAACTATGATAGAATCATCATAATCATATATTGTACTTACGACGTTATGCGACGTTATGTCAGTTAATAGTTTGAAATAGATGTCGGTTATATTAGTGAGAACAGAACAGCCCGAAGTATCAGTCAAGTCGGAAAGATAATTTCAAAACACAGGTAGGTACGTGTATAATCATTACAAACTGAACATTTCTTTTTATAGTTTTAAGTTGTAGTTAAGTCGGGTGGTTTTTGTAATGTAAGCAATTTTGAGGTTATATTTAGATTCACTCACTTTGTAGACGCTATACTTTTCAAAAGTTAGGTTGTAAATAAACTCTTTTTGCTTGTGTATTTTTTGCTGTACTTAAAGGCTTCTTAACATCTGTCTTTTTTTCTATTGTAGAATGAGTTCTCGTGGAAAATTTTTAGTTCAATTGCCGCAGGCTACAATAACGAAGAGTAACAGCAATAATAATTTCTCCTCACATAATCCAGATGATGAATTAGCTACATCGTTACAAAGCCCCTCAGTCTTTCTTGAAGAATGTGTGGAAAACACTGAATTAAAAGAGCCAGACAATAATGTGATCACTGTAAACTCTAATACCTTCAACAATGCAGAAGATAATAACACTATTATTATTCTGAAACAAATACCTGTGTGTACAATCTGATAAACAACAGTGATAATGTGATCACTCATTCTGTAGCTAATAGTGATAATGAAAATACACATGGTTATGAATGTACCAGTAACCAGCAAGATGCATGTAGGGTATGCGAAAGATGAAAAAAAGTGAACGAAAATTTTTACGAAGAGCACTTAAGAAACAAAGACTCGGCTAGAGCAGAGAAAGAGAAAGACAAAATATTAGCAAAAGAAAATAGCAGTCACAAAGCATTTACCTTTGATTTACAAGCAGTTATCTATTCTCCATGTTCAAATGCGTCTTTCTTCTACTATACACATACATTTCCCACTTATAAATTGACTGTAAATGATCAAGCAGAAAATAAAGGCATATGTTACGTATGGAATCAAACAGACGGAAAACAGGGTTCTGATGAGATTGGGACAGCCTTATTTAAATTATTGTGTTCTCTACCACAGACAGTAAGAACTGTAACACTTACATCAGACTCTTGCGGTTGCCTAAACCGAAATAGGTTCATAGCAGTTCTTTAGCTGTATGTTGTAAATACAACACATTTTGATGAAATTAATTTAAAATTTATGGAAACGGGCCACACGCAAATGGAGGTTGATTCCATTCACAGCCTCATTGAGAGAGCCAAGAAAGGAACTACTGTTTATTCTCCGCTTGAGTGGCCAATAATTATCAGATGTGCAAGAAGAATGTACCCTTTAAGAGTTGAACATTTGGAGCACAACGATTTTTTAGATTTAAAACATTTAAAAATGAAGTTGGTTCCGACTGGAAAAAATCTGAACGAAGACACTGAGGGTTCAGCAGTCCAATGGATGATGATAAAATGGCTGCCACGTCAAGAAAGATAATATATATTTTAAAACCAGTTATGAAGATGAAAACTTCAAATAAATTAACCGGAAATCTTCAAGACGAAGTAAAAATTTAGACGAAATCATTTCAATAAAGAAAAAAATTACAGAAACTTTACATAGATGAGAAAAAATTCAAGAGTTTGATAACACTTTGTAATCGAGGTGACATCCCCACAATTTACCATGACTTTTATGAATCACTCAAGACCAATAAAAATAGTTCTGACGAATTTATTACTGACTGTGTAATGAAGTCGGACGAGGAAGAAGAGATTTTAAAATCTTAGATCCTACCGATTTATCTCTTGCAATTTTTTTTATTCAGTTTATTATAGACCAAGTAAAAATATGTTGCTATAGTTGGTTAATTAATGTGACATAATGTCATAAGTGTAGGATGCGTTTTTTTTCTGAGTTACCATGCGTGACAAAATGTTATAAAAACATTTATTTTTGTTAATAAGGAAGTCATATTAATTTAATTGTGTTTATTTTGTTTGCAATAATAAAAAGTGATATTGTGAAAAAATCATTATTTAAAAAAAAATGCAAATAATTTTCAACATATAAATTGCGCATTTTTTTCTAACCTCATTATCTCAAAATTATTGCAAATGTCACATGTGCCATTATGGTAGCGAAACAAACCCATAATGTTCGAAAAGCTTTTGAAAGTCGATTGCGTTATTGTTTCCTAGTAACACATTATACATTTCTTATTTACGGATACACCCCATATAATGCAGGGTAAAACATTACATACTCAAGATTCAGTTATTATTAGAATATACATTTTTATGACGATCGTAAACATAAAATATGAAGTACGGCGAAAACACATTTTTCACTTTAAGAAAATTGAAATATATTTTCAGTGGTGAACTTCAAACATTCTATTTCCAGTCATAAATATTAATATCAGTCTGTTTGAGGCGATGAGGTGTCCTACTGTCAATATGAGATAGTTTATATAAAATATTAGAGTATTGGAGAGCTGTTATGTTTGAATATTTATTAGCCTGTACCAAAGATTTAGTACGCCATGAAAATAAAACTAGTTTTGCACTTACTTCGAACGAGAATTTCTTCAGCAAAATTTACAACACAGGTAAAGCCTCAGCTCGGAATCCACAGGAGGAAGTAAAACGTATAGGTAATTTGCGGGTAAAAGAAAGCAATTACCAGAGAGAAACGAAACGGCATTTTATGTAAACAGCGGGTTTATACAGACAAATAAAAATAAGAATTAAAATAAAAATAATCAATAAGTTGGTGTTTATACAGAAATAAAATAAAAATAAAAATAATTTTTGCGCATGCTAATTAAGAAATGTTACACTTCACTCGCCAATTGCATTGCAAAACAGACAGATTTCTTTATACTTGTTTTTCTGTTGAGACGCCTGAAACAGCACAACGCAAAGATAAAAAGCGTAAAAATAACACTAAAAGCTTTAGAGTACTGTAACCGTACTCTACGCTAATTTCATCATCAGCAATCGCGTCCAGAAGACAAAGGGATTATTATAACGAAAGTGAATAGGCAGTTATTTTTATTTTGAAATTTTTGAATATTTTGACCCTTAAAATGCCTAGTTTTTGTGATGTTGTTGATTGTGTAAGCCATGGAATGAGGGATAAAGTGAATTTTTATTTATTCATACCTTCAGTGTTAAAGAACAAACATAAACCAAAGTGGAATATTTTGAAAAAATACGGAAAAATTGGATTGCTGCCCTAAATATAGAAGATTGAGATTGAATTAATGTTCGCTAGAATTTGCTCAAAACACTTTATAATAGGTGAATTAATAGATATACCACTGACTTTGTTTATAAAAATATGGAAATTACAGAATTCCGAAGAATCATTATAGGTATTACTTTTATTTTAAAAGGAGAACCTTAATTCCGATATAAAAGATGTAGGTTACCCTGACTGGGTCCCTTCTATTAATATGAGATATGCAAAAACATTCAACTGTAGTTGAATGTTTATTACAGAAATAAAAAACTAGTAAGGTTTTAAAAATACTAGAACAGTAAAGAAATGAGAAAAGAGTGTATTAGATAAAAAATTGTTACAGGATCAAAGTTTTGTTGTGCTACTCCTGGGGGCGAATCCTTGACCTTTTGCAACCTTATCAATACTCACTAATATCGTTGTTGCCATAGTAATACATAGAATACTGTATGCGGAATAGTTAATTGTATAATAGCAAGTACTCATTAAGTTGCGAAGGAGTATATGGACAGTTTATTTACATATTTTAATGGTGGTGATGTATTCAATATTATTAGACTAATAATGATGTAGCTCAAGATATAGCTGATAAGATCTGATCTTTCGTAACACTGTAAATTTGTCATTCTTCTTCCCAAACTGACGTGCAGACGGCAGAACTAAGCCTTCTTTTTCGTAGAACTCTGCACTTTAAAAGAAAATGTGAAAAGTTTGCAAATAAATATCAAAAACAATAATACCCATGTTTTATTTATTTTATTTCCCAAATATTGTAACATAGCATAAAAAATGTATACATAACAAAATAAAACAAGTGTGAACTGAAACAAACACAAACTTATTTTAAACATAGCTTGAACAATACTGTGGGCTTCGTACAATTGTAGAGGAACTTATGTCATTCTCGAACAGTCCATGTGTTACCATTCTATTTTCCAATTACCATTACCACTGACAGTCATTTGTCATCAATCGAATTACAAGTACAAAATCTTGAGGTAACATTCATATTTATACAATAATATTGTATAACACTACTTACTAAGATACTCAGGCATAATGGCATTCATGAAACAATAAACTTTTTTGAGATTCATAAGCCCAAAAATCTTCATTAAATAATACTCGCTCTATAGTTCTTTAGCACTCCAAATCACAAAACAATGTCTTAGTTACATCCATTTGTTGTTGAATTTGATAAAAATAAGTATAAATATGTGGTATCCAACAATCTTTAGTAAGGACAAGATAAGTAACAATGTCCATATTGGTTAGTGGAGAAAATGTCGTCACATTTGTGGGAACTTCTTCACTTTTTAAAGTTCATGTTCAGGTTACAAATAACATTTAACTTTTGATTATACTGGTTAGCCACTTCAGAATCCTCCGTTGAAAATCATTTGAAATACTCACTCATAATGATAACTTATCAAAAATATATTGAATTCAAACAGCTGTTTTCGTAAAGTGCCCTATTATCAAAACTAGTCCAAAAGAGGTTAGGTGTTAGCTGGCATAAAACGAGCGAGTCGTGGTAGTTGGCACATTTCAACATGCGCACTTCTGTTTTCAGATAAAAATAAATAAATTTTTCAACTCTGGTTTTATTTTTATTTTTATATGAGCTGTATAAACGCATACATCGTTACCCATAAGGTCAACTTTTATTTTAATTTTTATTTGCCTGTATTAACCCTCTTAACATCCAAAAGAAGTTAGGTTACGGGTTACGTGCGAAACGCGGCAATTGACACATTTCAACATGCACACATCTGTTTTAAGAAAAACATAAAAATAAAAGTTGGGCATCTCTTATTTTATTTTTATTTTTATATGAGTTGTATAAACGCATACATTGTTACCCATAAGGTCAACTTTTATTTTTATTTTAATTCTTATTTTTATTCTTATTTTTGTCTGTATAAACCCGCTTTTAGTTCTTTCTTCTTCTTTTTTTTGCAACTTTCTTCTTTTTTTTTCAACTCTGACTAGTACCCAGTAAACAAGTTAGCCCATTATCTGTATAAATTCTTTGTTACGAAAGAATATCAACTTCTATTTTTGGTAGAATTTGGAAAACATCGTTATCTACTTATTTGATTAATTGCACCAATGTATGTCATGTGAGGAAACTCACAAATGGACTACAGGGCCTTCCAGGTCGTCAGTCTGCGAAACCCCTGTAAAGCCAATGAAAACATAACATAAAAAAAGGCCCAAAAAATGTAAAAGCTCAGACCCATACGAGAGCAGAAAACAATAAAATCAGAAATCCCAGAATCGCCATCTGGAATGTAAGAAGTTTGTTTATGGCAGGAAAATTAGATAATACTGTCAGAGAAATGCACAGAGTGATGATCAACATCCTGGGTTTTTGAGATTCCAATATACAGGGTGATTCATAACTATTGGGACATAGGCTAAGGGTAGATTGTTTGGACCAAAATATGGCATTAGGACCAAATCATCATCATCATCAATCAGCCTGTCGCATCCACTGCAGGATATAGGCCTCCCTCATTTCTGCCCACTGTCTTCTGTCTTGAGCGCTCTGCATCCAGTTTGTAGTCATTCTTCTGATATCGTCCGTCCATCGCGTGGGAGGTCTTCCCTTGTTTCTTTTGTCAGTCCTTGGTCTCCACTCGAGCAGCCTTTTTGTCCATCGTCCATCTGTCATGCGGGCCACATGTCCAGCCGAGTTCCATTTGAGTTTTGCCACCTGATAGATAACATCCGTGACTCCTGTTCTCGCCCTTAGGTCTTCATTTCTTTTGCGGTCACGGAGTGACACACCAAGCATCGATCTTTCCATCCTTCTTAGCGGATGTGGCTGTCAGAGTCAAAGTTTCGGCTCCGTAGGTCATAACTGGTAGAACGCACTGATTATAGGCCTTTCGCTTCAGACACATTGGGAGATTGCCCTTAAACACTTCCCTCATTTTACCAAATGCAGCCCAAGAGAGCGTAATTCTTCTTCTTAATTCACATGTTTGATTGTCTCTCGAGATTTCTATCTCATGACCCAGGTATGTATACTTATCCACCAACTCTACCTCCCCGTCACCAATAGCAATATTTCCACTAGGAACCAGATTCGTCATATATTTCGTTTTCGATATATTAATTTTTAATCCAACCTGAGCACATACCCCCTGAAGATCTTCCAGCATTATCTTAATATCCTGTAGGCTGTCTGACATCAAGGCTATATCATCTGCGAAGCGCAGGTCTGTTGGGTTTAATCCATCTATATTCCTGATCGAAAAATCAATAGAGTATAACAGACCGCTTGTCATTGCCTTTGTGGACTTCCACAAGGCCTTTGACACTGTTCAGATGAGTGCAGTTTTAAACTCCTTACAAAAATGTCGTGTCGACTATCGTTACACTAAGCTAATATACAACATATATAAGAATGCTACCATGATGGTAAGACTGCACGAAAACACCAACCCCATAAAAATAGGTAGAGGAGTGAGGCAAGGTGACACTATGTCACCAAAACTGTTTACCACAATTCTGCAATACGCCTTTGGAATGCTTGAATGGAGCGGAAAAGGCTTGAATATAGATGGATTAGGACCAAATAACCTCAATAAAATATTGCTGTGGAAAAAGATAAAGGGCCTTAAAGTTGGATTTTTTTGGTTTTTTGCTAATAATTTCACTGTATCTTTATCAAAATCGGTGAATATGGGGTATGCAGTAAGAGAAACGGAAAAAGTGTACTCTTAACGGAAAATTTTCAAGCTTTCGAGGATGATTGTCCTCATCATCAGGAATACTGAAATGGAAAAACAGCATTAAGATACTGTAGTTAATAAGTAAGATACAATATAGAAGAAATCGCAACAGGTGCGAACTTACCTCCGAGTTGAGGTTAGAATCCATTATGTTGTATAGAAATAAACTACGGATATTCAAAATATGAAACAGTTCACTAACAAAGGTTTAAAATAGCACAAACACAACAAGATGACTAAAAAAGCCAACATCTAACACCATTTTGCAGACAAACGAACACGAGTGCTTTTTTATTGTCAAAAGCCGGCAGGGAAATGATATCAAATTCTTCTAATTTGGAGGGATTAAATTGACAGGCAATGATGCCAACCAATAGTTGAGTGGATGAACGTGACAACAAGTACCATAAGAGAGTGGTCTCCGTTGTGAAAGTTCATATTTAGGATGGAAAAGAAGAATGCAGAGGGGTTGAGAAATTGCATTCATAAGAAAGAAGAAGAGGAAATAATATATCCCAATGGTAAGAGATTCGTATAACAACAAAACTTATACCATGGAAGACAAAGTTAAAATCACCACCAGCCAAGAAGACAAAGATCAAAAGCAATTAAGTAATAATAATAATACTGTAATATGGTAATTATTAAAGTAAAAATAATAATTATGTAATATATATATATATATATATATATATATTTATATATATATATATATATATATATATATATATATAACAAAGAAGATGTAGGAATATCGCGTGATATGTTAACAACGACAACAAAGAGAATCATGGGTAATTCACATATATATATATATATATATATATATATATATATGTATAATAATAAGGTGATAATGGGTGCATCTACCAACACCAATGCACCCAAAATAAGAGGTGGCGATATGTTAGCTATCTGCAAAAGGGGTAGTGTCAATTGAGGGAACGTGATTGTCACTAGTGGAAGGAAGGTTATAGTTGTAATCTAAGGATAACAAAAAGGAATAAATCTCACTCAAGTGGTCTGTGTCAGTTTTTTTGTTAATGACATTGTTAAATTGTGAAATAAAAGCCATTTCCAAAAATGATCTCTCAATTTTGTTAGACTCTGTCGCCAACACCTTTACAGCTTCAAAATTCATACGATGGTCAAGAGAATGAACATGATTTGCCAAAGCGCAACGCTCCGGATGTAATCTACAATCACTCTTATGTGGAACAATACGGTTAGAAAGTGATCTTAAAGTCTGACCAATATATTGCTTATCACAGTCCCCACATGGAACGCTATACACAACATTAGTAAGAGTGGTCAACGGACATTTATCTTTAACTCTAGTAAAAATTGATCTAATTGTTAGAGCAGTTTTGTTAGCAATTTTGAAATTGCCATGTGCCCGGAACAATCTGGCAAGTCTCGGAGTAATGTCCTTAGTGTATGGAAAGGAAGCGAAAATTGGAGGAGCAGGGGTCGTAACAGCGCCAACATCTATTTGGGCCAAGTTAGGATGTCTATCATCAGTCAGCAGTTCCATGGGATTAGATGTGCTGAACAATAATTTATTAAGTAAAGCTCTTGGGTAAGAATTATCCAAGAAATGGTTGAATAAAATGTTAAGATTTTTGTTGTGGAAGACACTATTTGAAATTTTAGGGACTCTCAGTTTCATTTGTTTTACCAAGTTCACTTTCATAGAATGTTTGTGGTAAGAATGGTAATTTAAGTATCTACCAGAACTGCAAGGTTTCCTGTACCAATCGATGATAATAGTATTATTTTTACGAATGAACTTAGTGTCTAAGAAAGGTACGGAATTTTCGTTGTCTTCTTTTTCTAATGTGAACTGTATATAAGGATCGTAACTGTTAAAAGTCTCAAGAATCTCATCTAGGCCCTCTCTAGATAGTGCCACGATAATATCGTCCACATACTTCTTAATGAACAAAGGAGTGAAAGAAAGTACTGGTATGACAGTATCCAGCAAATCGCCCATGACATATGCTGCTAAGATAGGTGAAATAGAGGCACCCATAGGAGTACCAAAAGTTTGTTTATAAAGTTTATTGTTAAAAGCAAAATAAGTACTATCAAAAAGAAAAGCAATAAGTTCAAAAAGACATCCTTGTGGATGGAGCAATGGACACTAATACGTTCCCAACTCTTATCGATAGCTCTCAAACAAGCATCAAGATACACGTTACTAAACAACGAGACCACATCCAAACTGGCCAGAACATAACCATCTGGAATCATACATACATATCTCCACCTCTTATTTTGGGTGCATTGGTGTTGGTAGATGCACCCATTATCACCTTATTATTATACATATATATTACATAATTATTATTTTTACTTTAATAATTACTATATTACAATATTATTATTATTACTTAATTGCTTTTGATCTTTGTCTTCTTGGCTGGTGGTGATTTTAACTTTGTCTTCCATGGTATAATTTTTGGTTGTTATACAAACCTCTTACCATTGGGATATATTATTTCCTCTTCTTCTTTCTTATGAATGCAATTTCTCAACCCCTCTGCGTTCATCTTTTCCATCCTAAATATGAACTTTCACAACAGAGACCACTATCTTATGAAACTTGTTGTCACGTTCATCCACTCAACTATTGGTTGGCATCATTGCCTGTCAATTTAATCCCTCCAAATTAGAAGAATTTGATATCATTTCCCTGCCGGCTTTTGACAATAAAAAAGCACTCGTGTTCGTTTGTCTGCAAAATGGTGTTAGATGTTGGCTTTTTTAGTCATCTTGTTGTGATTGTGCTATTTTAAACCTTTGTTAGTGAACTGTTTCATATTTTGAATATCCGTAGTTTATTTCTATACAACATAATGGATTCTAACCTCAATTCGGAGGTAAGTTCGCACCTGTTGCGATTTCTTCTATATTGTATCTTACTTATTAACTACAGTATCTTAATGCTGTTTTTCCATTTCAGTATTCCTGATGATGAGGACAATCATCCTCGAAAGCTTGAAAATTTTCCGTTTCTCTTGCTGCATACCCCAATATTCACCAGTTTTATATATATATTCATATATATATATATATATATATATATATATATATATATATATATATATATATATATATATAGAATATATATAGAATTATTTAAGTTGAAATAACGACCGTACTAAGTTAATGGAGACGAAAGGTAAATATTGGGTAATCGGTCTGTATCAATACTCAAACTCTTTTGTTCAAAGTGCCTCTATATTTCGTTGTTAATTTACAACTTCTTCAGGAGGTTATTGCTAAAAACATCAATTATTGAAACATAAGGATTTAAAAATTAAAAGTTACTTACAACGTGAGTCATTAAAATACGTGAAAACATATGACGTGAAGTCCACCAGTCAAAACGGAAAAAACGAACACACTGGCAATTTAATTTTAAACTGTACAAATACACATCAAATTATCTTTCTAAAACATGCCACACCAAAAAATACATTTTTATAAGCGAGAATAAAAAGTGAAGTTGGAATTTACAACTAATCATAAACATATAAAAATACAAATGTGAAAGTAGTATAGTCCAGTAAAATTGTTTCACAAACACCACAAAGGTTGAAACATACTTATTTACATTTAAGAATATTGCAATAGATCACACTTAGTTGGTCAATGTCTGATCTAAAATTGATAGAGTTTTTACAGCTATTTACATGAAACATCTCCAGAAACAATCGACGTCTATAATTGCTTTCAGATTCAAGGATTTTAACCCTATCGTAATCAAATGTATGGTTCATATTTTTAACATGTGATGCCAAAGCACATGAATTCTTCCCTATACGGCAGTCACTCCTGTGCTGTACTAACCTTTGTTTTAGACTCTGCGAAGTCTGACCTATATAACAACCCTGACATGCTGAACAGGGAACACAGTAAATGACATCACTATTACGTAATAATTCGTCTCTATCTTTCATTTTTGTGAAAAGTGATTGAATCGTAGTGACATTATATTTCGATATCTTTAAGTTATTAAATGATTTGAAATGTGAGACAACTTTATTAGTCAGAGGTAGAATATAAGGTAACTTTTTATATTTAAAAGGAACTCTAGCCTTGGCTGATGGACTTCACGTCATGTGTTTTCACGTATTTTAATTACTCATGTTGTAAGTAACTTTTATTTTTTAAATCCTTATGTTTCATTAATTGATGTTTTTAGCAATAACCTCCTGAAGAAGTTGTAAATTAACAACGAAATATAGAGGCACTTTGAACAAAAGAGTTTGAGTATTGATACAGACCGATTACCCAATATTTACCTTTCGTTTCCTTTATATATATATATATATATATATATATATATATATATATATATATATATATATATATATATATATATATATATATATACAGGGTGTCCCGGGACTAATGGGAAAAAGTCAGGAGCGTATAATCTGAGCCAAAATAATGTTAGTACTTCATATAAACTTTTTCTATGGAGGCCCTCGTTTTCGAGTTATAGGCCTCCAAAGTATCAATTTTGAATTTGGTTTTTATTTTTATTTTTTGTACTAGTTATTTGATCTTTATAAAATTCACGGCAAAGCTATAATGTACGTGTATGTTTATTTTGGAAAGGTAAACAGATTTACAGTACTGCCTTGAAGCCAGGGACGGACTACTAGCAATGGTTAGTGATCCAAAAAATTTGGAGGGATGGCACACCCTGTATGAAATCATCGAAATTGACTTCCCCACACATTAAGCTAACGAAAAGGTACTCTTGTTAGAATTCGATAAAATAAGCCGTTTGGATAATACGAGTATTTACAGTTTTATTAATGCACTACGTACAAATCTACCTGACTAACTTATTAATACGATGTCCAGGATTTACTTCCTTTTAATCAAAATTACGAACATAACATTATTAAACCATTAAGAAAACCTCAAAAAACACAAGTTATAAAACATTAGACTAATACTAATTCCTAAACAACAACAAAAACTAACGTTATTCTAATAAATGTTCAATATGAGCTCCTCCCACTTCCACGCACATTCTAAGTCTACGAAGGTTGTTTCTTTGCACTTGAATGAGCAATCCTATATTATTTCTAATAACATTGCAGTGTAACACAATTCTGTCTATTAAATCTTGTCTTGTTTGCACAGGTGTTGCGTATACCTTACTTTTGAGATAACCCTAGAGAAAGAAATCCATAGGATTAACGTCTCCTGATCGCGGTGGCCATTGAAAAGGGCCTCCACGACCAATCCATCTATTAGGAAACCTTGTGTGTAAATGCTGTCGTACATCTAAACTGAAATGAGGAGGGGCCCCATCATGCATGAACCATAAATTCCTACGAGTTTGTAGTAGCACATCATCAAACAGGTTCCATAACTAATTTTGCAAAAACTCCAAATATCTCTGACCAGTCAAAGTACCGTCAATAAAGTATATGGCTCTATCAAATGATTGCCAACTATTCCTGCCCAAATATTAACCATGAATCTATGCTGGCTCCTAGTTTGGATAATGCCATGTGGATTCACATCATCCCATAAATGCATATTATGAGAATTTATGATTCCATCTCTGGTGAAACTGGATTAGTTCGTAAAGAGAACGTTACTAATAAATGTATTGTCTGCTTGTTGTTGTCGCAGAAACCACTGGCTATACTCAAGCCGTGCAGGATAATCAGCCACTGTCATACTGTGTACTTTTTTCATGTGAAAAGGATATAACAGCTGTTCTTTTAGGACGCGATGAACAACTAATTTCGAGACGTTCTGTTCTCTTGATACTTTTAGAAAACTCGTTGATGGTTCATTATCAACTGCATTTAACAAGTCTTGTTCAACTGCCACAGTACGTATGCTTCGTACTGGACCTTCTCCACTTTTTTTTGGCAAAAATATTCCTAAAATTAAAAATTTTGTTTTGTATACATAGAAAATTACATTTACTTATTCATACCTGTTTCTCGTAACCTGAGATCAATACACTCAAACATTCGTCTGCCTGGCAATGCTCTGTTTGCAAAATGTTCTGCATAAAGCCTTCTGGCCTCTAAACAGTTTCGAGAAGCCAGTCCATACATTAGATGCATATCTGCGTACTCGATAAAAGCGAATTTTGCCATTGTAACTGTTAAATTAAGGCCTTATGAATTATTGACAAGTACTGACTACGAACTATTCTACACAACGTTTGACAACTAATCCTATGGTAACTTGATAAACGGTAAAAACACTTATAAAAAGTTTTTACCAACTTTCGAATTAATAAGTCGTTAATGTTTTTCATCTTCTGCTATTATTTTTTTGTAGTACTGTAGGTAAATCTTGGACATCTATTAATAAGTTACGTTTTACCTCGTTGTGTACTTATAAAAATGGTGAATGCGTAAATTGGTACGTAGTGCATGAATAAAACTGTAAATATTAGCCAAACGGCTTATTTTATCGAATTACAACAAGAGTATCTTTTCGTTAGCTTAATGCGTGGGGAAGTGAAATTCGATAATTTCATACAGGGTGTGCCATCCCTGCAAAATTTTTGGATCACTAACCATTGCAAGTAGTTCGTCCCTGGCTTCAATGCACTACTGTAAATCTGTTTACCTTACCAAAATAGACATACACATACATCATATCTTTGCCGTAAATTTTATAAAGATCAAATAACTAGTACAAAAATTAAAAATAAAAACCAAATTCAAAATTAAAACTTTGGAAGCCTATAACTCGAAAACGAGGGCCTGCATAGAAAAAGTTTATATGAAGTACTAACATTATTTTAGCTCATATTATACGCTCCCGACTTTTTTCCCATCAGTCCCGATATCTCTAACGCGCGAAGCAAAATATCAAGAATTGGCTGCGTTTGTTAATTCGTAGTAGGCCTGGTAAACATTTTAAATTTTAGTTGAAAATAAGGCTCATCAACTTATATGACTGCGTCATATTTCAAATCTGAATTCCTTCAAATCACGAAAATATGGGGGTGTCTTCATCTTAAATGCGACACACATATAAACTAGCATTATTAAGTTTTAAGAAAAGCAAAAATTTCCGCCAGGCGGTTTCTGCGATGTAATTGTTTGCTTCCTGCTGTGGCTAAACCGTATATCAATTGATTTATAGAACGTTTCTTAATTAGAGAGATTTTCTGCGGAAATTGTTAGAGGGAAAACTGGGCGAAATATTCTCCAAGGACGCTTTGGCAATTTAATACTTTTAAAGATTTAAGTCATTTGGAGAAAGCTAGTCAGTCGTGAGAATTAAATGAACTTTATTATAGTCACAGCACCGTGAATAGGAGCTACATCTTCCGGTCTCACAATAGGTTCCAAGTAAATATTTTCTTTCAAGTAGTTACCACAGAAAATATTTGTTTTTGTTTAATATTTGTCACTCAAATAACATTTTAAGAGAAAAAAAAGCTTTCTAATATATTTTTTACAACATTTCATGCCCGTCAATCTATAAAGTAATATACGTTTATTAAAATTCATCCACTTATAATTATTGAGAAATAGAAAATGGATATACATTTATCAACGTGAAGCGGACGGTAGAATTTTTTGGACTGCATAACTCCAAATTCTTTATGATATAAGCCTTATGTCAGCGCCAGTTACAGTGAAGTGCGAAATCTGTGGTAAATTTTTTAAGAAGCGAGGCCTAAAATTACATCAAAACAAGACGCATGGTAGACAAAATTTAAGTTCGATTAAAGTAGAAAGTTTTGAAAATGAGGAAATAAAAGATACGAATTTTCATATAAAGTTGGCAAAATTGAAGAGCCAAAGATCAGTAATAAGAAGAGTCCCAAAAGCTTCAAGGGCTCTTTGTGCCTCAACGCTATCTAATCTGATTGAAGAATGCGTAAGACAAAATTCTATTACTACCTGGGAGAATCTATTGCTTTTTCCGTATAATGTTTTGAGTCTTCCTTCTAAAAATTCTAATGAAAAAGTATCTCTCTCTACTATAATCAAGAATAATTTAAAAACTTTTGAAAATATAGATCATCATTTAAATTTCTCTAATCAACAAAATAGAAATTTCTCAGTTCTGAAAAACATAAATTTATCAAAAAATAGTAAAATTAAAAATGTCATTAATAAAGTTTCTGACGGCGACTTGACATCCGCAATCAACATCTTAGCTTCAGATGACAGTTTTGCTGATGTCAGTGCCGCCACTTTAACAGATTTAAAATCGAAACATCCTGTAGAGAAACCTAATAGTAAGTTCCCTACTCTGATTTCGGAACATATTCCTTTTTTTATAACAGAAGAATTTGTGAGTAGCGCAATAAACTCTTTTAAAACAAGTTCTGCTGGTGGTTTAGACTCTTTAGGACCTTCACATCTACAAGATTTAATAAGTTACAGTGCTGGCCCTTCAGGAAAAAATCTTTTATCATCTTTGAGTAAATTATGTAATTTTATTTTAAATGACACAGTAAACATTAATATTCGTCCTATTTTATTCGGCGCGTCACTATTAGCTTTAACTAAAAAAGCAGGAGGTATCAGACCAATTGCTATTGGTACAGTTTATCGTCGTTTAGTAGCGAAAATAATTTGTTCAAACATCAGAGACGACTTAGGATATTTACTTCGTCCATTACAATTTGGTTTCGGGTCGAAAGGTGGTTGTGAAGCAGTTGCACATGCAGCAAGACGTTACGTCTCTAATCATCCAGACGTTAATGATAAAGTTTTTCTGAAAATTTATTTTAAAAATGCTTTCAATACAATTCATCGCGATCATTTATTAAAACTTGTAGCAGATATTCTACCTGAAATTTTTCCTTTCATCAATCAATGTTATCGATTCCCTTCATATCTTTTATTTGGTGAAAACATCATTTATTCGGAAAGAGGCGTCCAACAAGGGGACCCTTTGGCACGTCTCCTTTTTTGCATATCGATACACAAACTTATTAGCAACATTGACACAGAATTCAATGCTTGGTACCTTGATGATGGTTCTTTAGGTGGTAATACTAATTCCGTGTTCAAGTCTCTTGTCTATATAATAAACAATTCCAAGGATATTGGTCTTGAACTCAATTTCAGCAAATGCGAGTTATTTTTCTTAGAATCACCAAATAATCTAACCATTGATAAATTTAATTCTGTAGCACCAGGCATAACAATTACCAACAGACAAAATTTATTTCTATTAGGTGCTCCTTTATTAAACGAATCCTTTCTATCAGCTTTCAATGAAAAACTAACCTTTTTCAAAAAAATGTCAACTCGTTTATCCTGGTTACCGACACATATTGCTTATTACCTTCTCAAGAATTGCCTATTAATACCAAAATTAACATATATCTTAAGATGTAGTCCGACCTGGTTACATAATGATATCCTAATTAATTTCGACAATGCCATTCGTCATTCATTAGGGTCATTAATTAACATTAAATTAGAGGACCTTTCTTGGAAACAAGCTTCACTACCTATTTCATATGGTGGTTTAGGAATTCGCTCAATCGTTTCAGTAGCTCTTCCTTCTTTTTTGTCATCATTAAATAGTTCAAAAAATTTCATTAATTACATTCTGCCTATATTTTTCCACACACAAGACCCTTTATTAATGGAGGCAGAGAATATTTGGTCATTAAAGTCTAACAAAGTTGTACCCGATGATTATAAATCCTTTCCAAAATCCTGGAATATTCCTTTATTAAACATTGAAAAAGATAATCTGCTTTAGAAAGCTATCAATTTACCAGACAAGGCTCGTTTGAATGCAGCATTTTCAAAGGAATCAGGAGCATGGTTGAACGCTTTACCGTCGGCCCCTTTAGGTACGCTTTTAGATGACGAAAGCTTCCGTATTTCTATTGGTCTCCGTTTAGGTTGTCAAATTTGTGTCGCTGTCGTTGCGGAGTTGATGTTGATGAATATGGTAGACACGGCCTAAGCTGCAAATTAAGTGCCGGCCGTTTTTCACGTCATTCTGCAGTAAATGACCTAATCAAACGAGGCATGGCATCTGCAAAGATTCCCTGTTCGTTGGAACCGTTAGGTACTTGCCGCGACGACGGTAAACGTCCAGATGGTATGACCCTCATTCCATGGCAACGCGGCAGACCAGTTATTTGGGATTTCACTTGCACTGACACTTGGGCTGCAGGCGCTGCAGCTTTACAAGGCGAAACTTTTAAAATCAATAAATACAAAAATTTGGAGAACATTTACATTTCTATTCCTGTAGCAATTGAAACCTCTGGTGTTTTCGGTCATGAAGCATTAAAATTCATTAAAGAAATCGGTAAAAAAATATCAGTAGAAACCAATGATTCAAGAGCAACTTTGTTCTTTATACAACAAATAAGTATTGTAATTCAAAGAGGAAACGCTTCATCTTTTCTCGGTACGTTTCCCCGTTCTAAGCCTCTAGAAGAACTTTTTATGAAACCTAATCATAAGAATCGTAATTCTTCTACCACTTTCAAACTTTCTCACATTACAGACCCTAATATATGTGATCTTTCCTTTTTCCGAAATTCTTATTCAACATCTTCATTCTCTTCTTCAGAATGTGTGCTTTCTGATAATACATGCGTTGACAATTCAATAAATTATGCCCCCAACAAGCTTTTGGGCCTCAGTGTACTAAAAAATACAGATAACCACAAGCCAGATGATGTCCCATTCATAGGATTACTGAAGAAGATGACTATGCTAGAGAATGATGCGATTCCTATACGCAATAGATTATCACTAACCAAAACAGTGTTCAAATCCGTAATATCTACATCCAATTCAGTAGCAAACATCATCAATTCAAATTCCTCATCACGCCTATCAAGTGAGAAAGACAATCATAGAATCCGAGATTATTCGTACAATGATAGTAGTTGCGAAAGAGCTTTTAACAATAGTTCCACTTTCAGATCCATAAAGGGTATTCCCCAAGATTCTTTGGGTCTCAAAGGCCTCAAAAATATTGGTAACACATGTTTCATGAATAGTATTATCCAATGCCTATCAAACACAAGGTTGCTATTAGAATATCTAAAGAAAGACGCATACATAAGAGATATTAACATAAACATATCTAGCATGAAAGGAACACTAATTAAAGTATTTGCTGAAGTTATTCAAGAGCTTTGGTCTGAAGACGGTTCAGATAGAGTGGTTAATACAGTATCATTGAAAAGTAAGATTCAGCGATTTACTTCAAGGTTCATGGGATACACTCAACATGATGCACATGAGTTTCTTCGTTACTTATTAGCAGGACTTCACGAAGATGTCAACAAGGCATATGAAAAATCAAAGCCCATATTAACAGAAATTGATGACAAATTTAGTGATATCGAGAAAGCACAAGAATTTTGGTTAAGATATGCGAGAATGGACAACTCCAAGATTATGGATAACTTTGTCGGTCAATTAAAATCAACAATCAAGTGCACACACTGTGGTCACTGTTCAGTTACTTACGATCCTTTTTGGGATTTATCCCTCCCGATACCACAAAGAACAGGTCGATTACGACTTTCACAATGTTTAGATTCGTTTACAAGAGAAGAAACACTCGACGGTGATGAGAAACCAACTTGTTCGAAATGTAAGGAACGAAGACGATGCATTAAATCATTCTCAATTCATAAATTTCCGAAAATACTGGTTATCCACCTGAAGCGCTTTTCGCAAACAGAAAGTTTTAGTGGAAAACTTAATGATTCAATAGATTTTCCAATAGAAGGGCTTGATATGAACCATTACGCGGCTGATAATGTGGAACCTTGTATGTACAACCTCTACGCTATATCTAATCACTGCGGAACCACTTATAATGGTCACTACACAGCATTTTGCCGACATCCCTACACGGGACATTGGCACGAATATAACGATTCAAGAGTGCTATTAATATCGTGGAAATCTTTAGTCAGTGGAGAAGCATATGTTCTCTTCTATGAACAAGATGACACAAAATCCCACCTTTAAGTTTAATAATTTTTTTTTATTAGTTTTTAAATTGTATATTTTCATTGTGAATCAATGTCTTATTTGTTATCTTTTCTGCAAAATTGATTTATATATTCATATATACATTGTTGTATCTGTTTAAAAAAAATATAAATTACAATAAATTAAAAAAAAAATTTTAATTAAAGTCTTCATTTTTGATATGCAATCTAATACAGAAACATTTTTATTCATCATTATTCTTGTAAATATTTGAAAAGTCATCATAATGCAACAAACGAAACTTCATTGTGAATCACGATTGCGCTTGTTTTCACGGCCCCTAGGGGAGAAACAAAAATATGTTTCTGACGATATCCGCAGCTCGTTTTTATTGATGTAAGTGCAAACTAAAATAAATTACTTAGATTCCCAGTTCCTGATTATAAATAATGAATGCTGCCAAAGTTTAGTCAAAAAGGTAAAGTCGAAAGCTTCACTATAGGTTATGAAATTGAAATATATGTAGGGATGACGAAATGCGATGAATATTGAAGTAGGAATCAATAATGCGAATGGAGGAATAAAAGGAAACAAAAAAATTGCAATTAATAATGAAATATTATACAAAACGCCCGTAAAGTACAGACATATGAAGATACAAGGTCTGTTCCAACCGAAGTAAATGCCGTTTTATTACCGTACAATTTCAGTAACGCAGCAAATTTGAGGTAGATTACACATACTTATTATATTCACTAATCAGCAGGTCAACTGGGTTTGTATCGTAATATTACGGTTTTTGTGATGGTTGGAACAGACCTATAGTTGTCCCGTAAGAAACAGTAACACAATCTTGGTTATGTATATTACATGGAACAGCGATTTGAAATTTAATATTTCTGACGTTGCCAAATATACATTTTTATTATGATATACGAAGACTATGCGTATTTTTGATAGATTGGTATATAAAACCCATAAGTTACGGGAGATATATAAATTATCCATTCACGTAGTACAAAGATTACTTTAAAATAGTCCTGCAAATTTCAAATCCCATATTTCACCATAAAAATCTAAAAATACTTTACAAGCTTTTCTATGATAACCTATATCCTTCATATGGTTTTATTTGATACAGCTGACAAAAAAAATTACATTATTGATGACACGAAACGAAGAATACTGTGACATTACGACTGCAAACAATAACTCTCCAATGTATATATTACCTTTGCCGTATTTGAAATCGTTTACACCTGAAATTTCCGGAGTTTGTAAACGACATATACTATTAGCAAATTAACAACACCTTACAATCAATTCAATTTTTAGTAAAATCAAAGACAAAGCCAACAAATTAGTTAACTAACATCTCTAGAATTTATTTGGTGATTGACAAATAGTAATAATGAATATATTCATGACAAGTTTTTACCATAAAAATTTCAATTTGGTCGTCATTTTGAAAAATGTCTAGTTCATTCATTGTAATGATATTTCTGTAAAAATTTGGTTGAAATTTGAATAGATATCAGGAATAATTAATTTAAATATTTTTTGTAGCAATCACAACAGAATAATAACTTAAATGAATTGAATTATGAGATTATTGTACGTTTGGCATTTAGAAATTAGATTGACAAAAAGAGGATGAAAGATTTATAAGCAATTCAAATTTAAATTTGGGAACAGTATTTGGAACTGTACCCTATTGAGAAGAGTCTGTATCAAAGGTTGATTGTTATAACAAACAGTATATATACCAATACAAATTTTCATCAATGACTGTCATATTTTTAAAATGTTCGTTTTGTTTGTGTGTGAGTTATATTCTATTATGTGATACGTCCTAAACAGCTATAAAATATATAGAATAATTAAATGAACGTTCTGTCGAAGTTTTAACAAAAATTTTATTTCTGATGAAGGTCATGGAAAGACCGAAACGGTAAATAAAAATGTATTAATTACTAGTTATATGTCTTTAAAAATGGTCTTCAATCCCAAGAATACAAAATGAACTATATATATATATATATATATATATATATAAATATATATATATATTGTTATATATTCAAACTTATAATTGTAATTGCCCCGCGTTGGGAGACCACTATACATCTTTAATGAATGGATATATGAATATAACACTATGAAATATTATTTGTCAACGTTTTACAATCTGTGATTGTAGCGACACTATTGCACACACACCTTTAGCAGCGTATGCAATATTTTTCCATTTTGACAGTAGTTATCAAACAATGCCCGGCTATGATAAATATTAATTTTGTATTTAGAAAGATGAATTTATTCACAATCGACTCAATCACTCTTGTCTCAGGGTGGGATCAAATTGTTTAAGAAATAATAATTCAAATTTTATAATTTTAACGTATTCTCCAAATTAAATATTACTCTATCATTCAGAATCTCGAGTAACTGTTTATTAAATATTATAAAAGGCACTTTAATTATCCTATCACATTTACGATTTTTCTTTCACTGAAAATTAACCAAATGTAAATGATTAGATCGAAAATTCTATTGAATGCAAAATGTTTAATTCTATAGAAATATGTGTTGAATGAATACCACAGTGAGTTGGAATCAAAAATATATATTATACTATCAGATAACAAATTTCGAAAAATTATTATTGCCCAAAATATCATAAAAGAACAAACATCGTATTTTCTTCTAACCTTAAAATTAGAACAACCTATATGCTAGAAAACAACCTAATTAAATACTTTTACCAAAAGTTCAAATCGTCGAATTTACACTTGACGTGTATAAATGTCAAATAACACAATCTTCGATCAAAATTGTCTATTCAAAGAAATCTCTTCGCTTGATGTAAAATTTCATATATATAACGTTAATCTTGTTTGAATTCAAAACTATCCTAAAGATGCATATATTTTGAATTTATTCAAAAGGCCTGTTAATTCTCGAGAAATAATTAAAAAAACTGGAGCGGACTCACCAACTAGGAACAGGAACAACTCGTACTTATTCTAAGCGAATTTAGAATTCTGGATACTTTCTAAATATATAATTTAGAAAACGCCTATGATCGTTGCTGATCAATTAAGACACAAAAGGACAAATGACAGATGACAACAAGGGTTATGAGTCTTTCTGATTCCATTTTTGAGAATAAAAATCGTGATATACTCTTCAATTTGTTCCTTGATAATGCATGTCCCAAACCATTGCTAAGGAAGATTATTTTCAACAAATCTTCTGTTTTGACACAGGTCCCGACGCATTCAGGAGTTGAAGCGGGTGCAGCTGGTCGGGATGCCCTTTCAACTTCGGAAGGGGTACCGACCATATCAATTGTTTCTTTACCGTACATTAGGGAGGTTACTCCCAGACTTACTAGGATTTTTTCAAAATATTTACAAAATGTTAAGTTTGCTTGTAGGAGTGCCGTATTGGGGAAATCGATTTATAGTCCCTTAAAAGACAAAATACCTACCTTAGATACTAGTAATGTGGTCTATAAACTTGTTTGCAATAGCTGTGATCATACATATATTGGCCAGACCTCTCAAAAGCTGTCTAGTCGTGTATCTCTCCATAGAAGCGATATAAGACTGCATCCAGAGAGATGTTCTCTTGCCAATCATGTTTCCTCCTTAGATCATGATATAGATTTTGAAGGGATTAAGATTCTATCATGTGAAACAAACTACAGTACAAGATTATTTTTGGAAATGGCCTTCATTTTTCAGGAGGATTTCCGTATTAATAAGAAAACAGACATTCAAAATTTAAGCAATTTGTACTCTCTCCTCTTTACTCTAGACAAGCAAAATTCCTGTAAGCAGATTGGTAATAATTCTAACAATATTTCTACATAACATCGACCGAATTATTGTACCTTCCTCGTATTCGTATTCAATTCAAATGTATATATTATTTCGATCGTTTTTAGTTTAGATCATTATGGTCGTGGTAATTGATAATTATTTAATAATTTTTCTTTTCTATTTCATAGGAAAGAAGAACCGGTCCTTATTCTGTTTTCAAATTTAGATACAATTTAAAATAGATCCATGTGCTTGTGTGAATTCTCGCTGTTTTAATGTTTCAACCTTTTAATGATTTTAAAATATTTTAATATGTGACTGTTAGTGTTTGTAATGCAATCTGGACTTGTTTCTTTCTTTAATTTTAACTGTTTAACGATTGTCCTCATGTTAAGATCAAGGATACATTCTCAATTAGCGTAAGTTATGAAACTGTTGTAGCGGACTGTTTTTGTAATTTATGTTTTTTCTCTGTCTTTGTAGTTCCCTGAAGATGCAAATAAATATTTGCGAAAGCTTGGAAATCTAAGAATAGTACACTTTTCCTTTTGCTGCTAACCTCAATAGTATTTGTCGTTTTGTACATATATATATATATATATATATATATATATATATATATACATAATTTATATTATGTGGTTATATGTGAGACAATCCTTCATTGCACTCATGTAGGAACGGGAAGCATATAAAACTCTTTCTATCCCTAGGGAAATCAGAATGAATGGACAAAGAGGATCGCTAAACGGTCTGTACGCCAATAAATCACTTGACATAATGTCAATTAGTGGACCGTATTATACCCCATATCCCTAGATAATTAACATCATTTGAATGGTTAACATTTTTTTGATTAAATGGGAAAGGTCTCGGAAATAATTTACAGCTTCCGGAAAATAAATCTGTAGCGTGAAAGAGGTTTTCTGATAGTTATTCACGTGCTTTTAAATCTAACAATTTTTTTTACAGTGATATCTTATTTTTATGAAGTTTGCTTATTTTTCTGAATGATGGACTTTCGCGCAGTTTTAGTATGAGTCAGGTCGAGTTTTGGGTGCAATTTTTTACAGAAAGGTCTTATTATTATAAGAAAGATTTATTCTTCGTCGCAAAATTTAGAATCAAGTATAATTTTTGCTAAGATAGATCACTTTTTGGATCTTTCTTAATACTCTAGCAAGCTCTCGATCGTATCATAACCTGCTATACCTTTCTGGAAATTTGAACAATTTTTTCTAAACCTAATAACTTCCTCCTGGTACTTTCTACCACAACGAAACTAATTTATAATGTAAAATTCGTCACGAGTTTGGTTCGAGCATTTCCAATCGTGCAACATAATATTTTAATTAAAAATACAAAAGGAAGTTACAAAAGCTACCATTAGAGAAACTAGTAATTAGATTGTAAAACCAAAAAATATGTGTCATAGAAAGTAATTAATTGAATAATAAATGTTCCAATATTGGAATATAACCTTATTAACAAATTTTCAGTTCACAAAGTAAACAAAGGGACCAAAATTTTAACTTAAACCAGACTTTTAGTTTCAATTCAATTACTACTTTCAGTGAAGTTGAGGTTTTCCATTCTATCGATTCAATTTTCGTATCAATAGAGGTTAAACGAATTTCATTAAGAATTTTTTAGAATTCTACAATTTGTCTTTACGATAATAATTTCAAACATAAAGCAAACCTTCATTGATAATAATTAAAACAAAATAGCCTGCGTCCCCCCTACTGATAAATATTTAAAACAGAAGTTATTTATAATCAATAACAATATCTAATCATAAAGTTAGTCACTTATACACTCCCGAGGTTGTATCGTGCTAACAAACCGAAATTTCTCAAAAAATGACCGAAAATGTGCCATTTCAAATACCATAGCACTCGTTGTACTGCCTCTGGTAAGCTGAAAATCAATAGGGTTCATATGTGGGATAGGGTTCTACGGAAAAGTAAAACACCTATATATGAGACTGATAGATCTGCATCCTGGTCGTTACAGGGATATTTAATAACTACAACTACTGTTACAGTAATAATATTTTATTCGAGACACGGTACTCGAGACTAAAATAAAATTCAATATCACTTGTTAATATTCCCTGACACTGCGTTCGAAAATCTCAACGGAGGTGTTGCCAATACACAACAGAGTCAGTCTGTTGCATATTGTAATGTTTTTTTTATTAATTTTAAACAGTTTATCCTATGCTGGGATAAATTCATAGACACGGTAAATTAACTTACTTAATTTATTTATTCACTAAACTATTCATTAATTTATATTATATACACAGTATATGCATGTAAACTAATTTATATAAACAATTTACTACTATTCACTTCTTCACTTGATTATTTCACTAGATCACTTTATAAATTGACTTCTCCCGCTGGTCGGTCCTTTATATATTAGTGCCTTTCTACTAGATAATTCTAGATTGCGCTTTACCCAAAAAAATCGGCTCCCTGGAATTTTTTAGATAAGACTGGTCACAAAAACAATGTCTAGATAAGATAGTCACAATCGTAAACAGTTATAAGAAATCCCTGCGCACCCGCCAAAGTTTTAACTTTCATACATGGCTTAGACAAAGTCGGATTTGGGGACTACACTAGTGCGCTATTTCCTAACATTAACCCCTCCCCTAATGGAAGTTTCTCCTGGAACTTTTGTGTAGCCAAGACTGTATGTTTGAATCGGCAACTGGTCCCATTTCTACACTTTCCAATCTTATGGAAATAACAGGGCACCCTCTTCATCGGATACTGATAACGGGGGTTGTAGGTTGCAAATTAATATCTGGACTCCGGTATCTTGGAAGATCATCTGTACCATGTTCCTGATGACTCGCCAATCCAACTGGTTACTCTTTATCTTAGGCATAGCCAGTTTCTTCACACTGGATTCCAACTCATGGCTTCGGAGGTTTCGAAATGCTTCCCACATATCGCGGTAGGTAGATCGATCTTGAAATTCATTTTTAGTTACCACATAGAAGACGTACCGCGAATTCTGTCTCAGTCTCAGTGTCTTGCCAGGGGCTGGAATCTGGTCTTCAAATTTTCCTAATTGGCTGAACTTCTTTCGAAAGACAGTTGCCAACCCTCGTGCGTTCTTGATACGGGCGGTGATGTTGTATGCCAGTGAATAATCTTCAGGGAGAGTGAACAAATCTTGTCGGTGTTCTAAAGTGACTCCATATCTATCTTTCCCGGTACCTCCATACGCGCCCATGAATTCACCGAAGGAAGGGTCAGACACATCTCGAATATGGTTTACTCCTTTCTCTAGGTCATGGTCTCCTACGAATGGCGCTAGTTGGTTTTGGTGAACCACTTTTGGTTTTCCGTTGGGGATCTCGCTTATGCGATATATAACATCATTGATCCTTTTCTTGACTAAGTGTGGACATTCCCAGGATTTTTGTAATTTCGAAGAAAACCCTTTTCTCCTCGTCGGGTTATGTAACCAGATTTTGTCCCCTTCTTCGAAACCAACTCCTGTGGCCCGCGTGTCGTACCGACTTTTCGATCTGTCGCTGGCAACATGAAGATTTGTTCGAACTAATTCATGAATATCGTCCAGTCTTCTTCTCAATTGGATCACGTAGTCTTCTCCTGCTAGATCTTCACCAGGTCGACAGCCAAATTCCAGGTCACAAGGAAGCCTCATTTCACGTCCGAACAGGATTTTCGCAGGTGTTTCACGCGATGACTCATTGACAGCAGATCGATAAGCCAAAGCAAATAGGGAAAGATACTGGTCCTAATCTCTCTGATAGCTGAAAACCACTTTGGACAGGTATTTCCCAATAGTCCTAATCATTCTCTCGACCATTCCATCTGACTGTTGATGTAATGCTGTTGTCCTGGTCTTCTTCTGTCCCAGCTTCTCGCGAATCTCCTGGAATAGATGGCTTTCAAAATTTCTTCCCTGGTTACTGTGGCTTCCCAAGGGCATTCCATATCGGCTGATGAATTCTTTCACCAATAAATCCGCGACAGTTGTGGCCTCTTGATTCGGGATCGCGTAAATTTCCACCCACTTTAGCGATATCTAAAGCAATCCTTTGGAAAGGGCTTCCAACATTGTATTATTTCATGGGTGCCTTTCTCTTGAGATGTGGTCCATTACTCGTATCACAAGTCGTACATTTATTACACCAGTCCTCCACATCATCGGAGCTGTTCATTCAATAAAACCTCTCACGGACTCGCTGGAGGGTTTTCTTCACTCCCAGATGACCTCCCGATGGACTGTCGTGTAACTTCTTTAGTACTTCAGCTACTCTTGTTGTCGGGATAACTAGCTGTCTCCTCATCTCGGAACCATCATCGTTTTCAAGGACTCTTTTCAACAGTCCTTCTTCCATGACGAGGGAGTTCCACTGAGCCCAATACGCCTTGAGTGTTGGTCAAAACCTTGACACTTCTTGCCAAGTTTGTCGCCGATTTTCTTCCTTCCATTGCCGAATCTTCTTTAGGCGAGGATCATTCTCCTGATCTTTTCTGATCCTGGTGTATGACCATTCTTCGTTGACTACAGTAGTTCTTGAAACGGCAGCTACCCTAGATTCCGCCTTGTTGCAGTGGGAGCAGTATGTTGGGCACGGTCGTCTGGACAAGGAGTCAGCATTTCGGTGACTCACACCAGCTCGATGTTCACCCCTGTCTGATTTCCTCTGGGACTGGGTTCATGGGTTGCAGGAGTCTTGGGACGCTTAGACGGGCTGCGTACGTGACCTAGCTTGCCACACTTCCGGAATTTGATCTTATTCGGCTTCTTGTCTGCTATACCTTTCAACCAATTGACGATCTGATCAAGTCTATCATCGCCACCTTCTTCCTGCATGGTCCTACCATTATTGTACCGCGAATCCTTCGAGGCTGCTTTGCATTTAAGATGTTCTGGGTTTGCAGGAGTCGTAGGACGCTTACACGCACTGCGTACCCACGATACAAGGACAATTCACTTGTTTGTTGATGCCAGTTCATATACGTATTTTATTTTTGCGATCAGATTTTATTTTTTTTTAGTCACGAGGGGGTTAGAGATCAGGTGCCCTAATTGTTGCCGCTCAGCCAATAATTGGCTTATTGTGCACCCCCCTTCACAGGTATTAAGTAGAGTCCCATCCTAAATTCTTAGCGTCGGACTATGTTTTCCTGCATTCCCTTCTGATTTGTGCCTAGGAAGATATCTAGATAGGAGGCTCGCCTTCTGCACAGGGCAGGGCAATCGAAGACCACGTGCTTTGCGGTTTCTTCTACTTCTCCACACATCCTGCAAATTGGATTTGTTATTTCAATCCCCATTTTCACTAGGTGTGCGTTGAATATCTAGTGACCAGTTATGAATCCTACCACTTTTCATTTGCGATCAGATAGTCCTACATCTGGTATTAATACACAGTTAATACAAGCGAAATCCAGAATCGTTCCAATGAAGAAGATTATAAGTATCCCTCGTTTAGAATTCATGCCTACTACCATTGGTGTAAAACTGTTTTCTAGCGTTTTAGAGAATCTTGAAATACAAAATGTTCCGCTATTTTGTTGGTCCGATTCCAGCACCGTTTTGTTTTGGTTGCGACAAGAGTATCAATGGAAAACATTTGTATCGAACAGGGTTCAAGAGATAGGAACTTTAACAAAAATTGAGAATTGGTATTTTGTCCTTGGAGAATTGAATTTAGCCGATTTACCATCCAGAAGTTGTTTACCTAAGAAATTGTTGGAGTTAAAATGGTAGAAAGGTGCGACATGGCTGAAAAAAATTCCAGATGATTGGCCAAAAGAAAATCTGAAGCCAATGAACAAATTGTTTTTGAGGAAAAGAAAAATATCACCCCCTTTAGTCAACAATAAGAAAAATAAATTCAAATGGGTATTATTTACGATTTTCAAAGTACCAGAAGATTTTAAATTTCGTTGCATGGATTTTGAGGTTTGCTACAAACTGCAAAGAAGAGCAAATGGAAAAATACCAAAAGTTGAAGTATTAAATTTGGATGAAGTCAACACCAAAATAGTGCAAACTACTGCGACATTAGATGAAATTGAAAAGGCTAAGAAACTCATTATCCTAATGATTGAACAAGAATTTTTTTAAGATAAAAAAAGAGTAAGACTGAAAACTAGAATTACTGAGCGCGAAGATACAGACTATTTAAGATTTCCAATGATTATCCATCTAATCACCTTGTGGTCAAAAGAATGATTGAGTATCACCATAGGAAATTACATCATATTGGTACTCAAGGTCTACTATGTGTATTGAGAAAAAAGTTTTGGATAGTACATGGTAGAAAAACAATTAAATCTATGATTCACAAGTGTCTGATTTGCAAAAGACACAAAATAGAACATTATGAGATGCCCAGTTTACCACTACCAAGAAATCGAATTGCTGATACAGAGATATTTGAAGTCACTGGTGTGGATTTGACTGGTCAAATACGAAGATATATTGGGAAATTCTTGAACTATTATAGAACCAAACAAAATTTCAATGTCAAAATATTTTATTACTCAATATATTCTCCTCTTAATTGGATACATTTATTCGAGGGGGTAACCACCGAGGGTATTTTGTGCTTCTAGTGGGAGGAGATCCAGGGGGATCCGAGGAGGTCCAGGGAGATCCGAGGAGATCCAGGGAGATACGAAGAGATTCAAGGAGATACGAGGAGATTCAAGTCAATTTGAGTATTATTTTTGCATACGCAAACTGTCTAATGTTAATTTATACCTAAGCGAAGCGGAATGGGGGAATGTTTCTTCTTACTCTGCAAACCAGACCTCCACAGCTTTTATTACCTCCTTATTGGAAGGACATTTACGACCTTTCAAACTTTTTTTCAGTTGAGGAGAGAGATGATAGTCGGACGGAGCTAAATCTGATGAATAAGGGGGGTGTTCTAGTAATTCAAACCCTAAATCACGAATGCATGGCAACATGAGATCTGTGCGCAGGGACGTTGTCCTGCAAATACAAAACAACTTTGGATAGATTTCCGCGTCTTTTCTCTTTAATTTTTTCCCATAGAGTGGTCAGCAATGTCGAATAGTAATCTCCAGTTATTTTTCTACCTTTATACAAAAAATCAATCATGATTACTGCGACAAAGTACTCAAGATCTCGTCATGCTGAGTGTGGAGGAAATGATAAACTTCCTGAATGTGCTCTTGTGATTACGAAACACATAACCTTTTAGTTTTTCGATGTTTTCTAATAATTTTGTAATCGACGCGGACAGACTGAGGTGGGCCATCTCTGGCTTCTCTCCCTTTAAATCCCCAGGAACGGACGGCATTTATCCAGCCCTACTTCAGTGGGGCCTGGATGACCTAATGCCGCACCTACAAAAAATCAATCATGATTACTGCGACAAAGTACTCAAGATCTCGTCATGCTGAGTGTGGAGGAAATGATAAACTTCCTGAATGTGCTCTTGTGATTACGAAACACATAACCTTTTAGGTTTTCGATGTTTTCTAATAATTTTGTAATCGACGCGGACAGACTGAGGTGGGCCATCTCTGGCTTCTCTCCCTTTAAATCCCCAGGAACGGACGGCATTTATCCAGCCCTACTTCAGTGGGGCCTGGATGACCTAATGCCGCACCTGGTAGGAATCCTCAGATCCTCACTGGCACAAAGGTATATTCCAAAAGGTTGGAGAGAAGTCAAAGTCGGGTTCATACCAAAACCAGGAAGAATGAACCATTCCATCCCAAAAGCATATCGACCCATTAGCCTCACATCGTTTTTAATGAAGACTTTGGAGAGGCTGTGCGAACGATACATAAGAGATGTGGTGAAAACACGAAATCCACTGCATCCAAATCAACATGCATACACTCCAGGGAAATCCACCGATTCGGCTCTTCATCTCGTAGCGGGCCGCATCGAGAGATCGTTGGAAAATGAGGAGTCCACCCTGGGTGTATTCATAGACATAGAAGGAGCATTTGATAGTACCACTTTTCCTAAAATAACAAATGCCCTTTCCAACAATAATATCCCCCAAGCCATAAATGGCTAGATATATAACATGCTCTCTCCAGAGGTGAAATATTTAGGGGTCATCTTTGACAGTAAGTTAACGTGGAACTCTCGCTTAGAAAATAGAGTTAAAAAAGCATATATTTCTTATGAGCTGTGTCGTAGAACTATCGGCCGCACCTAGGGAATGTCACCTAGGGTTGCTGCCTGGATCTACACTGCCATCACTAGACCTATGCTAACGTACGGCGCGATTCCCTGGCGAGCTAAAGCAAACCAGCTGATAGTCGTCCGTAAACTGGATCAAATCCAAAGAACAGCATGCCTCAACACTACAGGAGGCATGAGAACCATACCAACAAGAGCTATGGAGGTAATCCTCGGTCTCACTCCCCTTGACATATACAACAAGGATGCTGTTTTGATGACCATGACACGTCTACGCTCTACCGGTATACAACCTGATGTAGGATCCGGTAAACTGAGACGTAACTTGTGGCATGAGGCCCTCAGGGAGGTCCCACTGCTGCAGGCCAATACGGACTCGATTCCACTGCGATATGCCTTCCACAGGCCCTACAAGGTGATCTTTAAAAACAACGAACAAGACCCAACGGAAGAAGACGCAATCCGCATCTTCACAGATGGGTCTAAATCAAATGTGCGCCCAGGATGTGTAATTTTCTCCAGACCCCTGAATCTAAACGTAAAATGGGCAATGGGCTGCAATGCAAGTGTTGCTCAAACAGAGCTCACTGCTATCTGCATCGCTGCAAAAGAAATTACCAAATGGAAAGCCACAAGTAATAACATATACATCCTTACGGACAGTAGACAAATACTACTAGCCCTGAACAGACCACGTATTACATCAGGCCTAGTACTAGAATGTCACATGGCCTTAATCGAAGCCTGTAACAACAACACGGTCACTTTGGGCTGGATTAAGGGCCATGAGAAATCGAAAGGAAACCGTATTGCAAACTCGCTAGCCAGGAAGGCAGCCTCCCAAAAACTTTTGGGACCTGGCACTTAAATTGGTCTATCGGCGTCAGCGACGGCCGACCTACTAAAGGAACACTCCCTTAATAAGTTTAAGGGTAGATGGGACGACGCAGAAGGCTGCAGGCTTGCCAAGGAACTGCTTCAATATCCGGACAGCAAAGTAGCCAAAAAATACGTGACTATGAACAGGCGGAACCTACGAACAGCCACGGGTATTCTGACTGGTCACTGCCACCTACGAAAACACCTCCACAGACTGGGTCTCTCTGACACCCCACTTTGTAGAGGATGTGAGCAAGAAGATGAGACTGTCGAGCACATTCTTTGCGAATATCAGACACTCTCTCATCTTAGGTTTAATGTATACGGCGAGCACAGGCTAACACACGCCAGTATGAGGGAACTTAATTCAGGCGACGTTATCGCATACTTCAGAGAAGTAGGCTGGATGACGAGCTAAAATGAAGTTTTGAACCTCAGAAGGATGCACAATGGGCCAATTGTGGCCTAAGTACTGTGGGGTCTACCCACCCTTCCAACTTTTACAGATACATATACAGATACTCCATGGAAATCCCAAAAAATTGAAACAAGAACTTTTCCAGCATTTTTTTGGACACGAAACTTCTTAGGTCTTGGAGAACCAGAGTGTCGCCATTCCGTCGATTGTTGCTTTGTTTCTGGATTGTAGACATATACCCAAGTCTCATCCATAGTAACAATTCGGTTTAAGAAGTACATTGTTTTCAAATCGAGCACAGATCGAGCGCGATGCTTCTACCCTTGCACGCTTTTTGTCAACATTCAATCATTTGGGGATCCATTTTGCAGCAATTTTTTCCATGTCCAAATTGACGTGAACTATAAGATGAACGCGTTCGTATGAAATATTCAGTGCTTCAGATATACGTTTTAGCCCAATTTGACGGTCTGATAAAATCATGTAATGAACTGCATCGATATTTTCGGGGACTGACACAGAAACTGGCCTTCCCGATCGGTCATCATCTTCAATGGAAAAATTACCTCTTTTGAAGCTTGAAGTCCAATTTTTCACGGTCGCATACGAAGGACATTGATCACCAAGGGTATTAAGCATATCTTCGTAAATCTGCTTACCTCTTAACCCTTTTAAATACAGGTAGTTGATAATGGCTCGATACTCCAATTTTTCGATTTTCACAATTTCGATGGACATCTTTTTTCTTTTAATTTATTGCGTAACTCTGGTTTACTTTTTTGACGTCAAACTTTACATTGACACTTCTAATAAGTTATTGTTCGTTGCTACGGTAACGCAATATTTTGTTTATTTATGGAACTGATCTAGGCTAACTAGATATCAATACATCCTCGTATATATTAGAAATAATGTGAAGGTATGGATCTGCATTTTTAGATATGCGGTCTACAGGTGAATTCATTTGGAGCTTGTGTCTAGGCTGTCATCAGATAGTTTTTGACCAAAATTTATTAGTAGAAAAGGAATACCAAAAATTATCTACAGTGATAATGGAACAAATTTTCTAGAAAGTGAAAATGCATTGAAGAATTTAGACTGGAACAAAATTAATGAATTCAGTAACGTTGAAATAATTTCATGGCTATTTAATCCTCTTACAGGAGCATAGTGGAGAGGATGGTGGGAGCGCCTGATACGGTTGCTCGAACAATTATTAAGAAAAACATTGGGTAGAATGTCATTAAGCTATGAGGAGCTACAGACGATTTTATGTGAATATGAAGCTCTTATGAATTCCAAACCTCTCGCATATGTGTCCGAAAATAAGAATGATTTGATACTTTTTACTCCAGCCATGTTTCTACAAGATATTCAGTCAGTGGAGACAGAAGATTTGGATGAAGTAGGGGAGAGTGGGTGAAGATGACGCACATTAGGGAAAAAGCCCGGAGTTTCTATATTTTTTGAATAAATGAGTTTGAACTTCTTCACGACATTATTGGAAGGGTTATAGATGACTAATTACTGCACAATTATTTTTAAATATCAAGGCAAAAAAATTATGATTTTATTTTCTTGAAGTGTCGATGCGTCATCTTTGCATAGGTGAAAGGATAAGATGACGCACTTTAAGGTTTTGGTAAATACTGCAATTAAACAGCTAAAAATTGAAATTAAAAAATGAAAAACGTAAATTTATCAAAAGCGAATTTATTATAGAGTTTTCCGTAAAAAAAACAAAGAATAGTTTCCTGAAAAACAGTTCAAGAACGAAAACAGCACAGCAAAAGCTGAGTTCTAACTCTTATTATTATGATGAATACATAAAAAATATTTTTTTTTCTTTTGAGAGCAAAAGTCACACACAAATCCTTCAGGGGAATCCTTGCCACTACATTCTTTATGGGCCCAAAAACCACAAACGGTGCACCTGTACCACAGTTCTCTATTTTTGCCAGAATCAGCACAATAAAGACATTTATCATATTCCGACACATCACACATGTCGTCCAACTCGTCGTCATCACACAAGTTTTTTTCATAAAGATCACTGTTTGATTCACTGTCACTGTCAATATTATTCGCTTTTCTTTTAAATACTCTTTTATTCACCACTCTAGCTTTCTTTGTTTTTTCTTTTGAAATCTTTTTTGCAACTTGTCTCTTCACTGAAGCCACTGCCTTTTCATTTCTTGCTGCTTTTCGCGCACGTTCTTGCGTGGCAGGACACCTTTGGATTTTGGAATTGGTAAAAGTTTAATAACAGATGTTTCCTTTCCAGAGGCTTTCAGTTGCTGTGAATTCGGCGTAAAATACAAGTCCTGGTTTTGTTCGTCTAGAATTGCCTGGCGGCTTGTAGATGGTCGGGGTGAAGGCGGGTGCACTTGAGCAGGAGTTTTCTCTTCATATTTTGTGGGTGTGGAAGGTGAGCTTATTTCTAGCATAGCATGATCAATTAGGTTTTCTGCTGGTGCAAAGTCATTTTCGTCAAATTTCTCTGAATTAAGGGGACAAATACCAGCTGCCAAGAATCCGGATACCCCCTTTTCCACATTTGTAACCTGTTCATAAGCCAGTTTAAAAACTTCTGCTATGTCATATAGCGTTAGTTTGTTTTCTTTTTCGCCATCCATAATTTTTCTTTCAAGAAAAAGATTGCATTGCTTGCTGTATGCATTTTTAAGGGGACCAAAGAATGTTAAATCCAACGGTTGCAATTTATGAGACGTGTGAGGGGGGATGCTGACCATAACGATTACGTGATTTTTGCAAAACTCATATATTGGTAACGAAATGTGGCTACAGTGATTATCCAAAATCAGCAAAATGGGATTTTCAACAGAAGAACAAACTTTTGACTGAAAATGTTTAAGCCACATCATAAAAATTGTATCATTGCTCCAGCCATTTTTACTGCAAGTATAGACTGACCCAGATGGACGATTCTTTTCTAGTTGAGGACTCATACGTAACCTGGGGAAAATAAACAGTGGGGGCACAAAACCTCCCGTGGCACTCATAGCACAAATAACAGTAATATTCTTTCCGCGTTCCCACGAAGCAATGGTACCAAACTATTTTACGCCGGTTGGAGCTAATCTTTTGCTGATTTCTTTTGGGGTTGTTGGGCAGCCTGTCTCATCAACATTGTATATTCGATCCGGACCAAATTTATATTTCGTCAGCACTTCTTCCAAGTTTGAGAAAAATTTACTAACTTCGACTTTATTGAATGCAGATATTCGGTTGACATTGGTTGATTCAGGCTTTCTTAAAGAAAGATCGGGATTTCTTTTTAAAAAATTTCTAAACCAATCGGGCCCTGCCATGCCTTGGTCCTTGTTAAAATTATTTTTTATATTATTTGCTTCTGCATTTTTATAAGCTACTTGTTGCAATTCAGTTGCTGTTATACAGAAGAAAAGCTTAGCCATTTTTTTAACGTGTTCAGCTAGTTCTCGTTCTTGGGTCCTGGAGAATATTGGTGCTCTTCCTAGTGACTCTGATTTACCTATAAAAAATACTATCAATATGTATCATTCAAACCTACACGGAATCCACGCTTTCTTACTGTGATTAATGTTTCTTTTTATTTTGAGATGTCTCCTTAAAGTGGCTTCATGTATATCAAACTCTCTTGCCGCAGCACGAATTTTACTCCCTTTTCCAATAGAATCAAGGGCAGAAATCAGTTTATCTTTGGTATAGGGTCTTCTTTCAGTTTTTCTTTTATATTTACCTATCTGAAAAAATAATAATTTATTACATGGCTAATAGTCGTTATATGTTTAAAATGCAAAGATGACGCAAAGTAGAAAAGTGCGTCATCTTAGCCGATCAAATATGCGTCATCTTTGCCCAAATAGCGCCATCATATAATAAATATTGAAAAAACAAAAAATATAGATGTTGGAGATCAAAAACTTCGTTCATCCAATAAGAATGCAATTGAGGATTATACGACATAAGCACAATAATATATTATATTAAAAAATGGACTTACCACGTGTTTTTGCGAGAACTACTCCTTATAACACTACACGTGACTATCACTTTGAGGGCTACTGAATGACTAAAAGTCTAGTGGGCGCGTTTCCGCTTATAGTGGCGTTCTTGTAAACGAATTAACTTCGCGCCAAAATTTAAATCTTAAATTAAAACCGTATAATTAAGTGGATATAGCAATGCGTCATCTTTTCGACTGCGTCATCTTAACCAACTCCCCCCTAGATAGCAGTTCCTTGAATAGACACCTGAAGTATAGATTACAACTGAAAGAGGATTTAAAAAATATTCAGATCAGAATATCTTAGTCAGCTGATAATGATTCGAAAGTCTAAAGAAACTCAATCGATACAAAAGGGAGAAGTTGCAATTATCGGATCCGAGCTGAAGAGGCTAAATTGGCCGCTAGGTCTTGTATTAGAAACTTATCCTGGAAAAGACAAAAGGATACGTGTTGTGAAGCTGGAACCATTGTTAGACCGGTACAAAATTTGTACCCATTAGAAGTGCAGAAGATAATGCAGGTCTACGAGAAAAGGTTAAACGTAGCGAACCTAGACTGAAAGAAAAACCAGAACGTAGTAAACTTAGGGCATAGAATAAAAGAAGAACCAGAACATGTGACTCGACAGATTGTCACAAGAAGTGGAAGCAAGGTTCAACCGCCAAGAAGATTCGATGACGGTGTTGGAAATTTTTGAACGTCAAGAAAATGACAAATGCGGTGAAAGGATGTTAGAAATACAATATGTTCACTTTTCTCACTATGTATATAATGAAAATGTTGATTTGGATTTGCCATTTTTGTCAGTGAAAAAATTAGAATTGTCAGTTGAAAATAAAAAGAAACTTCACTAGAACCTCAAATTGCATTTTAATTCATATACCGATAAAAATATTAGAAGCTGGTTAAGCTCTCAATTTCTTACAAATATATTTTCCTACATTATCCGACAAATAAATGTAAATTGTATTTGGATATTCCAAATTCTAATTCAAAAATTTCCCTCAGCCTCTTATCTCATTTTTATGATATCGCCCGCTGTGAGCTTTCTACCTAAGAATTTGCTTATATAAAGTGACATGTCTTACAACATTAGTTGCCTATTCTCGAAAATATATTTAGTGAGTACTGAACTCTAGCCTTAAACTACGTCGTAGATACATCACTCTGTATTTACAAGATTCAATTTATCTGTCATGTCAAATTACTTGTCGAATATTAAGATGAGCCTGACCTTTCTGTTTTAATATCTGAAACGTGGCTGTTTGTATCGAACACATTTTGTGCAAGGAAAATTCTGCTGTCAGTCTTCATTAAAATCTAATTTTAAAAGGGAAGTAAGCTTCACAAATACTTTAACATCAAAATTGTTATATTAATATTGGCAAAGTGAAGATTCATTGACAGGTTACTGAAATTTATGAACTCTAGTAATATGATAAAATTCCTCTTTCAAAGTTTAGTACAAAAAGTAATAATCAGAATAATCAATTAATAAATGTTGATTAGCTAAATTTCTTCACAGCAATGGAAAAAAATCAGTAAATAATTTATATTCAATTATTTCCTTGAGTTAAATAAATTTCAAGGTTTCAGTTATTAATTGGCGCAGTAAATAGGATAAAATATTGCTTCGGTGAGATCTTTTTATCAGAAGCGTCCTCCACCAGTCATTGACAAGAATAGAGGAACAAGAATAGTTAAAAATCAACTTGAATGAAAAATTTAATATTGATAATATGTCTTATCGATGTTCTCGGAAGCAGTTGCAACAAAACATAACCTTGAACAAACATTCAGGTATTTTTCTTTATAAATAATGTTATACGGTGGGAGTTCGGCACTGACCGAATACAGAGAATTTGTGTTCAATGTGGACTCTGCTTATTTCTTAAGTTGCTAAGTATTTTACTGAGGCACCTGCACAAAGCAACACTGGCAATCAATCAATGTTTCAATTGTTTTGGGAACGAGGTACTTTTTTGTATGTGGTAAGAGAGACCATCAAATCAGAGAATGTCCTCACAGAAACTTAAGACAACAGAGGCAAAATAAGCAAACATTACCTGATTCAATAACAATATATGTACAAGAAAGTTGTGAGGTGAGATAATCCTGGCAAATTTGGTAGAAGTTACTCTAAAAAAGTATCCTTCTTATAAAAACAATGCGATTGTATACACTGGTAGTCCCATTTCCCTTATAAATAAAGATTTAATTTCGCTAAATGAATCATGTCAAATGAAAACAACAATAATTATTGCGGGATTATTTCCAAAGTTGCTAAGTGTTAACAAAGTAATAATTGTGAATTTTGTGTAGGGATACTTTTACAACAGGGCATTTGGTGGTATCTTCAAAATTAAATTATTGACAACAAAGTGTACGATATCTGTGTATTAAACAATTTCAATTTCATTCATTTTATATTGTTATTGATAAGAAACCGGTCTCATTAGCTGGATAATTATTATCGCAGGCTAATATCAGGTGACAGGGCCGTATTATTTTTCGGACACTTCATCATGAACCCCAACCAAAATGTTTCGACTCTTCCACATTCTCAGTCTAGATCAGATATTTCCCGAACCTATTCATCAGCAGTTTCAATCCCCATCTTCCCTTCAAAAGAACAAGCAATCGTCTTCAGTGCATTAGAAAACACTCGTCTTCAAGATTACCTAATTCCTCTGGGTAGTATAATCCAGCCAAAAAACATAATCTTTCCATCCCGGTTATCAAACAACCGGATATGCATGTATTTATCCAGTAAACATCTAGTAGAAACTTCCATGAATGACTACGGACAAATAGAAGTTAACGGAATGGTAGTCAGTGCTAGAAAACTAATATCACCAGCAGAAAGAATTGTTCTCTCAAATGTGTGCCCATCTATACCTCATAATATACTGATTAATGAATTACAAAAAATTGGTTTAGCCCCTGTTTCACCCATGACATTCCTGAAAATTGGTGAATCTCTACCGGAATATACTCACATATTGAGTTTCAGAAGACAAGTATTCGTCAGTCCACACAACTTACAGCTTCCAGATTCATTTATACTTGACTTCAACAACACTTCCTACAGAATATTCATTTCTCAAGACAATATAGTTTGCTACAATTGCAAAAAACAAGGCCACATAGCATCTCAATGTTTTGAACCTATAATACAACCTACAGTACTTCCACACGTAACAAATAAAATTCCTTCAGTACCGTCTCTAACAAATACAGTAACGCAACCAACAAATACAAAAGCTACCTCTGATAATCCACAAATACTTACTACTATGGAAACTTCTCAAGCAACTGTCGATACAAGCCAACCAAAACGAAATATTGACGAAATCGTTTCACCTGAAGTGAGTCCACCTATCACACAGTGCAATGAATTCCCTGTACCAAAACATAAGTCAAAAGCAAAGAAGCCTAAGTTCAGCTCTAGCTCCAAAAATGAAGATAGCAATTTAAACTTAATACAGTCACTTGAACCGGCCAAAACATTTATCGAAAACCAGTCTCCTCCATTTATGCTCAATTTCGATCAACTAATTCTTTTGCTAAGCAGTCTAAGCGGATCTTCAGATCCCATTAGTATTATAAAAGAGTACACTACAAATATTTTAGCACTAACTAGTATGCTACGTCTAATATATCCCCACGTAAAAGACAAATCAACGAAGCGCAAACTAACTTCACTTAAAAAGAAAATTTTCGCTCAGCTCGGTGGTAATTTCTCCGATGACGAAAGCGACGCCTCTCAGTTAAGCCTGAACTAACATATACAAATTAATTTCTCAAATTCACACCAATACTACAATGGGATATTGATGGATTTTTCCATCGCCTTGCTATGTTTCAGCTCCTTATTGCTGAACAAACTACGGACATAATATGTCTGCATGAAACCAACTTAAACCCTCAAAAAATATACAACTCTGTATCATTCTAATGCTTTCGACAAAATAGAGTCGCAACCAACAATATATCGAGTGGTGGTATAGCAACATTAGTTAAAGATACATTAGAAGCAAGTTTATTTCCCGTAACAACTAACTTGGAAGCCATAGTTGTTAAAATTAAGTCAGACAATGTTTATTTTATTTGTAATCTCTATCTACCGTCAAGCACTCCTACAACTTACAATGAACTAAAACATTTGTTTAGCCAGATACTGGCTCCTCGCATGATAGTGGGAGATTTTAATAGTCACAACATTATATGGGGCTCGTTTCATACTGATGCTAGAGGGAATATTGTAGAAAAAATCATATCGGGCCTTCAGCTTAACTCTCTTAACGATGGCTCTCCAACAAGATTTAACGTCAACATTGGGAACTCATCTGTAATTGATTTAAGTTTATGCGATCCCCAACTTACTCCTCGCCTTTTTTGGGAAGCCCTTCAGTACACATACGGCAGTGATCACCATCCTATCCTTATCAAGAACTCAGTAGCCCTGACTCCTGAAAGTTTTGTTCCGAAATGGAAAATAGGATCTGCAAACTGGACAGAATTTGGATCACACATCAACCACGAACTGCTGGAATGTACGATGACCGACGACGTTGATGAATCCTTAAATAATTTCAACAGCATTATTCTAAGAAGTGCAGAACTCTTCATAGGAAAAACTATGACGACAAACAAAAAACGCACCCCTGTACCATGGTGGAATACGGAATGTCATACGTCTATTCGTGTCGCCAAAACAGCACTTAATAAGTACAAGAGGCACAAGACAATCGAAAATAAAATATATTTCAAAAGGCTCAGCTTGTCATCAAAACAGCTAAGAAAACATCATGGTCAAAATATATTTCCGAAATAAACAGCGCCACTCCCATCAGTGAAGTATGAAAAAGAATAAGAAAAGTTTCAGGACTAAAGTACACACCAATATTATCTCGACTGAAGATTAATGATGCAGTCACAACCTCTCCTCAGCTAATGGCCGACGCTTTAGCCAATCACTTTAAAAGTTTGTCTTCAAACCGCAATTATTATAATACCTTCCGTGAAAACAGATTAGTGGTAGAAAATTCAGACCTACTTCAAGACGAAGACAAAAACTCTCCACTAAACATACCCTTCTCTATGGAGCCTTGGACTTTGGAAACATCAAAATGTTTAATATCCGAACAAAATGGTTTTAGACAAAATCGATCCGGAATCGATAATATTCTCGAATTGGAAAGTGATATCCATGAAGCACTGTCGATTAAACAATCATGTATATCTATATTCTTTGATTTGAAACGAGCATTTAACCCATGCTGGAGATTTAACATAATAAAAGAACTCCACTCATGGAATATTCGTGGTAATTGCCTCAGATTTATTAGTAATTTCCTTAAAGACAGATCATTTCAAGTAAGAGTCCATAATTCATATTCCGAAAGACAAACTGAAGAAAACGGAACATCTCAAGGCTCCATACTTAGCCCAACACTGTTTCGAATAGCTATAAATAAGATATACCAAAGCCTCTTATGGCTCGCTTATACGCAGATGACCTGGTAGTTTATTGTAAAGGCAAAAATACCACTCTAATGACAAATATATTTCAATCCTTTCTCACAAAATTAAAACAATGGTCTCAGCACACCGGCTTCAAATTCTCAGTTTCAAAAACAAAAGGAGTACTATTTTCTTAAAGGATTCCAGAATCTTATCCAAAACTCACTCTATGATTATAATATGCTGCTAACTATTTACAAAAGTTTAATAAGATCTAAAATAGACTATGGATTAATTGGTCACGCCTCTGCATCTAAAACAACATTAAAATTACTTGATACTGTTCATAACCATGGGCTTAGAATTGCTCTTGGAGCTTTTAGAACAACTTCTGTCGATAGTATTCATAGTGAAACGGGTGAACCTCCTCTACATTATCGAAGAATGTATCTAACATTGTCACATGCTCCCTCAATTAAATCGAATAAAAACAAGCCCCTTTATAATAACACCTTCACCAATAAATATCTACATCACTTCAGCAATAAGCCCCAAATAGCTAAACCTTACTACGAAAGGATAAGAATATTCCTAAATAATTTGGACATTCAATTTCCTGCTGTATTTCCTGTAAACTTGGATCATCCTCCACCCTGGACCATCAAAACCCCTAGCATTGATACAACACTAAGTATATTTAACAAATACGAAGTAAACTCAGCACTATTAAGGGATAAATTTAATTTAATTTTGGAACAACAACACAGTGACTGCAATAAAATATACACTAATGCATCAAAACGTAAAACAGAGGTGGGGGCTGCCATTGTAAATTCGGGGAATATTTCCCAATAGACTTCCTTCCAGCCTCAGTGTCTTCTCTGCTGCACTTTTTGCTTCATAAAAAGCTCTCCAACTCGCAAGCTCGCAGACATTTTCAAACAGCTTCATTCTTAGCGACTCCCTCAGTGCTTTAAAAAGTTTGCAGCAAATATGCCAACAAAATCCTATTGGAAAACTTATAAAGCTGAGTTGAATTCTAGAAGCGTTCAGTTTATATGGATACCGTCGCATATTGGAATAGAAGGCAACGACAAAGCAGATGCTGGTGCGCATGACGTGATCTTTAATATTAATTTGGAAAATGAGTGTCGATGCGTTGGCAGTGATTTAAAAGCATTTTTTAAAATGAAAGTGTATAGTGCGTGGGAACGAGAGTGGTCGAATTCCAGATCAAAGCTAAGGGAAGTACAGAGTAATATATCTCCATGGCAACCTACTACTAAAAATAGGAAAATACAAGTAATATTAACGCGGCTTCGACTAGGTCACTCAAGATATACCCATTCCTATTTATTCACAAATAGTGAACCCCCGATGTGTACAACGTGCAATGTCGTAGATAGCATAAAACATGTCCTTATTGCATGTCCAAAATACACAGTCGAACGAGCAACAAATAATTTTCCAAACAGTTTGGAAGTTCTCCTCGGAAAAGACTGTCAATATCATAGGCGAATCATAGACTATTTAAAATCTATAAACTTATTGTATAAGATCTAATGTTACTATATTATTGTATTGTCGCTAATAACCTTTTGGTGGATGCGACATGTTTCAATTAAAAAAAATGTTGTACGGTATGATTCTAAAGACTATGAGGGGACTGTAGATTCTAATTTAATTCGGAATATGAAACTTACCATTTATCTGGATGAAACAAAGGATCCCAACTTCTGCGGTCCTGTCCAAGTTTTGCCAAATAAGACTAAGGATAAAGGTGAAGAAAAATAGCGTAAATCAATGAAATTGACAAACTCGTAAAACTATATTTTTAACTGACGTTTTTCTAATAACATTAAAAAAGTTTCTCAATTTTGAAATCTGTATTGACAGTCATATAACAAATGCTTGAACGAGAGAGCATTTTTATCAAATTCGTCATTCAATCAGTGAATACCGATAGCTGTGTATATCTCATTCGAACATAAATACAGACTCGTTGCCTTCCAAAATCCCACAAACGTTGAATCGAAACTGGCAGTGATATATTGATGAATTCATACACATTCCAGAATGGAATGAAAGGAATCAATATATACTTCATTGGATATAATGTATTTTCCAAATTCAATTTTGTTTTCCGAACGTGGATAGTTTCTATTCATAGCAGAGCAAATTATAAAGGGCGTATCTTGAATAATTACAGTACATGTGTTTCGAAGAGACAGTTTTGGTCATTTTAGGAGAAATTTCGGTTAGTTAGCACGATACAGCCTCTAGAGTGTAGGAAAGTGTTGAATATTACATTTTTTTTGCTATGTTTTATAGTTAACCTGAAAGTAGTTTGTTTTTGTTTGGTTGATAGGGATCAATTTTGACAGTAATTGTCAGTTTTAATGAAATTAGTATTTTTCAGTTTTTTGTGAACTGATAAAGTTTATTAGAAATAAAGAGAACAACCATCCGAAGAGTTCTTTTAATTAGTTGAAAGTCCAAAAGAATAATAAAAGTACAAAAAAGTGACCAATTTTACGACTGGATATTGTTCAGGGAGTCTCATAGATGATGCCTATCGATTTTCACCTCACTTGAGTGAGTACAAGAGGTCCTATAAATCCAGATATACTCCATATTTGGTAATTTTTGGGTAAATTTCAATTTGTTGGCACGATACAGCCTCCGGAGTAAATAAAAGTAACCAATTTTATCATCGGATATTGTTCAGGGAATCTCATAGATCAACCCTATCGATATTTAACTCACTACAGCCAGTGCTACAAGTCGTATTAATCTAAATCTACTACATTTTTGGAGAAATTTCTGTTTGTTAGAACGATACAGCCCCCGGAGTGTTATAAGGGGGGAAACGTTAGTTTTAATCATTAAAACCATTGTTTCTGCACTACTTCTCTTACCTCTTTCTTACTTATTGACACTATCCGCAATGACATCTGCAAATGCTTGGTACTGATGTATGTTCAATAATCAGGAATAGTTAGTGGCCTGTAAAACACTATGAAATTGAAATGTATGTTTAAAACTAAACTTTTATTGCTTGTTAAATAGAACAATTATTGAAAATTGACATTTACAAAAAATTGCTGTCTATCTGTCACTAGCTAAGTGAGGTTGGAATACTACTCTCTGCCTTGAATAGCTTTTAATTTGTCTTATGCGAATCGCGCACCCACTTTGTAATGCACAGTTGCCATTTTCATTTTAAATAGCTGAAAACAAATAATTTCGCGTCACTAAAAGTTCCAACACTGATGTCGTTTGTGATATATTAACCCTGTCTGCTTATCTCACAATATTGTTATGAAATAGCACACTAGTGTAGTCCCTAAATCTGACTCTGCCTAAGCCATATATGAAAGTTAAAATTTGGGCGGATGCGCAGGGATTTCTTAGAACTGTTTACGATTTTTTGTGACTATATTATCTAGACATTGTTTTTGTGACCAGTCTTATCTAGAAAACTCCAGGAAGTCGATTGTCAGATAGAATGGTCGAGTGAATGAACAGGACTATTGGAAAATACCTGTCCAAAGTAGTATCCAGCCATCCGAGAGATTGGGAGCAGTATCTTCCCCTATTCGCATTGGCTTATCGATCTGCCGTCAATGAGTCCATGGGTGAAACACCTGGGAAAATCCTGTTTGGACGTGAAATTAGGCTTCCTTGTGACCTGAAATTTGGCTGTCGGTCTGGAGAAGATATAGCAGGAGACGACTACGTGATCCAATTGAGAAGAAGGCTGGATGATATTCATGAATTAGTTCGAACAAATCTTCAAGTTGCCAGCGACAGAATGAAAAGTCGGTACGACACGCAGGCCACAATATACGGTTTTAACCCTCCAGTGGTCGCGTGGATCACAATAGTGATCCACCGTACTTCGATTCGATGCTGCGCTCTGATATCGTCACGGATATGGGTGGGGATTTTAATAGCTTCCTGTAATTGACCCAGGCATAGATTGCGACACCAGATGGCAAAAAGAGTGAGAGTAGGGGACATCGACCCCCATAATATTGATTTGCTATTACAATAGTTTGAGGAGGCTCCAGACTCCGATCACTTCGAGAGCGAATCTGAAGGTGAAATCGATCATATGGAATTTACTGACCACAATTCTGAGTCCGACCAAGAAGCTGACCCTGCAACTATACAAAATGATGAGCGAATCTATACCAAGACCTTTTTATTTGAGAGAAAATGAGAAAACCAAATGGGGAAAACATAAACTGAACACTGCGGTGCGTACTCGCTCAAATAATATTATCACCCATCTTCCAGGACCGAAGGGAATTGCAAGACAACCTGATTCAGAATATGATTGCCTAAAGTTATTTTTAGATGATGACATTATTCGCTCAATAACTACATGCTATGAACACGTACATCACAATTCAGAAATCAAAGTTCATCAGAGACAGATATGCAAGACTTACGGACGAAATGGAAATCAGAGCACTAATTGGAATACTCTTCTTGATTGGAGCCCTCAGGTGCAGCAGACAATATATGCCAACTTTGGGATAACTCAAAGGGTAGTGGTATCGAAGCCTGCTACTTGTCCATGTGCGTCAAAAGATTTCGGTTTCTCATGCGTGCTATAAGAATGGATAATATTCGTGATAGAAAAAATAGGAAAATAACTGATAAATTGGCCCCAATAAGAGATATTCTAGAAAAATTCATTTTAAACTTCATGAAATACTATTCTCCAGGTGAATATTTGACTGTGGACGAACAACTTCTAGCATTCCGTGGTAATTGTCCGTTTCGACAATACATACCAAGCAAGCCTGCAAAGTATGGAATTAAAATATTTGCTCTCGTTGATGCTAAAACTGTTTACACATCTAATTTGGAAGTATACTGTGGAAAGCAACCAGATGGACCGTGCTGCGTTGATAATTCTGCCAAAGAAATCGACATGAGATTAGTCAAGCCAGTAGAGGGAACAGGCCGTAATATCACTGGCGATAATTGGTTTTCCAGTATTGATCTTGTTCATTCATTGTTTCAGAAAAAATTAACATATGTAGGAACAGTCAGAAAAAATAAAACCGATATTCCAAAGGAGTTCCTACCCTGCAAAGAGAGAAAACCAAACACCTCTATTTTTGGATTCCAGAAAAATATGACTCTTGTCTCTTACTGCCCGAAGAAAAATAAAACAGTTTTGGTAGTGTCATTTCTACATAACGATGATCATATCGATGAAATGACTGGCGAGCAGCAAAAACCTGAAATGATAACGTTCTACAACAGAACAAAGGTGGGAGTTGATTTGTTAGATCAGTTGTGCGCAAAGTACAACATCAGCCGCAACTGTAGACGTTGGCCTTTAGTGATTTTTTACGACTTGCTGAATATTGCAGCAATAAATGCAGCTAGTATTCATTCTGCAAATGAAGGATATCGAAAAATAGTAGGAAGAGAGTTCCTAGAAAAAATTGCATGGCAGCTTATCAAACCCCAAATAGAACGAAGAACCCTAATTGAAACCTTACCAAAGGAGCTGAGAAGACGAGGACGTGTCCTTCTTGTAATTGAAGAACTCAAACCATCACTTCCAAAACCATCAGGTACCATGGGAAGATGCTATCTTTGTGGAAGAGCCCGAAACAGAACTTCAAGACGCAGCTGCGCGATATGTCACAAGTGGGTGTGTCCTCAACATTGCCATGATGTCTGCGTTAATTGCCGCCATGAATGAATTTTGTTTATAAATATATACCATATATAAATATATATCATTTATTCAGTGTAATATATTCACGTTTTCTACCGTAAGTTTTGATTGCATGAAGCAATTTTTACCAAGTGCGAATTATTTCTCGAAGAATTACAAAGTTCATTGACACGTTTTATTTTCCACAAATAAATGAAATAATTGAACACAAAATTATAAGTTTTCAATGAGGATGGATGAAAGTGTTAGTAAAAACACACTAAAGTTACTACAAAACATGACAAAGAGTTAAAAATACGTCATATTTTGATTGGATCACTGTTGTGATCCGCGCGCCCACTGGAGGGTTAAAGAAGGGGACAAAGTATGGTTACATAACCCGACGAGGAGAAGAGTATTTTCTCCAAAATTACAAAAATCCTGAGAAGGTCCATACTTAATCAAGAAAAAGAACAATGATGTTATATATCGCATAAGCAAGATACCCAACGGAAAACCAAAACCGAGTAACGCCATTCAAAGGAGACCATGACCTAGAGAAAGGAGTAAACCATATTCGAGATGTGTTTGACCCTACCTTCGATGAATTTATGGGCGCGTATGGAGGTACCGGGAAAGCTAGATATGGAGTCACTTCAGAACAACGACAAGATTTGTTCACTCTCCTGGAAGATTATTCACTGGCATACAATATCCCCGCTCGTATCAAGAACGCACTAGGGTTGGCAACCGTCTTTCGAAAGATGTTCGGGCAATTAGAAAAACTTGAAGACCAGATATCAGCCCCTGGCATGACACTGATACTGAAACACAATTCGCAGTACGTCTTCTACGTACCTCGATGTGTGGGAAGCACTTCGACACCTCCGAGACCATGTGTTGGAATCCAGTATGAAGAAACTGGCTATGCCTAAGATAGCAACTGACCAGTTGGATTGGCGAGTCATCAGGAACATGGTAGAGGTGATCTTCCAAGATACCGGTGTCCAAATATTAATTTGCAGCTACAACCCCCGTTATCCAAATTTATCAAAGCCACGAATGAAAGTTGAAATTTTGGCGTATGCGCAGGGATTTCTTAGAACTGTTTACGATTTTTTGTGACTATCTTATCTAGACATTGTTGTTGTGACCAGTTTTATCTAGAAAATTCCAGAGAGCCAATTGTTTTTGTGTGAGCCGCAATCTAGAATTATCTACTAAAAATGGCACTAATATACAAAGGACTGAGCAGCGGGAGAACTCAGTTTATGAAGTGATCTTGTGAAATAAACAAGTCAACAAGTAAATAGTAGTGAAGTGTTTATATAAATTAGTTTAAGTGCATATATTGTGAATAAGTGAATAGTTTAGTGATTGAATAAATTAAGTAAGTGAACCTACTGTGTGTATGAATTTATTCCACCCATCAGGATAAACTGTTTTTACATAAATAAGAAAAACATTACAATATGGTCCTTTATATTGGTTCTTCTGGAGGTTTGTTTCGAAACAGTAGAGCGACTGGAAGATGTAGTAATTCGTATTCATGTTATTCTGACATTTATAGAGGGAAACATACTACAGAAGGTACTTGATTTAATGTTAAATCGTGCTTAATCACTTTTAATTAATTGATATCTTGTCTTATAACACTTATTTGTTTTCAATAAAGTTTAAAAACTGAATTTTTGATGTTTCTCTTTTACCAATAATTCTGTAACCAAGGAATAGAGCAAGATTTTCATTGTCACGATTTAATTTGTTTTAGTCTCTCAATTTATATCCTGGCGTCACTTTTGATTAATACAAATTTCTCACCCCGTTATTTAAATTACTGGAGTTATTAAGCATCCTCAAATGAATGATAACATCTCTATTGTAGAATGTTTGACAGCGAGTATGTGAAGTTTTCGCATAAACTCACTCCTCCGACTCTAATTTAGTTGAAACTTCCCGTCTTACACCATTGTTTGTCATAATATAGATGTTCAAAGGATTGTTGTGTTTCGTGTACATCAAAATTATCTTGTATAATAGCTTTTAGTGATGATAGACGCCGTACACACGTACATGTATATGATGCCGTTGACCTAAATAATAGATGACCAAGAATTTGCGCATCACTTCATTTGATTGGAGACCCAAGTAATGGAATTGCAATTCTTTGTATGATATCCCGAACATATGAAAAATAAAATCGATGAGGAGTATAACAATATGGAAGTGGAAGAACAGGAAGGATATAAAGTGGAGAGATTAGTTATAGATCTTATTCAAGTACGCAGATAAAATTGACAAGAAACTAACTAGAAAATAAAAATTTGTAGACGACAATGTACCATTAAAGAAATTTTTGGAAGCTTTGGGAACAACAAATATTAATGCTATACAGGGTGTTACACGTCGATCGACCTACATACCAACACACTTTGCACCACGATTTGAAAACCTTTCAGACACTAATTTTACAGATAGTGAAATAGAATTTTTAAATAAAGGTTTAAAGTACAGCATACCACCAAAATTTACGAACAATATTAAACAAATTATAGCTACAGAGTCAGAAATAGCTTTAAAATCTAATTCAAATAATTTTCTTCATGAGAAATTAAAAATTGCCAATTTAATCAAAAATATTGAACCTACAAAAGTTAAACGTCAAACAAGAAATGCAATAAAAAAGACGATAGAAGATAATAACCTAACAGTTACAAAATCTGATAAAGGGAACACAACTGTCATTTTGACGACTGAAAATTACAATTCCAAAATATATAACTTAATAGAATCTATCCATGTAAAAGTTCTTAAAGCAGACCCAACAAAAAAGTTTTCTAATAATGTAAGGGATATTGTTAATAATTCAAATTATCTTTTAAGTGATTACGAAAAGAGGTCTATCATACATAACAATCCTCATTGTCCACAATTATATGGAACCGTTAAATTACATAAAATAACGAAACCAATTAGACATGTAGTTTCTTATGGTAATGCTCCTAATAATATATTGGCAAAGAAGCTCAACAATATACCCAATAGTTACGGATATAAATCTCAGAACTCAATTAGAAATTCAATAGAACTAATCAAAAAGTTGAAAGCAATTCACTTGCACTTGCAAGATAACTATAAACTTATTTCGTTCGATGAAACTAATATGTTCACTAAAATTCCTCCTAAAGAATGTCTAATACTTGTAAGAAAATTACTAGAAGATAAAAATATTAATCCAGAAATAATATCAGATATACTTAATTTATTTGATGTATGCATTAATCAGAATTATTTCACTTTTGACAATAAAATTTATATTCAAAAAGAAGGTTTACCACTGGGAAGCTCTATATCACCTATTTTGACAAATATTTTTATGGACAATTTAGAAAGAAAGATCTTTGAAAGTAATATTTCGAAAAATGTTTTATTTTGGTATAGATATGTAGATGACATATTAGCTTTTTTGTGGGTAGTGAACGACAATTAGATGTATTTTTCAACCACATCAATAATTTACATCCAAAAATTAAATTTACATTAGAAATTGAAGAAAATAGCTCAATCAATTCTCTTTATTTAAAAATTCAAAGAGTTAATAATGTACTTGATTATTCAATTTACCGAAAACCAGCACAGACTGATGTGACAATTCCATTCAATTCCAATCACCCTATGTCACACAGACTAGCGACATATAATTCAATGATACATAGAGCTTTTTTAGTTCCCATAAACAAATGTAATTTTGATAGAGAGATTAATACAATTAGAAAAATAGCAACATCCAACGGTTATCCATTAGATATGATAAATAAGTTAATTAGTAAAAAAGAGGAAAAAGCGGCATTACAACTAATATTTCCTAAACAAGCTGATGAAATAAAAACTTATAAAACCATCACATATGCAGGAAATATTTCTAATAATATTTCAAAGATAATATCTTCAGCAACGAATACAACAGTTTCTTTTAAAACAGAAAGTAACGTTGGTACAAAATTGTTAAATGTAAAAACAAAAATACCACTATTAAAGAAGTCAGGTATATATAAACTCAAATGTCCAGAATGTAATGCTGTCTATTTGGGTCGGACCCTCAGGAATTTTGAAATCCGATACAGTGAACACTTACGAGCATACAGATTAAAACAACCAGATAAATCCCACTACGCAAAACATCTACTTGATACCAATCATTCTATAACACCTAACACAAAACTAGAAGTACTGCATATTTGTGAAAAGAAACAAGAACTGGATTTCCTTGAAGAATTGGAAATTAGAAGACATTTCAGAAACCCACAATATGAAGTTGTCAATGAACAGTTGAATCTAGGGAGTTCTCCACTAATAAAATGTCTTCTTAAGTGATAATTGTAAAGATCAGCAGGTATAGTTTTCCTGGTTTTCTATATCATTGCACAGCTATACTGATCTTAATTGGAAAAATGATATCACCATAGGGCTAATAATATCTAAGCTCCAATATTTGTAATATCACATCTTCTTCTTTTTTCTATAAACATATATTAAGTCAATCACAAGTTAGGTCACTTCTTGGTCTAGCCAAAAATAACTACTACCATCAGGTAGGCATCAAATGAAATGTAACTTCTGTCATTCTGACGATGATATTGATTTATCGAAACAATTGTCAATTTTTTAGAATTTTCAACAGTTTTTATTATATTGTGGTATTAACTAGAAACCGTGAGTTTCATTTAAAACACTAATATGAGTAGATTCCACGAAGTAAGGGTCGATACAGTTAATTTCAGGGTAAGAATTTTTCAATATATCCTTGTGTATAAGAAATTCTCTTCTTTAATCTCGTACTCAATTTCTCAATGACACAAGTGGAAAAAGTTTGACACTTACCCCTCATAAAATATTTTTCCATGTTCGTTGATCGCTCTTTTCGAGCTGAATTCTATAATTCCATTCTAACTCTAGTAATTAATAAAATTTAATTTTCGTTTCTCACATCCTTTTTTATATAAGTAAAAGAGTTAAACCTTTTACAGTTGTTTAACATTGTTCCATCTCAACGGTAACTATTTAGTTAATTTTTGGAAGCATTTAGCATAGTTCGGCGCGTGCCAACTAGATTTTGTAACTTCTGTCATTCTGACGATGATATTGATTTATCGAAACAATTGTCAATTTTTTAGAATTTTCAATAATTTTTATTATATTGTGGAATTAACTAGAAAACCGTGAGTTTCATTTAAAACACTATTATGAGCAGATTCCACAAAGTAAGGGTCGAGACAGTTAATTTACATACTTTTTATTTTCAAAAACCAAATTTGAATTAACAAATCCCAAGGGTTTAAAAGTAACACCAACATAATCTTTCAATGATAAATCATTCTTTTCGAATTTTTTAGTTGAAAAATGTTTTTGGTATAATTTTTTAGATATTGCGGCATGAGCAAAACCGGAATCAGCCTCAAAAGTCATTGGTATATTTTCAACAAGCATATTTACGAAAACAGGTTCAATATTTCCATTCTTATCAATATTGTCGCTTAAATTACCAAAATTTAACAAAGAATTATCAAAATTTCCGCCACTGGTTTATTCAAATAAATTAAAAATTTACTGTAGTATCGACTTCATTATCTACTTCCAAATCACTCAAATATTTATGTGAAACTTTTTTGCACTGAGTAGCTAAATGGCCTCTCACACCACATTTATGGCAATTGCAATTTTTATACTGTTAACCTAAAATATTCAAAATAGGAAGAAACGGTTATAATAATTCCACGATCTGATTTTAATTCGTACTTTTTCCACACACAGTATACGGAGACATTTATTTCCCCAGTTTTCAACTGCTAACAAAATTATTATTTTGCGGTAAGAGCGGAGTCGAATAATAAACTTGCAGAATCGGATATTCGAAAAGTGTCCAATGAAAAGTAGAATTTCTCTTATCGCGCTTCGTTTCGTGTTCCCATTCCTTACATTTTGAGTCAAAGGGTCAACTAGAAGTCTTTTTTATCACGTTTTCATAAAATATCACCCGCACATTTTGCGTTAAAAGAGGACCGCTTTATCACTCACATAAAGTGCAAGGAAAAATGGAAAAGTAGTAAATATAAAAATGTTACCCAATGGAGATGGCAACTTTATGTTTTCGGTAGCAAGATCAATAAATTTATTACTGTTATTAAAATATCAAATGAGAAAATTAACGACGCTAGTTGATCAGAATAGGGAAATAACGACCTGTTATCTCGATATTTTCAATAAGTAAAGCTTCGTGGTCGTAAAGAAACAATAGGGAAAACCTTCTGAATTTTTAACTGACTTTTTATTTTTATCATTCTTGTCAGTCAATCTGACAATATTTCAAAGAAATAACAAAGTATACAAAGTGAAACTGTAACTTCATCAATTCTTTCATTCTGCCGCCAAGGAAAATCTCTACTCTGGCAGAATAAACTTATAAGTTCATCGTTTTTGTTTACTCATCATTTCCTGACGATATTGGTTGAATTAGGTGTTCGAATAAATTCTGGTCATCTTTGTTGTAGCAGAATAGGGGTTGTTGTGTAAATTTCAACGTCAGATCCAGGTCTGTTCACTCCTAATTCACCTACTATTTGAGATATACAATAATCTCATGCCAAGTAAAACTCGCAGGCTAGTAATCTGAAAACTTTGTTAATACAATAAATAATAATCAAACAACTGATAGATGCATCAAATCATACAATTAATCATGGCGGTATTGTTACGTCAATTTTGCGTGCTGTACGTTAAACAGTTATTACATAGGAAAGCATAGAACATAAAAACGAAATATGGGTACGAAGTTACTATATCACTTAATAATAAAAAAATTATTTCTTCGTAGCTCTTGCAAGGGTGTATGGATGCCTGGAGATGATAGAACCCCATAAATAATTACCTCTCCCCATGTATCCAGCACATACAGTATATTAAGTATTAAGAACGGTAAGGGTTGTTTACCGGCCGACAGCAATGTTTGGAGGCTGAGAGTAGCGAAGCCTCCAATTTTGCTGGAGACCGGTAAAACCCTTAACGTTCGAGATGCTTATACCATTTTTTGCGCGATCGTATTGAAATAAAATTCAAATAAAATAAATTTAATTTTTTCGAAATGAACGAAAAGTGAAAAGTGACATTTATACCTCTCGATCAGTTTAAAATATATTTGCATTTTGGTATAAAGTAGGCAGTTGCCAACTTGCCAATGATATCATTTAATAATCGTTGGGCAGTTGCTAAGTGTTTCCAAGATATTATTTATCAACAAACAAATGTATTTACTGTGAAAGTCTATACTTTGAACTCGATATTTTCGATTAATTTACTAATATAAAATAAGTGAGAGTGATACTGAAGTAGAAAAAGCGTGGCAAATAGGATGAGAAGCAATAATCCCAGAAAAATCCAGGAATCGCTATGAAATAATATATTATTTAGGACCACTTGAATGTATGTAGGGCTAAGACGTCGGTAAGTAGTTTACTTACCGACGTCCGAACGGTAAGTAAATCACTTACCAACGTGTTGGACTTAGAAACCAGTAAACACAACCTACCGTCCTGACAACCGATGCTGTAAATAAACAAAAAAGATCGATCGCGCAAAAAATAATTGATTAGGTATCTAATTCATTTAACTAGGTAAATTGAAGAAATAAGTGTTGCGCAAAGTGTAGAAAATATCCAACGTTCATAAAACAATCATTGTTTTAGATAATAATAAGTGAAATTTCCCACGAAGGGGGTACTTATCGTTAAATTGAAGAAATGGAGACGGTAGGATATAGCCTCCACAAGTTGCACTGGAGAACAGCTGTATATTTTAGCACCCGATTACTTTTCATCCATTAGTCTAATAGTAGTTGCAATAAATCCATACTCGTATTATAATTTAGCCTTGTAATCACCCCGGAATAAAAACGCCTGGAGAAAGAAAAATGCATTGTGCTAACCTTCAAGTTAAAATTCACAAATACTGACCTCTCGCACAGTAAGCTTTATTGCCAGAGACGTTTGCTTTAGTTCTCCTTTAATCCCAACCATTTATATACATATACACGTGTGCACAATTTTGTATAACCACAATATCCCAAATTTTCAAGAAATATTTAATAGATCTGCATACAGTAATCAAACTTAGTATTAAAAATATTTTTTTATCAGTAGTAGGAGAACTAACAATCATTTCGCTTAACACAAAACCCAAATTTCAATTCTTCACTCGTAGTCGCTTTACGCATGTTTGTTACCACCGAACAATTAAGAAAATGTTTGGTACCAATTTCTCCAAGTTTCCTTGGCTGAGACCAAGATTACGTATTATTATTTGAAACGATACTGGGCGATAAACAATTAAGACGTATGCGAACGGCACTCTTGTTTTGGTTGGAGAGCTAAGAGTTGTGGCTTCATTTTAGGAACGTTAATCAACCGTTAAGGTAATTAAAGGGCGCCAGAAATTTTAATTCACAGGAAAAATTTCAAAAACTGCGATAAGCGAGAGAAATTATAAAACAGGTATTTTCGGTAATGTGTCTGTGGAGGTTAGGGAAGTACTCACTAAACCGCGGTTTATTATGTTAACCAGTTTATTAACATGTTTGACCAGCGTCAGTGAACAGAACATCAAAAAATTAACAATATGGGTACATGCATAACCTGGTACCGCAAACAAAATTAATATATACATAAAAACAATAAAATAAATTATCACTGAACACTACACGGTAATTGTTCGAGGAATAAATCGTCTGCAAGGAACAAGAAATATACAAATTAAAATCATATAAACACACAAACGATAAATGTCGCAGAGTTTGCGAACTCAAAAATTAGTTTATTAACGAGATTTTTTCCCGTTTATTCAAAAAAGAAAATGTAGGATATGATATTACTGAATTATATGAAAACAAAAAAACACATAGGCTTTGTGAAAGTTACGTCAATATAAGTGATCGGAAAATAATTTAATCTAGATTTGACGTGCACGCCGAATTTCTTAACTGTAATAAATACGAATACCTAAAAGATAATTTTATGGTAGAAAATTTCAGAACAACTGGAACAACTGGAACGCGACACACATAATGTTTAATAAAACAATACGAAGCCAAAACAGAATAGAGAAATAAAAAACATCTTACTGGGTCAAAGCGAAATAATTGTTTTGAATACAATTATTTCGATAACAAAAACTATCACGATTCAAAAAACAAAAGCTGTTTTTTGCAACTCGACGAAAACCCCAAAACCGAAGTCGGGGGAAAACAAAAAAAGGAGTGTACACAGACCAGCAGGGGGCAGTGAGTGTGTACCGGGGGACGATCACGCGAAGGGAAAGGTTTTCCCCTGCCACGGTGAACGGTACTAGTTTTTTTTAGTGTTAGCGGTACGAGTGGTAAAACTTACCCTCTACGCTAATTGCCTTTCGACATAGCACGATTCCGTTTATTGGCACGACTCGCGGTGAACAAGCAGATAGTAAAAAAAATCAAGAAAATTCCCGGCGAGACGGAGGACGTTTGTCAAGCAGTAAGTTTTGAATTAAATTCAGATTGGGATAATTTTTACTAGTGATATATTTACTCGTTATTGGTCGAGCTGGATTCTGAACTTGAGTGTATAGGTCAATTGCTATATACAAAGTGTAGCGATAGCAAATATATTTATTAGATTTTTTTTTATTTGATTGTTGATTTTTTTAAAGAGACGGGACATAGCTGTTCACTCTCAGATTAAGTTTATCGTCCTGACAAATATATAATTTACCGTGTGTACTGGAATAATTAAGATTTTGCCGAGAGGCCGGAGCGTATGTTTTCCATATTTTCGCGGGTTTCAGCGGAATTGCGCTGATAAGTCAATCTATTATAGAGAAATATTGTTATCAGTCTTTTGTTCAGCCGTAAATTATAAATTTAAACTCTTTCTTATTTTGCCAGCGTAACGCATAAATTTATCGTAGGTAATTATATTACTGGGGACTTTCGCAACTTGTAACGCCAGTGTCGATAAATAATTTAAATTGTTTTCCTTAGCTCATCAGAATTTTTCCTTATAGAACAAAAATTTTACTTTCGTTCCCTGAAGGTCAATGACGACCTAACGGTGTAAAATGAATCATTGTTGCAGATAAAGGTATTTACACGTGATAGTTATTTATTTTTCTCGACACCGGAGAATAGAAGGATTGAGAAACAAATATAGCAAACATACGCCTTTCACGCATTTTTTTTAATAAAAAGACCAAGCCGATAAGAGGGCTAGTTTTGCCGCACCACCGAACAAACGAGAACTCTGTTCATAAATTTGATTTTGTTTTTATAATTGTAGGATATACAGGAGTAGGTTTGATAATAAACCAATTTTAGATAAATATGTATAGGTAGAGTTATACCAGGGAATTGGGATTAATTTAATCATACGGGATTGTAGTTTAATTTTAAATATATATGTATAGCTGTATATGAGGATTTGGAGAGATTATTTTATTATAGATTTTTTTTGTATAACGTGGAGGTTCTACATTATTTTTCCTATCACCCCTACTCCAAAAATTTCCCCCTCTGGAAGTGTAATAATCGTGGACGTGTGACCCAGACGAGGAGGACAAACCCTGTCCTGGCAAAGGAAGTTTCATCCGTTTTAAGACCAGGCGAACCTAGCAAAAACCAAACGGACTGGATTGCCTTACACGCTCAGCCGCGCACTGGAGGCGGAATTTGGTGGAATCGAAAGTAGGGATACTTTTTGGCATTTCGATCAAGTTATCTTACATATCTGGAATTAAAGATTACAGTGAACTGGTGACAGATTTTATTTGAGTGGTGACAGCAGATTTAATTAGGGGTATACAAGTTATAACACTTTAATTTTGATTAATACAACGAAGTGTTAGTATATTTCGTTACATAACGGTTATTCTATAAAGCATAAACAGAAGTTCTCTAAAACAATGGCAATATTAATAATAAATAAACTCGTTATCATAATAAAATAGTTCTGATACCGTATGATTCTTTCGCTAATGAAATGGCGCGACACTGAATTGGTCTTTTCACCATCGTCTAAGGAATGGTGCGATTAACTCCAGGTTAGAGAGATACTAAATAATAATTTACGACACCTGAGTTCAACAGTCTCCAGCCAATCACCACAATACTATTCAGGTGAAGACACTTGCATCAACGCCGGAGGCGTGGTTTCTCGATTAGGTCGATTTAAAAATTTAGGATAAAACTTGTAATAAGTAATCTACCCTCACCGCGTGATGGAACGAATCACAGATACTCGGTATTCTTCGGTAACTTAATGTCGGTGATAAGCACAATACACAGATACTCCGATAATTTTAATTCGCCGACTCAGCTCAGGAAATATCGATAATTTGGTACGATACGATACGATAACTTAATCTTAATAGCGATAAATACGACACGTAAGTAGAGTTTACACTCCCGGAACTTTACAACTGCGTTTGTCAAGTATTCGTCGCAGACTCCTCTCGTGACGAGATTTTTGGGGATAGACAGACTTCTTTTTTTAGAAATTCTTTCCGAAAAATAACTGTAAGATTAGTTCTAAAAAAACCATATAAAAAGAATCAGGCCGTACATGCACAAATTACGCTGTCTACCCAGATATTAAAAACTATCGTGTGCACATCGCACCTTTTTTAAGAGGCGATATTAAAACTTTTGTACATTCAATTGTTACTTTGTTCAATTGAAAGTCAAGATTGAGGCGTAACAAACCTTTTCGGCGTTCAGAGATATATTGTTCCTAATTTTTCTTATGTTTATTGGTCATCTGAAAAGATATTCTACACAGTTCGAAGAAAATATTGTTACGCCAGGGCCGTACTGGGATAGAAATCATTGGATTTCGCAGGGCGAAATATAGGGAAAATAAAAACGTTACATGTTTTTATTGATAAGGTATTTGTAAAACACAACTAGTTCAATTTTTTTCTTCTACTGATGTAAATTATATCGAATGTCCCAATTAATTAAATGAAAGTGATAGAATGTATTTCTGATATACTTAAATTTATTAATGTGAGATCATAGGATTATTACTAAACATGAAACATGTTAGTTCGTAACAGTACAAAGCGTCATTGTATTATTCAATACGCAAAAATTAACCAGTACCTCTTAGAAAAATAAATAATTTCGAGCACAATCTGACAACCTCGTAAACTAGTGCTTCAATTCGGCAGCGCGTCAATGGATGTTCAATATAATTTAAATAATAATATAAGTTATGATTGTTACCAGATTTCTCCTGTCACTTATTTGCACTGATATTACTTGAATTGTTGATTTCATACTTGCAATAAATTATACAAACGAAAGAGCAACCAAGAATATTTAAAGTTCACAAACACTCATTTTTCACCAACCTTTCATGTCATAGGTACTGTTAGTTTTACCGGTACTACCAGAGCTCGATCGTAAGCAAACCAATCCGGAGTGATCTTACCTTATATGGTTGAAAAGCTGCATAGCGGCTATGTTGAGATTGCGAAAGCAAAGCGGTTGGAAATCAGATAACAATATAGTCAAAGGACGTGAATTCAATATCGCCTCGATTTCTGCGAGATTGGTTGCAAGCTCTTCAAATGTTAAAGTTACATTTTTCATTATGCGTTTCAGATGACACTTTGTCGATTTTATTCCCGCTTCCCAAATACCTCCAAAATTAGGTAGGTATATACTTCCAAGAAATACCTCAATCATTAAAAGCTTCTTGAAGAGATGTTTGATTATTTAAGATAAATTTGGCTAGCTCTTGCAATTCAGATCGAGCTCCTACAAATTTACTGCCATTACCTGAAAGCATCTGAGAAAGTTTACCGAGTCTCGCACAAAATCTACGAAAAGTAGCAATAGAAGCTTCTGAAGTTAAGTCATTCACGAATTCCAAACGTACTGCCTTTCTAGAAAGGCAAATAAATAGACATATATATGCTTTACATGATTAAGCTCCGCGTCCCTTACGATCTTTTATCATGTTGGGTCCAGCATAGTCCACACCAGTTACTGCAAAAGGTAATGTAGGGCTCAACCTTGATTTTGGTTACCCATGATAGGGTTATTTTGTGAAGGATTGATTCTAAAATAGTCTATGCAGGAGTATACAGAATTCCTTGCTGAATCACGACCACAAAGGGGCCAACATCGATTTCTGATGGAAGCTAACAGCAGTTGAAGACCAGCATGAAAGAGTTTAAAATGTTCATGTTTGAATATAAGTTTGGTCAAATGATGTTTGTCTGGGAGCAACATCGGATATTTGATGTATCAGGCATTCTGCAAATTTTCGTACTATTTATTTATAATTGCAAAACCATTTTTCCTACAATGATACACGGACCTAGGAGACCTTAAAGGTCGAAAATCTGTGAGATGTCTGCCAGAACAGATCTTTTGGTTACTGTTTGATCTAGTTTACTTGTCCGTATGTTATATTTTAAGGTATCATTTTCACAATCCGAGTATAATCATAAAGTTTTCATACCTTCTCCATCTTGGTTTGGACATACTGTAAAATATATTCACTATTAGAGGCCCATTAATGAAGTGAAAAATAACCGCCTGATAAGATAGTTTGAACTCCGTTAATTAATTTTTGTACACATTGAACAGAATCAGAACCTGTGAAAATGTTATACACGTAAAGGTCCGAAGCCACGACTTTGGATGCTTTAGGAAACTTCTAATGATAATTCTTTTAAACATCGTATCGCTAACCAAAGTACAGCGGCAGTTCCATATGTGACAGTATTTAGTTCAAACACTTTACTTCCATCGGGGCTTCGTTCAAGATGAGTGAGTATGCAGAGTGGTTCCGAATTTCGAACCAAGACGAGGAATTAAACCTCCAAAAGTATTTACAAATATATGAGACGGATATTTAAATGGAATATTTAAAATTTTTATATGCAGGTATGTAGTTTTAGTGTTATGTAATTGAATGCGTTCAATTTTAGATTTCATATTTGTGAGAAAACTTATTTAATAAAGCAATCTTTCCTGATAATTCTACCAGTAGTTACTGCCAACGATAAAAGGAAGTTGGTAGCGGTTACTGTCACTGAGAATTAATTAATTGATTGTCAAGGTATTTTTTAAGGATATGAAACACAAGTTTGCATTGCAAAGAACATGCACACATAAAGAACATTTAATAAAAGAAATAAACAGCGCAAGAACATCATAAGAAGCAATCTCAAAATTAACAGACCTTAATAAAGAACAAAAAGAAGATAATTCTATTTTATTTTTCTCTGGTGAAAATAATCTGCTTAGTTCTCTTACTACTATTGCCGTGGAATGGGCCAGTAATTAATTACAAAAATTCATGTTTTCCCATTGAAAAATCTGATTGAATTGTACATCTTACAAAACACAATAATCCAATAAACTATATTTTACTGCTTGAAACTCCGAGTGAAAAAGTTGAATTTCAACTTACACAATTATGATTTGGAAAGTTCAGACATTTTACGAAACGAAATCACAATGGACTTAAATGGAATGAAGTTTTGCCCGATAATAGCTTCGATTAGAAAAGTTCCAGCGACGATGCCAACAAACAAATCGAAAAACAATTAGGACTTATTTATTGAATAAGTGACAAAAGCTTAGTAAAGTTGAGCTTACCTTCATTTTGTATGGCACTGCAAACATTTTATTCGTCAGCTTTGGACTTCGAGAAGTATCTGCGAAAATTTTATAAAGATCTGAAGTTAAGTTTGGAAGTTACAGGGTGAAACAGATTTTTTTTAATTTCAAAACAAGGGTAAAAAAATTCGTGTTGAGTTGTTCATATTGTCTTTTTATATTTTCGACTTTCTTGTCTATAATAAGTATAAACCGTAACGGAGTTAAATTCCCCTTGCTTTATTTCTCTGTCTATTATAAACTCCTCTGATGTTTGCCCTGTAATTTGTATTATATCCCTTACTATCTTACTTGTGCTTCTTATAACCTGTACTAGACCTTTAAAGTATTTTCATTACTTCTAGGGTTCTGGTGCACTTCGCGACCCTCGGAATTTTATGTTAATTTCAATGTTGTTTGATAGCTTACCTTAAATAAAGCAGATTAGAACAAACATTTCGCTGGATCATTCAGTAATTACTTTAAAAATCACGAATTTAGTTCGAAAAATGGTACTTTTTCAACACTAGTTAATGCTATTTTACGATAAATATTTTCACATTAAATAGTAAAGGTTATTATCTTGTCTGTGACACAAAAAAACCGTAAGAAAATACTTAAAATTGCCAATTTTTAAAAATATTCTTAGGCATAATTATTTTCACTTGACACTTATAGGTTATAAAATTACACACTAAAATCTTATGTCTAGGTAGCCAGAGTCACAGATTAGGATGGTTGTCAGTGATCAGGTGAGTTTTAGCGGCGTTGTTAAATGGTCTTTATTTTCTTTCAGTTGAATTAATTTTGTGTTGTAATAGATATATGATATATTATAAAAATATAAAAGTATTTGCATCTATACTTAATAATGAAATTAGAAATAATAAATATCCTTAGAATGTACTATTTATTTTGGATTTGTTTTAAATCTTACATTAAATAAAAGAGATTAAAACAAACTTTTCTGCTGGACCACATAGTCTTTTTCTTTTATTACGAATTTTAGTTCAGAATAATATAGGTTATTTGTTCAATGCTAACAAACGCAATTCTATTACCTATACATATTTCCAGGGCCGGCGGAAGGCCCGTGCGAACGGGGCGCCAACATCTAGGAGCGCCAAATAAAGAGACAGTTAATAAAAAACTGGCAAGAACTAAAAGTGTCTAATATAAAAAAATATGAGTAATAAACTAGAGCACAAGAAAATGTGTGAAATTATTTATTATCCAGAATAAATTAAGTGCATAATATATCAATCAGTTCATTTACTTACGATGTATTGTGCCTTACCGAGTGTGAACAGACGAGCGGTATTATTTTATTGACAAAGAAAGGCGTCATCGCCGCGCCGGTCGGTCAGAAGATAAGCAAGCCCAAGCGCTGTTATTTTATTGGGGAATGAAAGGCGCCGCCAGTCGCCACCGCTCCACCTGCAGGTAATAAATATTTTTTGTTTTGTCTAGCCGGTATCAGGGTAGTGTTTTCAAATTCAAAAAGAAATAATTAGTTGCTACCTACTGTGTGTTACAGCAGTGTTAATCTGACTATGTTGAGCATAGAATTTGATCAAACGATGAATATTAATATTGACAATATTCTTAAGGATTTTTCGCAAACTAAAGCCAGAAAAATTGAATTTAGTTTGTATTTAGTTGAATAATATAATTTTTATGCTTTTTTGAGAAAATATTTTTATTATGTTTATTTTTATAATATAATGTTTTAGATGTTTATAAGTGTCATTATTAGTTTTTTTAATATTTAATATATAATTTTCTTCTGTTCTTTTGTATTTTAATTTAAACACGATTCACGATTATGAAAGTGAATATAGTAACGTATTCGTTTTTCTTGGAGTACTTTTATTTTAACTTTGTAAATTGATTCCATATAACAGTTATTACAAAACAAAATTTTTAAAATATGTGTTTCATCAAATTGAGGGGGGAGGGGGCGGAAAATTTGCCTTTCGCACGGGCGTTAAACTAGCCTCTCGCCGTCCCTGCATATTTCCCTTCATATTTTAGAGTATATGACTTTGAAATGAATCAACATAGACATAGATATTATACAGTTCACCTTTTCCAAAAGAATTGTGGAATTCTGCTACAGAGCTGCCAGAAGGACAGTCTGTTAATGGGATTCTGGGAGATATCTTCTTCAGAGAAAGAGGTGCGAGTAGCGCCAATGAGAAAATGACCTGGGGTAAATGGCTGAAAGTCATTTGCGTCGTTAAATAAGAGTTATAGAGGTCTAGAATTCAGGATTACCTCTTTTTGTGCAATCACGGTATTGAATTCTCCAATAGAGAGAGTATAAGTACTTACAATGCGGTATAGGTGGTATTTGGTACTCTTGATTGAGGATTCCCATATTCCACCCAAATGTGGAGAACGTGGCGGAATATTTTTCCATTCAATAACGGTGAGCGACAGGAAGTTTTTAATAGAATCAGAGGTAGACTTTATTATGAGAAATTCATGAAGCTCTTTGAGTTGATTCTTAGCCTCAAGAAAGTTTGTGGCGTTGCCACTGAATGAAACCTGAGGGTTACATCTTTTTACAATGAAACGTTTCAATGCTACAATAAAGGCATCAACGGAAAGGCTGGAAACTAGTTTTATGAGGATGACTTTAGTGGCCATGCAAACAAACTAAACTATTCAGCACTTGGTGATAGGGGTGTAATAAATGAAGACCTTGTTGTACACTCTTATGATGACCCTATTGTAATACTTTGGCCCTCTAACGTGATAGATTTGACCCCTTATATACCGGGTCCGCTGTCACCAGTCTAACAAATGCTGTCATCAACTCTTTGCTTAAATATGCAGCCGAGCGTGTAAGGCAAATCCAGTCCAATTTAGGCTGGGAACGCCTGGTCTTAAAACGGTTTGGTTTCCTTCGCCAGGACAGGATTGTTCTCTCAGTTCGTCCTCGTATCCACTATGTATACACACTCTAGGGAAATTTTGGGGTAGGATTATGAAGTATGGGGAAACTACAAAGTTGTATGAAAAAATATAATGAAACTTTCTCTGTATATGTATATATATATATTAAGCCAGTCCTCTAGTATAGATAAATATTCATATATTAGATTGAATTAAAAAGGAATTTTTTTTGTATATACGTATGGTGTATCATTAGACACTACCTAATTAAGAACAAAATTTAACATAAAACGAATGAATGACTTAAGCAAATGTATTATAAAATATTGAGTACATCAATTTAAGAAATGGATTAAGGATAAGGAATAGAATGGTAATGATAATATAGAAATTAATTCTTAAGAAAATGTTACCTTCACAAATAAATCCTAAGGTCAAGTCAATGTCAACAATTTTCATTAAAATCAATCTGAACGCTGCTATGTCCACACTTGAATCAGGAAAAGGATGTTAATTTGTTCAAAACCTAAAATAATAAGAATTAATAATCAAATCACTAATTTATTAACGATATGCAAATACAATAAAAAGTTGCAATTTGAAAAAAGTGATTTATAAAAATAAAACTGTATGAAATATGACATTCGGAATAAGAGCCATATTGTATGTCATAGAAATCTAGTAATCAAATCGAAATCAATGAAGGAAGTGATTGAATCTAGTTATAATATTGCCAACCTAAATTCAATGAGTTGGAAGTTAATATAAAACAGAGAATGTAAATTTGAAATTAAGTTAGAGTTTATATAAAGCGAAATTAGTGCTAATTAAAGAATTAAAAAATAAACAGTTCCATATATATAAATCATAAATTTAGATTGTAGAAATTGTATATTAATTGTAAACAAATTTACTAAAAAAAAAAGGAATTACAAGGATTGAAACCATTGTAAGACATGTGAAAGACTATTAATATATTCTATAAGATATTGTTAAACCATTTATACAAGTGATTTCACTCTCCAAGACTATTTTAATTGAAGAATTCAGTATTTCCATAAAAAAACATTATCATTGACAATTGTTGAATAAAATAACAGATTAGGAGGCTGTGTTTTAGAGATTGTAAAAATGTTGTTGATTTTTTAAAAAAAAGAGAGTCGAGAGTTAGTTGGGGAATGAGGAACTGGGATGTAATTTTCTGAGAAGGTTTTTGTAAAAACTTTAAAGTAAAAGTTATAATTTTAAATCTAAATCAATAAAAAATTCATGATATTAATGTCGATTAACCCCTGTGAAAAAGTGAAACGTGCCGAACGAGTATTTCTTGGGTAAGGAATACCTAAGAAAAGAGACGAGATGTTGCAGGTCCACCACGCCGAGAATGGAATATAAGGTCTGTGTTATTTGAGTTTTTTTAATTTGGAATTCCAAACAAACAAAGAAAAGTGAACTTTTGAAATTAATTTGAACATTTAAAATTGAATAATCTAAAATTGGCCAAAGAAACTTTAAAATAATCAATACCAAATTTTATCCATGGATAATTAAAGAACTCTAATTTTCTGCAACAATAATTTTAGATATTAAATATGTACTTACTTGTAAAAAGTTTTTCGTTTGTAAAATAATCAAAGTTCACACTACTCATAAATGCTTTTCCAATCTTAATTTCCGCTTTGCATGCTAACCTATTCTTATAACTATCAAACACACACTTAATTCACAACTTGAATTATATATGTAACTGTTTAATATAAGTTTTCAACCATATGATTCTAAATGCACTAAATTGATGCACATTGAACTGTGAAACGTCTGCATCCTCCATGTTAACTGCATACTATAATTTTGTGACGACGAGAAACGTTGTACCGGAAGAGTTGCTCCGTTGCGCCGAAGCAGCTACTATAAGCGTTCAGTGCGCATGACGATCAAAGAATACAGAGGAGGTTCAGGAATATTTGTGTGTGTAAAATTTTGAAGATTTCATCAACAATTTATTAAAATATTTTTATTTAAGTGTTGGTATTTTTTTTTATTCCAGTCAATGTCCATAACACTTTTCACGAACATGGTTTAAATCATTCATTCGATTATCCTATCACGAAATCATAATAAGTAAATGTTCATATATGTAAAAAATTTTTCTAATAGGTGTCCAGGACTCAAAGAGAGAAGTCTCATGCTTCCGACTACAGTATAAAATTTAAACAATTAAAAATTTTCATATAATTATATAGGGCTAGCCGAAGGTAAAAACGGGTAAATAAAGTTAAATCATATAAGTATAAATATTAAAATATAAAACATATCCACTATAATATATATATATATATATATATATATATATATATATATATATAAATAAAATCCCAATATCAGAACAAGTTATCAAATTTCCCCACTTTAAAAGTAACTATACACTTATCTATAAATTGTACATACTAAATTATTCGCTGACTAACAACAAAACAAATATAATATCCCTCACCATGAAATAGAACAAAATTATTACCCACTTATCATTTAATATGTTTAACGTGTGCGAGGGGCGTACGATTTAACCCTTATTTCGAAATTCCCCCGCCTTGTTGCGAGAAATACTTATTTTGCTCTTGAAGCAATACTATACAAAACGACTGTAATTTCGAGTCATTGCACCTTGTATCAACAGAAAGTGAAATCAGAGTCGTTAACAGGAATTCTGCTGATCTATGAGTAATAAATGTTTATCCACAATCTCCTTCAGTGCGTAAGTGCCGAGTTGCAAATTTTCAGGTCTTTGAATAACCTATAATATTTATTTATTTTACTTAATATGAATGAAATTACCTAACCACGTCTGAAATAATTAGCTTTTATTTATCGTAGCGAAATTTCACTGGAAATGGGACTTCAAGGAGACAAAATCGTACGCTCCGGGCCCGTGTTACTAGGTACAAATGAATCTCGATTTAACCCTTGTTTATTTTCTATCTACGGAAGCGAATTATGTGGCGTAAAACAATAATCAAATAAATAGTGCCTAACTCCCGTCGATTATATGCACCCTACAGAAAGCGAAATGTACCTACAATTTTGGAGAGGACCTTACTCTGCCATCACACACGATAAACTCATATCTTATATAACGAGCGGTGCCCAACTTGTGAGCCTGGACTTGCAGTACCTAATTGAAACCTGCCAACTTGTCAAATCCCCGTGAAAGAATAAATAATGAAATAAATATACTGTTATAGCTTCTACCTATGTATATAGTTATGTTATAAATACCAAGTTTAGAACCAGCGTACAATGATAAAACGAATAAATTTCTCCTCAAGAATAAAAAACTTGAAGCTCAACTTGTTTAAAAACTTACCGCGTTGGAAACTCCCTTTCTCCGGTCTTCGATTACTGCCTGCGTTCACTATCTTTCTAGAAACCGCAGGTAACGCTAGTAACCGGTATCGAGCTATGTTGAACTTCGAGTAGAGGGCGAGTCTTCCCGTTTTGTGTCAGCGACGGGGGACAGTGTTCACCGTCAAGGACATCTAAGTATCCCTTTTACACCCTGACACAACGGAGAAAAACTTCTTCCCCTGAAGCCGCCAATACCAAGAAAACTGATACCCGTTACAGTGATAGGGAAAGGATTTTCTCCTTCGCGCTTTTCCCCCAACACTGTCTGTCGCTCCGACTGCTCTGTACTTGGTTTTTACTATCCCCCCGAATTAGGTTTGGGTTTTTTTGTTGAATTGCAAAAATCCATTTTTTGTTTTGAAGCGACCTCAATTTTTCGTTATTAACTAGTTGTATACAAAAGAATTATTTAATTTTGACCTAGTAAAATGTTTTATTTGTTTCAAAGCTGTTATGGTTCTGTATCATTTTTCTAAACAAAAAGTAGGTCGCATTCCACTTTTTAATTATATTTGAAATAAAATATGTTTTACCGTGTGTTCTGAAAGTTACTAATTTAAATTTTTCTATTTGGTATTCGCGTTTATTACAGGGGCTTTGATAAGAAAGGAGTCTGCGAAAACTACACCTGTTTTTGGAAGATACGTTATTTCTTTGGGAAGATCTGCCATTTTTTTCTGACATAGACTGTAGTCATCCAGCCAATCACAACGTATTTATTATTATTTAACAACCTACCGTAACAAAAGGGATAACAAGGACACACTCTTCTCGCCTAGGGGTCTGTCAAGGAATTTTCAAAGTAGAACAAAAATTATTTGCTGTGCAGTTTGAGCAATAATCTTAACGCTCGTAACGCAGGTGCGTGTTATTTTTTAAATTTATTTCAGTATGTTTATCGGCCAAAATCTAAGTCGAAAATTCGATAAGACGTTCTGCGGTCCTCTTGACCTAAACGCTTGTGTTCGAGGAGCATCATAAGATGTACAGTGTGATTTTGAGAGGGAAGTTGGAAAGAGTGTTACTGCTCAAAAGTAATCAATGCATTAGAAAGTCTTCCCCCTACTCTTATCAGACCTTGCGAGTCAAGAAAATGTTTTAAAGATGAAATATGTTTTTCAATAGGGGGTTGATGACTCATAAGTTCCTCAATTTCTTTTTGAAAGTGCGTTACTTGTATTTGCTTCACGATGAATTCAAGACCTTTGCGTACTTCAGCAGTTGTTAACAGTTTCTTTAATTTCACGAGTAGGATTGCTGGTGTTGTGAATCAATCAAAGCAAATATGTTATACTACGATGCAACCTACTGAAGTTGGAGAGCTTAGAAAATACATGTGTCCATTATAGGGACTCTTCATTGTGGGTTATTAATAGAACTACTTTCCTTTCTTTTGGTAATGAAACAATAATTTTTGAAAGTATATGTGGAGAGAAGTTGATCTCCTGGTGGGCGTAAGAAACATGGGCCATTAAACCATAAATCAGAGGTTTTGTGAGATAACGTTCCCATTGATAACATGTCTGCTGGGTTGTTTTCACTAACTTCATGATGCCTTTCTTAGTTTTTAGTGAGTTTTTGAATCGCGGAGACCCGGTGTGAAACATAAGTCTCACTTAGATAGGGAGTGTGCTATCCCATCCTGGAATCAGACCATAGATGCACAGAGATATTGATAGACGATTTGCGAAGATGTGAGAGATACGACAATCTAGCTGAGCCAGTAATGCCATTCCACATAACTCTAGTCGAGGTACAGTGTGTTTTTAAGCTATTGCATTAGCTTCTATCGCGGGCCTTGAGCGTGGAGGCCGAATCCAGAAATTCCGTACCGAAAATAACCTGACACTTATACGAGGACTGCCCAATAAATGTTGATACTTTTATGACTATACAAGGACTGTCCAATTAATTTTGATTATTTTGTGATAATACGAAGACTGTCGAATACATTTTGATTGTTTTATACTTATACGAGGACTGTTCAATTAGTTTTAATTCTTCTTATACTTATACGAGGACTGCCCAATAAATGTTGATACTTCTATGACTATACGAAGAATGTCCAATGAGTCTGGATTATTTTATGATGATACGAGGACTGTCCAATAAATTTTGATTATTTTATACTTATACGAGGACTGCCCAATAAATTTTAATACTTAAATGATTATGTTATGCTGATACGAGGACTGTCCAATGAGTTTTAATACCTATATACTTGTACGAGGACTATCCAATAATTTTTGATTATTCTATGATGGTACGAGGACTGCCCATTAAATTTTAATACTGATATGATTAAACGAGGACTGTCCAATACATTTTGATTTTTTTATACTTATACGAGGAGTGTCCAATAAATTCCGATTATTTCATACTTATACGAGGACTGCCCAATAAATGTTGATACTTTTATGATTATTCGAGGACTGTCCAATAAGTTTTGATTATTTTATGCTGATACGAGGACTGTCCAATAAATTTTGATTTTTTATACTTATACAAGGATTGCCCAATGAGTTTTGATTATTTTATGCTGATACCGAGACTGTCAAATAAATTTTGATACTTGTATGATTATACGATGACTGTCCAATAAGTTTCGAATATTTTATGCTGATACGAGGACTGTGACAGTATTGAGAAGCAAAACATAAAGAGCTAAAAAAAGAGCTAAAAAGAAAGAGAAATTGTGAACGTCAATGTGTAAAACTCTTTGCAATAGATTTACCGCGGCAGTCTCCGAGTGCTACACTTCTTTTTTTTCTAATGGTGCAATTATGTATTTGCTAGCAATAAGAATGCAGGAAATTGTACCGCCTTGATAGAAAAATCTAACATAAATGTTGCAGCCACAAGCTATATTCGAAGCATCACTAAAACCATGTAGGTCTAATTCTATCACTATTTTAATAGGAGTTAATAGAAATCTGAGGATTTGGTAACTTTTTATGAAAGAGAGACTTTTGGTAAAATCCAATCCTGAATAATGACCAAAGGATCTGATATGGGAGTATCCCAGTCTAGTCTGGATGGCCAGAGTTCTTGCATGAAGGCTTTTCCCAGTACAATTATTATAGAACTGACCAGCCCATGAGTATCGTAGCAGGAGCTCATTGACGACAAAATTTTTTGTTTGGCAAGGGGAAACTATTTGAAGAATGTTTGGTACCGTAATTTGCATAGGGTCTGTTATAAGGTTCCATTTTAAGCCTAAAATTTTACAATGAGATTAGTTTAGATTTAGGTCGAGTTGTTGGGTTGTGGATTACCATATTTGCTGTAAAAAATCTTGAGAGTTGGAGCACCCCTTGTGCAATTGAAATCCGTGTGAAGACAAAATTGAAATAAGTTGTAATTGAAAAAGCTCTTCATAAGAGTCTGTACCTGACAATACGTCATCAACGTACGCTTGTTTAAGTAGTGCTTCGGAGGCTAAAGGAAAACGAGAGTTTCTGTAGGCTATTTCGTTCAGAACACGAGTAGTTAAGAAGGGGGCTGCATTTCGTCTAAAAGATACCGTTTGAAGCTCAATGCATTGAATATTGTTATTCACTGAATCCCTCCACAGAATATTCTGTAGAAACTTCTGGTTTGGATTCAATAATATTTGCCGGTACATTTTTTCTATGTCTCCGGAGACAGCGAATTGATAAGTTCTAAACCTACAAATTATGTCAAACACATCAGGCTGAAATGTGTAGGCTTTAAGTGTTATATCGTTCAAAGATAACCCAGGTGTGGTTTTGCACGAGCAATAAAAAATCACTCTAATTTTAGTAGTAGCACTGTTTTCTCTGATTACGCACAGTTGCGGAGTAAAGTACTTATGCTCAGACAGATGATTTGTTAACGCAAGAGGGACAATGTTAACATGCTTCAGTTGAACGTATTCGTCAATAAACTTTTTATATCGCAAAAAGAGAGAGGGGTTTCTTTGAAATCTACATTCAAGAATGAAAAGCCTTTTGCTAGCGACTTAGAATGAATCTCCTAATTTCAAGTACTTATTGGAAGAGAGGAGAAGTAGGTCGACGAGAAATTTTTCGGTGGGTAATATCTTCACAGTGTCTTTAAAACGAGCTTCTATAAGAGCCTCTTCGGAAGAAAGAATGTTGTCTATTGAACAGTTTTATGGTTAAAAAAAGAGTATAAGAGGTCACTGAGAGATTTGTAATTTGACCCAATGTATAAATCCGCATTTACATCTTGCAATATTGAAGATTGTAATCAGAAAGTCGAGAGAGTTTGAGAGTTCGACCTCTATTGAGTTGCTACTGCGAGAGTTGCATTATCCGCATTATTTTAGATTCAGAGGGCGAGTGAAGAGAGAAAGGAGGCTGCGTAACAGCTGATTGCTGAACTATGGGGAATTCAGAAGACACAAAGAGATTATTTCTATTAAGATTATCATTGGAATCACTTGCCACTATTTGGCTGGTACATTTCCAGCTAAAACCCATCCAGCAAGTGTTTACGAATGCGGGGAGATGGGGAGCCACTTGTTTGACCTCGAGGGCGAGTAAAGAGTAATACAAATCGGCACCTATAAGCATTTCGATTTTGGAGGGCTGGTGAAATTCTTTGTCTGCTAGCGAGTGAGACATACTGTTACGAATTTTGAATTCATCAAGTTGGAATTTAGTTTGAGGTAGCCGGGTCGTTGTCTTGTCTACCACTAAGCAAGAAATAGTGAAAGGTTTGTACGTTGTGATAGAGAATACCTACACTTCTAACATGGAGTTAAACATTTGTGAGTTTTATGCACCGATTCCAGCTAAAAACAACGGCTTATAATAAGTATGTATCCGAGGGCGTTTACTAGAGCGGAAGTAATGAATGAACTCTGACTCCCGCTGTCGAGGACCGCTTCAAAAGTTATGAGTTTACCAGATTTGGAACACGCGATCACCTTGGCTGTAACTAACAGAATTAATGAGTTGGTCGTAGACAGGGATAATAAGTTAACATCCGAGGGAGTTACTGGTTGCACTTGGCTACTTTGCGGTGTATGACTATTATTAGTGACAGTTGAGGGTAGTTTGATCGAGATAATTGCGAGAAGTTGGGTAAGATACGATTAGCTTGAGAAATCTGATTGTTTGAATTCAAAGGTTAAAATGGCCTATCTGAGTTTGAGTAATTTCTTGAGCTATTAGGAAGATGCAGCAAGCTATGGTGACGTTTGTGACATATACTGCACGTGTGTTTGCTTTTGCATTCCTTTCTTACATATATCGTTCTCAAAGAATTGGAACAGAGCCGTTTTGACTGGGCAAAGTTGATAGGATTCGAGGGAGAAAAAGTAGATAATTCATAACATTTATAAATAGTCTGTTTTGAACTATGCATTTTTCAGAAAGCTGGAGACTAGAGGCGTGTCTCTCTGTTGGGGTGTCTTGAGAGGTGGAATGGGGTCCTACTATGGAGGGTTTATTATTCTGAAAAGAGCGTTAATTGAAACTATCAAGATTTTGTAACACTACACACCGGTTTTCTATATAATCAAAGAATTTGGAGTGAGGAGAGTGTTCTAATCACGGGTGTTCTCAAATTCCTTAATTGATTGGAAGTCGATTCAATATCGAGGCACAAAACCAGCAAAAATGGAAAATTATAATTTTTCTTCTAACTCTTGTTTTGAAAATATTATAAAACAAACAGAGATTGTTTGTGACCTAAAATATTTTTATTTTTAGAATTTCCTATCAAAGCAAGCTACTTTCAGCAAACAATTATTTTCCCCGGCAATGTAAAACGGTAGATATCGAACCTAATCTAAATATGCAGTGTATCGGATGAATACAAAAATTGGAAGACGAATAAATTGCTTTAAAGCCTTTTCAGCAAGACTGAATAACTGAATTTTTATTAAAAAGTCAGTTTTTGATTGGATCTCCAAGAAGATTGATTTGGTTTTAAAAAGAGAAAACGTCAGCAAAAAGCATCCAAATATTATTATTAAGAGATTAGATTTTAGTTATTAATTTTCAAATTTAAAAGGTTTAAGTAGCTATTAATGATTGTCTAAACTCCAAAGATTCTTTTTATCTGTATACAAATGATCAATGAGATATACAGAGGGATGTTTTGATAGATGTATGACGAACTTATAATTAGAATCTGAAAATTTATTTATACAAAAAAATATTTTATTTTCATTACTTATGCAGATACAGGATATCAAATCAGATACTGTTGGTTACAAAATTCGATGTAAGGTAACAAAACTCTACAAAGTGTTTACAAAATGTTGTTAGGATAGGTAGACTATTGCAAAATAAGTTGGGTTTGCTCGGTAAAAATTTTTCGATTTTCGATACAGGGTACAAGGTATTGAAAAACTTTATACACATGTTTACGGTTATGTCGAGAGTACTGGCAACGTAGTAATGCAATTTTGTACGAATTTGTTTTAGTAGATTAAACATCGCTTAAATTTGTATATCTGCATCTCATAGAAGGAGCTAGTTAAACGATTTTTAGCGAATATTTTTAACTCTAGCGGGGTCCTTCAAGGACGCCATTGTCACAATTTCTGCAAAATCTAACTTATTATAAACATCTGGCAACATTGGATGCAACTACACGTTTGTTAATACCTCCATCACGTTCAGTCAGGTGGCTGTTGCTCTTTGGTGTGTGGATGTCCAGATATTATATATTAGTTGTTTTGATGTACAAATTAATTCATTTATATATATATATATATATATATATATATATATATAATTTAACTTTTAATTAACTGAAACCATGTTTTTAAAAACTAACTTTATTTCTAACACAAAACTCTAACAACAATTTCTAATCCAATACTAATATTTTTATTACAAACATGAATTTAAATAACTTTTCAATAAACAAAAATTAAGCAATTAAACAATAAAATAAGTCCTTAATCAGCACAATATACTGTCCACCCAAGGCCAATGGCGTAGGTGGCAATTCCCCCTTTAAAAGGAAGCTTCTCCTTGAAATCTCAGAGACCACCAGGCATACATATACGCTAGAACTTCATATTTTAAATCAACGACTACTACAGCTACCGGAAAACTTCCCAATTCTTAGTTCTCCCATTCCAAACAACAATTTTGAAGAAGTACCAGACATCCTAGTCAGGGTTTTATTGCATTTTTCATTCACGAACCAACATCTCTTCCGTATTATTTTTTTCCCAACCAATAAATACGTTATGTTTTAATATCAATTGTTTATTATACATACCGGGTGTATCAAGAGTAATTGAACACTTTGCTAGAAGTAACATTTAAACGTGTTATTTGTTTAAGTTTTTATTAATCTATTGAATGAAAGGACCACTGAATTTCGAAGTTTTGTTGTATACTTTTACCGCTTCTTTCTCATATAAAACATTTTTATACTTATAAACCTCTCTAGCTTATGTCTCGCCCGGTTCATCCCTAATTAACGCATGTTAAAGGTTCCTATAGTTTACTTATATACCTATGCTTTTGGATACCAAGGTATAGTCTCCCTTTACGCATAATAGTTTTTGTTGTAACATAACCAAACCTTTGTGTTTTACTGAACTACTATGGATTGGAATATCTCTATGGTAGAGTAGTTGTTTGGCTGCACGAATTTAGCTTTTCTGTAGTGTGGGCCAGGCGCCAAAATGTGACGTCTTGTTTTTGTGTCGCAACCATTTGTCTTGCCTCTCACTGCCGCGGTACGTCATTTCTGATACCTTTGAAACGCTTTCTCGGGCGCCAGATTTTTAACATGGTTGTCTCCACGGCCCCTTGACTTCAATCGTCAAGAGTTCCAGGTAGCCTCAGATGGAGGTACGGCAAGTTTCAGGGGTCTAGTAGTGTCAAAATCCAGGAGGGTTATTGCTATAAAAATATTCTCGCTGGTCCTGAAATCAAAATTGTTCTCCTGGTCCACACTACGGGAAAGCTAATTGCATGCAGCCAAACAATTACTCTACCATAGGGATATTCCAATCTATAGTAGGTCAGTAAAACACAAAGGTTTAGTTAGGTTATATTACAATTCTTTTCAACCGTCTAGTGCCGACTCGTTATAACAAAAACTATTATGCGTAAAGGGAGACACTCTTCTTGGTATCCAAAAGCACAGATATATAAGCAAACTATAGGTATCTTTAACATGCGTTAACTAGGGACGAAGCGGACAGGACATAAGGTAAAGAGGTTTATAAGCATAAAAATGTTCTATATGAGAAAGAAACTGTAAAAGTATATAGCAAAACTTCAAAACTCAGTGGTCCTCTCATTCAGTAGGTTATTAATAACTTAAATAAATAACACGGTAAATTGTTACTTCTAGCAAAATGCTCAATTACTTTTTATACACCCGTTATAATAAGCATTTGATATTAAAACATAACGTATTTATTGATCGAAACAAATAATAAAACGGAAGTGTTTTTGGGTCTTAAATAAAAAAACCGAAAAGCCCTGACTAGAACAACTGGCACTTCTTCAAAATTATTGTTAGGAACGGGAGAACTGGGAATCGAGAATTTTTTCGGTAACGGTAGTACTCCTTGGTTCAAAATATCAGAGAGATACCTGGTACTCTCCAAGATTTCAATCGGAACGGGAAAAGAAAACTATAATAAGGGCTGTAGTCCTCGGATTAAAATATCAGGGGCTTATATACCTGGCACTCTCCAAAGTTTCAATCGGAACGTGAACAGGAAATCGGAAAATATATTCAGGGCAGAAATACTCAAATTTACCGTAGAATGAAATTTACTTAAATAATTATTCGCGATTGAAAAGACCACTTATTTCAGAATTATTATTTCTTAAAATTCTTACCTTCACAGCATCTGATTACTAAAAAACAAATTGATAACAAAACGGCAGACGGAGCGGTGAATGATAGCTAGCAGCCTCAGCTTGTGGTCAGCCAGCACTGTCTTTTTCAGTTCAAACTTTCCCGAATTCAGCCTTACTTTTTACCTCTCTCGGTTAGCTCGACCTGCGCGCTACCTACTCTATATCTCGTGGCTGTGGGGAAACCAATCTTATAGGCCGACTTTCGAAATTTTAAGTTCAAAACCGGAATGAATATTTATATGTATAAAATGATTTCTATGCAGAATCCAGGGGGTAAATAAAAATATCCTTCGAAACTTGAAATAATTATAAATCTTATATATAAAATGATTTATACACAGAAGTTAGAGGGTGAAACGGACTATAAGTAATATCAAATGAAAATATACTCGGAAACTTAAAATAACTACTAAAGAAAGGAAACCTCGTTGCACGTTATGAAAATCACCCGTTGCATTATGAAAATAGATTTCGATTGGTTGAGAATATATATCATTATTAAACCCATTGTATTATGAATATCACAATAAAATTGGATGTAGATATTTAATAACTAAATAATGATATTCTTGTAGAAAATTAGTATATTGTTTAACGAGTGAGAGAAGTAGATGAAGTAGCAGAACATGATTTTCGACGAGTGAAACACTATACTTTTTCTATATCAATGGCTTACTACATAGGAAGTACAAGAAGTTTGATAGAGTTGAATTATCTTTAAAGTAATCTCGACGAAATCTGCTTGTTTTGGCATCTACTTGTATATTATAATTGAACGTTTCTAAACTTTTGCCATATGTAAACTGTATAAAATCCTAAAAATAAAATCTAAGATTGCAACAATAATGCAATCATTAATTTACAAATTTTGTGTTCGATAGTTCAATAAAATATTTGAATAAAATGGACTGTAGAAATGAAAATGATTGGTTTTAAAAACTTCACTTATCAATAAAATGTTCCTATAGATTCCATTACTTGCTCTTTGGGAAATGGGATAAAGAGGAAAAAGGAAAATCGAGCACTTTAAGTTATTTGTCACACGTGATAAATCACAAATGTAGCGGTTGATCGGTTTTGTGCCACAACTGTATAAGTGTTTTTAAATGAAACTCACGGTCTCTAGTTAATTCCACAATATAATAAAAGTTATTGAAAATTCTAAAAAATTGACAAAAATTGACAATTGACAATTGTCAATAACTTTTATTATATTGTGGAATTAACTAGAGACCGTGAGTTTCATTTATAAACACTAATATGAACATATTCCACGAAGTAAGGGTCGAGACAGTTAATTTCACAACTGTATAAAATTCGCGTACCACGTTCGTACTACTATTGTGCTAATTACTGCTGCCTTTTGAAAATCCTTTCAACAATTTTTCGGACAGAACACACGGAAGTGTTGTTGCCAAATAATAAATCATTTCAGGGAAACTAAATAGGCGTAAACATACCCCCGACCCTAAAACATCGTTTTTTCAGCCACCAAAACCTTTTAATTGAAATACCCAAACTTTAACCTGTAAACAAAATATAAATTTTTCTAGCTATAAATAAATACATGTAACTTAGTACAATTTAAGTTACTTTTGGAAAAGCAATAACAAAGAAACAAAGTTTACTAAAAATCCCGAAAATTAAACAAAAAAAAATTATACTTCAATTCTATAATTAATCTATTGCGTTGGAAGGGTGTAAACCTTAACAACCGGTCGGGTGAAGGTACCTTTACCGGTCCATACCCTAAGATTACGGATAACCCCGTCGCTACCCGGATGCACTTTGGAAACTACAGCTAAAGGCCAATGTAAAGGCGGAACGTTGTTAGTTTTCAAAATAACTACCGAACCGACTTTAATATTTGGCATATGTTTTGACCATTTAGATCTGGTTTGAAAACTGGTTAAATATTCCAGTCGCTACCGTTTCCACAAATCCTGTGTCATTCGGTCCACCAACTGGAATCTGTCGAGCCGGCCTAGTGATATATCGGTTAAAGGTTTAGCCGGAAAACCCTTTAGAGGGCTTAACGTTAAAAAATGTGCCGGAGTTAGAGCCTGTGGAGCATCTGGATCCGAAGACAGACTACACAAGGGCCGAGAATTTAATAACGCTTCGATTTGCGCCAACACCGTGGAAAGTTCTTCGTAAGTAACAAGTTGGTGCCCGAGGACACGATAAAGATGATTTTTTACCGATTTAACATTGCTCTCCCACAACCCTCCCACATGTAGCGCTGCTGGAGTATTAAACCTCCACTCAATTCCGTTAACACCTAATTCTGGCTGAAAAGCATGAATATACTCCGGGGAGTTAATAAATTCATTAATTTTCTTAAGTACCGACTTTGCACCCACAAAATTAGTTCCACGGTCGGAATAAAGAACCTTTACTGGACCACGGCGTGAATTGGATCCCAGCACCTGGCCACCGTGCTCAAAATCTCACGCTTGGTACAAGTTGGGTCTGGAATTTTCAAACTTAAGATATCTGTTTTTGAATTCCATTGAATACCTAGAAATTTTGTTTCTGTTTTAAATGTGACATTGTCCGATAATCGACTTTCAACTGGTATATTCTCTAAAAGATCGAGTGAATTTGTTGACCACTTCGTGAAAGTAAAACCGCCTGACCGAAATAAACTAACCGACTCCTTATAAAGTTGAAGTTCTTGTTCTTCCGAGTCTACACTGCAACAAAAGTCATCCATATAAAGATCTCGTAATGCGTACTGCGCAACCAAGGGATAAATTCCACCTTCATCCCCTAAAAGCTGCCTTACAGTGCGTAGTGCTAACTATGGCGACGCCTTTAAACCGAAAACTACTACCTTTAGCTCATAGGTTTCAACATCACCTTTAGGGTTAAACCGCCATAATACCCGTTGAAACCGCCAGTGTTCCTCTATAATATTTATTTGTCTATACATTTGACGAATATCCGCCGTGAATGCCACTTTAAATAACCGAAAATTCAAGAATAAAGTTGTAACCCAGACAGCACAAGTACGTACATAATACGTATTTAATACGTACTCATGAGACGTAAGGTACGTATTATGTACGTACTTTTCTCCACGTAGTACGTACATGGTACGTATTAAATACGTACATTTTGCAATAAAATGTACGTACCAAATACGTATTGCTTTTACGTACTTTTTACGTAACATTTTGTACGTACTTGGTACGTACCATTTTGTACGTACTTGGTACGTACCATTTGTACGTACATGGTATGTACCGTTTGTACGCACTTGGTACGTATCGTTTGTACGTGCTTGGTATGTATCGATAGTACGTACTTTGTAAACAGACTACAGAGCTGAAAGCTCACAATTTAGTTCCAAGAAGCTTTATTATTAAAATTTTGAAGGTAGTTTGAGTTTACCTGTCACAATGTTAATAACGTTGCTAGAATAAAGTTCCTTATCACTTAATTGTGAGTTCAACTGTATGGTCTTATAAATTAAAGTACACGTCAGAAAGCCCACACTAGATTATATTAAAATATTAAACTTTAAAAACAACTTGAAAGTAAATTTAATTAAAGTTACTTTTGACTATTAACTAGTTAGGAAAATATAATATAATAAAGAGTAGGTATTTATTATGTATTTATAACGAGACTCCTCCTATTCACAATACCTACCTCCTGTGCTCAGATTGCCCTGTAGAACAATGTGTGCTCGTTAGTCGACTAGCTTCAAGTCGAAGAAGGGATGGATTTTTCAATATTTATTTAGAATTCAAAATAAGGCACCAGAGAAATTTAGGTAAGCATCCAAGACTCCTTTAAACTCACACCCAACTCCTCGGAGGGTTAATACACTTTTTCCACACTTAAAAAGGTTTTTTAGGTAAGTATTAAAATGAAAAATTGCAAATATCCCACGTCTGTGGTTTATTGTTGGACCTTGAGTCCCATTTCCAATAACTTCAAATTACAGATTTATAAGTTTCATAAAAAAAAAACAACTAAATTTGACGGCTGGACCTAGCTGAAGGCTCACATTCTTTAGTACTCAAAACTGCCTCTCGACTTTGTTCCATGTGGCTCATTTCGGGCTCTGCAGTATCTAAAATATTACACAGTGATCAAGTACCTCAATTTTTGGTCTATAATTTTTTACACAAAAGTACTATTTTTCAATGGTGGACATTAAATAATAGTTTTATTTGAAAAGTTCACAAAACAAAGAAATATTACTGGGGAAGGTCAAAATCATTATTTTTATATCAATTACCTATTATGATTGTGCCAGCTGCTTTTAGTGGTGATGACAGTCTAGACCCCTTCTTTTGCCTTACAAGTTCTTTAACCTCACTGTCGGACTTCAAAGAAGAATGGAACCTCGTTTTAAATTCCCTTATTTTTGGATGTGATTCGTCCACATATATGGTATTGAGGTCTCCGCCTTTCTGCACTTTAGACGAGCAGTTTCATATGAATCTAGAAATGAATATTAATGTTTAGTTTGCAATTTATACAGAATTTGTAGATATTACCGTAAGTCCCGTCCCTAAACAACTTCACCTTAAGTGAAGGCCAACACAAATTTAATTGATGTGACCTTATAGCAGCGATAAGTTTCTCTGGTGGCCACAAACAATTGTCTACATTAATCCATCTTGTGGATGGGCACCACTGCTACCGACGTGTCATTGATAAACTGCATTTTTATCCAAGTCTTTTTAGAAAACTCACGAATATTATTATTTTCCATTTTTTCTGAAAAGTTGAATCCAAAAAAAATATAAACACATGATTTTTTTAATAGAGTAGTTAATTTTCAATATATTTACAGCAACTTAAAAACTTCTTTCAAAAAGTCTATCACTAAAAAATGGGTAAATATATTGAACATCTCTCAAAGCAAGTTGTTCGATATATTCAGCACACAGCCAACTCTCAATATATTGTTAGATTATGTATAATAAATACCAACAAGTTGTCTCAAAAACTATGTAACAACGGAAGAGTAACAAATTTGTTAGTGAATGTTAACATGACATGACATTTAAATGAAACATTTTGTATTTTCCATACTTTTCATTCACTAGTCATTTTCCAACTAAAAATATATTTAATATTGATGACTCGCATGGCCTAAGGTAAAACATTTCTTTTTCTCTATATTCTATCCTAAAATTAGGATTTGCCCGTTATCTTCGAATTACTGATTACTCGACCGGATAAACAACAACTATCAGGTTCTTTAGGTAAGAAATCAAAGTTTTTGCAATTCACTTGTTTAAATTGATCTGTTATTGGATAATTTTTTAGCACAGGTCCATTGTAGTGAGGTTTGTGGAGTATCGGAAAATTTTGAGAATATTCACTTTGTTCAATACGTTCAATATGTTCACTTTGTTTAGCATTATCTAGTTCTGTTTTTCTATTAATCATTGTTGTAGAGGGTTGTCTTGTTTTCTAAGCAACTTCTTTATTGTTTGCATATACTTTTTGAAATCAAAAGCACTATAACTATTAACATGTCCAAATATTCTAACATCTTCAGCTAAATGTAGTAGATTATGTATATTATCTGAGGCATAATTTTCACCATCAATTAAAATAAACATTTCTACAAAATATGTTAAACGTTTTCTAGCATAATAAGTGTATTTTAAAAACTGTGGGTACGATAATATTGTTATTGCATAGTATAAAACAATGACATGTTCAAAATTTTCCTTTGATAATAATTAACTAAAACCTGTATAGTGCAGAAATTGCCTGAATTATGCTGCTTTCCACCTTTTTTACTTTCACTGACACTACAGGGTTTTCGATTGAATTCTGTTGGAATGTTACAAGACTGTTCAATTAAACATTTTGATAATGTTTCTATTTTACTATATGGAGTTTTTGCTGAAGGCTTTCCAGTTAACCACAAACATACTGGTAACTTTTTTACAACCCCTAAACAACCAAGATGCATGTAATCAAGAGGGAAAGATTTGACCATATCTAGACTTGAAGTAAGTACCTAGATGGTGATGTTTTGGAGTCTTTGCTCTGAAATCAATATCAGTATGTAAATGAAGGTTTGACATATCAGGAAAATAAACTCAATTCTCATAAGATCCCTCTGCATGACACTTAGAGTGTGACATATATTCTAAGTAACCCTTAGCATATGTAATATAAGCTTTTGCTGGAGTATCACACACAAATATTTCTATTTTAACAGCATAAAATTGGAGCCTTTGCACTGAATCCGATTATTTATAATATTAGTGGCATCTTCAACAAAATCTGACGAAAACAATTTAGGTTCATTGGGTTTTGCACAGCTATAATATACACCCACAATCTCAACAAATCCCCGGTTTTGATATATACTTCATAAAACTGGATAGAACTGACTTGTAGAGCTTATTGTTAGTGGAAGTCCATCAATGTAATTAAAATTTCAATAACACTATCGTCTCTTAATTTAGGATGTTGTGAAAGTACCTTTTGCAAACATTTATCTAATCCAAAATGAATATAGTGTTGCTTTTTTGTAATGTTTAGTAACTTTATAAGATATCTTACTAGTAGATTAATGTAATAATAAATAATAGGTGGGTATACTTGTCTTTATAAACTACAAATAGACAGGTTGTAACAAAAATACTGCTTACAAAAGGTCCCAACACTACAAACTATAATAAAACAACTGTGGAAAGTACCTAATAGTGTTTTTAAATGAAACTCAAGGTCTCTAGTTAATTCCACAATATAATACAAGTTATTGAAAATTCTAAAAAATTGACAATTGTTTCGATAAATCAATATCATCGTCAGAATGACAGAAGTTACATTTCATTTTATGCCTACCTGATGTTTAGTAGTTATATTTTTGGCTAGACCAAGAAGTAACCTAACTTGTGATTGGCTTAATATATGTTTATAGAAAAAGAAGAAGATGTGATATTACAAATATTGAAGCTTAGATATTATTAGGCCTATGGTGATATCCTGGATATCATTTTTCCAATTAAGATCAGTATAACTGTGCAATGATATACAAAAACCAGGAAAACTATATCTGCTGATCTTTACAATTATCACTTAAGAAGACAGTTTATTAGTGGAGAATTCCCTAGATTTAACTGTTCATTGACAACTTCATATTGTGGGTTTCTTAAATGTCTTCTAATTTCCAGTTCTTCAAGGAAATCCAGTTCTTGTTTCTTTTCACAAATATGCAGCACTTCTAGTTCTGTGTTAGGTGTCAATGAATGATTGGTGTCAAGTAGATGTTTTGCGTAGTGGGATTTATCTGGTTGTTTTAATCTGTAAGCTCGTAAGTGCTCACTGTATCGTATTTCAAAATTCCTAAGGGTCTGACCCAAATAGACAGCATTACATTCTGGACATTTGAGTTTATGTATACCTGACTTCTTTAATAGTGGTATTTTTGTTTTTACATTTAACAATTTGGTACTAACGTTACTTTCTGTTTTAAAAGAAATTGTTGCATCCGTTGCTGAAGATATTATCTTTGAAATATTATTAGAAATATTTCCTGCATATGTGATGGTTTTATAAGTTTTAATTTCATCAGCTTGTTTAGGATATATTAGTTGTAATGCCACTTTTTTCTCTTTTTTACTAATTAGTTTATTTATCATATCTAATGGATAACCGTTAGATGTTGCTATTTGTCTAATTGTATTAATCTCTCTATCAAAATTACACTTGTTCATAGGAACTAAAAAAGCTCTATGTATCATTGACACCTAACACAGAACTAGAAGTGCTGCATATTTGTGAAAAGAAACAAGAACTGGATTTCCTTGAAGAACTGGAAATTAGAAGACATTTAAGAAACCCACAATATGAAGTTGTCAATGAACAGTTAAATCTAGGGAATTCTCCACTAATAAACTGTCTTCTTAAGTGATAATTGTAAAGATCAGCAGATATAGTTTTCCTGGTTTTCTATATCATTGCACAGTTATACTGATCTTAATTGGAAAAATGATATCCAGGATATCACCATAGGCCTAATAATATCTAAGCTTCAATATTTGTAATATCACATCTTCTTCTTTTTCTATAAACATATATTAAGCCAATCACAAGTTAGGTTACTTCTTGGTCTAGCCAAAAATATAACTACTAAACATCAGGTAGGCATAAAATGAAATGTAACTTCTGTCATTCTGACGATGATATTGATTTATCGAAACAATTGTCAATTTTTTAGAATTTTCAATAACTTGTATTATATTGTGGAATTAACTAGAGACCTTGAGTTTCATTTAAAAACACTAATATGAGCATATTCCACGAAGTAAGGGTCGAGACAGTCAATTTTACCTAATATTACTTTATAATAGTTTAACTGTTACTTTAAAAAATATAAATTAAATAAATACTAGAGACTAAATGAAATTAAAAGTTGATGTTATAGAAATTAGTTAATAGCTTACCAATTAATCATGGGTATAGACAAAACAAAAGTAACAAGTACAATCGATATGCGTGGAATATTGAGATAAATACCACCAAATATTTCTCTATTGCCCTCTCTAAACTAAATAAAACACCAATGCTACAGATACCCCTAGAATTTATATATAATTTCTATTCAGATACCCTATACATCTAGTTAGCCGTTAACATAACATCAAAACACATGTTTAAAAATTGTAAAGAGAAGGTTGATTTGTTTGTTTCTTTACACACAACTGACACAAGGACACAACTACAGAAGACATTTCTGACAATTCACGAAGTTGAGTAACACTTATACGCGCGATATTTAATTTTATTTATCTTGAATCTCGATCGATTATGTCCAAAGCGAGATGACAAAAATATTTAATAAGAAATCTAAACATTGTCAAAAAATTAAAAGTAGTAACAGAAAAACAATCTTCTTACAGAATACGTCTTAGAATAGAACATTGAAAATTTACAATTCCCGCCTAACATGTCAATTTTCCTTCTGCAAGTGTGGTAAATGAACGCAATAGGGCCGAAGACCCTTACCCCTTACCACAAATCTATATACTTACCTCTTCCAAAATATTTGTATGCATCCAGAGGAAGACAGAATTATTCGACTTTCGGTTATTTGACAAGGACAGGATGAGAAACAAAATTGTTACCTTCGTTTTCATTTTAACGAATGAAACTTTGTGAAAAACTCCATATACACAGTATCAATCAATTATTGTGTAATACAATAAATTTAAGTCAAATTATTATTATTATTGTTTAGATTGTGATAAAAATATTACAAGTGCACACATCCAGTCACAGTCTAACCTTACTAAAAATTTATTTTCCCAACAAATTGAACTTAATCTGAGAAACAATTTGGAATGTTTTTGTATAGATGTAGGTTCAAAGTAAAAAATACGTGTCTCTCGAATGTTGTGCTAATTTTGCGACAAAATGTATACCTGTTTAAAAATATTATTGATGAACAAACCATCGCTAACAACAAATAGATAAGTTATTTTTGAAATGAATATACCTCTATATAATATATATTATAAAAATGTGTATCTACACAATTTTTTCGTATAAAAAATTACGTACAGCTGATACGTATTAAGTACGTACATAATACGTATCAGAAAATACGTACATACGATACGTATTAAGTACGTACATACGATACGTATTAAGTACGTACATTATACGTATCAGAAAATACGTACAGCCAATACGTATTGAGTACGTACATGGTACGCGCCTAAAAGTACGTACCGTTCAGGAATCATAATGTACGTATTAAATACGTACATTTTAGGTACTGTACAAACAGGACGTATATAAGACCTAATATGTACGTATTTAATACGTACAGTGCTGTTTGGGAATATCCGTTTGTAGTTTTGGGCCACTGTATAAAATCTCATTTAGAGAGACACCATTGTCCGAAGGTGCACTTGCGTCAAGTACAATGCCTACATGGGTACTGGTACTACTAAGTTTTATGACAGGATGATGCGCAATGTAATATGCCAACCCAGTATCAGAGCTATTATTTACTAAATGCATATGCCCCTGATCCAAAAAATCCTGCATAACTTTATTGTAATCTAAACGTAAAGTGTGATCTTTTGCTAATTTTTTTTCTAAAGAAAATAAACGGTTCCCTGCGCTCCTACGCGAATCGCCCAAATTATCCGGTGTTATTTTAAATGGTAACGCTACCGTATAACGTCCCGAAGCATCCCTACTGTAGGTGTTAGAAAATATGTGTTCACACTGAACATCATTTGGATCCATTAAAAAACGTTTTGGCACCTGTTCAACTTCCCAAAAAAACGGGGTCAGAATATTTTCTATAGATTGCTGTTCTTGCACTGAAAAAAGTACTAAAGGTGGTGAATTTACACTAGGTATTTTTCCCATTACAACGTAACCGAAAGCCGTTTGTATTGCCACCGGTGAACCCAAAACGCCCACTATTCGATTTTGGCCTAAAATGGTAGCAAACAACTCTGCCCCTAAAATACCATTCACCGTTCCGGGTTGGTCAAAACGATCATCAGCAAATGCGACCCCTTGAAAGTCGGGTAAAACATTGGAATCTACTTTAAACTTGGGTAGCTTATCAGTAATTTTTTCAACTAAAATTGCATTAATAGTGAAACAGTTTTCCGAATTAAATCGCGATGAAATTGTTAACGTCGTTATACCGTTAACCGCTTGAGGGCTATTGCCAAGACCTTGAATAGAAGAACAATATTTTGAAATTTTCAATCCTAACCTTTCACAATACTCGAGTGTTAATAAATTTGCTTGGCTGCCCGAATCCAAAATCAACCGAACAATGCTATTTTTAGCCGCGCTATTTACCACCGTAACCACCACAGTCGAAATTAAAGTCGTACAATTATTAACATTATTTGGATCACTAACTTTGGCACATAAGCGAGTATCTAAAATTTCATCATTAATTAGAGGGGAAACAGCCCCTTCCAAAACCGCTGGGGATGCCGCCTCTTCATTTAAACAACGACCCGCCTCTGATTTACCCGTATGTAATAAAACATGGTGTTTTTTAGTACAAACAATGCAAATCCTTTCCGTAGGACAACTTCTCACCCCGTGGCTCGAAGATAAGCAATTAAAACACCAGTTATTATTTCGTACCGTTTCGTATCGTTTTGAAGGCGACATAGCTTCAAACTTGTCACATTTAACCCCAAGGTAATGTCCCGATTTGTGACAAAAATTGCACGTACCTTTTCTACCTTTGTTTTCCGTAGCAACAAAGGTTGCCATGGGTTTTTGCGATTTTACCGGATTTGCCACATAACTACCCCTTTGACCTGAACTAGAAGGTTAAGTAATATTAAAATTCAAAATTTTAGACTAACTTTTTACAAAATTTATAAATTCTGTGTACGTAGGTAAGTCCGTGTCCCTATATTTCATTTCAAAAGCTCTACCAGTATCTCTAACTAACTTACTTAAAGCTAACGGAAATAAAATAAATTCCGACAAATTAGGTGAATTTAATTTTTTTAAAGCCGTCACCGCCACATCAAATCGCTCTAAAAATATATTCAAACCTTTTTCAGATTCTCCGGCAATAGGTTTAAACCCCAATATTTGCTGCAAGTAAGAATTCGCCAAGTATCGCTTATTTTCATATTTATCTTTTAATGCATTGTAAACAATATCGTAATTATCACCGGTAATTGAAACACCTGCACAAACCCTCAAAGCTGGACCACGCAAACGTCCAACTAAATAATGAATTTTGTCTAAATTAGTTAAACTAGCAATTTCATGAATCATACTTTTAAATAAAGAATGGACAGTTTCCCATTGCCGCACGTCACGGAAAATTCGGGTAGATCAATTTTTGGCAATTGAGGCACCTTAGATACCACCACGGTAGCGCTTAACGACGTTTTTTCTTCCGGTTTTCCAATCTTTTTTGAGTATGCATTTTTTATGTGACAACAAAGTTCGTTAGCACTCATAAGTACATTATAATCCGGTACGTAATCTGGGTTCGTGTCAAAACCCACCATATTAATTTCATTTAAAACCGAAATAAACGAATCCCTAGTAGAATCCAAATACAAATATAGAATTTTAAATTTTTCCTTATTTGTTTCCGAATCCAACTTCTTGGACAAATCATAGAGCGTTTGTAATATCGAATACAATGAATTCCTTTTTGCCGTAAGTGACTCAAATTGTCTTTTCGCTGTAGAAGCCATTATGTAAATTAACTAGGTACTAACAAAACTGATGTTAAAATAAAAAGCAAATACACTATATTTTAGGTCAAAGTTTGGTTTAAAACAAGTAATCAATATAACTTAACCAATGGTTAGCCGAATACCCCACTTTTATAAACAAACTCGTTAGTAAAGTATATGAATTTAACCAGAGAATTAAAAAAAAACGTAAGTTGTGACAAAGATTATTTTACTCAAAACCCGCTGTTCCAAGTAAACCTGACAACACCGCCCGAAAACCGAGTAAATTTGAAACTGGAAATGTTCTTATCAATGCAGTTTTTTCCGCGCTGAAAAAACCTGAATGTGAACAAATAATTTATACTAAATAAAATGCCTGATAAAATTATCAAAATAGATTCAAAGAATGAAATCCGGCTCGAAGGTCCAAAATGTTCGATAGCTCAATAAAATATTTAAATAAAATGGACTGTAGAAATGAAAATGTAAATTATTGGTTTTAAAAACGTCACTTACCAATAAAATGTTCCGGTAAGATTCCATTACTTGCTCTTTGGGAAATGGGATAAAGGGGAAAGAGGAAAATCGAGCATTTTAAGTTATTTGTCACACGTGAGAAATCACAAATGTATCGGTTGATCGGTTTTGTGCCACAACTGTATAAAATTCGCGTACCACGTTCGTACTACGATTGTGCTAATTACTGCTGCCTTTTTAAAATCCTTTCAACAACTTTTCGGACAGAACACACGGAAGCGTTGATGCCAAATAATAAACCATTTCCGGAAAACTAGATAGGCGTAAACACTTTGAATAACTCAATACTAAAAAAATTTATTGTATACTATTTTAAAATTTAGTTTTTATCACATATTGATTCATAATTATATTAGAACGGGTTTTAAAAGTATTGGGCTGTCAGCGATTTAATATCTGAAATTGCAACCATTCACTTTTGTCACTAGTGACGAAAGTTAAGGTTATGGGATATTCTATCACTGATGTCGGAAACTGTCGTTTTCGGTTGAAGTAAAACGTGACAAAAGTTGTTGATTTTAAAACGGTTATAGACAAAATTAATTTTAGAAATGTCATGTCATTTAGCTAGGTTGCCATGGATTAAATAATATATGATAAAACATATGGAAATAAAATTTTTGTATCGTAATGGATTATTTAAAGTACAAATACTGCATAGATAATAGAATAATGAAATTATATGACTAGAAAAAATTCTTCCACATTTTTATATGAAGAGGTCATTTTCTAATAATAAATTCGCCTTATGAGAGTACGCCGCGGCAAAAGAATTTATACTCAATCTTCTGACATCATATGATTTATAATCCTCATCAGCAGACAAAGGAACGGAGACTCTAAAGACGCGAATAGATGCCAGAAATTGTTTTAGCGAAATTCCGGTCCTAAAATCCTGCAGGGTATTTGTCCAGCTGGGGTTTTATATACAGTGCACTCAAATAGTTGTGGTTATGTTAAATACCTAAATATTATAATATAAAAGGTATTAAAGTGAGAGCCAAAGCCTGCCACAGATATGTTGACATATAAAGGCCAGGAATGTTTGATGTACATTATTCTCACTAAAGTACAGGTGATAAAGGTGTGTAATAAATTGGCTAATACACGTTGAAGTATAAAGCATTTATACAGGGTTAGTTTAAACTATGGAAACATCTGAATATCTCACAAACGGAAGAAGATGAAAAAGGATTTTAACATGTATTGCAAGGTTGCCATATGAGCATATTTTCATGATACAACAAAACTTACAGGGAGGTCATGAAAAGCTTAGTAACTGCAGAAATTGATTTTTTAAATGGAACACCCTGTATAATATATTATTATATGAATCCTTACGACTTCTACATTTTTTTAATGAGGTACCCTATGTCCAAATTGTATGGTTAGGCATATATCGACAATTACATAAAAAGTACTTATTCTCACAAAGCTGGCTATGCTTTACAAATAAATGTTAATAAACTGTCAAAATTAGTTAACGTCAATCACTTTAGAAAATGGCATGTTAGTGATACAGAACGCAAACAAATCCTAATGTTACGAGGGTTTGGCAACGAAGGAAGAGGTATGAAGTAGTTGTACGCATATTTAGTGAATTGAATCCTCAACACGTTATTAACAGATCAATCGTTTTCAAAACTGTCAAGATGTATAGATAGACTGGAAATGTTAGAAACTGTCCTTAGCCTGGCAGACCGAAAGCTGCTACAGATGATGAAACAACAACAAATACTTATTCGGATACTATTGATTTTAATACATTATACAGTGGTAGTAGGTTATTATGTTGTTTTATTTTGCTATATGTCTCTCCATCCATTGTAATATTTTAGCAGATTCTTGTGGTCCATCGTATCTACATGGAATACTATGTTTGAAAAACTTCACAGTGGGATACCTGAAAAATCATTTTTATTAGGAACAAATAATTATACAGTGTGTTCGGCAAGTAACACATACATTTATTATTAGCTAATTTTACAATAAGAAAAAGAAATCTTGAAACAAGTTGAATAACCTTTGAGTGATGAGGTTAGCAACAGTTTTATACATACACTATCCCTTTTTACTTGTGAGCTGATTTCAAAAATGTATCACGAGTTGATTCAAATATTGGTATAGGATGGTGCAGAATTTATTGCCAAAAAGCACAAATATTAGATGACTGTAATTTATTTCTTTAGAAATTAACAATCGACAACGGTGGTTTAAAGTTTTAAACTATCGAGATAAAAATTTACTTTTTAACTGGTTAAAAGTTCTTGAACAAGTCTCTGATAGAAAAAGAACGAAAAGCTTCTAAAGTTTTTTTAACACTCCGTTTACGGCGTAGGCGTGCGTACAGGTTTTATTTTCCAACAGGTGGACAAAAACCTAAAAGTTGTTCGGATATTGTTCAGGGTATTTCATATGAATATATACCCTATTAATTTTCAGCTCAGCAGAGGCAGGATCAGTCCCGTGCCCCAAATATCAAACTTATCACAAAAAAATCAAAAACGGATCCTCCAAAAGCCAACACAGCTGTACTCTTTGATAATGCAGAAACCATAACCATTATTTTTTTGTCAGTAATATATATCATGTAATTTAAACTTAAACTTTTGAAATTAAATTTTTTTTAGCAACTTGATTAAACTTGAACTTTTGATAAGTTAGATTTGGAGATATATTTCCAGTTTATTTTTGCTTTTTTAGCTATTGGCTGCACCAGATTTAAGTGGGTTTTTGTAGGAAATCTGGGGCTTGCTTCAATTTTGAGGGTAATTGTTTTTATTGGGGCGTACCTGGAAATAATTTCTCTTAATATGTTTTAATTGTGCCAGATTTAAGAGTTTTTTTTAAAGTAAATCTGGGGTTGAGTTCAATTCGAAGGGAATTGTTTTATTGGACGTAATTAGTAAACAATTTACCTTATTTTGTGAGATTATATTAGATATCGAACTGAAAATTTTATGGTAGAAATCGGACAAGAGTTCATTGGTTCGTGGGCAACCGTTATTTTCTTTTCATACTGATTGATGATTGAAATGTTGAAAAATTCATTATGGTAAATTGGATCTTTTGTTAAACTTTGATAAATTTTCAACTTTTTCTTAGAAACTACAGTCATTGTAGATTTAACTCCAGTTATTGTGTCATTTGTAATTTATTGCAGTGGATTTAATTGGGGTTTTATAGTAAATCTGGGGTTTGCTTAACTTTGAAGGCAATTGTTTCAATTGTGGGCGTAACATGGAAATAGTTTCCCTTAATTAGTTATTGATAGTGCCAGATTTAAGTGTTTGTAGTAAATCTAGGGTTTGAGGTCTTGAAGGGAATTGTTTTATGGGGCGTAAGTGGTAAACAATTTACCGAATTTTGTTGAGCAGTGTTAAATATTAAATAGAAGTTTTAATACAGGAAACGGACAAATTGTTCATTGTTTGATGTGCTTTGTTTTTTTCTTTCTCTTTTTCAGGTAGCAAGTGAATAAGAATATTCCTGATATTGATATTATTATTTGAATAAAAATTGTAACTTTGAGAATTTTATTTGATTATCTAATGTAAAATATTTGTTATTTATATATATATTGTAAATTTAAAAGGTGAGTTACATATTGGGTCACACTGTGTATATTTTAGTGTCAGAACAGTAACTGAATTCGTAAATACTTTGCTTTATGGTAAGTTTATCTGATTTTCGACGATTGTAGGCTGCATTGTCGGTTCGAACCTTAGCGGGTCGGTGTTATGGAGCTCCTGTATTTTGGAATCGCTTTTGAGGAAGGAACGTTGCGTTGGTTCGAGAAGTACACTTCGTGAAAATTTTGTGGGTTGGAGATATTGTCTGGACAAATAGGGACTTTTGGACATTCGGTATCTGGATTTGGGTTTTAAATTCCTCATTAGGTTTCAGTTTGAGGGAGGCCCACTTGAGGTACTGGTGTGACTGTGAAGAATTATTGTTCCGCTAGGTTGGAAATTGGTTTGTTGCCGGGATTGCTTGTCAGATTGAACTTAAAAAGAATGTCTCGTAGGTTTGTAGTTAATCGGTTGGTTCAGGATGAGCTTGTGTATGAGTTGACAATACGCGGTATTGCAAGTGGCACGGTGTCTGAGATGCGGCGTAGTTTAGCTTTAGCGTTGCAGGTGGAGAAGGAAGATGATAGTATAGATCCGCCAGAATATCCGTATACAGCTGCTGAAGATTTGAGTGCGGTTGAGAATAAAGTAGATCAGGAAGAGTTCAATGAAAGTCGTGTGAGTCGTAATTTCCAGAAATTACAGAGTCAGTTGGTGCATGTCATAGGTCGGCTGGAGCGTGCGACTAATTTCGAAGCAGGTGATGCTGGTGTTCGACAAAGGGCGAACGTAGATGAACTAATGGCTAAGGCACTCTCCTTATTCGAATCATTGGGAAGTAAGGCTTCTAGATAGGAGCGTTCTCGTCAATCTCAACACCCCCCTCCCCAGTTAAAAATTCTTTCATTTTTGCAAATTTGTCAACAATGCGTAGATCGACTCTCAATGAAATCAGACCACTTCCTAATCCTGGTAATGCGTCGAGGATCTTGTCTAGTATTAAGACGATCTTGCCTAGTAAGTGGGGTTTGGTGTTTTCTGGAGATCCCAAAGGTATTTCACTATCGAGGTTCCTGGAAAAAGTGGAAGAGTATCAAGTTTCACGTAATGTGGATAAGGACATTTTGTTTGCTAGCGGGATCGACTTATTTTCTGGTAGGGCTTACCAATTTTATCTGGCGTATAGGCAGGAAGTAAATTCTTGTGATGAATTCGTGGACCTTTTGCGGGAGGTGTACTTCTCCGTGGATTATAATGAAAAACTGTTCAAGGAAATCAAAAGGAGAACTCAGGGTCCTGGTGAAAGCATGGGAATTCACTTGGCTGTGATTTCTGGTTACTTTAAAAGGTTGACTTGTCCCATTTCGGAGGAAACTAAACTTAAAATATTGTTAAGGAATATCACGCCTTACTACCAACAACATCTTGAACTTATGGAAATTAATAGCGTGCGTGAGTTATTGACTTTGGGTCGTGAATTGGAGGCTAGGAAATCGGCTATCGAGAATTACAGTGTACCATCGAGGGAACTAGATTGTATGGAGCCAGACCTAGCTTATGTGTCATCGCAGGTGGAAACCGTATCTGAGGTTGGAACTCTACCCCTCTCTACTTCGTCATCTATTCCTAAAGTTCATGAGCTCGTTTGTTTCCGTTGTAAGCAGCCAGGTCATCGGGCCGTAGCGTGTCGTAGTAATCGGAAATTTTGCTTTAGGTGTAAGAAAGAAGGATTCACGGTTAGGACTTGTCCTGATTGCTCTTCCAGAGTTAGCCAGCGTAAACGAACCGAGACGTGCTTGAACGATCGGATAGAGTGCGTCAGTGAAAACCCCCCGGTCAGTAGTTTTCGTGCCGTTATAGATTATGTGGTGGATCATGTCGTTAATGATGAACGTCCTTATCTTAAGATAGTTATCCTGGGGAAAACTTTATTAGGACTTTTGGATTCGGGCGCTTCAAGAACTATTTTAGGAGGTAAGGGTTATGAGTTAATATCTTTTTTAAGGTTGACTTTGGATAAAAGTGGGACGACTAATTGTACAGTGGCAAATGGTATTGTGACAGAGTATTGTAACCGTAGTGTTACTCGTGGTTTTGAGGGGTCGTATGCAGTTGATTGAGGCTCTGGTTGGTCTTGAATTAACTCACATTTTGAATTTTGGTATATATTTTCATTGTATTTTGAGAAATTGTACATGAACCATTTGGTCGTTTCTCCATAATTGTAGATTTGAGACATCGGTGTAGTTTGGGGCCCTCAGCTCTTCTGCATCCTGAGTTTGAATCCTTCACCTCTGCTCAGAGTTTATAGAACCTGCTTGTCAGTTATTTATTTGAGCTGTAACCGATAATTTAGTTTGCGATTTAAGTTTTTATGTAGATTCCTGCCTTCAGCCTAACTACATTCTGAGTCTACAGCATTCAGCTGAGTTATTATTATTATTTGAGACATTTTTGTTGTAAACTTGTAATAAATACTTGGAAAAGAGATCTATGAACCAAAGTGATTAATTAAAAACTTCAATCAGGGGATACTTGCTGACCTTTATTTTTTTTTAATAATAACTTACCTATTCAGTTTAACCTTTGGAGTGTGTAGTTAGTGTTGTTAACCCACTGAGGAGTTGTGGGCTAACTTAATCAGTCTTGGGTGCTTGCCAAAACTTCTCTGGCGCCCTTTTTGATAACTTAATAATTTTTTTGAAGAATCCACCCCTTCTTCGACTCGAAGCTAGTCGACTGGCACGGGTTGTACCACGTGAGACAACCCGCACATATATAGCGAGCACTAAGGGTTAGTAGGTCTTCTCGTTATAATCTGTATGCTCGAGTCTAATTTCAAAATTTCTAAGGGTTTCTCCCAAGAAGACATGCATTCAGATAATAAACGTTAACTATAAAATTCGACAATATTTGGTTGTACTGTAAGTTGGCTTCAACAATATTCGAACATGCTAGGTCCGTATTTTATTATTCGTTCAAGGCAAATAATGAATTCATGCGTTACATTACACACTGTAGTAGTAGTAGATGACAAACGATTGTGCCGGCTATTGTTTGCAAGAAGTATATTTTGACTCAACCTTTAACTGAGGATATAAATGAGGATATGAGAACTTGAAAGTTCAAATGAACCGGCCAAGAAAACAAAGAAATTCTTGTAGTGCAAGGTATTAATAATTTGAATGACTGAAATGGTTTCTTTAAATTACCTTCATCCATTTCACGTCAATAAAAATTTAAAATGTCGTTACCTTTCAATTCCTTGTTGATTAGCGATGATGGTTTCGTTAGCAGCATCAATTTGTGCAACCGTAATGAATTTCCGTTTTTTAAATATCTTCTTTGCCGTTTTTTTAAATTCCGGAGCGAATCTTATGCAATATTTACAAAACGGCGAATAAAAATTCACTAAAATATACGGATTTGTGTTTATAATATTCTCGAAATTGCGTGATGTTAGTTCTAATATCTTTCCTCCGCGTCCAAATATACCCAGGAAACTCAAACTCATATTTTCTTAGATATAAAAAAGGCTTTAGATTCTGATGTACTTTTAACTTGAATTTAGTTGTGATGTTGTTATTTCAAATATTATGTCAATGAGAAAATGACAAATCAACCACAAAAAATAAGGCTGGATCCACATGCATCCGTGATACGTATCCGTTGTATACCACGTGATCCATATCAACCAATAAAATTGTAGGGAACAAAATCACGCACGTTTCAAGGTCACAACGGATTAAAGTTGGTTAATTTTAACTTTTCATGCGTGATTGAGGTTAGGTTATTTTGTTTGCCTTTTTATGGTGATTCGTCGACTACTTTTTTATGTAACTCATTAAAGTGTTGCTTATCTCAAAATAATTAAAGAACTTAATGGGGTCGCTCTCCTCCAGCTCTCAAATAAGGGTATATTCTCACAGCCATATTTTAGTCTTTTTTACTCCATACAATTTTTTCCTATTGACATTCCTGTTTTGTGTAATAATCCTTTTGTTTAACAGATGCATTAGGTATGTTATATTTATTTTTTTCTTTAAATTAGTTTGTGCCCAGAGAGGAGCCTTCACTAATTGTCTGTTTAAACAGGAAATCATTAAAGTCCAATTATTTACACTAACACGACAAACACTCATAATTTAATAAGATCGGTGTATCGTTCATACGGTGAAGACAAAAATATTTTGTGGTTGTTTTGAAGTTAGGTACCATAAACGAACGCGTAAACGGATTGACACATGTGGATGAACATATTTTTGGCTATCCGTGAAACGCACACGTACGTCCGTGATCACGGATGCATGTGAATCTATCCTAATATTATCAAAAGTTATATGTTTATTGGATGTTTTCGACGTACTTGTACAAATCTACACTGTAGATAACATACAGTATCGGAAAAAATATATCATGAGTTAAGAAAGATATCTGTAAGAGTAACAAGAAACACAGTCATATTATAATACCACATAATCAAGTGAGACGGAATGCTGTCCTCCCATTCAGTGGCGTAGCTAGGAACCAAGGGCCCTAGGGCAAATTAAAAAATGGGGCCCCACTGCTATGTAAACTGATTAGGTTTTATCAAATAAAAATATGAAATATACAAATACTTTGAAAATGCTAAGATAGTTAACTTCTTAAGCTCTTGTTTGTGCACTGCAGGACAGGTAATAAAAATATTAAACAGTAAAGACATAAATTACAATTAATACTTGGTGTAGGTTTGGCTAATAAAACGAAATAGAGAAGATTCAAGGGTTTATTATATAAAGGTCGGACCTACCAACTGACTAAATAACAATTATATTTACAATTTTTTCCTAGCTTTAGTTTTCGTATCAATGACTCCGTTTAAATCTAGGCTTGAAGCGGTTTTGTTTTCAATTGTTATTAGCGATAAATATCGGAGTCGAGTTTGGCCCATATTATTTCTTAAATAATTTTTAATTTGCTAAATGACCTTTCAGGTGATGCAGAAGTGACAGGAATTGTAAATACTTCCGTTAGGTCGCATTCTAGCACTCCATAGTTGCTCATTATTACCTTACATAATTGGCGAACAGTCCATGCTTGAGTTAGTTGAGGTAAAACTAGGTGGTAAATATTAATAAATTGGAGTGAAAAACTAGGGCCTATTATATCTGAATATTTTCTTTGGAATTCGTCACACTTTTGTAATAAAGTTGCTTCATCAACATGTAATAAAAATGTTGGTGTTAGAAAATCGAATTTATGACAGACTGCACTCATACCAATAAAACGTGTTTCTAATTGAGATATTACTGTGTCTAGTACATTATTGAAAATCTTAATTTTAAATTTTTTTCCTCGGTTTGGAAATCGGTGATCAGCAGCTAATTCATCAAAATGTTTTTTAACTTTTCTTTACCTTTTTTCTTGAAAATGGGGATCAATACCATATTTTCTTGCAGCTTCACTGGCTTTGCACTTGAATAATTCGAAATCATTTCTATAAATTTGCAACTATGCTTTGGTCTCTGCTAAAACTTTACTCGCCTCGCCCAAATTGATGTCGCATTTTTGTAAAGTTTTGGATGCATAATTGATGTCGTTCAATACACTGTGCATGAATTCGGGAAGCAACACGAACTCGAAATTTAGCATTTTTGTTTTAATAGTCTCTGCTTCACTACGCTCATCTTTATTGGGACTCTTTAGAACTATTTCTGATAATGCTTTGATAATATCAAAATAACGAAGTTTTATTGCAGATATCGTATTGACCCTACTGGACCATCTAGTCGGATTTAGTTTTTTTAGAGTGGTGTCCGATTCGCCAGTGAATTTTGACAGTAGATCCCAACGTTTGATGCTGTTTCCGGAAAAGTTATACAAATTTTGCAACGTTGCGAAAAAAATCTGTATTTCCACACAACTACTAACGGCATCATTTATCACCAAATTTAAATTATGAGTGGCACAATGTACGTACTCTGCGTTAGGCTGGATATCATTAATATGTATTTGCACACCATTATACACACCACTAATCACACTGGCTCCATCATAGCCTTGCCCCACACATTTTTTTAAATCAATATTTTTGTCGATAAATAATGTTGTCACTTGGTTGACTAAATCTACTGCGCCATGTTTGAAGGCTGCATAAAAGCCTAGAAACACTTCTTTTACTTCTATATCAATTGGCTGTCCATTTTCCGATCTGGTTATTACTGCATACCTCACAACAATGTTTAGCTGATCTACCTTCGATATGTCCTGTGTCGTATCCATCATGATGGCAAAAAACGGTGACGCTCTAATTTGTTCTAGTAGATGGGTTTCGAGTTCTCAATCATTTCATTTTGAATTGTTGCACTCAGATATCTTGTAGATCCTAAAAACATAGAAAACACAATTTCAAAAAAGTCCTGATATTAAACAGTTAATAATTATAAACAAAATAAAACAATAAAAAAACTTAGAAATAATTATTATTACCTTTGGGCATATCCAAAACTTGCCGCATAATGTGATCATATTGGGCGACAAGCTCTACAAAGGACAGAAAATTTCCGTGGTTTCCTTTCTGACTTAAGTCTTCTTCATGTCCTCTCAAAGCCAAAGAACTCTTTGCTATGGTAAGTATGATATCGAATAACCTTTGAAGAACCATTTTCCAAAATGATGCTTCTTTGCGAATTTCATTTTCAAGTTCCTTGTCGATAGTATTAGTATCGTTTTTTTCTCCAAAATTCATACATAGCACATGCTTCCGAATGGCCACTCGAACAACTGTGTTGTTCAATTCTTTCTGATAAATGCTTCCAATCTCGAAATCCCGTACACCAAACATTATTCCTTTCTGAAGCAAATAACCAACAGGGTTGACAATAGGCAGCGTCTAGTATTTTGGAATAACACAACCAAAAACGATTAACTGGCCCATATTTAGAACAGGAAACGTAGTACGATTTTGGAAAACACCTATTGTTCTGGTTGATGTCTGTTGGAAAAGGTCCTGAAGGCTGTAAAGGCCCCATATCAAGAATTTGACGTTTTTCGTTATCACTTAATATTTTGTTCCTGAAGTTTCCCAAATCATAAGAAGATTTGTCGTACATATTTTCGAAAAATGTAGAGGTCTTTGGTTCCTCCAAACCCGCTCTTATGTGTGTCATGCAAACATCATCCACGTTCACATGATCGGCGGTGGAGGTATCTCCAACTGCAATAATTGTCGAATCTTCTTCAGTAGGCTTCTCAACCAACACTGCAGTTACCACATTATTTGAGTCACTATCAATAGAAACATTTTGGCCAGATGTACTTGCAGAAGTCTGACTAAAAACTTGTCAATTTTGGGCAATTTTTGTTTACTATCTTCTCTTTCTTGGGGTTGTTTGCGTTTAAATGCACCACTGGGTTTCTTCTTTTTATCCATAATTTTAGTTTTCTTATTTATTGAAACAATACAATATTAGATTGTGCTCGAGGTAGGTACTCAACTCACTGTAGTCACTGTTCACTGACGAAGTTAAAAGTAAAATAAAAGGAAAGAGAAACACAATGATACGCTACAAGCTACAAGTGTTGTTGGGGAATCCCCGGAAAAAAATTATCACCTTAAGTATTTCCACTGTTGCCAGTTTAGCCGAAATCTATAAATTTTACACGAGTTATTGACTTAACGGACATCAATATGAGTGGTAAAATCAAATAAAATTGAACCACTATATTCTATATTGACCAGTATAAAAAAGTTTATTGACAATAGGTTACTTACTCCTGATACAGCATTAATTTTTTAACCGTTCTCGAAAAAAAAATCTTTCGAATTCACAGTAAAACGCACATCGATGAATAATAAAACGCACATATTGTAACATGTACCGATCCGAGCGGATATAAAATAAACATCAAATAAGTTCTAGTAACACTGCGTTTATTCATTGAAGTGAACGTAAAACATCAAAATTGACAAGCTGTCAAAAACTAATAGATCACTTATTAGACTAGAGAACTATAGCTACGTTTAGTACACAGGTGGTAGTACAAGCAAGAATTTAGAAATATGAGGTATTAACTTACAGGCACAAGTATCTATATAATACATATATCACTATCCATCAAATTGACAACACTGCCAACCTACAGAAAGAATTTAGGGGAATTCCCTACGCATAACTTTTGAATTTCTCTCAACTGAGATTTCATGATTAAAGTGGGGTTGCAACCTGTCATCTGGTAAGGATTCGAGGGCCCCCTGAGCTTGAGGGCCCCGGGGCACTGCCCCGCCTAGCTCATAGACAGTTACGCCACTGCTCCCCTTCTGTTACCCCACTCGAACCGAAAGAGCTGTGTAAAACAAGCTGTCATCCGACCAATCGGGAATCTACAGAATTGTCAACTTAAATTCAAAACACTTCTATACCTTGTTTTTAAACCAGGAGGACCAGTTTACCACTCCTGGGAGCTGTCAGACCTTGACGTTGGTGGAGTGGCTCAGTAACTTCCTCCCCTCTCGCGCGGGAAGGACGGGTGGTGAGGTGTGAAGCTACGGAACAGCTCGAAAATGGTCAGTGGGGCACTGGCGGGGCTACTAATGTCGACTAGGTTGCACCAATAAATGCCAGTAGAAGATCCAACATGCCCAAGTTATATCAGAACACACTGACAAGTCCTACCAGATACGGAGGAAGAACAGCGAGTTCCCAGCGCCGGAAAACTGGGACCCGTCGGCTATGGTATGGTAACCCAGACAGAAGTGTCCCGATGGAGTAAACCAGCGGTAAAAAGTCCAAGGTGTAACACCATCGCGCCCATGGAATGCATGACACCAGGGGTTATAGGAGTGTAACGAGCGATGCCCGACGGATATGGCAAACCGTAGGGGAATTCAGCCTTAGCGGGGTAAGGGAGCACTGCCCCGCCGGACTTGTAGTTTCTGCCCTACTCGTGGGAAAAATATGTCTAACACAAACAAAAACATTAAGGAAGTAACTGAAAGCCAAATTAGAGGCGAAACAACAGCTGCTGCATCAACAACAACCGCAAAATATCCTGCAACATCGATGTTAGCAGGCGCAGGAAGATTACAAAGGTCCCACTCACTGAGTGAGACCCACAAAAAAAGAAGAAGGACAGACGACTCGATCATAGATGTCGGTCAACACGAAGAGGAAGTATACAAAAAAGAGAATGCCCTGCAGCATTCATTATAATAGAGGCAATTGAAATGGTGAAAAAACAGTGTAGATAACTAAATTACTACGTAGATGATAATTCAAATACAAAAAAAGAGATTAAGGAGTTAACAGCAAGGCTTAAGAGGCAAATAGAAGTACTGAACAGGGAGATAGTAAAAGAATGGTTCGAAAAAAATAAATACGTTCTCGTAGAAAAGCAAACTTACGATGTAGACATTCAAACAGATGCGGAACTCAAACAGACACCGGATACAAGGGAAATAGGAATCCAGACGGAACCAGAACTCTCTAGAGAAGAATATGAGAAATACATAAGGGAAGAGGAAAAGGCAAGTGAAATAAGAAGAAAAATGGATGAGGTAAAGGGGGTCGAAGAAATGAATGAACTCTGCGATAGGGAGTGGCCCGAAAAGGCATTCCAAAGTACCCAAATTATAGGAGGAAATCCACTTACAATCAATCCAGAAAATCTCGGCATCTATGCCGAAACAGAGAAATTAGACAAGGGACTAGAGAACAGATTCCGAGAGAGATTTCCCGACCTGGAAAGAGTAGAATCCGAAGAAGCACAAGCAACAGGAGAAGTAGGGGTGCTGAAAATGACCTCACAGAGAATAGATAAAAATACAAAGGAACGAATCATCAAGGAGAGAGTGGTCTTCAAAATGGTCCACAACAAGAAAGAAGAAACCGAAAGTGACATCAGCGTGCTTGCACGAAATATGAAATGCCTAAGAAATACCATGACGAAGGAAGGAAGATACAACATTGCAATGCCCATACCAGAAATAGGGGATCCATCACAAATCAGGAAAACGATAGAATGCATTTTTATAAATCAGACATCAGCATAAGTTGATACACGAATAGACAAGACTACTTGAGCTCTTTAAATGTCAGAGCACCGGATAATAAAAGGAGAAAAGAGGAATTCCCAGCCTTAATATTAGAAGCAAAAGGTAAAAGTTACGTTGAGCTACTAAAGGAAGTCCGTAGCAAAATGGAAGGGAAGGAAGCAGGAAAAAATGTTAAAGGCGTAAGAATGACCAAAAAGGGCGACATGCTGATTACCCTAAATAAAAAAGAACACCTAAAAGATTTCAAAGAAGAAATGAGGAACAAGATAGGGGACGTGACGATGAGAAGAATGAAAAACAACGAGGAAACTATATCTATATACGACCTAGATGCAGCCACAACAGAGGAAGAAGTAAAAGTTGCGATCGAGGAAGCCATAGGAAGCAAGGTTTTTAATTTAGTAATAAGGAACGCTCCAGGAGAGAGAAAGATGGCAATAGTAAGCATGGAGAGAAGCGAAGTGCAAGCCATAATTGAACTAAGAAGAATAAGGATCGGGTGGAACTGGTGCAGGGTGAAAGAAAAGATAAGCATAGATAAATGTTTTAAATGCCTGAAACACGGCTATAGAGCTAGGGAATGCACGGGTCCAGACAGATCGAAGTCGTGCTTAAAATGTGGAAGTGGGGAGCATAAGGTAGAGAACTGCCTAGTTAATAAGGAATATTGTTGGGACTGCGGCACCGACGGACATCGAAATGGATCAGGAAACTGCCCAAACTTCAGAAAGATGATAATAGAGAAAAGAAGGGTGTATGGAAGAAGCACCTCACTAATCTCGAACTAAAGATACCTACACAAAAAAGGGGGGAAATGGGGAAAATCACATTCCTGCAAGCCAACCTAGGTAGAAAGTACGTTGCTCATGACCTGGCTTTTGCCACCGCACAAAAAATAGCAGACCTAATGATCATAGGAGAACCTAACAAAAAGGTTGTAGGAAAAGCGGGATGGATAGCGGATAATCAAAAGGACCTGGGAATCTACTTCCAGAACAAGAAAGTCGAAGTAAAAAGAATAGAAGTCGGAGATGGATATGTTGGGATCCACATGAAGAACTACAGCATCTACGGCTGCTACATATCACCAAATATAACCCAACGTGAATATGAGGGAAAAGTGGAACACATCTTTGAGAGGGCCAAGACCTCGAATAAGGAATTCATGATAGCCGGAGATGTCAACGCGAAGTCAGCAAAATGGGGCTCCCCGGTTACAGACAGAAGAGGAGAATTTTTGGCCGATGTAATTGACGCCATGAACATCACAGTCCACAACAACGGTGACAAGCCAACATTCGTGAGAGGCTCATCTAAGTCATACATAGATGTTACGGTATCCACTGCAAACCTAGCAAAAAGAATCCAAAAATGGGAAGTCCTGGACATAGACTCAGGAACCGAACATGCCTATATCAAGTTCGAGATTAGAGACCGCACCCAAAAATCCGGATACATACAACCCCACAAAGAAATCATATATAAGGAGCTTTTTAGAGAACTTATACTGTTGAACATTGAGCAAATAGGAAACAACGACAGCCTAAGCTCCCAAACCAGAGCCATCAAGGAAGCGTACAAAGGGTCAAGAATGGGAGGAAAAAAGAGAGATCAAATCCGTACTGGTGGAACGAGGACATTGAGAACCAAAGAGGTGACTGTAATAAAGCCAGGAGGGCACTGACAAGAATAAGGCGGATAACAGGAATAAGGGAGCAGACGCGAATAATAGCCGATTTAAAAACCAAAAGAAAAGAACTCGCCAAGCTAGTAAAGGACTCTAAACGTAAGCAGTGGGACAAACTAAGGGATGAACTAGAGGAAGACGTATGGGGAGACGCATACAAGATCATGACCCGAAAATTCGGACACATTCTATATGATATCTCCCTAGAACAAAAGAGAAAAATCGCTAACGAATTATTCCCAAAAAAAGACGACTATTGGATGACAGAAAGAAGAGACAGTAATCCACCCTTATTCACCGCAGAAGAACTCGAGATAGCCCTTCACGGACTAAAAAATGGTCGTGCCCCAGGACCTGACGGCATACCCCCAGAAATCATCAAGGAGGTGGGAAGTATTGCGAGCAAATGGCTGCTGGACATAATGAATAAATTACTTATACAGCAGAGTTTCCCAGGAAACTGGAAGACTGCAAGATTAGTGCTAATACCGAAAGGAGGAGGAAACACTGGAAAATATCGGCCAATATGTCTGCTCGATACGATCAGCAAAGCCTTCGAGTCTCTAATCAAAAGGCGTTTAGAAAAAGAACTAGATGAGAAAGGAGGTATCTCAGACTTCCAATTCGGATTTAGGAAAAGAAGATCTATAATAACAGCTATTGAAGAAGTCCTTAATACTGTGAAAGAACACAGGGGGATGAAATGGGCTACCCTGATAACGATCGATGTGAAGAACGCATTTAATACTGCATCGTGGCCAAGGGTTCTGGGAAACCTTGAAAGAACAAATATATCGAAATATTTAAGAAATATCATCAAAGACTATCTGACGGATCGGAAGATAAAAATCGAAGAGGGACAGGAGATGCAGGTAACGGCTGGGGTTCCACAGGGCACAGTCCTTGGACCTACTCTGTGGAATGTGCTTTACGATGGAATTCTAAGGCTAGCTTGGCCAAAGGGAGTCAAGGCCGTTGCTTACGCGGATGATCTGGCGGTAATAGTGTGTGCAAGTAGTCCACAAAACCTAGTGGAAGATGCAAATAATGCACTGGAAATCATCAAACAATGGATAGAGAAAAATGACCTCGAATTAGCACCGGAAAAAACGGAAGCAGCATTTTTAAAGCACAGGAGAAAGGACAAAAACTTGGTAAGTTTTGAAATGGGAGAAACTCGCATTGAACCAAAAAGAGCCATAAAATACCTTGGAGTCATGCTAGACCAACAAGGCACATTCGGCGAACATGTGAAATACGCCATTTGGAAAGCAGAGGCCAGGGCAACAGCACTGAGCCGACTTATGCCCAACATTAGCGGACCTAGCAGCAGGAAGAGGGAGATCATAGGAGCCAGCATAGACTCTACACTACTCTACGCCGCACCAATTTGGCACCAAGCCACAGAAATAAAAAATATAAAGACCTATTGACTAGCGCACAACGGAAAGCACTTTTAAGGATTACTAGCGCATACAGAACAGTCTCCAGCAAGGCGGTACAAGTGATAGCCGGAATCATTCCTATCCACATCAAAATATGCGAAAGAAGGCGGCTGCACCGAAGAGAAGACGGAACAAAAGAAAGTGCAAAAACAGAAGAAAGAGAAATCTCGATAAACAGGTGGCAAAGTGAATGGGAAATGACGGAAGACGTGGCACAGTGGACAAAGAGGCTGATACCAAATGTTAAGAAATGGGTGGAATGCCCTTTCCGCAAGACAGATTACTACCTTACTCAAGCCTTGAGCGGTCATGGTTCTTTCAGAGCCTATACGCATCGAATAGGGAAAACAAAAGACGACGAATGCGTGTACTGCGGGGAGAGTGACAGTGTATCTCATACCATATACAAGTGTGTTTGATGGGCGCAGACTAGAAATTAACTGAAAGGTCAAATCGCTAGAGAAATAAACGAGGGGAACATGATAGAAGAAATGATGAAATGCAAGGAAAACTAGGAGAAAATACACAAATACGTAAGAACAACAATGAAAGATAAAGAAAAGGAAGAGAGAGAATATGAAAACTTAGGGTATATAAATTGAAGGAAGTAAACGAAGCCCCCCACCCTGAAGGTATGCCATCTAGGCGGTTCCGGGGTGGATAAGGGGAGATATTGTGGTGTTTTTAGTGGGTAGTCGGTGGCTACGTTTGTAAAAAGGTTAATAACAGTTGTCGAATTTGATGGCACATGAAGTTTTCAAAAGTATTGTATTTATTGATGAAACAAATTTTACAACAATGATGAGATCTGAGTAGTTTCTGATGAAAAGTAAATAATTTAGAATGATAGAACCACAATAAACGAAAATTGCATTATTCAGAGAGCAGACGATGTATGTTTTTCGAAAATTCAGCTATATGAGAAATGAAGATCAGTTGAATAAAAAATAATAATTACGAAATAAAAGAAAATGTTCCATTAACTGTCTCGACCCTTACTTCGTGGAATCTACTCATATTAATGTTTTTAAATGGAACATACTGTTTCTAAATAATTCCACAATATGTTCGATTTGCTCATATAAATTTAGTAGAGAGAATGGACTGTAGTTTGGGGGTTAATGATATTAATAATTGTATTAGAAAAAATAACAAACAGTTGAGTTTAAAACAATATCACCTACCTTAGGATGTGGGAGATGGGATAAACGTTGATCTGCACCTTCGCTTTATGCACATAACAATTCACTTGGTTCCGGTTACCGATAAGCTTAATTAAAAACTATCCACGGCGAGTCTCTTTATTCAAGTGTCTTTTATTTCGAGTATCGAATGTTCAGGTTATTTGTGCTAGGTAAAAAATTAGGACATAGGCGGAGGGAACTATTATTTTTGAGGAAGGGAATAATTGCAATATTGCCAAGAGCTCGACCAATAAAAATTAAAAACTAACATAAATTCTAAAAATCGAACACAATATATTCAATGAAAAGTTAAAAATTGTTTCGATATTAAATATCATCGTCAAATATTTTTTTGTTCTAGAAGTAAATCATAAAAAAAATATCTGTATGTGGTACACTTTAGCAGAATACTGTATTTGTCATCACTTCTTCCATAGATTTCTTATTAGCAATATTTCATAGTATGATTAGACACCTCTAAAGAATAGGACATTTTCAAATGGTATGAAAAAGGGCCTATTTTTCAATACCATTTCAGTACCTACAAATCAGATGTGGTATAAAAATAGTTTAATCATTGAACTATTTGCATAATTTTTTTTAAACATTATTTGTAACAAATAAACACTTTACAGTATATCAGAACTATTAATTACATTGTCTGTTATTTGTTTACTCAAGAAACACTAAGGGCTAGTTGTACAACTTAGGTTTAAACTCTGTTCAGCGCTGACGGGAGTTCAAAAACATTCTAATAGTTGTATAGTTGTTCAATTCAAGTTTAAAATCTAAGCCAAGACCATGAGTTAGCCAAGTTGATCTCTCAATTTCTGGCGTTTAAACTTCGTGCACTGTTTACCTAACCCCACTATCTGTTAGTTTACTTATTTCAACAATAATTATACATACTGTGTGACAATTTAAAAACTTACAATGGGCTATATCTCACGAACGAAAGATGATATCAAAAAATGCTCAAAACCGTTTGTAGGATAGGAAGGGGGAACTAAAATGACATACAAAAGAACTCGCCCCCATCAACCCCCTAGGCCCTACGTACCCCAACTGGAAAAGTTTAAATGGCAGTCCCCTACTTGTGATACATCATTGAAAAACCTACAAAAAATGCTATCCAACGGTATGATAATAAGGTACAGGGTGTATCAATAATTATATATCTATAACGGATTTTTTTTACAGCTGTTGCCGTTTTTCCGTCCCCAATTTCCATTTTTTCATATCAAAAACCTCGTCTTCCTCTAAGTTCCTCGTGGTCATCGCTTGATCAATGTCATCTCGCCAGCTCCTTCTTGGCGGACCCCTCCTTCTTTTTTCCGGTGGTATCCATTCCAGAACCTTCCTAGGCCATCTGTCAGAGTTCATCCGTTTTACGTGCTCGAACCAAGTTATCTGTCTTTTCTCTATGTCTTCATGTATATTTCTATTGCATCCGGATGTCGTCATTCCTGACTCTTCCAAGCATTGATCTTTAAAGGCCAATAAAACCTTACTTTCAATGATGAAGTTTCCGAGGGGACTTTTTGTTGTTGAATAAAAACTTTAATTTGCCGCGAAAACAAGTTGTAAACATCTGTTTTTTGGTTTCTGTCGCAGTCAATAATTTTTTGTTCATTTGAGACATTTAAATGTCATTAGTGTCATCATTGTCGACGATTAGTACTGTCATTCGCTGTAGTTGTCACGATGGTTTACAGTATACCTGAACGTGTGGAGATCATTTTCATATTTGGCTTCCAGAACCAGTGTTATTTACGAACAGAGAGGCATCCGGACAAACATGTAAGTCACGTGTACATCCGCGATTCAGTTGAAAAATTTAGAGAAACGGGATCAGTGCAAAATAAAAAAAGGGATGCCCCAAGATTACTGAATGAAGCAAGCCATGTTGACGTCCTTGGACAATTTGCAATAGAGCCTACTGCATCAACACGTCAGGTATCTACAATGCCAGGACTATCACGTGAGTCGGTCAGGAAGGTGTTGAAATTACATAAGTTTCACCCGTACAAAACGCAAATTCTTCAAGAACTATGCGTTGGTGACCCAGACCGACGGGTTGAGTTTTGTGAACTAATGACTGAATGAATTCGCGTTGAACCTAGACTATTGAAAAATATTTGTTTCAGTGATGAATGTACTTTTATGATGAATGGCAATGTGAATAAACAAAACTGTCGGTACTGGAGTGATACGAAGCCGCATCGATTTAGAGAAGGTCACACTCAATACCCTGAAAAACTTAATGTCTGGGCAGGGATATTAGGGGATGCTTTAATTGGCCCCTTGTTTATACCAGGCAATTTAAATGGTGACATTTATCTGGATATACTGGAATACACCATCCAACCTTCAATTGTGGATGAATTAGAGAATCAACGGGATGACCAAGGCAATCTAGCTCTAGAAGAAGATTTGCTGCACTACCAACAAGATGGAGCACCTCCTCACTATGCAGCTGCAGTTAGGCACTGGTTGGATACTAATTATCCGAACAAATGGATTGGAAGGAGAGGTTCTATTGAGTGGCCACCGAGGTCACCAGACTTAGCGCCACCTGATTTTTTTATGGGGTTACCTCAGGTCAGTTGTGTATAAAACTCAACCTGTGTCACTTGGGGACTTGCGGGAAAAAATTACTCAAGCATGTCGCGCTATTACTAGAACAACATTTGTCAAAGTTCGTTCAGAATTTGAAAATAGGCTGTACTATTGTTTACAAAACAACGGAACCCACTTTGAACACTTACTTCATTGACATTTTTAACAAATTTGTAGTTCAACAAAAACTTTATTAAATTTTCCTTTTAAGGCAAGGTTTTGTAATATTTATTCACCCTGTACCATTATTATTCATACCGTTGGATAGCATTTTATAGGCTTTTCAATGATGTATCACAAGTAGGTGTCTGCCATTTAACCTTCTCCAGTTGGGGTAGGTCGGGCCTAGGGGGTTGATGGGCGCGAGTTCTTTTTTATGTCATTTTAGTTCCCCCTTCCTATCCTAGAAACGGTTTTGAGCATTTTTTGATATAATCTTTCGTTCGTGAGATATAGCCCATTGTAAGTTTTTAAATTGTCACATTGTATAATAATTAATACAATAATATATTGCAATATTCAGAATGAATATTCCTGAAAATCTGACAGATGACGAAGACTTTTTAGAATTTGTCGACATAATAGTAAATCCTCGAATACCAAGAACCTATATTGAATAGCCAAATAACTTTGTACAACGTTTTCGATTATCTAAGCATACTGTGCAAATGTTGATCGAAGAAATTCGGGAAGATATTCAAAATACAACTGAGCAGTAAGTATTTATTAGGTAATATACATTAATGTATGTATATATTATATATATAAATATTCATTATATATAATACAAAACGTCGGTGGTATGCAAGGAAGGACTTCTTCTCTTTTAATGTCCAGACCATATGTACAGCTCCTTTTAAATCTCAAAATACTGTTTGTCGCTGGCCCGGCGGATCTCACAATTCCACTATCTTTGTGCAAATTCTACAGTAGAAACTCTATTTGAAAACGGTATTTTGGAGATAGTGTACTAGTGGGTGATGGTGGGTATGGTATTAAACCATATTTAATAATTCCTCTATTGAACGCACAGACACCTCCCGAACACATTTTTAATGAAGCACAGATTAGAACAAGAAACCCTATTGAAAGATCTTTCGAGGTTTGGAAACGCCGTTTTCCTATACTGACACTTGAAATACGATTGAAAAAACATAAAGTTTATTAGACTGACTTACGAAGATATTCCATATATCGAAACAATTGTTAAATAACTTAGAATTTTCTAATTTTTTTCAATATATAGTGAAATTAATTAGAAACAGAAACAGTTTCTTTTCTAACAATGCCTTAACCGTAGTTGTAGGTGTTGGCAAAGCTAAAGATTTGGACTTCTTTCAAAAAGGAAGGTGTCTCTTTTTTCCAATCCCCTTTTTGTCTTTTGGGCTTAAATGAATCAACTGTAAAAATTTATTATATTCAGTCCTCAATATGGATAGTAAAATGGTTTTGTGGGTTGAAAGGATAAAGCTAGACATAAATAATTTGATTTGCACCATCTGAATCTGTATCTGTAAAAGTTTGTTTTCGTAGGTTGCAGTGACCAGTCGGAATACCCGTGGCTGTTCGTATGTTCTGCCTATTGATAGTCACGTATTTTTTGGCTACTTTGCTGTCCGGATACTGTAGCAGTTCCTTGGCAAGCCTGCAGCCTTCTGCGTCGTCCCATCTACCCTTAAACTTATTAAGGGAGGGTTCCTTTAATAGATCAGCCGTCACTGACGCCGATAGACCAATGAAAGTACCAAGTCCATTTTCAAATTAGTCCTGACCAGAACTGCTTTCATATTTCAATAAAACAATAACAAGAACGCCAGAAAGAACAAAATGGACATAATTTGTTTACAATTGGTGCGTTCTTTTTGACTGAGATCTCAGATCACTTCTGTTAGGGTGATCTGAGATAAAGTGATGTAAGTAAGCACCAAAAAGAGCGACATCTCAATTGAAGCGCGCGATCTGTCGATAGATTTAAACTATACGACAGATTCGTATAAGCATCTAATAACGTTAATTAATGTATCCATAATTTGTAACAAAAGAAAAATGGATTATGTGTGTTTATTATTTATATGTCAATGGTTAAAACTTTAGATAACCTTGGTTAAACTACATATAAATCAAGCAAATCAAATATTTCTTCATCCCCTCCACTTTATTTCCGACTCAATTCCAACTGATCCCCCCTTACAACATATTCAGCATCGGTGAAGGGGGAGGAAAAATCTCAGCTCACTTAAAGTGAGTAAAACAAAAAGAACGCTCACATTACTGATGTGAGCTGAGATTAACTGAGATCTCAGTCAAAAAGAACGCACCTAATGTATACAATTATCAATCACAATATATGTCAAAAGTGCGGTGTAAAACCGGCTGCGATTTGACTAATCAGGAATCTACAGAATTGCCAACTCAAATTCAAATAAGTCCTCCTAGTTTAAAAACAGGGTATAGACCGAAAAAGTGGCCGCTGACAGTTACTGAGGGAAAACAAATCAATTATTCAACTTATGTCTTGACCGTTGTAATATTTTAAAAGTTTATTCGTTTTTTCTTTTATAAAGTGACACTGCAGTGACTATCAAGTAATTATGCCTTATTGCTTCGCTCCTAAACTTCCATCATATACTCTATTTCTACGACATATCCACTGTTTAAACTGTCTCCACATTTCATTAACACTTTAGTTTCATTACAAAACTGCTTCACAATACTCGACATATTAACAATAGCCATGTTTAAGCATATTACAAACTTAAAATGAACGTAAATAAATATTTGTTTTCCCTCAGAAACTGTCAGCGGCTATGATTATGACGTCATAGCTTTTTCGGTCTATAGTTTAAAAATGGTTGAAAACTTCGGTTTGGTTACACCGGAGCAAAGGCAGTATGAGTATGTAGGTCACAATTACTTACATCACATACATCGAATATTTGGAGTACTCGTTGATCAAACGCTCTCTCGTCATGTCAAATATCATGGCAGTGTGAGCGACAAGCGTAGCGAAGTCAAAACACATTAAGTGATAGTATTGATAATTGTTGTTGTTAGGATTTATCTGAGATTATTACATTTATTAAATAAAGGATAATCGTAATCGTGCATTAGTGATAGTAGAAGCTGCAAAAATATATTTGTTCATTTTTTGAAACAAACTATAACTGTTTCTAATTAATTCCACAATATATTGAGAAAATATATTGTGGAATTGTTTAGTAACAGTTAGTTTCATTCAAAAAAGTCATATGAGTAGATTCCACAAAATGAGGGTTGAAACAGTAAATTTCATATATTTGTTTGATTCTTCTGACGAGGAAGATACCATTCTCGAAAATGTGTACCATTATGCTATGGTTTAGTTTAATTTCTCTATGCTATAGTGTAAGTAGTGATAAGAAAAATGAAAAAGAAGAATCATATACGTCAGTGTGTCGTTGGAGATTGAAAAATTTGTTGTTCTAAAAAATATATTATCATTGAAGTAAATTAAGAAGAGTTTATTACTCACTTTTCAGAAATAAATGTAACAGGTTGTAAATTTGCCACAGCTTACAAGTGCAACGAATTTTAGTAATTGGAAGCTTAGAATTGGCACCTTATCAGAAGAAAGACAGATATCGGTGGCTTTGGTAAAAACAGAAGATGACTGCGATAGAGAAAAAAGTAAGTCAGAATTTAGGATAAAAGATGCTAAATCGAAAAGTTTAAATAGTCCAACGTTTAACTGACGAATATTTGGATGTAGTAAAATATTCAAAAATGGCTGAAGAAATGATAAAAGCACTGCAGGATATTTTAGAAAGAAAAAGTGTATACACAAAGTTACACTGAAAAGAAAATTGTTGTCGCTTAAACTGAAAAGGGGTGAAAAACTTGAAGACCATTTTATAATATTTGATACATTAATACGGGACTTGGAAAATGCAGGCTCCAAACTTGAAGAAGATAAAGTTTGCCATTTCTTACTTTCACTGAATGAAGAATATGAATCAGTTATTACTACCCCAGAAACAATGAAATACGAACATAAAAATGGACTTAAAATTAGATCAAAACAAGGCAATATAAATAGTGAAGGGGAGATGCTTCTTAAAACAAGCCAACAGATATCAAATCAGAAATTAAATGTTATGGATGTGAGAGAACGGGCCACAAAATTTGAGAATGTAGGCAAAATACTAATAAAAGAGGAGAGAGAGAAAGAGGTTTCAGAGGACATTACTCAAAATAGTGGACAAAGCACTTCTCAAGCGAATAATGTAAATGAAATAGAGTTTATTGCGCAGCACATGGTGATGGGAGAAATGGCTGACTATATGACAGATATTGAAGAAATTGAGGTGATAAAAATTGGAATAGCAAACATAATGAGATTCTATATGCAAACAAGCAAAGAAAATTAAAAGGAATATGTCAAGGAATAGATATAAATATTGACGCACTTATTGTTCAAGGTATTTCACATAACCTATTTTCAGTTTCAATATTATTAGAAAAAGACTTTGGAGTTAGTTTTGCTAATAAAAATCGGGCTTTATTAAGTAAAAATGAGTCAACATTCTATTATGAATTAAATAATAACCTGTTTTGTTATAGTGTGGACCTTAAGAATGACAAATGCAATATAAACAGTGAAAACGTATATTATGTAGAAAATAAGGATATAGATTTATGGGCATTTAAACAGATACAGTCTAAAGCAGTTAAGATTACCATTTAGTATAGATATTTGTAAAATATGTGTAGAAGGTAAGAGTACTCGTAAACCTCTTTATATAAGTAACAAACACAGCACTAAGATTGGTCAGTTGATACAATCAGATAAAGCAGGTCCTATAGCGACACCAACTAAAGAAGGGTATAAATCTTTTCAGGTTTTTATTGATTTTCCTAGTAGTAAAACTATTAAAAAATAAAAGCTAGGCACAAGATGTAATTGATTTTGTAAGGTTGATTAAGACATAGCATAGGGTAAAAGCTTAAAAAATCAGAGTAGACAATGGTAGGGAATTCACCAGCAACTCTTTTAAAAACTTCGCAAAACAAAAGGTATTGAGCTGCAATATACCGTGCTATATAGCCCACAGGAGAATGGAATATCTGAAAGGATGAACAGAATTCTATTAGATAAAGTGAGAACGAAATTTGTAGAAACCAACTTACCTGGAGAGTTGTGGGGAGAAGCAATACTGAGCTCAGCATACGAGATAAATAGATCACCAACAGAAGCAAACAAACGAAAGACACCTGCAATGAGATGGTATGGGAATAATGATTTCTCGAAAATTAGAGTGTTCAGAAGTCAAGCATGGGCAGTCATTTTACCCAGACAGAATAAGCTAGAAAGAAGAGCACAATGGTAGGTTATATGAGTGCAGAATACAGATTGTGGAATTATGAAACTATTTTTTGTACAAGAGATGTTAGATTGAATGAGAAGCAGACCTACTATGATGAGATTAAAAAGGAGAACAATAAGACTGAGAATAAAAATAGGTAAGTGAAACAAATACTGGAAGTGAAAATAATTTACAAGGAGGAATAAATGAAATAGAAATAGAAGTACAAGAAGGATCATCAGAATCAAGTAATGAGGAAGACGATGAAGATAGTACAAGTTCAGAAAGTCTTGAAGAATATTTTCCGAAATTAGAGACAACAACTAAAGGAAGAAAAATTACGGTACCAAGACATTTTAGTCATTACGAGATATTTACAGCTTATTGCTTGTTATCAGTGGAAAATAATGATCCTATAGAGTATAAATATGCAACAAAAGAACCAGAATGGAGAGATGCAATCAAAGAGGAGCTAAACTCACATAAAAAACTAAATAAGTGGACAGGAACAGAGCTACCAAAAGGAAAAAACAACTATTCAAACAAAAAGGGTCTTCAAAACCAAGGAAGATGGTATAAGAAAAGCCAGAGTTGCAGCAAAGTGTTTTCAGATTAAGGAGGAGTAGGAAACTAATTACGCACTAGTAGCAAGAACATCAACAATAAAACTAATGTTATCAATAGCTTTGCACAAAGATTGGAGAATCAGACAAATGGATATTCCAACTGCATTCCTAATTTTCTGGAAAGCTAAGTTTACGTGTATGCACCAGCAGGCTAGAAACCAAGAAGTCAAGGATACTAAGACTAAACAGAGCTCTGTATGGATTCAAAGAGTCACCAAACGTTTGGAACAATACATTTAATGAGTTTGCAACTCAAAACAATGTTAAAAGATCAATATATGATTGCTGCTTGTATTGTAAGGACCAAATTTGTATAGTTATACCTATATGTGGATGATATTTTGTTACTAGGCGAAGACAAAGACAATGAAACTATTAAAAAGTCATTTCCAAGCCAAATATTTAAGCGAAGTTGAAAATTTCTTAGGTATGAATATTACCAGAACCAAAGAAATGATGCAGCTCAAGCAGGAAGGATTTATAGAAAATTTGTTAACACTCTTCAATATGATACAATGCAATCCAAAGAAAGAAAAAGGGTTTCAGTACAAAGAAATTAGCAAAATTCTGTTGGATGTACCATACAGGCAGTTGATTGGAGGATTAATGTGTCTGGCAACAATAAGTAGACCTGATATGAGTTATGCAGTTTCATATCTAATTAGATTTTTAGATCAACCAACAATTGAAACATGGAATGCAGGGAAAAGGATTTTGAAGTATCTACAATAGTTCCAATAAATAAATTAAAATTAGGTAATGACAACTGTGAAAAAATTTATATCGGTAGAATTTTTAGAAATTTTAAAACTAGAATTTTAGAACACTAGCGGAGCTATGACAACAAAAAATTAGATTTTAGCTATTCAAATTATTTATTAGAAAACAACACATTTTCGACGCAGATTTTGAAATTTGAATTGTAGAACCTAAATCCTTTAGACTGAATCTTTTAGAAGCTCTTGAAATAAATAAAAAAAGACGTGTGGCACTCGGAGACTGCAAATTGCATAGAGTTTTACACTTTGACGTTCACAATTTATTTTTTCTAATTCGCGTATAAAAGAGACTTTATTATAACATTGTTTACAGTGTCACAATGAAGCTCTTTGAACACTGTTATAGTAATTTTTAGTGTACAGTTGGTTATTGTATTTAGTTATATTTTTATTTGACATTTGACTTTAACCTTGACACAAATTATAAATAAAATGGTCTAGCGTTGTTCTAGCTAGCAAGTTATTATATTAAAGGTAAATTAGAATGATTTATATATTAAAAATATTAATGAATAAAGTACGCTAACGTTTATTTATCAATGATTTGTCAATTGTTTATTTTTATATTGTATAGGATCAATATATAGGTATACAAAACGTTCGATTTTTGAGATAAAAACCAGATATCTATGTGAAAATTTATTACAGAAATAATTCTTTTCGTGATATAATATAAATAGATCTCAAGAGCATATACGAAGAAGCTCTTTTTAAACAAATTATCATCCTCTTTTTGCTTAAATTAAAGTTTGTTCACAATTTACACAATTATTTGGTCATAATTTGTCAAAAGTCAGAAGTGCTGAATAAAACCAACTGTGGTCCGACCAATTAGGAATCTACAGAATTGCCAACTTAAATTCAAACCACTCCTCCTAGTTTAAAAACAGGGATTATATGAAATTCTATTTTATTTAAATAATTAAATAAATGCGGATTATAAAAAATATTGTGGAAAACTTGTGCCACAATGACTTTCTGTAGTACTCGTGATTTGCACAACTCACCGCTTCGCGGTTCGTACTACAAAACGAGTCATTGTGACACTTGTTTTACAAATAACTATTTCTTTTTAGCTCTTTATGCTTTTCTTCTCTATAAAAAGAAAATATATAGGTATAAATAATTAGGTATTAATATTGTAATTACACACCAAAACAATTATTCATTCAAAAAATTTGAACAAAAAAAATAACGATATCAAGAGTTTGATCATCGAATTTCGCGCGATGTACATTTATATAGATATAATATCCTATATACTTTCTCTGCGCGGCATTAATGTGTATTACCTATACATAAAAATATGAATTAACAAAACAAAAAATAATACTGCATTTGTGATAATAATAATAATAAAATGTATGTATATAGAGTACTCACTCATTTTCTTCCACTATTTTTCTGTGACTTTCTTCATTAATAAATGCACTTTGTTTATTCATATTTAAAACACTTTGTACACAAATTATAGTACAGATAAATACCTATTGTGACGCGCTTTCCTGCCTCGCTTCGTCCTCCTTCACCTCTCACACAGGTTCTTAGCGACTGACGCGTCACTTTGGACACCCTCGATGCAAAGTTCTTTTGCAAACAAATGCTCGGGCGCCAGATTATTTTACGTGGTTTACTCCACGGCCCCTTGACCCTCGGCGTCAAGAGATCCAGGTAGCCTCAGATGGAGGTTATGGAAAATTCAAGGGGTCTCGTTGAATTTAACACCCCTACAAAACCCATAAATCTTAGACGGTGATGCTACGGGATATTAAGAAAACACTGATCGTATTTATTGGTATATTACAAGACCTATCAAAAATATATACATATAAAATAACATTCAACAATTTCTGATTATTTTCAATCAGTACCGAATCAGTTAAATATATACAGTAAGCGAATGTGTTCAAGCCTTATGTTATTATGCATCATGCGAAATTTGCCGGTATTAAGGAATATGAGCAATGACACAATAAAACAGGTGTAAGCAAGCAAATGCAATTTTTAATAACAGCGGAAGCGGTATAAGCAGTTTTGTAATTATGCGGTAAGCAGCAGTAAAACAATAATTACCTATTACGGTAGTCCACGGAATAAAACTATCTTCGCGGTAGGGATAGTCAATCGGGATAGATGAAAAAAAAATGTGGACAGACCAGTTTATAACAAAAAAAAACTAAATAATTTAAACTAGATTATCAATCAATCAGTGGCAACAGCCTCGTACTTGATTGAGAATCTAATTTTTATAGGAGAATTTACACTTTAAATTTTCAAATTAATTTAAACTATATTATCAATCAATCAGTGGCAACAGCCTCGTACTTGATTGAGAATCTAATTTTTATAGGGGAATTGACACTTTAAATTTTCAAATTAATTTAAACTAGATTATCAATCAATCAGTGGCAACAGCCTCGTACTTGATTGGGAATCTAATTTTTATCGGAGAATTTACACTTCAAATTTTCAAATTAATTTAAACCAGATTATCAATCAATCAGTGGCAACAGCCTCGTACTTGATTGAGAATCTAATTTCTATAGGGGAATTGACACTTTAAATTTTCAAATCCATTTAAACTAGATTATCAATCAATCAGTGGCAACAGCCTCATACTCGATTGAGAATCTAATTTTTATAGGGTTATTGACACTTTAAATTTTAAAATTAATTTAAACCAGATTATCAATCAATCAGTGGCAACAGCCTCGTACTTGATTGAGAATCTAATTTTTTATAGCAGAATTTACACTTTAAATTTTCAAATTAATTTAAACTAGATTATCAATCAATCAGTGGCAACAGCCTCGTACTTGATTGAGAATCTAACTTTTTATGGGAGAATTGACACTTTAAATTTTCAAATTAATTTGAACTAGATTATCAATCAATCAGTGGCAACAGCCTCGTACTTGATTGAGAATCTAATTTTTTATAGGAGAATTTTCACTTTAAATTTTCAAATTAATTCAAACTAGATTGTCAATCAATCAGTGGCAACAGCCTCGTACTTGATTGAGAATCTAATTTTTTATAGGAGAATTGTTACTTTAAATTTTCCAAATTATCGGTTGAAATTATTCTGAAATATTGGTTGGAGGATAGGACAGCGGTTACCCAAATTTAAGCAAAATAGAACTGTGTCTTAGAATGCAAATAAAAATCTAATATGTATTTGGGTAATTTGAAACAGGACACTAGGTATAACAATCTGTATCGCAAAATTAAAATCAAAATTCTACTTCAATGTATTGACGGCTCATACCTGAATTCCAAAGAAACAATATACAAAACGTGGTGATAAAAACTGTAAATAACTTTGGTTTTTATCATTTCAAATAATATACCGGCTTATCAGTCTTATCAAAATACGGAATTATATTCTTAAATATCGGAACTATTAAAACTATTCGTAAAATTGAAATGAGAATGATATTTCAATCAGACCCTAATTCCAGAGAAACAATATACATAACGCGATAATAAAAACTGTAAATAAGGTTGTTTTTTTTCGCCTCAGGAAAAAAAACTACCGTCTGCCGGCTTTATCAAAATACGAAATTATATTCTTAATAACCAAACTACTAAATTGTTTGTTGAAATTAAATATAAATCTTTGAAACTCCGGTGAACTATTTTATCCGGTTTACAAAATAAATCTCCACTCCACTCCACTCCACTCGGAAAATACTGAACGGTCGGACAATTCACACTATCGATTTACAGCCAAATTCTAACTCACTCTAAATCAACTTAATATCAATAACTCAATAATATAACTTAACATCAATCACTGAATAATAACTTAATTGCAAATAACTGAATAATAACTTAATCCAATAACTGAATAATAAAATAATTCCAATAACTGAATATAATAACTTGATGCCTTTTGAACGCTCGGTTTTCGAATCTATAATTTACTTCCTATCTAAATTTTGGCGAAAACGGTGGTGAGGGAAATCGATTTAATTACAACAAGAAATATTTTTATTTGGACTGAATGACTCCGGTTTTCAATTAAAATAGTTTATATACCGGGCGTCCTCGATAATTTAAATTTTGAAAAGCGAAATTTAATGCATTTTATATACTTCCTTAAATGATAAATCACGGCTTTTGAGTTACTAATGAAATAAATACTTAAATTAATATTACGGGCTTGAAACGGTACCAGAAAACAGAGTTGGAAAGTAAGTAACGAGTTATATTCACTTATTAAACTTGAAATACCATCGGAAAAATCAATCAAAATTGCTTAAAAAAAATAACTCGTTACACTATCCACCTATGGCAAAACTAAAAAGTATCACCGCTGTGCCGGTCGGAGTGGGGGGTGTTAGGTTATTTTTGTTACGGAATTTCTGGATTCGGTTTCCACGCTCAAGGCCCGCGATAGAAGCTATGCAATAGCTTAACAAATATTCAGGTAACCTTCTTAACGACCAAATAGATATCAATCAGTCTCCTTTATTGAACCTCTTTACCTAGAAAATAGCTTAGGAATGTTTGTAGTGAATTAATTTCCAGGTAAACTTTGTTAATATTGTATATATTAACACGCTTTTTCATTATACCTTCATTTCATTTCATAGCGAAAGCATCACTAGTTTAAATTGAAGTTTAGTTCAAATAAAATGAAGTTTCAAACAATTTAAATTGTTATATTTCTTGGTTTATTTTTCTAATTAAAATAAAAGTATTAATTTTAAGTTAATTCATTCAGTAGGCAATTCTTGAAAGCAATATTCATATTAAAGATACTTTTTTGACATCCAGTTAATTTACATTAACAAAATGAACCTTTAGTAACCGAAATCTATAAAAAAATATTAATGCCACTCCTATTCCAATCCACTCTTGCAAAGCGAAGTTGTGTGCGAAAGGTAATAATGCAAATTTATGCTACTCAACGCAGGTCAATAATGAATGTCATTTACTTACATCGCCACAGAATTTCTGGATACGCTATCGTTCGTTTTATTTGTCTTTTAGCATTCGTAATTGAAAACCATTGAAACCACTGGAAATCTAATTTTGAAATTATAATATTGATCTTTGGTCCAAGTTTTTAAATTTCTAGTTTCCAGTGAATTATTTGTTTGAAATAGGCAATATTTTGCTTTAACTCTAAATAATTATATGTCGATATCGTATTGCTTTTAGGAATTGTAATTAATGTAGGTATGAAATAAAACACTGAAATACCTTTGTGTATGTCTAGATACCCAGTGATCTTTATTGATGGACTGTTGACAGATGACTGAGCAACAATTCCAACCTCTTACGCATACTTTTGAGTCACTCATACAGCGTGTCCACGGATGGGGTATCCTATAGGTGAAAAATGTTTAAATATTAGTTTTAATGAAAAATGTCATTTTTGATAACAAGTTTTGCTTGTTCTGAAACCCCATAAAATGAAATAAAATTCACGTTTTTCAAAACCCGTCTCATTTTATAGCCAGTTTTATGAAAACCGTATGAATTCGAAGTTCGAAAATAATAAATAAATCTAGTGAGTGACGTTTACGATGTACCAAGTAACTGTCGACTTTTATAAATAATTTTCAAATTGTCATTCTTTAAGAAATATTTGACAACAATGGTTGCGTTCAGGGAACAGCAGCGCTGCAGTACTTTCTTTAAGCAGTTGACTGAACGTACGATATTCGGCGTAGTTTGCTGCAGCGCTTTATGCAGCGGTCAAGCATACATTTTTTACGCTTTAACGCTGGAAATTCAAAACTGTAAATTAAAGCGGAGTTGAAAAAACAAATTGAAAAATGTATTTTAAATTCTTCAATGGGATTGTGTGTTCTACATAATACTGGTTCCGACCAGGATCTCTTCTAGGTAATACCGCAGCATCAGCATCTTCTACGAGTTCTCCCAAATCTTCAACCACGTAAGAAATAATGTTGTTAAAATTATTATCATTGTTAAATACAATGTCCTCGTCTTCATCCTCTAGTATTTCAAGTAAATTTATCATTTTCCACTCAGTAAACAAAGGTGATATCTGTGGTGAACAAATGTAGTATTGAAAGTTATGGCAATAAAGCGCGAAACTTCCAGTCATTTTCTAACGTGACCATTCAGTAGCCTACAGAATGACTGCGCTGCAGCGCTTTATGGCTGAATGTTCCCTGAATGCAGCCAATGTTAACTATTCAACAAATACTATATCTTATTAAGTGTTATGGTATTGGGGAAGTTACGTATCAGTATACAATTGCAAAATTTCACGAAAAATATCCAGATGTACACATTACGCGGTGTGGATTAAAAAAAAATAATAAAGAAGTTTGATGACACAGGATCGGTTCAAGACAAAAAGAAATTGAAAAAGGCGTACGTTGAGGAGGATGCAGCTAGTGCACTAGCTATGCATTCATTAAGGGAAAATTCCAAGTTGAGTCTACGAAAAAGAGCAGTGGAGGTTGGTTTTTGCAAGAGTCACTTACAGAAAATATTTAAGCTGAACAAAATTCATCCATTCAAACCGAAATTTATTCATACCTTGCAAGATTATGATTATGACACAATGTTAGACTTTTGCGCGATGAATGGTGAAAAACTTGCATGACCGATTATTTGACAATAATATTTTGTTTTCTGATGATGCAACGTTACAATAAACGGAGTCATTTTTTCCCATAATTGTCGATATTGGGCTAGTGAAAACCCAAGCTATGTTGGTATTTAAGCAGTAATAAAGAATAGTCTCCAAATCAAAACGTTTATTTTAAGAAAACAATACAATTGTAACACCTGCTCGGGTGCCATTTGTAAAGGTTCGTCAGTGTGGTAGAGCATAAAAAGGAGTTGGATAGTTAGATATACTTCTTTATTCAAACTACAATAAATATTTACAATTAAAATCTAAAGCTCTGTACAATAAGTATATACACGATTTATTGGTCCTGGAGGCGGGCAGTCTCTCTAGGGTGGTCGTCGGATTGGGTCGCGGATGATTCTTCTCGGTTGTCCGGATTCCTTACTGGGACGCTAGGTTCCTATAACCAAAGGGGTGTGTCAGGGTCGAGATCCCGCGTTCTACGCACAGCGTAATCTCGGAGGTCGGGAGTTTGTTTCCGTCCCGGGCTGAACACGCTCCGGAATTTCGGCTAATCAGGAAAGCCTCGATCATGCGCTCAACACGCTGCAGGACTTGACCTAGGGTAGTTGGCGTCCGCCCTAAGCTCAACACGCTTTAGGACTTCGTCCGATATACAGGGTTTGCTTAGCGTCTAGCCTCGGGTTCAACGCACACCGAGGGGTCAACGACAAGCGGAATGTTTATGTGTTCACAATTCCAGGCTCAACACGCTCCGGAATATAGTGCAACACTTCGGTTATTTTCCGTTGAAGCTTCCTATCGTTATTCTACGTAAGGTAGAGCTTGCCGGGTACATCGCAGAACGTCTGCTTTGGTAGTATCGGTCAAGTTGTTAGCGAAACGGCGAAGGTGCTGCCCTCTCGGTGCTGGGTGCCCAACTCTGTCTAGTTTGGCTCGTGTAGTGTTCTGTTTTCTGATTATTTATCGGGGTTATTTCATGTTCAGACGACTGTGTCGTTACACAATAGTTATACAATCGTTTCAACATGTGCTTAAAGTTGCTACCATTCTCAATTGACTTATTTGACAACTGACAACTAACAAAAACTATATTTAGAACTACCAAATGTAGAATTGTTTAACTTCCTACAAGCTACAGGTTTAACTGTAATAGTCAATTTGCTAAAAAAGTTAATGTTTGGTGTGCGTTTTTACCGGATCGAATAATCGGTCCGTATTTTCTGGAAGATACATTAAGTCAGGTGGTATATTTGTATTTGCTGGAAAACTTCTTAATACGTGAATTAGAAAATATTCCCTTGGAGAAAAGGCGTAAAATGTACTTTCAACATCATAGATGTTCGTCACATTCGACTTCGCTAATTAAAGGATGGCTGGATGAATATTTCCTGGGCGATGGATGGGACGTTGTGGTTTAATATTCAACTATTTTAGATTTTCACTTTTCCGCCCAACCTTTCTATATGCGAGGAAAGTATTGCTTTACCCCAAAAAAAGTTGAAATGTTTGACGTTTTCCATCAACGACAACACGAAAAAACGGTTTTTAGAAAAAAAATCCTGTGTGTATGTCGTCGTCGTCGTTATCGTCGGCCACTTTTCCTTACATGTCTTGTTAGCACGATATAGCTTCCGGTGTACAATAAGTCAGCAATTTCATGATTGAATATTGTTATGGACATGTTACAGATGAACCCTATTGATTTTCAGTCTACCAGAGCCAGTACAACGGGTGCATTGCGACTGGCTTCGATGTAGAAATAACTAAGGTAAGTCTAAATTATTTTGTATACTTGATGAAATAACATAGTTTTTTTTATTTTAGAGTGTCTGGACGACAAACTCATAGAGAAAACCTTGATTCAATTTCGTCTCAAGCATATTATAAACGTACGGTATTTATACCTTATATTGATCACTTTATAACCCAGTTACCTATCGAAGGCTTCATCCCAACAAATTATAAAATTTACACCACAGAAACAATTGTCAATTCTTGTTTAGTGTATGAAGCAGACATTAATATATCAAAACAAGAACGAAGAGCTGAAATAATAATGTGGCAAAAAAGATGGGAAGATAAACCAGATTTACCCTCTACAGCAATCGAAGCACTTTGTTTTGGGGCCAGTTTGTTACCTGCAATAAAGATTTTACTGCAGATATTTGCGACTCTACCTGTATCAACGGCAACAGCGAAAAGGAGCGATTCAATCATAAAGCGCCTGAAAACCCATTTGAGGTCAACCATGGCGGAAGAGCGTTTGAATGGTCTAACTTTACTTAATATTCACAAGAAAGCTGATTTGAATATTGAAAATGTGATAAATAGGTTCGCCACAAGTAAACCCAGACGAATGAGCCTCGAAGACTGATCAGGTTGAAATAATTGAACTAAAAAAATAAATAAGCTATTTTCCATGTTTGTTCATTGCTTAGCCAAAATAGAAAAGAATTGTTGTTTTGGTGTTGTTTCGTTTAATTATTTTGGTCAATCAGTACCACGACTAATTTTGGTAACATTTTTCATTTTTGCCTCGGCCCTCCCCAAAGCAAGATTCTAAACACGCCACTGGTTAACATTGTTGTCAAATCTTTCTTAAAGAATGACAATTTGACAATTATTTATAAAAGTTGACAGTTACTTGGTACATCGTAAAAGTCACTCACTAGATTAAAACATTATATTTGAACTTAGTGCAAAAATTCATACGGTTTTCATAAAACTGGCTATAAAATGAGACAGGTTTTGAAAAACTTGAATATTTTGTTTCATTTTATGGGGTTTCAGAACAAGCAAAACTTTTTATCAAGAATGACATTTTACACTAAAACTAACATTTAAACATTTTTCACCTAGAGGATACCCCATCCGTGGACACGCTGTATATCACAGGAATGAGTAGATTTTCCATAGTCGAGGATTTCCCTTTTATTATTAAATTACCGAAAAACGCTATTAAAACATTGTCGGAAAAGGAGTTTTCTCTCCTTGTTGCCAATCCTTTAATGGTGCATAATACTTTCCACATTAAGGCCTCGATTTTTGCAGCAGCAGGTTTTCGTTTATGATTTCACATGATTCGTAATTTCAAGTGGATTATTTTCCTTATTTACTCAATTTTCACTCACTTTGTTTAAATTTATCTAATGTTTTCATTTTTATCTGACAATGACAGTTTTCACAATTTTAATTCGATTGCGAAATATTCAGTCCAACACTTATTAAATGAAAATACATGCAAGCAACTGTGTTAGAATAAATGTTCTTTCTGCAGAAAGATAACGTCTACATTCTATTGCTAAAATTGATTTCTGAGTTATTACGTTCACTAATGGTCGTGGAGAAAGAATTTTTATATTTCTATCGATACAAATGATCCTAGTGACTGCGCCAATTACAAATCAAGTGTTTCAGAACCACTTCCGTTGTTACAATATTTACTAATAATTAATACGTTTACCACACTGCTAATTAAAATAGACTGAAGCATAAACACACAAAACATTACGAAAATCTTTTAGGAATCTAAATATTAGCAATTTATCTTTCGATTTATGCAATTCAACAGTACACTGAACATCATCTTGTTTGTAATTGCACATTCAATGAACTGACACTTTTCTAAATATTTAGCTTCGTGCTCAGAGTTTCACTGTGGCTCTTGATACTCGGTTCAATGAATTTAATTTCCAACTATCTAATCACACAGCTAAAATCTGAAGCTAAATATTATAAGGGGCTTATATCAACGGTAATGTCAATAAGCACGCGAGAAGTTCGACTGTAAGTTGGATAATTGGAAATAGCTTGCAAATACCGGTAAGACGTGATTCGATAAAATAAGTTACTGTACTTTCAATTTTGGGTTTTGCATTGAAATAAGATAAATGATAGACCAGGCAAATTACACCAAAATAATGAAAAATATTTCGATTTTTTTCTTTTGCATATATCAAGATGCGGGTTTCTGCATCTTGTTCGGGAATGTATCAGGAAAAAAGTCTACATCTGTAAGGTAATTTTTTGAATTTGCCGCGTCAGACAAATGATGGCTGAACGCACCTTGATAACAACAGTTACTTGTCACTGGTATGACTTTTTATCCGTCATTGTTGTCATTATGGTCATGACGTTTTTTGCCAAGATGGCTATAAGACGTTACTGATTTTTGTACTGTTTATGAAGAAAACTATTAAACATTTTTGAGAATAATCAGTTTTATTACTCTGCTGTTACAGATGAGAAATGGGATTCTGGCTATTTATGCACGTATAAGCTAAATATTAATTGTATTAAGATGAGTGACAATGAGGCATGGAGTCCTCCAGATCTACCTCAATAGCAAACAACCATTTCAATTGAAGAAATCGTGCCCATAGCTATAGAAGCGGTAAGAATTGGGGATCAGAAGTGTTTTTGGGTACAAGAAGTACAGTCAAACAGGGTGACTTCGGCCATTTGGGGTCGCTTCGGACAACAGGTAGATTTTTTGAATATGCATTCACAGCGGCAACAGTGCAAAATATAGCCCATATTAGTATGTTACCCAAATGTTTACAACTTAGTTGCCATTAGATGATGGTGTGTTGCGGTCGCACGTCGTGATCAGTTTTCCGTTTCACGTAATTTTTGTTTTGGTAAGAATTTCTTAATTTAAAAGATACTGAAAAGTAAGTTGTGCCCACCTCAATTGCATATTTTAGTACAATTTTTGTTTATACTAGTAGGAAGGGTGATGTTTTGAGAATATTTTAGCCAGGAGTTCGTTTGTTTATCTTTACACACATTTCATATACAGGGGTGATAACAAAATTATACGTTTTTAGGGGGCGACTTCGGACATGGGCCGAATTTATAAGAAAGTGGTAGGTGGTAGAAGCTACAAAAATTATAAACCAGAAAAACTAGAAAATGCCATCCGTGATGTGAAAACCCACAGGTAAGCCATACGGCAATCTGCTGAATATTATGGTGTACCTAAATCGACTATTAGCGACAAAATTAAGAATGTTAATGTCAAAAAAGTCGGCGGACAGATAATACTATCGTCAGAAAAAGAAGGAAGGCTGGTTGTGGCCATTAACCTGGCGGCAGAATGGGGATTTCCTCTTTCTCCGTAGGATGTCCGAATGATAGTTAAACAATATCTAGACAGGAGAGGGGTGAATATAAAAAAGTTCCGAGATAACCTTCCGGGACACGATTAGGTAAATTCATTTTTATCCCGACACCGTAATCTTACGACAAGATTTTGTCAAAATATAAAGAGATGTAGGGCACTTTAATGGAATATTTTCGTGAGCTCCGAACATCCCTGGAAAATGTTGACCCATCGCTAATAATTAACTATGACGAAACTAATTTTAGTGATGACCCGGGTAAAGTCAAGGTGATTTGTAAAAGAGGATCGAAACATTGCGATCGAATAATGGATTCGTCTAAATCTAGCGTAAGTGTAATGATGTCGGCTTCAGCAAATGGCGACCTTCTTCCCACCCTTCGTGGTGTATAAGGCTAAGCATTGGTATCAAGAATGGGAAGAAGATGGACCGAATGGATGTGGTTACAGTGTGAGCAGCTCAGGATGGTTCGATTCAACAACTTTTTTGGAATAGTTTAGCCAGATAGCTTTACCTTATTTCAGAAAAAAGGATGGGCCGAAAATTTTAATTGGTGATAACTGGTCCAGTCACTTAACAGTGGAATTTATTGAGGAATGTGCACGTCAGAATATAAAATTCATCCTACTTCCACCAAATGCCACCCACCTTTGCCAGCCGCTGGATGTTGCTTTTTTGCGCCCCTTAAGAGAACATGGAGAAGAATTCTGACTGAGTGGAAGTCCAAAAGAAAAGGTCCATTTCAGAAGAAAGATTTTCCAAAACTTCTCAGGAAATCTTTAGAAGCAATTGAAGCAAATTCAAAGAAAAACGTGTTGTCCGGATTTCGCGCACAACAATCCACAGGAAGTTCTAAAACGTCTGCCTCAAAGACTTATGAATGAAGATAATCCTCCAGGCGGTGAAATAGATAAATCGCTACTGGCATTTTTCAAAGAAAATAGAAACCCTGAATTGCAAACAAGAACAAACAAGGGCAAACGAGTCAATGTTCCACCAGGAAGGCCAGTCATCCTTGCAGATATGAATGTTGAATTCGAAAACGAACCACCAGAAAATATTCCTTCCACGTCTGGAGTACAAAAACCTAGAAAGTGCCAGAACAATCCATCTGATTCCGATTTATTTGATGAACATTTTTTACCAGCTGACGCATCTGATTCGGAAGAAGAAATGACTTCCGAGAAACCAAGAGACCATTCTTCAAATGAAGATATTAAGATAAATGATTTTACCCTCGGTAAACTTCCCATAGAAAATTCTTTAAAAAGCAAATTTTTTGTTGCACAAATTTTAAACGTAGAAGGTGAAAATTACCTGGTAAAATTTCTTCGACTAAAAAATTTGGGGCTGATGTTTTCTTTTCTTTTCGAAACGTGTCTGATGAGAGCATTATTGGAAAATTTCAAATTGTTCAAACGGTTTTTCCTTCACATTTTCGAAAAGGTTGTTATAAGTTTTCCAATTCACCTGATGTTGTTATAGAGTAGATTACAGTTGTATTTATGACATAAAAATTTACTTTTCTGGAATTACCTGTTTATTTTTCTTATATAAGAATTATTATGTTTGATTTTTAAAATAAATAAATCTTTTTTATGATAAAATGATGTTTCTCTTATAACAAATAATTTTCCTACTAGTGTAGACGATTAAAAAAAGAAAATGTTTGTCCGAAGTAACCCCTGCAACCGTTAAACATCGGTTTTACGTAGTTTTATATGGCCGTCCGAAGTCACCTCACTCGATGGGGTGACTTCGGACAGTTTTTAATGAAAAAAATATAATAACTGGAAAAAATTAGAAACATTTGACATTGTCCAAATGTAACTAGATGTTGGGGGCATCTTAGCCGAAATTTGCAGAATTTTAGTTCTCTTCCCGAATTCAATGGCACCGGGGATATGGAAGCAGGGTTTATTAGAATCGAGTCAGTCAACGACAGTTATACGGTGTCAGACGATATTATGATCTTAGCCCTAATAGGAAAATTAACAGGCATTGCCCAACGGTGGTTTCACTCTCCCTCAACTCATATTGCTCTAAGCCTAGAAATTTTAAAAACAGAAATGGTACGCATATTCAAGTGTAACGAGGATAAGCTAATCCTGATGTGAAGATTTGAGAGCCGACGATGGAGAAAGCCTGTCACTATTATCATGACAACGTTTTTATGGGGAAAAAACTACGATTTAGTGAAGAAGATTTAATTTCCTTCCTTATTAATGGTTTCGATAACACCAATTTAGAAATACAAGCACAAATGAAAGAGTTCAGTAGTTTGAACAAGTTGCTAGAAATTATGAGCGATATTATGTCTACCGAACGAAAAATACCACCGAATAAGAAGTATTTTACTGAGGCACCTGCACAAAGCAACACTGGCAATCAATCGATGGTTCAAAAAAATGCTTCAATTGTTTTGGGAACGAGGTACTTTTTTGTATGTGGTAAGAGAGACCATCAAATCAGAGAATGTCCTGACAGAAACTTGAGACAACAGAGGCACAATAAGCAAACATTAACAATATATGTACAAGAAAGTTGTGAGGTGAGATAATCCCCGCATATTTGGTAGAAGTTACTCTAGAAAAGTATCCTTCTTATAAAAACAATGCGATTGTATACACTGGTAGTCCCATTTCCCTTATAAATAAAGATTTAATTTCGCTAAATGAATCATTTTAAATGAAAACAATATAAGTAAAGATTTAATTTCGCTAAATGAATAATGTCAAATGAAAACAACAATAATTATTGCGGGATTATTTCCAAAGTTGCTAAGTGTTAACAAAGTAATAATTGTGAATTTTGTGTAGGGATACTTTTACAACAGTAAGTGCATTTGCTGGTATCTTCAAAATTGAATTATTGACAACAAAGTGTACGATATCTGTGTATTAAATAATTTCAGTTTCATACATTTTATATTGTTATTGATAAGAAACCGGTCTCATTAGCTGAATAATTACTATCGCAGGTCCATACGCCCGTTTTATCAGGTGATAGGGCCGTATTATTTTTCGGACACTTCATCATGAACCCCAACCAAAATGTTTCAACTCTTCCACATTCTCAGACTAGATCAGATATTTCCCGAACCTATTCATCAGCAGCTTCAAGCCCCAATCGTTTTCAGTGCATTAGAAAACACTCGTCTTCAAGATTACCTAATTCCTCTGGGTAGTATAATCCAGCCAAAAAACATAATCTTTTCATCCCGGTTATCAAACAACCGGATATGCATGTGTTTGTCCAATAAACAACTAGTAAAAACGTTCATGAATGATTATGGACAAATAGAAGTTAATGGAATGGTAGTAAGTGCTAGAAAACTAATATCACCAGCAGAAAGAATTGTTCTCTCAAATGAGTGCCCATCTATACCTCATAATATACTGATTATTGAATTATAAAAAATTGGTTTAGCCCCTGTTTCACCCATGACATTCCTGAGAATCGGTGCATCTCTACCGGAATATACTCACATATTGAGTTTCAAAAAACAAGTATTCGTCAGCTCACACAACTTACAGCTTCCAGATTCATTTATACTTGATTTTGATAATACTTCCTACAGAATATTCATTTCTCAAGACAATATAGTCTGCTACAATTGCAAAAAACAAGGCCACATAGCAACTCAATATTCTGAACCTATAATAAAACCTACAGTACTTCCAAATAAAATTCCTTCAGCACCGTCTCAAACAAATACAGTAACGCAACCAACAAATACAAAAGCTGTCTCTGATAATCCACAAATACTTACAACTATGGAAACTTGACGAAATCGTTTCATCTGAAGTGAGTCCACCCATCACACAGTGCAATGAATTCCCTGTACCAAAAAATAAGTCAAAAGCAAAGAAGCCAAAATTCAACTCTAACTCAAAAAATTCAGATAGCAACTTAAACGTAATACAATCACTTGAACCGGCCAAAACATTTATCGAAAACCAGTCTTCTCCATTTGTGCTCAATTTCGATCAACTAACTATTTTGCTAAGCAGTCTAAGCAGATCTTCAGATCCCATTAGTATTATAAAAGAGTACACTACAGATATTTTAGCACTGACTAGTATGCTACGTCTAATATATCCCCACGTAAAAAACAAATCAACGAAGCGCAAACTAACTTTACTTAAAAAGAAAATTTTCGCTCAGCTCGGTGGTAGTTTCTCGGATGACGAAAGCGACGCCTCTCAGTTAAGCCAGAACTAACATATACAAATTAATTCCTTAAATTCACATCAATACTACAATGGAATATTGATGGATTTTTCCATCGCCTTGCTATGCTTCAACTCATTATTGCTGAACAAACTACGGACATAATATGTCTGCAAGAAACCAACTTAAACCCTCAAAAAATATACAACTCTGTATCATTCAAATGCTTTCGAAAAGATAGAGTCGCAACCAACAATATATCGAGTGGTGGCGTAGCAGCATTAATTAAGGCCAAATTAGAAGCAAGTTTATTTCCCGGAACAACTAACTTGGAAGCCATAGTTGTTAAAATTAAATCAGACAATGTTTATTTTATTTGTAATCTTTATCTACCGTCCAGCACTCCTACAACTTACAACGAACTAAAAGATTTGTTTAGTCAGATACCGGCTCCTCGCATCATAGTAGGACATTTTAATAGTCACAACATTATATGGGGCTCATTTCACACTGATGCTAGAGGGTATATTGTAGAAAAAATCATATCGAACCTTCAGCTTAACTTTCTTAACGATGGCTCTCCAACAAGATTTAACGTCAACACTGGGAACTCATCAGTAATTGATTTAAGTTTGTGCGACCCCCAACTTACTCCTCGCCTTTTTTGGAAGGTACACATACGGCAGTGATCACTCCTGAAATCTTTGTTCCGAAATGGAAAATAGGGTCTGCAAACTGGACAGAATTTGAATCCCACATCAACCACGAAATGCTGACGATGACCGATGACGTTGATGAATCCGTAGATAATTTCAACAGCATTATTCTAAGAAGCGCAGAGCTCTTCATAGGAAAACTATGAGGACAAACAAAAAACGCGCCCCTGTACCATGGTGAAATACGAAATGCCATACGTCTATTTGTGCCGCCAATACAGCACTTAATAACTACAAGAGGCACAAGACAATCGAAAATAAATTAGATTTCAAAAGGCTCAAAGCGAAGGCACAGCTTATCATCAAAACAGCTAAGAAAACATCATGGTCAAAATATGTTTCCGAAATAAACAGCGCCACTCCCATCAGTGAAGTATGAAAAAGAGTAAGAAAAGTTTCTGGACAAAAGTACACACCAATATTACCTCGACTAAAGATTAATGGTGCAGTCACAACCTCGACGCATTAGCCAATCCCTTTAAAAGTTTGTCTTCAAACCGCAATTATGATAATACCTTCCTTGAAATTAGATTGGTGGTGGAAAATTCAGAGCTACTTCAAGACGAAGACGAAAACTCTCCACTAAACATACCCTTCTCTATGGAGGAACTTGAAAATGCACTTTATAGCTAAAGATGCTAGTCCTGGACCAGATGATATCCCAGTCATATTCTTAAAACACCTTCCTGAATCTGCGACCTATAAGTTTAAGCTGTTCAATGTGCACGTTAATGGAGAAAATGGCTAATTACAGATTAATGTGGACCTTGGAAACATCAAAATGTTTAATATCCGAAGAAAAGGGTTTTAGACAAAATCGATCTGGCATCGATAATATTCTCGAACTGGAAAGTGATATCCATGAAGCACTGTCGATTAAATAATCATGTATATCTATATTTTTTGATTTGAAAAGAGCATTCAATACATGCTGGAGATTTAATATAATAAAAGAACTCCACTCCTGGAATATTCGTGGTAATTGCCTCAGATTTATTAGTAATTTTCTTAAAGACAGATCATTTCAAGTAAGAGTTCATAATTCTTATTCCGAAAGTCAAACTGAAGAAAACGGAACTCCTCAAGGCTCCGTACTTAGCCCAACACTATTTCTAATAGCTATAAATAAGATTATTAAAGATATACCAATGCCTCTCAAGGCTCGCTTATACGCAGATGACCTGGTAGTTTATTGTAAAGGCAAAAATACCGCTTCAATGACAAATATATTTCAATCCTTTCTCACACAATTACAACAATGGTCTCAGCACACCGGCTTCAAATTCACAGTTTCAAAAACAAACGGAGTACTATTTTCTAAAAGGAATCCAGAATCTTATCCAAAACTCATTCTATACGATGAAGTTATTTCATTCAAGCCATCTGTTAAATTTCTCGGAATGTGGTTGGACAAAAACTTTTTTGGAAAGAACATATAAAGCAAACTATATTATCATGTCCTAAAAGGCTCAACATAATGAAGACATTAAGTAACAAACTCTGGGGATCTGATTATAATATGCTGCTAACTATTTACAAAAGTTTAATAAGATCTAAAATAGACTATGGATCAATTGCTTACGCCTCTGCATCTAAAACCACATTAAAATTACTCGATACTGTTCACAATCATGGGATTAGTATTGCTCTCGGAGCTTTTAGAACAACTCCTGTCGATAGTATTCATAGTGAAACGGGTGAACCTTCCCTACATTATCGAAGAATGTATCTAACATTGTCACATGCTACCTCAATTGCATCGAATAAAAACAAGCCCCTTTATAATAACACCTTCATCAATAAATATCTACATCACTTCAGGAATAAGCCCCAAACAGCTAAACCTCACTACGAAAGGATAAGAATATTCCTAAATAATTTGGACATTCAATTTCCTCCTGTATTTCCTGTAGACTTGGATCATCCTCCACCCTGTACCATCAAAACTCCTAGCGTTAATACAACACTAAGTATATTTAACAAAAACGAAGTAAACTTATCAACATTAAGGGATAAATTTAATTTAATTTTGGAACAACAATACAGTGACTGCAATAAAATAAACATGCACTGATGCATCAAAATGTGAAACAGGGGTAGGGGCTGCCATTGTAAATTCAGGGAATATTTCCCAATACAGACTTCCTTCCAGCCTCAGTATTTTCTCTGCTGAACCTTTCGCTTTATACAAAGCTCTCTAACTCGCAAACTCGCTCAGTGCTTTAAAAAGTTTGCAGCAAATATACCAACAAAATCCTATTGGAAAACTGATAAAGGCTGAATTACTGGAAGCCGAGTTGAATTCTAGAAGCGTTAAGTTTATATGGATACCATCGCATATTGGAATCGAAGGCAATGAAAAAGCAGACGCTAGTGCGCGTGACGCGATCTTGAATAATAATTTGGAAAGTGAGTGTCGAAGCGTTGCTAGTGATTTAAAAGCATTCTTTAAAATGAAAGTGTTTAGTGTGTGGGATTGCGAGTGGTCGAATTCCAGATCAAAACTAAGGGAAGTAAAGAGTAATATATCTTCATGGCAACCTACTACTAAAAATAGGAAAATACAAGTTGTATTAACGCGGCTTCGACTAGGTCACTCAAGATATACTCATTCCTATTTATTCACAAATAGTGAACCCCCGATGTGTACAACGTGTAATGTCATGTATAGCATAAAACATGTCCTTATTGCTTGTCCAAAATACACAGTCGAACGAGCAACAAATAATTTTCCGAACAGTTTGGAAGTTCTCATAGGAAAAGGCTGTCAATATCATAGGCGAATCATAGACTATTTAAAATCTATAAACTTATTGTATAAGATCTAACGTTATTATATTATTGTATTGTCGCTAATAACCTTTTGGTGGATGAGACATGTTTCAATAATTAAAAAAAAATAATTATTGCGGAATAAACAAGGTTGCTTTAGTAATTCTAGGTATTTATACAGGAACCGTATTTGTTCAGGATACAAAAATAGAAATTAAGTTTCACGTTATCTAATGAATGTATGAACTATAGTGTTTTACTAGGTAGAGATTTTATTTCTAGTTCGAGAGTCAAGGTTTCATTTGAGAATGACAACGTTCAAATTAAAAATATAGCACATAATTATAACCTTAATAGTTCTTGGAATGAAATTTTATCTATAGATTTTTCTCATGAAAAAGTTAATGAACTAGATATAGAACCAACCTTGGATTATAAAAAAAGTGTAATAATATACTATTTTAATTTCCTGTGCAATAATGACATTAATAACAATTTCTACCCACACAGTGATCTTTTGTCGATACTACATATGTGCCTCCCTCATCCAATGAGGATTTTCAACCAGTACCTGCAGTTTTGTTTATTGAACCTGCAGTTTTGTTTATTGACGGTGCCATGTAAATGAGAAGTACCCTCATCAGAAAAAGGGATTTGATTAAAAAAATTATAATTAGTGTCAAATATATTCTACGATTTCGATCTTCTTCGTTCAGTTCCTGTAAAAATATAGAAATATTTATCAACCGTTGTTTGATTGATGTGATTTTCTGTTGTAACAACTCTAGTAGCCTTAGGCCGGTCACCACATACTTTTAGTATTAAAATTTCAATTCTGTCATTCTGTGTTAAATGTACCTATTTATTTTACCCTGAACCTTATCGCTGGTAAGTTTTTTTTTTCAAAGAACTAACAGAACGTACTTATTGACAGTAAAACTTACTTAATTTAATGAAATCAAACCGATAATCATATCATAATTGTCATTACAAAAACAAATCAGCAAATACTTTTTAAACTTCAGCAAATACCAAGTGGCCTATTTTATTTTCGTGTTTATGTTGCACTTAAATTGTTTCCCAAATTTCTTCTCATTAATGTTGGAACTCAACCATAGGCATAATAAAACTCAGCTAGTTTGAATTTTTCATTGATAAAATGTAAAAAAACTCACCTAATTTGGATCAATCAGCACCTATAAACAGCTTCAAAGTTTCTATAATCATTAACGCTTGTTTCACACAAAAAAAATCATTTACACTAATATTCTAGACGTATCTAAATCTTACACATATTTTCACTACATATATTAAGATTAAAACTTCTAATATTCAAAATTATTTACAAATAAAACTAGCGCGAAAACCTTTTCCTTTCAGCGACTTCAATTGACAAATTTTCAGCGAACGTACTGAAGGTTGCTGAAAGTCTGAAGTTCACCACGGCGGGTTTCAAACACGTTGTAATACAGACACATGCGCATCGTGAGTTTCTGGAGTATAAACTGGAGTATAAACTTCCCACAATATATGTTCTAAAACTATGCATCAGTATTAGCTTGAAATATTTGAAATATAAAATATACAGTGTCGTAAAAAGGAAGAGAATTAATTGATAGATACTTATGCTTATACTTTTCCGATCAGTTAATATTTTTTCTCTACTGTTTCTTGAATAGTAAGAACCAGACATGAGTTGAAGTATAAGGACTGGAAAAATTTGTTACGCATTATCTCTATAGTCCAGGTAAAAAAGGTGTGCAATAAATAAGCCAATTCGTGTTGGATTATAAAAAAATTGTTGTTCAAACAACGATTTTATAAACAATAGGTGAATGGAACCACACAAGGATCAATAATGAGTCCCACTCTATTTCTAATTCCAATTACCAACATCCTCAAAACAATTCACAATCTGGTTCAAGCTAGACTATTTGCTACAAAATCAAATAGGTGAGTCAGAGAACTGGGATTTAAATTTTAATCTGACTATTTCACTAGAGTAAATTGATAACTGACAAAATTTGAAGGTTTTGTACTGGCAATTTTTTGTCTTGTCGCGGCATTTTTTTGACGTTTAATATATCAAATCTATGTGTATAAAATTCTATCACTCTGTGATAAAATTCAATATAAAATCTTTGTTTGTGGTTTCTAAGGAAACTAAGTTGGTTATTTATTTATTTAACATGAATAATACAAGATTTGGAAATAATTCAATAAATGAAATAGAGAGTACAATTAAGCAAAGTATACCGCGAAATACAATGAAGACAAAAAAGTCTGCGTGGGAACAGTTTAGAATGTTTCTGGACGCACGTAATTATACGTTAGAAAAGGATACTTCTGAACAAGTTATAGCAAAAATTCTTGAAGATTATGGTTTTAACATGAAAAAAAGAGATGGAACTGATTATACTGAAGCTAGTGTGTAAACACTTTGGAATACGACTGCTCAAATGGTTCAGGAAAAATATTTTCTAGAATTTAAAATTGATACATTTAAAGATATCACCTATAAATTTGCTAGATTGGCCAGGGATACAAAACGTAAAAAGCTTCAGGCTGAACCTGAAACCAGAAAAAGAAGTTCTAACGCGTTTACCAAAGAAGAATTAATGGAAATGGTAGAAAGCTATTCTGAAGATAATCCTGATGGGTTACAAAAAAAGTTATTTCATTTATGTTCGTTCGGATTAGCATGACGTGAAAATGAAGCTGCTAATTGTGATATTAATTACTTTAAAAAATAATATGATAATAGAGGTAATTTTACTGGCAGGGTAGAATATAATCCAATATTTTCCAAAACAACACAAGGAGGATCAAAAGCTTTATCTGGCAGTAAGTGGCTGGTAAGAAATAATGCTAACAACAATTTGTGTCCCGTCCGTTTATTTTTTTCAAATTATTGAAAAAAGAGAATCCAATCCTTATCTAACAACAACAAGATTATTTTTAACAGTATATCCAAATTGGGAGAAAGGAATATGGTACAAAAATTCACCATTGGGAATTAATACAATTTCAAAGAGGACGAAAATATCGGCAGAATCAATTGGTATAGACACAAAAAAAATAAAAATAACCAATCATTCACATAGAGCTTCTGCAATATCTGCATTAGCAAAAGAAGGAGTTGGTGAACAAGAAGTAATTAAGCTTACAGGACATTCTTCTGCCCATTCTTTGAAACCATATTTACAATTAAATGAAGAACACCATTTCCAACTTATAGAGAACCTTCGAGAAAATAAAAATAAAGGAAAGGAATCCTCAGTTTCTAACTTAAATTCATCCCAGGTTATGATGCAAAACAATCCCCAAAATAATGCTACAACGTACAATTATAATAGGTAATTGTACTTTTTACATAAATAAGTAATTTTTTTTTCATAATGTTATTATTTGTTTGGCTTTGTATAATTGAAGTTTGCAATAAATAAAACGTTTAAATATATGATTTTTTAGTTTTTCTCTCGCGAAATAGTCATGTCGAATACCACTCAATTAAAATTTTTTCTCTTGTCGTATTCAAGTTTGTTGCTTTTAGGTAATTTTGCTCATGACGTTTAATCCAAAACCACCCGCCTGACGGCTCCTGGTTTTGTTAAAAGTGTCATTCGCAAAATTGCCAAGCAACAAACTTTCATGACAATCGAAAAAATTTACCGACAAAATTTTCACTCTCGTGGTATTATATATGAAAAAACAGAATGCAAAAAACGTATACAATTATAGCCAAAACTTACTTTACATGAACAATTCTTTTAATTTAAAGAAAATAGTATATTGTTTTATTAGGAGTAAAAGTATAACTTTTTGTGGCGAGTCTGAATGTTTGATGGCCGAACGTTGGCGAGGCCGACAATTTCAGACGAGCCACAAAAAGTGCTTTTGTTCCGAATGAAACATGCTATTTTTTCCGCAAACGGCATCCAGACTATAGAACTAATTAATATTTAAATAAAAATTCAAAACGATTGCAACGAAGTTGATAAATTCAGAGAATAATAATTATAAAACTGCGTACTACATTTCCGTGGTTACTGGTTTTGTGATTGCCAAGTCAAAAACAAATTTGACAGTTCAATAATATTTTATAATGTCAGAAATATTGTAAGTGATTTAAAACAAGAATTGGACTGTGCATTTTTGGTAAGTACTTGAGCATCAAAATTTCGTTTGTTGTAGTAAAGTGTACTGAAATTTTCTGTTAGATTATATTATGTCCGATTCAGCACCCAACTGTACACCGCCCGACGTTGTTGACATTGCTAAGGCAGCTACGAATGATTTAATTCCAACTAAGTCAAGTAGAGTTTATAATCATGCTTACGAAAGATTTCTCACATGGTGCAATGATAAAAACATTTCAAACTACTACTACTACTACTAGCTTATTTTTTTGAAATGACAACTAAATTAAAAATGAAGAGTTCAACAATGTGGTCTCAGTATTCCATGATAAAATCATTACTGAATATTAAACATGCATTAGATATTATCAAATATATGACACTACGTGCTTATCTGAAGAAGCAGAATGAAGGGTATACTCCCAAAAAGTTAAAGGTATTCACAAAAGACCAGTTTGAAGATTTTTTTAAATAATGCACCTAATGAGCAATATCTAGGAATTAAGGTTAGTTATAATATTCTAACCTGCATAAATACAATCAAGTTTTTAAATACATACTACTTTTAGGTTGTTCTAATAATGGGCGTATCTGGAGCATGTAGATGCGATTAAATGGTGAACATGACAATAGACGATATAAAAGATTTAGGATCTGTTATTCATATAAAGATTCCTGATAGTAAATCTAAAAAGCCACGATCGTTCACAATTATTGGAGAAAAATATATAAATCTTTACAGAAAATATAATTCTTTACGTCCACAAGCTATGGAAAGCCGACGCTTTGTTTTGAAATTTCAAAAGGGAAAATGTTATCGCATGGTCATGGGAATTCATACAATTAGTAACGTACCCAAAATAGTAGCAACTTATTTAAAACTACCGAATTCAAAAGATTACACCGACCATGCGTTAAGAAGAACTTCAGCTATTTTGCTTGTGGATGGAGGAGGTGATATTACTTGTTTGAAACGGCATGGAGGTTGGAAGTCGAGCACTGTCGCTGAAGGATACATTGAAGACTCTTTGTCTAATAAAAAACAAACTGCAGAAAAAATCTTGATGTCGAATTCTTCTTCACTGTACCTGAATGCAGCTTCTCATGAGCGAAATTATGTCGACGTTGATGTAATAGAAGCAACAACAAGTAAGGAGTCACGGGAAATTTTGTCGATGAACTCTTTCAACTCTGCACAAAATTCGCTTGAATTGGAAGTGAATAAATCAGGTAGTGCATTAAATATGTGCGGTGCAACCTTAAATAACTGTAATTTTACTATTAATAATTATTATCGTTAATAAAGTTCAAAAGTTCAACTAATAATTATTTTCCCTGTTAAAAATTCTACTTTTTTGTACGGCCGTCAGCGTATAAAAAAGTACTTTTTTGTCCGCTCACGGCCGTACAAAAAAGTGGCGTCTGGGAAATCATACTTCAACATCATGAATTGACGGTAATAATGTCTACTTTTTTTGACGTTTGCGGAAAAAATAAATTTTTTGGGATTATTTCTTCATCAATAACTAAATTAAATATTAAACAACTTCTATCATGTCAGTCAGGTCTAAATCTTCTAAAGTTTCTGGCCAATAAACACTGTGGAAGGGATGGGAAAACACGATTGTATATCGAGCATTAGTTATGTCAAAAATAGACGGTGGCTCTTCAGTAAAACAGTTAATCTGGAGGATCCTTGATGTTACCAATAATTAGGCACTGTGAAGTAGGAGAAGCAAGTCTAAGTGATAGAAGACCGATTCTAAGCCTATTATGTGCAGCAAAAATATCCAGCAACGCCCAACCTATACAGGCAACGGTAGTCTAAAGTGTTAACATGTTCTGCGAGGGCGCACCTTTCAGGATGTAACCTGCAGTCACTCTTATGTGATGTGATACGGTTAGAAAGCGATTTCATAGTCTGACCGATATAGTGTTTATCACAATAACGACAAGGAATACTATAGATAAGATTTGTGCAGGATGTAAGAGGATTTTTATCTTTAACCTTTGAATACATTGATTTAATTGTCCTGGAAAGCCTGGGTGTGATGACTCTTATGTTAGGTAGAGTACATCCAATGTGAAATTATTTTCCTTTATGTAAAACATAAGATTAAAAAACTCGTCACATGGCGTCAGTAATGTCGCTTTCCCCGCCTTCTACTCGGAATAATTTTGATTTTGAACAACTGATAGATTTTTTGAATTTATCGTATCAAAAACCCCCCTATGCAAAAGTTCATTAAAATCGGAAACAATTTTTTTTTTCGATTTTCAACTCACAGGGATTAGAATAGCTATTTTTGATACAAAAATTTCAATTTTGATGTTTAATAACTCGTGTAATACTTCTCAGCTCCTTCCTGTTTGTATTTGTTTTTTATGATGACCACCGACCGGGTCTTATCCTGGTAAATGTAACGAGTCGGAATTACCCAACACCAGTGTAATGGGATCGGTAATACTTCGGGTGGCCTTTTTCTCTGTTGGTAGTGACCGGAAGGCCCCACTGTACACTCCTATCCAAAGAACAAAATCGTTGCAGCGTGCTGTCACCAGTGCCTCGCGGCACAAAATTTAGAACCAGGAATCTCCCTGCGGGATTACCTTGAGGGAGGGGTTGTTCCAGGCTCGAGTGATCAGGGTCGTCGTGGGGCCACTTGGGCTTATACAGTGTGCCAAGCCCGAGTTCGTAGTGCAGATCGAGTGGGCCCGTCCTATTTGGCTGGTACGGTGGTGGTGAGGGTTGAGGTTAAGGAAATAAACTGAAAGGTTAAATATGTACAAGCATATCGTCAGTGTCCTGCTAATACCTCCTATCTGAAAATAGGGACATTTTACAGGAGCGATAAAAAACTCTCTCTTTTCTATCCAGATACATTTTCCCAACATATTTGTTTTTGATATTAATCAATATAATATTTTACTCAATGATAATGTTAATGTGAGCACCTTATTTAATTTTAATTATTTCTCTGTTAGTTAGGAGGTATTCGAATTACTGGGTTTGCAAATAGGAGGTATTGTACACAATTACTTTTAAAAGACTTAAATAAGTTTCCGGTCTTAAATCAGGTGTTTTTAATGTTTTTTGATATTAAGAAATTTAAGTTAATGTTCATAAATAAAATATAGATATATTCTTACTTTATCAGGTAACATACATTTAAAAATTAAAAAAAAAAAATTCTACAAACTTAATTTTTATTAATTTCCACTTATTTGATTTCTTCTTCTCTTCCACTAGTCTTTCCTTGGTAAGTTGTCATAGAAGCTGTGGCAGTCTTGAGGTATTTCTTTCTTTAAAGCTTGAAGATGATTCCACTTTGAACGGGCAATGGGAAGAGGTCCTTGGTGAAGTTGTGGGAAGATCACTTCATTGTGATTTATGACTTTCGGGCGTACAGGTAAATCTATCCAGGAGACAGCGTCAAAATCTAGCTTAACTTGTATTGTATTATGATTATAGTACAAAACTCTGATGTCGGTGACAGTCGGATCATTTGACTTCTTGCCAGGTCTAATCGACGAATATCTAAGAAAAGTATTATAATTTTTAAAAAAACTAAAATCCAACACCATGGTTTCGTACGGAAAGGGCTTTTTACGCGCTTCTCTTGTAGCAGCGACGTAGTAACTTGGCAGGTAAATGTCTCGTCCCGATATCTTCCTTTCTATGCAACTATGAACGGAGTCACACTCCATTTGGGTGTGACCCCGTTCTAAAAATTTTTGATAAATTGGAATGTTGTACGTTGTGGACAAATGTAGAAGGGCATTAGATAATGTCACATTTCTATTTTGGTATGTGCAGCCATCTGAATAGAGTATTATTGGTAACTTGTTATCAACGCAGTATGTTGTGAGGTAATGGACAATACATGAAGTAAAAGTAGATGCAGTCAAATCCGAGTCTACTTCGGTAAACCAATAGCAGAGAACATGGTGTGAAGTGAGGTTGTATACCGTAAAATTGTAACAACACAATTTTGTTTTAAAAAAAAATGCGCTGGCACTAATTGAAGGCGACAATTTGACTGATTGTAAGTCCATTGTTAGAACAATACATTGATTTTCTTTCGCAAGTGCTTTATCAGAAGCTTTTTCTTGTTGCGCTCTTTCTTTTTTCTTCCTATGCAGTGTCCATTCAGCTTCTGTAATGTTTCCTACTTCATATGAAACACAGATATCGCATCTATCTTTTTTGTTTAAATGTAAGCTTAAGTTTTTTCCCTTGAAAACGTTGTCGAATATTTGTCGTGAAAGGGGGGTTCTGTTATCTCGTTTGCATTGCTCATTATACAAATCTCTCAGACTCTTCATAGTCTTGAAAACTGGTTCAAGATACAGCTTGGACGAATTAGCTCTATTATAGTGGGATGGAAGTTTTGGTAAATTGTCCATAAATTCATGTAGGAATTGCAAATCGGGTGCTCGACTAGATACAGGAACCTTCCTCTTAGAAATGCGTTGCTCATCATTTGGCAACATGCCGTATGTGCTCGAATTTGTCCATGATTGCACTGTGAACGAACCTAAAGCCAAGGTCTGTAAGAACATTTTCTTGCATACTCGGACTTGATCACCATTTAATGGCAAAGAGTAGGTTAGTGTTCCTTCCCTCCGTGAGTTCTCACTACATTTTCTCTTGGTAAGAGTTCTCTTGACGTGCGAAGCAACAAAAACTTTTCGTTGTTCCCAATTGGTTTCCTTCCAAAAATAGTCAAACAGTTCTTGCCTTTGACGTTCTGTAAAGTTGTAGCATTTGCGCATCTTTGATTTTTTACACATTTTGGATAAACACGATAGGCCTAGCTTCCGTTTTTCACGCATTTTATCATGCTTTACCTTTCCGTCTTTTCTCGTGTATCCTAAATAAGCTTTCCCTTCCATACGCAATTTTTTGCTTTGGTTCTTTTTCCAACTATTTCTGTCTGCCACAAGGTTTTTTTTTCTTCCCTCCTGCATGTTGCCATACTTCACAAAATCTTCGCTTGGTTGAAAATCATCACTATTTTTTGCATCTTTTGGTGGAGCAGTATTTTCTCCGCCAGTTAAAGGATCTGGGTTATATGAAGACAAATCACTTTGGCTAGATTCTTGATCTCTTTGGTTCCATTCATCCTCACGTTGACTTGATCGAGAGTTTAATTGTTCATCGCTTTTGTTTGAATCTTTCTCACTGTGGTTTGATTGTTCATCACTTTGGTTAGATTCTTCGTCATTCTGTACAAACTTCTGTGAGCTTTTCACATTCTCCTGATTTTTATTGCTGCTCATTTGGTGAGATGGTCCAGGAGCTTCATGTATGATGTCCTGGTCGGTCGAGCCAATGTCACAGTTGGTACTGACTAAGAAAGTATTATTTGATGAAACTTCATAAAATAATATTGTGTTGTCAAAGAGAGCTTCATTTTTTTCAACTACAACTTTATCAGCAACAGGAGAGTTAAGAGCTGCACAACTATCTGATGCAATCAGAACTTCCATGTTTTCCAGATCAAAATAATTGTTATCTTTTTCAATTGTGGTGTTGCATGTAATATTTTCTTCGCTTTTATTTTGATGGTTGTCCAATGCCAACATCACAATTTTCTTGCTCCGCTCCGACATGATTTACGACACTGAAAAATAACACCCCTACTAAGTTTTATTGCTGCTTTATTTCAATTTATTGATATAAAATTGCCAATTGTATCATAAATTAGTGGTATTTAAATTTAAAAACAAAACACAAACAATTTATTTGTACCTACTTTTTACTGATTACGTACTATCGACTAGCAAAGAAAACTGGTACAAAATGTTGTCTTAAACACTTCTAAAATGCGAAATTTCCCATGTTGTAAGTGTCACATGTTAATTTCATCCGTACCAGTATTTTTTTTGCTAGTCAATCGTACTTATTTTTTACCTCATCGTTTTATTGGAATTATTGAATACCACCTATCATTTACTTATATGGCAATTATCTGTTCGAATATCTCCTATCTTAAGAACAATAATGTTTCATGACATTTTTGTGATAAATAACTTCGGTTGAAGGTATAAAACAGTTGAGCATGACTTCATAGAAATGTTTAATTCAAGTTCAATTACTATTAAAACACATTAATTTAGTTAAATTAAAAAATTCAAAGTAATTTTGTCACTTACCTATTTACCAGAAGAAACAACACGCAGTTCCAATGTAGACTGAGCAGATAGGAGGTATTACTTTTGCTGTCAACCTTAGATTCAGATAGAAGATATTTCCGCCTCAAATTTCAACGTTTTGTAATTTTTTTACAGTTAGGTGGATATTACCAACGCATGCGCATAAAAAAATTGAAGAAAATCATGTAAAAATCTCAATTTTGATAAATGTGGCAGTTAGGAGGTATTAGCAGGACACTGACGATATATTACAAAAAAATTATTAAAACCATATACGAACGTTTTGGCAATCGAATAAATATAATATGCGCGGCTTTCTCCTGATTTTTGGATAGCCTACGTGAAATAAAAAAAAATGAATAAAAAAAAACCAAGTAACAAGCGGAATGTCTTTTTGATACTTAACCTGAATAAGTATGGTACCCTATACACCTTTAGAGATAATTATGTTGGATATCCTCCACAAAAATTGAGGCAATAAATAGAAATCAAACGAAACTTTATGAATCGAATCAAATACGATATCCTGTAAACCCTATATCTATATTGCCAAAATTTCTGGGATTGGAAAGAAATAATTACGAATCTAGTGAAATTTAGTCAATATATAAAAAAAGAAAATCTATATCACCTATTTTTTAATTCTAATTACGTTTCTCGAAGAGAGAGAAAAAAAATACAGAATACAATCTGTATCAATAAAATTCAGAAGATTAATTATGATGTCTCCGGTATCTGGATGTCCGGCAATATGACTGAAAAGTTATCAGTTGAAACTTTTTACGATAGGACTAAATGTGATCCTTTGTACAATATACTTACCTGTGCGCTATTTCAAGTAATCAGATATATAGGGAGATGGTCCCTGAACATAAGACGAATACCTATAACTGTTTAGATTCTACCAGTAGATGAGGGGCGCCGATATATATGAAACACTAGATATGACCGAAAAATAACTGTGGGGTCCCTTACCTTTTTTTGGGACACCCGGTTAAGTCAAAGAAAATATAATACAACCGATCAATACGGAATATAATAAATTAATTGTACGTTAAAAACTTATGTTTTGGAATATCACTAGTCACAAACTGCACACTGTTACTGTTGAGAGTGAAGGGCCCATCAGTACTTAGACTGGCCTCTTCGGGGAGAGATACTGTCTCTGCCTTTGATTCAAATTTTTTCGTTATTTATTCTAAATTTTTCCTTGTGTGAAGGTTGGTTTCCTATATCATTATTTTTTAATTCGTAACGTACATGGTAAACAAGCATGACATAATCGTCATCTGAAATGTTTTGTTAACCTTGCAATAACACATTTTTGTTTGTAATAATTTCTTTCGTTGAGGTCAACCGTTATTAGTTATTACGAATTAAGAAAAAATTTGTCTATATAGGGCGTTCTTAAAATTTTCTATGTCATATCTCGTGTTTATTACACTCGGTTTGTGAAGTCGGTGGAAAATTGCCGTATTTTTTTATAATAGTATTATTTCCCCTCTTTCGATTTATGCTAATTTCGGTCTACCCAATTAATAAACGTAGCTGCTATGGAATATAATCGATAATTATTTTTCCTTTATCGATTGGCGTGATAAAGAACTCGATATCTTCCTTAGTTTCGAAATTATACATCAAATGGAGATATGTTGAAAAGATTTCAAAAATTTAAGTTTACGAACCAAAAAATTGAAAAATTCGGTTTCCAGTGAGTGTATGTACAAAAATATACAGTATTATGTATTTCGTGTTGTAAAATCCGAAAAATATCTCAGTTTTCGATTTTGATGTATTGTTTACCGGAAAATTCCATTTTCAATAACTTACCTGGATTTTCCATACGTAATAATTTTCTTTTCGAACAAATGGCAAATTTTTGAGATTCCCCGTATCAAAAAAACTCCCTTTGCAAAATTTCATAAAAATCAGAAACAAACATTTTTTTTCGATTTTAAATCCACAGGGTAGCTCGAGAATAGTTACTTTTGGTACAAAAATGTTTAATAACACGGTTTGTGATGTCGGCGGAAAATTGCCTTATATTTTTAAAATAGTATTATCTCCTCTCTTTCGATTTTTACCAATTTCGGTCGTTCCAATCCATAAACGTGACTGCTACGAATTTTTTTAGGGTTAATTTTAATAAAAATTGTTTGCTCAACTTTAACCCTCTGTAATTAACTGTCTTGACCCTTACTTGGTGGAATCTGCTCATATTAGTGATTTAAATGAAACTCACGGTTTCTAGTTAATTCCACAATATAATAAAAATTGTTGAAAATTCTAAAAAATTGACAATTGTTTCGATAAATCAATATCATCGTCAGAATGACAAAAGTTACATTTCATTTGGTGCCTACCCGATGTTTAGTAGTTATTTTTGGCTAGACCAAGAAGTGACCTAACTTGTGATTGACTTAATATATGTTAATAGAAAAAAGAAGAAGATGTGATATTACAAATATTGAAGCTTAGATATTATTAGCCTTATGGTGATATCCTGGATATCATTTTTCCAATTAAGATCAGTATAACTGTGCAATGATATAGAAAACCAGGAAAACTATATCTGCTGTTCTTTACAATTATCACTTAAGAAGACAGTTTATTAGTGGAGAACTCCCTAGATTTAACTGTTCATTGACAACTTCATATTGTGGGTTTCTTAAATGTCTTCTAATTTCCAATTCTTCAAGGAAATCCAGTTCTTGTATCTTTTCACAAATATGCAGCACTTCTAGTTTTGTGTTAGGTGTCAATGAATGATTGGTGTCAAGTAGATATTTTGCGTAGTGGGATTTATCTGGTTGTTTTAATCTGTATGCTCATAAGTGCTCACTGTATCGTATTTCAAAATTCCTAAGGGTCTGACCCAAATAGACAGCATTACATTCTGGACATTTGAGTTTATATATACCTGACTTCTTTAATTGTGGTATTTTTGTCTTTACATTAAACAATTTTGTACTAACGTTACTTCAGCAACGAATACAACAATTCCTTTCAAAACAGAAAGTAACGTTAGTACAAAACTGTTAAATGTAAAAATAAAAATACCACAATTAAAGAAGTCAGGTATACAGGGTGTTCATTTCAGGACTTCCCACCCTAATTTTCTCGAAATGTGTGTATTTAACAAAAAATCCTGGGACACGTCAACAAATATATCGAAGGGGACAACTTTTTATCATAAAGGCAACGCGCCCCCTTTCACCCCCCGCCAGGGAGAGTTGCCAACTTAAAAATCTTAAATATAAAGGGGTATCGAGTTATACCTCATTTTTAAAGGTATTTTTAATCTAATCACGTCGGCTTTTGTTTTTTTTAATTGATCGATTCGTTGTCGAAATATTTAGGAAAATCTGTTTGCTGCTTCGTACCACTAAAATAAAAACTGCAATTGTTTGTTTTGTTATTCCTTTCAACTTTTTTGTTTAAAAAAATGTAAAAAAATGTTTTTGATAGAGAAAATAAAAGACATGATACCTATTGAATTGTTTACCATACTTACCAGTTGTGTGAAAAAGCAATTTATTAAAAATGGTTTACACTTTAGCTGAAAAAGTTGAAATAGTGTTAATTTACGGCGCCGAAAACCAATGTGCTCGACGAACTGCTGCGATATTTAACGAAAGGCACCCAAATAAGAACACTCTCTCATAGGTATGTCCTGAATCTAATCGCCAAATTTACTCAAACAGGATCTGTTGCAAATTTGAAACATGATCAGCCAAGAGTTTTGAATGAAGCCACTCAAATTGAAGTGATAGGTTATTTTGGTATGAATCCTAATACTTCGTTACGTACCATTTCTGCTGCAACTGGAATTTCCTTAGGCTCTGTCCAGGAAATTACAAAAATTATTAAATTCCATCCCTATAAAATGAAAGTATGTCAAGAGTTAAGTGAAGACAATTTTGACAGAAGAATTGAGTTTTGTGAACAAATGACTACAATTATTAATAATAATAACGAATTTTTGAAATATATCTGCTTCACTGATGAGTGTACTTTTTATTTAAATGGCTTTATCAACAAACATAATTGCAGATATTGGAGCAATGAAAATGACCATGTATTTGTCGAAGGGCATACCCCGCATCCCCAAAAAATGAATGTATGGGCTGGTATACTAGGAAATCAAGTAATTGGTCCATTGTTTATAAATGGAAATCTAAATGGTGAAATGTACTTGAATATGCTAGAAAATACGATCAATCCGTTAATTACCGAAGCAATTGAAAATCAACTGGATAGAGATGACAACAAAGTTCTTGACGAAAATGAGTTATATTTTCAGCAAGATGGAGCTCCCCCCCATTATGTGCTTCCGGTCCGTCAATGGTTAAACAATGTATTTCCCGGTACATGGATAGGGCGAAGAGGACCTATAGAGTGGCCAGCTAGGTACCCAGATCTAGCACCATGTGATTTTTTTCTATGGGGACATTTAAAATCAGTTGTTTACACACCCCCGCCACAAAATATAGGAGACCTTCGACAAAGGATTACTGCAGAATGTCGAGCAATTCGAACAGAAGTGTTTGAAAATGTGCGTCACGAATTTGAACAGCGGTTATACCATTGTTTGGCCAACAATGGGCAATATTTTCAGCAATTATTGAATTGAAAATCTCTGTACAATATTGTAATTTAGTTTTGATAAAAGGAATGAGAATAAACAGTTGCAGTTTTTATTTTAATGGTACGAAGCAGCAAATAGATTTTCCTAAATATCTCGACAACGAATCGATGAATTTGAAAAAAACAAAAACCTACGTGTAGAAATTAAAAAGACCTTCAAAATGAGGTATAACTCGATACCCCTTACTATTTAAGATTTTGAAGTTGGCAACTCCCCCTGGCGGGGGGTGAAAGGGGGCGCGTTGCAGTGTCCCAGGATTTTTTTTTTAAATTTCGAGAAAATTAGGGTGGGAAGTCCTGAAATGAACACCCTGCATATATAAACTCAAATGTCCAGAATGTAATGCTGTCTATTTGGGTCAGACCCTTAGGAATTTTGAAATCCGATACAGTGAGCACTTACGAGCATACAGATTAAAACAACCAGATAAATCCCACTACGTAAAAACATCTACTTGACACCAATCATTCATTGACACCTAACACAAAACTATAAGTGCTGCATATTTGTGAAAAGAAACAAGAACTGGTTTTCCTTGAAGAATTGGAAATTAGAAGACAATTAAGAAACCCACAATATGAAGTTGTCAATGAACAGTTAAATCTAGGGAGTTCTCCACTAATAAACTTTCTTCTTAAGTGATAATTATAAAGATCAGCAGATATAGTTTTCCTGGGTTTCTATATCATTGCACAGTTATACTGACCTTAATTGGAAAAATGATATCCAGGATATCACCATAGGGCTAATAATATCTAAGCTTCAATATTTGTAATATCACATCTTCTTCTTTTTTCTATTAACATATATTAAGTCAATCACAAGTTAGGTCACTTCTTGGTCTATCCCCAAATAATTACTTAACATCAGGTAGGCACCAAATGAAATGTAACTTCTGTCATTCTGACGATGATGTTGATTTATCGAAACGATTGTCAATTTTTTAGAATTTTCAACAATTTTTATTACATTGTGGAATTATCTAGAAACCGTGAGTTTCATTTGAAACATTAACCCTCTGTAATTCCTACAAATATTAAATGGAAGAAACAAACTATGGTCAGTATTTAAGATCCATTTTTCCTCTATCAAATGGTGTAGGAACAAAATCTTCTATATTTTCGGAATAATAGAATTTTATATGGAGGCATGTCAAAAAGTTTTAAGAAATTTCGAGGTTCTGGATAAAAATTTTGAGATATAGTAAACGTATGGAAAAAATAATCGAATACCATGTATTTGGATCCGGAAATTCCATTTTTGCTATCCGTTTCTCAAAATTCTAATTATTAAAGGAAGTAAAAAATATTTTCCGAAAGTTTTTCAAGTCACATATTTGAAAAAATTATGGTTGAAAACTTATAGTCTCATTCGATTTGTGATGTGGAGAATTTACCCTGAAATGCTGACACCAATTCCCCACAAGATTAGGTTCGTGTAACTAGCATTAAGCCTCGTAGCAGGAGCGGAATCAATAATATGTCTTCATACAAAATCATTGGTTGGTTTATTATGACTAAAACTGGTACTTACATAGTGCGGCATGTGTTACACTTACTAATACTTAACTATATAATTATTCGGGTCTTTAAATTCTAGATACAAGCAACACTAACCTACGTCTATTATTCTAATTACTACATTCCTATATTATAGTATGTCACTCTATATATATAAAGCTGGTCAACGGCTCATATTCTATAATGATCTCAAGGTGCCGCGATTTCAGTAAAGGTGAATTTCATGGTTAAACGCTGTGTTTACATAAACTATTATTTCATTTGTGTATACTTGCAATAACTTTTAATTTAAAATATGAATAGTTTTACGACCTTCATGTTTCAAATTCTATAATGCCTAAAAATAATTATATAGGGATTCACTACAGATTTGTCATGATCGAAAACCTCTAATTACAAATTCTTTTGTAAATCGTATCATAACTACTATTTTTTTTATTGAAATTAACGTGTCTCGACAGCGTAGGTCATTGACACAAATACATAGTCTATACAATTATACAAACAAATGGAAATACAAAATATAACTGATACAGCACTGTTCTTATGTACAATTTGGTGGGTTTCAGTTATTACAATATTGGTTCATTATAGTTTATGATATAGTTTTGTGTCTTGAAGGAAGTCAATAACCCTTGAATGCTGTATGGGGAGACTCAGCATTTCCTGAACGTTATCACTAAGTTGGTGTTTAAATCGCTTATTCTGATATTGACAACCTATCCTATCAGAATGTGTTTAACCGTGAGAGGACTGGAGCAGAGCTGATACAGTGGTGGATCTTCAGATGCCATAAGGTGTCCATGGGTGAGGTGCGTGTGTCCGATACGAAGCCTTCTTATGAGAACTTTATCTCTTCTTTTTAGGTTTGTGATTGATATGGACCTGATTGTTGGTTGGATATCACTACGCTTCGATCGGGATTTGCTCCAATGTTCTTGCCAAGATCTTCGCATTCTACTCTTAAATAGAGCCTTCAACTGGATTTTCTCATGCTTTAAGTTGGTCGAAGCTGCAGCTTGTTTTGCCGCTTGATCAGCTACTCCATTGCCTGTAATGCCAATAAGGCAGGGAATTCAGATTAGCGTGGTTGTCACTCCTTGGTGTGAGAGATTGTTGAGAATTGTGTGTATATATTGAACAATAGGATGCGTGGAGTAAATGCATTTAATGGAATGAATAGATGCTAGTGAGTCCGTACATATGGCAGGGTGTTTGGAGTCAATTGTTAAAGAGGATAGAGCTTGAAATATAGCGAAGAGTTCTCCTGTATGAATACTGGAATATGAGGGTAAAATCTTCATTGTAACTGTTGCATCGGAAGTAGCAACCGAGCAGCCAACTCCTTCATTCCCTTTTGAGGCGTCGGTGTATAACACCTTGTCGTATTTAAGACTAATTACATCCAGAAAAGATTTTCTCAGAAATTCGTGTATTGTTTCGGACTTTGGATACTGAATTAACGATAAATTGAAGTTGGGTAAGTTGGTATTCCATGGTGCCGTGGGGGATGCTTGACTATGAGTTGTATGAGATAGATTGATATCGCCAAGTAAGGAGGTCAGAATTTCTACCAGGGACTCACGTTTTGGAGATACATTATGACTTATACGTTTAGATGTTAACAACGGGTAGACTCGATTGTTGAAGTTGGCAGATACTCTAGACGAGTATGTTGATAGGAGAAGTTGTCGTCTTAGCCACAGGGGAGGCTCATTGGCTTCAAAGCTAAGGCTTTCAGCTGAGCTGGATCTAAAACCACCTAAGGAAATTCGAAGGACAATATTTTGTACATAATGCAGGGTACTTAATGCTGATTTTGAAGCGGACATGTGAATATAACAACAGTAGTCTAATCTGGAACGGAAAAAAGAGCGATAGACACTAAGAAGTATTTCCTCTTCAACTCCCCATTGGTGGTATAATAGGCATTTTAAAATATTCAGTCTGATCAAGCAATTCCCTCTAATATCCCGAATATATTGTTTCCAGCTAAGTTTGCTGTCAAAAGTCAGGCCCAGGATTTTCAGTTGATCGACTACTGGAATGTCGTCTCCATTCAATCTTGTCAGCGGATTTTGAGGAGATGGTGGTTCTTCTACTGAATTAGATAACTCTGGACTTCGTTGCTGAAAATTGAAGACCCGTTTTGTCGGACCATTTTTGCAGTTGGCCGACTGCTTCTTGAAGTAGTCTCGACGTAGTGTGGACAATTTTGACGGGAGATCGGATGTTTGAGGAAATGTCGTTTATGGCAATGCTGAATAGAATGGGGCTCAGTACCGATCCCTTGGGAACACCGTTGTATTGGAAGAAGCTGTTGGAAGTTGATTCGTTTGCAGACACTTTAAACGTACGATCAGTCAAAAAGTTTTCAATAAAGGAATACATGTTATCTGGTATGTAACATTCACTAAGTTTATTGAGGATAACAGGTCGTGGTAGATAGTCAAATGCATTTTGGATATCGAACACAGCAGCTACGACTGACTTCTTGATTCCTGTTAAGTGCATTCGTTGCGCAAATCTGAATAAGAGCTAGATTATCACTTGTACTGCGTTGAGGTCTAAAGCCTGATTGAGTAGGGGATAAAAGTTTATATTTTTCAAGATACCAAATTATTCTTTTATTTATCATTTTTTCTAGTAGCTTACATACAGTACTAGTTAGTGAAATAGGGCGATAAGAATCTGCATCCGTCGGAGATTTGTCTTGCTTTTTACTTGGCAAGATGATTGATTCTCTCCATTGTTGAGGAAACTCTCTGTTAATCCAGATTTTGTTGTACAAACTCAATAATTTCACCAGAGCATTTGTTTTTTAAGAATTGAAAAGGAATATTGTCTGGACCTGCAGCTGAATTCTTACAGGACGAAAGGGAATACAGGGGTTCTTGGAGAGAGAAAGGAAGATTTGAAGAAAATATGTGAGTAGGGATTTGGATAGTGGTATTTGTGGCGTATTTACTAGAGTTTTTACTTTTCTCCTGAAGTGCATTGCCAATCATATTAACATTTTTTCCGCTATCAGTAGTCAGTTCACGTTGATCTATTAGTGCCGAAATTTTTGTGAATGTTCTGTTGCTATTCATCTGTCTTATTTTGGTCCAGATTTGGCTAGGTGGAGTTTCACATGTGATAGAAGAAACGTAATTTTCCCAAGAATCCTTCTTCGCTTGCATTAGCGTTCTTCTTACTTTAGCTTCCAGTTTTTTAAAATTTGTGAGGTTGAATTCAGTGCGCGTTCGACGATATTTATTCAGCGCTCTTTCACATTCACGAACTGCGACGGAACAATTTTCGTTTCACCATGGGTTTATTTTGTGAGAAGGAGATAAAACAACTTTTCCGACATAGATATCTGCAGCTTCGGTATTGAAATTATTAAAAGTGGCAATTGCTTCGTTGATGTTTTCGGGCAACTGAAGTTCGTCCGCTATACTGTTAGTATATGGATTAAAACCTGCCCAATCTGCATTGGCAGTTTTCCATTAAATTATTGTTTTCGATGGCTTGATACAGTTATTGGCTATCAGTATAGGGAAGTGGTTGCTATCATACAGACACTCTAGAGTATTCCATGTAAGAGATGGGGCAGATCTTGCGTCACTAATACTGAGGTCAATTGCAGAATAGGTTCCAGATGCAATATTAAAATAGGTACTACTTCCTGTGTTGAGTAGGCAAGTGTCGGTGTTTGCTATAATATTTACAATAATTTTACCTCTCCCAAATATTTTTTCCGAATCCCACATAGTGTTGTGAGCGTTGAAGTCGCCCACCACCAAGTACGGTACTGGTAGCTGTTGTATTAAGTCTACTAGTTCGGCTTCGGTAAGATTATAGCTTGGTGGTATATAGAGACTGCAGATAGTGATTTCTTGAGGACACCAGACTGTAGCAGCAACTGCTTCCAGCGTTGTATTAAGGGTTAGGTTTACAGAGTAAAGATCGTCGGAAACAAATATAGAAGATCCTCCGATAGCTCTATTGCATTGTGTTCTGGTAAAGTGGTACCCACAAGAGCTTTTAAGTTTTCGCTTGTGTTCTTCTTTAAAATGTGTTTCTTGCAGGCAAATAATATCCGCTTTGGTATCCGTGACTAATTGTTGAATCCGTTCTAGCCGGGGGTAAAACCCATCACAATTCCATTGAATGAGTGTGAAGGTAATGTCTGACTATCCTGTTCTGCGTCGTTCATTTGCTTCCTTATCTTTTTCCTCAATTTTGTGAATCTGTTTTTAATGGACCGTTCTGTTAAAAGTGGATATATAGTGTTCATATCAGAAATCAGAGTGTCAACACCATCAGTGAACTGTAGTGCCTTAGCTAAGGGGTTATCACTACCAAAGGAATTTTCTAGAAATGCTAGAAAGTTTTCAACTGGAAGAATAAAAGGTTTGGTGGCGTTTCTATATGTTTTTCTGATAATGTCAGTGGAATCTTCAGAAATATTTATGTCGTCTTCGGTTCTAATTTTTCTTTTTATAGATTTAGGGAGCTTACGTGGAGTTACTGGTGTGGTAAAAATCACATTGTCGTTATGAATTTTAGGTGAGGGGGTCTCTTCGCTTGGAATGGGGGGATCAATAGAGGAATCGGTTGAGATCGGAAGTGGTCTCTTTTGCTCCGTTGCTGTTATTGTTGTTTCATTTATACACAGTTCATATAGTGTTGTTTCCTTCGATGTTGGTTGATTGTGTGGGTATACGAGCTGGAATCTGAGAGAGAGTATTGGAATTTGAGTTTGGATAGTTACTTGCTATGTGACCAGTTTGCTTGCATAAGAAGCAGCCCATCCTGTCAGTGGATAAGAATATACGATATCCATTGTTTTCAAAGGTAACGACTAGAGAAGTTTGAAGTTCATAGTTTTCTGTGGGAGGTATAGTGTAGACCTATCTTCTAAAGGATAAAATATGGCTGTATTGATCCCCAGGTATACCAGCCTTAAGAAAGGGAACCGGGGACGCTAATTGCAAACCGAAATTGTTGCAAATTCATTTCGATGAGGTTATGTGGGATAAGCGGAGATACATTGGAAATAGTTACTCTTTTTGCAGGTGTAACTAATCTTTTTATGGAATGTTGCGTGCCTCCTACAACAATGTTGGGGTTATTTTCAATTAAATTATCAACCTGTTCAGTTTTATTTAGGCAAATACAAACTCTGTTATTAGAGATTAGTGATGCAAAACAGATATTTTTCGGCCCAAAAATATCTCCAGCCGCTCTGACATAGTCAATAAGTTTTAGGTTTTCTGAAGAATGAACTACAATTGCCTGTTCTGTTTTTGGAAAAAAAGGTTTTGGTGAAGTTTTTGCAGCAGCTACATAAGATGTGGAAGTTGAAGGAAGACCACCAGTATTCGCTATTGTTGTTGATTGATTTACTGTAGGAGAACTGTTAATATTGTTGTTACTACCCTTGTAGTCATAGGTAGTAGCTTCTGATTAAAAGCTGGTTTAGTACAGAAAGTCAGCAACCAGTATATTAACATATTGTAATACTGGTTGCCTATTTCCGATTTGAATCGGCCTAAGTGGATAGTTGATTGTAGCTTTCTTATCACTAATTAACATATAACAAAAAAAGGAATGATTATAAATATAGAAATGTTCTGATTCTAAATTAACTCGTTATCTCCAATCTAGGATAACAAAGTATTCAGTTCTTCAATACTTTAGTGATTAGAGTTGATCAAAACGTTCATTCATTCTTTTATAATTTGTATACATAAACAAGAAAAACCTCGCACTGAACCCGAAACGAACTTAACTCGCTTCACGAACCGGTCGGAATCAACTACTATTTTTAAAACTCGCAAATATAACGATTTTGACGTTGATATTTTTTTAAGCCTGTCAAATAGGTCTTACGGAGAATCTAATTTGCTCATTGCATTTTTCGTCCCCGTCCCTAGATTTCCAGCCCAATCGCAGCATAAAAGTTACCGGAGCAGTTTGAAAATTTGCCGTCTATAGCCGGTTCTGACACATTGTTAAAAGGCGACATGAGCTGAGTTTTTGAAGGGGAAGGAAAAATCGTAAAAAGAATAAAATAAACTGTCGTGTAGAGGACAAAAATGATGTATATTGGCGTAGAAATTGAGTCCCACAAAAAATCTGAGGGGGGGTCAGGGAGGCCAAAGATTCGTTTATTTGAGTTTTTATCTGCAAATGAAGTTCTCTATACGCTCATATAAAGTTTTATCGCTACGCGGGAATTTAATTTGAAGCTCATGTTCCATTTGAATGTGTGGACAATGTGGAAGCAAGTAAGAGAAAAAAGTAAATGGGGATTACAACTTGTTTTAACCTCTATTACACGTGGTAGTGGTGTCCCAGCAATTTTTGAACACCCTGTATATAATGTGGTTTGTTCAGAAAAAAATCATCCCACTAAGAGATGTCTCTCATTAAAAAGATTGTCCTAGACTTTTGTAATAACCCCGAAGAAACTTCAAATTTGATTAGCTTCCCTCTCTAAAACTCACTCAACCAACTTTCTCACGCAAAATTACTCCCATTTTCTGCGTTTCTGCCGAGTTTCTCAGTTTCAAACTTTTTCTTTCGCAAGTTTTGAGTTGTGGGAGTGAGTTTCCATGTAATAATCTCACACAAGGAGATTTGTTCGTCTTTATGCCAGTTTTTTTCAACATCAAAAGCAAATTAGAGGTTAATTATGAGCTAAAAGCTCATTAAATCCAGAGTTTATTATGATAAAAATTAGGAAATTACTCCAAAATATTTCATTTCCGCTTTTTAGTACAGTTTCAGTTGAATCGTGATGAAAAAAACTTGAATCGTTATGAATATACATATAGCTCAGTCTATCTGAGCATTCCAGATCAAATAATAGTTGAGTTAAATCCATCAGCATTCAGTCTTTTATACAGTGTTATTAATTAAACTGAACGTAACTTACTGTTTTAAATGAAAATTACTGTTTCTAGATAATTCCACAATATATTGAAAAAATATTAAAAATTAAATGATTCCTTTCTATCAGCTTTTAATGGAAAACTATCCTTTTTCAAAAAATGTCATCTCGTTTATCCTGGTTACCGACACATATTGCTTATTACCATCTCAAGAATGGCCTATTAATTCCAAAATTAAGATATATTATAAGATGTAGTCCGACCTGGTTACATAATGATATCTTAACCAATTTTGACAATACCATACGTCATTCATTAACATTAAATTAGAGGACCTTTGTTGAATACAAGCTTGACTACCTGTTTCATATGGTGGTTTAGGAATTCGCTCCATCGTTTCAGTCGCTCTTCCTTCTTTTTTATCGTCATTAAATATTTCAAAAAAATTGATTGACATTCTGCCTATATTTTTCCACACACAAGTTCCTTCATTATTGGAGGCAGAAAATATTTGGTCATTAAAGTCTAACAAAGTTGTACCCTAGGAATATAAATCCTTTCAAAAATCCTGGGATATACCTTTATTGAACATTGAAAAATAAAGTCTGCTTTAGAAAACTATTAATTTACCAGACAAGGCTCGTTTCAATGCAGCATTTTCAAAGGAATCAGGAGCATGGTTGAACGCTTTACCGTCGGCCCAATTAGAAACGCTTTTAGACAACGAATGTTTCCGTATTTCCATTGGTGTTCGTTTAGGTTATCAAATTTGTATAAAACATCGCTGTCGTTGCGGAGCTGATGTTGGTAAATATGATAGACACGGCGTAAGCCGCAAATTAAGTGCCGGCCGTTTTTCACGTCATTTTGCAGTAAATGACCTAATCAAACGAGGACTGTCATCTGCAAAGATTCCCTGTTCGTTGAAACCGTTAGGTACTTGCCGCGACGACGGTAAACGTCCAGATGGTATGACTCTCATTCCTTGGCAACGCGGCAGACCCGTTATATGTGATTTCACTTGCACTAACACTTGGGCTCCGTCCTATGTCCGATCCATATCTACTTCCACAGGCGCTGCAGCATTACATGGCGAAACTTTTAGAATCAAGAAATAGAAAAATTTGGAAAACATTTACATTTTTATTCCTGTAGCAATTGAAACCTATGGTGTTTTCGGTAATGAAGCTTTAAAATTCATTAAAGAAATCGGTAAAAAATATAAGTAGAAATCAATTATTCAAGAGCAACTTTGTTCTTTATACAACAAATAAGTATTGCAATTCAAAGAGGAAACGCTTCATCTTTTCTCGGTACGTTTCCCCGTTCTAAGCTTATAGAAGAACAGTTTATGAAACCTAATCATAAGAAACGTAATTCTTCTACCACTTTCAAATTTTCTCACATTACCGACCCTAAAACATGTGATCTTTCCCTTTCCCGAAATTCTTATTTAACATCTTCATTCTCTTCTTCAGAATGTGTGCCTTCTGATAAGACATGCGTTGACAATTTTATAAATCATGCCTCCAACAAACTTTTGGGCCTCAGTGGACTAACAAATATAGATAACCACCAGCCAGACGATGTCCCAATCATAGGAATACTGAAGAAGATGACAATGCTAGAGAATGATGCGATTCCTATGCGGAACAAATTATCTTTGACTAAAACAAAATATAAAACTGTTTTTCCTCCAATAGAGTTGGCCGGCCGGCCGGTATGCGTAGAGAACTTCTGCAAATCGTGAAGAAGAGAAAGATATCCTATCTTGGACCCATACTCGGATGCGCCAGATACTCAATACCTAGGTTGATTTTGCAAGGAAAAATAGAAGGTAGAAGAGGCCCGGGAAGAAAACAACATTCATGGCTGTGAAACATTAGGGACTGGTGCGGAACTAGAGATGCAGCCACAATCTTTCGAAAGGCAGAAAATGGCACCTTACATTTGACATGAAAGAAGTACAAAGGACCGCCATTGTGTGAGAGGCACAAGGCACAAGAAGAAGAAGAGTTGAAGACATCAAAGAAAAAGGTAAACGACCAAATGGAAGGTATTTATACTAACAGTGTGGCATACTCTAACAATACTAATACAGTTGTCTGATGAAGATGATAACGGCAATCGTGCATCAGTCGCCGATTTGAGTAAAAAGTTTGATGACAAACTCTCCAGAACAGTAAAAAATGGTACTAACCTCGCCAATAAGACACCTGATGTTAGATCCAAAATATCTGATTTGACAAATGGCGTGAAACCATTAAGCACCAAAGCCAAATCAACTAGTGTTAAAAAATCTAGTAACAATGTTTCGGTGACCAAAAAAAATGACATTGGTTCCAACAAGTGTCAAAATAACTCCGACGTTTTGCAGTCAAATTCAAAATGAACAAAAAATGGGTCAGAAGTCGATAGGGACGTAGTAACTGAAGAATCAATAAACAGCAATTTCCCTAATTCCCCTAATTCTAAAGTTAACAACTTTTCTTCATACGTTTCAATTTCGATTAAAGTTTTTTAGAAAGAGGATGAAACTCAACAAGAACAAAAGGACACGTCTAAAAATGATATAGATAACGAGGAATATATTAACAAAGTGATCCAGACCAACGATCTATCGACATCACAGAAACTTTCCAAAACCGTAATATCTCCATCCAATTCAATAGCAAACAACATCAATTCAAATTCCTTATCACGCCGATCGAGTGAGAGAGACAATAATTGAATCCGAGATTATTCGGACAATGATAGTGGTTGCGAAAGAGCTCTTAACAATTACTCCACAATCAGGTCCTTGGAAGGTCTTCCCCAAAGATCTTTGGGTCTCAATGGCCTCAAAAATATTGGTAGCACATCTTTTATGAATAGAATTATCCTATGCCTATCAAACACAAGGTGGTTATTAAAATATTTAAAGTAAGACGCATACATAGGAGATATTAACATAAACATATCCAGCACGAAACGAGCACTAATTAAAGCATTTGCTGAAGTTATCAAAGAGCTTTGGTCTGAAGACAGTTCAGACAGAGTGGTTATTACAGTATCATTGAAAAGTCAGATTGAGCGATTTAGTTCAAAGTTCATGGGATACGCTCAACATGATGCACAGGAGTTTCTTCGTTACCTATTAGTAGGACGTCACGAAGATGCCAACAGGGTATATGAAAAACCAAAGCCCATATTAATAGAAATTGATGAAAAACTTAGTCACAGCGAGAAAGCAACAAGAATCGTGGTTGAGATATCCGAGAATAGACAACTCCAAGATTGTGGATAACTTTGTCGGTCAATTAAAATCAACACTCAAGTGCACACACTGTGGTCACTGTTCAGTTACCTTCGATCCCATTCGGAATTTATCCCTCTCCATACCCCAAAGAACAGGTAAATTACGACTTTCACAATGTTTAGATGCCTTTACAAGAGAATAAACACTCGACGGTGATGAGAAACCAACATGTTCGAACGAAGACGATGCACTAAATCATTCTCACTTTATAAATTCCCGAAAATATTGGTTATTCACCTTAAGCGCTTTCCACCAACAGAAATATTTAGGAGAAAATTTAATGTTGCAATAGATTTTCCAATACAAGCTTGATATGAGCCATTACGCGGCTGATAATGTGGCACACTGTAGGTACAACCTCTACCCTATATCAAATCACAGTGTAATCACTTAGAATGGTCACTACACAGCATATTGCCGACATCTCTACACGGGACAGTGGCACGAATATAACGATTCAAGGGTGCTATTAATATCGTGGAAATCTTTAGTGAGTGGAGAAGCATATGTTCTCTTCTGTGAACAAGATGACACAAAGTCCCACCATTAAGTTTAATAATTTTTTTTAGTTTTTAAATTGTATATTTTCATTTTGAACCAATGTCTTATATATTTATATATACATTGTTGATCAATTGTTAAATAATTTTAATATTAACTGTTATATATTAAACGTGAAATTAAAGTTTCATGATGTTTAGAGTATTGAATGTTTTGTGTGTTTGAGTTTCGGTACTTTTTGTTCTTGTTTCGTAAATTGCTTCATCGTGCTGACACTTTCTCTGATGTTGTCATCTAAACAGTCAAATTCTACTGGATGTAGTTGGAACGTGAGTTCTGAATGTACAACTTTTATGTAGTTGTCTAAGGAGTCTCTTATTTTAAACCATTTTTTACATTCTCCTTTAAGCCAAACTCGTTGAGCACATTTTATAGCTTTTTGTGCTTGAGGTATTTTAGTATGGCATTTTATATATATATATATATATATATATATATATATATATATATATATATATATATATATATAATTTGGTATTACCTCTTTTCTAATGCATTCTTAGTTAACCCTTGCACCACTGAATATGTTTTTTTGATTATATTTCCGATTTAGGTGAATGTACTCATCGATATGGGTGAAAAAGGTATGGAAAGATATTATTTTTTTGAATGACATAGATTTCACAATAAGTCCTGGGATTATATGTCCCAATAGTATTCTTCTGCGGGATTGTTATGTCCCATTGGTACGCATTTCAGACAATGCCAATATATTATCATATATATTTTATTGAGTTTTTTTATGAATGAAAAGGCAAAAAACAATTTTTACATAAAGGCACGTTACAACTATACAGATTGTCTTCGTACGCTTTTCCACCTTATTTTTAGTACACTGATGACATCTTCTTCTGGACGGACCTTCACTGGGCAAATGGTCGCCAGCATTTATCATAAGTTTTTGACGTTTGCTTCTAGGGCCACATCTACCGCTAAGACGTCTCTTCACGGCAGCCTTCTCTCTGCCTTTCTCTATCATCTATTCGGCTAATGGCACCAGAAATGATATGAGCTGTATTTTGGTATGGTGCATTCGTTGAAAAATAATCCACGAATTTACAATTGACGTCATGAAAAGTTTGTAAAAAACCTTACGCCACCATTTGGTAGATTTACGGTCTAGATCATACGTAGACACTTTTTGGTCTGCCAAATCAACGCCACCTATATATATATATATATATATATATATATATATATATATATATATATATATATATATATTGTAGAATGCGATAACCTGGGACATGATAATTCTGCCTTTTCTCCATTTCTCAAAGTCCTCTTCAGAACATCTATTGTATTTGAATGACAGTTCGACAATGCTAGAACCTCCTTAGTATTTTGCCATTTGCTTGCAATAATACCTTCATCACTAACCAAAAACTCTGTGTATCACCTCGAGCCATATTATCATTAGAAAAACGAGGGGTGTTCTTTCGATTCTTCATATACGTTCCGACACAAGCAAAAGGTAGATTTGCCATCAAATTCACACTCGTGAAAAAGCGATCGAAGCAAATACAAACATCCTTAGAACGAATTGTAGATGCCAACTTTTGCACTACTCTTTCTCCTTCTCAAGTTCTTTGTCTGAATAAATATTCAAATCGTATACATATCCAGTTTTTGAAAAGCATCGTTGCCGAAGTTTTCTTCCTCTTTTTACTGCTTTCATAGGGAGATACTGCTTCATGCTTGAACAGCCTTTGAACTTGGCCATAGTTTCATCAATTGACTGATGAGAGCTGTCCGTTCTCGCGCGTTGAAATGTCTGTTTCAAGCAGCCAACAACATCATCTAAATAGTATGTTTTTGAACAACCATCGGGCTTTTCTGGATCTGCGTAATACATTTTTGATAAAATCAAAGTACATCGGTCTCTACAAATGGCCTTTTTTATAACACTGTTGACCAGAGATTCGTTAGACGACCAGTAACTATAAAATTCTGGTACTCGGTTATAACACATCACCAGGGTACACCCAAGAATCAGCATAATCTCATGTGCATCAGTTTACTGTATATTCTTTTTCATGAGGTGTAAGCGTTTGTTGGTAGAATCAGCAATATGTATAAGTAAGCTTCTAGGAAATATCTTCAAAAATACGTCTAATTCAGTTGCAGATCTGTCTAAATCCAGAAGGAGTGAACCCTCAACCTCAATAGGAATTTGTTTTCTGGGACTGAAAGTAGCTGTAGGGGACCTCCACACAATACCTGTTTGGGTTGGGCGAGGAGACAGTTGTTCTGTTTCTTCTTCACCTTCTCTTTCTACGACCTCTTCTGAATCTGATTCACTCCCTTCTCCTACTACAATATCATCTTCTAAATTCTCTTCATGTCCTGGAGGACAATAATCACTATCTTCATCAGAACAATAGAATGGATCTTCCTCCGATTCCTCTGATAAATCACTAATATTATTAGCAATCTCTTCCAGCTCATTTTGTCTCAGTATACGGTCACGTCGACTCATTCTGAAAAAAAAATATACGTTATAATTTTACAAACGAAAGGTAATATTCGTCCCAACAGAGATTACGGGTGGGACACATATTCCCATAAACATCAGACAGTACAAACCATGAAGTTCACTAATACAAAAAATTGTTTTTATTTACTCACCTCATATTCTCTCAGATCCCTCGATATTTGACCACCATACAAGATAGTTTTATCAAATTTCAGTTACTTGTTTTGCGTAAAAATATAAACAAAACACCTAAAGGCCGGGAACACGTTGTGAAATAGGTTAGAAAACAGCAATGTGCTTTTATGTGATGTTGCCATATTTGGCGAATGTTTTACGGAAATATTCAAAAACACTGAAACTGATAAAACGCGTGCATTTCTGGACGTATTTCACCCAATAGTGATTTATTATCGGTTCTTGGGATATATAAGTCCCGATAGTGGTGAAAGGGTTAAACCAAATGTGTTGTGATGCTTTGTAACGTTTTTGTAGTCACTTCTGGTACAGTCGGGTCAAATCTTCTTTCGAAGATTTTTCAATGTTTAATAGTTAGTTACTTTCATGTAAACATTTTCAGTTGTCCGCGTTTTTGCAGAATTTTTTTGGTCTACTACAATCAGGAAAGTTTAAGTGTTATTTATGAAATTAAAGTGAAATGGTGAATAAGGCTATCTAATGCAAGAGACAGTAATCAGTTGAGGAAAGTCTGTTGAACATGAAGTTCGTCTTTATGATGACAGAAATGCTTCTTCCATGGACAGCTTATAGAAAATATTTCAAATATTTATTTTACTATTTTAAATGAAAGTTACTGTTTCTAGAAACAGTAAGTTTCATTTAAAATAGTTATATGAGCAGATTCCACGAAGTAAGGGTCGAGACAGTTTATTTCATCTATTATTTTCTCATTATTTACATAGATTTGCATTTTTTCACAAGCATATCTCTGCTAATTAAATCAGAATTTCCAGACCTTCCGCCTGCCAACATATTCCGGAGTTTCTCTGCCTCAACATCTCCACGCCGTCAATAAATTCCGAGTCGAACATTCCACATTTTATTTGGTTTTCATTGTCAACAGCATTTCGTAATTCATTCCATTTGAAATAGAATATTTAATATTCTGGCAATTTTCTCGTAGTAGAAAATCAGTCTTTCTTTTCTCATTAACACAAATATTTCCAAGGTAATGGAAAATGAGAAAACTTAGATTTTAAATAATATTTTTCGCGTTATGACTCAAATCGTCATTGCTGTATCCTTGACATTACACAGTTCCAAAAAGTTGTGGGTATACAAATGGACAACTTTTATATTATAAAATTTGGGAAAAAAGTCATATTTCAAAAAAATCTCTGCAAATGCAACTATCAGGTATCATTTTTTTTAATCGTATACGAGGTAAGTCAAAAAATATGAATTCTTTTTCTGTTGTCCTACATGATTATTCATTCTTTATACTACAGATAAGAAATGAGTGAAGTCAGCTGAGTGTACCAGAGAAAAACAATTATCGAAGAGAAACCAAATTTTGTATTTTGGTACAAGAATTGCTTATTAGCAGAGCGCTTTCGGTTCAATGATAAACCATCGTCAGTGCCCCCTGTAAAAGTAAGAAAACTGATCTTACATTCCCGATATAAAATAAAAGGTTTAGAAAGACCTAAAGCCAAATAGATACAATTCACTCACATTGTCAGGGTGTACTCCAAATCCTCACAAATTAGAAGATACATAAAATGAATTAAAATATAGTGCTTGAAACACAGTCACTAATTAATTAAAATAATAATAAAAAGCACATACAACCCATTGTACAATGGATGAATCGCTAAAATAGGGGATACAATTTAACTCAATACAACATTTATGAGTCAGCTGTTTGACATTTGACAATAATTGAATAATTGTGAAAGATAAGTTGAAAATGAACAATTTTTGAAGGTGTTAATTAGTAAGGTAGGCTGTCAACAACCGGTGCTCTGATGAAGTCATGAGAATCATAGAAGCAAAAGTTGACAAAAGCTTGAAATATGTGATGGTGAGAATAACTGAAAATAGTTCAGGTTTTAAAGTGAAGTAAGAGCCACGACAGAAAAGGAAAAATGAAAAACAACTTTAATGAAAAAGTGACTCACAATCAGACAAGAATAATCCCGCCTGCATACCACCCGACCCCGGAATCCTAATCAGGGAAGTCACCCGAAAGTCTCCAAAGGATAAACAACTACTCCTCGAGCTATTTGCTCAGACAGGCATTGTATTACATCCCTCCAGCAACAAACCGGCCGATCCCCTGGAAAAGGCCGCGAAGAGGAGATGCGCAGAAGCACGAAACCTCCCGCCATGGAAGCTGGAAATGTAGCTCGAATTAAGGTGTTGTGGTCGCGTGTTGTATTGGTCCCAACTGATCTGAACTATTGTCATCATTAAGTAGGATCTCACCATCAAAAAGTTTTCTATGTATAGGGGTAAAATTTCTGTCAAATTCTGTATGTATATTGAGGCACTTATGGTTTTTATCGACCTCCTTCATGATTTCCATATTCTCGTACAAATCAAGTTTTAAAAAATGGTTGTTATGTTGTGTAAGAGTGTTACCCCGCTCTCGTGATCGATATTGTGGTTGTTGAATTTCAAGTGATGTCCAAATACGGATTTCTCCGGAGTTTTTTCATGTTCAATAACTCTAGTTTTTAGAGATCTACAAGTCCTACCAATGTAGGTGGCATCACAATCAGAACAATAGAACTTGTAAATCCCACTCCTCTGTAATTTATGTAATTTGTCCTTGGCATTGACCAGACAAGCACTCAAACTGTTTTTAACATTATAAGAAATTTGAGTTTCGGGAAAATATTTTTTGATGCAAAGACTTAATTTGTTGCACAAGTTGTAGTCAACAAAAGGAAGACTCACATACTTGCAGGTGGCATCAGCAAGCGCAGGGTAGGTAGTATGCATTAGCAACTTTCCCTCCCTCCGCCTGATGACATAGTCAACAATAGTTGGCTCATAACCATTATTAACAGCTATTTGTTTTAGTATATTGTATTCTTTATTGTAATTATCAGCTGACAAAGGGATGGTTTGTAAACGGTGTACATAGCTGTTGAAAGCCGCTAGTTTGTACTGTATAGGAACTAGAACTAGAATTAATGACGTGGTCAGTCTGAGTGGGTTTCCGGTAAATGCCAAATTCAAATTTGTTGTTAGTTCTATTAATACGTAGGTCCAAAAAGTTGATTTCAAAATTCTCTAATTCCATAGTGAATTTTATATTAGGGTATACGTTATTAATTTTGTCTAATAAAGTATCAGCTATATGGGGGCCACCCTTTATGAAAACTAAATAATCATCTACATATCTAGACCAATGCAATATTTCACTGTTCTTCAAAATAAATTTGTTTTCTAAATGTGCGAAAAAGGGAGACAAACAACTGCCCATTGCTAGACCTTCTGGTTGTTGATAAAACAAATTATTGAATACAAAGAAATCTTGAGAAAGACAAAATTTAAGTAGTTCAATAATGAAACAAGAATTTTGTTGAGTGATTCTAGAGTCATACAAAAGTTCAGTTACCAGATCAAGAGTTTCCTGTTTAGGGACGGTGGTAAATAAATTACTCACATCAAACATAGTCATATCATCACTTAGGTTAACTGTAGATAAGTTCTTAATAAGGTGCATGCTGTTACTTACCGAATTAGCAGGTTTGAATTTAGTCACATCGACAATCAAGTTAAGTATAAACTTAGACAACACAGACACAGGAGTGCCCACAAAGCTAACAACTGGTCGGATCGGTAAACCATCTTTATGTATTTTAGGAAGTCCATACAACCGTGGTATAGTTGGATTGCTAGAAATCTTAGTAAAAGGAGCATTGAGTTCTAAAAAAAGGTCTTAGTAAATTTTTATAAAATCTTTCGTTCTTTTGATGAACCGGTTCAATGGATTGTATGATATTTCCTTGAAGTTATTGTCTGCAAGAAAAGTGGTCACCCTATCAATGTATGTAGTTTCGTCCAAGATAACTAAACAATGTCCTTTATCTGCTTTTGTAAAAATTAAATTATGATTTCTGATTTCAGACTTTATGTTGTTTAGTGTTTTAAAGAAATTATTTGTATGGAAATTATTGTATGAGGATTTATTATAATTTAATTTGGTATGGTTGTTATGATTAAAACGTTTGTTCAAAAAAATGTTATAACATTGATCAATGACCAGTTTCCTTAATTTATCGTTCGAAGTGAGGTTATTGATGATAAGATCAACCTCGATAGAAAGTTCATACAACTCGCTCTCAGAGGGTTCTTTATGTAGTGAGAACTTGAGTCCCATGTTCAAGAGGTTAAGCTCCTCGTCTAGTAAAATTGACATTAGTAAAATTTTTGACTCTAGGGTGAAAAACGAAACTGGAATATTTGTTATGGTTTTTAGTCAATTTATTTTGTTCTGAAATTTGTTTATCTTTGATTAAGTTATTCAACTTTTTTTGACTTTATCGTGAATTTCTGATAAAGTTAATGTCAAGAAATCATACCCCTGTAATTGTAATATAGTATCGTACAATATTTTTAGTTGACAATCGATAAAATTCAACTTAGCGTAATGTTTACAAATTTCACTTTTCATAATTTTGAGTTCCATTTGGGTCTTGATCCTGATGGGAACGTTCTTCGATGTTGTTTATCCTTTGGAGACTTTCGGGTCAATTCCCTGATTAGGATTCCGGGGTCGGGTGGTATGCAGGCGGGATTATTCTTGTCTGATTGTGAGTCACTTTTTCATTAAAGTTGTTTTTCATTTTTCCTTTTCTTTCGTGGCTCTTACTTTACTTTAAAACCTGAACTATTTTCAGTTATTCTCACCATCACACATTTATTTCTCTGAGGAGGTCGTAAGAACGTAATTGGTGAAGAAATTTACTAATATTTCATGCTTTTGTCAACTTTTGCTTCTATGATTCTCATGACGTCATCAGGGCACCGATTGTTGTTAGCCTACCTTACTAATTAACACCTTCAAAAATTGTTCATTTTCAACTTATCCTTTACAATTATTGTCAAATGTCAAACAGCTGAATTGTATCTATTTGGCTTTAGGCCCTTCTAAACCTTTTATTTTATTTCGAGAATCCAAGATCAATTTTCTTACTTTTACATGGGGTACTGATGATTGTTTATCATTGAACCGAAAGCGCTCTGCTAAAAATAAATTCTTGTACCAAAACACAAAATTTGGTTTCTTTTTTTTTTTTTTGTGAAGATGTGCTTCGACCGCTAAGGGTCATTAGCACTTACAATATCATTTAACTACATAGTAAATTACAGCATTACATTCACTAAATATTCACTAAAACATTCACTAAGTATTCACTAGATATAATTATAGAGTTATCTTTTAGGTACTGTATTGTTTTTTGTATTTGTTCCAGAGTTTTTAGATTTTCACTAACATCTGTGGAGATTTTGTTCTCTTGTCTTTCCTCTTCGAATTCTGTACAATCAACAAGGATGTGTTTAATAGACAGTCTTACGTTGCACTTGTTACATTTGGGGGGTTCTTCTTTAGATATTCTATAGCCGTGCGTTAAACGAGTGTGGCCAAGTCTTAGTCTTGATATTTTAATTTGTTCTAACCGGCTGGGTGTTAATGTTAGTCGGTCTGCAAATTGCGATTTAATGCTCTTGAGGCTATTTTGATCATTATGCCATTCTGTTTGCATCTTTTTCTTAATTAACTTCTTGAGGTAGTTGTCGATATCACTGTGAGTATAAATTTGAGACATTGCGGTTTCTAACGATGTTGCTTCTTGGGCAGCTGTATCAGCTGACTCGTTGCCGTCGATTCCTACGTGTGAGGGGACGTAGATAAGTGTGACCTTTACTTCTAGCGTAAATAATTGGTGGAGGAGTTGTTGGATTTGTTGCACTAAAGGGTTGCTTGCCCACATTTGTCGAATCGCTTCTATGGCACTTAGTGAGTCAGAGCAGATTGCATATTTTGTTTTTGGGTTACTCATTACGTAAACTAAAGCTTGATGGATAGCGAAGACTTCTCCTGTATAGACACTACACTCCTCTGGTAGCCTGAATTTTTGTGTATTAGTTGCTGTAACTACTGATGAGCCTACTGATCGATTTGATTCATTTTTTGAAGCATCAGTGAATAAAACTTCTGACGGTTTGTAAATTCCACATATTCTATTGAATTCATTTTTCAGTAGAGAAGGATGTGTTTCTTTTTTATTGAATTTGGAAAGTTCTGTGTTCACGGAGATAGGTGAGAGAATCCAGGGGGCAAAATTATAGCTGTTTATAGGAATTATTTCAGGAAAACTGTAGTTGATTTCTGCCATATACGTTTTAACTGTGTTGTAAAAAGGTGGTGTAATATTGATATTTGCGGGAAAAGCTGTTTGCACTGATCCAGTGTGAATTTTTTGTGGTAAGGGTGGTTAGGAAGAGCCAACATTTTTGTCGAGTAGGATAAAGATAAATGTTGAACTCTATATGTAAATGGCATCTCTCCAAGAAGTTTATAGAGAGTGTCTGTGGGGGTTGTTGGGAACGCACCAATTATTATTCTAAGTGCTTTATTTGAAATTATTTCCACAGTTTTTATATAACTTTTTTTAGCGGTTTGGAAAGCGATGGCTCCATATTCTATTTTAGATCTAATGGTACTTTTGTAAATGTTAAGTAAACTGTTTGTATCTGCTCCCCATTTTTGATGTGATAGGATTTTTAATATGTTTAAGCTTTGCGTACTGTTTCGTTTAAGATAGTCAAAGTGTTTTTTCCAGTTAAGTTTATCATCAAAAATTATTCCCAAAAATTTGATATCTTTCGTGAAACTGAGTTTGGTGCTTCCTATGGTCAGTTCCGGGTATTCTTTATGGGCTCTTCGTGCAAATAAGACACATTTCGTTTTCTCGTGAGATATTTTGAAGCCAGACTTGTTTTTCCATTCATAAATTTTGTTTAATCCATTTTGAATTAGGGATTGCAATGTTTTAATATTTTTACCTTTTCCGTATATTACAATATCGTCAGCATATAAGCTTACACGTAGTGGAGATGTGATACAAGAGGTGAAGTCATTTATGGCGACAAGAAATAATGTTGTGCTTAAGGAAGATCCTTGGGGAATTCCATTCTCTATTTTTCTTTTGGTAGATAATTCTCCATTTGTTTTGACTACAAAATTACGTTGTGTCAAGAATTTTTCGATAAATGCTGTTATATTTCCATTAATGTTCCAATCTACCAGTGTTTCAAGAATTTTATGTTGCCATGTTAAGTTGTAAGCTTTTTCAAGATCCATAAATACCGCTAGCAGTTTCTGACCGTTAGCAAATGCATTGTGTATCTCGGATTCCAGGTTTATAATGCTATCGTTTGCTGACCTGTTTTTTCGAAATCCGTTTTGGTGTATCGATATAAGGTTATGTTTATCCAGATGCCACATTAACCTGCGGTTTAATATCTTCTCTAAGACTTTGCACATTGTACATGTTAGGGATATTGGTCTGTAAGACGTTACCAAATTCTTTGGTTTGTGTGGCTTGGGTATTGGCACTATGATAGCTTCTGACCATGATTTTGGAAATTTGTGTTCTAAATAAATTTTATTGTATGTCTGTAGCAAATACCTTTTTCCAGTTATTGGGAGGTTTTTTTAAAAAGTGTAGTGGATTTTGTCAGGTCCCGGGCTGGATTTATCGCTGCATTGTTTCAGCACCTCTTCTAATTCTTCACTGTCGATTTGTACATTTAATGGGTGGTTTTGACCTGTAGCATGATTTAATTTTATTCTTTGTTCTGTATCGCGTTTATATTCCCTAAATTCTGGTTCGTAGTTTTCATCGCTTGATATTCTAGAGAATTCTTCTGCAAATGTTTGTGTTATAAGTGCGTTATTAGAGATAATTTCAGTATTGTGGGATAAACTTGTTATTTTATGTTTTGATGAAATTCCTTTTAATTTCTTTATTTTTGACCATATCTCGGAGTTTGAAGTATTTGGAGTGATTGTTGAGACAAATGATTTCCAGGAGTCCTTTTTAGCTTGCTTAGTGACGTATCTTGCTCTTGCTCTGAGTCTTTTAAACTCAACTAAGTTAGTTTGGTTTTTGTTCTTTTTTAACTTATATAACGCTCTTTTGCTCGCTTTAATAGCTTCTTCGCATTGTGGTGTCCACCAAGGTACTGGAATTTTTTTTAATGGTTTTACATACCCAATATGTATTTCTGCAGCTTGTATAATGGTATCGGTAAGTACATTCGTTATTTCGTCAATGTTATCTTCAATCTGATCAAATTCTGGAATATTTATTTCTATGTACTCAGTAAACTTAAACCAATTTGCTCGTCTCAAATTCCATTTTTCCATTGAGTTAAGATGATCGTTCTTGTCTTTTCTGGAATGAAATTCTATGCTTATAGGTAGGTGGTCGCTTCCATATAAGTATGAGTTTGGCTGCCAACTCAGGTTTGGTGCAATTTGTGCGTCACAAATAGTTAGGTCAATAGGAGATAATTCTCCTGTTAGTGGATTTAATCTTGTACCCGCTCCAGAGTTTATTATTATAAGACTGTTTGTGTTTGTAAATTTTTCTATTTCTCTCCCTCTTTTGTCTGTAGTCTTGGATCCCCACGCTGTATTGTGTGAATTGAAATCCCCTACTATTATTTTTGTGCCATTTACTTGGTTGGTTATTTCTTGTAAGCTTTGTGAAGTGAATTTTTTGTTGGATGGAATATAAATATTAATAATGTTCAAATTCTTCTCATAGTATTGTATGTTAATTGCAACTACCTCTAGTTCTGATGTAATTTGTATATTTTTCCATGTAAAATTATTTTTTATATAAATAGCCACTCCTCCACTAGCTCTGTCAGACTCTCTATTTTTGTGGACGCATTCGTAACCTCTTAGTGAGTAGTATTTGTTATCTTTGAAGTTAGTTTCTTGTATGCAGATCACATCTTCTGTAGTTTTTGATATTAAGAGTTTTAATTTTTCCAGATGGGCTATTAGCCCATTTATATTCCATTGGAGTAAGAAAGTATTAGTGTTGACTTAGTTGAGAAGTGGATGAATCGTAACTATCTTCATCTTCTTCATTTGTTGATATCGAGACTAAATTCAGTTGCTTACGTATCTTGGATTGGATTCTTGTGCATCGGGATTTCATCGCCCTGTGTTGTATAAATGGGTAAATGTTGTGGAGAAGGGCGAGTAGTTCAGGAATATTATCTGTGTATTGTTGGGCTATACTTAAGGGGTCAGTTGTGCCAAATGCGTTATCCATAAAGTCGGAGAGTTCTTCAAATGTAAGGAGTTGTTGAGGTGATTCATTGTAGAATTTTTTTACAGGTTCCAGATCTTCGGCATTTGGATTTTGTTTGGTTGCGGAGGGGCATTGTTTGGATTTTTTCCTTTTGGTCTTTTGATCTGTTGTATTACTTGCCACTTCCACAGGATCTTTTTTGGATGTAAGGTCGCTGGAACTAGCTGTTAGATATTGCCGTGGTCGTTTAAAGGTATTTGATGGAGGAGTATCATTCGTCTCGTCAATTCGGCTAAGATCTTCTACGGAGGTTTCTACTGATATTGGTTCAACTGGCATTGTAATATTTTCTTGGTAGTTGGATGAGTTTGGTGCTTGATTTGGACAAAGCTTGGCAACATGTCCTGGGGTTTTGCAAAGGAAACATGTTATTCCGTCGAATGATAGAAACACTCTATATGTTGTATCTTCAAATGTAATGACCAATGAGGGAGGTAGACTTATGTCATCGTTTGGTACTACATAGATTTGACGTCGAAAACTTAGGATGTGTGCGTATTCGTTTCCTGACAGACTTGCCCGGAGGAATGCCATTGGTGATACTTTTGAAAAACCTATTTTTAGGATTTCTGCTTCTAGTATGTCATGTGGTATTGATGGACAGACGTTTGATAGGATGATTCGCTTTGCTGGAGTAATGAGTCGTCGAACTCCTACTTGGTGCTGTTTTATATTTAAAGTTTGATACTTTTCAGTTATATCTTGGGCAGCTTCGACAGTCGACAAGTACATACATATTCTATTATTTGACATTCTAGAGGCAAACAGTATATTTTTGGAGCCAACAATACTTGCGACGGCTTCCACATAGTCTCCGAGAGTGAGATTGTCATTAACATTTAATACGATCGCTTGTTCTTTTTTTGGAAACATATCAGAGTTAACAACTTGAGAATATTGACGTTGACTAGTTGTTGTAGAATTTGATGCGCCCCCGTAGTCGGAAGCCATCACTGTGTGGGTTTTTTCAGAAATTTTTAATTTGGGTATGGCAACGGTACTTTTATGTGGGAAGAATATATCGATATTCTATCATATTATTTTAATAAATTCCCAGATACTTTAATATTGGAATCGATTCTCTCACCTGTTTTTACACTAATTACTTTGATTAGATTTTAAGTATACACACTATTGCTGAACTCGTTTTCGGAACGACCACTCGTCTCGATGATTCGAGTTTAACTGAAATTTGGTTTCTCTTCGATAATTACTACAGATAAGTCGATCAATCTATTAATTTAGCTCAAGAGTAAATTTTGAACCAGATATTCCGACTTATAGTTTATTTACGATAAAAAGACGATGATGTTGCAAGACAAAATATTGTGATGTTGCCCAGCTGTAGTTTTTTCCTTTACTTAACGGAAAGTAGAAAAGTCAATCTGATGTTAGATTGACAGTTCTTCTTTTTCATTGTTCCGTGCCTCGTAGGGCGTAAGTCAAAAGTATTTATTTGAAAATAAAAGGCTTGTATGATAGGCTTGATTCATTTAATATAAATATTTATTCAAACTATGGATAAGATACAAGAAACAGTAACCAATCATTCTTTATTCGAATTAACATTTAAATATTTTACATAGAAGATGGTTAAATGACGAACTGTAGGTCCTTATATCTTATTATATGCTATATAGAACCATCTTCAGGTGCACTGCAAAGGTTTACGCTGAAAGGAATCAATACAAGCTGTAATCATCTTCATGCAAATTTAAATATTGTTTCTTTATACAATATCTATTATATGGAGAAGAAGAATATAGATACACAAAATAAAATTTTGTTACAAGATAATAAAAAAAAAAATCTCCCATTTTACCAGTATTATTTATGTAGAGATACCGTGGTCGTTGTTTTAATTTGTGTATTATAAAATAACTGTACCTAATTAATTTAATAATAGTTATTAGTGATTTTGAAAAGGTGGAAATGAAGCAAATTGGATAAAAATATACAAAAAATAAAACACAAGATTTCCACTACTCCACTACAAAATCATCACTATCTTCATCGTCACTGTCAAAATTAAAATAAGTGGAGGCACATCCTGTCTATCAAATACTACTTCCCTATCCCATCCATCTTGTATAATTTTTTCAGTGTGCTCTACTGTCTTTGATCAAATATCAGGACTCTTTTTCTACAGACTTTTTCCATACACCTATTGCTTGTTCTGTTGAAGAACCATCAGTTCCAACATGATCTCTATAATTTTTTTTAACTACGTCCCAAATATGTTCAATTGGGTTGAACAGACAGTGGTAAGAAGGAAGTCGAAGCACTTTGTGACCATATTTTTCAGATAATATATCAGCTTCATATACTGTTGGTGGTTTATTCCTACAAAACTGCATATATTTAAACAAAATAAGTTATCTAAGTATCTTCATAATAAATTGAAAAATGTTTATATCAACTTACCGTTGTACTATATTCAATAATTGGATTTTGAGGAAAGTATTTTCGAAAGGAATATCATTTTTGTATCAACCAGTTCTGTATATCAGCCTTTTTGGTAGCTGTTGTTGGTACCTTATTGATCACTGTACTGTGATAACTTACATTGTCCATTACAATTGTGGCAGGTTCTTCCAAGTTCACTAAAAGCTGGTATTCAAACCAATGCAAAAAAATTTCTCGGTTCATTTCACCGTGGTAATCACCATCTTGTTTTTTGAAAGAAAAATCCAGCCCTGCTCCAGGAATAAATCCAGAAGAGGAACCAGCATGCAATACTATATACCTACAATAAGGAAATAACAAATTACTACTAAGTTTCCTAGATAGACTGCATAGCTCAAAACAACTATTAATAATTATAAAGATTTCAATAGAATAGTGTAACTGATAAATATTTGAAAAGGTCTTAAAATGGCAGGAATGTTAGTACATCATAAATTAATTGCTAAATTTCATTATTCAATTACCTTGGACCACCAATTTTGGTTTTTTTCACGCTTCTATGATTAGAATCTTGCCAAGAACGTCCAACAGTACCGTCTCTAAATATCCAGGTCTCATCCAAAAACACAAATTGATATAAACCTTTCCTTTTCCATCTTGATATATTCATATAGAAAATGTACACGTTTCAATGCAATATGTGGCAACTCCATTAAACCACGACGAGGATCATCTTTTACTTTTCCGCCCAACCTTTCTATAAGCGAGAAAAGTATTGGTTTACCCCAAAAAAAGCTGTAATTTTAAAAAAAAATTTTGAGTTATTTCCACGTTTTCCATCAACAACAACACGAAAAAACGGTTTTTAGAAAAAAAATCCTGTGTGTATGTCGTCGTCGTCGTCGTCGTTGTCGTCGGCCACTTTTCCTTACATGTCTTATTAGCACGATGCAGCCTCCGGATTGTAATAAGTCAGCAATTCTATGATTGAATATTGTAAGGGACATGTCACAGATGATCCCTATTGATTTTCAGTTCACCAGAGCCAGTACAACGGATGCTATTGTACTTGAAGTACGACATTTTGTAATTTTTTGAGAAATTGCAGTTTGTTAGCACGATACAGCCTCCGGAGTTCAACAAGTCATCAATTTTATGATTGAATATTATTCAGGGCATCTCACTGATGAAACCTTTTGATTTTCAGCTCATCGGAACCAATACAACAGGTGCTACAGTACTTTAAGTACGATAATTTTGTCATTTTTGAAGAATTTTCAGTTTGTTAGCACGATACAGCCTCCGGAGTATATACAAGTGACCAATTTTAAGATTGGATATTATTCAGAGCGTCCCAAATATGAACCCTATTGATATTCAACTCAGTAAAGCCAGTACAACGGGTGCTATGGTATTTGAAGTACCAAATTTTCGTCATTTTTGTATAATTTCAGTTTGTTAGCACGATATAGCCTCCAGCGTGTATACAAGTGACCCATTTTATGATTGAATATTGTTCAAGGTGTCTCACAAATGTACCCTATCGATTTTCAGTTGACTAGAGCGGGTACAGCGGGTCCTATGAATCCAGATATACTGAATTTTAGGTTATTTTTGGAGAAATTTCTGTTTGTTAGCATGATACATCCCCCGAAGTGATAATTTTATGATAGAATATTGTTCAGGGCGACAGATGCGGAAAAGTTAGTTTTAATCCTTAAAACCGTTTATTTTGTATTTGAATCCAATATTTGTCACTCCCTTCCAGAGTGAAGTTAAACGACCATTAAAGAGACTAAGAGATCCTGGAGTTTTTCTTTTAAAGTTTTCAATGTTATGTGTTCCTCTGAAAAAATATTGTGTTAGTTAATTGTGAATAAAATAAAACAGTAAATTCAATATACTCACTGTTTCCATACATTTCGTATATATCATTTCGGAAGGCATTTTGATCAAAGTTATCAATTTCAGCAGTAGGTTTTATGCGTTGTCTCTTTTTAGGTGGGCTTTTAGGCTGTTCACTTCTATTATGCTCGGCGGCAATACAGTTAACAGTGGTAACGCTAAGTTGTAAAGCTTCTGCAACTGTCTACAATATAATTACTTCAAATTATGTAAGTTTAATTGAGTTTAATTAACCTAACCTAACATTAAAATCATTAAATCATTTACATTTTAATATGTAACAATAATATTAATAATGATGAATACAAATAGCCAATACTATTACTTACGTCTCTTACAGCAGTAAGCGGGAGAAGAGGGCCCCCATTTCGGCATTCTCGTTCAAAATAGCTATTTTGTCTATTTGCTTACAAACAATTTCTTAACAAATGATGTAAAAATTTTTTTCCAATGTTACTTAATGCCATTGTTGGATACGAAAACAGCAATAATATAACATTTGTTAAAAAAAATTTTAATAACATTTCTTAGACTTTTCATTTTTTGTTAACTTTAAAAAATTGTTATAAACATAATAATTAACTTCAATAAACTTTTCTCGCGGGATCTTGTTAAGTATATATTTGAGAAGAGCTCAACAAAAATGTACCATCTTTTGACATTTTCTGTTCGGCTGCTTCGGCATTTTATTAACCGCACACTGCAGATTTGCCTAAATAATTAGTTATGAAAATAACTGTTTTTTTAATCTCAAAGAAGCAATGAATTTAAAAGCACCAAAAAAATTAAATATTAGAAATGCCTGTGGATATGGTGTACACACTAGATGTAAATTGAGTGAATGAAAACGACGATTACTCAGTGTGTATTAGTCTATTACTTTCCGGCTAAGCGCTTTCGGCTATTAAGCCATTATCAAAGCCGTCGTCATTTAAAAATTTTGAGTGAATTTACATCATGTGAATTATAATTTTACACCCTTCCAATAGGGTATTTTAATATTTTTATTCCAATGACTCAATCATAACGATGATTCTATCTTGAGTATTGTTTTTAATCAACTTGATGGCTTTGACAACTACTTTTTTAAATGACGACGGCTTTGATAATGGCTTAATAGCCGAAAGCGCTTAGCCGGAAAGTAATAGACTAATACACACTGAGTATTCGTCGTTTTCATTCACTCAATTAAATATTAGACGATGATCATAGATAAATACTTTTAATACTCAAAATAACACACACTACACACTCACCCCCAACAAGAACACACGATTACACAACCACAAACTGGACATTATACAGGAAACACATAAATGAAATCTTAAAAATAATAGACAATATAGAAAACCAAAAACAACTAGTTAACACAATACAGAATCTACAAAACATTATAATCACAGCCAGAAACAAAACAACATCCCTTAAACCTTAACCCAGAACCCAAAACCCCCTCCCTGACCATATAACTAAAATTATAAATGACAAAAACAAAATCTGAAGACGATGGCAAGTTAGCAGAAAAGACGAGGACAGACAAGTGCTAAAATATTATCAAAATTTAATTCACGTCCAGATTAACGAACATAGAAATCGCGAATGGAAACTCTTTCTAGAAAACCTCTCTCCAAAAGATAATTCACTATGGAAGATAACAAAAAAGTTTAAAAACAAAAGGGATGAAATCACAAAAATAGAAACAAATGGTAAAATTTTCACTCAAAAGTCGAATATTGCGGAGGCTTTTGGAGAGTATTTCCAAGACAATTTCACAAATAACACAGTAACACACACAACACCACCTTAATATAACACAAACAGTAACAGACTACTTACTCAACACCCACACAATCAACAAAACAAACTTAGCAACTACATTTGAAATCGTAAACACAATTGTTCCTCTTAAAAATAAGACAGCGTCGGGGTTGGATGGTATATCAAACATCCTCTTCAAAAGTTTACCAAAAAAAGCAATAGTGCAAATAACACACATAGTTAATTACATAATTAAAGCCGGTATACTCGTATACCCAGATATGCTCAAGATTGCCAATGTTATCCCAATTATCAAAGCTAACAAACAATCATGTTATGTGGATACTTACAGACCGATTTCACTATTAAACAACATAGCAAAGGTGATTGATAAAATAATAATAAAAAGAATTCAACACTTCGTTGATAAACAAAACATAATTCCGCAATAACAGTACGGTTTCCGTGGCGGTCACAGTACTGTTGCTCAGATTATTAGGGTCTTCAACCACATTAGGGAGAAATTTTATAAAGAAAATAAATCCGTGATGGTTACTATTGACATACAGAAAGGTTTCGATACGGTATGGCACGATGGATTAATATATAAATTAATAAAACTCAAAATACTGGAATATTCAATCAAAATTATAAAATCATATCTCACAAACAGAAAATTTTACTCTCGAGTGAACGATGGCGTAGCTGGGCCATACCCCATACAAGCCGGAGTTCCACAAGGGTCAGTTCTCTCACCTTTGCTATACTCCCTATTTACCCACGATTTACCCCCCTCCCCACAAATCCTACCAGCCATGTATGCAGATGACACTTGTTTTGTCTCAACACCGGACACTGCACTTCAAAATATACAAACATACATCAACACGCAAATACTCACATACATGAGAGACAATAAGTTGACGATCAATCCCTCAAAGACAGAGTACATGTTACTCAGGAGGAAAGCAAGGAGCAATTGCTCATTCCAATCTCAGCTGTGTGTAGATGGGCAAACAATCACCCCCAGTAGCACGTTAAAGTACCTTGGCTACACTGTGCAGGGCAACACCAACGCCAACGCACACATTTCCAAGCAAGTACAAAAAGCGAAGATGGCAATGAGTAAAATGTACCCTTTGATTTGCAAAAAAAGTTGTCTCTCAGTACACAACAAATTGATGATTTATAGACAAATCATCAGACCCACACTAACTTACGCTGCACCCGCTCATTACACCGCCACAAAACACAACTTCCATACTTTGCAGGTGGTGCAAAACAAGTGCCTTCGCATGGCAATACCCTATAAAACAGAATATCCAAAACTCCCAAAAAATGCATGGTTACATGAACAAGCCGACATGCCCACTATCAAGGACTTTATAACTAAAATCTCACTAAATTTTTATAATTACTGCTTACCTAAAAACCTTCGTGAAACACTCAGAGCCGCCAATCGCGCAAAAGACACCCGTGATGGTGGGTGTAGGCTTCTGCATGGTAATTTATTCACATAACAAGTTGTTATACCTCAACAACCAAATACATCGATTAAGAGGGTAACGTAGTCACCCCTAATCAACCAAACATTCCTATACTCAAACATATACCTCCCTAAAATGAACATCAGACATGTTGCCGTCTCTCATAAACTAATACCTGTTCGTTTTGGAAACCCTGTTTTTCAGCTGCTTTTCAGGGATATACAAGTCGAAATAGCTGTGGAGTCATACTTGTGAATTCGGGACAAAGTAAGTTACATAACAAAAATAAATGGATTATGCGTTTAGCAAGGTGCCATGTATCGAATGCCAAATCACATGATTGCACCAGGACGGTCAGAACATCGGCTTTTGTATATATTTTATATGGATATGTCGTGAATGTAATTTTAAATTCTCTATGTAAATCTATTGTAAATAAAGACATTTTAAAACAAACAAACAAACTTTTAATACGGGGAAGAATGGAATCTCCTGTACTAAGTCCGATGCCACAAAGTTTTGTCGAGTGCTGCGCTATCTATTGTGGTGGAAGGTTACTATTCACCAACAGGAAAAAAATAAAGGAAGAGATCTGCATGATTAGTCACAGTTTACTAGCTACTACTAGATGGCAAGCCAAGCAAATACTAAAGGTTTCTTAAATTATGCCTATATTGTTTTTTCTTAAACAAATACAAACAGTCACACAAAGTTCAAACACTTTTTGAAACAACCTGTTATTTTATTTGTGCTCAAAACTAGGATAGGTTGTTTCAAAAAGCTGTTCAAAGCGTTTATCCGTTTTCATTAACCAGGATAGTTTATTAAAAGACGAATGTCGACAAATAGTTTCAAACATTTAATATAAAATTTTGTTTATAAAATAGTACAGGTGATTTTCTTTATTTTCTTCTCAAACTTAAGATAAGAATAATTTATTGATAATAGCATGTCCTGACAAATATTACACATATGATACAATATAATGGATTCAAATGTTTTCAAACACTAATTTTTTTCCGATATACATTGTGTATTTTGTAGTGTATTTGTCATCCAACCTTCGTGTTTTTCCTTTTACATTTTTTTGTATATGTACAATCGTCTATATATTTTTGAAGTGTTTCAATGAAAGTTGCATAGTTAGGATCTGGATTCAAGTATAAGAAATCCCAGTTTTGTTTCATCTATGTATTTCACTATTTTCCTTGGGCATTTGATCTTTTCCAGTACTATCTGTAGTATTGTTGAGAAATAATCAGTAATGTCGGTTTGCAATACTAGGGACAGTATTTGATCGAGTACGTTGAATTTGGATTTTGAAAATATGCGTCGAATGTTGAATTACTGGAATTTTCCATATAACGTTTTCACATTATTTCTTTAAGTTTTCAAGAGAGTGCCAACGCTTTCAATTAAAGTGTTGATTTTTAAATTTAATTGAGATATTTCATCTATCATCAACCTTTCAAATTCCAAATAAATTTAAAATATGATTAAATATAAAAATTAATTGAAATTATTTAGTTTAGTCACCTTGATCATAAGTGTATGTATTCGTGGTGATGATTTATCTCTTTTGTGAAGTGTTCATCTGATTCCACTGCCACAAGGTTTTGACTCTATAAAAAATTAAAAAGGTACATTATAAAATAAAGTATTTTCATACTAAAAGTCAAATTTAATATGCCAACTTAAGGTTATTATAAATTATGATTTAACTTAAGAGACAAATTAACTCTAGGAACAGCAAATCTCGCCATATCATTTGATTCTTTATTCTCAAGGGAAATTCCTTCAGCTTCAGACCTCATAGTTTCGGCAATAGATTCCACTTGAATCTCTGGAGAAGTACTACCCGATTTATAATTCCCCGACTTCTTATACAATACTGAAAAATATATTATTCGCACAAAACATTCTAATTAAGTTCTTTAAATACTTACAATTTGTTTGTGATGTTGGTTTAAAAACCGGATAAATGTTACTTTTTAATAAGGGACTCTCGTCTGAATCAGAACTATAGTGATGGGACATATACCTTGTATTTTTTTCCGTATCCTTGATCCCCGTCCTCTGTAAATATCGGAACTAGACGAAAGGTCTGTTGTAATTAAAGCCTTTTTGGCTTTTCTTTGTGTTACAGTAAAGTCATCTACAAGTTAAAAAATTATTTCTCTTTAAAAAATGACAAATACAATAAAACTCTGTCAAGTCTAATATACTGATCCATTTGTTATTGTTTTACTCCTGACATTTTTATGTCGTTAGTAACCTTCTAAGCGAATAGATGGCGTTAAAAATGCAGTTTGGCATCTGTAGTGTCTATGAATATAGTTCCTGCGGCCATACTTCAGATGGCACTCAAAACTGTAGTCACCGCTAACAACATAAGAATTCTAGGTTGAAGTATTTTATGGTCATAATATTGTTAAACTAATGACAAAACGTTTAAGATATTGTATTCTGAGTCATTGTCAGTTTATCAAATTATTTTCCTATGTCTATTTTTATATAAATTTTATGGAATCATTTGAGATCTACAATTTACACTAAAATATATGTGCCCTAAAAACCCGAATCGCGCAGGAAATACATAACTTAACACCCTCATGAATTGACGTGAAACTTATAGACGCACTGTATGATCTTCTACACCTTGTCATTTAATTTTGAGTATATCGCCGACTTTTTTTATTTTCTTCCTTATTTTCGACGTTCTCTTCCCGTTTACATTCTTTGGTTGTCATTGTCGTGTCAACGAATTAAAGACGTTTGTCAGTATATTTCTTAACTCGAGGAAATAAATACTCAGAATGTCGATTGTGACCAAATCTGCTAAAAGGAGGGAATCTCATATTCCATTGGAACCTTCTTCTCAAGATATGTGTACTAAAATTTGCCCACCTGATAATCCCGATTGTATACCTTTTAGAGAGTTTATAGATGCTGATATTAATGCCGAAAAATGGGATCATCCGGTAAGAAATGAAATTATTTCACTACATATTTCATACAGAATTTATCCTTTTTAATAGAGAATATTTAAAAGTACCTAATGTCAATAATGAAAAGAAACAATTTAACTGCTTTTTTCTGAAAATTGATACTTTTACGAAAAATGAGAAACATGTTTCAATATAAAAATTGTACAGTCCAGAATAATTTTACATTTCATTTTCATATTATAAAGTAGTAATCTCATAGTAACAATAAGTAAAAAAATTGATAGTGCCGTAAAAAGCTGCGTTTCTGATATATGGGGAGTCAAATTGATGGTATCGAAAATCAGGAAATAAAAATTAGGATACAGTTTGAAGCTTTATATCTAAAGAAATTGTGATAATACATATGAGTTTCTAGTATCAATAGTGAAAGAAATGTTAGTTATAGTTTCACTTTTTATACTTTGCGTTATTATTATTAAGTAGTATCAGATGGCCTTACAAGAATAATAAAATAAAAAGTCGAGAGATTTAAGCGAAATAAGACGATCATGTAATTTTTCTATTCTATAAAACGAGATACATAAATTTATAAAAGGTAAAGTAATACGGCAACTGTAGGACGTAGAAGCAACACAGTTGTTTTAAATTTAATGAAGGATTATCTTGATAGCGGACGGACTCTAGTGGCAGACAACTACTATACCAACCTCGAACTGGCAGATATATTATTGCAAAGAAAAACGCACAACGTTGGTACGTTGCGAAAATTTGTAAATGGAGTACCAAAATAAATTTCCGATGAAAATGTGATAAACGCGAATATTAAATAGGAGAAAATTAAATCAGTAACTTTCAGAACACACGGTAAAATATATATTTTATTTCAAATATAATAAAAGTAGAATTCGACATACTTTTTGTTTAACAAAAATGAGACAGGGCCATTACATTTTGAAACAATATAACAATGAACTAGGGCAAACTAAAATTATTGTTTTGTGTACAAACGGTTAGTAATAAAAATTGAGGCCACTCTAAAAGAAAAAATGCAACCTTTGCAATTCAACACAAAACCCCGAACAAAATTTGGGGGAATGATAAAAAGTAAGTTCAGAGCAGACAGAGCACACAGAGTCGGGTGAAAAGCGCGAAGGGAAAAAGTCCTTTACTGTCACGGTAACGGGTGTCAGTTTTTTTTAGTGTTCGCGGGTTCATAGGGAGAAGTTACTCTCCGTTGTGTCAATGCATCAAAGCGATACTCAGATATCCTTGACAGTGAACGCTGTCCCTCTGAGGAACACAAAACAAAAAAAAACTCTCTCTCCGACCGTGATCCAGCATATCTCGACACCGTGTGCTAGAAATTTAGCGTAATCCGCAGTTTCTAGATAAATATTGAAATCAGTCAGTGAGCAGAGTAGGAGAATGGAAGTTTCCTCACAGTAAGTTTTTGAACAAGTCTAATATTTTTTTTTGGGAAAGATTTATTTATTTTTTTTTGTGCGCTGATTCTAAACTTGATATTGATAACATAAATATTTGCATAGGTAGAATATATAACAATTTCTTCACTGTGCTTGTTTGAGAGATTATACTTGCACCACTAAACTATTCTTCTAAAATTAAATTAAAAATTAAAATGTTCGAAGAATGAAAATAAAACCTGCGAATGCTTCTAACGTTTATTTATCTCTCCTCCTCTATCCGCTACACCTTACCGGCCTAGCGACCAGCTCGTAAAAGGCGACGTTGTCGCTTGTACAAATAAGTATATATTTACAATAAAAATAAATAAAAATGTATTGAGCACAAACATGCCGCCCGCCTTGAAACACTCTGTTTTCAACATGAAATAAATAAAACTTCTTACGCGCTTGATTAACAAATTAACAGTTTATAGGCAACGGACAGATTTTTGAAAATGACCTTTTTATATTGCCCAACTCAGTTTTTAGTAAAGCCACTCTAGCAACATTGTCTTTGCCTACAAACACTTCCAGCACTTTACCCATCTTCCATTTCAAGGGGGGCATATTGTCGTCTTTAATAAGCACTATTTCACCCACTTTTAAATTGTGACAGTTCTGCTTCCACTTGCTTCTCTGCTGAAGCTCGGATATGTACTCCTTACTCCAACGGGCCCATATATGTTGCTTCATTTGTTGTAAATGTTGGTACAGGGATGAAAGATTAACTGGCAAGTTTCTTACATCTAAACTGGCGATAGGACTTATTTGACGGCCAATTAGAAAATGTGCTGGCGTCAATGGAGTGAAATCGTTGGGGCTGGAGGAAAGGGTAGACAAGGGACGACCATTCATTATGGCTTCAACTTCCGAAAGCAAAGAATAAAATTGCTCAAACGTGAGCGGAGTGTTAGTGACAACATCGTTTTTACGCCCGCCTCCCACAGTCCCCCAAAATGAGGTGAGTGAGGTGGTATAAAATGCCAGTCCACCTCTTCATTATTTAATTCATTGCTTAATATCACGTCGTTATCACGAATGAAATGACCCAACTCTTTTAACTCTGTGTGTGCACCCAAAAGTTACTACCGTAGTCCGAGAAAATTGTAGAAGGCTTGTCTCTACGAGCAGCAAATCGACGCAGCGATAATATAAATGATTCTGTACTAAGACTGGTTACTAATTCTAAATGTACTGCTTTGGTCAGGAAACAAACATAAAGAGCAACATATTATTTTGACAATTTAGCACCACGACCCATTCGGTCTTTTATTTTGAAAGGGACCTGCATCATCCACTCCAACTACATCAAAAGGATGCTTAGGCGTTAGTCGTTGCTCTAGTAAGTTACCCATAATAGGAGTTAATACTTTAGCGTTATACCTACTACACTTTATGCAATTGCGTACAATTTGCTTGGTCAGCGTACGACCCGAAATAGGCCAATATTTTTCTCTTATCGACGCAAGTAAAGGTTGAGGACCGCAGTGATACAATTTAATATGTTCATTTGTAACAATGAATTTCGTGAGACGGTGATTCTGTGGAAGTACTAACGGATGCTTCTTCTCAAATTCAAATTTAGCGTTTACCAATCTTCCCCCAACTCTTGGAAATTCATATTGATCAATGAAAGGATTTAAACTTAACAATTTGCAGGATTTTAATTTATTGGTTTTAATTTGATACATTTCGGTTTGAAAAGAGCTTTGTTGAACATGCCTAAGAAGTAAATTAAATGACTCATCACTTTCGCCTTTTGATATTGGACCATATTTGCGTTTATTTTTAGCGCTATCATAATTATATATAAATCTACTCATCAAAGCATTCGTTTCAGTTTAATTAGATTAGACAATCTGTCAATAACATAATTTTCTTTGCATGTTACGACCCCCGTATTGCAAGCCGTTTTAGATTTTATTACATCAACAAGTCGTTAGTTTGACAAATCTTTTTTGGCCACTTTGACTCGTCTGAATCTAAAAACTGTGGCCCATACCACCAGATATCTAGGTTTCGTATCTCAGAGCATTTGACTCAACGTGATAGATAATCAGCAGGATTTAGTTCACTGGGTACGTGTCTCCAGTAATCGTGATTGGTGATGTTCTGTATTTCCGAAACTCTATTTCCGACAAAACTTTTCAACTTGTTGGGAGGCGTTTTAATCCATCCCAAAACAATGGCGGAGTCTGTCCAAAAATATCTTTTTGTCACTGTAAGTCTCAAAGCTCTAGATACCTTCTCCGCTAATATAGAGGCAACTAGTGCCCCACAAAGTTCCAACCGAGGTAAAGTAACAGACTGCAATGGAGCAACCTTTGCCTTTGATGCCAAGAGGTAGACAAAGGCTTCATTTTTATTGTCAATAGATTTTAAATAAATGCAAGAGCCATAAGCTTTCTCTGAACTGTCAGAAAAGTAGTGCATTTCAATATTTTTTGCGTTTTCGCATGTTACATGACGTTCAATTTTTAGTTCATTCAAATAATTTGCCTCCAACCTAAACTTTAACCACTCACAAGCAATATGATTGGGTACTTGATCATCTCATGAAAATTTTTCAAGCCAAAGGCTTTGCAATAACATTTTTACGGTTAGTATAAGGGGACTGATCAAGCCCAATGGGTCAAAAATCTTTGAGGAATTCGATAAAATGATCCGCTTAGTAACTGGCTTAACATTAGGAAAATTCTTAACATTGAACATCAATTTGTCTCGTGATGGACACCAAATTAGTCCAAGAGTTTTTTTTTCCATCAGTTTCACCGAACTCAATAATTTTTGCTAATGGATCGTTTTCTGGTATGCAATCTAAAATACTTGGATTGTTTGACACAAACTTCCTCAAAAAGAAACAGCCCTCCTTTAATACATTAAAAACTAATTTCGTTAACCTTCTAGCTTCTTAAACCGAGTCCGCGCCCGTCAATAAATCATCTACATAGCAATCATTTTTTATAATGTCCACAATGTCGGGATATTCCGTTTGGACGTTATTAGCAATTTCAAATAAACACCTAATTGCTAAAAATGAAGCAGGTGCAGTTCCGTATATCAAAGTGTTCAACCCATAAGTATCAATCGGTTCGTTATCTCTGAATCGCCATAGAATTTTTTGCAAATGTCTATCTTCAGGTTCTATTAATACTGATCTGTACATTTTTGTACAGACAGCTGCGATAACTATACTGTGCAGTCTAAAACGTATAAGAATTGAAAACAAATCTTGTTGGATAGTTGGTCCAACCATTAATATATTGTTTAACGAAAAACCCGTGCAGCTTGGCAACGACGCGTCAAAAACCACTCTCAGAGAAGTAGTGATAGCGTCTTCTCTATAAACCCCGTGGTGGCTCATATAATAATCTGAATATGTATCACTTTCTGATTTGCTTACTTTAGACATGTGCCCTAATTGTATGTATTCATCAATAAATTAACTATATAATTTTTTATAAGCATCATTATTATTTAACCTGCGTTCAAGACTAATAAATCGCTTTTTCGCTTCATACAGGGAGCTGCCTAACTTGTCAATATTCATTTTTCATGGCAATTTAACTACGGACGCCCCATTATCATTACGCTTAAAATGCTTTTTAAAATGATTCTCGCACGCAATTTCCTCTTCCGAGAGAATTTTAGGTAAGAATTCGGTTTGTTCCAATTCCCAAAATTTTCTCAAATCATTTTGGATTTGTTGTTCAACACTAAGACCAAGATTACAGTGCAGGACCTTGTTTTTAACATTTTTACCCAGAGGCCCTGTAATAACCCAGCCAAGATATGTTTCTTGTAAGAATGGAGCATTAGGACCTAAAGAAATTTTATCATTGCACATAATACTCCAAAATAAATCGGCACCTATTAACATGTCTACTTGCTGCGGCTTGAAAAAATAAGGATCCGCAAGTCTGCATTTTTCTGGAATTTTCCATGTATTAACACTTATTTGTGACGCAGGTAGTGCCCCTGTAATCTTGGATATTATAAAACAAGAAATTTGTGTAGAGAATGCATTGTTTTTTGAGTAAATTTTGGTATTACATTTATGACTTATTTGTGAAATTGACCCATTAAGTGACATATTTACATTTTGTTTTTCAAGCCCCAATTTGTTACAGGCTTGCTGTCCAAAACTACTCGAATTGTTTGCTTTTTGTTGTACTTATCTAGAATTTCCACCTGTGCGGTAGAAAGCAACACTTCGCTTATAGCGCAACTGGTCGAATTATTATTTGTTATGTTCGAGTTTTCGACACGTGAATCTACTTCATTACCTTGAGCATCAACATTACTATTTTTCAGTACATTATTTTCACCGTTAGTTGCCTTATTGATATGCAATAGAATACTATGTTCCGCGTGACATTTTTTACACGTTGGACATCTGCAACTTTTATTAAAATGACCGGGTCTTAAGCAGTTTAAACATAACCGCAATGACATTATATTTTCTGCTCGTTTTTCAATAGGAATTTTAAGAAAACAGGGACAACTTTGAATATAATGTTCGCCTTTACAAAACGTGCATTTTTGAGCTTTATAATCTGATTTATTATTTTCATTATCATCAGTACTTACTAACCCCCTTATACTTCTAGATTTTTCACTAATATTTTCCACCTTATTTTGCTCCAAATTATCCAAAAGTTGGGCCTTTGACTCTAGAAATGATTTTAGATCGTTCAACTTTGGAAAATTTTCACACTTTGCCTTATACGATTCCCATTCCCTGTTGGTTCCTTTATCCAACTTTGTACCAATTAAATGAACCATAGGCACATCCCACTCATCGGTAGCTAGCCCAATAATTTGGTTTAGTGTCCTTAAGTTCATTGTTAATTCATTTAATATGCCCCGAATTCCTATTGCAGATTCTTTTCCTATAACCTCGATATTATAATTTTTTTCTATATGATTACTTATCAACATTTTATCATTATTATAACGTTTGTTTAACAATTTCCATGCAATTTTATAATTACTTGAGGAGAATTCAATCGTGGAAATCAGTTGAGCCGGTTCGTTCCTCAGCGACGCCCTTAAATAATGAAACCTTTGTATATCGGAAATGGACTCGTTAACATTTATTAGCGATTCGAAAACGTCTCCAAACTCGAGCCAATTCTCTACAGAACCGTTGAATGTTGGTAAATTAATATCCGGTAATTTTACATTTTTTAATACATCAAACGATCCACAATGCTTCCGCAATCATTCAGAACCGTTGTGACTTGCATTATCTGATGAGCTGGAGTTAATTGGAGCATTGTCATTGATATACTTTTTGGCTGACGCCACTACACTATAATACCTGTTTTCAAAATCAGTTTGCTCTTTATATTCCATAACTAAATTATTTTCTTCGGTTAATATTTCAATACGTTCCTGAATTTCTGTAAATTTCTGCAATAACATACCCTCTATAGTACTTAACCGATTTTCTAAATCAATTAAAACATCTTTCGATACCTCTTTATCTTTAATATTTTCTTCAATAAACTTACTGAAATTAGTTAAACTGGCTTTTACAACCTTTGCCTCTGCAATGCATCCATTTTTCTTAGATTTATAGTTAATAAAATATAAGTATCTACTACAGATAAGAAAAACTATAAATTTTCAATACACTTTCGGATGTGAAGCGACAACAAATGTATTTATAACAGGAATAAATGAATATAAAATAATTAGGTAAATGAGAAAGGGTACTCGCTCAACTTCAAATATTTTCTTTTTCTAATCCTGTATTCTATCTTACTTCAGCGTTTTTCACTATGGCAACGAGAATTGAACAAGCCTGGACTCTTGACCTTGAATTGTGTGAACGCCGGTATGCGATATTTTTTATTCACTGTTTTTACTTGTTTTAACTAACTTCACTTTATACTTTTTATGTAGCCGTTCATATTTGGCTCAAAGAACCATGTTTGAGAGATTATACTTGCACCACTAAACTATTCTTCTAAAATTAAATTAAAAATTAAGATGTTCGAAGAATGAAAATGAAACATGCGAATGCTTCTAACGTTTATTTATCTCTCCTTCTCTCTCCGCTACACCTTACCGGCCTAGCGACCAGCTCGTAAAAGGCGACGTTGTCGCTTTTACAAATAAGTATATATTTACAATAAAAATGTATTGAGCGCAAACAGTGTTATTGTAAAAGTTCATAGGTTCAGTTAAATCTGTAGGTCCTGGCTCATAATTTGTGCACCACTCGTTTTATAGATATAATTTTATTGTGTGAGATATTATAGTGGGATTTTACACAAAATTGTAGAAACGATTTTTCTTTAGTGTATATGTGACAGGATTTAGGTATTATTTTTTTTGTCACATAATTCTCGCCCGCCCCGTAGATAGGCGGTAGGTAAATTTTAAAACAAGCCTAATTGGAATTTATATCATTTGCCCGGATCGTATGATTCTGTCTCCGTAAAATCAGGTTATCGTTAAATAACTTTGTTCTTCAGACGCGGTTATATTATTTACTCATATCTAGTGGAATAAATGAAAATTATATTTTATTCGCGCGGAAGCAAATCTATAACTCTGAATAATTTTTAATACATACTGAACTGTTTACCGATAAGATTTATCAAATCAGCAGAATTATAATTCTCTACTTTTCCATTCTATTCACATAAAATACAATGACAATCGACAAATAGAAAATTAGCAGTGGTCGATTAGTACCTTTTTTTAGTAGACAATTATTCTCGCAGTGAGGCAGGTCAATTACGAAATAGGGGCGAAATCATACGGCCCATTCACACATTGAAAAATTTGTATATAATTGTATAATATTTTTTATTGGGAAAGATTTAATATTTTTTTTGGTCATATTTATACAGTGAAATATATAATATTTTTTTTTATACATTTGTGGTACCGAAGCTTTATTCAGATCCCTACCACGACTTTCCCTCTAGAGTGAGCAGTGCATTTGGATATGAGGCTGAACAAAGAGTTCAACTCTGGCCTGGCAAAGGTAATTCTACCGTTTTAAGCCCAGGAGGTCCCCGCCTAAATCGGACTGGATTTAATTTTTTTTACGCTCGGTTGCTTTATTTCATTAGGTGGACAGCAAGTTATTACACTGGTGACAGCGGACCCGAGATAGAAGTGTCTAATTTATTACATTTGGTGACAGTATTTATTAAAGTGGTGACAGCGGATTTTTTTTGTTTAAGAAACAACTCGGTAACAAAGGGTAGAGTTGTACATCTGGTGACAGCGGTCTCCCAGTTTGATACGAAGTTGTAGTGTAAATACCAAATTGTTACAAAAAGAAAATGAAAAAAGGCGATATCAGGGGAAAAGAAAGTAATGGCAAAGTTGTCGGCAACTGAAAAGATAAAAAAGCAGTTAGGTTTATTAGTACGAGACATACACTAAACATGGTCAACACAGAGAAAAAGAATCGCCAAGGGGAAGTTATTTATAAGCCAGAAGCTATTGTGTTTTATAATAGATTTAAAATGGGTATTGACCTGTCGGATCAAATGGCTTCTTATTTTGCGACTCTTCGCCGATCCAGAAGATGGTACCATGAGGTGGCATTTGAATATTTATTTGATACGTCCGTTATTAATACTCTTATCTTATATCAAATCTCATATTAAAAAAAATTCAAGTAGCAGATTTTAGAGAAGCTCTCGTTACAGACTTGCTTGGGGAAATTGTAGATAACGAAAAAAAAGTAATAAACAAACGCAACACGTATTGAAACAGGTAGATGGAAAAACCAAAGATAATCGAAAAAAGAGAAAACGTTGTATTGGGTGCTATAACATAGAGTATGCACTTCATAAATCATCGAAGGTAGCAGCAAAGAAAGCTAAACTGGTTTCCACTATCTACAACGAGTGTCCAAATTCGCCGGCGTTATGTCTGGAATGTTTCCAAAAAAGACATTAGATACATACAAATTTTAACTTATTACTTATGTATTATTTCTGTTTTTAAACTGGAACGTATTTTCTTTTTTATTTTCAAACGGTAATGAAAATAAATATTATTTGACAGCAAATTTTACTATAATTTAAATTAGCACGTATAACTCGACTATTATGAATCACTGGTGATGCCCATTTAACATACAAATTAGTTGGTGTATTTATATACCACTCACGAAACTATTTGCCTGCTTTTATATACCGGGACTTTCAAAGTCCAATTAAACATTTCAGTTCTTGATATCACATGTGAAACATTTGGTCCACGGATGAACTACGCGGTTTCTGCACCGTTGATTCACATGGTACTATAGGGCAGACATCTCGCTATAGCATTGGTAGCCAACGTGTTAAGAGCTACATCTAATAAAGAAATGACTGGAATAGAAAGAAAAAAAAATATCCAACGGTCAAATCATTCATAATTAGAGTGAATTTGTTTAAGGCATTGTGATCAAACATGTCTTTCGGAAGAGTAACATTAATATATTATTCTATATTTTTTTCTTATCTGGCTTGACCTTGAACTTATTCTGGCATATTATCAGAACCAAGTATGTCATCATCTATATACTGTCTCCATATATTGTACTGGTAGAGGATTTCCCCAAAATAATATTATGTTGTGGTATTCTGACTGAAGATCAGTAAGGAGAAGTTATTGACCACATTAATTTTTGCCCAAAGAATAACAGCCTAGACCGCGGTGCATCTTCCTCTTCTGATGAGGATTAAGCTGGTTATTTCTTGGTAACTTAAATAAAACAACTGAAAGATTTACACGCAACATTGTTTCATGTTTCCTCAATCTCCATATTAATTTCAAAGTCTGACATGCGATAATTTTTATAGCGTAACATCCTTTTACTATTTACTTCTTGTTAACCTTGTAATATTTTTCATGTCAAGGTAATATCAACACAGGACTCTAACACTGAGAAAAAATCATCTACATCAACTTTCGAGTCGTTCCAAGATCCATATGAAGTTCACTTACCCCCAAATTTACTTGGTTTAAAATGGAAAAAAATCGATGAAATCTTCCCCGACGTAAGTATCCTACCTTAACATCTGATTGCGTTTGTTTGACGTTTTTTTTCTGTTTCAGGCATCATTTGCTATTAAAAGTGAAACGGTAGATTGCCCAGACATCAAAACGGCTAGTAAACATTTACTGCATTCTCAGTTCGTACGAAGTTTCATATCAAGCATCGAAATATTATATCACCTGGGTAACAGCAAACGCTTTCAATTAGAGCATACGTCTGTCAATTTCAGTCCAATTTTTGAGAAAGACGCATGGCGACCTTGGCATCACATATATTGCAATTGCAAATCTGGGAAAAATGTTTCTCACAATCCCACCTCGAGTAGCACAGGTGAATATACAAGCTAAGCTCTAGCACGTACCTTTCTTCCGCTGAAGAATTAAACGGACGGATGAACGTGGACACGATAAACCATCGATTTTTAGTTTAGAACTCTAAAAAATGCGTTTTAGTATTATTTTTCAACAAACCATAATCGTATCGATTTTGTTCCAGGGAAATATATCGTACGTTTATTCTGGCTGGGTTCGTGGAAAAAAATATATGTTAGCGATTACCTTCCAGTCAATGAATTAGATGAAATATTATTACCGTCATGTATAATCCCCCCTGCCCCAATATATAGATCAGCTGTCAATATACTTGCAGCTAATCCAGAAAAGGGGAAAAAAGGAAAAGATACTGATAGAAGCAAAGGAAAAGTTGAGTAAAGTTTTCGTTTATTAGTATAAATAATGTTATCAAACTTTCACTTCTACATATTCATCCAATTAGATATAGTACCGTTTGTCCCACTTCTATCCATCCATTAATAACAAAATTATAAACTTATGCCTTTACATCTTTACTTATTTATGACTACACTCTGTATAATGAACATATTCACGACTATACCCTGTATGATATTTTATGTATGCATCCTACCCCATTCCAATATGCGAATACCTTTTTGATATTGCACCGATATAGGGGGTCTCAGGTCAAATTAAGTAACCACTCTTTCTTAACAAGAAACTTAACGTATTTCAAATTTCAAATTGACCAAATCTTCCTAAAAAATACATTGAGCCCCATGGAACATAGCTTCAATAATTCCCCGACAATAATATATATATACACTACCTACCAAATTGATAACACTTCATAAACCTATTTTATTATTAAATTATTAATTCTCCAGCAACTATAGACACACATTTGAAACTATATAATACAAAATCAACTCAACGATACTTCTTAAAAATTATAATAAACCTTGTACTTATACTAACATACTGCCCGAGCACGTCTTCTCTTCTTGAGGGGGCACCCTCGGGTAGGCTTTACTAAATTCACTCGCTATTCGCTGTTTCGTCTCAAGACCAATTCCCCGAAAAAATATATTTTTATAACCAAGAGAGTGCTCTCTCGAAAGCTGCTGAGTTCGTTGTTTTTTGTATTCTCGTACTCAAAGAAACAATACGATTTTCTTTGTGAGTATTTATAATAATAATAATAATAATAATAATAATAATAATAATAATAATAGATAGATAGATGGTTTATTGACCCCATTCACATACATAGTACATTAGAAGTCAGTGAAAGTAGTACATATGAATACATTTTACCAACTAAAAATATTAAAGATTGTATAGTGCTGTATATGACAAATTTAAAATATAATAAAAATAATACAAAGTAAAAATTTTAAATAAATACAGACATACATTTCATAAAGTAAAAATATTGATGAAAATATGACAAAACAAACAAACATATAAGCATTAAGCCCAAGTATTCAATTCCTCCAAAAACTCATCAACTGTATAAAAACAATAATTTAAAAGAAAAGACTTAGCAAAATGTTTAAATTGAACTCTCGTCATATCACGTATATTTATATGTTCAAAATATTTTACAAATGAATTGTACAATGTAACATCCAACTTATTGTTTTTTGTTGTTTTCAGTCTTGATTTGAGAATGACAATGTCTTTACTATTTCTAGTATCATAATTATGAACATCTGCATGTTTAGTCAGAACATATCGATTTTTATGTGTTTCAATTAACACTTCGAAAATATACAAGCACGGAAGCGTCAATATTTCAAGTTTTTTGAATATTTTTTTACAACTGGTGTTTCTTGGTGCGTTGTAAATTATTCTAACTACAGTTTTCTGTAGCACAAATACTTTGTACACTGATGTGCTGCTGCCCCATAGCATAATACCATATGTTAAATTGCTATGAAAAAGTGAATAATATACAGACTTTAACAAATGAGTTGGTATACATGATTTTAATTGACGAATTACAAAAACTTGGCTCGCTAATTTTGAACAAAGGTAGTCAACATGAGGTGACCAACTTAAGTTTGTATCCAAATGAATGCCCAGTAATTTAACTGGCTCTGATTTTATAGCCCATTTATCTAAACTGAAAAGAATGTGTTTCGTTTTAGTGTCGTTGAGTTTCAGCTTATTTGCCAGGAACCACTGATTCAACAAAATATTATCACCAGCTTGTGTGCCATCAGATAAAGTTGTAGTATCATCAGCGAATAAAATACAAAAAGTGTCAATAGCCTCTGGTAAATCGTTAACAAATATTATAAAAAGTATTGGACCCAAAATCGAGCCCTGAGGAATGCCGTTGTCTATATTACGTAAATCAGACTGGTTGTTTCCACAAACTACATACTGTTTCCTATTACTTAAATAAGATGTCAGTAATTTGTGTGCATTTCCTCTAATACCGTAAAATTCCAGTTTATTTAGGAGTAAATCCGCTGGAACACAATCAAAAGCCTTCGTTAAGTCGCATAACGTGGCAACAGAGTTGACGCCTTCCTCTAGTTTCTGTACAACTTCCTCTAAGAGTCGAAGAAGAGCACGTATGCATGATTTATTTTTGCGATAGCCGAATTGAAATTCCGTTAGAAGTGACTTATCTTCCAAATAATTGATTAATTTTTCTTTGACTATCAATTCAAATATTTTGTTAATCGTCGGTAAAATTGCTATGGGTCTAAAATTTTCTGGAGAATCTATATCACCATTTTTATATAATGGAATAATTTTTGATATTTTAAAGGAGTCAGGCCAAGATCCTTCCTCTAAGCATTTATTAAATAAAATGGTCAGTGGATATGGCAATGAGTGTATACAACCTTTCAATATTTTGCTATTTATATTGTAAAAATCTAAACATGACGAATGACTTAATTTCAATATAGCCTCATGGACATCACTTTCCAAGATTGCACTCATAAAGAATGAAAATGCAGGTTTATTTAGTTTATTTAAAAAGAAACTCGACTCGTATTGAGAATCACCAAGAGATTTTAATACTATTTCCGATACCGATGTAAAAAATTCATTGAATTTTTGTGGTGATATATCGGACTGTTTGGTTTTATTAATTTTAGTTCTTCTTTCCGAATTTACGATTGTCCAACATGTTTTATTTTTATTATCCGAATCTTTTATTATCTTTGAGTAGGCTAACTTCTTTTCAGAGCGAATTGCTTTTTTATATATTTTGTTTAAATTTTTGTAATTCACCCAATCACCTTCCGAATAAGTATTCATAAATTTGTTTTTTGCTGTAATGACATTTTTTCTCATACTACGCAATGTGTTGTTGAACCATTTGATATTAGATTTATTTGTTTTAACAGTTTTTTCACAAAAACAAGTATCAGAGATATGTTTCAGCGTATTCAATATGTTTTCTGCCAAATTATCTGCACCCATATTATGAACATCCAAATCATTCCAAGAAACTTCAGAAAGTTTATCAGAAAAAGCCGTTATTGTTGCGTCGTTAATAACACGTTTAATAATGGGGACATTTTCATTCAATAGGTGATTAAAATATATGTATTGGCCGTTGTGATCAGACACTAGAGGATCTACTACTCCCATTTTAGTGAGACTAGGGTCTATGTTTGTAACTATGTTATCTAGACAGGATTGACTATTCAGGACTATTCTAGTGGGCTCCTCAATCGTATGGCGTAATCCGAAACTTGTGAAGGCTGATTTAAGATCTTTGGATTTATCGTCGTTCTTTGAAATGTCTAAATTGAAGTCCCCTACCAAGACAATGTTTTTGTATTTTCTATGAATATATTCAAGAAGTTTAATAATTTGATCTTTAAATATGGTAAAATTATCTCTACTTGACGATCTATAAAGAGCAATTATTATGGTGTCTTTCAATTCTACTCCACAAAACTCGGCATCGTAGATAACAGAAAACTGCTTCAGATCAACTGCCTTGCATATTAGATGCGATTTTGAAAATATTGCCACTCCCCCATGTTGCTTTCTAGAACGAGTAAAATCGGAAATGAAGTTATAATCATTTAATTTGATTAATTCCAAGTTATTCTTATCTAACCAATGTTCTGAAAAACATACGATATCAAATGGATGTTCGGTTAAGAAAACTGAAAGTTCATGTAACTTATAATAATAATAATAATAATAATAATAATAATAATAATAATAATAATAATACCTGCCTTCCTACCTTATACAAAATAATAACATCCATCATAATGCAACTCATTCAGGAACACCTCGACACTTACCAAATATTAACAGAAGAACAAAAAGGATGCAGAAAACACAGCCAAGGCTGCAAAGAGCAGCTTATTATAGACTCGGTCATACACCAACAGGCCTTACAGAATAAACGCAACCTCTTTATCACATACATAGACTATAAAAAAGCTTTCGACAAAGTACCGCACAGCTGGCTCCTACATGTCTTGGAAATCTATAAAATCAGCCCAACTATCATTCACTTCCTAAAAAACGCCATGCAAAACTGGTGCACTAACATCCACATACAAACAGCAACAACTAAACTAACATCCGACACAATTCCAATCAATAGAGGCATCTTTCAAGGAGATTCCTTTGTGGCCTCTGGTTCTGTATATGCCTCAACCCAATTTCACAAGCCCTCTCTAACACGAGCTGCTGTTTCCAACTCAAATACAACCAGAATAATAACTATAAAGTCAACCATCAGTTTTACATGGACGATATAAAACTATACACATCTACAAAAAATCAAATGAACTCCCTTATCAAAATCACAGAAACAATATCGACGGACATACAAATGGAATTTGGATTTGACAAGTGCAAAACCAACAGTATAGAACGAGGTAAATGGACAAACACTAATGGAACAGTCACAACTGGCAAAATAGAGCACATGGACGAAGCCAGCTCATACAAATATCTAGGATTCGACCAGACAATTAAACTGAACCACACTGAGCTCAAACAAAGACTCATCCAGAAATTCACCTCAAGACTCACCCAACTACTTAAAAGCAAACTCAACTCAAAAAATCTCACAAAAGCTATAAATACGTATGCAGTTTCATTACTGACATACTCATTTGGAGTTTTAAAATGGACACACACTGACCTAGACAACATTAACAGGAGCACCAGGACGAAACTCACCAAGCACAACATGCACCACAGGAACGCTTGCATTGAAAGAATCACTCTGCCCCGATCTGAAGGAGGAAGAGGTATTTTGGATATGCACCCACTTCATAATTCACAAATCATGAGTCTCAGGAACTACTTCTACAATAAAGCTACACAAAGTCCTCTTCACTTGGCAATCACAAAAGCCGACAAAAAATATACCCCATTGGAGCTATGCAACACAAACCTAAGTTTAAAAGACGAACCAACCATACACAACGAAAAAATTAACCTATGGTCAGGGAAAGAAATACATGGACGTTACTACAACCACACTAAAAATACAAGCGTTGACCAAAGACACTTCCACACATGGCTACACAATGGAAACCTGTTCCCCGAAACAGAAGGATTCATGTTAGCGATCCAAGACGGTATAATCAACACACGCGCATACAGTAAATTCATCATTAAGGACCCGACAGTAACGGACGACAAATGCCGACGATGTCACAATGCACGGGAAACAATTGAACATATAACTAATAGCTGTAGCACACTAGCACCCACCAAGTACCTAGATAGACACAACGCCGCCGCAAAAATTATACACCAAAGCATTGCTATTGAACATTCATTATTAAACAAACATACGCCCTACTACACATACACACCATCTGACATACTTGAAAACGCAGACTATAAACTATATTGGGATAAAACTCTCCAATCTGACAAACCCCTATCATGCAATAGACCCGATATTACGTTCACGGACAAGAATGAGAAGCACACATACCTAATAGACATATCAATACCAAACGACCACAACGTACCAGCTAAATATTCGGAAAAAATCCAAAAGTACATCCCGCTTGCCATAGAACTTGAAAGAATATGGAAACAAAAAACGGTCACTGTCATACCAATCATCATTTCATCAACAGGTCTCACTCACACATCCTTCATCGGACACCTATCAGAACTCAATCTACCCGCAACCATACACAACCAAACACAGAAAGCCGTAATACTGCAAACATGCAATATTGTTAGATCATTCCTCCGACATCAATAGAGTCCTCCTATACTTGGCCTCCACCCGTATAGGCGGAACACACCAGGACAAACCTGTGCCTCAGTTCCAATAATAATAATAATAATAATAATAATAATAATAAGATATTAGCCTACAGTCAACGAATGCGCAGACATAACAAAAGAAACAACTTCTATCACCAAAATAGGATCTTTGACACAAGTCCCAAACAGTTTTATAGAAAGATTGGCAGCAACCCAACAACTTGGCACGGACTTCCTAGCAAACAAGAAATAACAGATTTCTGGGGCAAACTTTGGGATACTGATTGTCTTCATGTCGATAGTGCACCGTGGATCAAACGTGAGGAGCTACGCACACAAAAAGTACCATTTATGAAAATGGATCCAATATCAGAACATGATGTAGAAAACACATTAAAACAAGCAGCAAACTGGAAAGCAGGAGGACACGATAAAATCACTAACTTTTGGTTAAGAAAACTAACATCGCTGTACCCAGTACTAGTGAAGGTAATGAATAGACTCTTAAAAGACTCCGAACAAATCCCAGATTGGGCTACCAAGGGTATAACATATTTATTGCCGAAGAGTTCTGATACAAAGAATCCTAAAAATTATAGACCCATAACGTGTCTGTCAGTAATACATAAGTTGATTACCTCCATTATATCAAACAAAATATACGAACATCTTATAGCGAATAACTTATATCCAGTAGAACAAAGGGGTTGTGCTAAGGGTTCGTACGATTGCAAAGAATTACTTCTGCTAAATAAGTTACTGACAGATGAATGCAAAATGAGGAAGAAAAATATGTCAATAGCTTGGATAGATTATAAAAAAGCATTCGACAGCGTCCCACATAGCTGGATTCAGCAAATATTGAAAATTTGTCACCTTGACCCTAATATAGTCCAATTTTGTATGAGTTCTATGAGGAAATGGCATACTAAAATAATTCTAGCTTCACCAGGAGAGACAATGGAAACAGAGACCATCTGTATAAGACAAGGGATATTCCAGGGGGACTCTCTTTCGCCTTTGATATTCTGCATGTGTTTGATCCCTCTAACCAATGAACTAAATGACATGAAGTTTGGCTACACTGCTGCAAATTCAGATAGAATCTCTCACATGTTCTATATGAATGATCTCAAATTATTTGCGAGAAACGAAAAAGATCTGCAAAATCTCATCGCAACGGTCCATGAATTCAGCAAAACAATAAAAATGGAGTTTGGACTAGATAAATGTGCTACAGTAACATATCTCCGAGGTGACATAACTAACGAAATGAATATTAAAATCACAGATGAATTAGAAATACAAAGTTTAGAGCCAGGGAGCACATACAAATTCCTTGGGGTACAAAAAAGAGCTCAAATCGAACACCAACGGATGAAGGATATTTGTAAAAAAGAATACTTCAGAATAGTCAGGAAAATATTACAAACCGAGCTCACTGCCAAACATAAATTTTTGGCCATTTCATCCCTGGCAATACCTACCTTAGAATATAGCTTCGGTATTGTAGAATGGCACACTGAAGAGATAAAAAAAATTTACAGTAAGACCCGTAAAATACTAACATCGAATGGTTTACTTCACCCAAGATCAGATGTAGAACGTATTTACGTACCCAGATCAGAAGGAGGTAGGGGTCTAAGGCAAATAGAAACTGCGTATAATATGGCACACATCACAATAAACAAGTATATCTCGAAAAATGATAATAATAATAAGAATGATAAAATATCTAGATGGGCAATCACCAACAACAAAGACTATCAAATATTAAGTAAAGCGTATAATGGAAGACTTACAAATATCAAGTGAAGAAGCAAATCATGAAAATCAACAACAAAATATAATAAAAAAGAAAGCACTGAGAAAATTAAGAGATAAATGGACGAATAAACCTGTACATGGACAATTTCCACAAAACATTCAAAAGCCAACTATAAGTAGTGAACAAACATGGTCTTGGTTGAAAAGAGGAAAATTGAAGGGCGAAACGGAGGCATTAATAATAGCGGCTCAAGATCAAGCACTTAGAACCAGATATTACGAAAAACATATATTTAAATTAAATATCAATAGCAAATGTCGTTTATGTAATGAAGAAGAAGAACACATAACACATATAGTGGGATGCTGCCGTGAATTGGCCAAAAAAGTGTATATCGAAAGACATAACAACATTTGCCAATACATACACTGGAAACTGATCAACTCAATAGAAGTTGAGTGCGTGGAAAACTGGTATAAACACCAACCTCCAGACGTTAACAAGGAGCACATAACATACTATATGACCAACAGGTTCACACAGAGAGACACATACCAGCAAATAAACCTGATATAATTTTAAAAAATCAAGAAACTAAAACATGTTTAATAATAGATGTGGCTGTACCTTGTGATAACAATGTTGTTCACAAAGAAGCCGAAAAACTTTTGAAATATAAAGACCTGTCCATCGAAATTAATCGAATGTGGCATCTCAAGGTGGAAATAATACCGGTAGTAGTCGGAGCATTGGGGACTGTGACGAGTAACTTCTTCAATCTCACGAAGAAAATCCCAACGACACTAAATGTAGAACTGATCCAAAGAATAGCATTGAATGGCACAGCACATATTTTGAGAAAAGTACTTTGAGTACGACTTAACCTGAGGTGTCGGGAGGACACCTAGTCATTATACGAAACCAGTAATTTACAGTGTAACGATCCATAATAATAATAATAATTATATAAATAATAATAATAATAATAATAATAATAATAATAATAATAATAATAATAATAATAATAATAATAAAAAGCATCAACAACTGGACGAGAGCGACATAATGCTGCCAGATGTGTTTCCCGCAGGCAACTCGGGACCACTCAGGCAGGAGCACCTAGGCGAAGAATACAGTGGACAAGCGATATGAATGAAGCTATTTTAAGACTATATTACCGCCTAACATTGTGTGAAACCCAGCTAATAGGGTACAGACAGAACTTACGTGACGCTTTTGTTCACCAATTTCCAACATTGGAGCACGTGACCGAACAAAATGTAGCTGATAGAAGAGCAGCCTTATTCCGGAGAAACCTAATTCCTGAATTAAGAAGAAATGAAATAAAGGATGAAGTGCAACGAGAACTCGACGTCAATGGGGAACAAACAAATGCCGCTATTGAGGTAACCCCAGATGTACCACCCAACAATATAGTCAATCAGAAGACACCTATAGACAACAGCAACGACGAAAATGAACAAGACGGGGAGCTATATAGATTGGAGGAGAAAATGATACAAGAATTCAATAAGGCAAAAATATTATATAATGGGATTGAACCGTCCCAGAAACCAAAGATACCAAAGCAATATGGAAGCCGCAAACTAGAGCAATTAATATCTATTGCGAACGAAAAGGTGTTAACCAATCAGATAGTACAAGGTATAGAGAACTATGAAGACCTGTGCCACTGTTTATATAGCACAGCAGTTGCAATAGTAATATGTAATGGGGGGAAGATGAGAGAGAACCAGAGTATGGAGACAAACAAGCCAAACATAGAAAGAACCCCTCCATGGCAAACTAGATTGGAAAAGAAGATAGAAGAACTCAGGAGGAACATTGCTGTCCTGACTGCCTTTACTAATGGGAGCAGAAGCAAAAGAATGAAGAAGAAGGTTGGAAAGATTAAGAATGTATACAGAACACACACACAATATGACCCTCTTAATAACAATATTGCGACAGTGCTGGACACAATGAAACAAAAGCTCAGTGTATACGCACAAAGATTACGAAGATATAAGAAAAGTAAGGAACGCAGAGACCACAATGTGCAATTTGGGAGGAACCAGAAAATATTTTACAAAAATATCCAACAGCAGATGCCTGAGAAAAACCAAACCATACCCCCAAACGAAGAAGAGATGCAAACATTCTGGGCAAACATATGGTCAAAAGAGGAACACTTTAACAGAGACGCACTCTGGCTGAAAAAAATTGAAGATAAAGCAAATAGGATACAACCAATGGCAGAGACAATTATAACACCTGAAACGCTGAAGTTTGTGATTGATAAACTCAAAAATTGGAAATGCCCGGGAGTCGATACTATTCAGAACTTTTGGATAAAGAGAATTCACGCCTTGCATGGAAAGATGCTAGAACTGATAAACCGATTTTTGGAGGATGGAGACTCAGTACCAGAGCTATTGTGTGAGGGAAAAACACTGCTGATACCAAAAAAAAGATGTCATCTCACCCAGCTGATTACAGACCAATTACATGCCTTAATACGTTTTACAAAGTAATAACAGCCTGCATTGCCGAAAATATTACAAAATATTGTGACTCCAACAACATCCTAGGTGAAGAACAGAAAGGTTGCGAAAAGGGTCATTGGCGTGTAAGGAGCAGTTAATCATAGACCAGATCATAATGTCAGAAGCCATAACGAAGCAGAGAAACTTATTTACAACCTTTATAGATTACCGCAAGGCGTATGACTCCTGTCCCCACGACTGGCTTCTGAAAGTCCTGGAAATTTATAAAATAGATAAGAAACTGATCACCTTCCTGGAAAAGATCATGAAAAAGTGGCGCACGACCTTAAACCTGAAAACACCTCAAGTAGCTTACACCACAGTAAAAATACAGATAAGAAAAGGTTATATCAAGGAGATACATTAAGTCCACTGTGGTTTTGTATGGCCCTAAACCCGCTAACGGACCTGTTAAATGACACGATGAAAGGATTTGAGATGAAGGATGAAAACGGACAAAAGCACAAGATCAGCCATCTACTCTACATGGACGATCTCAAACAATACGCAGCAACAAAGACAGGGCTTCAGTACCAACTAAAAGTAACCGAAAGTTTTTCCGAGGATATAAAGATGAGATTTGGGGTAGATAAGTGCAAAAAACAAAGGGAAACTCAACCAAAACCTAACATATGAAACGGCCCACCAGGAAACAATAACGTCAATGAATACGGATGAGCTGTATAAATACTTAGGGATGAACCAGAGCAAAACTATCGAGCATACGCTGATTAAACAACAACTTAGGAGCGAGTTTCAGAAAAGAGTGAGAAGGGTATTGAAAACATCTTTGAATTCCAGGAACACTACCATCGCCATCAACACATACGCCTTAGCAGTCATCACTTATTCTATGGGAGTTGTGAAATGGAGCAATACAGACCTGGAAGATATGGACAGATGGATCAGAGTTCAACTGACCAAGTTTAGAAGCCGTCACCCGAAAAGTGCTGTGGAAAGAGTTTATATACCCCGCAAAGAAGGTGGATTGGGCATAGTAAACCTCTATGACATGAACATTCGTCAAATTAAATCAATGAGAAGCTATTTCCATAGGAAAGCAAGGATTTCCGTTCTTCATAATATAGTATGCTCTCAAGATGATAAATACACCCCATTGAACCTAACTAATAACTGTGACATTCACCCAACATCTGTACAAGAAAGACGAGAAGCATGGCAGAGGAAAGCACTGCATGGAAGACATCCTACTATCCTAGCCGCAGAGGGGAAAGATAAAAAGTGGTCGAATCACTACTTACGAACAGGATACCTTTTCCCTGAAACTGAAGGGTTCATGTTCGCCATACAGGATCAGGTTGTACCAACTAGGAACTATCTCAAATATATTATTAAAGATCCAACCGTGATAGATGACACTTGTAGAATGTGTGGCAGGATGGGGGAAACCATCCAACATATAACTGGAGGATGCAGCTCCCTCGCCGCATCTGAGTACAAGAAACGCCACGATCAAACAGGAAAGATAGTACACCATGCTCTGGCTTCTAAATATAACTTGATACCCGGAACAGAAAAACTCACCTATAAGTATACACCAGCAAGCATCCTAGAAAACGTCCACTACAAATTATACTGGGATAGAACAATATTCACTGATCGGACAAATGAAGCAAACCGGCCGGATGTGGTTCTTTGGAGCCTGAGAGAAAAACAGGTATGGATTATCGACTTCGCAGTTGTGAATGATAACAACATGGAAAACACAATCAACCTAAAGCTTCGAAAACATGATGACCTCGCTCAGTATATCAAAGAGCAGTGGAAAGTAGACCAAGTTACTATCCTACCCATGGTCCTATCCACAACAGGCATTGTACCACGGCAGCTTGGTAAGGCTGTGGATACTCTTAAAATCAGTCCATCTGCAATTGGAAAGATGCAGAAAACAGCTATTCTTGGCACTTGCACCATTGTAAGGAAAGTACTGGGAAAATAACGCTAAAAAGTGGAAGGTCAAACATGCTTTGATAGATTTATATCTGTATATTTGAATAAACCACACTCAGACCAAGAGGCCTGAGTTTATGTAAAATGCCTTAAGAAGAGAACTAGTTAAAATAATAATAATAATAATAATAATACAGACAGCGTATGTCATGCGTTGATACTACAAAGCCACCAAATTAGAAACAATCACAGTAGGCTACAGCTCCCACTTTCATCAACTCTTTACAGAATTATACCCAGAATTAACAGAAAAGATAACTGCCCAGAGGTTAGTTGACCAGAAAAGAGTAATCATTACAAACAAGATACTGACAGACAGAGAAGTTCAGACAATAAAGGAGAACATTGCAGCAGAATTAAACCCACATATCACCTCTCAGACTGATCAACAAAGTACAACGCAAGATCCTAGCACCACGATAACACAAAACGCAGAAATCTCAAATGCGGGTATATCTAGAACCCCAATTATTACTGATACTCAGCCGATACAAACGCCAACAGAAACCAACCTAAACAACAATAATGAAATAAGAGATCAACTACAAACAAACATTAACAAATGGACTGAAATTAATCCAATAGATAAACACCCATTACCAAAACTCATCTTCAAAAAAGATACATTTACAAAAATTAGGGCTGTTAATGCCGAACTGGTCAACTTTGTCAATGACGGAAGTACACTTGAAGATCTACACTTGTTAACATATGCCGCTGCTACTACAGTTCTAAAGCAAAATAAACAACAATTGGCAAATAAGACTTGAAAGAAAAATAAGTATAGTAAGAAAGGACATTGGACGACTAACGCAATACTGCAGAGGAAACAAGATAGACCAAATTCTAAAAAACATTCAACATCTGATTAATAATAAGGAAAGGAAGGAAACACCCACTGAAGTATTAGACACACTAAAACAGAAATTGGCAGTTTATTCTACACGACTTAAGCGATACAATGAATCCTATACGAGGAAAACACAGAACACACAATTCAATAAAAACGAAAAATCTTTTTACAAACAATTAGAAGGACATAAAGAAACTCAAATAGTACCACCAGAGACACACGAAATAAAACATTTTTGGGAGAACTTATGGTCACAACCGAAACAACACAATGAATCAGCTGAGTGGATCAAAGACTAGGAACAAAAACACATAAACACACCTACACAAACAGATCATGAAATAACAATAGAAGGATTAAGACAAACTCTGAAGAAAGCACACAATTGGAAGGCCCCTGGAAATGATCAGATTCATAACTCTTGGTAAAAACAATTCACATCTATACATCAACAGTTGACAATACAAATTATTAGTGTCATAAAGGAGCCGCACAAAATGCCGAAGTTTCTCACTCAAGGAAAAACCTTTATTATTCCTAAAGATGATGACACCAGAAACCCAGCAAATTACAGACCTATTACATGTTTACCAACCCTGTACAGAATAATCACAGCAATAATTACATTGAAAATTGACAAACATCTAACTGAGAACAACATCCTCGCAGAGGAACAAAGGGGCTGCAGAAAAAATAGCCGTGGATGTAAAGAACTACTAATAATTGAAAGCATTATTATGAAACAAGCAGAAAAACAGCAGAGAAATGTTATCACCTGCTATATAGATTACAAAAAAGCATTTGATTCCTGTCCCCACAGTTGGTTTCAAAAAGTTCTGGAAATATATAAAATAGACCCTTACATTCGTGCCTTCTTAAAGGTAATTATGCTGATGTGGACAACAACAATACATTTGAACACTGGTGAAGAACAAATAGAAATAAAAGATATAAAGATTAGAACCGGAATATTTCAAGGTGACTCACTTAGTGCCTTATGGTTCTGTCTCAGTCTCAACCCTCTTTCTAGTACTCTCAACAACACGCCATATGGATTTAAAATCAAACATCAAAAGTCTGTACAACACACAATTAACCATCTGCTATATATGGACGATATAAAAATATTCGCACAAGACGAACAATAAATGAAATCCCTGTTACGCACAACGAAAAAATTCACACAGGACACACAAATGGATTTTGGCATCGATAAGTGTAAAATGCTGCATATGTACAGAGGAAAACATGAACAACAAAACACAACAGAAACACTTAATGATGAGATACTCCAAAACATGGACCCAGAAGATACATACAAATACCTAGGGTTCGAACAAAACGTAAATATTAACCACACTCAAACTAAACAACTCAAAGAAACGTTCAGACACAGACTGAAAATGATTCTCCAATCAAAACTTAATTCTAAAAATATCACAAAAGCCATTAATAGCTACGCGATTCCCGTATTGACCTACTCCTTTGGCATTATTAAATGGTCCGATACGGATTTAGAAGAACTAAATCGCCTCTTTAGAATTGAACTCACAAAACAACGGAAATTACATCCCAACTCCTGTATCGAGAGAATAACAATGAATAGAAAGGAAGGTGGGAGAGGACTTATAGACATACAAATGGTACATCGCACTCAAAATGAAAAATTAAGATCGTACTTTCTAAACAAAAGCAACTCGCTACACCAAGCAATAGTCAAGGCAGACAAAGAATTTACACCACTTAATCTAGGCAGAAATGTAGTACACGAGGAACCACTAAACATCGCACAACGTAAAAAAGATACATGGGCAGGTAAAACTTTACATGGGCAACACTACAAATTAATGCAAAATCCAGAGATTGACACAAAACTCTCATATAAATGGTTACAAACCGGACTTCTATTTCCAGAGACGGAGGGTCTTGCTCTTGCCATACAAGATAAAGTTATAGCTACTAAAAACTATCGAAAATACATAATTAAGGAAAACATAGAGTCGGACCCATGTAGAAAATGTCATCAATTTCCAGAAACAATAGAACACATCACAGGAGGGTGCAACGTAATCTGAGAGACATAACACAGCAGCAAAAATAATTCACCTGAAACATAAATTAACCCAAACTGAAATACCATACTACAAATACACACCAGAAAAAGTTCTTGAAAATGAAAGTTTAAATCATACTGGGACAGAATCATACACACAGACAGAACAATTATTTGCAATAGACCAGACATAACCATAATGGACAAGGATGAAAAACATACATATTTCATAGACATCGCAATACCAAATGACAATAATGTTATACAGAAAGAAACTGAAAAGATTGAAAAATACACACCCTTAGCCGAGGAAATGAAAGAAGTTTGGAAACAGGATAAAATTTCAATAGCTCCAATAGTTATGTCAGTTACAGGTATAACAACTAAATCATTTGCACAACATTTAAAAACAATCGACCTTCAGCCTATAATTACTCACACAAACATACAAAGAGCCGTTATACTACAGACAACTTCAATACTAAGACTATTTTTGCAATAGAAAGAGGATGTGACTTGGCTTAGGCCCGTCACAAAATCTTAAATAATTACCGAACCAAGTTTCGAGCAACTAGCATAATAATAATAATTTATTCAGATAAAAGTACACTACAGAAATACAATATAATAACAATTACAACTCTCCGAATATGTTCCCATAAAGGCAAAACCTGTCCTTGGGGTAGTGTATGGTGTATAATAATAATAATGTTTAATGTTATGAGTAATGTAGTGACAATATATAATGTAATCATTACAGTTTAACAATGGAAAATACAAACATTAATTTACATTGGAATACATAAATTCAACAGCTGATCAGATTTTTAGAATTTAACACAATTTAAATTTAAAAAGTTACATCACAAATGAGTGAGAATCAAATTACGTACTTCTGTTCTACTGAGGGATAACAAAAATATTTTAACACTTTTTTTAAATTTGTGAATTTGTTTTATCTGTCTTATTTCTAATGGCATGAAATTATATAATCTGTTAGAGAGATACTCATAGATCCTTTGTCCAATTGTTTCATTGACTTGAGTGGTCTTTAACAATAGAGTGCATTGTTGTCGTGTGTTATAGTTTTGATCTAGATATATATTTTTTGTTCCGTGTTTATATACTACTGACTTGTAAAAATATATCTGTCTGATATCTAGCTCGATAAATTCGCGATATAAAATATCGGTTGGGTACAGTCTGGGTCTATATAGAATTATTTTTAAAAAACGCTTCTGTAAATTTTCAAGCTTCCTTAAATAATTGTCCGACACAGTTCACATGACTTCTTCCTACTGTGCCCTGGGCGAGTCCGGACCTGGGCCTGGCGGTACGTACGTTGTCCAGTTTAACCCTTTCAGTGGCGATTTATTTTTGTAGAAGTAAACATTTTTTACTGGCTGTAATGTATTATTTTATTGTACATAAACATGATTTTCAGGCTTTAAATTTTTTTTCATTATGGTAAAGAAAAAATATATGGGTTCATTTGTACCCATCAGCCCTAAAAAAAATTATGCTGAAAAATTATTCTATCTAAAACATATGAAATAATCTTTTTACTCTCAAAGTTATAACTTAAGAAAAATAGGTAATATTATTTTTGATGAAAATTCATAAAACGCGACTACATCAATTGAATGTTTGAAGCTTTCATTGATTACTAATTCCAACGGGACAATTGTATCCCTGGCCACTGAAAGGGTTAAGAATTGTTGCCAATTCAAAGATTCATGTCAGAAACTGGGAAGGTATAAATAGTTTTAGTGAAGAGGATTTCAAGTACTCAGCATCAATTTCTAAAGAAAATTTCGAAGAACTTTATGAATTGTGTGCACCAATTGAACAGTATGGTTATAGAAGAAATATTGGGCAAAAAGATTTACTTGCTTTACTTGTTAAGACATGGATTATCAGAAGAGTTTTTGAAATTACATTTTTAATTATTATTCCAGACAAGTCATTAGTTTAATAATATCTAATGTCCGCCAATCTCTGATGCAAAGATTTGTACCAGGTAATATTGGATTCAGATCATTAACCAGAGACAATTTTGTAATAGATCATATACCCGAATTTGTCAACAAGCTTTATAATCCTATAACAGATTATCCTAAAGCCATTGTTTATGTAGATTGTACGTATAACTCAATTGAAAAGAGTAGTAATTTTAGAATATTACGTTAATCTTATTGCTCTTTTGGAAAGGAACATTTGGTTAATTCAGAAGTTATAGTAGCTCCTGATGGATAGATTTTAACAACAACGGTCCCTATTTTCCTGATGCACGAAACAACGATGCAAAGATTTAATGGCGGGATTAAGAGAACGACGTTAATGGAATGAGAAACTGGTTTGCAGAAGGAGATATTGTAATAGTAGATAGAGGCTCTAGAGACGTGATTCCTACATTTGAAGAATTAGGTCTCATTTCTGATATGCCACCTATACTTCGTCGTAACCAACGTTAACTTTCTACTAGTGAAGCTAATAGAGCAAGACTAATAACTAAAACCCGCTGTATTATAGAAGCTAGGAATGGACATTTTAAGTATATTTTCAAGTTTTTTTAAAGCACGCATTTCCACGACCCATGCTGACAACTTGCGTGAGTTTTACCAGATTGCGGGTGCGTTAATAAATAAGTTAGAGAGAGAGAGAGAGAGAGACATTAGCTTTATTGTCATGAAAAATTTTACAATTTTATGGACAAAGCGAAATAATTTGAAAATAGATAAATATAAAAAAAGTATATAATAAATAATATAAAGATATAAAAAATACTGACAATACTAACAATACAAAACATAATATATACAAATTTAAATTAATAATTATAATACAATGTTTTCATCGTACATCATACCAAATATTGATCTACGCCGATGTAACTCAAAAGTCTAGGGTGGAATGCAGAATTCTGCCACTGAATAATAAGGTCTTTCAAGCAGAAACGCCGTTGTCAATCTCCGGAACCTATTAAATGTATTTGCCACTTTTAATTCTAAAGGTAGCTGATTGAATAGTTTTTTGGCATTGAAGATGATGGAATTTTTTACCAGATCAGAGGTGGGTATTGTTAAGTAGATATCGAAATTTTTTCTTCTAGTAGGGTAACTATGAATTGGCCTCTCAGTTAAATTGTGAAAGTGTTTACGAACCAAACACACGGATTCCAAAATGAATAGAGCAGGAAGAGTTAAAATTTTGTATTTTTTAAAATAGAATTCGCAATGCGTCCTACGACTCAAACCATAAATGTAACGAATAGCTCTTTTTTGTAGTTTGGAAATAGATGTGAAGAGGTGTAAACTACAAGACCCCCCGAGGTGTAAACTACAAGACCCCCGAGGTGTAAACTACAAGACCCCCCAATTCGAACAAAGAGTAGTAAGTTGTTAAAGTAGTACAAGAATCAAGCTGTTTAGATACAGATTTAATGGCAAAACAAGCCGAGGATAATTTTTTCGCTACATTGTCTACATGTACAGACCATTTAAGGGTACTGTCAATATGGAGACCAAGAAACTTAATCGAATTTGAAGATCTTATTACGTCATTGTTAAGTTTGAGAAGCTGCAAAACTCCTTTGTAAGATAAAACTAAAGTTTTCTCAGTGTTAAAGCAAAGCCTGTTCGATTCAGACCAGGACTTAATGTAGAATGTAAAGTTCGTACATCTGAACTGCTCTAGGTTGCAATAGTGTCTTCGGCAAATAAAGTGAATTTTCCATTAATTCTAAGTCTGTGACATCGTTAATAAATACCAAGAGAAGAATTGGACCCAAAACTGAGCCCTGAGATACACCACTGCTAACTGGTAAATTATTCGAAACTTTTCTATTTGCTCGTACCAGTTGGTTTCTACATTCCAGGTAAGATTCAAACCATTTTAAAGGAATACCACGGATGCCATAATATTCCAGTTTGTTTATCAAAATTGCATGATCAACACAATCGAAAGCCTTTGCGAAGTCACAAAAAACCGAAGCCGTGAAAAGTTTATTATGAAGACAGGTATATATTTCATTAAGAACAGAAAACATTGCGTCATTAGTACATTTATTAGGTAGGAAACCGAATTGTTGGTATTTTCAGATTTTATATTTGAAAAGAAAAAGCAGTAGACGGTTTTTCATTAGTCTTTCGATTATCTTCGATAAGATTGGTAATAAGGCAATAGGACGATAGTTACTAGCATTCTGTTTCTCGCCACCCTTGTGGAGGGGAACAATTATAGCTGTTTTTAGAGAGTTGGGAAAGAGACCTTTTTCAAAGGATTAATTGATTAGAGAACATAAAACGTTAATCACCGCATCTGGAATATTGAAAAACATCTTAGCTGATAACCCATCAATGCCACAGGAAGTTTGGTTTTGAATGCTGAGTATGGTTTGCACTAGCTCAAATTTATCTATTGGTCTAAGGAAGAAACTATCAGTGATTCTTTTAGAAGGAACGAGGAAAGAAAGAGCCTCCTGACTTAGAGATATTTTGGAGCTTATATTCTTACTAACGTTTATGAAATGATTGTTAAGTTGGTCTGGGTAGAGTTCAATTAAATGTGAGGAACGAGTTTTGTTCCTCAAATCAATGATAACAGACCAAGTTTATCTCGTGGAATTTTTAGCTCTTGAGATGCGATTGTTATAATAGTTTTGTTCAATAGCTTTGATAGATTTTCGGTACAATATTTTATAGTTATTGATATAATTGAGTACGTGAATATTGTCTGTGAATTTTTTAATGTACATGAGTGATCTCATATTCTTAGATGAAGTACGTGTTCCTTTCGTAGACCATGATTTGTGATGTTTAGTTTTATGAGAGCGAAGAGGAAATGATGTATTGAAGCACCTGATAATACATCAAGTAGAAATTTATTAAACGACTACCAAATGTACAATAAAATTGTTTATTAAACTTTTAAATATAAACACAGAATCAATAAGAAATACAATCACAATAGAAATAAGAAATGCAATACAATAAGAAACTCAAAATTAATAATAAAGAAATAATCAATTAGACGGTTGAGGCTGGTGGAGTGCAGTTTGTTAATATCGGGTTCCAGTTTCGTTAACATCAATCGCAGATCGCCACGGTCAGTGATGTGTATGTAGTATGTTCCTCTTCTTTGACAGCAACTCAGTTACTGCACTGAATGCACGCTCAGCCATATAGGACGAAGGAAATGCAATTAACAACTTCTGTACTATTGTCCACAATCCAGGATAGATAACTGGTATTGGTTTTTGAAGCCAGAACTCTTGATGATATCCACGTTTGAATTTTACTTTCAGTTCTTCGTTAGTTGTGAGTTCTAATAGCTCCTCTTCGAAATTTGATGAGCCGTGTTTGCGAAAGGATCCATAACCCAACTTGGTATTTCCATGTTTAAAATATCTTGGAAACGCTCTGTAAAATCAATATGAAGAACTTCCAAGTAGTGGCAGTAACTAAGTAAATCTTCCGGTTTTGCAGACACTGTTGATAATGTGGGAAAATGGTTGTACTCACTTCTACCAAGATTTATTTCGAATATAAGAAGTTTTCCTGCAAAATCAGCTATGACGTTTTTAGTTTTAATTAAATTTAAATCATCACCTTGCAATTGTAGATTAACTTGATTAAATACTTTAAACAGGTCCGTCAAATAAGCGATGTCATTTTTTGACGTAATCAGGTTTTCGCGCAATTGTTCGTTTTCTTCAAGAAATTCCAACACTGAGTCAAATAGATGGAAAAAACGATTCAGACAAACACCTTAAGAGAGCCAACGTACTTCTGTGTGCAGCAGCAAGCGATTGTAGTCTTCATCATTTTCATTGCAAAGCTTATGAAACAAACGGTCATTCAATGAATTGCTTCTAATGATATTGATTGCTTTATTAACGTTATTGAGGGACGCATGCAGACGTTCATTAAACTTTTTTGCAACCAAATGCTGACGGTGAATAATACAATGTACAGCGAGTACATTTGGCACTTATTTTCTCAAATGTGCTATAAAACCCTTATGACGCCCGGTCATTGCTGGAGCACCATCGGTAGCAGCAGACAAAATATTGCTAATAGGAATTTCTTTCTCTTGAAAAATTCTTGCATGATATTAAATATAGAATGTCCCTTTGTATCAGATTCCAAATTCTTAGCAAATAATAACTCTTGATGAATTTTTTCTTCTTTTATAAATCGTACGTATGATAAGAGTAGAGCTTCGTTACTTTGTAGAGTTGATTCATCGAGTTGAATAGAAAATTTGCAAGTCTTTAGGTAATCGCATAATGATATTTCAACGTCATTTGTCATTTCATCTATTCTTCTTTGCACTGAATTATTACTGAGAGGAATTTTTTTATTAATATCAAATGGTGTCTTATGATGGAGAACAGTTTTCAATATCTCTTAGACTGCCGGCAAAATCAATTCCTCGCCAATAGTGTGTGGTTTTCCTGACTTTGCGATTAACAATGAAACGTTATATGAGGCTCGTAGCCCATCATCGTCTCGTTTAGAAGACGATGCAAAAAGGTTTGATATAGTTGGCTGTTTTAAATATTGTTTTTCGAGTTCTTGAAAATAGAATATATCTTTGTTCTTCTTATCAGGATGCATTTTATGTAAATGTTCTTGTAGCCTAGAAGGTTTCATAGCTTCATTTGAAAAAACTTTTCGGCAAATTAAACACATAGGTAATGATTTGTTTGTAGAAGATTCCGCAAATCCATATTTCAAATATTCAATACTGTGTTGTTGGCATTTCTTTTTTAATTTAGAAGTAGATTCAGCCATTTTCATACAAAAATTAAATTCTCAATAGATTTATAGATAGTAATGTTTCTAAAATGACACACCACTCACGATTGTTTACTACGGCAGAGCTTATGATTCACGTCTATATATCGCGGCCAAGCACATACAACTAACTAACAAAAAATTCGTAGAGCTGTTGCTTTTATACGTTCCATTTCGTGCATGATTCAACTTGTCGGTGTGCGAACATGTCGCAATATGTTATTTTGTATGAACATCGCGCGTTCGCTTATCAACGTGCGAGGACAAGTCATATACTTCTATTCTGAACTAAAAGAAATTATTAGTATTATTATTAATGCTAATTTAAAACTGCTTATTAACCCTTATTAAATCATTTTTATTCCACCATTCCTCTTGACTGCTTATTATTTGCTTCTGAATCCGCTACCGCCCCCCTAAAAGGCTGCAGCGCCCACAGGAGGGCGGTAACGCCCCCGTTGGGAACCAATGATCTAGACATAATATAACGATTGCCTCCAGTAGAGGACTCCTGTGTTAATCTGACCGTATGAGGAGTCATCGGGTCCAGCGAAAAGTTAGTGTCATTGTGTGAATCTTTTGTAAACTGAAATGATTTATCACACAAAAAGCTGCTTGATTTACAAACGGCTATAGCATGTTTGTCAGAAGTGATGGCTACTACTACGGGGTCAGAAGGATCAGAACTTTTACTTACAGGCCGTATTACTTGATTAACTGTCACTTGCTGAAGAGAATCCATCGTCGGCGGAGGCGAGTCTTTTTGGGACAATGAAGATACATCTTTGTTAAATAATTTGCTAGCAGACATTTTTGTTAGAAAACCAATTTTAAACGTTGATGTTTTTGATTCATTGCTTGGATTGATTAAGGGAAAGCAACGAATGAACTCTGTAAAACCCAGCTTTTCTTTAACATGATGTACAATATGATTTGTGGTGAAGCCTGCAGGGAGGTTCTTGACTATTACATAATGCCACCTTGGATTGCGGCTAGGGGATAAGTTGTTGGAAACTTCTGGAATATTGGCTACCGCAGGAGATGTTTCAGTTTGTGTAGAGGATGATGTAATATAGGTGGGACGCTTCTTCTGATTATTGTTATTAATTTGGGTGTTCATCTCTTTCACTAAACTGGATATATGAGGTTAATCACTTTTCAAATTATGCAAATTTTCTTTTTATCTCCAGGGATGAGCCATCATGGATATGAATTTTCGTTGTTTCTCCGGAATCGTTGGAAAGCATAGAAGATATGTTGAAGAGATTATGTTCCATATCCCGTACTAATTTAAGCAACAAATCTGGCTTAAAGACAGTAAACATGTCGGCTATTTTATTGATATCATTTATCTTCTTTTCCATAAGATTCCATTTGCATTCGTTCTTTAATAACATATCATATATCTCAGTGATAGTTGGTATGCTGTCAGTTAACTGATTTATACGATTTGCTAGTGAGTCAAATATTTCATGAGGAATCTGATTCTTGGTTAAATCAGAAATTTATTCATTAAGGTATCTCAAATTAGAAGAATCGCAGAGTACGCAAAAGAAGGGCATGTTGTTGAACTTCTGGGAAAGTAGAATTTTTGTAGTAGCTTTGTCAAGTCCTGTACAGCTCATACAGAAAAATCGTCGACATTCACCGCTGCATCGAAGCTTATTATATTTATCTTTTTCTAAAAATTCCTTACAGCAATTTTCACATTTGTATCCGGCCATATCTAGCAAGGTCACTGTCGATACTAAACAAAAACGAACTTACACTAGTTGACAGCAACTAAAATAACAAAAATCAAAACAAACAACAAACACGCGTATTGAGTAATAGTCGGACTGCGAAAATAAATACAAAACAAACACAAGCCATCGATACGACAGTCGAACTAATACTGATCCTAATCTGATACTAATCCTTTAATAAATATACCCGGAACAGTTCAGATAACAACTGAAATGCTAAATAAACTGGATGACGTAAATATTGTCCAAGCACGTGTTGAAGCTCAAAATCTAGCTGTCAGAGGCTTAACCATATGCATGTTCCTGAACTTCCTCGGGTACATATCAATTATCTAAAAGGCTTAGTAGGTCCTTACCATCTTTATTTAAGTCCATCATATATACAATATAAATTACAAAGAAAAGAACTTAATATTTTAGAAATAGATGAGTTAAGAGTGGAACCTAATTTCTTATCCATATCCTAAAATGAGGACAAGATATTTTATGAGACAACTTTGAAAATGTCAAAATAAATGTTTATCAAAGTTTATAAAAAATTTTTTTTACCAATCTACTGACAGAAATCTTATGCTGCTGCACTGTGTAGACTATCAACAAATTATATGTATGACCACCAAACTAGAATTATGAGAGATTTGTTGTGAGACACGCAGCCATACCTGCTGATTTTTAAATTTGAGCGTTAAGGTTTCTTTTAAATGAGGGGAGGGAATTTTTGAGTACCAATTTACTGACGCAGTTTACTGTTTCCTTGTTATTATGGTCAAACTACAGCTGAAAATTTCTTACTTATGATGGTGAGATTTATTCGTCAGATATCTTCTGTTGCTGCTTTGTATAGACTACTAACAAATTAGAACGACGACCATCAAACTAGAATTATGAAAGATTTGTTGTATGAGACGCGCAGCCCTAACTGCTGATTTTCAAATTAGAGCGTTACGATTGCATTCAAATAGGAGAGGAAAATTTTTTGTACCAATTTACTGACGTAGTTTACTGTTTCCATGTTATTTTAATCAAACTACAGCTGAACATTTATCACTTATGATGGTGAGATTTAATCGTCAGATAACTTCTATTGCTGCTTTGTATAGACTATCAACAAATTAGAACTATGACCACCAAACTAAAATTATGAGAGTTTTGTTGTATGGGACACGAAGCCATAACTACCGATATTCAAATTAAAGCGTTACGATTTCATTCAAATGGGACGAGAGGAAATTTTTTGTACCAATTTACTGACGCAGTTTTCTGTTTCCTTGTTATTTTAGCTGAACGACTGGTAAAAATTTCTCACTCATAATGGTGACCTTCTTTTTTTAATTACGAATCGGATATATAGAATGTTTTTAGTTTGCAACCATTTCGATTCCAAGAATATTTTTTGTTGAATCTAATTTTTTATGTTTTTTTAGGGAAAAAAGGAGAAAATTGATAAGCGAACTATAGAAATATGGCCGTTTTTACTATCTAAAGCACTTATGTTATTGGCAAGTTTAACGTGGACTGAGAGGAACGAACTTGCGGACTTTGATATCATTCAATGTTTGACTGGATGGGTTCCACACAAAATATATTTGAGAAGTAAATGATGCTATGATTTATCCTAGCAAACAAGTTTTTAATATCAAGTCATCAAATTAGTCATGCTTTAGCAAAGAATGCTCTATTTATTAGTGCCAGAAATGATTAGTGTTTAAACATTTTTTCTGCTACTAATTTTCTCAGTTGATTTGTCCAAGAAGTATCTCCAATTTCTTATGGCCTGCTCCTTGATTTCTTTAACTTTTAATGGTTGCTAAGAGTGCCATACTCTCTTCATTTTCATTAGAACTTTTCACATTCACCTGTCTAAACATACCTCTTCCAGAATGCTTCCTTCATAGAACGATGTATTCCGGGAAGAGCATACTTCTCTTTCTCTTTTGCTTTCTGCTGACGTTGGACTTCTCTCAGATGCAGAGAGAAATCGTCTTCTTCTTCTATGGTGGTTTCTATCGATTCTTCTTCCTGCTGTTCTGACTGCTCTGGGTTGGTTCGTTGGATCTATTTCTCCTTAGGCTTCATGAACCACTACTTCGTTGTTTTCTCAGCTGGCTTGTCAATTCGTGCATCGATTTGATACGTTTCAATTTTGTCGTAGTACCAATTTAGATACAGGAACTTTAAAATCTTTCACTCCATTCAATTTAACATTATTCCGATTTATCCTCTGTACTAGGAAGTCCACTGACACTTATTTAATTTTAGAAAACATTCATAATATCGTATAAATATGAACAATAAGCTGGTGGGCAATAAAAGCGACATAACATCCTTTTTTTATGTGTATTGCTACACACTTGAATCCTTATTATCATGTATTGTTCACATATGTAACAGATCTCGACGTATATTTCAAGATCATAGGGCACTACAAATTCAGGTCTGTTGAAACGACTTTCAGTCGTTGACAGTCAACACGATAGAGTGAGTGATGTAAGTGTACAGATAGTAGAGTTGAACATAAAAATAATAGTTAATATATTAAGTTCAATAAGCATATATAAATATGAAGATAGTAGTTCACATATTATCTCGAACAAGCATTATGATCAGTCGATTAAGCTTTACGATTAATAGATATATGACTCGTATAAGTTTTACATATTGTTAATCCTACAATTCATAGTTAAGATTAGGGGTCAGTAAGTTGTCTGTCAATCAAACTTTGCCTTTAAGAATTGAAAACTATAAAATGTAACCTCTTACTTAAAAAATGACAATTACTCGTACAGGGTATGTGATTGCCAAGTAAAGTTACTCGGGACACGAAGTAAAGTTTAAATGAAATGGTTTCATTTTGAGCATTTCATGGGATGTTTAGGCTGATAGAAAATGTAAAGGTTGTTTAAGGGGTTTTCCCTTGATTATATGTTGTTGATATTTTGGTTTCTCACCATGTCTCAATGCCTTAAGAAACGCAGCCTTCGCAGGTAGTTCGCATTAAAAATCTCTTTTTGTCCAAACACGTCTGCTCAAATCTAGATTTAGTCGCTAACTTGCATTAGAACTTTTCCCACTTCCACACACATTTAACCAAACCCCTCCATACCAGAATGCATTCCTCAAAGTTCAATATATTCTAGGAAGAACTTCCACCACCCCTCTATCACGTCGATAAAATCGACACTATTTATACTTTCCTGGGTTTCGAGGAACTGTACGCTTATCTTCTTCTTTTCTACCCTTACTCGAAATCGTGCTCATCTCTCTAGAAATCAGTTTCCTCTAAGTGGTTTCTTTTCTTGAAGTATTTACTGTTACTCTCGGTTTCAGTATCTTTTGGTCCATCAATATATTCGTCATTGTGAGGATTCAAATACATGTATTTCATACTTCAAATGTCAATTCTTATGCCGTTTTTAAATATATTTGCTTAAATCATAGACAATTGACTTAAAATTGCTCTCAAAATTTGTGAAAGAGTAGATATTTTGGGCTCAAGATTAAAATATTGCCACCTACCGTTATTCACACAAAGACTCTTCAACCTCAACCTCGGTGCATATTTGCGCTTTTCGGCATTGCCTCTAACTCTTGCGAGGACGGGGGGGAGGTCCGTTGTTTGAAGACTAAATAAAATGTAAAAGGGCGCCAGGCAATCTTGCCTCCTGACAACTACCTACACCAGTTTTCCCACCCTAAAACAACCAAATAGGTGGAGAAATAAAAGACAGATGTCATTTACCCAAGTTTCAATTCAATAAATGACTTAGTTTTTTTCCAGAAAACCTTACAAAGTCAAGGTAGTACAACTACTACGTACAAGTGTATAGTAAACTTACAAAAATTACAAGCAATTTCCCCAAATGTCCTAAAATCCCATAAATCCTAACCACAATTTTTCATAGTTAACTGAAATTCTCCCCTCGATTGAATGATATACAAAAAAAATATATTTACAAATATATACACAAATATCCCAAGCAAAAATATATATCCCGTACCTTTAAAACCAATGTATCCCTCCCCAGTAGTAACTCAGTCCCTAAGTACCACAATTTGTACGAATATTTATGACAGGCTGTACCCTCCAGTACCCAATGGCACTTTGAAGTTCTATAAATTCCTTTAGTAAAATCCTATATAACCCCCCTAGTAAAATCCAATAATTCCCCCCAATTGAAATCCTACGTTACAGCCTGCATTGTTCGTTGGGTATAAATATGTACAAACCAGTATTTACATACAAATGAAATTTCTTAAACGAGTACTCAATTACCTGATTAAAGTGAAACAAATGTATAGGGGAAGGTGGGGATCCTTGGGCAGGTGGGAGATCTGGGCATTTGTGAATAAAATCAATGGCAAACTTTTAGGCACGCCGCTGTCGTGGTAACCGAAAAGCAGTTGATTTGATACTTCTAACGAACGCCATAGTGCAGCTATATCAGTATTGTAGACACGACAAAATCGAGTCTTATGTTTCTATCCTTGGAAAGTAACAATTTTATTGGTGATTATTTTCCTTCTACTGTTTGAAAATCACAGTAAGTACGCTTAAGTGTTTAAGTTGAGTTGGGATTCAACAACCTAGCGAAGTGATCAAAATTTGAAAATTTCAATTAATATTATGACAGTATCTAGCAGATTTTGAATTTGTTTATCTCAGCTTGTAAAAGTCGCATCTGAAAAATTTGTTTTTTCAAAATACTCGTCTTTCAAAAACAAACATATTTATAACGTAAAAAGATATTTTTAAGAAATTTTTCAACGCCAAAATGAGAAAAAACTAGATGTAAAATTTTTTATTTTCTGTAAATGTTATGTAAAAATTATGTAGAAAAATTTTGTTTATGTTATTTATAAAAATATAACTTGCACTCTGTTGATTGCAACAAACCGTTTCTCAATATTGTTAATGTTCATAAATTTAGACGCGATTGAAAAAAAAATTGTTTCCAATTTACGCACCGCCGTTTTCAATTTTCCAAATCTGAAAAAATGTAAATTTTAAGAAGTTTGCCCTCTATGTTTATCTATGTTTTGACCTCGATATTAATATTTTATTTATAATTATCAACAAAAAATATAATTTTCGTAAATTTTTTCAATTTTTCGAAAATTCAAGATCGGAAATTATTTTTTTCGAAAAACTATTTACGTCACCTTCAAGAGAATAAGATTTGCTTCAATTTTCATCTCTAGGATTTTTTTGTAAGAACACATCCAGGAATGACACGAGCATAAATCACTTTAATTTTAGGTGGTCTGAGCTGTGCTTGCAAGCTGCGTCGCAAGCTCCAGTGGAAATTATTAGACAATCTAGGAGAGTGATGCTGGGTCAATATATTTTCATTTGAAAATGAAAAATCAGTTATGGGAAAGTTTTGATAGTTAACAGATTTTTCGACTACATACCATCAAATACCTAGCGAACAAATGAATGTTCACAGACAAACTAAAACCCTCGTGTTCAAACCAGCCAGCCAATCAGAATACACTCGAAATGTCAGAACGTTCATTTACCAATAACGTTGCGATAGTTATACGCCACAGATCAACATACGCATAGACGCGTTACAAAGATATATATCAGGGGTAGTGCGTTGGAGGCAACACCACGGGGACAAAATAAATACTTTGACATTTGTTTATAGTTGCACGATATGATAAATAATTTCCGAAAATAGATGACACTGGATTTTCTAATGTAGATTTAAAGTCAAAATAATGTTAAATTGAACGAAGCTTTATATTTTAAAGTTTCTGTAACTAAATTTGCACAATGACAAAATTGAAACGTATCAATATTTCCAATTATTAATGAAACACCTTGTATATATTGATCATTTTTAGCGTTGGATTATTCTGCAACATGGCAAATCTGTATGGATCATACCAATCAATACAAATGGGAGGAAACGACGGTTTCCGCTAAAACTAGCAAAAAAGGTAAAGGTGGTAGCGATAAAGGCAGTAAAAGTGGCAAGTCGGATAAAAGCACTAAAAGTGAGAAATCCAGTAAGAGCGATAAGACTAAAACAAGTGAAAAAGATAAAAACGTGAAGGCAAAATCTGAGTTATTAAAAAAGCCAACTTTCCAAAGACAAACTAGGCCAGTAGATGAACCAGTTGATAAAGATAATTTTGTGTTAACAATTGGTATTGAATTTGAGGAGTAAGATAATTTTTTAAAATCTAAGATTACTAATTCACTTGATCATTGACTTCTTTCAACTTTCAGTGGGCCTGTTTGATATTTGTTCTCTCACATAACGTCCCCCATTCCCGTCTATCTTGCATCCGCAGTGATTATTTTATTCCTACTTTTCAAGCAGTTTTTATCACTTCATCATGTCCATCTCCTAGAAGTTTGTAACAAAAACTTGAGAGATGATAGAGATACTAATAATGATGATGATATTATAGGTATTATATAGAATAATTGTTTATTTTATATTGACAGCACTGACGGGAGATGTCATCTGCCAAGTGCCTTAAGCACACGAATTTATCGAATGTATAATAAAATTTGTTCGCTTATATTCTGAAGAATATACTGGTATCCTATATAGACTAGGCAAATTTTTGGGATATTTAAATTTTAGAAGCATTTCATATTACTTTTTGGAAAAGGGTGTTTTTGTACTCTTTTGATCCCGCTAAATTCCAAAATGCCGGTTGCCAAAGCGGAATCGCATCCGGAAGTGAGATATTCAAGACGGCATCCGAAATAGCATTAAAAACCTAATTTTACCGCTAAATCTCCCTTGTTTGAGGTAGGAACGCAACGTGTCTTTTTATATGTTTTCAGACATGAAAAAATTAAAAACACATAAACTAAACACGTTGGTGGTTAAATATTTTTTTTTAAAGATATGACAAACCGGTCAAAATTGCACTATTTGGAATTTAGCAAACAGTATACTGTGACCAATGTATCATGTCGTTCTATGCACATAAGATATTTTATGTATAAGCAAATAGTATTTGCTTACACTTAAAACAATACTTATTTGGTTAATAGAAAGTATTAAGTAATAAAATAATTGTGTGTCTTCAGAGTTCAGGCAAAAACGCGTGCAAAGAGTACGCAGTTTGAGGCAAAAGACATTGGCTTTTCTACAACTACGAAACACTTAAAACAATAGTTCTTATTATTATTTTCCGTTTCCTCCCTTGCGGGGTTGCTCCACAACGTGGGATTCATGATCATTCACGTTGCTTGAAACTTGCGATTCTTCTAGCAGGATTTCGCAGTCACATATTTTCAGGTAAGTTTAGAGTTTTCCTGACAATTCTACACGTTTCCAGAACGACAGATTTCTGCATTTCGGGGAACACTTCTTTATGATTTATTTTCAACGTTTCGATGTATTTTTCTTCTTTGTTACGAATCCGGTTGCAGAGATGACTATCGGTAGAACTTCGACTTTTTTTAAATTATTAGTAACTTTGAATTCTTCGGCCAGTTCAAAATATTTATTAACCTTTTCTCTTTCTGCTTTATTCAGGTTGTGATCGTTCGGATGGGCAACATCTACGAAGTATCCAATCTTGTACTGTTTATTAATAAGCACGATATCTGGTCGATGAGTAGGTTATCGCAGGAAATGTCCATGAATTAACGGCCTTTATTTTATTTTTTGCAGTGAGTTCCGTATGTAGAATGCTGTACACTCTGGTTACTAAGGTTTTATTTAATTTTTCTTTTGTAGATTTTCGGTCTATTATTAGTTCCTGTTCATAGCCCAGATACTTATAACTGCCTTTGTTTAGATAGCAAATATTTTCATTTTCTAAGTTGTCAATTTCCTGAGGTTTTCCTTTGCGAGCTACCAACTTGGCACATTTGTCCAATCCAAATTTCATTTTTATATCGGTGCTAAATATTTCCGTAAGGCTAGTTAATCGATTTAGATCGTTCTCTGTTGAGGCATAGAGCTTGAGATCATCTACATAGAAGAGATGGGATACGTTATAACAATGATCGCCATTCTTAAGTTTGTATCCCAGAGCCGATTGACAAAGAGCTTTCGATAATGGATTAAGACTGAGTATAAACCACAGCGGGCTAAGCGAATCTCCCTGAAAGATTCCGCTTTGTATCGATATTTCCTCAGTTGTTATTTGTTGTTTGGGTGTATTAACAAGCAGTTTTGTTCTCCAGGTTGCCATACATGTTTTAAGAAACTCCACAATTCCTTCGTGCACCTTGTATATTTCCAGGACTTCGATCAGCCAACTATGAGGAACTGAATCGAATGCCTTTTGGTAATCAATCCAGGCCACAGCAATATTTTTTTGTCGGTGTCTTGCATCTTATTATTATTATTATTATTATTATTATTATTATCATTATTATTATTATTATTATTATTATTATTATTATTATTATTATTATTATTATTATTATTATTATTATTATTATTATTATTATTATTATTATTATTATTATTAAACTTTGCACTTTTTATACAAATAATTCTCTTTTTGTATTATAACCTCCAAATTGTGCAGTTTATCAAAATTAATTGTTACTTTAACTGCAGTATCGCAGAAAAAGCTGTTAGATACAAAAGACTATCTATCCATGAAGAGGGATATATGGATTCTATATAGATGGATAGATGAAAAGGTTGTACCACATTTTGCAAAAACTAGTACATCTAAGAATGTTCCAATTAACATTAAAAACAATATTGAACATAAAATTATTAGGAAGGCTATTTGGAAGCACTATTCCATATTAGATAACATTAACTATCAACTCAAATTAATCTATAACTCTTGAACTTCAAACAATCACAATTTTCTGAATGATCTAGACTTCGCACATCAATTAGACATAGATTTGGAAAGGATTAGGATATCTAAATTTAAGAGGGTAATACACGAACTAGATAACTTAATTAGAGATAAGAGAGCTACATTGTTAAACAAGGATAAACGGAAAGGTAAATTAAAAATTTTCAAAGTGTTCAAAACCTTTCAGGTACAGATTGCAATGAGGGTGAGATGAATCCTACTTAGACTTGGACTTAAACACTGTCTTCAGTCACTTTTTTACGAGAAGGCTTTTTTACAATCAGCAGTAGAATTAGATAACGTCATTGAATCTCTTCGACCAAACTTTGATAAAAAAAATGTTGGACAAGAAATTTACTATAGCTTGAAAGAAGAGGAAGAACTACACACTAAAATCAAAATACAACTATGAAACAATAATTTTAAAATCAAAAATTACAAACTTATTATTACCCAAACAGATAAATGACAATGCTTAATCGTTTTAAACGAAACAGATTACTATTAGTGTTTTAAATGAAACTCAACGTTTTCAGCTAATTCCACAATTTAATGAAAGATATTAAAAATTCTAAAAAATGGACAATTGCTTCGATTGTCACAACCTAATTACCCGGCCTTGGGACTCTCCTCAGGTAGTGAATTCGGCCTTAGTTACACTATTTTTTATTACCTCAATTGGGATAAGGTGAATCAACAAACAGAATTTCGGGACAAATGGATTTATTTGACACACAATAATAAATGTACAAAACCGTATATTCTGGATACACATACGAATGAATATCAGTTATATAGTAAAAATGTCCGACTCAATATTTTATTTATACCAAAAATAAGTTAGGGACTTATCTTGGGAAGACTCGGGACGTACAGCTCGCAGCAGTAGTCGAGGATTCTTGAGCCGTTGTTATATGGACTGGGATGATGTAGTCCGATGAGTGGATCTTTTATCCGGGTGTAGAGGACCTTATGGTAAACGGTCGTTAAAGTAGGTGCAGACTAAAGCGGTCCTTAAGGTACAGGCTGCAGAGCTGTAGGGAAAGAAATAAAAAAACAGGAGAAACAGTAGAAAATTGAAAAGGAGGAATAAAATGAACAGGTAGGAGCTTATACTCCAATACATACAAAAATTTGAATTTAATTTTCAAAATAAAACCATAGAAAACTGTTCATTCTCATCCGTCCTATTTCCAAAATAATCAGAAAAAGCAAATTTAAATCGGTGGAAAATAACCATATAAAGAATCTGTTATAAATTCGCTTCATAAAATAACTTTGGACGCCACCATATTTTTTATTAAAGAAATATAATACCGGCGAAGAAAAAATGGAAAACGCCATCACAAAAACATTGTTTTTTTTTAAACGAAATATTTCAATTAAATAGAAAAATCGAAATAGAATAATTTGTAAGCAAACAATAACAATTTGAAAATATATAGATAACTTACCAGCAAAGAAAATTACAAATCACACACAAAATGATATTTAAAAAGGAGAATACTGAATAAGTTTTCAGCGAAAAAATGAACAAGCCAATTCCTTGAATCGTAGTTTAAATAGACATTTAATGATAGTAAAAACTGTCAACGATACGTTCCTAATATTCGAAATAATAGGATTTTGGAATTAGAGGTGGGAGTAGCCGACGAATAAGTAACGCTCCAAAATAATTGATGAAAATAGTGACATTTCACAGCGACATATTACACGATAACTGAATATCATTGTCAGAATCACAGAAGTTACATTTCATTTTATGCCTACCTAATGTTTAGTAGTTATTTTTGGCTAGACCAAGAAGTGACCTACCTTGTGATTGACTTAATATATGTTAATGGAAAAGAGAAGAAGATGTGATATCACAAATATCAAAGCTTAGATATTATTAGCCCTATGGTGATATCCTGGATATCATTTTTCCAATTAAGATCAGTATAACTGTGCAATGATATAGAAAACCAGGAAAACCATATCTGCTGATCTTTACAATTATCACTTAAGAAGACAGTTTAATAGTGGAGAGCTTCCTAGATTTATCTGTTCATTGACGACTTCATATTGTGGGTTTCTTAAGTGTCTTCTAATTCCCAACTCTTCAAGGAAATCTAGTTCTTGTTTCTTATCACAAATATGTAGTACTTCTAGTTCTGTGTTTGGTGTCAATGAATGGTTGGTGTCAAGTAGATGTTTTGCGTAATGTTATTTATCTGGTTCTTTCAATCTGTATGCTCGTAAGTGTTCAGTGTATCTGATTTCAACATTTCTAATGTTCTGACCCAAATAGACAGCATTACTTTCTGGACATTTGAGTTTATATATACCTGATTTCTTTAATGTTGGTATTTTTGTTTTAACATTTAACAATTTTGTACTTACGTTACTTTCTGTTCTAAAAGTAATTGTTGTAGTCGTTGCTAAAGATATTATCTTTGAAATATTATTAGAAATTTCTCCTGCATATGTGATGGTTTTATAAGTTTTAATTTCTTCAGTTCGTTTAGGAAATATTAGTTGTAATGCCACTTTTTCCTCTTTTTTATTAATTAGCTTACTTATCATATGTAATGGATAACCGTTGGATGTTGCTATTTGTCTAATTGTACTCACCTCTCTATCAAAATTACATTTGTTCATAGGAACTGAAAATGCTCTATGTATCATTGAATTGTATGCCGCTAGTTTATGTGACAGGGGATGATTGGAACTATAAGGAATTGTCACATCAGTGTGTGTTGGTTTTCGGTAAATTGCATAATCAAGTAAAATATTAACTCTTTCAATTTTTAAATCAAGAAAATTGATCGAGTTATTTTGTTCAACTTTTAATGTAAATTCAATTTTTGGGTGTAAATTATTATTGTGGTTGAAAAATATATCTAATTATCGTTCACTACCTATAAAACAAGCTAATATGTCATCTACATATCTATAACAAAATAAAACATTTTTTGGAATATTATTTTCAAAGATTTTTCTTTCTAAGCTGTCCATAAAAATGTTTGCCAAAATAGGTGATATAGAGCTTCCCATTGGTAAACCTTCATTTTGAATATATATGTTATTGTCAAAAGTGAAATAATTCTGACTGATACATACATCAAACAGATTAAGTATATCTGATATTATTCCTGGATTAATATTTTTATCTCTTCTTACAAGTATTAGACATTCTTTAGGAGGAATTTTAGTGAACATATTAGTAACTTCAAATGAAATAAGCTTAGCCTTATCTTGTAGTTTGAATGTTTTTAATTTTTTGATTAGTTCTATTGAATTTCTAATTGAGTACTTAGATTCATATCCGTAATTATTGAGTATATTGTTAAGCTTCTTTGCCAATATATTATTAGGAGTATTAACATAAGGAACTACAGGTCTAATTGGTTTCGTTATTTTATGTAATTTAACGGTTCCATATAATTGAGGACAATGGGGATTCTTATGTATCATTAACCTCTTTTCGTAATCACTTAAAAGATAATTTGAATTATTAACAATATACTTTACATTATTAAAAAACTTCTTTGTTGGGTCTGCTCTAAGAACATCGCTAGATTCTAAAAAGTTATATATTTTTGACTTATAATTTTCATATGTCAATATGACAGTTGTGTTCCCCTCATCAGATTTAGTAACTGTTAGGTTATTATTTTCTACTTTCTTTTTTTATTGCATTTAAAACTGTAATGTCATTTTTTGTTTGACGTTCAACTTTTGAAGGTACAATATTTTGGATTGAATTGGCAATTTTTAATGTCTCATAAAGAAAATTATTTGAATTAGATTTTAAAGCTATTTCTGACTCTGTAGCTACAATTTGTTTAATATTATTCGTAAATTTTGATGGTATGCTGTACAATAAACCTTTATTTAAAAATTCTATTTCACTATCTGTAAAATTAGTGTCTGAAAGGTTTTCAAATCGTGGTGCAAAGTGTGTTGAAATGTAGGTACTTACAGATTCATGATGTTTAGGGTATGGAATTTTATGTTGTGTGTGTTCAAGTTTCTGTAGCTTTTGTTCTTGTTTCTTAAATTTCTTATGCTTCATCGTGCTGACAGTTTCTCTGATTTTGTCATCTAAACAGTCAAATTCTACTGGATGTAATTGGAACGTGAGTTCTGAATGCACAACTTTTATGTAGTTATCTAAGGAGTCCCTCACTTTGAACCATTTCTTACATTCTCCTTCATACAAACTCGTTGAGCAAATTTTCTAGCTTTTTGTGCTTGTGGTGTTTTAGTGTGACATTTTATTTCACATAATTTGGTATTACCTTTTTTCTAAGACATTCTTGGTTAAACCAAATGTTTAGTGATGCTTTGTAACGTTTTTGTAGTAACTTCTGGTACAGTCGGCTCAAATCTTCTCTCGAAGATTTTTTAATGAAATTAACTGTCACGACCCTTACTTCGTGGAATCTACTCATTTTAATTGAAACTCACGGTTTCTAGTTAATAGAACAATATAATAAAAGTTATTGAAAATTCTAAAAAATTGACAATTGTTTCGATAAATCAATATCATCGTCAGAATGACAGAAGTTACATTTCATTTGATGCCTACCTGATGTTTCGTAGTTATTTTTGGCTAGACCAAGAAGTGACCTAACTGGTGATTGACTTAATATATGTTAATAGGAAAAAGAAAGAAATTAACTGTCTCAACAGATTACATTTAGGAAGTTGAGAATTTTCTCAATGTTAACGACTTGCAGATATGAAATTCCCTTTGAGTCCGTTCGTTATTGTTTGTATATTCAAAGCGTAGTTTATTTAATGTCGGTAGCATTGTAGAATATTTAAAAAAATATCACGTGTATCATTTTTATTTATGTTATTGAAATTGTAACACCATAAAGTAGGATTGTTTAGACTTAACGAAATATCTTATTGTAAAGTGTGTAAGACTAATGGAAAAAAGGAAATGAAAACCCCCCAGATTTTTGAGTTCCTTCACTTGAACTGTTTGACGAGTGGGGAATTTTTAACCTTCGTTCCAAGGTAGAGGCTTAACGCGATGTACCTCCACTCGCCAAGGCAATTCTCATAGAACTGCCTTCCTCTTCCTCAAATTTCGAGCGGATACCGTTCGTAGCAGGTAGACCAAAATGAAATTTTCAACGAGCGGGCAATTTTTCGCGTTACATTTCCCCTCCTTTCATCAAATAAAATTAACCCGGAAAGGAAAGGAAAGGTTAGGTAAGAGTATGGATTCAAGTCTTTACAGTGACATACCCTTGGCGAAGCTCCGTCCTTATTCTGCAACTCATAAGTCCACGGAGATAACCTCTTGACTATCGAGAAAGGCCCTATGGCTATCTTATTAGCAACCTCTAGCCGTTTCTTAATATCAGCGAATAGCTTCCAAAAAATCTCATCACGACTACACTCAGGAATCTTAACACTATCCTGCACCAGACAATATGATAGATCTACCAAAATTAGCAAAATACGGTGTCACTTTCGTAACTTCAGGTGTGGGAGTTCTAATCGCGCATCCTATCTCAGCAAGATGTTCGTCCCAACAACGATGATTATCTAAAACATAGGAAGCAATTATAGTTTTAATTGACCGATTGATTCGTTCACATGGATTAGTCCTCGGATCACTGATCGCCAACCTCTCAATGTGTTGAGCTACTTTGTTAATTTTGGAATGAACAGCGAGCTACTCACACGGAAGCCACGTAACGCAACGTAAATGAAATAATCCACAGTTAATTTATCCTTATATGTATTTATTTTACTATTTAACTGGTAATACATAATACATAGGTACTAAGAATAAAATAACTAATATTACTAGTACGTACTTGTTCATAGCTACTACATTTCTACCTAACAAACGAAGGTGTTTGAAAAATAAACAAAAACTTTTATCCAGCCACAACGGCAAGTCACGTAAGATTTAAAAATAGTTAATAATAACAACAAAAAAGTAACGCACTATCATGAACATAAACATTGAAAAATAAAAAAGCATGTTCAATGAGAAGGCTGACACTCATCGATAATTTTTTTAATGTTTGCATTATAATTTGATACAGCCATTCGAATACAATTATCCAAATGTTCATCTGTACATCGATTGCGATATTTGTTCTTAATAAACTCCATATTGGAAAAAGAAGATTCACACAAATAGGTTGAACTGAATAATGGTTTCATTTTCAAGGCAACACGGTATAGAACTGAATATTTGTCTTTATTTACAATAGGCCAGATATATTTGGTAATTGAGACTAACGATTTAAGGCTTAATCATTCTGAAACTCAATTACTTTCATTTCTGTTGCAGCGATGTCTTCGCCAAAGTTCTGCATTACACAAGTTGCAAACTGTTGGATATCAATTTCCATAAAGGGTGAAACAACAAACTGCGCTACTAAAGCCATTTCGTTGAAATCCTTAAAACGATTTTTGATGTTATTCTTCAGGGTAGAGACTATTTCTACATGATATTGGCTGTCATAGTGTTCTAATAGATTTTTAGATGATATTTTTTCTGAAAGAATAGGAAAATGCTTGGCATCGCTGTTAATTAGGTTTTGTTCCAAAAACTCCAGTTTTTGATAAATGCTTTTATATCAGTAATCATTTCCGCTAGTTCTTTGTCTCTCCCCCAAAGCTGCAAATTTAGTTCGTTTAATTTCTCTGTAATGTCCAAGAGAAAACCAAAATCTCTAAGCCAGATTGAATTTTCTAGTTCCGGAGTCGGTTCATCTCGTTGTTTGAAAAATTGAGCTATGCCTGATAAGACATCATCAAAACGTTTCAGCACCCCTCCTCTACTTAACCATCGGACTTCAGAGTGAATGAGTAGGTCCCCGTATTGACAGTCAACTTCAGCGGTTCAAGGTTTTGAATAATCTTGTTTGTAACGCTTGAGCTCTAATCTTGTTCACAATTTTTACCATCAGTTTCATAACGTTGTTTAGTTTCAGGAAATTTCCACATAATGCTTGCTGATGGATAATGCAGTGGTTACAGAGAAACTGCGGAAAAGTTTCATCTTTACGACATAACGCCACCAGACCCTTATTACAACCCACCATAGCTGGAGCGCCATCGGTTGTCAAGCCTAACATTTTCGATATTGGAATTTTCTCGGAAGAAATAATATTTTTTTAATGAGAAAACAACTCCTGTCCAGTAGTGTGTCCTTTCAGTGGAATAAACTTCAAAAGATCTTCTTTAATCGTAAAATCACTAAAAACCATCCTGACGAATACGGACATCTGGGCAATGTCAACGACATCTGTTGATTCATCCAGTTGAAGTGAAAAATAAACACAGTTATCTAAGTCAGTTCTTAAATGTAAAAAAATATGATTGCTCATTACTTCTACACGTCTCATCACTGTATTAGCAGAAAGTTGCATAGATTTTATAGCTGAAACTATCTTGTCTTTATTTCTAAAGTTGGAAAATAACGAATCAGCAGCTTCTAAAAACGCCTGTTTTATCATTCCTCCGTCTTCATAAGGTTGCTTTTTATGTGCAATTATCTCGGACACCCGGTACGATGCTTCAGTTGCAGCCTTATTTTTGTCGACTGTTCTTAAACATATTGATTGTTGTCCAATTAACTGCTTTTTTAACTGTTTCAGTTTTTCCTTTCTGGCGGCAGAATGTAGTGGGAATGATTTTTCAAAATTAGAATGTACAGCTTTATGATGTGTCTCAATATTCCCTTCTTTAGCAACGGGGACCGAAGTATTACATAACAAACACACATTTTTATCTTCAAGTTCTGTAAAAAAAGTATTGTTCTTCTCATTCCGAATGAAAGTGGTATGTATTTACCTTCTTACAACTGCTTGCCATATTATTATTTTTTGTTGTTCTCTACTAACCCAACCGCTGGACGTTGGTTAAGCGTTCAGTTTTAAACTAAGCGCAATGTCGCCGCGCCGTGCGTATTTATCCCGTTCAAAGCAATCCTGATCGTTGTCGAACACTAACGCGCTGGTCCGGCTGGACGGTTCTAGCCGATTCTAGCATGATGGCGTCAGCGGCAGATCGCTCACCGCAACGTTGCCGCTGTTTATGTTTAATATTATGACAATTAGATTTTTTTGTGGAATTTTCGGAAGCTTCTCTGATTTTTGCAGTTTATATTTTTCAAATTAAAATCGTTGTGAGAGCTACAAGAATCGCCTCCGCGAGCTACCGGTAGCTCGGATCGACAGGTTGGCGACCACTGCCTTGGATAATAATTGGCATTCAATTTAATACGACAATAATACCGGGAAGCTAAGCTTCGAAAAAGATTACTACGGTATTGGGGACCATTATCACACAAAATCACCACATATACAAGAAATACTTCCTCTTCAATCTTACGAGTAACTACCGCCGCAGAAGCTGTTCTAAGTGGGTAAATTAGGACACACTTTACTTGTGCACTGTTTATCTGACAATATCAAATTATAAACTAACTTCTGTCGCGTGTCAGAAGTCTTTATATATTAAATGCCCTTTTTTCAGGATAATTCCAGTTTACAGCTCACACAAAAACAATCGCCTCTCAGCAATTGTCTAGATAAGCCTGTAAATGTCTAGATGCTAATAGCCACAAAAAATAATGGTAAACAGTTCTAAGAAATCCCTGCGCATCCGCCAAAATTTTAACTTCCATAAATGGCTTAGGCAGAGTCGGATTCAGGGACTACACCAGTGTGCAATTTCGTAACAATAGTTCTCCTGTTTAGCGGGGATCTATCAGATACAGCTGTCAAACACAGATTTGAAGAGTTGCCAATTAGCTTTCTTAAAGGTCCATCTGAGCCTACGCCAATAGGTGTTCAGTGCGACATAAAATTGCCCGTATCTCTTAAACAGTTAATTTTATCGAGATGTCAGAAGAAGACTTGGTTAAAAAAAGTCGATTGTTGCATTTATAACTGAAAATAACCATTTAATAATCAGTAATAAAAATCGATTTCAATTTCCAGCTTTATAGCCCTATAGTTCGTTAACGAAGGGCGTAAAGAAATTTTTTTCATGGAATACTATTATTATTTTTAGTCTCTATATCGCCTGCCAAGTATTTGGTATGAACTCCTTTGACGCCCAGTATTTGCTTTATTAATTTTGAGTAGGAACTCTAACTAACTGAGCAGACAGTGACGAACGTGTTTGCATTGTGATCATTTGTGTTATATTTCTTTAAAAACACTTATTGTGTCATGAATCCTGGCCGTATATATCCAATTAAAAATTAACATTCCTGGGAATCGGCCATTAATTATTTATTATTATTTTGGAGAAGTCAAATAAAAAATTACATTACTACAAATACAATATAAACATCAATGAGACTTAAAAAGATAACAGAAAAATAAACAAACTTACTTGCAGAAAATCCAACGGTCAACATCTCAGGCTGTAGGTATAAATGGATTAAAAATACATTTGATAACAAATTTTACTTCATTGAACCAAAGCCATCGTACACTCCTTTCGCTTGAAAGAAAGTAGTACACTGTCTACCTGGTATCAATTAAAATATATTTAAGGTGGAAACAAAAACAACAAAGCTGTATACAATTTAAACATAGAGGATTATAATATTTATTTTATTTAGTTATTACTATTAATTAGGTTGTAGTAGCAATTGGATAAGTTGGTTACATCATTTCTAAAATTAATACTATTTTTTTAATGTAGATCAGCTCATAAATTTCTCGTTTATTAGTATTTGATTCGGATTGTAATATATTAAAATTTTCAAAATTAAAATTGTGGTTATTTTCTATGGCGTGTTTTGATAGCGCGGTGGTATTAGTTTTGTTATTTTGAATGTCTTAAGAGTGTGAGTAGAAACGCTTATGTATGTATGGTTCAGTTTGCCCTATATATTGTTTGTGACAGTCATCACATTTAACTTGATATACTACGTTTGATCTATATTTATTATCAATTTTTGGTTTTAATTTTGAAAAAAAAATTGTTTAGTTGTATTGTAAGGTTTGTGAAAAATATTGATATTGTAAGGTGTGAACATGTTCTTAATGTTTTCCGTTACACCTTTCTTCATATGACATCTCCAAAATAATAATTAATGGCCGATTCCCAGGAATTTTATTTTTAGATTTGCGTTTTATTGTGATTATTTTATAATTCTATTACTTAATCGAACCTCAAATATGTTTATGCAACCGTCAGTATGTTTTAAATACTACAACTAGGTCGATATTTTATAAATATTTGATAGAGAAAATTATATTTAACTATATCTTGCTGATGAACATACGCATAATTCACAAGACTTTGTTCTATTATTGTATCAAGCGGCACCCTTTTCAGATTCTCTCTTCTTGTTTTCTGTTCTTTTATGCACACAAACCTCATTTTCCTTTGATTCAACTTTGACTTTGCTTTTAATTCAGAATATTTCAATTCTCACTGAATTAATTTTTCCTGTCACTAGTTTTAGATTGGGAAGAAGATACGAGCTTGAATCGCATGAGGAAATAGCAAATATGGATAAAGCTGATGAAGATCTAAGTGTCGACGCTGGAGAAGAGAGCTGTGGAGAAAATAGTAACAGGTAGAATGCTTAAGAAAGTACTATAAAGAAACAAGATTTACTCTACTCAAGACTATAAATTGTTCCAATTGAATGGCGCAAACTTTTAATTTGGAATTCTAAATGTACTCTCCAAAGGGTCAGTTGTAAGAAACTGCAGATATTCAATATCAAAGGTCCTACAAATTTTTTTTTTGAAATATATCCTTTTCCGTACCTCAAATTGTTTTCGCTGTTATCATCAAAGTTGTAGAACACAAATTACATTTGGAACTTTTTATACATGTAACCGTTTTTGAGATAGAGTGCGCTGAAGGCGGGGCGCTCAGTTATACATGCCGAAATGTAATGAGGATATTAAGAAAGTTCTAAGAGCAGTGTCAAAAAAACCCGATAAGCAAAAAACTTGAGGCTATACCAATGAATATTTGAGGAAATACCACATTAGAGTACATGAGAGGTACTATCGATGGGTATAATTTAAAAAGGTTCTAGCACGAAATTTACAAGAACTGTTGCGAATCAAATTTCTTTATTATTATCAAAAAAATTCCATTCTTCTTCTTCTTACGCCATGTAGGTGATCAGAATTTAATACAGAGCGTCCTGTAAATAAAAATTTCTTCATTAAATCGCAAAGATATTTTTTTCATTGTTGCAGTTCTCGGAGCACACATGAGCCAATAATGTGGAATCATTCATTTCTAGTTACACAAACAAGAACTGTAACGTTACTCAAACCATCAACAGATGAGGGTAAATTATTAGTTTACTTAATCAATTTGTGATTAATGAACTTGTGTGAACTCAACCGTGTCTTTGTTTAAGTACAAGATGAACTGATGTTATATTAATTATTATTAACTACCCCACAAATCTCGAACAATAATTAAAATAAACAATTTAATTTCTATTTAATAAACGAATAAAAATAGTGTGTATCAACAAACATGTCATTAGAACACTAATGTCAATACCTTGTAGCATGATAAAAATACAATGCTTTTCTTTTGTATTATAACTCACGGAGGTTAAGCCACCCACTGAGTATGCAACTTTATACACACTTCTGTATAGTTGGTTGCGTAAGGGAATTAACTATGGGTTTAAAAAATATTTAAGCATATCCTGGAATAACAGGATTTGAAGAATTAAATGGGTGTCTAGAGTAATATTTTTGTTAATATTTTTCATGTGACTTAACCAATTTATGAGTATTTTATCATTTTATGTGGGGATTTTATTTGACTGCCATTGGTAACGCTGATTGCTGACGTCAATAGTAAAGGGAAGTTAAAATTATTGAAATCACTTGTCTGATACTTTTCGAGTTGTTAAGTCGATTATGACAAGTCGTGAGTATAAAAAATGGCCAGTGGCACATAGTTTATTCCATCTATTTTCGGGACTATCGTGGTGAAAAGCCCTTGGTATCAAAGTAAGCTTTCGTCTTGTGTATACATTTTCACGGCTATAGCCCCAATTTCTTTTTAGGGTTTTTTTTCTGTATAGCATAGATTTTCACATACAAGTTTTTACAATACTTTTTTTTGCCAAATGGATATGGTTTAACAGTTTTTATGGGTGATGGTAACCTATGATAGGATGATCATGTCAAGATTTTAAGAAGCCTCAAATTTCGGATGTTTCCTGTATGGGGTATATTCTCGTAGGGATAGCTGACAGACTATTATTCTCCGTTCAGGGTTGTAGAGACGTGTCGTACCTCGGATTGCGTTAACGTTATAGAGCGACAAGAGCTTTTAACGACGTTTCCAGTTCTAAGGACGAAGCTAGACTTGTGTTTGTTGGTGACAACTGCGGAATGATTCCATTATGGACAACGATTTTTAACCGCATGGCTGAATCTTGTTCCTCAAGTCGGATGTTGCTTGTCAATTAAGCCAATTGACGTTCAATAGTTTGGACAATAACCGCAAGTAACATTTAAACTTTTATTTGTTTTCATCTAAACTTTAAGCAACATATTCATTTTATAACTTCATGTTTTAACGTTTAATGACAGATTAACTTTTATGTTTCACTATTTAGTAACTTCACATTCTCACAAAGACGTCTATCAATTAACAATTTTATTATTACATTGTTTCAACTTGGTAGAGTTGAAATATCAACTTTGTTATTGCATATCGCCCTGAAATTATATATAAGCTTAATCTTACTATATAAGAGACACTTTTGATCTATTTCGTCATATCTTTTCATTATTATAGTTTGTAAGGCTGTAACTGGTATACCATTTACATGTTACTAAAGATTAGTGTATTGTACATAATCTCAGATAGTTGATAACATTAGAAATTGTTAAACATTTTAAATTAACCAACCATTGATAACTGATTATCAGTTCATAATTAGAGTCGATCACCTCATATTTATTGAGACAGGTTATTACACCATCTGTTCAAGGTACCATTACATTTAATTTAACTGTTCCATTGGCAATAAAATGTGTTTTATTTGAATCACAAACGTAAAAGCAAAACGATATAAATAACATATTTGAAAAGTTACAATAGCTAATTTTTTCACTATTGGTTCCTTGATTAATCAGTAAGGGTTTCCTCAATGACCTACTAATCAAGTGGCGCCTTAAAAAAATAATACAGGACTAGCTTTCAAATATTCCTCACTAACTCACGGCCTTATGCTCTCCGGCGAAAAGCGAACCTTTGGCAATGTAACCTCACTTCTTGTAGTAACAACAGCAAGGTAAGGTTACAACCTTAGATAAACATACATATTGTCATTATCTTCTAGGGTCGCCATGTAATGTATCAGGTTACCATGTATTAAAGGTTGCTTAGGACTTACCCCAAATGTGGACTTCGGGAAGAATCAAATCATCTAGTAACTTACGTCACTGGGATTTATTGTAACTAGATACAAACTAGATAACACTTACATTATCTGACTTACATTATGAAATATAACTTACTCTAACAATTCGTACAACCTGTAAATTTCTGTACTAGTATACTTTCGGTCAAGTGCAGCTGAGAGTACAATACCCTGGTGTATTGGTGACATCCATTAAATATTAGATACTGACCAACGCAGAAGATTATAATAACATGTATGTTTATCTAACCAGTTTACGTCAGTATTTGAATGACATATAAGTTAATACAAATTGTTTTCATTCGTTTAATAAATATAAATTAAATAATTAGTGTTTTAATTGAAACTCACGGTTTCTAGTTAATTCCACAATATGATAAAAGTTATTGAGCATACTAAAAAATTGACAATTGTTTCGATAAATCAATATCATCGTCAGAATGACAGAAGTTATATTTCATTTGATGCCTACCTGATGTTTAGTAGTTATATTTGGCTAGACCAAGGAGTGACCTAACTTGTGATTGACTTAATATATGTTTATAGAAAAAATAAGAAGATGTGATATTACAAATATTGAAGTTTAGATATTATTATCCCTATGGTGATATCTTGGATATAATTTTTCCAATTAAGATCAGTATAACTGTGCAATGATATAGAAAACCAGGAAAACTATCTGCTGATGTTTACAATTATCACTTAAGAAGACAGTTTATTAGTGGAGAACTCCCTAGATTTAACTGTTCATTGACAACTTCATATTGTGGTTTTCTTAAATGTCTTCTAATGTCCAATTCTTCAAGGAAATCCAGTTCCTGTTTCTTTTCACAAATATGCAGCACTTCTAGTTTTTTGTTAGGTGTCAATGAATGATTGGTGTCAAGTAGATGTTTTGCGTAGTGGGATTTATCTGGTTGTTTTAATCTGTATGCTCGTAAGTGTTCACTGTATCGGATTTCAAAATTCCTAGGGGTCTGACCCAAATAGACAGCATTACATTCTGGACATTTGAGTTTATATATACCTGACTTCTTTATTAGTGGTATTTTTGTTTTTACATTTAACAATTTTGTACTAACGTTACTTTCTGATTTAAAAGAAATTGTTGTATTCGTTGCTGAAGATATTATCTTTGAAATATTACTAGAAATATTCCCTGCATATGTGATGGTTTCATAAGTTTTTATTACACCAGCTTGTTTAGGAAATATTAGTTGTAATGGCATTTTTCCCTCTTTTTTACTAATTAGCTTATTTATCATATCTAATGGATAACCGTTAGATGTTGCTATTTGTCTAATCGTATTAATCTCTCTATCAAAATTACATTTGTTCATAGGAACTGAAAAAGATCTATGTATTATTGAATTATATGCCGCTAGTCTGTGTGACATAGGGTGATTGGAGTTGAATGGAATTGTCACATCAGTCTGTGTTGGTTTTCGGTAAATTGAATAATCAAGTACATTATTAACTCTTTGAATTTCTAAATCAAGAAAATTGATTGAGCTATTTTCTTCAATTTCTAATGTAAATTTAATTTTTGGTTGTAAATTATTGATGAGGTTGAAGAATATATATGTATTCTTCAACCACATCAATTGTCGTTCACTACCCATAAAACAAGCTAATATGTCATCTACATATCTATACCAAAATAAAATATTTTGCGAAATATTACTTTCAAAGATCATTCTTTCTAAATTGTCCATATAAATGTTTGCTAAAATAGGTGATAAAGGGGTTCCCATTGGTAACCTTCATTTTGATTATATATTTAATTGTCAAAAGTGAAATAATTCTGATTAATGCATACATCAAATCAATTAAGTATATCTGATATTATTCCTGGATTAATATTTTTATCTTCTAGTAAATTTCTTACAAGTATTAGACATTCTTTAGGAGGAATTTTAGTGAACATATTAGTTACATCGAACGAAATGAGTTTATAGTTATCTTGCAAGTGGATTTCTTTCAACTTTTTGATTAGTTCTATTGAATTTCTAATTGAGTACTGAGATTCATATCCGTAACTATTGAGTATATTGTTGAGCCTCTTTGCCAATATATTATTAGGAGCATTAACATAAGAAAATACAGGTCTAATTGGTTTCGTTATTTTATGTAATTTAACGGTTCCATATAATCGTGGCTCAACAATATACTCAATAGTTACGGATATGAATCTCAGTACTCAATTAGAAATTCAATAGAACTAATCAAAAAGTTGAAAGCAATCCACTTGCAAGATAACTATAAACTCATTTCGTTCGATGTAACTAATATGTTCACTAAAATTCCTCCTAAAGAATGTCTAATACTTGTAAGAAAATTACTAGAAGATAAAAATATTAATCCAGGAATAATATCAGATATACTTAATTTATTTGATGTATGCATTAATCAGAATTATTTCACTTTTGACAATAAGAAATATATTCAAAATGAAGGTTTACCAATGGGAAGCCCTATATCACCTATTTTAGCAAACATTTTTATGGACAATTTAGAAAGAAAGATCTTTGAAAGTCATATTTCGAAAAATATTTTATTTTGGTATAGATATGTAGATGTCATATTAGTTTGTTTTATGGGTAGTGAACGACAATTAGATGTATTTTTCAACCACATCAATAATTTACACCCAAAAATTAAATTTATATTAGGAATTGAAGGAAATCGCTCAATCAATTTTCTTGATTTAAAAATTCAAAGAGTTAATAATGTACTTGATTATTCAATTTACCGAAAACCAACACAGACTGATGTGACAATTCCATTCAATTCCAATCACCCTATGTCACACAGACTAGCGGCATATAATTCAATGATACATAGAGCTTTTTCAGTTCCTATGAACAAATGTAATTTTGATAGAGAGATTAATACAATTAGACAAATAGCAACATCTAACGGTTGTCCATTAGATATGATAAATAAGCTAATTAGTAAAAAAGAGGAAAAACTGGCATAACAACTAATATTTCCTAAACAAGCTGATGAAATAAAAACCTATAAAACCATCACATATGCAGGAAATATTTCTAGTAATATTTCAAAGATAATATCTTCAGCAACGAATACAACAAAATCTTTCAAAACAGAAAGTAACGTTAGTACAAAATTGTTGAATGTAAAAACAAAAATACCACTATTAAAGAAGTCAGGTATATATATACTCAAATGTCCAGAATGTAATGCTGTCTATTTGGGTCAGACCGTAAGGAATTTTGAAATCCGATACAATGAACACTTAGGAGCATACAGATTAAAACAACCAGATAAATCCCACTACGCAAAACATCTACTTGACACCAATCATTCATTGACACCTAACACAAAACTAGAAGTGCTGCATATTTGTGAAAAGAAACAAGAACTGGTATTCCTTGAAAAATTGGAAATTAGAAGACATTTAAGGAGCCCACAATATGAAGTTGTCTATGAACAGTTAAATCTAGGGAGTACTCCACTAATAAACTGTCTTCCTAAGTGATAATTGTAAAGATCAGCAAATATAGTTTCCCTGGTTTTCTATATGATTGCACAGTTATACTGATCTTAATTGGAAACATGATATCCTGAATATCACCATAGGGCTAATAATATCTAAGCTTCAATATTTGTAATATCACATCTTCTTCTTTTTTCTATAAACATATATTAAGTCAATCACAAGTTAGGTCACTTCTTGGTTTAGCCAAATATAACTACTAAACATCAGGTAGGCATCAAATGAAATGTAACTTTTGTCATTCTGACGATGATATTGATTTATCGAAACAATTGTCAATTTTTTAGTATTTTCAATAACTTTTATTATATTGTGGAAATAACTAGAAACCCTGAGTTTCAATTAAAACACTAATATGAGCAGATTCCACGAAGTAAGGGTCGAGACAGTTAATTTCATAAATTAAATAGTTTATTTTAATTACTGTTCGAGAATTTTGGGATAATTATTAATAATTAATATAACCTTAGTTCTTCTTGTACTTAAATCATGACAAGGTTAAGTTCACACAAGTCCATTCCCTACAAAATGTTGTTATTCAACATTCAAATTTTCGAAAAGAATTAATTATTCGATTGTTTTTTGTCAGAATTTGATCCATGGAAAAGATACAGATGGATAGACTGGGCCATCAGCAATAAACTTATAAACCCAAGGGCGCCACCGCATCCTATAAAAAGTTTCCAGATTATTGATCCTTTTAAGAGTGAATATTCTTTCATGATATCCGAAAAATCTGAGACAGAAATCGTAGGTAAGAGCCATGGAATTTTTTTATCATACATTAACACCAGTTTGAATCTTGTTCTCTAAGCTACTTTACATAAGTCTTTTACAGTTCAGATTAGAGACTTTGAACTAGAAGGCATTACACTATTGAAGAGACCCAAGAAGGTCGAAACCAGTCAGTATTCTATACCTGTCTCCTTACGGTTGCGAATCGACGTCATGTTCTTCAAAGGGGATGTAATTTAATTTTATGCGTGGTATTAGCCAAGAAAATAGTTGTTTTTTTCTTCAAAGAACGGTCAGACTGATAGATCGAAATTATTAATAAATTTTATTTATACAGAGGTATTTAGTAGAAAACCGGAATTTATCTTTCATATTTTATGAAATTTTAATTTATTTTATTTATATATATATATATATATATATATATATATATATATTTATATATATTTATATATATATATTGAACCAGATATCATATATATTAAAAGAATTCAGTTGTGTAGGAATATTTTGCTTATATGGAAATGGATTGAAACTATGTAATTTAAGAAAACATTATAAAAAGAAAACACCATCCATAATAGAAAACATATAAATTAAAGATATATTAAATAATTAGTTTACAACAATTTAATAAATAAAGAAATTACCTTAATAACTGTACAAAATTAGAAATTGCCTAACAAATGTAGTGGAGAGAAATAAAGCTGCCCAAGATGATGAATGATTATTTGCTATAAAGTAGTCAGCTGTTCATCTGAAATAAAACAAATCTTAGTATAGTCAATTCATAATAATTATCAGTTTAAGTAGTTAAGTAATAAAGCATATACATATTTAGGAGAATAAGGAGAATAAGTTTCATAGATAAGTTAGTAATGACATAGAGAAAAAGTATATATCGCAAAGTAGAATAAATTTAGAGTCAATAAATAATAATTTGTTAATGAATGTAAAGAAATATTTGATAAGACAGTATAAAATTAGAGTAAATAACTTAAAGCAAAGAATGTAGAGAGGTTACATAAAATAATTCATGTCTATAAATAAGTATGATTGTCACAGTAACAAATTGTCAATAACCGAACTAGATATTGGACTATTAAAAGGTAATTATGTATATCACCAACTATAAAGTATTTGTTTGATAACAATTCAAGGAACTCTAAATAAAAACTTATAATGCCAAGTGGAATTTACATTAGTACATGTATAAAACTTTTATGTAAGAGAAATAAATGTAAATATAATTCGACTGCTCAAGACAATATGTGATTGGTTAAAAAAAAGTGACAGAACGAATTTCAATCAACGAAGAAAGAAACAAATTTTTAAATAGTGACCTGAGAAACAAAATACTTGTTTGTTGAAAAAAATTGAGAATCGGCAGGAAAGCGTTAGTAGTTGGGAGTTGGCGTCGAGATAACAAGAGGCTGATGTAAAAGTGTTCCCGAAATTTCATGAAAATTCCCAATTAACATGCCTAAACTTATGAATGACTGTTAAATACAATACTACGAATACTTACAAACATTTATATCCAGTTTTTCTGCTAGGATAATCAATATTTCTCCAAATTATATGTGTTGGAACTTTGAAGGAGTATTCCTGGATCCAGAGGTGTTCATCCCGATTCCAGAACTACAGGTCAGTGCTTATTTGAAATATTATTGGCCAACAATAAGAGTTAAAAACTCACGAACTAAAATCAGTGCATAATTTCATGAAATTAATAATCTTTGCGGCAATGATCGATCTAATAAAAGAAAGAAAAAGACTTTATGTATTTAATTAATTGAACAAATCTTCAATACTAATTAAAAAGGCCTAATTCAAAATAAATAAAGGTTTATACTCACGCCATTTTCTAATCTCATAAGAAAGATGCTTCATAAATTATTCATGTAATATTTCCATATGTATATAAATCTTATAATCTATTTCTTTCACAGCAATTTGTAATTTGAATATGTATATTCTTCAACATAAATTCTTTTATATATAAAACATTCTCATTATATTCATCGACGAAAACTTTATGTTCATCCAAAGAGCACACAGATGCCACGCATCGTAAAAGTTTTGTTCGCTTCGCTTTGAATCACATGATTAGAGTTAAGCATGCGCACAGGAGGGTGTATAAAAATCAATAATTTCGTTTAGTATTCCATAGGCGTCAATTTATAAATATTGAATTAAAAATTTTCCTTAAAAAATTAAATTCTTTGAAAAGTAAAGTTTTTCTTTTCATTTTATATAAGTGAAATATATCTACGGAAGCCAGGACTGTTTTTTGAGTTTTTCATTGATTTATGTTTAAAAGAATTTATTATAAAAATCTACAACTATTCCAAAATTCGCTATAGATTTTATGTAAGTATTTATTATTTCATTTAATTATTAATAGTGATAACATTGACCAATTATTTATAGCCCTTGATAATGAATGAAAATCATTCGAAAGCTCGGGAATAAATATCTGAAAGAATTTACTCTGGAGTCTTATTGCCACATCCCCACAAAAATATCCATTACAAATAAGTTGGCAAATATCTGTCTTCAAATTAAATATATATATATATATATATATATATATATATATATATATATATATATATATATATTAAGTTGAAATATTGCTACGAGGATAATGAACTAATAAAATTACATGGATAGATAGTGATTTTCAATAAAACAAATTATAGTCCTCATAACGACTCGAATGTATATAGCTTTAACGTATTGATAAATAAGCCGACACCCACTATGCAAATAAATATTACAGTTATGTAAATTCAACATCACATTGTGATAATGTTCTTCCTTTTTTTCCTCTTGTTTTCATCACATGCACATCTATACAACCGCTTATGCCCAGCTTGTGGCTGTTAACATTTGTGATGTTTCAACTTAACTTCTCAGCGATGTTAAAGCGCTGCCTTTTTACATTACTGTGATGTTACTAGAACTTCCTCAAAAGGAAGTCTTTATAACGAACTAAAAACAGCATTTCTGTTACATTCTGAAATGCCTTTTAACATCTTGTCGATGTTAATGCAATGTCTAAAAAATAACATCTTATCAATGATCTAAATGCGACATTTCAAAAACAATACAGTGTATTCTCGTAGATGTTGTATGGACATTACATAAACCTCTAAATAATATACCTCAAACATTCTGGATGACATCCTATAGATATTTCTGTGCCTAATCAGCAAATACAGGGTGAACAACTAAGAACGCCGACTGTCGGCCATATTTCAAAAAATAGTCATAGTACACCTTTAAAAAAATACCTTCAGGAAAATGACCCTGAAAAATCGCTGGAAAATATTTTTGAGTTCCTAAAATATATCCTATGGGGTGGAATGCACACTTGAAAACATGATACTGTGATTATCTCCAAAAAAGACATACTAAACTATCCTAGAAATACAATGTTTGATATATTGTTGAGATTATGAAAAAATGTAGTAAGGGACTTTTTGTCTGTATTCTTCAAATGAGGGGTGGGGAAAGGTTCAACCCAAACAACAAATGTCGTAACACTTTTTTTTAATCGACATCCATGTTTTTGGCTTCATTTGAAAGAGTTTTTCCTTTTTAATAAGAAATGCTTAACTAAAATAACAAAATTGGACAATTTTGTCAACGCTTTGTGAAAAAGTCCACAATTTTCCCATTTTTCTCGGAAATTTCAAATGTAATGAGGCATTTTTTAAATTCTGATGAAAAGGGGTTACAAAATAGGAATCTATTCCAAGATATAAGATTTACAATATCGAATATAAAAAAAATGCTTCAATTTACATTTGAAATTTCCGAGTGGATACAAAATTATCCAATTTTGTTATCAATCTTATTAAACAGAAAAACTTTTAAATGCAGCTACAATCATTAATATCGGTTAAGAAACGAAAAAGTCATACATTTGTTCATAAGTTTGAACCTTCCCCACCCATTATTTGAAGAATAATGGCAAAAAATCTCCTTAATTAAATTTATTCATAATCTCATCAAGGTTTCAAAAATTGTATTTTTAGGACACCTTTAGTATGTTTCTTTGGAGTATTATGTTTTCGAGTGTTCATTCCACCCCTAGCGGATATTTTAGAGACTGCAAAATATTTTCCAGCAATTTTTCAGGATACCTTACGTAAAGGTAATTTTTTTGAAAGTTGTACCATGATTCTTTTCTGAGATGTGGCCTACAGTCGTTCTTAGTTGTTCATCCTGTACATTTAAAAAAAATAGCAAACATATTATAAAGGATTTAAAACATTTATTCACTATTAATGAACAGTACAGTAAATTGGAAAAAAACAGGTACAAAATTAGAAAAAAAAATATCTTGTCCAGCAATCCGACCTAAAAAAAATAATAAAATTGTGTAAGCATATTACATAACAAGTCTGGAAAGTGGAAAATATTGAACACATTCAGTGGAAGCAAGAAATAAAAAAGGGTATATTAATCCGGTATATTAATCCGTAGTTACCATAACGTAACATACTTTGAAACTGAATTAATGAAGTTTAACGGATACACATACATTACAGCTAGTTTACAGAAAATCTATTAGAATAGTTTTTTAATTATATTAAAACTAATAAAAATTTTACACCTTAAAGATTTAATGAAACATTACGCTACATCAACGGAAATCCAATCTGATTAAAGAAAATGCTATCGTTTACTTACAGTTACTTTTTTCGAGTGCCTCAACCATTCCATAACGTACACTTCAAAATCCTTATCTGTGAAATATTTGAAGGTGTTCTGAACAACAGCTAATAAAACAATTACTTTAGATCAAATTGTGCGCATGGAGACCTTTGATCGATCATCATAAACTACATCAAACTTGATTTTCAGCCAATTGACTGGGATCCATTTTCCATAAGATACATGCGGGGTTCTTCAAAGGAATATTAACATATTTTATTTCAATAAGTGACTTTTCATGATTTACCTTCTATTCCATGCCTCACTCCATTTGGCAGGTAAATTCAGGTGTGCTATGAAAAATCATACTTCTTTTCTTTATAAAATAAATTCTCATCTTGTTATTTTCATCCTGGAACAAATTGTATATTAAAACATCGTGGAATGAAAACTAAGCATTATTAATGCTCTGTATACAAAAAAAAACTACTTATGAAGAAGAGATATGAACACATCATCAAGTTAAATGAGTTTATAATTAATTGTATTCAATTGAGTATCCAATAGCTGTGTTTCTACAATAATGAATAATTGAATGCTGTTTGTTGATTGGAGCATTCAGTATCATAAGTTACATATTCTTCAACTAGATTAATATAGGTACCATTGTAAGGGACAAATACAGCTTATTTATTGTGTTCAGTGAATTTTCAAATGGAAATGAGCTTTTTAACAGAAATTTCTGTTTTTAAAGTCTTAAACAGTCTCTAATTGTTCACCAGAATTGTTAGTAATAATGTTAAAATTTTCTAAACCTGCAAAACTATATTGATGGCTAAGACTACTACTAAAAAAACTAAAACTAGAGATACTTGATTCAATATTTTTTGTACTGTTTAATACAATGTTTGTATCAGACTATCTGAAATAATTACTCCCCTTTCATTACATAATTACCAACTATTTGTTTTTTATTTTATTTGTATAAGTAGCTTCTGAAACATCTTCAACATTGAAACTATTTTCTTCTAGATTCAAATATCTGCCAACATATGAGCATGATTTATTATTAATAATAATATCTACCCTATTGCAATATCAAGTTTTTTGTATGGTATAATGCATATCTAGGATTTGAAATATTGTGAATCGTTTTCAAAATATACTTACTAGGTAACTAAAATATCTTAAAAATTGAAAAACCCTTATTTTGTAATATAATGTACAATTTCGCCACATGGAATTTCAATGTATAATAGCCGATTAAAGTATTGAATGAGTATTGAGTTTTAATAATTATGATTTTGGAATAGGTACTTACCGATAACAATTGTTGTTCGTCCATTATAACTAAGTATAGAAACTGTAGCTTAGTAGGAACTAACGAAAACGAAGACCACTTTATTCAAGTGCTACTTGCAAAATATGTGCTTCCTGCAAATAAAACATAACTATAACCACAAATCACCCATGTTTTGTAACTATAACACATAACTGAAAACCATCCGCCATTTCATGCTTGTCATTTTTTGTTTTTACAGATAACTACTGTATGCTTCGTTTTCTTCCAAAAAATGTGCATCCTGCAAATAAAATATAACACAAAACTGAAAACCACCCGCCATTTCATGCTTGTCGTTTGTTTCCACAAATAACTCCTGTTTGCTTTGTTTGTCAGTTCCTCTTCTGTTGTCTTCTTATTTATGTTGCTGTGATGTTTAATATGAGATATTACTGAGAGTTTTATGAACTAACGTCGTACAGACGCAATAAGTACGATGTTAATAAATTTTATTTCGAAAGATGTAAAAGTAACTGCAACATGTGATCATCTTAGAAACATGTTCATTTGTAATATTACAGTAACGTTCTGTATGTGACATTAGTGAGAAGTATACAAATTAACACCGTATGAGTGTTTCCTATAGGAATTTACTAAAAAGAAGTTCATAGGATGTGTATGTAACTACGAATTCAAGTATTACTGTGTACATCAAAAATATGTTTTATTCACATGACATGGATGTTGATAGAGTTGGTAATAAACATAAGACATGTAGGAGATATCTTATTAACGTTTTAAATAAACATCACGAAAAGTCTCTAAAAAGAACATCATAAAAAAGACTTGTTTCGTGGGCATGCACATTGTATACACAAAAGAGTCGAATGTGATATGTATTATTCATTTAAAAATAAGATATTATAAGCAAATCTCAATAATTATATTTCTGATCATATAATTTTTAATAAACCATGTATACAATAATATAAATTCCCGAAACAAATTTCCATAATTTTATTTTCTTCATTACTATTACTTTTTGATGAACACTGTATACAGTAGAAATATTTTAAACAATTTTATCAAGGTAATGTCAAATGGATAATATTTCATGCAGATATTGACGTTAATCAATAATTAGGTTGAGTGTAGATAAGGAGTGATATTAGTGCGGTCTCTAAATCTCATATAACGTGGTAAAAAATGTCAAAAAGAACTTAACAATGGATAGGTTTGATTTGAATAAAATATTTATTTACTTCAACAAGAAAAAGGAACAATGAAAAAGTTGAAGGTTGTTGATTTTGTTGGCTTTGAGAGAAGCGTCGCGGGTGAGAAAGGATAATGACGAGAAAGTATTTCCTTTTAATTTACTAAAGTTTAAAACTAATGAATTGTAAAAATAAAGTGAAATTTCAATAATCTATAAAGTAAACATAAGTATATTCAAATATAATGCTATAATATCTTTAATTAAAGAAAAGTTTACTAGTGTGAAAAAGAAAAATAGTGATTATATCTACAAGAACTTTGGTAACCTAACAATGTATCTTTAATAACTGCTGATAATCATTTTCTGCTGAGAGAAAAGAAACGTTTCAAAAAGAAACAATTTTACACTATCTTTGAATTTCAATCCTGGATAAAAAATCTGTTCTACCTGTACTACGAATAATTTTCTATTTAATCTCATGAAATGAAATGAACCAACAAAGAACCTTTTTTACTCCTGATGTATTTGAAATCTTCATAAAAACGGACAATAAACTAATTTTTATTTAAATGTTAGGATAGGTATAATGATATTATTTGAATTTGAATTCTATATAGTTATTAGATGCGATCAATCTCCACTAAATCTCGAATCTCATTAAACTTAACAAACTTAACAATTACCAATTTATCATCATTTTAACAACTATAATTCATCGAATACATTACATTGTTTACATATAACTCCATTTTCCAAATCATTCAAGAGCGCGAGATATGTATTTCCAAACAGAAATACTATTTATAAAAAGATATTCTATTTAATTACTACAAAGAGAGATGTTATTCTCGGAGTGGTTATACAAAAACTGATTTACAAATATAAAGCAACTAAAGAACTAAGATAACAAGTATACATGAATTCCAACTAATGATATATGATACGGTGCAGGTGCAGCGAATTATTACCTCGTAACTCCTCCGTCCTTAAGAGGCGAAAATAACGGAGTGATTTTCGCGAACTGTCTCCAAGGGGATTTCTTCGATAATTTTGACCTTTTCTTTCTTGATTTTTGATTTTTCGCGTCTTCGTCTAATTACGTAGAAGGTTACGACGATACATCCAATGATTAAGATTGTTGGAAATATTGATAGGATTCGGATTTCGTGTGTATTATGCTGTTTTTCTATCGGCGTTAGTTGTTTTGCGATTCTATGGATTTCGTATAACTCATCGAATTTTATTTCTGACATATTCGGCGTTTGATAGTTTCTTCTGATCTTAATTTGTTCTAATTCGATCTTTGGTAAAATTAATGGCTTTCCTTCGCTAATTCCTTTGACTCTGGAGAATTTTAATTCTTTCGAGGAGATTTCGCATCCTTCTGGTATGTTAATAAGGGTTGGTTTTGTTACTTCGAATATTTTGTTGTTTCGGCAGTTTGATTTTATTTCTACTTGTTTCCCAGGGATTATTAGAACTTCATTAGCTGTTATCTGCTCGATTAAAGGATTTTGGATATGGACCTCGGTGGCGTAGCAGCTGTCTGGTAGTTTTCCGCTTCTTATCAATTCGTCGGTACAGTTATCAATGGGGATTGATTCTTGGGTACAATAGTAAATTTCCTCCAGTTTTTCGCATTCTTGGTTTGCAACCTGGACGTCTTCTTCGTTACGTGCCAAGTAAGGGTGTGAATTGACAAATATTTTATTAGTTTGGATAATAGGGTAAATACGGTAAAAGTCTAGGGATTTAGTTTTCAGAATAGGAATATGGACAGCAAAGATTAGTTTTGATTCGGTAAAAGTTGCTTGCGTTCCAAGAAAGGTGTAGTATGTTAAGACATTCTTGAATTTGGGAATTTGATTTTTATCATAAATGCTATGCAGATGTTCTATCATGTCAAGAATTTCCGTACTTGATATCATGGACGGGTGAAGAATATTCAGTTTTGAAAATAGCAAGGCGTTCTCGAGATTTTCTACGAATAATATTAAATTTTGACAATCGAGATTGATTTGACTAATTGTTCCTTGAAAAGTTATATATTTGCTTAGAGAATCTATTTGATTTAATATTGCGGCTTCAAATTTTACTAGATTATTTTTGAGAAGTTTTTGATTTTGTAAAAGAACTGTTATTGATTGATTATAATGATCGATTAGTTTCTTAAATAAAGAGGTACGTAGATTAACTTCGGTAATGATATTTTTCTGATTTGTTTGCAGTAACCTAATAGCATTATCGTATCGAATGCCATCGTCTGAATCTAGGTTTCCAAGCAACCATTTATTGACTTTTCCCATACCATTGATTAGACCTCTTCTTGAACGCATATGGGGATATAAATTGTCGAATTTACGTTCTAACGAATTAATAAGAAACTCTGTACGTACTAAAATATTTTCGCTAAGACCCTGATATGAAATGGGATTCGAACTATTAGTATCTAGAATTAATTTTCTTACTGTTAAAAAGTGTGTTTTAACGATATTTATTTGATTAACCACTTCTCTTACATCTAAGTAATGAATAAAGGTATGTTTTGAGTAAATTAACCTAGCTTTACCTAAATCTATCGGAAGAATAAGATTTTCTAAAGGCGTTACAGTTATTTCTTCCGTGAAACAATTAATACTAACTATGCCTAGGACCAGGTAAATCGGGATGGCTACCGTTTTCATCCTTCCGATGCTGGCCCTGTAAAATATTTGAATTAGGTTTCGGTTTTCTAACGATGCTTTTATGATAAGTTCCTTTCTTAGTTTTCAAAACTAAGTTATCATCTACAACTATTTCGGCTTTTGTGAATTTGGGCATTTTTTTATCTCGATGTTTCGTTCGAACATAAGCTATATGTTGGTTGGAAAAATCTGGCGGTTCATCGCGTTTCTCGTTAGCTTTGTTTATATTCCGTTCTTTCACTTTTTCATTCCGTTCTTTTATCATTTCATATAGTTGTTTACTGATATTTTTGTGGTTTTGAACATAGTAAGAAAGAACAAGATGATCGTCTAGATCGAAGGGGTCTGGACTTCCAATATGCCCTTTAATGATTTCAAATGGGGTAAATTTGGTAACAGAATGTATGGAGTTGTTATAGCTTAAAATCGAATGCTTCGTTAGTTGAATAGGGGTTAGTTCCGGGTTTTCCTCTCGCAGGCATCTAAAATGCTCAATGAGGCTCGAATGGAATCTTTCTACAGGTGAATTTGAGTTGCTATTTTTTGCTGTTGTGAGATGTAGTTCGATTCTGTGTAATTTAAAAAAGTCTTCTAGATCTTTGTTTTTAAATTCACTACCACAGTCGGCTGTAATTTTATAAGGTAACCCGTGATGAGTTACAAAATTAAGAAGGGTGTCTACTACTGATATGCCGGTAACGGTTTCGATCGGATAGGCTTGGCCGTATCGAGAGAAAGAATCAATTATTGTGAGGAAAGGGGTATTTGAGATTCGAAAAACATCGATGTGAATGTGTTCAAATGGTTTAGAAGCTGTTGGGGTGAGATTAAATTTGATGACGGGTGGATTTCGGTCGTACTTATTTTTTAAACAAGTTTCGCAGCTATTAACAAATTCCTCTATGTCCTCAGACATTTTGGGCCAATAGTAATTTTTTGTAAGAGACATTTTTAACTCATTGATTCCTCTATGAGCCTTTTTGTAAACGTGGTAATACTCTAATTTTTCGCATTGCTCTTCTGACGTTACTAAATCTTTAAGAAATTTTGTACAGTGAATTAATTTAAAAGCTGAATTTTTAAAGAATTTTTGCAAGGTTGTAACAAATATTTCGGGTAAATTAGTTTGTCTAAAATATAAAGCATACGTAATTTTAGGATTTAAAAAATCTTTGGCGAAAGTGAATATATGTTATATTCTAGATTTCTAGAGGGAAGAGTGACATTGAATCTAGTGTTATCGATTATTTTCTCTTGTTTGCAAATATAAGAGTTTATTTCTCCTGTTGTTATTATTACTTGATTTTTATGCTGATTTACAGATTTTTCGGAAATTGGTATGGATAAAATCGGATTCTCTACGGAAGTATGAACCGTGTCTAGATCAGTATCTTGAGTAATTCCGATATCAGGGGGGCGGATTTGAATATCCTGAAGAATTTTTATTTTACTGTTATCGTTAATTAAATCTTCTATGTCTAACTCAAGGAGATCGGGTAGGTTCTGATTGACTAAGGGAGGATTATCAATTTTTTTGATTTCCCTTTCTATTATTTCATCTATATCGTCGATATTAACATCTAAGGAACTAGTTTCTAATGCATTCACATCTAATTTAGGAGGTGAACGAGAAAGAGCGTCCGCTACCTTGTTAAGCTTTCCTTTTTGGTATTTTATTGTATATTCGAACTCTTCTAGTTTTAATCGCCAACGCATCAGGCGAGAGTTTGGTTCCTTAAGGGAAAACAACCATTCTAACGGTTTGTGATCGGTTAAAATTTTGAATTGTCGTCCGAAAAGGTAGGGGCGGAAGTATTTGCATCCCCACACAATTGCTAGGAGCTCCTTCTCTATAGTAGAGTAGTTGATCTCCGCAGAATTTAAAGTTCTGGAGGCGTAGCAAATGGGGTGATTGTCTTGACTTAAGACAGCTCCAATGGCGTACATTGATGCGTCCGTCATTATTTCGAAGGGTTTCTCGAAATTTGGATAAGCTAAGATAGGCTCGGAAATTAATAGATTTTTACAGTGATTGAAACAGTTAATAAACTCCTGTGAGTGTTCTATTTTATTATTCTTTTTGAGACAGTTTGTTAACGGCTTTGTAATCCTAGCAAAATTGCGAATAAATTTTCTATAGTATCCTAAGAGCCCTAAAAAGGATTTTAGATCTTTTTGCGTTTTAGGTATGGGAAAGCGTTGCACGGCTTCGATCTTTTTGGGATTTGGTTTAATCCCGTCGGGCGTCACAACGTGCCCCAAGAATTCTACTTCTCTACGCACGAATTCGCATTTATCTAGCTGTAACTTTAGTCCCGCTTGTCTTAATTTTTCGAAAACTAATTTAAGGTTTTGTATGTGCTCTTGCAACCCTGTACTAAAAATAATTATATCATCCATATACACAAGGCACACCCTGTTCTGCAAATCTTTAAGAACTTCGTCCATTACCCTCTGAAAGGTACTGGGCGAGTTCTTTAGACCCATGGGCATACGTAAGAACTCGTAGTGACCATGGTCTACGTTAAATGCCGTTTTTTCTATCGAATCCTTGCTCAACTCTATTTGATAGAATCCGCTAGCAAGGTCGATGGTACTGAAATATTGGGCGCGCCCCAATTTGTCCAAAATTTCATTTATATTTGGGATGGGGTACCGATCGCTAATAGTCTTTTCATTCAGCTTGCGGTAATCTACCACAAGCCGCCATTTTTGTTGCCCCGATGCGTCTAGCTTCTTTTTTACAAGCCATATGGGAGAGCCCCACGGGCTCGACGACGGTCTTATTATGCCCTTGTCTAGCATATCATTTATTTGCCGTTGCACCTCTTCTTTAAGGGCATACGGGTATCTATACGATTTTACGTGTACTGGAGCTTCGTCGGTGGTTTTGATACAATGTTTAACTCTTGAAGTGAACGTAAGAGGATCGCTGGGTTTTAAAAATAATTGTTTATATTGTTTACATAACTTAATTATTTCCGACTTTTCTTCCGGATTCATGTGATCAGCTCTAATCAAGTTTTGGATTTGAGTTTTATTTATTTCAAATTTATCCGGACTATTAAAAGTTTCAAATTTATAACATTCGTAAAAATTAGGGTTATAAGGCGTTGCACTTAAGGGTTCTAATAACGTTATAGCTAAACTTTTATTTGTTTCATCAATAGACTCTACTAGTGCTAAGCCATTATTGGCTATGGTTAGCATCTCGGGTACATATATATCACCTAAAACTATCTTATCAATTAATATTTCTCCGTTCGATACTGTAACAGGGACTTGCTTTACGATTCTTTCACTAGGACCAATTGATATTTGGAATTTAATATCGGAAGGTTTTCTAAACTTAATTGGAATTACAGCCCTATCACTAACAAGACACTCGTTATTCAAATCTATATTAAATTTCATGGAGATTAGATCGTTGATACCAATAATTCCATCAAAGAATTCGTGAAAATCGTATAATATGAACCTTAACATATGATTCCTGTTAAATTCTTGGAAAGCTGGTATGTCGGCTTGAAACTGCACATTTTTGGTTCCCAAAGAGGTTGAGAGTGATACATTTGAATTAAATATGCAATTGGGATAGAATTTCTCGGCAATGATAGGCTTTAAGATTGATTTAGTACTTCCGGTGTCTATTAGCAGATTTAATGGGGGTTTAGAAATACTGATATAGGGTAAGGGATTATTAGAGGTAATGTTCAGTTCGATTAAGTTATGGGGTTTACTGAGGCATTCTCTTGAAAATTTTCACTAACATAATCAGAATCTATATAGTTTTCTTGCTCGCGAAAATGGGGGTTTGCGTCGACGTCGCCATGCGTCGGTTCGCATTCCGTCCCAATGTAGTCATTAGAAAATAATTCTTCAGCTATGAAATTCGACCTTTGGCCGTTATTTTGAAAATAATTGCTTCTAACATTATTGGATCTTCTACTGTATGATGGGGGTAGTCTTGAATTTGTAGAAATAGCCATTGGCTCAGGTTTTGGAAGACGATGCATAGGAGTTTGATTAGGTTTGAAAACATTACGAGGAGGTCCGAAAACTTCTGAATTAGTTGGGTATTTTCTGGGTGGTAATTGTTGGGGTTGAACGTTAATGGGTTGACGAGGCCACGAAGGGCCTTGAGATAAATACGCATTAGAATTAGAGTTTGAGGGATAAGAAGAAGCTGACTGATGATAATATTGGTTGTCGTGGTGTTGATGAGTTCGGGGGCCGTAATTCTGATTTCTGAAATTATTTTTGCTTTGGTAGGACCTTTGATCATTTGAATGAGAATAAAGCTTTTCGAAATTTTCAAATTCATTAACATAAGCAATAGCATGCTCCAGTGATGCTGGTTGCTTTAAATGCATGTTGTTTCGTAAAGTACCGGTGCAGCCCGCAATGAAGGTATTTAATGCCGTATTGTCACAAAATTGCATATGTATAATTTTCTCGTTTTGGTTAAGATTATTATCATTACTAATTCTTTGTATGATGCTGCTTCTCAATAATTGCAACCTATTCCCGAATTCTATCAAACTTTCATTTTTATGAGGCCTATTTCGCGTGAGCTCTTGCGTTAAACATTCTAAATTCCGTTTGTCCGAAAAACATTGCCTAAGCGCACCTTTTAACAGTTCCCAACTATTCAACTCTACTCTATTCCCGACCATTAGTTCGGCTTTTCCGACAAGCTTACCCTGAATGCATTCAAGAATATGATCGCTCAAATCTTTATCATTATAATCCTTATACGTCGCGATTAGGTTATCACAAAGAGAAATAAATTTGTTGAGAGTATTCGTATCCCCATCATAAGGTTTGATATTTGAAATTTTTGACTTAAACAACTCCCAGTTGATAGGACGAGGTTCTAATTGACCGATCGGCATTTTAACTTTACTATTATTACTTTCACTGCTGATATTCAAACTTTTAAGAGATTCTACTATGGAATCAGTATCAATCATAAATGTTTTAATTAATTACAAAATAAAATTGTCTTAACAACTATCTTTCCCGAATTAATGAAAAATAAGGAAAAGGCAAAAAGGAAACTTAGCACTTACCTCGATGGTTTTCTGGCTAGTTGTACCTTCCTCGAGTTTTTGTCCACCACGTAACTGTACCACACAAGGGACGATTTCCACAGAAGGGATGATTTGCACTGGTTCCACTGAAGGGATGGGCTCCACTGAAGGGATGTTAGTTCGTATTTTGTAAACACGTTAGGACAACACGCGTTATCCTACTGACTGCGCCAGATATGTATTTCCAAACAGAAATACTATTTTTAAAAAGATATTTTATTTAATTACTACAAAGAGAGATGTTATTCTCGGAGTGGTTATACAAAAACTGATTTACAAATATAAAGCAACTAAAGAACTAAGATAACAAGTATACATGAATTCCAACTAATGATATATGATACGGTGCAGGTGCAGCGAATTATTACCTCGTAACTCGCGGACGGAACCTTACATTTCAACAAAACTGTAGAGTTGGGATTGATCAGGTAGCGTGATATCACGGTTCCATAATGTTAACGTTTATATTTCAATTTTGCGTATAACAAAAGTTTAGGTAAATCAAACTTTTAAATATGCGAATTATATTTAAATATTGTGCAAGGAATTATATGTCATCATAAGAACTGCATTATTTCTTTTAATTCATAATAAGGAACATTGGTACTGACAATAATTTTTCTATAATTCATTAAATGATTCATGTCTGACTCTTTCTTTTTTCCAAGTATCTCTACCTATCAGATTCCTGTTACTAACTTGTGCTTCGTGCCGGACACGTTCCTGAGGTATTACAGAAGAATAAAAAAATTTAATAACACCAAATTAAATTGAATTGGTATTGGTTTCCAACCATACTAGTTCTGGCGCCCATAAAATAGATAAATAATAATAATAACAAAATTAAAACTGCAAACAAATTAACTATATATTTCCTTTGAAACTAAACTAATTAATTTGAGTATTTCAATAATAATCAAGTGGATTAATAGATTTCATCATATATTCATCAACATAAACAGTTACATCAAATAGTATATGTCAAATAGTACCGTTTCTTTTTTATCAAATCAAGCAGTAAATAATTTACGTAATCGATATTTCCATAAAATATTTCTTAACGTAAAGTTGAATACGCTCTATTTTCTAACACGTTTGTTTCTATCTTTAATATTTCTTTTACATTCAAGATTTTCTTTAAAAATAATGTTAGCCGTGGATGTCACAACCAAAACTTTTGTCAAACTGCTTATTAATCTGTCAATTGAATAAGGGGTTACTAGGTATTTCCTTTGAATTTTAAGTTTCAAATGATTTAAAAAGTAAATAAATATTATGGCTCGTTACACTGACTAAGAAAATAAAGATATGTACGATGTGTACATAAAATGTTGTCGAAATGAATTACAGGCAGCTCGTGCCTATTACGAATTAAAACCAGAAAGACAACAGCCATCGTCAAAGAATTTTCGCGTGTATCAAAGAATATGAGTGAGTGTAGCAGTGTTGGAAAAAGGAGAACCAAATATCAGGTACCAGATACGGTTAACGAAGTTAATGTTCTTACTCAAATTTACATTAACCCTGAAAATTCAGCTAGAAGAATAAGTAAAGAATGTGCAGTAGGTATTTCCACGGTGCAAAGAGTCTTGAAGAACCATAAATACCATGGGTATGAATTTCATTACACGCTGGAGAGTTTGAGAGAAGGATGACGTTTTGTCGTTGGTGGAGACGAAAATTACTCTGTGATCCATATTTTAACAAAGACATACTTTGGACTGATGAGGGCGCATTTACTAACAGTGGAATATTTAATCCAAGAAGCAAGCATTTCTATGCCACTGCGAACCCCCATTTAATAAGGGAAGTTAGGCCACAGGTCCGTTTTTCGCAAAATGTATGGTGTGGTCTAATCGATATACAAATAAAATTAACTGTCTCGACCCTTACTTCGTGGAATCTACTCATATTAGTGTTTTAAATGAAACTCACGGTTTCTAGTCAATACAATATAATAAAAATTGTTGAAAATTCTAAAAAATTGGCAATTGTTTCGATAAATCAATATCATCGTCAGAATTTACATTTCATTTTATGCCTACCTGATGTTTCGTAGTTATTTTTGGCTAGACCAAGAAGTGACCTAACTGGTGATTGACTCAATATATGTTAATAGAAAAAAGAAGAAGATGTGATATTACAAATATTGGAGCTTACATATTATCAACCCTATGGTGATATCCAGGATATCATTTTTCCAATTAAGATCAGTATAACTGTGCAATGATATAGAAAACCAGGAAAACTATATCTGCTGATCTTCACAATTATCACTTAAGAAGACAATTTATTGTGAAAAGAAACAAGAACTGGATTTCCTTGAAGAATTGGAAATTAGAAGACATTTAAGAAGCCCTCAATATGAAGTTGTCAATGAACAGTTAAATCTAGGGAGTTCTCCACTAATAAACTGTCTCTTCTTAAGTGATAATTGTAAAGATCAGCAGACATAGTTTTCCTGGTTTTCTATATCATTGCACTGTTATACTGATTTTAATTGGAAAAATGATATACAGGATATCACCATAGGGCTAATAATATCTAAGCTTCAATATTTGTAATGTCACATCTTCTTCTTTTTTCTATTAACATATATTAAGTCAATCACCAGTTAGGTCACTTCTTGGTCTATCCAAAAATAACTACGAAACATCAGGTAGGCATCAAATGAAATGTAACTTCTGTCATTCTGACGATGATATTGATTTATCGAAACAATTGTCAATTTTTTAGAATTTTCAACAAGTTTTATAATATTGTGGTATTAACTAGAAACCGTGAGTTTCATTTAAAACACTAATATTCAAATATTTGGACCAATATTTTTGGACAGTATTTTAAACCAGTTCCGATATTTAGAGCTATTGGAGGAAGTATTCGATCAGATGCACCTAGAGACAAGACGAAATCTTGATTACTTTATGCAGGATGGCTGTGCTGCGCATAATGCGAGAATAGTTGTACAGTATTCAAATGAATATTTTGGAGATAATTGGATTGGTACCAACGGGCCAACAAGATGGCCTCTTCGATCCCCATGTCTTAACCCCATATATTATTTGGTATGGGGCTACATAAAAAACGAAGTCTACAGCAAAAATATGCCAATTAATATACTAGAACTGCGTCAACGAATAGTAGATGCATTTCGAAAAATTACTCCCGAAATGGTTAATGCAGCTACATCTGATATGTCACGAAGAATCGAACTATGTATTGCACAGAATGGACGTCATTTTGAACAAGTTTTATAACTGATTCTTGATTGAAGTTTTTAATTTTTGTTTATCGTAGAGTGTCATTTGTAAATACATCATTATTTATTCATTGTCATTAAGTTTCAACATAAATTGTAGAATTTACTCATTTTCTTCCAAACTTCTTATTTAATGCCCAATATTTAAAATTATCAATTTTACTTCAGTGAAGAAGAGCGGACTTAAAAAAGATGTTGATTTTTGAAAGACGAAACGTGGTAGAATCGTCAAGTATGCTATATCATTGTATGTATCTATTCGAAATGTAAAAAATATTGCAATTAAAAATCCAGGTCTGTATTTAAAAAAATGAAGTTGATGGTGATCCTGTTGTAACGCGAAAATTCGCCGAGTTGTCGGAGCATTAATGTTGGCGAGCTTGTTGACGTGGAGAATTCGAAGCGCTATATGCGCGAAGTATTCAGTCCTCCATTTGCCGTCAATGTGTAGACACACATTGCTATTGTAAAATTTTTGCACGTGCTCTGGGAGCCATAACGTATTTTTACGGTAAAACATGACAATTCCTACACAGGGGAAGAAAATACCGCTGAAGTCAACAGCTGGCAGCTCTGACCCGTTAATCTACTGGTCCAGGAAGGGCCGATTACCAAGGATACCAGTGGAATTGGTGGAATTGGGGAACGCATCGTAAATTTCCGTAGATGGCGTTTGTTAGTAGGATTCATTATCAAGGGGGGTATATTTATGTGGATAATAATTCACTGATTGGAGCTTAATTAGTCAGTGAGACCAGTTCCAGGAGAGTTGGAATATTCTGGAGCGACTTCAGTTGCTGTTCTGGGTCCGGAGGAAGGATGAATGAACAGTTTTATTTTTTTCTACTCTTCATACATTTGTACATTTACTTTTAACCATCACATTTCATAATTACTTTCATGTAGATTTTTTATTTCTCTCTTTTTGCGGCAATTAGTATGAATTGATGTTCACTTTGTATTTAAAATTGCAATAATTCGCTTTATAGTTTAAAATATTGGGCTGTTGGCTCTGACCGCTAGGATACTACGGTACGTACCTGGGTACTGCGTTATTTAATGAAGTTTTCAAACTCTGATGATTTTATGTAAATAGTTTTGCGCCGTACATTATTTCGATTTATATTTTCTTTTAGCAACGCTGAGCTCGTTTGCTATTTAAATTTTATGCTTATGCATTTATTTATATTTATTATTATTATTAAAAAGGTTCTTTATTTTTAAGTTATAGTGCCCTTGTACAAAAATGAAATAAATTAAAATGTCTGCCGATGTTCTGGCCAATTTCCATCCATTTTTGTGTTTTTCTTGATAGATTGAACTATGGCTCCTTGCCGAAGCACTATCCATAGATAATCGTGTTCTACAATAACTTTGTCCCGCAATGTGATTATGGCTCCTAGCATATTTCGGCTGTGTATTCCCTGAAAAGTAGCTAAAAAACAGGGTTTCAAAAACGATATGGGGTGAAGTTTTCGAGAAAGCAACCTGGCTGACGTTGATTTTGTGTGTTTTATTTATTATTTATTTGGATATGTTTACACTATCGTGAGAAATAGGCTTGGAGTTAAACAATTATGTTATGTAATTAGAGTTCCATGCAGAAGTCTACCCCCACTATCTCGGATGTCTTCTGCGCGATCTGCGTCTATGAGGCTTTTACGAAGATCTTGTGGCAGACAATAATTATAAAAATTACTTGAAATTTTTGTTATGAATTCTTTGATAGTGGGTATGTCGGCTTTGTCATGTAACCAAGAGTTTTTGGGTAATTTAGGGTAGGTAGAATTGTGTTTTATTGCCATCCGTAAACACTTGTTTTGTATCATCTGCAGGGAGTAGAAGTTGTGTTTAGTCCCGTTAAAATAAACGGGAGCTGCATATGTGAGTATTGGTCGTATAATGTATTTGTTGGTTAGTATTTTGTTTTGACTTGTTAAGTTACTGTTTGTGCAAATGAGTGGATACAGTTTTCCCATTGCGACCTTGGCTTTGCGTACCTGTTGCATAATATGCGCGTTTGCATTTGTATTGCCTTGAATAGTATACCCTAAATATTTTAGAGTATTACTTGGCTGAATATTATGCCCATCTACACAAAGCTGAGATTGCAATGCGGTGTTTTTTTTAGCTATTCTCCTGAGTAATAAATACTCTGTTTTGGATGCGTTGATAGCTAATTTGTGTTCGTGTAAATATGGAAGAATGATCGTGTTTATGTGAGTTTGTACTGTTTCCAGTGCGTCATCAGGATTCTGTGCTGAAGCTACAAAACAAGTGTCGTCGGCGTACATAGCCGTTAACAGATGTGGGGAAGTTGGGAGGTCATGGACGAACAGGGAATATAACAAAGGTGATAATACTGAGCCTTGAGGGACTCCTGCCCTCATGGAGTAGGGTCCGGCTGAGTAATTATCAATTTTTGAGTAGAACTTTCGATTTGTAAGATATGAATTTAATAATTTTATTAAATAGTCCGGTAGCTCTATTTTTATCATTTTATTGATTAAACCCTCGAGCCATACGGAATCGAATGCCTTCTGAATGTCCAGAGTGACCATGACGGCCTTATTTTTTTTAAAGAAGCCCTCCCTTATATAATTTGTAACTCTAATTATTTGAGCTATTGTGCTGTGGCCGCTTCTGAAACCGTATTGCTCCGAGGGTAAAATTTTGTGATGATCAATATGGTGTCTTAACCTAAATAAAATAATTTTATCAATCACCTTTGCTATATTGTTGAGAAGGGATATTGGTCTGTAACTATCTACATAACATGATTGTTTGTTAGCTTTGATAATTGGGATGACATTGGCTATCTTAAGCATATCGGGATATTGTCCTGTTTTGAGAATAAAATTTGTTATATATGTTATTTGTACAATGGCCTTTTTTGGAATATTTTTTAATAATATATTGTGTATAGTGTCTGTACCAGGGGCTGTTTTGTTTTTCAGTTGCTGTATCGTGTTGTAAATTTCAGTGCATGTTGTTAGATTTTTTGTGTTTGATGTGATGATTGAATTTATGTATTGATTAACTGTGTGTGTAATGTTTTGATGAATTTGTGTATGTTGAGTGTGATTAACAAAGTTGCTTTGAAAATACTCTCCGAACTGTTCAGCGATTTCGGGGGTGTTATAATAAGTTTGATTGTTGTGTGTAATTTTGTTTATTTCGTTACGTTTATTCCTGAAATGCCGGGCTATTTTCCATAGGGAGTTATCGCCTGGTTTCAGCGTTTTTAAGAATTTTGCCCATTCGCTGTTGTTGTGTTCTTTGATTTGATGATTTATTTGTTGTTGCTGCTGCTTTAGTTCTTGATAGTAAACTGGATCTCTGGATTGTTGCCATTTTTTTCTTGTTTTATTTTTTATTTGAATTAATTGTTTGATGTTATTTGGAAGAGTATATTTATTATGTGTTTGTTTTTTTATGGTGGTAGATTCAACTCTTGCTTTGATAATGATATTTTGTAAATTTTCTATTGTTTTTTTTAAATGATTTGAATTTTCAATTTTTTCAGTAATTATTAAATTTTCGTTTATGTATTTTCTGTATATGTTCCAATTTGTTTTTTTATAGTTAAATATTTTTTTATTATTGGGGTTGAGAGTATGTGCTAGTTTAAGGTTAATTTGTATTGGATCGTGATCTGAATTTATGTCAGGAAGTGTTTTCATGTTAGTTATGATGTTAATATTTTTAACAATCATTATGTCTAATATGCTGGGACTGTGATTTGCCGCATAAGGATGATATGTGGGATCAACTGTGTGATAAACGTTACAGTCTGTGTTGTCGCAGAACTTCATGAGAGTATTTCCATTAGCGTTCGGATAGTTGGAGTATTGATCCCACTGTGGATGTTTACAGTTGAGATCTCCAACTACCAGAACTTTGTTGTGTGTAGTGAAAATGCTGTGTAAGTCTGTAAGAGTGAGTTTATTGTTGGGAGAATTGTAAGCTCCGACAATTTTGATTTTATTCTCAAACAAGATCGCGATATGCTCAATTGAAGTATTATTTTGTTGCAGGATTTTGAATTGTATACCTTTTTTGATTAATAGAGCGATACCACCCCCGCCGGTATCGCCGGGGCGGTCTTGTCTATAAAGACGATATTCTGGATTTCTAAAGTTTATTGATTTATAAGATTTAAGGAATGTCTCAGCTAAGAAGAATATATCTGGTTTGTGAATGTCGAGAAAATGTCTGATTAATGGAATTTTATTTTGTACTCCATGTACATTGCTATAAATTATTTTGAGATTATATCGTTTATGAAATTCTGTTTTTCCGCTTACCTGCCTATATGGCATAGTTGTCTATTCCGGTGACGAAGCTATTGTAGATCACGAATTTTTCCATTTTGTTTGTGGCTTTGCGCATTTCTTGAAGTAAGTCTGACACTGCTCTTGTTAATTCGTCTAAATTGACTAGAGAGTGTAATTCTTGAAATAGTTTGTTTAATTCGGTGAATTTTCCAATATAGTTATTTGAACTGGAAGGGTGGCTGGGGGTTCTGTTTGAGGAGGGTTGAGGGTAGTTATTTTGAGGGGTAGTTTGGGGGATGTTTTTTTCGGGAAGGCTAGGATATTCATTGTTTGTATTATTCGGTTTTTGTTTCCAAGGGTTGACTTTTGGTGGGGGTGCAGGGATGAATTTAGGGGTAGTTTTGGGATTTTGTGTAGTTCTTTTTTCTTCCATCCATATCTTTCTCTTGACAAATTCAGGGCAGACTTCCGCGTTGGCAGGGTGGTCTCCCCTGCAATTTGCACATCTGGCTGGCGTTGCTCTGTCCTTGGTGCATTCCGGGGTGAGATGCTGTCCGGCACACTTAAGGCATCTTGGGGCTCGTCCGCAATTCGATGTAGCATGTCCCCATTGTTGGCAGGTATGGCACTGGATGATAGGCTTGTTGTTTCGTCTATATTCCCAAGATATTCTAGTGTATTCAATTGTTCGTACATTTTTGATCAAATAATCAAGCGTGATTTTTGAATTGGTAACAACTAGAAATAGAGGTCTGCTTTTCGTTGTCATCCTATACACTTCTTTAATTTCGATTTTATATGTTTTTTCTAGCTCTTCTTTTATATCTATCAATTGAACTCCTTCTGCAAGGCCTCTAAGTACGAACGCATGAGTTTTTTCTTCTTTCTTGGTATATGTATGGTGCTGAATTTTTTCTTTGCGAAAAATGTTTTATGTCCTGGTCATCTTTGGTGAATATTATTGAGGATCGGTTTGTATATTTAATTTCGAAGGGGTTTTTTATCTCCTCCTTCAATTTATTAACCATTTCCCTATGGTGAGAAACGTTTCCATCAATCACTATCGGTGGACATTGACTTTTATTTTTAGCGTTTTTACTGGTGGCTTTTTGTCTCTTGCTTTCTTGTTGCATGGTGCTGTCATCATCCGAACTCTGCTCAGTTGGGTCAAATTTTCGGAAATGAATTTTTTTTCTTTTTTTTTTGTGTAGTTTTTTTATTGTTTATTTCATCATCCGTTAATTCCGATAGCGATTCGTAGGAGTTGTGTGTCATTGTTTGGCTGGGTGCTTTATTGGTTTGATTAAACAATTTATAGAATTTTGTGTATTCACGGGGCTTGATAAAATCAGGTGGAGTGTCTTCTATTACATCCATCGGCGTGGCTACTGTTATTTCGTCTAAATCATCTTGCTTTTTATTCATAGTGAGTTTTCTAGCATTTATTTGGGGTCCTTTTTTAATTAATTTGGCATATTGTGATGTAAACTCGTCATTATTTATATTGTTTGCACTTTTTGAATTTTCCACTTCATCAGCCCAAGATGTATTTGCAGGTTTGTGTACTTGGACCAATTCTATATTTTGTACTTGTACATTCGGACTTTCGTCTTCATCTGAAGTATTTTTATTACTGTCTCCTATGGCATCGTCTTCCATGTTAGTAGTTTGGATATTTATATTTTTAATAAATTTGTTAGGTGTAGAAGTATTATTGGTATCGTTACCTCTACTCAGCGGTATTAAATGTTCTGAACTATATGACTTTGTATTTGCGTCGCTTTCAGTTGTTAAATTTTCGCTTTCACTACACTTTATTTTATTTTCGCGACACTTTTTATTATTTTCGCGACACTTTTTCTCGTTTCCTATACACTTTTTTTGAGTTTCTAGACACTTTTCTGTCGTTGGGTTGATGTCATCTGATGTTATAGCAGTTACAGGTGTTTTCGGCTTTGTCAGTTCTATACACTTTGTTAAAGTAGCAACGTCTAGCGTTTCTAGACACTTTTCCGGAATTTTAAAATTTTCGGAAATTTTAGAAAAATTCAGATTATCAGTCAAATGTTCGGTATCGTTATCCTCTATGTAAACTAATTTATGGTAATTGCAGTTTTTCTCCGCAAGCCCTCGCTTTTTATTTTTAATTCTGTTTATTTCGTTTAAATATTTTGATGGTGATTTAATTTCAGATGAGTTAGGAGAGTTTTGAGACAAATCCGAATCTTTTGATTCGTCTTTCTTTATTAAATTTTTTGTTACAGTTTTTTTCTTTGATAATCTTTTTATCTTGTTATTGTTTTTTTTACATGGAAATTTACTAAGATTGCACGTACCTTTTACTTTGTGTCTGTGAGACGTTTTCACTGATTTTAATGGTTTTTTAACACACACGTTATTATCGGTAACTAAGTTTTCACTAGTAAACAGCTCAGGCTTTATTTCCTGAAGCTTTTTGATTTTTTCTTTTAACCGTCGAGTATATTCGGTAGGGTAAGGAGTCGACCCCGTTATTGGGGGTGATGGCAATGTTAGAAACTCAATGAGCACTGACTCTATTGAGTTCTTTTACAAAATACTGTAACTTTATAGATAATAATAAAATAATAATAAACACTTTTGTTCTCAATGAAAATCCAATTGTCAAACCACTCAGCTTGAAAATCAGCATATTTATATTTATATTCATATTAGTATAAATTTCGGAAGTGTGAACCCATGTAACTGTGTCATTGGTAATTTTGGTATATATTCTCATATTATTTTGAGAAATTGTACATGAACCATTTGGTCGTTTCTCTATAATTGTAGAATTGAGACATCGGTGTAGTTTGGGGCCCTCAGCTCTTCTGCACACTTCAGCTCTGCTCAGAGTTTATAGAACCTGCTTGTCAGTTATTTAGTTGAGCTGCTACTTCCTTATAACTGATAATTTAGTTTGCGATTTAAGATTCATGTAGATTCAGGCCTTCAGCCTAACTACATTCCTAGTCTACAGCCTTCAGCTGAGTTAAGACATTATTTGGGATACTGTCGTTTTAAACTTGTAATAAATATTTTGAAAAGAGACCTATGATCCAAAGTGATTAATTAAAACTTCAATCAGGGGATACTTGCTGACTTTTATCTCTTTATAATAACTTACCTATCAGTTTAACCTTTGGAGTGTGTAGTTAGTGTTGTTAACCCACTGAGGAGTTGTGGGCTAACTTAAAGAAGTCTTGGCTGCATGCCAAAACTTCTCTGGCGCCCTTTTTGAAAACTTAATAATAATTTTTTTGAAGAATCCAATCCTTCTTCGACTCGAAGCTAGTCGACTGGCGAGCACGGGTTGTACCACTTGAGACAACCCGCATATCTATAACGAGCACTGAGAGGGTTAGTAGCGTTTCCTCGTTATACTCTAAATACGAAACACCGTATAGAAATTTTTGGTATGGAAATTTATAGAAAACCTCGTTTATTAAAAAAAGTTGAGAATAATTCTTTTGATATCTTCTATAATAACAACGGCACATTTAAAAAACGAAAAGGACCATTTTCGGATTTTGTCGAATATCTCCGGAGCTAGTCGAGATATTTCAAATTTTTTTGAAACATCTTATTACCCATAAATATACCAAACTTTTTCTCCATTTAATCGATATATTGTATCTATTGCGGTTTACGAGATCTCTGCATACGTCAATTAAATCCGGTCCACCCTGTATATTGTGATGTTATTTCTTATGATTACACAGACACGCGGAGGTACTTGTCTTTGATAATAAAACAATTTAGAATCCTCGCATGCCAAATCTTTTATTTCATCTTTTTTGTTGATCTATGGTTCTTGAATTAGTACGATGCCCAGTTGTAGTGTTGCGAACAACGTTGCAGCCACGGCTGAAGCTCCATTCGCGTGATGCAGATTAATCTGCGCTACGTTCGTGAATGTGTAGGTGAGTTGTTATAGATGAGAGAGACCGAGCTATTCAGACTCCTTCATCTATCCCTCCTCGACCACCAAGACAATATTTTCCCCGGAGTTCGAGCAGGTTTCTTGATCTCCAGTCAGATCCTCGACCTATATGCAGCTCCGTCCAGTTTCCCGGGATGCAGACGCGATCCACGCATCCCTAGGTATCCCAGCAGAGCCGGAGGAGGTCTCAGGCTGACCCAAGGTCAAGAATTTGCCTGTTCCCCTTTTTTCGCAGTTTACAGAATTGGAGGATGTCTCCATGTCCCTTGGATTGTCCGGGCTGTTTTCTTTTCTTCCCAGTTCCGAAACAGCGATATCCTTGAAACGGAAATTTAGCGCGTAACTTCCTGCCTTAAGAGCCTTGCAAGATTGGTGATTGACCCCAATCGTGAGGATAGTTTCCTTTCCCTCTTTTTTAGAGTTCAGGATCTTCCAAGCCTCAGTAGTGAGGCTGGATTTCTGAACCTCGACAAGTTGGTGGATCTTCTCCAATTGTATATCAAGGCTTCTAGGGATTAACATCGTTACGGTGACCGACTTCGGGATTTCGTCTCCATTTCGAGCCACCAATTCGGGTCCGTTCCAAAAGTTTAATTTCGGCGCTGACCTCATGAAGCAGTCTGCTGATACTTGGGACCTACAGTCCACAACGATCATTCCACAGCGAAAATGAATGCCTGCGAAGTGGATTCTCTTCTCCTTACTCTGGCACAACTCTTTCACCAGAGAAGTTCATATGGCGGAGAGCTTGGAGCAGCGAGAGTAGTAAGTTGTTGGTGTGCCTTTTCAGTTTCTGGTGTTTTCTTGAAGTAGCAGGAGCAGTAAGTTGTTGGTGTGCTTTTCCAGTTTCTGGTCATTTATTGACTGTTGCTTGGAGTAGCGGGAGTAGTTACTTGTTGGTGTGACCTTCCAGTTTCTGGTCTTTTGTTGACTGTTTCCTGGAGTAGTGAGTTGTTGGTGTGGCTTTCCAGTTTCTGGTATTTTAGTCTTTTGTTGATTTTTTTCTGGAATAGTAAGTTATTGGTGGGGCTTTCCAGTTTCCGGTCTCTTTTTTACTGTTCCTTGGAATAACGGGAGTAGTAAGTTGTTGGTGTGTCTTTCCAGTTTCTAGTGACGCTTGAGGCTATCTACTAATACTGTATTTGTTTGAGCAGCTCCACAAATCTTCACCGATGATAAGTTACCAGAAAAATTGTCTCTTCACTTGTTTTTAACTAAAATATATGACTTTCTTTCATTACAATACAAAGAATAAGATGGATAATCGACAAGAGTATCTAAAAAGTCAATTATAGACAACGAATGTATTAAAAGCTGTAGGCCACAATATTTTCAGTCCAATCTCATTTTTTATTTATTTAGAGACTGAAAATACCAGGTTTGGAAGCCCGCAACAGCTTATACAGATAAGTCTCATTACACAAAAAAAGTGATTAATTGGGTACAGCCTTATGAGATCCAATATATCCTAATATGTTTCTGGATAGTACTACTTAAAATTTGATGCTTCATTTACGAATTTTACTTTTTCTATTTTTACTTCTTATGATTGTTTCAGATACAAAAGCTGATATCACGAAAACGAATCAGTCCAAAAAGCCGAAAGAGAAAAAAGGAAAAGCTACTGTCATGTTCAAAGATACTACTTTCTGGTTGGATTACAATGACGTTTACAAATCATTGAATCACCTTATCATTTATCACAGAGGTTCTTCGTATAAAGTTAAAGCGAGAGTATCGAACTTAAGTAGTGAAAATATTAAAAAGGAGATTAAATATCCCTTTGCTTATAACTTGGAACAGTTACACGGACTGGAATGGAAAGAAATAATTCGTCCTAACAGATTAGAAGAAAATAGGAATGAACCAGTTTACCTGTTTTGCGATTCGTTGTTCAAACAAACCATTATTATAAATTTAAGGTATATACGATGAGGTCCTAAAGTAAGTGACAAATGTATCAAAAGATATACGTACAAAGTCAACGTATTGTTTCAAACGTACAGGGAGATCCTAAAGTCACAAATAAATTGATTTCCTACATAATTATTATTGCAAATAATATAAAATCTTGGAACAGGTAAATTTTAGAATATGAAACACCATTTTCTGAATAAAATTATTCACCTGCCCCTTCAAATCTATAGGGGTAATAGCAACCCCTGAAAAATTTTTAAATAAAAAGGGGTAGTTCATTCCATACAAACAAGTAGCCCTCGTGTCAAATTTCTGTGGCGATTGACTGGTGGTTATATTTTTGCCGCAAATATAAAAAACCGATGTTTTTGTGACATTCAAATGTCTTTAAAAGTTATTTGTACTCCTAGGGTGCGGAATACCTTTCTTGGCAACCATCCAGGAAGTGCCCACTTCTCGGACAGTTTTTCTTTACAAAGCGTAACTTTTAAAATCAATAAATAAAAAAATTTGGAGAACATTTACATTTTTATTCCTGTAGCAAATGTGTTTTCGGTCATGAAGCTATAAAATTCATTAAGGAAATCGGTAAAAAAATATCAGTAGAAACCAATGATTCAAGAGCAACTTTGTTCTTTATACAAAAAAAATAAGTATTGCAATTCAAAGATGATATGCTTCATCTTTTCTCGGTACGTTACCCCGTTGTAAGCCTCTAGAAGAACTTTTTATGAAACCTAATCATAAGAAACCTAATTCTCCTACCACTTTCAAACTTTCTCACATTACAGACCTTGTGATCTTTCCTTTTTTCAAAATTCTTATTTAACATCTTCATTCTCTTATTTAGAATGTGTGCCTTCTGATAATACATGCGTTGACAATTTGATAAATTATGCCTCCAACAAGCTTTTGGGCCTCAATGTACAGAAAAAATAGATAACCACCAGCCAGATGATGTCCCATTCATAGGAATACTGAAGAAGATGATTATACTAGATAATGATGCGATTTCTATACGCAATAAATTATCTTTGACCAAAACAAAATATAAAACTGGTTCACCCCAAATAGAGTAGGAGACATAAAATAGAAAGGTAAACGACCAATTGGAAGTTATTTATATTAATAGTGGGGCATACTCGGCGGCGTGCAGTGGCATTAGGAGTAGGGTAGGCAGTTGGTACGAAACAAATAAACGTGCCGCTGGCAAAAAGTTTTGGAAGTGCCTTCGCCATCTTATTTAAAAAATTAAACACAACAAATGTAACAACAAAAACGACTAAATACTATTAGAACTAAACACAAACCGAAACCAAAAATATCTATTTTTAATAAATGAGTTCAATACGACGGTGTTTAATCAAAAATTCATATATCACATCATCATAAAACGTAAGGTTACGTTTTAAATCTAGCAATAGTTCTTTCTCCAGGGAAATTGTTGACAAACTGCTAAGTCGCTCTTGTCCTTGAGTATTGCGTAGGTATGTGTGAATGCGTTTTAATCCAGAGAATGAACGCTCTGCAGATGCTGAACTAGCGGGTATTGTCACAATTAATTTTGCTAACTTAATTATTTGAGGAAACACTTCACACATTTTTTTTCATGACAAAATTGTATAATTTCGTAGACATTCATTCCTTTGAATTCTGGTGATGAATACAAACAATGTAGCTCATTTTTCATTCTTTCAAAATCAAACTTTGTTCCATATCTTATTTTTAATTCATTAAATATTTCTTCTGGAAATTTACTTGTAAACATTTCAAAACAGTCTGGATCAAGAATGCGAGAAATATTTAGTTGTCTAATTTCTCTGTACCGATCACTAATTTCATTTTTAATGTTATCTACTATTTCTCTAAAAATTCTTTTGTAATGAGTCGTAATGTCACTTATATTTCGTTTTCTTTGAGGCTCGCCATAAACTCTTAGACTTTTTGCATAGATTTCCTCGAATTTTCGTGAAAAAAATGTCCAAAAATGCTTTGAAATTTTCAATTTTTTTAAACACGATAACCAATATCGGAGAGTTTTGACTGTATTATATTATATAGTACATCCTTCTGGCCAAATATTTCATTGAAAATGTCCAAAAAATAATTAAATTCAAAATCTTCCAATGTAAATAAATACATTCTAGCTGCCGAAAGAGTTTCTCCATCCCAATTTGCTTGATTCTCAAGCATGTCATGAAACATGGTTTTTAAATTATAGAGTTCACTAAAAATTACATTTACCGTTCTGGAGTTATAGGCCCATCGTGTCTGAACTAACGTGGTAACTTTTTAGTGCAAAATCGGTTATAGAATTCAGAACGTTTCGTACTGGGATGGAGAAATGTGCCCAAATTTTTAATTGTTCCAAAAAAGTGTTTGGTTTCCGCGATTCTTTCACAGGACTTAGTCAGAACTAAGTTTAAAATATGAGCATTACACCATACATATAACGCGTCAGGACAAATTTCCTGCACTTTTTGTTGAACCCCATTTTTATTAGATGATAAAACAGCTGCTCCATCGTAAGTTTGAGCTACTAGTTTGGAAGTATATTCATATTCACTTAAAATGTCTGTAATTATTTTGGTTAGCGCGTCTGCAGTTCGATTTGAAGTTACGTCAATAAAACCCATAAAACGATCAACTATTTCATTCGATTCTGTAAAATATCTAAAAATCACACAGAGTTGCTCTTTACCGCTTATATCTGGTGTCTTGTCAATCATAACCGCCACGAATTCCGTTTTCTGCAACTCTCTCCGTATTTTTGCTCTAAGTACAAAATCGATTGTAGATATCAAATCATTTTGTATTCGATTGGAAAATCCAGAAAAAACATTTCTTCTTTCATTTTCATTTGATTCGTTTAGATGATTTTCAAGCATCCCATCATAACTAGCCAAAAGTTGTACACACTCGATAAAGTTGCCTCTGATGGATGACTCAGTATTTTCTATATGTCAGCGAAATGGTACTTCTTGCTTTCCCAATAAGTCTTCGCATTAGGTTACGATTTTTATCCACCCTAGAATTATGTCGCTCTATTTTCTCTCTAAATTGGCGAGAAAGGTTCAGTTCTATCCTATTTTGTCCAAAGTTGCATAAAGAAAGAGCAGATTTCAAATGATTTTCACATTGGTCATGTTTTTTTGCAGCATTAGTAAAATTATTTAAGTCTGCGTAGCCGGTATTAGTCTTTTCTTTCGAAAATAATAGACATGACCAACAAAACATCTTACAACCTGTAAGCCAACTAAAGTTTTCGTAAAATTTATTGCTAAAATACCTGTTACAGTTTTTCTTTTTCTGTACAATATAAAGTACAGGGGTTGGCCGACCAGTCGCAATAATGGAATGTTTCTTTTCAAATGTTCTGGAGCTAAACGGAATTATTTTCAGCCGTTGTACACAATTTTCACTTTCGTCACATTCACATTGCATTTTCACAATTCAATGTATGTTTAAACGCTCCACTAAGCACTATTTAACTTGGTCAAATTATTAAATTAAAGCCAAACTATTGAAAAGTTTTTGAAAATAATTAGTATACCCGGTATACTATACCGTCAATAATATTGACACTCACTAGTTGAGCGAAAGATGCGAGATCACTGATCAGGCCGCCTAGTATCTCCGAAATAATTCTCGAGTATCGCCAAGTCGCTCCATCCTTTTTCAGCGCACAGAACCACACGTATACATACACGCTGTTGACGACCGTAGGTGCAGACTTTAAATCTCCGTTTGTTTCCATATAATCGCTACATGTCCACCTTAATACGCGCTCTTATGGGACACCTACATGGGAAATATGAAGGGTGCGTAAAAGCAAGATTGCATTATTTTGGATTTGAGAAACCACAGAAATGTTTACGTTTGCTTAATAAATTATATAAATTATATAAATGTATATAAGAAGCTGATATAAGATTTAATGAAGGAAGTAGTAAAAATAAATTATGGTATAATATAAATTAATTTTAAAATTTGCTAGGGTAAGCAATGCCTTTTTGCCTGTATTGTTTGCACGCCGCTGGGCATACTCTAACTATACTAATATAGACAATTTGTATGATGAAGATGATAACGGAAATCACACATCAGTAGCCGATTTGAGTAAAAATTTTAATGACAAAATCTCCAGAACAGTAAAAAATTGTACCAACCTCGCAAATGAAACAACTGAGGCTAGATCCAAAATATCTGATGTGACCAATAGAGTGAAACCAATAAGTACAAAATCTATATCAACCAGAGTTAAAGAATTTAGTAATAATTTTTCGGTGACCAAAAAAAATGTTATTGCCTCCAACAAGTGTCAAAATAATCGCGAAGTTTTGCAGTCAAATTCAAAATTGGAAGAGAATGGAGACGTTGGAAAAAATAATGGTTCTCAAGTCGATAGGGTCGTAGTAACTGACGAATCCATAAACATCAATTCCCTTTCTAAAAATAATCCTAATGTTAACAACTTCTCTTCATACATTTCATTTTCGATTTATTATTTTCAGAAAGGGAATGATACTCAACAAGAACAAAAAGACACGCCTAAAAATGATGTAGATAACAAGGAATATATAAACAAAGTGAACCAGACCAATGATCTATCGACATCATCCAAACTTTCCAAATCCGTAATATCTACATCCAATTCAATAGCAAACAACATCAATTCAAATTCCTTATCACGCCGATCAAGTGAGAAAGACAATAATAGAATCCGAGATTATTCATACAATGATAGTAGTTGCGAAAGAGCTCATAACAATATCACCACAATCAGATCCATAACGGGTATTCCCCAAGAATCTTTGGGTCTCAAATGCCTCAAAAATATTGGTAACAGATGTTTCATGAATATTATTATCCAATGCCTATCAAATACAAGGTGGCTATTAGAATATCTAAAGAAAGACGCATACATAAGAGATATTATCATAAACATATCTAGCATGAAAGGAACACTAATTAAAGCCTTTGCTGAATTTATTCAAAAGCGTTGTTCTGAAGACGGTTCAGACAGAGTGATTATTACAGTATCATTGAAAAGTCAGGTTCAGCGATTTACTTCAAGTTTCATGGGATACACTCAACATGATGCATAGGAGTTTCTTCGTCACCTATTAGCAGGGCTTCACGAATATGTCAACAAGGTACATGAAAAACCAAAGCCTATGATAACAGAAATTGATGACAAACTTAGAGATATCGAGAAAGCACAAGAATCTTGGTTGAGATATCCGAGAATGGACAACTCCAAGATTGTGGATAACTTTGTCGAACAATTAAAATCAACAATCAAATGCTCACACTGTGGTCACTGTTCAGTTACCTACGATCCCTTTCGGGATTTATCCCTTTCGATACCCCAAAGAACAGGTCAGTTACGACTTTTACAATGTTTCGATTCATTTACAAGAGAAGAAACACTCGACCGTGATGAGAAACAAACTTGTTCGAAATGTAAGGAACGAAGACGATGCACTAAATCATTCTCAATTCATAAATTTCCGAAAATATTGGTTATTCACCTGAAGCGCTTTTGGCAAACAGAAAGATTTAGTAGAAAACTTAATATTGCAATATATTTTCCAATTGAAGGGCTTGATATGAGCCATTACGCGGATGATAATGTGGCACCTTGTATATACAACCTCTACGCTATATCAAATTACTGTGGAACCACTTATAATGGTCACTACACAGCATTTTGCACACATCCCTACACGGGACAGTGGCACGAATATAACGATTCAAGAGTATTATTAATATCGTGGAGATCTTTAGTCAGTGGAGAAGCATATGGTCTCTTCTATGAACAAGATGACACAAAATCCCACCTTTAAGTTTAATAATTTTTTTATTAGTTTTCAAATTGTATATTTTCATTGTGAACTAATGTCTTATTTGGTTTTTTCTGCAAAATTAATTTATATATTCATATATACATTGTATCCTTTTAAATATAAATAAAGTATTTCTTTTAAAGATTAAAATCTACAGCATTTGCAACCAGGTATTTTGACTTTTTCGTTAGTTAACTTCCCGTTGATTGGTTGTGGCTTTTGGAAGGACATGAATATATTAAAAATTTGACACTTGCCATTATTTACTTCGGTGTTTTATATTATCATTTTCCTAGGGTGAGAAATATGACTTCTCGTAAGAGGACTGGAGTAAGTAATAACAATTTCTCAGGTTATTAGTGAAAAAAATTACCTGTTTCATGATTTTTCATTTACAATCATAATTATGTAGATAATGATTTTATCCATTATACAGTAGAATACTTTTAAGACTTTGACTTCAAAAATTGTTCTCCCAGAATTTTGTTGAAATTATTTTCGTCGCCAATTGTCCTTCATTCTCAATTTTATCAGCATATTTTGCGATCCTAAAATTTGATAAATCCACTTCTATTCTAGTCAAACTGGCTATCTAGATTTACTCTATGAAGAAACAGACGCTGCGGGATCACAAGTGAAAGTCGAAACATCTGAATGTGGGATCTGTGCATCAACATTTCTAGAACGCGTCAAAAAATATTTGGAATATAACGAAACGAATCAGGAAGAATGTGACGTCCACAAAAAAGTCGCGCCTTACACTGATCACATTATTCCCGAAGCATCTGTGATCTTTTCGAGATTCAAATGGTACAATGAATCAGTGAATGATTTCGTAATCGGTTTTTCCACACGTGGATCGACAAGTTACGTTTTAAATTTGAAACCTGGCAGACACGTGATGAGTGTTTGGATTCAAACAGAAGGTTCTTACTGTGTGCAGTTTTATTCGAACACTTTGCTGTGTATAGGAAATTTAGAAGAAATGTTAACGTTAATGGCCAACGATTCACTACAATTTAGAAATACTTATTGCAATTTCGTGGAGAGTTTCCAATATCTCATCCACTGTTTCGGAACTTCGGAGTACCTAACAGCTCTAAGGTAAGTATGACTTCTAAATGCCCAAAAAAACACAGTAGCGACAAATTGCTTTGAACAGCATTGCATAAATGGTTTTAGACTTAAAGTATAACTGAATACACGAAGTTTCCCAAATTCTTTTGTTAATAATAAAGCCTCCCATGCCCCTCCTCTTTACCCCTTACAAATTGGGTATGAAAAAATAACAAGTAGGCCTATTATATTTGTTACAAAACATTTATTTTTACTGTTGTACTTCGATAACTCCTATGCGGAGAGTTAATCTTCGGATAGTACAATCTACTTCAAAATAATGTTTGACTTCGGGTTTTAATTAAAGGATTCAAAATTAAAGATATTCCAAAATATCGGGTTGTGATGATCCCAAAAAGACATTATTCAAGAAGACATGATTATATTTCAGTAAACATTAATTTCAAATATTGCTAGCGGCCAGTGAACTAGAACAAACACGTCCGTTTTATAAATATTGTATTGACATGGCCGACAAGGTCAAGAAAACGGATCATTTTCTGTGTTAGTTTTAATACTTTCCTATATATAGATAGTTCATTTCTTTGAGGATGATTCAGTATTATTATTGCTGTTAATAGTACAAACGTATGTATTCTGTGGTCAGTAATTTATATATGTAGTTTATAAATATAATACCAAGCGGGGTGCAAATGCACCCCCCATGTACTTTTTTATTTCCTCTTTTTAGTAGCTGCATTTTTTTAGGTTCCAAATGTAATTTACCTAAATTCTTACATGGATTTTTTCCATCTCAGTAGTTATTCAGGTTTTTAGAGTGCATTTTACGTATACCAATATTTCTATGTATGTATTATGGACTAACGGCAGGGTGAAATCCTTACATGTTGTACTGTTCGTATCCCCACTTCTCTTATTCGGCGCGGCGCTTGAATTGCTACGCCGCCGGCCGCCTACTGGTACAGGAGTAATAGTTATTACTATTTAGTGTCGTTTATGCAAGCGTCTGTGTAAGATAAACGAGTCGATTTATAGTGCGCCACGTGGTTGTTTATTCGGTCGAAAATGAGTAACTTCCGAATTCGAAACGAAAAAGCTCTAACGGAGGAGGAAATGTTAATGCTATTGCAAAATGATGATCCAGAATATGAGGAATTATTGCAGGAAGATGATGCAAGCGACATCGAAAGTGAGGACCATATCACCGACCAAGAAGAATTTGATGAAGATATCTATGCTTCTTCTGATGAAGAAAACACTAACTTAGAGGTACCTGTAGCTGATATTCCTGTTTATACAGCTAAAGATGGTACCCAGTGGTATAAATAATAAATAATCAAGTTCGACGTTCGCAGGCAAACAAGATTGTGCATGCTCCAGGACTTACATCTACCAAATTTTTTTATGTATCTAAAAGAACAATAAAAATTATGATTTTTAGAGAAAAAACGGTTCCTTAATTTTAAAATTTAGACTCAAAAAACCATTGTTAATTAACAAACGCATTTTTAGCAACAAAAATTTTTTTTTAAGGAACCGTTTTATCTCTAAAAATCATAATTTGTATTAGTAAATAGATTACAAAAATTTTTTTTTGATTTGCTCATAAACAATGTATTAATTTCTTAAATAATGGTAGTAAAAAATTTAAAAAAAATATTTTTATGTAGCTTTTAACCATCAGAAATCAAAACATTCAAGATATCAACAAAAAAAATTTTTATAAACTTTTTTTTAATTTTTAATTTTCAGTTGTTGATAAAAAAGCGATAAAACAAAATTTTGAAATTTTTTTTACGGTGATCTATTTGTTAGTCTAATACCAATAACTCCACGAAGTGAAAATCTTGAGGCTTTTGTTCAATAGTTATCGTGGTTTTTATCTCAACATTAAATTTGGAAACATTATTTAATAAACAAATCCATAATCTATGAAAAAATTGGGATAAAAATTTTTTGATCACGGATTATTGTTTATTTATGTATCCCAATGCTACATTAATTTTTTTATTCCTTAATATTCATATTTAATATGTTTAAATAATTTTTTTTTGTTGCTACGTCAGAATAACGCAACGCGCGCAAAAGCCCGATCACCCGTTTTTCGCTCTTTTTTTAAGGCTTTGTAAAAATTATAAATATTGGAGGTACAGTTCCGGGAGTAGGGACGTTTTTTTGGCATATTTGCTGTTCTTTTCAAATTTAGAAAATTTTGATTATTTTTCGAGATATTCGAAAAAAAAACAAACCCCTACTTTTTTTTTCACTTAATTGTTTATAACTTTTGCAATTTTTTTCGGCCCCTTTTAGAACTTTTCCTTAAACTTTCTAGATAATTTTCCGAATCGAATGAGACCATGGTCGTAATTTTCGGAGACTATACAAAAATTTTAGAAAAAATGGTACATGTTGACTAGACTACAAGGTATGGTGTTTGAATGCTGAGTCGGGGTATCTTGTAAATTTCGATGTATACCAAGGGAACAATCCTAGGGGAAATACTTTCTATGAAAATGGACTCGGGAAATGTGCAGCACCTATTATCAACATGATTGACGACTTTTCCCATGATATGTCCACACTTCCATTTCGATTTTATTTTGATAACCTTTTTACTGGTTTCAATATTTTACATTACCTGAAACACCGCGGCTTTGATGGAACGGGAACAATCCGTGACAACCGTATCTCGAAAAGCTGTCCTTTACCTGCGAAAAATATGTTATCTAAATCTAATTCTCAGAAAAGGGGTGATTACGTATCAGCTATTGATAAAGAAGATGGAATCATTGTTGTGAAGTGGCTGGATAATAATGTTGTTAGCGTAGCCTCTACCTGTCATGCAGTGAATCTCACTTCTTTAGTGAAAATATTCTCTCAGAAGGGAAAAAAAATTATACAGGTATCGCGTCCATCGCTTATAACCGAATACAACCGCTTTATGGGAGGAACCGACCTGATGCATGAAAATATTTCAAGATATCGTATATCCTTCATAAGGAAAAAGTGGTGGTGGCCCATTTTTACTTGGTTGCTGGACACAAGTGTAGTAAATGCATGGTCTGTTAGGCGAAAATGCAGAAGCAAACCACCAATAAGTCAGCTAAATTACAGAAGACAAATCGTTTTGCATTATCTTGAGAAATACAAACCAGTTTCAAAAGGATCAGGAAGGCCATCTACATCTAAAAACAGCGTTACTCTAAACCGGGTGTCTGATGATATTAGATATGACCAGGTTGACCATTTATTAGTTCCAACTAGGGATAAAAAAAGAAAACGTTGTGCCGGTGAAGGTTGCTCCTCAAGCATCCGAACGATGTGTTGTAAATGTAATGTTGGTATATGTAAACACTGTAACCATATTTTTCACACTAAATAAACATTTTTGGCAGTTTGCAACAGATATTTGAATTTCTATTATTTTGTACATCACTAACTAGTGTTACCATATGGTAACGGCACTTATATCGCAAAAAAAATAAAAAAAATATCAAAAATATTAAAAATTTATTGAAAGAGCCCTATTTAATCATAATAATCAGTAATTATAACCTGGCACAGCATATTTCTAGGAAAAAAAATTCCGCCGTTGAAGGGTTAATTGTTTAACTTAGAAATTCCACTTTTTTCGGAGCACCGAAATAAACACGTCCTACTGAATAGGTTGCAGGGACGGATCCGTAAAAAGTATTAAAGAATCGAAAAATGTTGTTAAAATTTCTATTCCACCAGTGGCGTGGAATTTGGGAACTATTAACCAGTCACTTGTCCCTGTCCTACGCCTCTGGTAGTGGCCACAAACGTTTGTTTAACATTATTTAGTAGGGTGTACAGTATCTACACTTTCTGCCAAATATGAACTGGATACGTAAAACAGTTTTGAATTACTGAGCACAAATAGTTTTAACATTTTTAAACAAAACTTATGAAGCAACTACATTTTATTTAGATGTTTAGGGTTAAATCTTCATAATTTGAAGTCGAAATTCTACAGTTAAATTATTTCCAATTAGTATAAACACATACGGTATTTTATTTCCAGGGAATTTTATAAATGTTTCAAACCTCCCCATCCACTGCCTACAAAGGTCTTGTCATATATAAACAACGCTTTCGAAACGGAACTATTTGCATTTGTCTCAGAAACACTGGACGCTGATTCTTTGCGAGCTATAAAAATCCTACTTATGAAATGGCAGTTCATTCAGAAACACAGATCATTTTTTGAAGACGATTATATTTTTTGTTATGGATACGATAAAGAGGACAAAAACTTCGTCAATATAATGCACAATAGAGCTATGAAAATACAGTCGTTTTTCAGGGGGATTTACGAAAGGATGTTAATGAACCATCACGATCCAAAATCTTCTCGCTACAAGGATACTGCCGAAATACTTTATGACGTTTATGAAACACTTGGAAGCAATGATAAAATGATAGGTAAGTAGATTGTGAACCGGTGACAGTACAACCATGAATTAGTGTTTCTAGAATAAAGTCGTCATATGTCAATCTTATTTTATCAATTTGTAACACAATAGATCTGTAGAAATCAAAATGTAAGCAGTAGAGTTGAAGGTTGTAGCAGATATACATAAAAAATGAATTGATATCTGTTTTGCATTCTCCTGTTTTCTAATGGAAAAGCAAAAATGCGGCAAGTCATATTCACTTGTATGTTTATAAGCTCTGAAGGCCCAATCGTAATGTTACGATAATAACTGCTTCCATATGTATGAGTTGTTTGTTATGTTAAATGAAAATTGATGTGTATATGCACTTTTCTTTATATTTCTATTACTTTACACTTTCTTCATTTTGCGTCATAATTAAGATTATCACAAATGCTTATGATACATTGTAATTGAAAAGTTTTTTACTTCTTTATGATTAATTTTTTGACAATGTGACTTTTTTTTATTTTTTGAATTGAATTTTTTGTTACTCGACTAACAACTTTTTTTTATATGATGAGAATGAAAAATTGAATGCGTGTTGTTATGGATATTTTTATACGTCGTTTAAAGTGGGTTATAACAAGGAAAGTTATATGAGAATGTAACCAATGGGAAATAGAGATTTAAATGACTGTTGAAACTCAGTTGATGCATATAGTTTTGTGGACAAAGAAATTGATATATAGTTATCTGTGGTTTTTTATATGAAATGAAGTTTGAAATGGGTTTTGTAAAATTATAAAATACAGGGTGAAGATAAAATAATAATTTATGTAAGAATTAACCGTAGGAATTTGAGTATTAACTCAAATTCGTACAATATCCCTCAACTTTGTCCTTCCATTCCAAATCCGGATTTTGTAATATGTTCCTTCATCTGTTCCAGCCAATTTATTTTAGGTCTACCCCTTCGCCTTCTTCACCCAGGATCTCATTATGTTATTTGCACTGTTATTTCATGTTCTTCTTCTCTATATAATATGTGTCCCAACCATTTCATTATTTACTTTACTATTGTAATAAATACGGATAATACGTAAAAGAAGTAATAATAGAAATCCCAAGGCCAGGCGGGTGCGACCCTGCGTAGCACTAAGGAGATCTACATCCTAAGGGTACCGTACCCTCTCGGGCCCAAGGGCCTTTTTTTCTTATTCCAGAGGTATCCGTGTGGTACTAGTACCCGTGTGGTACTAGTACCCGTGTGGTACTAGTGACAGCGGCTGCCTTACTGTTTAAGGAAGGGTTACTCGAATCATTGGTATGTAGCAGATCCCCATTTTTGTAGGAAGGACTTTGCTGCGCATATGGAGGTAAGTAGTCTCGAGTAATTTGTATATAAGGTAAATGTGCGCTTCACCGACCTAGCAGGTTATACCGACCACTTTGATTTTTCCGCAATAAATAGAATTCGGTACTTAATATCAAATAATGACCGTTAGTATCCAATACTCCCACTATTAACTAATCATGCCTTTATACGATTAGGCGCGTATTTAGTCTAATTATTTAGTACAGAGACGTTCTAAACGCAGACAGCACGTTTGTGCCATCCAGCTTAACCTAGAGGCCTATTTGAGTGTAAATGTAAATAGCCTTTTATTAAACAAGTCAGGTATGCAATTTATTGAAATGTTGATATATATTGAGATGATATATTCAATAAGGAATAATATATAAAGATCATAGATATTAAAGATTAGAAATATCATAAGATAAAACAATCATAACAATAACATATGACAACAAATTCAGTTTCTTTAGAACATTCAGTCATAACATAAATAAGAAATTCAAGTAATAGGTCTTGATAGAATACCAAATATAATTATAAATTCAATTTGATTAGCAGTTTATTAAGGTATAAGTCTAGTAGCAAAATTTCTTCGAAAGACTAAGTTGATTTTAAGTTTAAAATAGATCATGAAATTTAAGGAAATGAAAGTTTGATGATAAAAATTTGTCAAACACATAAAACCCACAGGACTCATTAGTCATGTCTATAGATTTGTCAGGAAATTAGATAATTAACTTGATAATTTTAAGAAAGATGTAAGACTGTTGGTTAAAACGTCTATTTAAAATGTTTCAGATGAAGATATTTAGTTTAATAATATCTCATGCAATTTGAAACGTTACATCTAAATATTTTCATAGTATATATTCTAGTTTGAAAGGAAAATTGAAAATTTAAATAAGATCACTTAATTTAAATTTAGAAATAATGAAAAAATATTATATATGGAAAATAATTATAAAATTTATATTATAGCGTATGTAGAATGAACAAGTGTGTAAATGATATTGATTACATAATATAAAATAAATAATCATTTGTCAATAATATTTCTCTAAATTTATCAATTCTAAGTATTTATCAAGATATTAAATTAAATTTCATTATAGTATAATCAAGGATAAATAAATAAGCCAGATCAAAATCATTGCAAATTAACAATAAGGTAATTTTACGTTATAAGTAACATAAGACAGAACTTTAAAAGAAACCAAGCTCAACTAATTAACTTGACGGAAGCCAAGACATTAGACACGAAAAGATTCATTTGTTAGCAACATAAATTTTAATGAAATCTGTAATTTGTATGCAATGTCGATAAAAAAGGAATTAAAACATGAGACAGGAATACCAACTGAAAATACTATGATTATTGACAAATGATGAGGATAATATTTGATAAAAATAGGAAAACTAATGAAATGTTATTTTTAAAATGTGGTGAATAGAAAACAAATATGAAATAAATTGTTTACATATGCTTTTAAATATTTCTGTTGTAAAATTGCGATATATCTAAATTAGAGCTGACCAATCAGACAATAGGACGATGAATAGAACATTCTAGAGAGTGTAAAACTTCCGGTCAACAACAAAGGGTTGTTGATAAAAAGGAAAACAGAGACAGTGAGGGGGAAGTGAAAAGTAGACGCGTGAGGTAACATCTGTGAATAGCGGAGTTAAATTTTTAAATCAAAAGTGATAAATATCATAAATTGAGTCTAATTAAAAGATACAGTGATTAAGTTAAATAATCCATAATACGCATAAAGTTTTCCGGAGGAGAATGAGATTTGAACGAGTTATCCAGAAATGATGAGTTGCAGCCAAGAGTTGTGTAAAGTGTTTAAACGCGGACATATTGGAGAAGCTAGTTCTCACCGGGTTGGTGATATTTGAATATATTTTGGTCCAAAATAATATAACAAACTTACTGAATTAAACAAGTGATCATTATAAACTTACTTAAAATTTTAAAAGGCCCAAAATTAATAAAGAAATTGAATGTAACATTAAGAATAACTATATAAGTGAAATATTAAATGATAATGGTATAAGATTTTCAACTTATCTGATATTTTGTTGAAAAATGTAAATTGCATGTTTATAGTTCATAAGAAATTATAGTTTTGATAAATCACAAAATTTATCATTTTACATACACATATATTATATAAATATCAAACTTCACTTTGCTAAAATATTTGTGATAATTTAAAACGATCCACCACATGAAATGATTTTAAGCATACTGTTTGAAAGCTCAAAATATAAATTCTTTTCCTCATAAAAGTTGTGTTAACAAAAAAAGTTTTGTATCAGCAGTTTTTTTTCTAAACTTTCAAGGTTAGACAATATGAAGATTATGCAAATGAGTTTCATAGGCGTCACATTTTTTATTTGTAAACATTTGTATAAAAATTTATATAAAGGATTTTAGTCAAAAATTTGTTTAATTGCTAATATATCTAATTTCCGTTTGGAGACTAACCGCCCTGAGATAAATTCATGTTTCTCAAATATTGGAATGAGAGAAACTTATAAGGTAAGGAATGAAATTAATTTATTCATGTGAGCATAACATTTTAAAAAAATATTTGAAACATTAATAATAAATAAATTAAATTGGCATCCAAACAATTAAATAATAACACATTAATAAAGGTTTCATAGCTATTAAAAATAATTAGTTATATCATAGATAGAAAGTTAATCTGAGAATAAAATAAACATAAATAATAACATAGTTAAATAATAACTATAAAATCCCATCCCCCCATCCCAACCTATTAATACATATTAATATATACTCTACAAACTCTAACAAATACGACAATAAGTTAAAATATGTTATTTATTTGTTATAATGCAGCAAATTTCTACAAAATAGGTCGGTAAAACGTTCATAGTAAAATAAACAGTCTCTAATACCGACCGGGCGGTCGGTATCAGGGAATTAGTAAACCTTTTAATTTAGTCGATATTAAAAAACCCCTTCACAAAATGAAGAAGCAAATAATATTTTACATTTTGTTAATGTCACTATATCATCAAAATGTATTACCGACCGTCAAAAAAGTAGCAATTAAAGTATTAAATAATATAAATATTTTCAGATACTTCAATTTTATTATTTGAGTGAAAATTATGATAACTTACGTTATTTTTGTAAGCAATAACAGCACATGTTAATAACGGAAAATTACATTCGTTTTGTACGCTATACTTACGTAAATTATAAAAAATTGAGTAATATTTTTATGAAAAGATACCAATTAATTTGTGGTCGGCCAAAGGTAGCTTAAATTGGGCGTATTCCTATTATCGACCTAGTGGTCGGTGATAGGTAAAACTCGGTTCTTTTACCGACCTAGTCAGTTTGATAATACACAGCTTGAAAATAGCTATTATTTTCAGAACTAAAATGGGAAAAAAAAGAAAAAATTATACGGATGAAGCATTTAAAAATGCCCTTAAACAAATAAGTGCAGGAACGAGTATCAGAAAAGCAGCCAAAGAATTTAAAATACCTAAAACAACATTAATAGACAAAATCCATAATAAATATGACCCAAATTCTACGAGTGGCGCTCATACTGTACTTACTAATGTTGAAGAGGAAACAGTAGTTAAATGGATCTTATACTTAGGAAGTGTTGGTTTTCCTGTAACTCGAAGCCAACTAGTAGAAAGTGTAACTAAATTGGTTGAGCAACTTCAGAGGCCAAATCCTTTCAAAAACGGGATACCAGGACGTCATTGGTACGAAGGTTGCTTGGCAAGGCATCCTGAATTAGCTAATCGAGTTTCGCAAAATCTAACGAAATGCCGAGCTAACATAATCGAACAAGATATACGCAGCTGGTTTATGCGAGTTCAAAACTACATCACCGAACACCAATTACATGAGATTCTGCTTGACTCTTCCAGGATATTTAACTGTGACGAAACTGCTTTCTTTTTGGCGCCAAAAGAAAAACAGGTTTTAGTTAGAAGAGGTTCAAAAAAAGTTTACAATAGGATACAGAATAACGAAAAGGAATGTCTAACTGTTTTGGTCACAATATCCGCAGATGGAAAAAAACAACCTCCATTAATTTTGTTGCCATATAAAAGAATACCGTCCAACATCATTTTAAAAATACCTCCAAATTGGGGAATAGGGCGGTCCGACACAGGTTGGATGACCGGAGAAAATTTTTTTGAGTATGTGTCAAATGTGTTTTGCCCCTGGCTGATCGAGAATAAAATACCGCTCCCAGTTATTTTATTCCTGGACGGACATTCCTCTCATCTTACTTTACCGCTAACGGAATTTTGCAAGGAGAAAGGGAAAGGTATAATTTTGATCGCCCTACTGCCCAATTCGACACATTATCTTCAGCCCTTAGACGTAGCTATATTCCATCCAGTTAAAAATTTCTGGAAAAAACTTATACAAAAATGGCGTATAGATAATAATTGGCAAACATTAAATCGGGAAAATTTTTGTTCTCAAGTGGACATCTGTCTTGAAGAGGTCGTTACAGAAGAAATAATTAAAAATGGCTTTAGAACTTGTGAATTGTACCCCTTTAGTGCAGATAACATTGACCATTAAAAAATGATCGATCAAATTACAGTTACCAATGCAGAGGCAATTCCAAATACTAGTGTGTCTAAATTATCAGAAGGAATGAATTATTATGAAAAGTTTATCAAAGATATAGAAGAAGGAATAGATCATTTGCAGAAATTTGAGTTATCTGGTGATCAATGGAAAGGCCACGTCAAAGACGAAAGTTTATTTAATTTTTGGAAAAAAGTTAATCAAGAATTTGGTGAAAAACTGGATATCACCCAAGTAGATCATAACCTTACATTAGAAGCCAACATGACAACAAATACTGATTCTGATTGTATACAGGTAATGGAAGAAATTAACATTGATGATACAGTGAGGTTAGAAAATCAAGGAATTTTAGATTTAGATATTGAAGTGGATGGAGTAATGGAATATTTGAAAAACAACTTAATACATTAATGTCTAAGGAAAGTGATATAAATAATTCCAATTCAGTACAAATGCAATCTGAAATTCCTACAATATACTTTGCTGAAGCAGAAACCACAACTACCATAAAAAATATTAGTTTTGAACCTGCCAATCACATAAGATGTAAGAACTCCAACGAAAACTGATACACAGTCTGTCCACCACTCTGATCTAACAACTCCTCCAAAAATTGATACACAATATAACGAGAGCGTATCATCCGTTATAGACAAAGAAAATCGTGATCCATGCTTACCTTCCCCTTTAAAAAATGTACCTACCCCATTAAAAAAATCATTTCACTGGCCTGATGATACTTAAAATGAAAAGGCTAAAATATTATCAAAAAGACTTACCCCAACAGTGGCTACTTCTGAACAATTTATTGCATATCAAAAAAATATAGATATGGAGAAAAAGAAAAAGGAGCAAGAAAAAGTAGAAAGAGCTGAGAACAGAAAAACAGCAAAAACGCCAAGTAAAGTGAAAAAGTCCAAAGCTGAAGGTTTAAGTAAAATAATTCCTAAGTCTAAGGATGGAGAGTACGTAATAGTAGTATATGAAAATGAATTTTTTCCGGGCCTTGTGGTTGGAAAGGATAATGATGAGATCTTTATAAAAACTATGGCTAAAAGTGGTGGTAATTGGAAATTGCCTACAAGGGACGACATTTTGCCCTATAATGAGACTGATATAATAGCTGTTATTAATCCCCCAGTTTCACTAAACAACCGAGGAATTTATTCAGCTCATGAAATTGAACACTTTCGCAATAATTTAGAAAAATAATTTTTTTTTGTTTTTTAAATGACAGGAAATAATTTTATTCATATTTAAATACAATACAATGTATATATGAATATATAAATAAATTTTGTAGAAAAAAAAACAAATAAGACATTGATTCACAATGAAAATATACAATTTAAAAACTAATAATAAAAAAAATATTAAACTTAAAGGTGGGATTTTGTGTCATCTTGTTCATAGAAGAGAACATATGCTTCTCCACTGACTAAAGATTTCCACGATATTAATAGCACTCTTGAATCGTTATATTCGTGCCACTGTCCCGTGTAGGGATGTCGGCAAAATGCTGTGTAGTGACCATTATAAGTGGTTCCACAGTGATTAGATATATATAATGTATTATAATTTCATTTGTTTAAATTTTTATTTCAAGAATTTAATATCTTTTTTGCATAAATTTATTGAAAATTGAAAAAAAAAATATTTGGAAGGGTGTATTTTGATTTTGTAACATTCTTTGGTGCCTAGGTCGGTAATACATGCAGAACTGGTCGGTAATGCGAACATTGCTATAAAGATGTCGGTATTATGGACAATTTTAAAGATTTGCAATATCTTTCTATTTATTGTATTTCTTCGGAAATACAAGTAAATAAAAATAAAATCATACCTTTAACATACAAATACATGTATTTGAAATAACTACATAATAAAACAATCATGTTCAAGTCACTTCAGTCTTTATTTTATAAATATTTTAATATGATAACTTTAAGAGGTCGGTGAAATGTACATTCACCTTATATGTTCCCCAAATAAGGTCCAATTGATTTCAATTGGTGACAGGGATAGTTTCGTTCGTTTTAACGAAGGAAAAAGAAGAAAGAAAAATATAACCAACAAATATGCATAGTCGGTAATCACACTAGGGACAGTGGTTCCCTCCTAAATACGATAACGTACGCATTTGGATATCTTCCTCCCAACGGGCGTTACTACAAACGGATGACAGCGGTGATCGACTTGAGAGGATCACTGCTTAAGATACAAAGTATAGAAGGTTATTATAAACTGTTGACTTTTCCCAATGGGCACTATTACACTATGTATTCGCCTTCCAATTCTTGCTCTATTTCATAACTCATTCTACCTCTGTATTCATTATCTCTTAATTTGATTGGTCCCAATATTGTTCTCATTATCTTTTTATTATTCTTAAGTCTTCTTCTTCCTTTTTGCTTAGTGTCTTTGCTTCAGTACCATACATTAGGACAGGTCTTATTAGCACTTTATAAATATTGATTTTGCTTTTCCTTGAGAGTACTTTGCTTTTTATAAGTATTTTATTTCATTGGTAAGATTGTAATGCGTATTGCCCAGGTAAGCCCAAATGAGACAGAGTTCAATTAAATTAACTGATTTATTTCTAAAAAATAATATTAACAACGACAAAAATAAATTAAAATTCAATATTCTATATAATTCTCCGGTACGTTAAATATTTTGAAGGTCACGTTTCGACGATCCGTATTCTTTCGTCGCTTGATAGGTACTGATGGTCTGAATTGTACTTAGGTAGAACTAAAGTGGTGTGTGTTTTGATTTCGGCGATATACTCGACGGTGTACTAGACTCTATATGTCCTGTGAAATGTTCAGCTAGCCGGGGGTATGAGTAACCGGCGGATCAATACTCTTTCGGTTTTAATCTCAAGATTTGGGAGTATCGTTTGTAGCTAGTCACTACCCAGCTTAACGAATACTTCTGCATGCAGGGACTGTAGTTATTACAGCGTGTCAATACCACACCGAAATTATTCTAACAGTTAAAGCGATCGTTTATAGCCAGTCAGTATCCAGCTTAACGATGCTTCCCTACGGAGATACTGCAGAGTTTTCGGTGTGTCAGTACCACACCGAAATTATTCTAACAGTTAAAGCGATCGTTCACGTTTCCGTCAATACCAGAAACCAACGGCCGTTCTAATGAATGATGTATAAAGTAGGATCAATACTCCGACTTAGTACAACACTCGACGGGAGATAGTGTAAAGCGTTTAAGGTTGAAGTCACTACCCTCGACCTACGCTTCACACTGGAGGCGGCTGAACTTGTAGGAGCAGGAGTCCGTAAACCAAGTCGTCTCTTCGTCTGTTGGTTCGCATTTTTATATCCATCGTGGTGGTGGTGGTGGTCTCTGTCTCTTTTAAGGTAGCTCTCCATGAGATTCAATGTGCTTCCCCTGAAACCCATACTTTGCAAGGTCATCAACAGCTGTGAGTGGTTCACGGCGTCGAAGGCAAGATCTAAGAAAATATTACTCTTTTCTAGATTTTCTGATATTTTGGAGATGAGAAAAATAATAGCATCTTGGGTAGATATCCCTTCTTTGAATCCATACTGATTATTTGAAATGAAATTATGATTGTTAAGGTAAGAGACCATTCTTTTTTTAATTATGTTTTCTAGTGTTTTAGCTATGTTTGAAATGAATTTAGGATTTCATGTTTGTCTCCTTTTTTGAAAATTGGTTTAATAACCCCTGTTTTAAGTTCTTTGGGAAATTTTCCTGTTTCTATTATATATATATATATATTATTGTGAAAAAATAATGCTACACCCTGTATATCAAATAATGAAGAATTAAGATTATGTATTGTAATCTAAAAGAATTTTTTTAAGTCAAAAATTTTTTTTAAACATTTGAATGGAGACAATCTGTACGATCCACTATTCGATAGAGAAGACATACAGAAAGGACAGACTGTATAATGTAGGGATAATTGCGAATAGGTGTGATAAACAATTTATATGAAATAAATTACCTAACGAAACTTTTATCAAAGAGATCAAGTATCAAAATTTGTTCATAATAAGAAACTAATAATGCTTTATTCTGTAAAGTCAAGCTAATCTCGTAATATTTGTTGATTAAGACATTAAAATGAGATAGTGTAGATGTTTAGACATAACAGAGCAGGAAAATATAAAATAATGTGAATTTCAGAGAACATGACTTATAAAGAAAACGAATTTTCATTTTGCATACATATTTAAAGGTAACAGCTGTCATCTATTAAAACATTATGAATATTCATTTGACATACATACTTAGAGGTTAGGAAATGTCATTTTAACAATACTAAGAAATATTATTGAATGAAAATAATATAGGAAGTCTAAACAATTAAAAACATTAGAATATAATATCATGATATAATGGATGAACATTTCACTGGTTGAAATGAAGAATTTGAGTTATAAAATAAATAGTCAAATTTGATTGGTTAATAAACATTTAAAAAAGATCACATCGGCGACAACTGTGTTGCTAACGAAAAAAAAATCAGAATGTGAAAAAGTTGTTGATTATGGGGGCTATTGACTAGTAGGTTTTCTTTTTGGGAAGAGATTTTTGGAGCAGCAAAATTTTTTTGGTAAAGTAAATCAATAGAAATCATTTGGAAGACAAAACTTGACGATAGAATTTAAAACAAATACATTATACTTACAAGAGATATATCAGTGTAAGTAGTTTAGTTAATATTAATAATTAAAAAAGGAATTGTTGAATGTTGTAAAACACTAATCATGAATTTTATTTTATAATATGGTGTCTTGTGTCTGGTGGAAGTAAAATAGCCACAATAGTTTTCGAAAAACATTGAATAGTGGAATTTGTGTGAGCTGTTTGGACTTTGAAAGAAATATAGCATCGATTCCTGTTTTGGTAGAAGCAGAATGCCAACAGGGAGGTTTTCCAGGAGGAGAATCTGGAACAAATAAAAGAAACAGATTATTGAAGGTGAACAAACAGAAATCGTGAAGTAAATAAGGTAGTACAAGTTAATTTATTAATGTATTAAGAGGTCAAGCGTACTTACTAATTTGTGAAAAAAACTAAAATTGTGTGATGCATAGACGCTGTTAAGAGTGTATTTCGCCGTTTTCTGAAAGTCATATGTTTATGAAGTTATATAACTGTAATTTACTATTATAATAATATCTCACCAGAGTGCGTGTGATTTGTATGAAAGAGTCATCCTTTTAGATAGTTGAATTTCTTAAAAAAAAAACACTTGTAAAAGTGTAGTGTATTTATTTTCAATAAATTAAATATTGTTTTTCCTTTTGAAGAACGTTTTTTTAAATTACTTGAGTTATTCATTTCATCTGGTGACTTGTGCACCATCTACTTACCACAGGCAGAAGCTCTGAATGAAATCGATTGAACTATGCAGATATTTTTTAAGTAGGACAGGACCGTATTTAATTTGAAAGACAGGACCGTATTTAATTTGAAATCATTAAAAAAGTAACATATTCTGATTAACAAATTTATTTTTAAAAATATAAAGCATTATTAACTTTGGCGCTAACATATATAAAATTATAAAATCATTTTATTTAAAATACTTGAACTCTACCCTGAGATGAGAAGTTTTCATGTTGGTTAAATAAACTGTTTATCATACATATTAAATCCTCAACATACCGGGCAAATTAAATTCCGATATAAAATAAACTATAATAATATATATATATATATATATATATATATATATATATATATATATATATAACGGATTTTTTTACAGCTGTTGCAGTTTCTCCGTCCCCAATTTCCATTTTTTCCTATCAATAACCTCGTCTTCATCTAAGTTCCTCGTGGTCATCGCTTGATCAATGTCATCTCGCCAGCTCCTTCTTGGCCGACCCCTCCTTCTTTTTTCCGTTGGTATCCATTCCAGAACCTTCCTAGGCCATCTGTCAGAGTTCATCCGTTTTACGTGCCCGAACCAAGTTAGCTGTCTTTTCTCTATGTCTCCATGTATATTTCTATCCATTTGCATTTGCATCCGGATGTCGTCATTCCTGACTCTTTCAAGCCTTGATCGTCCGCAACTCCTTCTTAAGAAATCCATTTCGGTTGCGATGAGTTTATTTTTGTTGACCTTGGTAACATCCCATATTTCCGATCCGTAAATGGTTACACGTTGGACTAGGCTATTATATACATGCTTCTTTGTGGCTATTGTAATTTTTCTATTCCAGAGAAGAGAGTTTAGCGTTCTTGTTATTGCTCTACCTTTATTGATTCTTTCTTGGATTTCGTTTTCACTATTCCCTTTTTTATTGAATAATATTCCAAGGTACTTACTATGTTGAGCTCCTTTTATTGTGTCGGTGTCCAGGATCAGATCGTTTATCTCTTCATTGCCTACTATGAGGTATTCGCATTTCGCGAGGTTCATCTGAAGGCGTGCCATCTCGTACTCTTCTTTTAGTTTTCTGATCATGTAATTGAGATCATCTTCGTCTCCAGCTATTACTATCTGGTCATCTGTTTCTATTATTCTATTAAAAATGTTGTTCAGAGGAAAAGGTATCTCTGTTTTTATCTCTTTCAAAGTTTCAGCTCTAATTTCATCGATACCGGGAGTTTTGTTCATTTTGAGAGATGATATTGTTTCAATGATCTCTCCCTCTGTTTGTAGGTTCCAAAAATATAGAGTGCACAGAAGATGCTTTCCTCAGGGGAGAATTCACTGGTTTTTGAATTTTTTTTGCAAGGTTGTGCTCAATAGAGAAATAGTGATTATTGAAACAATCTGCAATCTCTTTTTTATCATAGATAAGACCACCTGTTTCACTTTTTATTGTTTGAATTTTGATAGTTTAATTTTTCCCAGAAATATCCTCCACCGTTTCCCATAGCGCCTTGGTGCCAGTTTGTGATCTATCCAGACAACTCTTATAGAAATTGATTTTTGATTTCTTGATAAGACCATTCAATGTGTTTCGATAATTTCTGTATTGTTTTGTCATAATTAGGTTATTTGGCTCTTTTCGAACTTTTTTGAATAAGCTATCTCTGGTATTTATGGAGTTCACCAATCCTCGTGTGATCCATTGTTTTTGTTTAATGTTTCTGTGTTTAACCTTTGATGTTTTTGTGTGCTTTGCGATGAAGATTCTTCAGCAATTCTAGGAAACGTCTAAAACTTTTGTCGATATTCAGTGAGATAATATTAGACCAATCATAGAGGGTTAATTCTATTTTCAAGGATAAATAATCAGTGTATTTACAGTATTTTGTATCTGAAATCTCATATTCCTCGTCATTTTTGGAGGGGAGTTCAACGATTGTAGTGTAATGGCACTTTTTATTACAATAGGTAAAACTTCGTTCGATTTTTTCTTAACAAAAATGTGATCAATGCATGTATTACTTTGTTGTCTAGTTACAGTATTTATGATGGAATGATAATCAAACTCGTAAAAGCTATTTAGATATTCAGTAATCATGTCATCTTCATCTAGAATGCTCAAGTTGATATCTCCCAAAAATACGTGATAGTCACCATTAACTTTCGAAACATTAGAGAGGTATTCCCAAAGATGTTTGACGAATATTTATTCATTTGATGAAGGCGGACGATATAAACCCGTTAGATGTATGGGTTTTTCGTCTACTTTTAGTGTGATTTGAATCGATTTGCATACACCTATATCAATAATATCATAATTATAGCATATATTTTCTTTTACGTAGATAACAACGCCATCGCATTTATTAATGTTACCCTCGTTATACAATATGTCGTAGCCATCTAGCTTAAACATATTTATACAAGGATAAATGAAATTGTAAAGAAGTGTGTAATATTTTATTAAATTCAGACAAGACTTTCGACATTAGGTCATCATCAGGGCTCTAAAATAAATTACATACACTACAAACTACTGTCCTATCAAACTAACATAACAGTAAATGTAACTTACTCCGTCAGTCAATAAAATTGTCCATATTATTGCGTTTGTCAGTTAAACATGGTAAACAAACAACAAATTACAAACATTTAAACAAATCAAACTCAAAACGACACCACACAAACCATATCCACAGTGGCATTTCCGACCCGATTTTTCAAATTATGTACACAGGTTGACCAGAATCCCTATGGCGCCCCACAATTTTGATAAAGAATTTAACATCTTGAAGCAGACCGTAGTTAACAACGGCTATCCTTCAAATATTATTGAGAACACTATTCGGAAAATAGAACAAAAATACATCAGACAACTGGCTAATCAAACCGTCGAGGTTAGTGATTTTCAATTTTGCTCAGTCCCATACATTGGTAAGATTTCATATGAAATAAGCAACATTTTTAGAACCTGTCAAGATAACATTAGGGTTTCTTTTTCATCTCAAAATACCATAAAATCACTTCTTTCTAAGACCAAAGATAAGTTACCCAAACTCAAACAGAGCGGTATATACAAACTTCAGTGTGGTGATTGTGAGGCTGCGTACATTGGTAGAACCATAAGACCTCTTTATATACGTATCAACGAACATTTAAATAGGACAGAACAATTTGGGTTTGATGATCACCTCACATTTAATAAGCATAGTTTCTCACCCAGTGATGATAGCAGAATTTTGCACAAATGTTTTTCACGGAATTTCCACAAACTTAACCTTCTGGAAGATCTAGAGATATACAGAGAGTGCAGAAGGAACGATTGTTGTATCAACACTCAGATTAATATTAATTCAACTTTCACACATATTTTAAAGTTAATCGGGGCGTGCCTTCTGGATTAGTCTGTGCGATTTGTTTCGTATAATTTATATCAGGGTTTGTGTAATGAGCTCAATTTTAAATTGTATCAGTCAATTTAATTTTATTAACTTTCACTCAGTAATTTCCAATATATTTGTGAACTTTGTAAATTTAGACACTACCATTTCTCATCAAAATAATAATCCTCGTTTTATGATCGGGTTTTTGAGTCAATAAAAATGTTACTTTTTCTTTTATTTCAACCAGGCTAGGAACACTGCAGACCGTGCCATATATAGAGCCTGTCGAGTAACTAAAATCGATAGATAATTCCCAAAAATTAACGAAAACTGTAACGTCGTTAGGAATGAAATTTTATTGATTTTTATTACTGCATATGCGTGATATAATATTGCTTATCCCCACAGGTTATCCGATATATACTGTTATCGTTTCTTAGTTGAAGTGTTGAGGTTATTATAAGGTTTCAGTATTTTGGTGTATTTTTTAATTGCTATAGTGTAATATTTCTCTGTCGCTTCGGCGCTTTATTGCTATTAATTGAAAAGACAATGTCAAAGTGTATTCTGGAGGAGTCTAATAAGTGGTGTAGTCGGTAAGTTTTATTAAAAAAATTTGAGCATTTTTTCTTTCAAAATTAACAAACATTATCTTTATTTTTATAAAACACAGAATTTTTACTAATTTAATCGACAACTTTAGAGATCATGGTTGTTTTTTACATTAGCCGAACTGAAAATTGCTGCAATTATAAAGTAAATATTTCTTTTCACAGTTTTGTTCCTCCAACCCCGGAAGATAAAATTAATATGGCTGAAAAACAGTGGTAATAAATCATTAAATTTGTCGACGAGGAAACGATGGAGGATATGATCCCTCCATTTTCAAAAACAGTGTTTATTTAGATTTGAGAAAGACGAAGGGGGCTTATTGAGACAGTTTGATTTGCCTTCCCATATGAGTGGAAATTAACAAAAATTGATGGTAAGTTTTATTGTATTCAATATAGCGTGCTATAATTTTGGACATTTTGAAATGTAAATTGAGTGAATGAAAAGACGAGTACTGACTGTGTAATTTTATTAAAATTCCAGCTGAGCCCTTTCAGCCATTAGGCCATTCTGAAAGCTCTCGTCAAGAAAAAAACATACAACAGGTGTTAAAAAACATCAATCCCTGTAACTGCTACATACAATGAAATAAAATGTTTGATGTTACATCATTATTTAAGTAAAATTTGTTAAAATCACTCTATAAAGTGCGTGTATAATTGTAATTCACATAACGAAACGTCTAATTTGAAATTATTAACTAAGTGATATGTGTGTACACCCTCTTTATAGGGTAATTTTAACAATAACATCAAACATTTTATTTCATTGTATGTAGCAGTTACAGGGTTTGATGTTTTTTGACGCCTGTTGTATGTTTTTCTCTTGTAAACAGCTTTGAGAATGGCTTAACGGCTGAAAGTACTTAGCTGGAATTTCAATAAAATGACACACTCAGTACTCGTCTTTTCATTTACTCAATTTATATCTAGTGTGTACACCATACTCAGACAATTCCATTTTAAAATGTACCCATTGCAGAAATAATAATCTGGGTTTTATATTATGTTCTAGCTATTTCCTCCACCAGCTATGGGATGGAAGGTATTGACCCTTTGCCGATTTTCGTATATAGCCCATGGTACGACAATTTATGGGAAATGAAAGTGAGTATTAACTTTTGTTGCGGCATTACGTCTAAGTATTTGGTCTAACGGTAACCAAAAATCCAAATTATCCAATAAAGACAAAAAATAAACAAACAATAAATCAAAAAATTGTTAAAAACCGAAAAAAACAAGGATTCCTAAGAAAATCGAAAGCTCCAAAAAAAGAAATTCAAAAAAACCAAAAAAATTCAAACATTCAAACATTTTTTGATATTTTATTTGGCTTAACACAAAAACATGTGTAAACATATTATTTCAATAATAAGCGCATTTTGTTCTCTTTTGTTGCTATAAATTTTCAAACATATTTATGTTTTTACTTATTTATTGTTGTTATTTTGTGTGTTTACTTGTAGAACCTCAACCAGAAACGAGAAAGGACTTCCAAGAGACGGTGGGATTTTTAAGAGCCTTTAAGAAACATTTTAACAATCATAGACTGCCAGGAGCTGCAGAGTAACTTAAACTGCCTTATACGATGGTTTCATAAGAACGAAATGCTTTTGAATGTATTAATATACAAATATGCAATATACTAGGTTTAAGCTTGTGATATAAACCTATTTAATACTTCCAGTGAAGAAATAAAGATGTGTTTTAAGTGGGAATGAAATGTTAGATATATTATTTTGAATTTTGAAAAGTCACAAGTGCTGTTTAGCACTCTTATATGTAATTACTTGGCACCTTGTATTCACAGGGCTGGGCAGTATTTACAAACTTTTCCTTTAAAAATATTTTAATTACTTTTGTTCTAACATTCACAGTAATTATACTCAAATGTTTTCTTTCACAGAAAGTTGCCAAAAATAGTAGTTAACTACTCATCGCTAACACTTTTTTTGATTAAGTAAGTAGCAGTTATACTCCAGTAGTTTGTCCAGCTTTGTGTGTTTATACGAGTGTAATAATAAATAAATAAATTGAAATAAACTTATCATAAATAATTTCCTACTTCTATCTTGATTTAATATCATTTAGAAATCTAATGATTCTCCAATCTAGAATGTATGTTACTCAAATTATTTTTTTATTATTGCATTGTTTTTACATTATAGTTTATTTATTGTCATTCTGTTTGTTGAAAGTACTTTGTGAAAGAAATTATTTGTTGTGTATTTTTATACCAAAGAAAATAAACTGTTTATATGATTACTGTTTTATTTTTTCCAATTCAATGAACCATTTATGGTCCATCATTTGATATTTCACTTAATTTAACCAGTTAAATTGAATGAAATGTCAAATGATAGACTATAAATGGTTATTTTGAAATAAAATAATTAAAATACAGTAAATTTGAATATACCGCCAAAACCTAAAATTACAGAAATCTTTTCAACCTCACTCAATTGTTTAGTCGACAGGCTCTTTACATGGCGCCACATTCAGTGTATCATCTATCTGTGAGTTATCAGTGATTTCAACAACTAGATTAAAAATTGCATTAGTTGGTCGACATAATTTGAAAGATCAGGTCGGAAATGCCACTGTGGATATGGTTTGTGTGAAGTCGTTTTGAGTTTGATTTGTTTAAATGTTTGTAATTTGTTGTTTGTTTACCATGAATTATATCAACGATTCATATGGAAACCGATGAGTTGCTGTTCCACGGTGTAAGATGCAGATCCCGTAATCAGCATAAATATTATATATATAAAATTACTTGTTGTAGATAGAGTTAGTCAGTTACTAGATTTCATGTTGTTTGTCGTAGTTCGTAGAATTATAATTTTGTAAAATAAACGTTTTTAAAAAGAGTATTTCGAGTTAGTAATTTGAAAGTGGCGCAGTCAGTAGGATATTCAGAATTAATACGTATCGAACGCGTTAATTTTCGTTTTAACGATTGACTGAGTATCGGAATCTACGGACTAAGTTGTTTTGTGCAAGTGGAAGTTTAGAGTGGCTCCTAGAACGTCAGGAAACCCAGTGTATCACACACCGAAACGATCCCAAGCACGAAGAAGTCCATCAACGGGAATTGGAACGACAATAGTCCAATTTTGCAGAGATATTCATCTGAGGAAGACAAAAATTGCCGAACCGGAGTATATCTCTATAGGAATGCTTGAAATATTTCTTCTATTATTACTGTAAGTACAATAAATTTTTATGTCTGAAGTTGACCAATTATCAAACATTCTTCAAAGTTTAAAATTAGAACCTTCAACTGACTCACTGATTTTAAATCAAAGTTCAATTAATAATAATTTAATCATGGCCGAATTTAGACCAGAATATCTAAAATGTGTGCCAGATTTCGATGGCAATCCAAATGATTTGAACAGATATCTAAGTGTCTGTAAATCATTAATTGATTCATTTTACAGAATAGACACACCAAATTGTTTCCAAAATGTGTATTTATTAAATTGTCTAATATCTAAGTTAACTGGTAATGCTAAATTAGTAGTAAATATACAAAATGTATCTACTTGGAACGAGTTAAGAGATGTTTTAACGAGAAATTTCGCAGATCAGAGAGACGAAACTTGTCTAAATAGGGATTTAGTAATGATGAGACAACAATCAAATGAAAAACCACAGCAATTCTATGATAGAGTTTTAAACATTCTCAATCTTTTGTGTAGTTATGTAGACGTTCATGAAAACGAAAATGACTCAAAGATTTTAAAAAGAAATTTATATAATAATGTAGCTTTAACAACATTCTTATCAGGACTTAAAGAACCGTTAGGTACAACTATTAGATGTATGAAACCAAATAATTTAGCCGAAGCTTTACAATATGTTTTAAAAGAAGACAATGTACATTATTTCCAAAATTTTACTCATAAAATAAATATAAAGCAACCGCAATACTCTGGTAAGCCTTTTGTACAACGACATAATTTTAACAGTAATCCAACTCAATTTAATACTCATACACCTAATAATTTCTTTAGAGCACAGAGATCATTTCCATCTCAACCTATACCTGTTCGCCCTATAACTCCAAGACAACCCCAACGTTTTCCTACGAATTCTCAAGTCTTCAAACCTCAACAGAACCATAATGCATTCAAAGCAAATCAAAATCTAAATTTACCAAAACCCACACCCATGAGTATTTCCACAAGAAATACAGTAAACAATCACCCAATGAGTTCACATATCAGAAACTCATACCCAGGTCCTTCAAATCAAAATCATTTCCGAAATTCTCGACCACAAAATAATTTTATAGCCGAGGAATTATTTAATGCTGATATTCAGGACGAGGAAACCGAACAATATTATTATCCTGATAACTCACATTCTGAAAACGAACAATATCAATTTGAAGAACAAAACAATAATGATCATTTCGATTCATCAAATCAAGATTCTGTAAATTTTCACGAAACGCCTCAGAATTTAGAGGAAACATAACCCCCGAATCAATTCCATTAAATTTAAGTAATAATAGTGGATTACCTTATATAATATTCCCCGAGTATAATATCAAACTTTTAATAGATTCTGGATCATCAAAATCTTTCATAGATCCCGAAATTGCATTTGCATATTTTTCAGATAACCTAACTCATGACCCATTTACTGTGAAATCAGTTTTCCAAGAATCTTCCCATAAATATAGCACTCTAATCCCCTCTTCAAAAATTTTCAATTTATCTGATAATTTAAATCTCAAATTCTATATATTCAAATTCCATAGTGTGTTCCAAGGACTTATTGGCCTAGATAACTTGAAATTATTGAAAGCCAACATAAACTTTTCTAGTGGATGGTTAATGACCCCACATAGTAAAATTAAATTAAATTTTCATAAAACTCAGAAAAACATAAACTCTATTACTATCGAACCTAGAACCGAAAAGGTTATCAAAATAAAAACAAGTATAAAGAATGGTGAAATCATCATTCCACACCAAAAATTTCACGGTTGTGAAATACCAGAGTCGTTATCAATTGCAAGAAATGGAGAAGCCATTACTACAATTCTAAATATCACAACAAATCCAGTTAAATTGAGTTTTTCAGAACCACTTCCTGTAGAAAAATTTGATAACAATGCTTTTAAAAATTTCGAATTGAATAACCTAGAAGACACTTCTACACAAACTTTAGACTTAAATAATATTAGAACAGATCACTTGAACGACGAGGAAAAATCCAAAATACTTAAACTTTGTTCCGAATATTCTGACATATTTTATAACGAAAACACACCACTTACTTTTACGAACAAAATTAAACATGAAATACGAACCACCGACGAGATTCCTGTTTACGCTAAAACCTATCGATATCCTTTTGTGTACAAAAAAGAAGTAGATAAACAAATTCAGAAATTTCTTGAACATAAAATTATCCGACCAAGCTCAAGTGCCTGGAATGCGCCAATCTGGGTCATACCCAAGAAACAAGACGCTTCTGGGAAAGCCAAATTTCGTGTAGTCATAGACTATAGACGCCTTAACGAAAAAACTATTGATGACAAGTACCCACTTCCTAATATAACGGACTTATTAGACAAGTTAGGTAGATGCCAATACTTTACAACCTTGGATCTAGCTTCAGGTTTTCACCAGCTAGAGATGGCCGAAAAAGATATAGAGAAAACAGCTTTCAGCACCGAATCCGGACACTGGGAGTTCCTCCGGATGCCATTCGGTTTGAAAAATGCCCCAGCTACCTTCCAGCGGGCAATGGACAATATATTACGAGGCATACAAAATGAAAAATGCCTTGTATACCTTGACGATATAATCGTTTTTTCCACTTCATTACAGGAGCATATAGAGAGACTAAAATGTGTATTTGATCGACTTAGAGAATCTAATTTCAAAATTCAATTAGATAAATCGGAATTCCTGAGAAAAGAAGTAGCTTATCTCGGACATGTAGTCACCCCTTCTGGAGTGAAATGCAACCCAGATAAAATTAAAGCCATCAAAGATTACCCAATACCCAAAACTACTAAACAAATCAAAGGATTTTTGGGACTGATGGGATATTATAGACGTTTTATAAAAAACTTCGCCCACTTGACGAAACCACTGACAAAATGCCTAAAAAAGGGCGCGATAATCGAACACAATGACGAATTCTTATCATGCTTCGAAACATGCAAAAATATTTTGACCAATGACCCAATTCTCCAGTATCCCGACTTCACGAAACCTTTCAACTTGACCACAGACGCCAGTAATGTAGCACTCGGTGCAGTGCTTTCCCAAGGTCCTATCGGAGGAGATCTTCCAATCGCTTACGCATCTCGAACCCTTAACGATTCTGAACGCAATTACGATACCACAGAAAAAGAACTTTTGGCCATTGTATGGGCCACCAAATATTTCCGACCTTATTTATATGGCAAAAAATTTACCATTGTTTGTGACCACAAACCACTTCAATGGCTTTTTTCTCTAAAAGACCCAAATTCTAAACTCATTAGATAGCGAATTAAATTAGATGAATTTGATTATAAAATTGTATATATGCGTGGAAGCCTTAATACTAATGCGGATGCATTATCTAGAATAGAAATAAATACTAAAGAAACGAACGAAATTCTTAATGATGAAAATTTTTGGAAAAATGTTGACGATGTTTTGAACCGCGATACAAATTTTAGCAATGAACCAATTCTGTCTCAATCACAACGAAGTATCAATACACCTTCGCCATTTACAGTTGAAAATCAACTAAAAATTCCAACAACAGAAGTAACTCAAGACGATAACCCTGACCTAGATACTATATCCCTGATAGTAAATCCCGACGCTGACCTAGACAATGACAATTTGTCGATAACAAACTCAAGTGACAACAATCCTGACTCTGCATTACAGCAGATAACACCTGACCGCCAAAATGAACCCAACGTTGACGAAAACGAGTCTCTTACGATTCATTCTAATGCTGAAGAAAATCCGGTAATAGGTATCCCTATCGCAAAATGCGCAGTTAACGTCGGACAAAATCAAATTATAATTAGTTCCGTTTTACATTCTCCAGCGAAACCTAAAGTTAGAATATTATTTGAGAAAAAGAAACAAATAACTGTGCAAATATCAAAAAATAACCTAGAACAAGACATTATCAATTTTATTAAAGAATTTATTTCGCCAAATATTTAATATCACGTTTATTTCGAAAGCCCCGAATTGTACGAACCATTTTCGACAATATTACAAAAATATTTCAGATCAAATTCAATCCAATTAAAACGTTGTACCACAAAATTAATAGATGTAACAGATCAAGAAGAGATCAAAACTATCATACAAAGCTATCACGAAGGAAAATCAAATCACCGAGGAATAGATGAAACTTATTTAAGATTAAAAGAAAAATATTATTGGCCTAACCTAAAAGAATCCGTACAAACATTTATAAACGAATGTCAAATTTGCCATCAAAGTAAATATGAACGAAATCCAGTACATATGCAATTAAATATCACGCCAACCGCCTCGAATCCATTCGAAATTATTCATTTAGATTCTTTCACGATCGAACAAACAAAATTTTTAACTATTATTGATAGCTTTTCTAAATACGCTCAAGCATATCACATAAATTCTGCCTCTGGTACAGAAGTGGTAGACAATCTTATCAAATTCTTCTCTCATCACGGCATACCGAAACAAATCATAGTTGACAATGGCACAGAATTCAAAAATTTCGTATTAACAGAATTACTGAGCCTTCATAAAATTCAAGTTCATTTTACCTCTCCCAATCATCCTCAATCCAACGGACAAATAGAAAGACTCCATTCAACTCTAATAGAACATATACGACTTCTAAATGCTAAAGGTTTCTCAAAAACCCCAGTTAAAATGAAAATGTTATATGCTATACTTGCTTACAATCATTCGATTCATTCCAGTACAAAAATGAAACCGATAGATATAGTCAACGGACATATTAATAATAATGATGTTTATGACATTGACATAAATAAAATACTCTTAAATGATTACATCAACAATCACAAAGAAAAAACAAAATTATTGTACTCAAAAATTAATTCCGACTTAATTAATCGAAAAGAAAAAATTACTTCTAAACTAAATACAAACCGAGACAAACCAGAAATATTCAAACCTAATCAAAAAGTATATGTAAGAAAACACATACGACAAAAACACGCTAATAAGTACACTTTACCAATCAAATTAAAAACCGTCAACCTTGCAAATAAAACAGCTTCAACTGAAAATAGAGAGAAGGTACACATGGACAACTTGAAACGTCCCCGGAAAAAAAGTCAAAAATAGAAAATTATGTACGATACATTTACACAACTTTCACACATAATATTAAGACAATAATTTAGAATGTAGAATTTTGCTTTATTTCAGATTTTCTGGAACTATGGAACTCCAGGATAAAATAACAATTAGAAATCTAGTTAACAATCCCGGGTTGCTACCCTTTAAGTTAGGAACCGTAAAAATTGAAATGTACAGTTATGGACTTTTACACTATTATGATTTGAACCCAATTATTTTAGAAATAAATAAATTACAAATTCAAGCCACAAAAATTAGGGCCTTTGCTGTTCAAAACATACAATACGCTAATGATCTCTCAAATTATTGTAAATTGCTTGACTTCACAGAAACCAAGATTAACGATAAGCTAGCAGAAATATTACCCCATCCTTCGAGAACTAAAAGAGGCCTTATAAACGGCATAGGATCAATCTTTAAATCTATCACTGGAAATTTAGATTCTAACGATGGAGAAAGATTTGAAACTCTCATCAAAGAATTACAAAATAACCAAAATAATTTAGCTAGTAGTATAAGAAATCAAAATTCATTATCAGTCTCGCTCATTGATAAATTTAATAAAACTATCGAACAAATAACCAATAACGAACAAATTTTGGAAACAAAAATCAAATTTATCCATAATTTAATCAACAGACAAGCAAATTTCGAATATTATGCACATATTAAGATGGCTATTAGCCTAATCATAGATCTGTATGAATTGATTAATTCGGTTTTAAACGATATCGAAAATTCAATTACATTTGCTAAACTTCAAGTGATGCATCCAAGCATAATTAAAACTTCTGATTTATTTAAACAATTAAAGAATTTGGAGAAAATATTTACAAAAAACGAATTGCCCTTAGAAATTGAATTCGAAAAAATTTTACTCTATGAAAAATTAATTAAAATTGATTGCTACTCATATAATAATAAGATTACATATATTTTAAATATTCCTATAACATATCCCAAAGTTTTTGATTACTACCATTTATTTTCGGCTCCAATACTAGAAGGGAGTCAGTTTAAGGTGATAATACCTCAGAATAAATTTTTAATTACGAATGGTGTCAACTTCGCTTATTCAAGCAAACCTTGCAAAGAGATTCTCCCTCAGCAGTATGTCTGCCCGAGAATAGACCTGCAGGATATTCAAGAAGAGAGGCCTTGTGAAATAAACTTACTTGAAATGAAACGCACTTCCACCTGCAAGAAAACCAAATTTCAATTGTCGAAGCCATTTCTGAAACAACTAAACAATTTCCACTGGTTGTACATCATTCCATTCCAAGATACAGCAAATTTCAAATGTCCAAATCAGGAGGAAACCAAGTATCTTACAGCGGGTACTTACCTCTTAGAAATTCCTTTGAGATGCCAAGTAGTAGCTCATCACACAGTTATAAATAACCAACAACTCTATAGTAGCTTCAGCCAGCCGATACTACTATTAAATCTAGACAACAGTACCTTTCGCCCAACCACATCAAACCTCGACTTTCATTTGGAAGAAGCAGAACTAGACGATCTTCAACCGCTAAAAAGTAAATTTGTAGAAAATCAACCTCAATTAACATTCGGACAAGTCTCAAAAACCCCCAGCATATGGACCTTATTAATTTATTTATTGTTAATCTTTATTTTTGTATTCTGTATATATAAAAAATGGGCATCGAAGTACTGCAAAGCTGCAAAGAAACCATCCCAGGTGGACCACTCAACCGTTCAACTTCCTCGCTAGCTGCGTAAGTTGAATTTACGAGGGGAGGAATTATATCAACGATTCATATGGAAACCGATGAGTTGCTGTTCCACGGTGTAAGATGCAGATCCCGTAATCAGCATAAATATTATATATATAAAATTACTTGTTGTAGATAGAGTTAGTCAGTTACTAGATTTCATGTTGTTTGTCGTAGTTCGTAGAATTATAATTTTGTAAAATAAACGTTTTTAAAAAGAGTATTTCGAGTTAGTAATTTGAAAGTCATGTTTAACTGACAAACGCAATAATGTGGACAATTTTATTGACTGACGAAGTAAGTTACATTTACTGTTATGTTAGTTTAATAGGACAGTGGTTTGTAGTGTATGTAATTTATTTTAGAGCCCTGATGATGACCTAATGTCGAAAGCGCTTGGCTGAATTTTATATTTATATTACACACTTCTTTACAAATTCATTTATCCTTGTTTAAGACAAGAAGGTATACACTTCATAATTTGGATTTTTAAACATATTTATGTCTGGGATATTCCATGTTTCTGTGAGTACAATGCAGTAAAATGTTGTTTTAGTTCATGAATGTATATTTCTAGTTCACTTAAATTTTTTGCAATACTCCTTATGTTCTGGTGAAGAATGTTGAAGTTGAATTTTTTATCTTCTTCATAGTCTCTAATATATGAATTCATTTTTAATTAAAGGATGTATAAATTTTGTTTGTAATGGAAGTGGGAATGGTAACAATAATACTAGAATGAATAGGTAGTAAGAACGTTGAATCTATCAAGCAGAGTGCTTGTGCAAGTTTGGTTTTTCTCGTACTGTTTCCTTGATATTTTTACTTTTCCGCCCAACCTATCTTATATGCGAGAAAAGTATTGGTTTAGCCCAAAAAAAGTTGGAAATTTGAGTTATTTTTACGTTTTCGATCAACAACAACTCAAAAAAACTGTTTTTAGAAAAAAAATGTCGTCGTTGTCGTCGGCCACTTTTCGTTACATGTCTTGTTAGCACGATACAGCCTCCGCAGTGCAATAAGTCACCAATTTTATGATTGAATATTGTTAAGGACATGTCACAGATAAACCCTATTGATTTCAGCTTATCAGAGCCAGCACAACGGGTGCTATGGTACTAGAAGTACGACATTTTAGTCATTTTTTGAGAAATTTCAGTTTGTTAGCACGATACAGCCTCCGGAGCTCATCAAGTCACCAATTTTATGATTGAATATTATTCAGGACACTTCACAGATAAACCCTATTGATTTTCAGCTCACCAGGGCCAGTACAACAGGTGCTATAGTACTTTAAGTACGATACTTTTGTCATTTTTTGAGAAATTTAAGTTTGTTAGCACGATACAGTCTCCGGAGTATAAACAACTGACCAATTTTATGATTGGATATTATTCAGAGCGTCTTAAAGATGAATCCTATGGATATTTAGCTCACTAAAGCCAGTGGACCGGGTTCTATGTTACTTGAAGTACCAAATTTAAGTTATTTTTGGAGAATTTTCAGTTTGTTAGCAAGATACAACCTCCAGAGTGTATACAAGGGACCAATTTTATGATTGAATATTGTTCAAAGTGTCTCACAGATGTACCCTATTGATTTTCAGCTGACTAGAGCGAGTACAGCGGGTCCTATAAATCCAGATATATTACATTTTTGGTTATTTTTGGACACATTTTGGTTTGTTAGCTTGATACATCCCCCGAAGTGTATACAAGTGAACAATTTTATGATAGAATATTATTCAGGGCCACAGATGCGGAAAAGTTAGTTTTAATCTTTAAAAGCGTTTATTTTTCGTTGTGCCTGTTTTCGGAGTATTTGAGTTTTCTTTAGTGGAATCAGATAAGTTTGAATTTTTGGTTTGAGTTGACTTTATGAATGTGGAAGCAGCTTCTTGAAAAATGTTTTTTTTTCAGAGTAAGATGCTCAGGGCTGGTGTGCCTGGATCACTTTGTGATTTGTTTTGGCAGTAAAGTTCGCTTGCGTCTTCCGAAGTTTCAAGTTGAGTAGCAGTATAGATCTTATTATTGAGGTAGAGCTTGTTGTTCTTTATGAAGCAAATATTATTGTCTTTCTGCTTAGCGACATATAGATGTTTTGTCAATATTCTGTGTTCTGCTCGCTGTTGTTCAGTGAGATCATGTACTATACGTATTGTAGATCCGATACATGCAAATGCCTTATCATTTCCCCGACTCGTAGAGTGCAGAGAGTTACATCTATTGATAATTCCCCTCTAAATGTTTGAAATGTTGGCGTGTTGCTCACATTCGCAATATCAAGTTCAGTAGTGTATAGTCAAATAATTTCTTACCTCTAGTGTTGTTGTCCTTTCTGATCCAGCTGAAGTGGTGTGCGTTAGTATTAACTCCTACAACAACATCCAGTTTTTGTCGTTTGGCGTAGTCCATTGGTATTATTCCGAGTTCGATACACACCTGAATAGTATCTGGATGGTTGGGATTGTTTGGTAGTACTCTGTAATTTGTCTCTTGTTATCTATAGATGGTTGTTAATGTCTATTTAGACGACAGCGTCGTTACAAGTTTCTCCTCTTTGTGTTTTTATTATAGTTCTCGAGTTTTCCGTAATCGTTTTGATTAGCCTTCGTAATTTAACATTAATATCTAGTTCCTTCAAAGGTGATATAAGTTTGCCTCTATGTATTGAAACAAAAGCTTGCCGAAAGTCCACAAATATCATTTCCAGCTCCATTTGATGTTCATATACTTCTTCCATAATCTGTTTTAGTGTATGTATGGCGTCAACCACTGATCTCCATTTTACGAATCCACACTGGAATTGTATTTACTGTAGTGTCTCTAAACCTAAGCCTTTGTATTGTAGTTGATAGTATTTTATAGGCAGTGTTTAGTAAAGTGATACTTCTATAATTTTGGCATCCATGCTAGTCATCTTTTTATGGATTGTAATTATCTGACCTTTTCCCTATTCTAAAGGCATTTTTTCTTTTCTTCATATTTTTATTATCAGTTTGTAACTTATTTTATTATTTAGTATTTTACATCTTCAGTATTCCTGGAGTTGTTTACTCATGAAATAAGCTACTGCCAATTTGGAACAAGACCACGAGATGCAAGATTTGAATACACATGGAATGCACGTAGCTTTGCGATGTTCCAATGCCGTTTACAAAAATACGCCTCAGCACCATTCGCGCATATCACTTTCTTACACTCCATGATACTAACGGAAACAAGCGGCATAACATTTTACGTCAAATTCAATCAAGCGTATTAATTAGACCACTGTTCCTAATTTGATTACTTCCAGGAGCACAAATGATGAGAAGATTTATAGAAAGTATTGCCATGATCCCTATAGCTGATCAATATCCTTGGTATGCCGATATGTTCCAGCAGATTTGGATGACACAGTTTTGTCATACCCTTGAGGTCCATAAAAGTGGCTGGATATTTATAATACGACAACTATTTTTCATTCGCCCTGGTTCTAATATATATGTAAGTTTATTTATTGCTATCATGATCGCTTGACTGTCATAGTGACACAGAAAATCCTTGCATTACTAGGACACATCTAGTAAGTGATTTGTGTCTTGAATCGATTCAGAAAATCGTCTAATGATATATTTAAAGTCAATTTATATCCAAACCTGAAGCTCTCTTAGCACTGTAAAAATTGGCTTTTACAGAATTGAAATATCTCTATTACTTTCCAAAATATTCGGCCAGGGAGTTTTTATTGAAACACCCTGTATATTAGTCTTATCTTCCAATGACCAGTCCGATATATGTGCGTCTCCGACTGTTCGTCTAACACCACCATCACTATACAGTCTTCGGAAGCCTCGAATCATGTTTGCATCTTTCTTTATGACATTTTCAATAAAGTTCGATATACTTTTCCTCTGATGACATGGAATTTCCTTTTGCTTGGTTTAATTTTTTCCCATTTCTCGTTTACTTTGAACGGTTAATTCTTGGTGCATGCGTCATCCTACCATCATACCTCCAATAAACTACAATATATCATTATCCAGTCAATACAACCATCATACCCACAGCAATTTTGTGTGATATTCCATCAAAAACTTTTCGAAAATATGTCTCTCACGAAGATAATATTTGATCTTCCTGGTGACATTATTAGTCTCATTATTGAAGGGTTTTTTACTTCAGTTTTCCCGCTCGTTTAGACGTTTTCTAGACATTTTTCGACTTAGTATCATAATCAATCCTTCCTCTTTTGACTACGACTTTATATATATAATGGGATACCTCTGCTGGGGTTTCACCGCTTTACGCTTTCTAGATCCATTTTTTTGGGGGTGGATCAATCCCCGTTTTTCACTTTAGAGTTTCTCTGTCAATCTTCTCCATAGTTTCCTATCCTTAACTTTGTCCTTCCATCCTCCAATTCCGGCTCTTGTCATATCATCCTTCACCTGTTCCAGCCATTTTATTCTAGGTCTGCTCCTACGTTTTCTTCCCCCAGGATCTCATTGTGTCATTTGCGGTGTTATTTCTTGTTTTTCTGCTCTATATATGTGTCCCAGCCATTTCATTCTGTGCCTTTTTATTTTCCCTTACTATGTCCTCTCCTTCCAGTTTTTGCTCAATTTCATAGTTCGTTCTTGGTCTGTACTCGTTATCTCTCAATTTGATTGGTCTCAATATTGTTCTCATGATCATTCTTTCTATTATTATTAAGTCTTCTCCTTCCTTTTTAGTCAGTGTCATTGTTTCAGCAGCATACAACAGGACGGGCCTTATTAGCACTTTATAAAAACTAATTTTGGTTTGTCTTGAGAGTAATTTGCTTCTTAAAAGTTTTTTATTGGCATGGTAAGCTCTATTTGCATTGTTGATTTTTTCTTTTATTTCCATTTTCCTGTTTCCAGTGTTTGTTACTGTGACACCGAAGTATTTGAATTTCTCCACTTTTTCAAATTCGAAATCTCCGATCTTTATTGCACTACTTTGATTTATTTTACCAAAAATCATTATTTTTGTTTTATCTGCTTTTATTTCTAATCCCATCCTACTTCCTTCACTTGTGATTTCCCTTATTGTGTTCTCCAGAATCTCTCTTGTCTTTGATATGATCACTATATCGTTCGCATAGGCAATTATCCGCTCGTCCTCAGATTGCTTTTTTGTATTCGTCTCATTGCATATTTAAGTGTTAGGTTGAATAATGTTGCAGATAGCGAATCACAAAGATGGAACAAAAACAATGAAACACTGGAAAAACGGCAAGCAAAGAACTAATATAATAATATCTTCACATTTTTTCCCTTATTTTTTTCTTGTGCCGCTATTACTTTCATTTGTTTATGTTTGTTCCTTTCTTGCTTCGTTAGGTCATTAATAGAGAGATTCCTAAGTTTCGATTTATTTTTCACAACTTTGTACTTGTCTTCTTCATTTACCGTTCCAATTAGACATGTTTTAGAGGAAAGATTTGCGGTGCTTTTGATTTTGATGTCCACTTTTAAGTTTTTTGAAATAAAATTTTCTAATGTGGTTTTTATTGTCTCATTGTTAATTTTATCGACATCCAGTCCACTCATCACAACATTATTTTTCTTTTTATCTTTTTCCAACCACTCCATATTTTTCTTCAAGTCATTAAGATCTTGTTTTATCTTCATAATCTCCTGTTTGATTATATTATTTTCTTCCCGTATTAACTCATTTTCTTTTTTTATTGACATTATTTCATCACTAAACTTTTTTTGTTCTATTCTTAGTTGCTGCAGCTCATTTTTTATTAACGTTTGGTCTTGTTTCATGTCTTTCATCATCGAAATCAATGTGTCCAGTTTATCTTCTTCCATTCTTTGTTGTTTTGTAGGGGTTCTGAGTATTTTTCTACTTTTCTCAACGCGTCCTACAAGGTTTTCCTCTGCAGATCTTTTCTTACTTTCATCTGCCACATAATCGTCGCTGTCTGTGTACATTTTATTCCAAACTCCTTACACTAATATTTTATTTATTATTGCGAATATAATTAAATACTGCCATGTCCTTATTAACCTTCCAGGACTCGCGCCAAGTCTCACAGACCCAACGAATTTACTTCTACGTGTCATATGGTGGTGGGGCAACGCTCGATACTGGGATGCTCAGTAGCTTTCCATGTCCAGTCGATATTTAACCTCGTGACGCGTTATATGAAAAAAGTCTTATTTGTGAGTGGTAATTGTCGATTAAGGTCTGTTAGACCCGGCGCGAGTAGTCGTGTTACTGTTGAATTTATGTCGCCGACTATAAAGGACCTATTTTAAAGGTAATATTTTTAATTAATTAATGATCACATTCTATAATGCAACTAAAGGTGGAGTGAATACTGTGGACAAAATTTGTGCCACATATAATGTAGCAAGAAACACGCAACGTTGGCCTATGGTAATTTTTTTCCATACAATGAATATCGCTGGTAACAATTGTCAAAGAATTTATGCTGCGAATAATAAAAAGTATTCCTGTGTAAGAAGAAAATTTCTAAAAGAACTGGCAAATATGCTAACAGAAGATCATCAAAGACGCAGAGCTCAACTGACAAATTTTCCAAGAGAAGTGAGAGATCGCAGACAGGAAGCAGCTGGAATACTAAATTTAAATCAAGAACAACCTTGTTTTCCCCCTGGCACTAGAAAGAGATGCTATTTTTGCAAAAAAGATAGTAAAACCAAATATTCTTGCCAAATGTGTAGAAAATTTGTTTGTCTGACTCATACTCAAATTTTGTGCCAAGGATGTGTCAGAAATTAAAGAAATAATAATATGTTATAAACAAGTATTCTGTTTCGTAAGAGTATAAGTATAATTTGTTTTGTATTTTTTTTTATTAAAAGTTTATGTAGTTTCAATAAAATGAATTACTTTTGTGTTGTACATATTTTCTTATATTTAAAATGCCATTTCCCTTTTTTATATAAAAGAGGTTAAGCTAATACAAAAAAGTCTGCTGGACCCGGCGCGAGTACTCATGTAACAAAATAAAGCACGAGTCCTGGAAGGTTAACTTGTCCCCGCAAAAAGACTGACCCCAGTCCACCCATCGGAAGTCAATCTCTTATCAGCAATACTAGTTTTTTGAGAGCCGCTTATTGAGTTCTGATATATCAATTTCTTGTTATTAATCTTATTTTATTGTTTTTCAAATAATTATGCTCTTACCCAACTCATATTTACGGTATTTTTCACTATAAAACTTGTTTTTATAATTATTGTTTATTCATTTCTGTAAATAAAGCACTTAATTGCAGATCGATACAACACACAACTAATCACTTACTCGCCAGAATCGGACCCGAATACGACATATTCTACACTCACACTTCAGACCAAATTAATTAATAACTGATTTAAAATTATGCAAAATTGCATTTTGTTTCAGTTGCGGATCCATTTGTTTTCCGATGTCGACAAATATGTTGTTCGCGTTTTTAACAACGATACATATACAGAAATGCCTTTTCGCATTAATAATGTGTCGGTGAACGAATATTCACCCAATTGTAACGGATACTCTTTAGTAGCTTACGGTTGGGCCGAAACTACGGGAACTTTCAACTACAAGCTCATGTATGCTTGCGAACAAGAATACATACAAGAGTTACTCCACTTCCCGAACATGGAGCCTAGGAAGTTGGAAATTACCGATTACTATATACCGAATCTTAATAAAAATATCCAAAGGTGAGTTTTCTCTAGTAGTTATTTGCTCATAACGGAATAAGTCTTTTACTGAAAGCTCGGAGAGGATTTTTTTGAGAATCAAGGAAATGTGTTCTCTTATTACATACTACAGATCACCTGGTACACACCACGAATTATAAACACACGCGCACTATAAACGTAAATAAATATTATTTTGTGTATCTAAAAGTAAATTGCACAGATGTCAACTCAATGATAGGTTTATTTTTGAATGACAGTTATTATTTACAATAAATGAAATGAAGTTGCATGAAAAACAATAGAACTTAAAAGAAGGTTAATTGGAATATACTACATTTTCTCCCTCCTTTACAAAGATTTCTTGAATTATCAAAGTGGAGAGTAAATAGTTCGTCATTTGCGTATCCGAGATGATCGTCGAATCCGCGGTGTGTTTGGAATGAAAAATGACTGTTATCGAGGAAAACGTTGATCATGATTTTGGAACGGAAATTTTTCTTGAAAACATGCAGAGGTAGATGGATTTTGGAATGAATCATTTACAATAGGTGAAAAAGATGTGTGAGACGTTGAGGATCCCAATAAACACACCTACGTAAAAAAACGTTTTAATGGTAATTCAACGTTACTCGTTGAATTTTCAACGTTGACAAATTGGTTGAAACGTTATATTCCAAACGTTTTTTAAATTTGAAAACAACGACTTAGCTTAACCCACATGTATTTTCGAAAACGGTTTTTATGGCCGTTATTTTAACGTAGTATTTTTTAACTTTATTTATACCATTTCGCGGTATATAGAAATGTTTTTAACACGTTGTATATAAAACGATTTTTTAAATTTGAAAATAACGACTCAATTGAACTCAAATGTATTTACAAAAATGCTTTTTATGTCCGTTATTTTAACGTAGTATTTTCAACATTATTTATACTATTTTGCGTGATAAAGACGGTTATACCGTAATGTTTTTAACATGTTATATATACAACGCTTTTTTAAATCTGAAAACAACGACTTAATAATAATAATAATAATAATAATAATAATAATCTTTATTCAGCTCATGTTATACATATATATACATAAATCTCTTGTTGTACAATATTATATATGGAACATCAATGTAATACGTATGCGACATGGTAGCCTATTTATGACCTCACGGTTGCGCATAGGCTGCTGAATTGCTTACTTTTACTAAAAATGATTTAATATATAATGTACTAAATTAAATTGATTCTCCAAAAGTACACAAACCAAAATTTCACTTAATTTATAAACAATAGTAGGATAACAAATATATACACATACATACACACATATTATGTTATTATGTTTGCATGTTTTTTTCACGTTTCTTTCTAAATAAACAATTATAGGTATACATACACACACTCACACATATACATATAGCAATGAATCCATTGAATTCCTTACTTCTAAATTTAATAATTTTATCACATTTTACCGAAAGCTCCTCACACATTATTCAATCAATGCTCTCAAAGCTTTCCTGTCACCATTTACAATATATTTTTTCATTAATATTTTAATTAATTGAGGGGAGTTTACGGAATACAAATAAATCTTATACATTTCCGGAAGGTGATTAAATATTTTTCCACTTAGGTACAAATAATATCTTTGTGATACTGATTTACTTACAAAGTGAGTATATACTGTGCCTGTTTCTTTACCTCTTGTTTGATAGTTATATGTCTTTTTTGTAATATATCTTTATGTTTGTAAGTGTACATTAAAATTGCATAAACATATAATTGTCTGACATCCATAATATTGGTTTCATCATACAATAAATCCGTTGGATACCTAATTTTTTTATTGAATATTATTTTCAGTAATCTCTTTTGAAAAATTTCCAGTTTATTTAAATGCTTCTTTGTGGTAGCCCCCCAGCAGATGATGGAGTATTGAATTCTGGTTTGAACAAGTGTGTAGTAAATAGTTCTAAGGTGAATAACGCTCAATGTTTTTTTGAGAAATTTAAATTTAAAAAGCAACATTCTTAAGGTGTAGGTTAAATTATCTATATGCTTATCCCACCGTAAGTGAGAGTCGAGAGTAACACCCAAGTATTTTATATAACTTTGTCTTTGAAGAGTAATTTCCTGATCGTTATAAGTGACATTGAGTTCATTAAAATCTGGTAATCTGTTAATATAGCTGTCAAAAGTCAAAAAAAATGATTTATTATAATTTATAGTAAGTTTTTTATGATTACACCAATCTATAATTTTTTTTAAGTCATTTTCTGTTTCATACTTTAGTTCTTCCCAAGTATCTGCTTCATAGAAAACAGCCGTGTCATCAGCAAAACTCACAATTTGGCCAGTAGTCGGTTGAACTCATATGGATTTACAGAAACGCTTTCTAATTCCGTTATTTTAACGTTATATTTTCAACATTATTTTTACTATTTTCCGTGATATACAATGTTATCCAGTAAATGTTTATAATATGTTGTTTTCACAATGCTTTTTAAAATTTGAAAACGACTCGATTGAACTCATATGCATTAACAAAAACGCTTTTTATGCCCGTTATTTCAACGTAGCATTTTTAACATTATTCATACGATTTAGCGTGATATAAATAGTTAAAAAGCAATGTTTCTACCACGTTGTACATACAACGCTTTTTCAAATTTGAAAACAACGAATTAATTGAACTCATATGCATTTACAAAAACGCTTTTAATTCCCGTTATTTTAACGTAGTATTTTTAACATTATTCATACTATTTCGCGTGATATAAACGCTTATACAGTAATGTTTTTTAGCACGTTGTATATACAACGCTTTTTTAAATTTGAAAACAAGGACTTAATTGGACTCATATGCATTTACCAGAACGCTTTCTAATCCCGTTATTTTAACCTAATATTTTCAAACATTATTTAAACTATTTTCCGTGATATACAATGTCATCCAGTAAATGTTTATAATATGTTGTTTTCACAATGCTTTTTCAAATTTGAAAACAACAACTCGATTGAACTCATATGCATTTACAAAAACGCTTTTTATGCTCGTTATTTTTAACATTATTCATACTATTTCGCGTGATATAAATAGTTATACAGCAATGTTTTTACCACATTGTATATACAACGCTTTTTCAAATTTGAGAACAACGAATTAATTGAACTCATGTGCATTTACAAAAAGGCTTTTAATGCCCGTTATTTTAACGTAGTATTTTCAACATTATTTATACTATTTCGCGTGATAAGAGTTGGTAGTAATCCTATTAAAGTCGCCGTGGAGTTCCGGCTCCCGCTCATCGATGTCGCTGTACGAATAGACTAGCTCCTTTTAATCGTAAGCGTAGCTCATCAGTATAAGGGATCCATCGAGGACCGAAGACGGTAACAAATAAAGAATACATAAATGCTTTATTTCTTGTATAATAAATATTATTTGTTATTTTATTAATATGAATAAAGTTTTATTTATCAAATATTACTTGTTTACAAACGCTAACATACGATTCCAGTTTTTGTCAAATATGCCCCCCTCCCCTACTTTTAATTTCGAATGTGAATATAACGTTACGAACATGATGGTTTAAACCGATTAAATGTAACGCTTAAATCACGTTAAAAGTAAGTGCTGAATATCATTATACAAAAATGTTTATAAATTGCATTATGAAAACGTTTCTATTACATTACAAAAACAATGGGTAAATTACATTGAAAGGGTAACGTTTAAGTGACGTTAGTAAGGTGGGTGCTGAATTTCGTTTCAAAAGACCGTCGATATGTAGCATAAGAACGTTCATATTACGTTACAATCGCAATGGGTACATCACATAAAATAGGTAACGTTTAAATTACGTTAAAAGTATGTGCTAAATATCATTATACAAAAATGTTTATAAACTGCATTATAAAAACATTTATATTACGTTATAAAAGTACTGGGTGAATCACATTGAAAAGGTAACGTTCAAGTGACGTTAGTAAGATGTGTGCTAAATTTCGTTTCAGAAGACTGTTTTATAAACGTTTATATTGCGTTCAAAAGCAACCGGTAAATCACATTAAAACGGTAACGTTTGAATGACGTTACGAAAATCACGTTGTATTTGACGTTGGAAAAATCGTTATATGTTACGTAAAAACGAGCGACATTACTCCGGTAATATAACCAGTTGCCTAAAAACCATTTATAAACGTTAGGTTACATGTTAAATATTTTACGCTTTTAAAACGTTTGTGTGTTTATTGGGATTGAACTTCTGATGTAGACGTAGACTTCTCAACACTTGAAGTTGGTAAAGATTTTGAAATTACAGATTCTTGAGTTAACGTAGCTTGTATAGTCGGTGATTCTTTAAGCAACACATTTTGAGAAGTCAAAGGAGCATTAGACGAAGGTGTAATTACTTCAGTATAAATTTCTTGTTGTGCACTCATAGATCTTGGAGTTACGTTGATTTTGTAAAATCGAGTACGACGTCGTGTGTTTGTGGTGGGAAACGTTGTCAAATTAGCACCAATTTTATCTTCAAAAAATGTTACTCTTTTTGGTTTCTTTCTTGTTTCTTTCTTGTTTCTTTCTTGTTTCTTTCTTGTTTCTTCCCCTTCTTCTGATTTCTTTGTAACAGCATGAATTTGATCGACGTGACGTTTATACTTTTTATCCATGTAACTGATTTCATAATGTAGATCTCCTAGACAAGAATTAATTTGTCATGGAATTCATTTATCTAATTTTGGATTACCGGAAAGAAAATATACATGTTCATGTGATTCAAATTCTCGGTACGTATTTATAAAATCAGCTTGATATTTCTCAGAAATCTTCCCGTTGATAGGTTCGGGTCGAACAAGGTCTAATCGTGTGCGAATGTTTCGTTTCAAAAATAATAAAGCAGGTGGTTGTCCAGTAGTTGAATGAGGAGATTTTCTATATTGTCTCAAGAACTCATTCAAGTTTCGTTGTAAAGAACCTTGGGTCGTATCCATTTTAAGTAAGGCTCTTTTTGTTTTACCTACCCATTTTTCTGCTCGACCGTTTGTCGACGGGTGATAAGGAGCAGTAAGTTTGTGATATTTCACTCCACTAATCATGAGAAATGTTTCAATCTCACCTGAAACAAATTGACGGCCATTATCTGAAACAATAATGCTAGGTACACTATAAGTAGCGAATAACTGATCGAGAATATCGATTGTAGCAGTGCTAGTACTGGAACTTGTGGCCTTAACTTCAAGCCATTTACTATAAGCATCAGTGATAACTAGAAGCATCTTGCCATCTACTGGTCCAGCGTAGTCTATATAGATACGTTCCCATGGGCCTTTAGGATATTCCCAATGATGTGTGTTGACTTTAGGAGGAGCATGAGCATGTTTGGCACACTCAGCACAAGATTTAGCAATAAGTTCAATATCTGCATCGATTTCTGGCCAGTAAACAAATGATCGTGCCAAACCTTTCATTTTGACAATGCCCAAATGCGCCGAATGAATGTCGTTTAAAATTGCTTGACGAAGAGACGATGGAATCACAACTCGATGTTAAAAAATCTAGCAATTTGAAGATAGACTATAAGAAGGCTCAGGCGCTTTGTATCCATGACGAGATAGATCTTGACCAGCTTCGAGTATTTGAACAATTTTACCTAGGTTAGAATCTTTACGAGTTTCGTTCGCAATCTGCTCTGCTCGTACAAGAAACTGATTGATTTGGTTGATAATAAATGTGTCAAAAGAATCAAGTTCTGTAATTTCTTCAATAGCGTCAACCGAAGGAAGTGGAGCACGTGAACAATAATCTGCATTGGCATTAGCTTTAGTTGGCTTGAACTGAATATCGTAGTTGAAATGAGCTAAGTAATCAGCATTAACCATTCGACTGATACACAGAATAGGAAGTGTTTTTCATGATGAAATATCTGTGTCAATGGCCTGTGATCTGTAAACAGCGTAAAATGACGAGCGTATAAATAATTGAAAATTCTTTGACAAGCCCAAACACTAGCTAAAGCTTCCTTGTCGATTTGGGGATAGCGTTGTTTAGTATCAGTTAATGTACGGCTCGCATAAGCAATTGGTCTTTCGATTCCGTTGCTAAGTTTATGTGATAAAACAGCTCCGAGTCCTATTTTGCTTGCATCAGTGACGAGTATGAGAGGTAAGGATGGGTCGTATGACATCAAAACTTGAGGTGAAATGAGAATATTTTTAAGCTCTTCGTATGCTTTATCAGCTGTTGACGACCATTGGAAAGATGATGTAAGAAGCATGTCCCGAAGTGGTCGCGCTTTTGTAGCTAAGTCAGGAATGAATGAATTGTAGTACGTAGCTTTACCAATAAACAATTCTAATTCTTGAGGTGTGGAAGATTTAGGTACATCTCGTATTGCCTTGATGTGAGAATCCGATTTATGAATGCCTTGTGTATCTAGTTTATGACCCAAAAACTTGTAGCGAAAACACATTTACGTCGATTGAGACGAACACCATTTTCAAGAAGACGGATCAAACATGTTTCCAGAATATTCAATTCTTCGAGAAACTTCCAGCTCAAACAATGATGTCGTCGAAAAAATTTTCAACGTTTTTTAGACCTTGCAAGATTTCTTTTAATCGACGTTGCCAAACTGCAGGAACGTTAGCTTCGCCGTAAACAGCTCGTGTAGGACGAGTTAAAGCATGGCTGTACTCGTTGTCAGTAGGAAGATGCGTATAAGCATCTGTAATATCAAGATGTGCGTAAATTTTGGCTTCTTTTACTTTGTTGAAAATGTCACTAGGTTTTAAAATAGGGCAATCATCTATTATTATACATGGACACAACGTAGGTTTATAATTTCCAGTTATACGAATATCACCATTTTCTTAATAACGACGTGTGTAGGTGAATCCCACTCAGAAAAATCAACTTTTTCGTAAAATCCAGACGCAAGTTTAGCGTCAACTTCTTTAGAATATTTGTCGCGTAATGCATATACTATATCATGAGCACGAGCAAAAACAGAAGAAGTTCCAGGTTTATAATGTACCTTAACTGGAGGTCCAGTAAGTTTTCCAGCTGTTTCACTGAAAACCTAAGTGTATCTTGTCAAAAGTTGATCCAGCTGTGCTTGTTGATCACGAGTTAATGAAGGTGGAAGAGTAAATAACGCATTAACCTTGATTGGAGAAAAGAGTTCAGTCCAATCAATTTCGTGACTGAATTTTGCGATCCAATCACGGCCAACCAAATAAGGATCCGTAAGAGCCTTGAATAACGTAGACCGGAAGTTGTCAAGATGTAGAACCAAATGAGACATTAACAAAGCAAGTACCGATGCAGTTAAGGTGATGTTGCGAATAACTTATGAATTTCTTAGACGTGGGTGCAATTAAAAATTAGGTTTGAGGTTACGTAGTGTGTTGCTACCAATGGAACCATATGGTGCGCCAGAATCTAATTCCATATTTAATTTATGGCCTTCAATGAGTATTTTCTTACCAGAAGAATCAATAACGTGGATTTCTTCGACTGCGTTGAAACATTTCAATGTGTCAATTTGCTGTGCAGGTTCTTCAGAACTGTGTATATGAGAAGTAGAAAGCGAAGATGAAGCTCTGCAAACTTTTGCTATGTGCCCACGTTTTTTGCACTTATGGCACTCATAAGTACGAAATGGACACTCACTGCGGTTGTTGCGTTCTTCGCATCCAAAACAAGCGTACTGACCTTGTTTTTCACCATGATCTTGCTTCCGAGAAGCATTGTGCGATGTATGTGAAGCATTCCGTTTATGTTTGAGTTGCGTCGTTGAATAAGATAGTGCATGTATCTTATCAGAAGTAGAGGTAACCCCATCCGCTGTTTGACGAGTGTACCCCAATGTATGTGCTATTTCGTAAGCGTCCTTGAATGTAATAGGTTTCTTGGCGATAACTTCGTCGCGCATATCACGATCGGTGAGACCATGTAGGAGCTGCTCAATCAACATCCTCTCGAGGAATGTACCGTATTCGCAGAACGTAGCTTTAATCGTAGTGAGAAATTAGCAATGGGTTCATTCTGTAGCTGTACAATTTGTCGGAACTTAGCACTTTCTGCATATTTATTTTTCTCGACGTCGAAATGTACAATTAAAACAGTGCGAATTTGTTGATACGTACAATTTTCCGGTATATAAGGAGCAACAAGAATTTTCAGAGCATTATTAAGTTCTGCTCCCATATATACTCGAGCGAAATTACCGTATTCTTCTTCCGAAATTTTACTCAGTTGTAATGCCCACTCGAATCTCTTGAAATAATCGTCGACTGTTGTTCTGTCGGACGAACGATATTCTTGATAATTGAACGGAGGAGCTTTGGGTTGAGCTTGAGAAGTAGATTCAGGTGTGGCTTGGTATGTAACAAAAGTAGTAACTTGTGGAATGGCAATCCTCAGAGCATCCGCCAACGCTTTCGTCACAGCGGCAGTCAATATAGTAGAAGGTTCCTCTCCGTCCGACATGGTTATGTTGATTTATAATGAAAGTATGCACTTTTCACTATTCCTCTCTGCGTGTTATTGTAGTAGAATATAGGAAATCAAGTGATTGGCGTATTTTCGAAACCACTTCTGACACCAATTTTTTGTGTATGTAAAAGTAAATTGCACAGATGTCAACTCAATGATAAGTTTATTTTTGAATGACAATCAATGATATGAAGTTACATGAAAAACAATAGAACTTAAAAGAACGTTAATTGGAATATACTACATATTATGTTAAAGATTTCACGGACTCGCCAAGATAAAAATCTGTTTTGATCGGCTCACTGTTCACTGTTGACAAATTTCAGTGTTGTAAGTTTATATCCCGAATAAAAGAAATGAATATTCAGATTCTACGCAAAAAATTATCCAAAAAAAACTATCAAAAATATTCAAAATTCAATTTCTTTATAGATATAACCTGAGCGTCAAATCAGATATTCCCGTGTTCACTATATATCTGCAAACTAGCTATCCTAAAGTGAACATCAAGATGCGAGTGTATCCACAAGCGAATCCCACAAATATTATAATGGAAACAACCGGAGTAGGATCAGTAATCATTCCGTGTCTAGTTTTACACGATTTAGAGAAAATTAACTATACGGATCACCATAAATTTTCGAAAATTGATTCTCGAAAGTCAGTAGAGTCAGGGTCGATCAAAAAAACGCTAAAGAGGAGTAAGTATGAAATTTTTTGTCTACTGCTGCTATATTTCACGATATTATATTTCGTTTCACGTTGTATTTGTTTTGGGGGTAGGGTGGACTGTCCAACAGTGAGCCATGTCCCACAGTGGACCTGTCAAGTACAATGCGCGATTGCCTACATTAGAAACAAAACGATCGGTGTGTTTGAAGCGTCTCTCCCTGCACTACCAATCATCTGATCAGTGCCTCTCGAACATTCAACTGAGTAGGTTGTATAGCAGATTTAGGGATTTTAGACCAGGGTAGAAGCCTTTAAAAATAATAAAAAGTGAAAAAAAATAATTGTAGGATGAAACTCATTAGAAAAGGAGGGGAATATTATAAAAATGAAAGGAAAAATAATTTACGGGCGATCTGAGGTCGGGAAGGGGAGGGGGGTGAGTTTTTAAGGGTAAAAAACGGTTTTTCTCGATTTCCGGCAAAACTAAAAGTCCTATCCAAAAAAGTCAAAGGCAAAGTTGTAGGTATTAAAAAGATCTAAAACTTTTGTATTCACACTTTTTTCACGTAACCTCAAAATTTATGTGAAAAATTCAAAAAACCAATTTTTTGGTTTTTTCTTTTTTCTTTTACAAAAATCTTTTTTTAACGAAATTTGGTGAAAACTTACCTTTTGATGTCCCAAATACGCTGTAATTTATTTCATTAAAAATATTTATTTTGTTACCTTATTTTGAATTAATATCGAAAAAACACCCTAATTTTCAATCGAAAACTCACCCGTCAAAATATCAGCTTTTTCAAAAAAGTTGGTGTATGTTTTCTGTTCGTTGAAATCTCTACTTTCCGATGGTGAAAAAAAATATATGTTACTATAGTAAATCCTCTCAGAAAATGCAAAAAATCGAAAAAAACTCGAATTCGAATTTTTTTTAATTATTATAAAAAATTTTGAGCTATTTATTAAAATTAACACTTTAATTACTCGAAAAACGTTAGATCACATGTTACATTGAGTAAAAAAAAAATTCCAAATGAAAATATACTACTATAATTAACAAACAATCTTCCGTTAAGGTGAACGGAGATATTATAGCTATCGATCCATTATTGTTGTTTCAAAGAATATCGTTAACTATTGACAGTAAAAAAGATATGGAAACTTATTTACAATATGAGCTTGCACCTTTTCCATTGTCACTTTTTACAGAAAATGGCCTCAGGAAAAATGTTAATCTCAACTTTACGATTTATTTGTGAGTGCGAATGGAACAACGCTTTCTGACGGTGTAGTGCATGTCGTTGACGGTGGATTTTTACTGCACAAAGTAATTTGGCAAAAAAATGAAACGGTAGAAGAGATAATGAATAAATATTTGCGCTATTTAGAAAATATTACGCAGTAAGCAGCTATATTGTCTTTGATGGGTATCCCGAAATTAAAAAATCAGTTAGTGTCACAACAGTACCAGCAGCTACTTCAACTAAAAGAGGAGAACGTAGTCGTAGAAAAACCTCAGACAATATTCCAGAGTTTGATTATAAAAATCATACAAAAATACCTTTTTTGCAAGAAAAATTTTTATCTAACGAGAAAAATAAGGATAAAATAATAAAAACTTTGATGAAAAGATTAGTCACGAGGATTTTTCTGCAACCAAGTAGAAGAAGATGCTGATGCTGACATAATTGAAACAGCGATAAAAGTTGCAATGAGTACTAATAAAACTGTAATTGTTGTGGGCCAAGATATTGATCTTTTGGTCCTTTTGACTCAGTTAAATTCATATAATCATGAAATTTATTTTCTCAAACCAGGTTCTGGAAATGTAAAAGACCTATTTTTCACGTCTAATAGTTTCAAACCTGAATCATTAAGAAACATTGTTGCATTTCTGCATTGTTTTTCTGGTTGCGATAAAACATCTGGATTTGCCGCAAAAGAAAAGAAAAGTATCGTCAATTCATTATTAGACGTTAAAAATTTGTCAAATTTGGCCAATGTTTTTTATTAGAAAGATGCGAGTGAAGAAGAAATAAAAAAAAATGGATTACAACTAATCAAATCTATTTATAAATGTAAAAAGGAAAAAATTACACTGAATCAATTAAGGTTTCAAAAATATCAATTGGCAAAAATTAAATCATCTTTCGTTTTGGCAAACCTCCCACCCACAGAAGGAGCAGCAGAACAACATTGTTACAGGGCATATTATCAGCTTCAAATTTGGTTGGGTAACCAACTAACAGCAACAGATTGGGGCTGGAAGCAATATCAACGTGGAATTATGCCCAAATTTACACAAAAGGAATTAATTCCGGAAATATTGCTCAAAACTGTTTGCTGCAGCTGTGAAACTGGATGTAACAGTTTAAAATGTGGTTGCCGAAAACATGGTTTAAAATGCACAAATTTATGTTCAAACTGTCATGGTTCTGAAAATTGCTCCAATATTGAAAAAGAAACCTACAAGGAAGTTAATGATTCAGAAGAAATTGTGGATGAAGAACCAACGCAGTCTGGAAATAATGTTGGAGAGGAAGAAGGTGATAGTCATGAAGATTTCGAAGACCTACTAGAATCGGAGATGTTTGACGAATCTAACGATGAAGAAATGCCATCAAAAAGACAGAAACTAATGGATGTGATTATAATTGAATATAAGGTATTTATGAATGATAAGATTAATGTGTTTAAAAATATTGTAATGAATAACGTAATCAGAATAAAGTATCTACATTTATTTGTACGATTTACATTTATATTTATATCTAATGAGATTTTCTATGACATAAATGTAATTAGTATTAGATAAGTCAACTTTTTAATTGAAACAAATTGCAGCATCACATTTTTTAGATGAAATTATTTATAATAATTAAAAAAAAATTTGAATTCGAGTTTTTTCGATTTCTTGCATTTTCTGAGAAGATTTACCATAGTAACATATATTTTTTTTTCACCATCGAAAAGTAGAGATTATAACGAACAGAAAGCATACCAACTTTTTTAAAAAAGCTTATATTTTGACGGGTGAGTTTTCGATTGAAAATTAGGGTGTTTTTTCGATATTAATTCAAAATAAGGTGAAAAAATAAATATTTTCAATCAAATAAATTACAGCGTATTTGGGACATAAAAAGGTAAGTTTCCACCAGATTTCGTTGAAAAAAAACTTTGTGAAAGAAAAAAATTAAAAACCAAAAAATTGGTTTTTTGAATTTTTCACATAAATTTTGAGGTTATGTGAAAAAAGTGTGGACACAAAAGTTTCAGATCTTTTTATTACCTACAACTTTGCCATTTGACTTTTTTCGATAGGACTTTTAGTTTTGCTGAAAATAGAGAAAAACCGTTTTTTACCCTTAAAAACTCACCCCCATCCCCTTCCCGACTTCAGATCGCCCGTAAATTATTTTTCCTTTCATTTTTCTAATATTCCCCTCCTTTTTTAATGGGTTTCATCCTACTATTAATTTTTTTTTTGGTTTAAAAATTATCGACCCTGGTCTATTTAGCCAGGTACGTAAAATAAAAAATTCTCTCCATATTTTTGTTCCAGTAAGATAACTACACTTTGTAATCGTGAAATTAAGATTTCATTGTGATTAATGATCTATGTAGGATATTAATCGATATCAAATGCCTGATTAAACAAATGATTAATTAAACAATTTCTGTGAGGATTGAATACTTTCATCTTAACTATTCCCATATGGGCATCGTGAATCTCTTGTAAAATAGATTCCCTAAAAATAGTAAGTACAACAAATTTATAACCCCAAAGTATACGATTTTGTTCAACTGATCAATCGTTCTTTTCATGAAATAATTGGAGGATATCTTCATGGGAACATTCAGAAGGCAAAACTTTAATTCACGTAAAAGAGAATTTTACTTGAAATAGGATCCTTCTCAGTTTACTTTACTATTTCCGTAAAATCCAAAGGAAGATTCTATACTGAAATTTTAACAATAACAATATTTGTCCTATTTTATTCGGAGCGTCACTATTAGCTTTAACTAAAAAAGTAGGAGGTATCAGACCAATTGCTATTGGTACAGTTTACCGTCGTTTAGTAGCGAAAATAATTTGTTCAAACATACATTAGAGACAAATTATGATATTTACTTCGTCCATTACAATTTGGTTCCGAATCGAAAGGTGGTTGTGAAGCAGTTGCACATGCAGCAAGACGTTTCGTCTCTAATCATCCAGACGTTAATAATAAAGTTTTTATGAAAATTGGTTTTAAAAATGCTTTCAATGCAATTCATCGCGATCATTTATTAAAACTTGTAGCAGATATTCTACCTGAAATTTTTCCAATAGTGTTTTAACTGAAACTCACGGTTTCTAGTTAATTCCACAATATAATAAAAGTTATTGAAAATTCTAAAAATTGACAATTTTTTCGATAAATCAATATCATCGTCAGAATGACAGAAGTTACATTTCATTTGATGCCTACCTGATGTTAGTTATTTTTGGCTAGACCAAGAAGTGACCTAACTTGTGATTGACTTTATAAAAGAATATAAGAAAAGAGCAGAAGATGTGATACTACAAATATTGAAGCTTAGATATTATTAGCCCTATGGTGATATCCTGGATATCATTTTTCCAATTAAGATCAGTATAAATGTGCAATGATATAGAAAACCAGGAAAACTGTATCTGCTTATCTTTATTATATTGTGGAATTAACTAGAAACCGTGAGTTTCATTTGAAACACTATTATCAGCAGATTCCACGAAGTAAGGGTCGAGACAGTTGATTTCATTAAAAAATCTTCGAGAGAAGATTTGACCCGACTATACCAGAAGTTACTACAAAATATCAAAAACATTTGGTTTAACCAAGAATGCCTTAGGAAAAAGGTAATACCAAATTATGTGAATATAAAATGTCACACTAAAACACAACAAGCACAAAAAGCTATAAAATGTGCTCAACGAGTTTGGATAAAAGCAGAATGTGAGAAATGGTTCAAAGTTAGAGACTCCTTAGACAACTACATAAAAGTTGTACATTCAGAACTCACATTCCAATTACATCCAGTAGAATTTGACTGTTTGGATGACAAAATTAGAGAAAGTGTCAGCACGATGAAGCATAAGAAATTTAAGATACAAGAAAAGAAGCTACAGAATCTTGAACACACACAACATAAAATTCAATACTCAAAACATCATGAAACTGTAAGTACCTACATACCAACACACTTTGCACCACGATTTGAAATCCTTTGAGACACTAATTTCACAGATAGTGAAATAGAATTTTTAAATAAAGGTTTAAAGTACAGCATACCACCAAAATTTACGAATAATATTAAACAAATTATAGCTACAGAGTCAGAAATAGCTTTAAAATCTAATTCATATAATTTTCTTTATGAGAAATTGAAAATTGTCAATTTAATCAAAAATATTGTCGTTGCGGAGCTGATGTTGATGAATATGGTAGACTAGGCCTAAGCTGCAAATTAAATGCCGGCCGTTTTTCACGTGATTCTGCAGTAAATGACCTAATCAAACGAGGACTGTCATCTGCAAAGATTCCCTGTTCGTTGAAACCGTTAGGTACTTGCCGCGACGACGGTAAACGTCCAGATGGTATGACCCTCATTCCATGGCAACGCGGCAGACCAGTTATACGGGATTCCACTTGCATTTACACTTGGGCTCCATCCCATGTCCGATCCGCAGGCACTGCAGCTTTACAAGGCGAAACGTTTAAAATCAATAAATAAAAAAATTTGGAGAACATTTACATTTTTATTCCTGTAGCAATTGAAACCTCTGGTGTTTTCGGTCATGAAGCTTTAAAATTCATTAAAGAAATCGGTAAAAAAATATCAGTAGAAACCAATGATTCAAGAGCAACTTTGTTCTCTATACAACAAATAAGTATTGCAATTCAAAGAGGAAACGCTTCATTTTTTCTCGGTACGTTTCCCCGTTCTAAGCTTCTAGAAGAACTTTTTATGAAACCTAATCATAAGAAACCTAATTATTCTACCATTTTCAAATTTTCTCACATTACCGACTCTAAAACATGTGACCTTCCCTTTTTCCGAAATTCCTATTCAACATCTTCATTCTCTTCTTCAGAATGTGTGCCTTCTGATAATACATGCGTTCACAATTTTATAAATCGTGCCTCCAACAAGCTTTTGGGCCTCAGTGTACTAAAAAATATAGGTAAGCACTAGCCAGATGATGTCCAATCATACGAATAATGAAGAAGATGACTATGCTAGAGAATGATGCGATTCCTATACGCAATAAATTATCTTTAACCAAAACAAAATATAAAACTGGTTTACCCCCAATAAAGTCGAAGACATCAAATAAAAAGGTAAACGACCAAATGGAAGGCATTTATACTAACCGTGTGGCATACTCTAAGAATACTAATATAGACAATGTGTCTGATGAAGATGATAACGGAAATCACGCATCAGTAGCCGATTTGAGTAAAAAATTTGATGACTCTCCAGAACAGTAAAAAATGATACTAACTTTGCCAATAAGACGACTGAGGTTAGATCCAAAATATCTGATGTGACCAATCGAGTGAAACCCCTAAGTACAAAAGCAATATCAACCAGAGTTAAAAAATGTAGTAATAATGTTTCGGTGACCAAAAAAAATGACATTGCCTCCAACAAGTCTCAAAACCCCGATGTTTTGCAGTCAAATTCAAAATTGGAAGAGAATGAAGACGTAGAAAGAAATAATGGGTCAGAAGTCGATAGGGTCGTAGTAACTGAGGAATCAATAAACATCAATTCCCTTTCTAAAAATAATCCTAGAGTTAACAACTTCTCTTCATACATTTCATTTTCGATTAAAGATTTTCAGAAACGGGATGAAAGTAAACAAGAACAAAAGGACACGTCTAAAAATGATGTAGATAACAAGGAATATATTAACAAAGTGAATCAGACCAATGATCTATCGACATCAACCAAATTTTCCAAAACCGCAATATCTACATCCAATTCAATAGCAAACAACATCAATTCAAATTCCTCATCAAGCGGATTATTCGGGCAATGATAGTAGTTGCGAAAGAGCTCTTAACAATATCTTCATAATCAGATCCATAAAGGGTATTCCTCAAAAATCTTTGGGTCTCAAAGGCCTCAAAAATATTGGTAACACATGTTTCATGAATAGTATTATTCAATGCCTATCAAATACAAGGTGGCTATTAGAATATTTAAGAAAAGACACATGCATAAGAAATATTAACATAAAAAACATGAAAGGAGCACTAATAAAAGCATTTGCTGAAGTTATTCGAAATATTTGGTCTGAAAACAGTTCAAACAGAGGGGTTAATACAGTATCATTGAAAAGTCAGATTTAACGATTTACTTCAAGGTTCATGGGATACACTCAACATGATGCACAGGAGTTTATTCGTTACCTATTAGCAGGACTTCACGAAGATGTCAACAAGGTATATGAAAAACCAAAGCCCATCTTAACACAAATTATTGACAAACTTAGTGACATTGTGAAAGTAAAATAATCTTGGTTGAGATTTCCGAGAATGGATAACTTCAAGATGTGGATAACTTTGTCGGTCAATTAAAATTAACAATCAAGTGGACACACTGTTTGTTGAGACCCTGTTTTTCAGCTGCTTTTCAGGGAAAACCCAGTCGAAATACCGTAGGAGCGAGAAATATATACCGGGGATAAAGTTATTCGAAAATCACAACCTATGGATAATGCGGTGAACGCAAGGAGCCACACGAAGCACTCATCAAATTCAAGAATCGCCAGACCACCGACATTTTCTTTTTATTCTTGAATCTTGTTGTAAAATGGGCTTGATAAACTATTGCTAATAAAGAGATTTTAAAATGAAAAAATGAAATGAATGCACACACTGTGGTTACTGTTCAGTTACATACAATCCCTTTTGGGATTTATCCCTTTCGATACCCAAAAAAAAATAGGTCGATTACGACTTTCACAATGTTTAGAGTCGTTTACAAGAGAAGAAACACTCGACGGTGATGAGAAACCAACATGTTCAAAATGTAAGGAACGAAGACGATGCACTAAATCATTGTCAATTCATAAATTTCCGAAAATACTGGTTATTCACCTGAAGCGCTTTTCGCAATCAGAAAGATTTAGTGGAAAACTTAATGTAGCAATAGATTTTCCAATAGAAGGGCTTGATATGAGCCATTACGCGGCTGATAATGTGGCACCCTGTAGGAACAACCACTACGCTATATCAAATCACAGTGGAACCACTTACAATGGTCACTATACAGCATATTGCCGACATCCCTACACGGCACAATGGCACGAATATAACGATTCAAGGGTGCTATTAATATCGTGGAAATCTTTAGTCAGTTCCCTTCTATGAACAAGATGACACAAAGTCCACCTAAATTATTTTTTTTATTAGTCTTTAAATTGTATATTTTCATTGTGAACCAATGGGTTATTTGGTTTTTTCTGCAATATTTATTTATATATATTGTATTCTTATTAATGCATACATCAAATAATTTCAATATAGTGTTGTCAGAAAATGTAACTTAAATAAAATGAAATATTGTCAGCATTTGCATTCTAGTGTATATAGGGGTAATACACATATGCGATTTAGTGTCTTTTTCAGACTTATCTGCCAAATTACTTGTCTCAACTGTTAATTTGACTGGTATATTTGGATCAAAGTGTGCGAGTACTTTAGAAGAAATTGAATGTTTCTCACTTTATCAAGAAAATATTACATTTGTCTTCTCACGTCCACTGCTCATATTTTTTTAATATACTATAAAGGTGTTGTAATTCAGATGCATTTATAAGAAATTTGCAATAGAAATTTACCACACCAAGAAACGATTTTAATTCCGCAACAGTTGTTGGTATGGGTATATTTTTTATCGCTGCTACTCTTTCCGCTGTTGTTTAATTAAAATTTGTTGCAGCTACCAGTAACAGTAGTAAACTAGTCAGTCAACGTCAATCAAAAGGAAAACAGCGATCAAGCAAAGAGAGTGCCGTCAAAATACCTGCCTTTTTGGCTACAAAAAGAATAAAATCGTTACTTCAAGCAGATGCTGATCCAGAAAATTATGTCATAGATGTAACAATTCTTGACGATTCTTGGCCACTAACAGAAGAAGAGTGGAAGAACAGTGACGAAGAACGCGAAAGGAGACTGAATATTGGAGCTTTTGTGGAAACTTATTTATCAGAAGAGTAAGTATTGAGAAGAATCTACGTCTTATCTCGAAAGTTATATAATATATATATTGAAACTATCTAAAATTGGTAAGTCCAATTGAAAGCTAGGTAACTAAAAAAAGATATAGTTAATTTGGCTTTACATGTTTAACCTCTTGTCCATATCTTCCCTTCTTCATAATGTCGTTTAATCCACTTCAATACGACCAATAATAACAGAGACATATGCTACTGCCCTTATGACATCTTTGTACATCCTGTATATAAAAATGCTCTACTTATCACAATGGCGTTTGTTCGACTTCAATCCGATCAATATTAACAGAGATATATGCTAGTGCACTTATGGCATTGTGACGCGCTTTCCTGCCGCTTGCTTCTTCTTCACCTCTCACACAGGTTCTCAGCGACTGACGCGTCACTTTGGACACCCTCGATGCAAAGTTCTTTTGCAAAACAAATACTCGGATGCCAGATTATTTTACGTGGTTTACTCTACGACCCCTTGACCCTCGGCGCCAAGAGTTCCAGGTAGCCTCAGATGGAGGTTACGGAAAATTCCAGGGGTCTCGTTGAATTTAACACACCTACAAAACCTATAAACCTTAGACGGTGATACTACGGGATATTAAGAAAACACTGATCGTATTTATTGGTATATTACTTACTTAATATGTACACATACAGATTAATACTCAACAATTTCTGATCAAGCGGTACCGAATCAATTCAATATATCAACAGTAAGCAAAAGTGTTCAAGCCTTATGTTATTATGCACCATGCGAAATTTGCCGGTATTAAGGAATGTGAGCAATGACACAATAAAACAGGTGTAAGCAAGCAAATGCAATTTGTTAATAACAGCGGAAGCGGTATAAGCAGCTTTGTAAATTATGCGGTAAGCAGCAGTAAAACAATAATTACCTATTACGGTAGTCCACGGAATAAAACTATCTTCGCGGTAGGGATAGTCAATCGGAATAGATGGAAAAAAAATGTGGCCAGACCAGTTTATAACAAAAGAATTTAAACTAGATTAACAATCAATCAGTGGCATCGGCCTCGTACTCGATTGAGAATCTAATTTTTTATACAGAGGAATTGACACTTTAAATTCTATATTTTCGCGGTAGGGATAGTCAATCGGGATAGATGGGAAAATGTGACCAGACCAGTTTATAACAAAAGACACTAATGAATTTAAACTAGATTATCAATCAATCAGTGGCATCGGCCTCGTACTCGATTGAGAATCTAGTTTTTTATAGGGGAATTGACACTTTAAATTTTCAAATCAATTTAAATTAGATTACCAAGCAATCAGTGGCATCGGCCTCGTACTTGATTGAGAATCTAATTTTTTATACAGGGGAATTGACACTTTACATTTTATATTTTCGCGGTAGGGATAGTCAATCGGGATAGATGGGAAAATGTGACCAGACCAGTTTATAACAAAAGAAACTAATGAATTTAAACTAGATTATCAATCAATCAGTAGCATCGGCCTCGTACTCGATTGAGAATCTAGTTTTTTATAGGGGAATTGACACTTTAAATTTTCAAATCAATTTAAATTAGATTACCAAGCAATCAGTGGCATCGGCCTCGTACTTGATTGAGAATCTAATTTTTTATACAGGGGAATTGACACTTTACATTTTATATTTTCGCGGTAGGGATAGTCAATCGGGATAGATGGGAAAATGTGACCAGACCAGTTTATAACAAAAGAAACTAATGAATTTAAACTAGATTATCAATCAATCAGTAGCATCGGCCTCGTACTCGATTGAGAATCTAGTTTTTTATAGGGGAATTGACACTTTAAATTTTCAAATCAATTTAAATTAGATTACCAAGCAATCAGTGGCATCGGCCTCGTACTTGATTGAGAATCTAATTTTTTATACAGGGGAATTGACACTTTACATTTTATATTTTCGCGGTAGGGATAGTCAATCGGGATAGATGGGAAAATGTGACCAGACCAGTTTATAACAAAAGAAACTGAAGAATTCAAACTAGATTATCAATCAATCAGTGGCATCGGCCTCGTACTCGATTGTGAATCTAATTTTTTATAGGGGAATTGACACTTTATATTTTCAAATCAATTTAAATTAGATTACTAAGCAATCAGTGGCATCGGCCTCGTACTTGATTGAGAATCTAATTTTTTTATACAGGGGAATTGACACTTTAAATTTTATATTTTCGCGGTAGGGATAGTCAATCGGGATAGATGGGAAAATGTGACCAGACCAGTTTATAACAAAAGAAACTAAAGAATTTAAACTAGGTTATCAATCAATCAGTGGCATCGGCCTCGTACTCGATTGAGAATCTAATTTTTTATAGGGGAATTGATACTTTAAATTTTCAAATCAATTTAATTTAGATTACCAAGCAATCAGTGGCATCGGCCTCGTACTTGATTGAGAATCTAATTTTTTTATACAGGGAAATTGACACTTGAAATTTTCGAAATTACCGGTTAAAATTATTCTAAGATACTGGTCGGAGAATAGGACAGCGCGGTTTCCCAAATAATAGCAAAATAAAACTGTGTCTTAGAACGCAAATAAAATCTAATATGTATTTGGGTAATTTGAAACGGGACACTAGGTATAACAATCTGTATCGCAAAATTAAAATCAAAATGCTACTTCAATGCATTGAAGGCTCAGACCTGAATTCCAAATAAACAATATACAAAACGTGGTGATAAAAACTGTAAATAACTTTGGTTTTTATCGTTCCGAAAAAAAAATATACCGGCTTATCGGTCTTATCAAAATGCGGAATAATATTCTTAAATACGGAATTATTAGAACTATTCCTAAAATTAAAATCAAAATGATATTTGAATCAGACCCTAATTCCAGAGAAACAATATACAGAACGCGATAATAAAACTGTAAATAAGGTTGTTTTTATCGCTTCAGAAAAAAAAACTACCGGCTATCGGCTTTACCAAAATACGGAATTATATTTTTAATAACCAAACTGCTAAATTGTTTGTTGAAGTTAAATATAAAACTTTGAAACTGTCGTGTAACTTCTTCAGTATCTCAACTACTCTTGTTCTCGGGATAACCAGCTGTCTCCTCATCTCAGAACCATCATCGTTTTCAAGGACTCTTTTCAACAGCCCTTCTTCCAGGACAAGGGAGTCCCACTGAGCCCAATACGCCTTGAGTTTCGGTGACAACTTTGACACTTCTTGCCAGGCAGGTCGCCAATTTTCTTTCTTCCATTGCGAGATCATCTTCAGGTGAGGATCATTCTCCTGATCTTCTCTGATCCTGGTGGGTGACCATTCCTCATTGACTACAGTAGTTCTTGAAACTGCAGCTTCCCTAGATTCCACCTTGTTGCAGTGGGAGCAGTCTGTTGGGCACGGCCGTCTGGACAGGGAGTCGGCATTTCGGTGACTCACACCAGCTCGATGTTCGATGTTGAAATCATACTCTTGAAGTCGTTCAATCCATCTAACGATCTGGCCCTCGGTTTTCTTGAACTGCATCAACCACTTGAGTGCTGCATGATCAGTTCGAATTAAAAACTTCCTACCATAGAGATACTGGTAAAAGTGTTCCATGGACTTAACTACTGCCAAAAGTTCTCTTCTTGTGACGCAGTAGTTTCGTTCTGGTTTGGGGAGGACTTTACTGAAATATTCCAGCACTCTTTCTTGTCCTCCTTGGATCTGTGAGAGCACTCCACCAATTACTACGTTGCTTGCGTCAGTGTCAAGAATAAAGTCTTCCTCTGGTAATGGATATCCTAATATCGGCGCCGAGGTTAAATGCCTCTTCAAGGTTTCAAAAGCCGTTTGAAGGTTTCAAAAGCCATTTGACAGTCTTCGTCCCATTGGAAAGCTCTTGCTTCTTCCGTAAGTCGCGTTAGAGGCTTGGCAATATCTCCAAACTTCCTGATAAATCTTCTATAATACGTGCAAAGTCCAAGGAAACTCCTAATTTGATGTATGCCGGTTGGTTGCGGCCATTGCTGAATGGAAGCAATTTTCTCTGGATCCACCGCCCTTCTTTCATTGCTCACTATATGACCTAGATAGTTGGCACGGTTTTGGAACAACTGACATTCCTTCGAGTTTAACATGAGCTGGGCAGCTTGGAGTCGTTTGAATACGTATTCCAAATTCTTCAGGTGTTCGTCAAATGTCTTCCCGACGATGTCGTCCAAATAGACCAGGTATGTCTTCCAAGACAACCCTCTAAAGACATTTTCCATGAGTCTTTCAAATGTCGCAGGCGCATTACAGAGCCCGAATGGCATGACGTTGAATTGCCATAATCCAGATCCGGTGGTAAAAGCAGTCTTCTCTTTATCTTCTGGGTCCATTTCCACTTGCCAATAACCAGACTTCAGGTCAAGGTGGCAAACAGTTTGCTACCGGCCAAAGTGTCTAGCGTATCGTCAATTCGAGGCAGGGGATAGATGTCTTTCTTCGTCTCGTTGTTAAGCTGGCGATAATCCACGCAGAATCACGTAGTTCCATCCTTTTTCTTGACGAGCACTACTGGAGACATCCATGGACTAGTAGATGGTTCTATTACTTTTTCTTCTGCCATCTCTCGAATTATTCTTTCAGCTTCCTCTCTCTTCGTTCGTGGATTATTAATTTATGTTAGCACTTTACTGTTCGGTGTTTTTTGTGCTTATTTCTCGATGTCACTTTATTAACTAACTCAACTCGTGGTTTTCTGGCTTTTTCTAGATAAGACTGGTCACAAAAACAATGTTTAGATAAGATAGTCGTAAACAGTTATAAAAAAACCCTGCGTATCCGCCATAATTTTAACTTTTATACCTGGCTCAGACAGAGTCGGATTTAGGGACTATACCAGTTTGCTGTTTCGTAACATTATGAATTCATTTCATCTTTCATCACAGTTGATACAATTCATACAAGATGATTCACGAATATAGAAAAATAACGAATATTGGTTTTTCGGACATCTTGTAGTAATAAACTTACCGAAAATGACAAAATTCTCGTGAAGGATGTTAACCTTAGAGTAGTCGCGTTAGGTCTGACAGACTCCGCGTTCCGGAATTGTTCGGCTATTTACGCATTCTGCCGCCGAGGCTTGGTGCGTCCATATAGCTTCTTGAATTACGGCGTAAAGGTGTTTGTGGGCGGTTGTGCAAGTCGTTTTCTGTCAAATGTGATCTGGAGTCTCCTAGACTCCGCGCGACCAGTTGTGTTTAATTTTTTTTATGTGATAATTTAGTCATTTTGATATTTTTTGCGATCAGACTTTGAAACCAGTTATTTATAGACAAAAATGGGCTATGCAAAAGAGCAGCAAAGATTGTTGCGCTTATTAGAGGCAGTTGACTCTGACGAGGCGCCAATTGATGATGAATCAGATGTAGAAGATAATGTCGTGGAATGTAGATATGATAACAGCGATACCGTCCAAGAAGATAGCTCTAATTCCGATGACTATGATCTCACTACACCTCCAGCAAAAATGTCAAGAGTTGTTTTTTATCTCGGCAAAGACAATAAAACAAAATGGGAAAATATATTCCGAATCAGGCAGTGAGAACTCGATCCTGGAACATAATAAGCCAAATTCCTGGTACTAAAGGTGAAGCAAAAAAAGCAAAAAGTCCGATCGAGTGCTGGAATCTTTTGGTGAATGACGAAATTATCGATATCATTGTAGAACATACAAATATCTACTAATACAGTTCCTCAATTTAGAATTTAAAAGAAACATTAAAATAAGGAAAATTATTTATATTTGTATGCAATACTTTCGATACACACTGTATTATATGTAGAATACATAATTTGAAAGATTCGGTATATATATCAAATTTGACATTTTAATTTGGGATGACATTTATGCAGAATATATCTAATGGTAGATAGATCATAATTTGGAAAATATAATTGAAATTTCCAAATACAGAGGTCTTTGCTAGCACAATTACAATTGTAATAAAAGGATTAAAATCTCTCTTTGTTATTGGGAAACATAAATTAGTATTTTTTTTTAAAACAAGAAAATCTCGAGAAGAGATTTATTTATTTGAAGAAAGTTTAGTTAGTTGAATTTGAAACCCCCACGAGACAATCTCATTTTTAGAGTTGTCTCACTTTTTTTGAAAATATAATAGAAATTATACTATTATACAATCAGATCATAAAGCCTTACATTATAAAGCCAGTGCGTGCATAATTCGAAGAAGAATTGCATCGTATATAGTGTGAGTGGTTCCAGTTTTCTAAATTATATATTTAGAAAGTATGCAGAATTCTAAATACGTTTAGAATACGTACGAGTTTTCCTGTTCCTAGTTGGTGAGTCCGCTCCAGTTTTTTTTAAATTATTTCTCGAGAATTAACAGGCCTTTTAAATACATTTAAAATAGATGCATCTATTGGATCGTTTGAATTAAAACAAAATTAACGTTACATATATGAAATTTTACATCAAGTGAAGAAATTTTTTGAATAGACAATTTTAAACGGAGATTGTGTTATTTGACATTGATACACGTCAAGTGTAAATTCGACGATTTGAACTTTTGATAAAAATATTTAATTAGGTTGGTTTCTAGCATATAGATTGTTCTAATTTTAAGGTTGGTAAAAAATACTATCTTTGTTCTTTTATGATATTTTTGGGAAACAATATTTTTTTTTGAAATTTGTTATCTGATCGTATAATATATAATTTTGATTCAACTCACTGTGGTATTCATTCAGTATCTATTTTCATCGAGTTTAACATTTTTCATTCAATAGAATTTTCGATTTAATTAGTGACATTTGGTTAATTTTCAGTGACAGTAAAATCGTAAATATCAAAAGATAATTAAAGTGCCTTTTATTATATTGAATAAATAGTTACTCGAGATTCCGAATAATAGAGTAATATTTAATTTAGAGAATTCGTTAAAATTATAACATTTGAATTATTATTGCTTCAAAAATTTGATCCCACCCTGATTAAAGAGTAATTAAGTCGATTGTGAATAAATTCATCTTTATAAATACAACAATTAATATTTACCTTAGCCGGGCATTGTTTGACAACTACTGTCAAAATTAAAATAGGTTACATACGCTGCTAAAGGTGTGTGTGAAATAGTGTCGCTACAATCACAGATTGTAAAACGTTGACAAATAATATTTCATATTGTTATATTCATATATCCATTCATTAAAGGTAAAGTATAATATATAACAAATTAGTAGCCAACGTGAGGCGAATTGAAATTTATATTTATAGGAAGGTTTAAAAATATTAAAGTTAAACAATTAAAATTCATCACATAATATTAAATATATAATAAATTGATCACCACAACGTGGGGCTACTATAAAATAATACGTAGATATATAATACTACATAGCAATGAAAATGCAGAACTACAAAAGAGATCGAGACTGCAAAGAAACAGATAAAACTGAAATCAAAGCCCTGATTATTTTGCTTTATTTGTAAGGGTTGTTAAAATGTTCCAAGTTAAGTATTGATGAAATATGGGACAGAAAGAGAACCGGAGTGGCCATATTCTGGCTCACAATGAGTAAACAACGGTTTCTTTTTCTTTTGAGGTGTTTTCGTTTTGACGACCCGGCTACGAGGAAAGAGAGGAAGAAAATAGATAAACTGACGCCATTCCGAGAAGTTTTCGATATGTTTGTGAGTAACTGTCAGAAGCATTATTCCATCTCACAAAATGCAACTATAGATGAAATGCTACCAGTTTTCCGTGGCAGATGCGGCTTTCGACAGTACATACCTTCAAAACCAAACAAATATGGTCTGAAACTTTTTTCTTTGGTCGATTCGAATATGTTTTACACGTTGAATCTAGAAGTATATGTTGAACAACAGCCTGAAGGTCCGCTTAAAACAAACAATGTCGCTATGAGTATTGTTGAACGTCTTGTATCGCCTATTCCCAAAACGTCAACAAATCTTACCACAGATAATTGGTTTACCTCGGTACCCTTGGTCGGAAAATTGCTAAGCGATCATAAACTTAATAATAGGAAGCAAATACCTAAGGAATTTACTGTAGTGAAACATCGTCCAATAAACTCAAGCATGTTCGGATTTGGAGAAAATATGACAATTGTGTCTTACATTCCGAAAAACGGAAAGAATGTTCTTATGATTTCCAGTTTATACAACAGTGACTTAATTGACCCTGACACTGGTGATAAAAATAAACCCGAAATGATAACGTTTTACAATGGCACAAAAGGGGGTGTGAATTCTGTAGACCTGCTTTGTTCACTATATGATGTAGCACGAATTAGCAGGCGCTGGCCCATGGTGATTTCTTCTCTTTATTCAATCTCGCTGGAGTGAACAGTCAAGTTATTCATGTCTCCAATCATCCCGATCCAAGAGACAATTTGAATCGGAGAGTATACCTGAAACAAATACCATTGTTCTTGATTAAACCACATTTGGAAAGACGTTCTTATCAGAAGAATGTACCAGAAACCGTCCGTCAAAGAAGACAAAATATAGCAAGAATATCTACTGCATCTGGATCTAATGTTGAACATATACCAGAAGGCACCAGAAAATACTGCGTCGGATGCAAAAACAAAAACAAGTCTCGGTTTTATTGCCAGAAATGTAAATCCTTCATTTGTCTAGCAAATGCAAAGATGTTGTGCTTTTCTTGTGCAGAAGCGTGAGTCTTGGAACAGATTTTTCCTCTTAAAGTAATTTGAGTTTTGTTTGATTTCAGTTAGTTGCTTTAGTTTTTGTTAGGTCGTAGACTCATTCGCTATGAGGTATTTTTATATATACAAAAAGTATTGTTTTTATTTTGTTCATTATACTTGAATAAAGTTTTGTTTACGTGTCCTGGTGTTATTTTCAATTAATTATGAAAAAATTAGAATAATAATTTAAAAAAGGACCTTTTCGGATACGGAGTCTGATAGACTCCGCGCGAATAGTGTTGTTAGATTATCAGACGCGACTACTCGAGGGTTAAATGATGTGTTTCATCATATACAGAGTCAAATTATGGCAATTTGAGAAATTACGTATACTTTATTAAATAAGAACCTTGATTTTTATCATCACCTTGTATCTCATAAAGGAGTCCAAAAAGATATTTTTCATGGAAGATCTCGAAATACTTTCACTCATATCACAAAATTTTCAACGGAATCCTATGACATGATTTTCATATACAAGGCGAACAATTTGTGAAAAAGTCCATATATTTTCATATTTTGTGTTAATAAATTACCACTAGACTTCACTGGATTGTAGTTGTGGATCTTAGATGAGTAGACTAACCAATCCATTTGATAGATAGATAGATAGATAGATTGAGGGATAGATGGATAGATAGATAGATAGATAGATAGATAGATAGATAAATAGATAGATAGATAGATAGATAGATAGATAGATAGATAGATAGATAGATAGATAGATAGATAGATAGATAGATAGATAGATAGATAGATAGATAGATAGATAGATAGATAGATAGATAGATAGATAGATAGATAGATAGATAGATAGATAGATGGATGGATAGATAGATAGATAGATAGATAGATAGATAGATAGATAGATAGATAGATAGATAGATAGATAGATAGATAGATAGATAGATAGATAGATAGATAGATAGATAGATAGATAGATAGATAGATAGATAGATAGATAGATAGATAGATAGATAGATAGATAGATAGATAGATAGATAGATAGATAGATAGATAGATAGATAGATAGATAGATAGATAGATAGATAGATAGATAGATAGATAGATAGATAGATAGATAGATAGATAGATAGATAGATAGATAGATAGATAGATAGATAGATAGATAGATAGATAGATAGATAGATAGATAGATAGATAGATAGATAGATAGATAGAATACATGAACAAGGAGGTGACAATATTTCCAATATAAATGTAAAAAAATAATAACTAAAAAAAAAGAAATGAATTATAATTTTATAGATATGCTTAGGTGATGTCTTGACGGGAGTGAGAGGATACTTACTACTCGTTTATAATGATTGATCTGATTCTTTAAATATTCCTTGTCACATTATATATTTGATATAATAATTGTGGTTCAGCTTCATTAATTACTGTTTCAAAGTCCGTTAGGGACTGATAGGTTTTAGAGAAGAAATATCTAATGTGTTCATACATTGGACATACAAATACTAAATATTGTAGGGATTCTGGAACTAAACAGTTGCAAATTGTGCATATTTCATTTGTTTTTATGGTATATGTATTGTTATTAACATACATATACAGTATTTTAGTGTTAGTAGTGCGTAGTTGTGAGATGAAGCGTTTAATATGCAAAGGGATTGAAAGATCTAAGTGGTTTGTGCTTTGAAAGGGATGCTTGTCTTGTAGTAGTATGTGTTTATACATTGGACAATATGTACTTAGTAATATTTTATTCCAATCCTCTATATGATTATATTGTTCGTATTTTTCTAAAATAATGTTGATTTTATCCCCATCGAAACTATGCATATCAAACTCTGGACCTCCAATTTCAGTTAAAATATTATTTATTTGACTTATCCAATTGTATTTTGATACAGTTCTATTTTGTTGGTATAGTTGGTAAGTTCTATCTAGCGCTATCTTAGGAAATCTGTTTGAGGACAATTTTTTAATCTTTAGTAAATATTCTAGAGCTTGTTTTATAATAAAAAATCCAATTTTCACTAGTCTTGTTTCCGCTCTCAAAATGTAACTGGAAGTTGTTTTCTGTGAATAGAGAAAATTTTTCCAAAATTGGTTTTGAATTATTTCTCCCTCATTTATGTACCGAAGTCCCCATATTCCACTGGCATATGTGTAGGTTGGAACTAAAATGCTATAATAAAGCGATTTAACACTTTCCATATCGGTCATATGTGAGGATTTAATTAAATTTTGTGTTGCGTTTTGTGTTATTTTCGTTTTCTTTATACGCGATTTAAAATTTTCTGAGAACGTGCCGTTAAACGAGAATATCACTCCTAAGTAATTATAGCTGTTTACCTGTTCTATTAGTGCGTTTTTATACCAAAATTCAGGTTTATGTCCGATATTTGGGCTTTTTTTGAATATAACTGTTTTATCTACATTAACTTGTAATTTATTAGTGTTGCAGTAACTTTCTAATATTTTCATTGATCTATTCATCTGAAATTCCGAGTCTTCTAATACTATAAAGTCATCAGCATAGCCCAGCAATGAAATGTCTTTGTTTTGATCTAGAGATAAACCTCTAGCTCCTCGTTGTTTAAAGTAGTCGTCTATGTCTGACACATATAAAGCAAATAATAGTGGACTTAGCGAGTCGCCTTGGATGATGCCTTTGGTGATTTTAATTTTTTTTGAGGTACAACCGTTATGCTCAATTGTTATTGTCCCTAAAGAGTACATATTTTTTTAAATTCTTATTATCTTGCCGCTGATTCCATTAGAGAAAAGCTTTTGCCAAAATATATCCAAATTGATATTAACAAAAGCTTTTTTGAAGTCGATAAAAAGTGCAAAAACTTTCCTCCCAGGCAGTCGCAGATGGTTACTTATCACCGAGTAAAGAACAAAAATCTTATCTTCCGTACTTCTTTGGTTCCGAAAGCCAGCCTGACATTCTGGTAGCGTTTCAATTGATTCACTGAATTTATGTAGTCTCTGATTTATTAGTTGGGTGAATAGCTTAGTTTTGTGATTGAGTAATTTAGAGGATCGTTTTCAGGGCCTTTCTTATAAACTAACCAATCCATTTGAAGACCCCTGATGTGCTTGAGAAGATATTTATTCAAAACCTAAGAGTAAGGAATTCAGTGAAGTGAAATCAACATTATTTCATGTCATTTCCACGTTACCCCAAAGATTTTTTCTATAGTGGTGTCCCCATGAGGCCTACTCTACTAGAAGTATGCATAATTAACCAATCACAACTTGAACGACCTTGACAGATGGCACACATACATCCCATAAATTTAATAAAGATGCCCTTTATGGATAATGCGGGAGTCTCAAGATATCTACTAGGTAGCGGATGTAATATGCCCTATAAATACCCGTTGAATGTTACGATATAAGAAACATTCCAAGTGGATAAATTCTAGGCACATGTCAGTATGGAAGTATGTCATAGGATACTAGTGTTATCAGGTAATACGCATGAATCATATGTATTACAGATATCCAGCAACCGCTCTCTCTTGTTGACATAACCATTATTATTATAAATACAAATCAAATCGAAAATCCATAATTCCGTATATTTGAGAATCACAATCGGAAACTTCACGATTGAAGGAGTTTCAGCAAATCCTCTAGATTTTTCATTATAAGTTTTCATTCCCGTAGAGAGGAAAATACTATTGCAATGTTACTAAATCGGATGCGCTCAAGTTTGAGACCATTCAAAACATCTCTTAACAGTTCTCGCCGCCTTTCTTAACATCACTTCTTTCTTTTCAGCTTCCTCATTTTTCAATTTTTCAATTTCAGGGGCTGTTGTTAGATTACCATATGACCATTTTCTCCTTTTTTGTCGCACTATCTCTGCGAATTTTGGCATTGGTGAAATTTCCTCAATTGATAGGTCAAAATTTGTTCCTGGAAATATGTTTTGAGAACATGATGAAGGACCCGGCAAAAGTAAAGTTTCATTAGTCTTTTCGTTAGAGACCTTGGTACATTGATTTTCGTCCCGATTGTCATCCTCTTCAGCGTTAGTTAGTTCTACGGCAGCAAGCATCCAATCGGGGAAGATGTTGTCGTTGAATGGTGCTATGCCAGTCGCCGAAAATCCGCTTAGAGCATTTGGAATTGTTGCTGCCTTGATATATGCTGCGTTGAATAAAGAAGCTACTTGGAAATGAGTTACTACACGCCCTGGCTTATTTTTAAGCCAATTAGTTAGTTCTTGATTGTAGTAAGCATTAAGAGGACCAAAAAACCTAACATCCAACGGTGGTACCCTATGGGTACAATGTGGAGGAAAACAAAAAAGAATTATGCCATTTTCTTTAGCATATACAACTGCATCTACGCTTTTATGGCTAGTGTGTCTATCCAATGACAGCAAGACTTTATTTTGCTTTGATGGTTTGGCATATTTCGCAAAGTGCTTCAACCATTTAGGAAACATGTCACTATTTATGTACCCATTTTCTTGGGTAAATGCCACAAATCCAATAGGTGCTCCATCCATTAATTCAGCTTTCATGTTTTTTCTTGGAAATATAAGAGCAGGAGGGAGATATGACCCTAAAAAAATACATAACGATTTTTATAGATACCTAGGTACTTTAAAATCATAAACTTACCTGCTGCGTTCATACAACAAACGGTCATTAGTCGTTGACCTCGTTCAACACTACTTAAAGCGCCTACTTGTTTTCTGCCTTTGGTGGCCTAAACTTTTGTATTCTTCGAAGGAACGGTGATAATACCCGATCCATCCATATTCCAAATATAATTCGGCAGGAATTTATGTTGATCCAATACCCCAGAAAACATTTGAAAGTAATTGTCAATTTGAACTTTGTTAAAAGCTCTAGCTCGAGCTGCAGAAGTACTTTCAGGTGATCGTAGGATTACGTTGCCTGAAACTATTCAGCCAGGTCCACCCAGCCATTTTAGTTTCAGTAGAAAATCGATGAGGGATTTGTTTTGCTTTCGCAATTTGAAATGCCAGTTTTCGGACGTCATCCGTTGTTAGCCCAAAAAACATGGATTTCATTTTTTTGATATGTTGGACCAGTTCATTTTCTAGATTTTCATTGAATGTGCTTTTGTGACCTCCTATGTGACCTTTTTTCCAGCCTTCCTCCTTAGTTGCCCCACGTCTTAAAGTCCCAAAAGGGACATTAAACGTTTTTGACGCTAAAAGCCACCCCATACGTTTCGCCTTCACAGCTAAGATGGCTTCCTGCATATTATTTTCATCCCATGACTCTCTATTTGACTTTGTTTTGTAGCCACCCATGTCTAAAAAAACATTGTTTCCAATTAATAATTGAGTTGCTGAGATGGTATACCATGCCATCTTACAAAAATTGCTCATAAAATTTACGGTTATTTTTAAATAATACAATTTCTACTAAGACATATTTTAAACTAGGTATTTGATAACTTAGATATAATATTCAATAAATTATCTATCTGAAAGTTACAATAACATACCTTCAAGTCCCTTCCGTTACCCACCAAACTATCTGCGAACGACACTTAAAAATATTTTGGGTAAACAAAAATGTGACAAACGTACTTTTCGACCACACAAAGACAACTGAGCTGCTTCCGATTAACGCAATAGTTTGTTTGATCCGATGGCTTTAGGGGGGCGCAACAAAAGGCGCGTAATTCAAAATGTATGTACAGTAAATAGCGACCATGCCAACTCAGCAAGTATGCCATCTCGGGCACAATTCCCCTATATACAATTCGAAGATACAAAAACATAATTCAAAAATTAAATGTTCCTTTGGTGAAGAAAGATGCAGTCAATTTGAACTACTATAATATTATGTACTCTATATAAACCGATAGAAATACGTACAAATTATGATCTTATCCTGATTTATCCTATGTTGTATTTTTCTCGTGCGACAAATTCATCAAAAAATCATTTTAAAATCTTTTCGTATTACAGGGAGTAGATTTCGTTTGATAATATGGCTATTTTGAGACTTTCACAATTTTATTGTTTTATAGAGTGAAAATTCGAAATAAGGAACTTCTGCGAATGTAACGAATATAATATGACTTATGAGAAACACCCAACATGAGAAAATAACTTCTCCATTGAATCGCCTCGTAGACGATGCTGCAAATGTTAATTCGAGTCGTGGCTTTTTATATTGATACGGTACGCTATAGTACCTTACTATTCTTGATCTATACAAGCACGCTGAAAACTGAAGTGAAAATACAGCAATGGGGAAATGTACAGATCTTAGCTGTTTTCACAAATTGTTTGCCTTGTATATGAAAATCACGTCATCGGATTGCGTTGAAAATGTTTTACGATATGAATAAAAGTATTTCGAGATCTTCCATGAAAAAATATCGCTACGTTTTCGGACTCCCTTATGAGATATAGGGTGATGGAAAAAATCAAGGACAGTGACTGCTGTAGCAGTAAAATCTCTTTGATATCAAGGGACAATACTGCTATTGCAGTATATGTTTACGTCCCTCTAAACAACATTACTGCTAGAGAAGTAGATTTCTCCATGAGGCAACGTGTATTTATAACCCTACTGTCCCATAATATATCATTGAACTGTTGGGCACTGTCCCCGTAGAGTATTGAAAATTTCCGTTATAAAACGTGTTTCGCATGAAGTGGGGGTATATCCTGGTGCGCCTACTGCGATTGCAGTGATCAGTTCGTAAGTGTTTGTTGTAATGTCGACATAGTGTCACTGTATATTTGTTTTGTGCACGCATTTATTTATATTTTTGTTACGTGCTTGGTGAAAAAAGTGTAATTTGATTTTAGATCCAAACAAATAGGATTATTTTCAAGGTTAGTAATAAAACTTACACAAGCTTTATATTATAATGTATTTTCTTATAGACTTTTCATCAACGCAATATTTTTTTGTCAAAATATATAATTAGCTGGAAATCTGTGAAATATTTTGTGTTCTTATATATTCCACAGATGGACCCCATAGAAGGAAGACTTTTACGGTATTTTGATGAGGTTGAGAATGAGTGTGATGATCCTGATAGACTTAGCAGCAGTTCTATCGCTAGCGATCCGTATCAGGCTGACGGGGAATATAATGGAGATCCTACATATGAATCCGGCAGCGGCAGTCCAGAAAGTGGAATGGATATATCTGAATATGAAGCAAATGAACCGCCCAATGAAGAAGACAATGCAGATTGGTTTTTATACTTCATAAATTAGGACTATTTTATTGGTCTGTTTGTTCTACTTTTTATTGATTTTGATTTCTTATATTTTGGATTAGAAAATTATTCTTTTTTGGTTTAAATGTCCCCAGTGAAGATAACTGGGTGGATGACATCGCAGATATTCCAGACCTGAATTTTGACCACGGTTTATCTGGAATAAAGCTACCGCGGAAAGTACATCTAAGTATGTTTTCAAAATGCTGTGGGCAGATGAGGTAACAAATTTAATTCTCAAATATTGGAATGCCTATGGACAACGACTATGTCTCACGAAAAGACCTCACAAGAAATATTCACGAAGTTCTAACTTCACTCCCATTGATACTGAGGAGTTGAATAAGTTTCTGGGTTTATCTTTACTTCGAGGTCAAATAAACTGCCCCACACTCCGTTTATCATTTTCTACAGACCCACTATATTATCAACATATTTTTCTTGACACCATGTCATGTAGGCGTTATGAACAAATTCTCAGAAGCTTGTGTTGTAATGGTGATGAAAAAAGTAACGACAAATTGCATAAAATCTCACAACTTCTCAATATACTTTTGAACAATTTTCAAGGAGCTTGGGCAGTACATGAAGGGCAAAGCTGCCAAATATGGCATAACATTGTTTGAACTGTGCTCAACTGATGGATATGTCTTCAATGTTGAAATTTATGAAGATCATCAGAAACAGTTGGAAGGTGCTTCGAAAGTTGATTCCTTGGTTCTTAGGCTTATGAGTCCCTATTTAAACAATGGCCATCATTTAATAATGGACAATTACTATAACAGCGTGGGCCTATCAGATTTACTACTTCGAAAACATAAAACTCATACGACAGGTACTTTGAGGGCGAATAGGAGGATTGTAACTCGACAAAAATTGAAGGGAGGTGAATATATTTGGAGGAGAAAAGGCTCTATCTATGTGTCCTAATGGATAGACAAACGAGAAGTTCTCATGATTACCACAAAGCATCATCCGATTATTATAGATGTTTCAAACCGATTTGGCCAGGTGAACTATTATCTTTTTCCAATATTTTTTAACTTTGATATTAATTCTACCAATTATTTTAGGTAAGGAGGAAACCTGTAGATGCCAATAACATGGCGGGGGTGAACCGAACTGATCAATTGACCTCATATTATTCTAGCCCTAGAAAAACCATACGTTGGTGTAAGAAGATCATATTTCACTTGCTAGATCTGACAGTGGTTAACTCTTATATATTGTACAAAAAAGCGACAAACAGGAAAATTCCGATGCTTGAATTTCGAAATGCACTTATAAAGGTCATTATTGAAAATTCCAGAGTCAGTTAAGTCTGGAAATCAACTCAAAATTACAAGTAAATTGCACGATAATCGACGCTCTAAAAATAATCCAAATCTTCAGACTATGGCTCATGCTGTGTAAATCCACTTCCCCGAGAAAATCCCTTTGCCTAATGAAAATTATAAAAGGAAAACATATTTCATGAATTGTCGAGAATGTACAAAACATGAGAAAAGGGTTCAAACTTCTTGGAGACGCAGGAGATGCGAATCTCTCCCTGCTTTGTGTTCCGGTTGTTTTGAAAGCTATCATTCCAATGAAACTCTTGCTTTGTAGAAATTCACTATGAAGTTGTTCCACTATGTATTCCAAAAATAAATTCATTTGTAAGATTCACTAGAGTTTTATTATTGGTAACAATGCAACTTCCATAGCAGACAAGTGTCCTGCATAGCGAGAAAAGTTCTAATGAGACACACTACTGTTATAGCAGTAACTTTCATAGCAGTTTACTGTCCCTGTAGTTCAAAATATCCCACTATGCAAATAAATATTACAGTTATGTTAATTCAACATCACATTGTGATAATTTTCTTCCTTTTTTTCTTCTTGTTTTCATCACATGCACATCTATGCAAACGCTTATGCCCAGCTTGTGGCTGTTAACTTTTGTGATGTTTCAACTTAACTTCTCAGCGATGTTGAAGCACTGCCTTTTTACATTACTGTGATGTTACTAGAACTTCCTCAGAAGGACGTCTCTATAACGAACTAAAAACAACATTTCTGTTACATTCTGAAATGCCTTTTAACATCTTGTCGATGTTAATGCAATGTCTAAAAAATAACATCTTATCAATGATCTAAATGCGACATTTGAAAAACAATACAGTATATTCTCGTAGATGTTGTATGGACATTACATAAACCTCTAAATAATATACCTCAAACATTCTGGATGACATCCTATAGATGTTTAGATGTTTCTGTGCCTAATCAGCAAATACAGGGTGAACAAATAAGAACGCCGGCTGTCGGCCATATTCCAAAAAATAGTCATAGTAACAACTTTAAAAACATACCTTCAGGAAAATGACCCTGAAAAATCGCTGGAAAATATTTTTGAGTTCCTAAAATATCTCCTATGGGGTGGAATGAACACTTAAAAACATAATACTGTGATTATCTCCAAAAAAGACATACTAAACGTATCCTAGAAATACAATGTTTGATATATTGTTGAGATTATGAAAAAATGTAGTTAGGGACTTTTTGTCTTTATTCTTGGAGTAAGGGGTGGGGGAAGGTTCAACCCAAACAACAAATGTCGTAACACTTCTTTTTAATCGACTTCCATGTTTTTTGGCTTCATTTGAAAGAGTTTTTCCTTTTTAATAAGAAATTCTTAACAAAAATAACAAAATTGGACAATTTTGTCAACGCTTTGTAAAAAAGTCCACAATTTTCCCATTTTTCTCGGAAATTTCAAATGTAATGAGGCATTTTTTAAATTCTGATGAGAAGGGGTTGAAAAAATAGGAATCTATTCCAAGATATAAGATTTACAATATCAGATATAAAAATTAAAAAAAATGCTACAATATACATTTGAAATTTCCGAGTGGATACAAAATTATCTAGTTTTGTTATCAATCTTATCAAACAGAAAAACTTTTAAATGCAGCTAAAATCATTAATATCGGTTAGAAAACGAAAAAGTTATACATTTGTTCATAAGTTTGAACCTTCCCCACCCGTTATTTGATGAATAATGGCAAAAAATCTCCTTAATTAAATTTATTCATAATCTCATCAGTATTTCAAAAATTCTATTTTTAGGACACCTTTAGTATGGTTTTTTGGAGTATTAGAGGCTGCAAAATATTTTCCAGCAATTTTTCAGGATCCCTTACCTAAAGGTAATTTTTTTGAAAGTTGTACCATTATTCTTTTCTGAGATGTGGCCTACAGTCATTCTTAGTTGTTCATCCTGTTTATTTAAAATAAAATAGCAAAAAAGCAATAAAGGATTTAAAACGTTTATTCACTATTAATGAACAGTACAGTAAATTTGAAAAAATCAGGTACAAAATTAGAAAAAAAAAATATCTTGTCCAGCAATCCAACCTAAAAAAATAAAATTGTGTAAGCATATTACATAACAAGTCTGGAAAGTGGAAACTATTGAAATCAAGAAATAAAAAAGGGTATATTAATCCGTAGTTACCATAACGTAACATACTTTGAAACTGAATTAATAATGTTTAACGGATACACATACATTACAGCTAGAATACAGAATTTATTAGAATAGTTTTTTAATTATATTAAAACTAATAAAAATTTTACACCATAAAGATTCAATGAAACATTACGTTACATCAACAGAAATCCAATCTGATTAAAGAAAATTCTATCGTTTACTTACGGTTACTTTTTTCGAGTGCCTTAACCATTCCATAACGTACACTTCAAAATAATTATCTGTGAAACATTTAAAGGTGTTCTGAACAGCAGGTAATAAAACAATTACTTTAGATCAAATTGTGCCCATGGAGACCTTTGATCGATCATCGTAAACTACATCAAACTTGATTTTCAGCCAATTGACTGGGACCCATTTTCCATAAGATACATGCGGGGTTCTTCAAAGGAATAATAACATACTTTATTTCGAAAAGTGACTTTTCATTATTTACCTTCTATTCCATTCCTCACCCCATTTTGCAGGTAAATTCAGGTGTGCTATGAAAATTCATACTTCTTTTCTGTATAAAATAATATACTATTCTCATGTTGTTATTTTCATCCTGGAACAAATTGTATATTAACATCGTGGAATTGTAACTTAATGAAAACTAAGCATTATTAATACACTGTATACAAAAAAAAACTACTTATGAAGAAGAGATATGAACACATTATCAAGTTAAATGAGTTTATAATTAATTGTATCCAATTGAGTATCTAATAGCTGTGTTTCTACAATAATAAATAATTGAATGCTGTTTGTTCACTGGAGCATTCAGTATCATAAGTCACATATTCTTCAACTAAATTAATATAGGTACCATTGTGAGGGACAGTAACAGCTTATTTATTGTATTCAGTGAATTTTCAAATGGAAATGAGATTTTTAACAGAGATTTCTGTTTTTAAAGTCTTAAACAGTCTCTAATTGTTGACAAGAATTGTTAGTAATAATGTTAAAATTTTCTAAACCTGCAAAACTATATTGATGGTTAAGACTAACTACTACAAAAACTAGAACTAGAGATACTTGATTGAATATTTTTTGTACTGTTTAATACAATGTTTGTATCAGAGTATCTGAAATAGTTACTCCCCTTTCATTACATAATTACCAACTATTTATTTTTTATTTTATTTGTGTAAGTAGCTTCTGAAACATCTTGAACATTGAAAATATTTTCTTCTAGATTCAAATATCTGCCAACATATGAGCATGTTTTATTATTAATAATAATATCTACCCTATAGCAATATCAAGTTTTTTGTAGGGTATAATGCACATCTAGGATTTGAAATATTGTGAATCGTTTTCAAAATATACTTACTAGGTAACTAAAATATTTTGAAAATTGACAAAACCCTTATTTTGTAAACTCTATTCTATAATGTTAGTGTACATTTCCGCCACATGGAATTTCAATGTATTATAGCCGATTAAAGTATTGAATGAGTATTAAGTTTTAATAATTATGATTTTGGAATAGGTACTTACCGATAACAATTGTTGCTCGTCCATTATAACAAGAATTATAACTACGTATGGAAACTGTAGCTTAGTAGGAACTAACGAAAATGAAGACCACTTTATTCAAGTACTACTTGCAAAATATGTGCTTCCTGCAAATAAAATATAACACATAACCATAGATTAGGCACATAACTGAAAACCATCCGCCATTTCATGCTTGTCATTTTTGTTTCCACAGATAACTACTGTATGTTTCGTTTATCAGTTCCTCTTCTGTTTTCTTCTTTTTTATGTTACTGTGATGTTTAATATGAGATATTACTGAGAGTTTTATGAACTAACGTCGTACAGTCGTAATAAGTACGATGTTAATAATATTATTTCGAAAGATATAAAAGTAACTGCAACATGTGATCATCTTAGAAACATGTTGATTTGTAATATTACAGTAACGTTCTGTATGTGACATTAGTGAGTATACAAATTAACATCGTATGCATGTTTCTTATAGGAAGTTACTAAAAAGAGGTTCATAGGATGTGTATGTAACTGCGAATTCAAGTATTACTGTGTACATCAAAAATATGTTTTATTTACATGACATGGATGCTAATAGAGTTGGTAATAAAATTAAGACATCTAGGGGATATCTTATTAAAGTTTTAAATAAACATCACGAAAAGTCTCTAAAAAGAACATCACAAAAAAGTGTTGTTATGTTTCTTGTTTAGTGGGATGTTGATGCTATGGGGTGCCACTACTATAGCAGTAGTTACTCAGAAGCCTTCAATTATCAATGTTATACCACCAAAAATATTTGATAAATTTTGGGCTTCTGGTTCTGAAATTACCATACTGCGTTTCTGAGGCTATCTCAAGATTTCATACTGTCCGCGAACGTGTTAATAAAGTATACGTAAATTTTCAAATTGACATTATTCGACTCTGTATACGATGAAACACATCATTGACCATCTTTCACGAGAATTTTGTCATTGTCGGGGGTTTATTACTACAACGTGTCCGGAAAACTAAAATTTGTTATTTTTCTATATTCGTGAATCACCTTGTATGAATTGTATCAGCTATGATGAAAAATGAAATTAATTTATAATATTATGTGATCATTCAACCTTTTTTGCATTGTCTCTTTATAAAACAACAAAATTATGAAAGTCTCAAAATAGCATTACTATCAAGTGAAATCGCCCTGTAATACAAAAATATTTGGAAATGAGTTTCTCACGAATTTGTCATACAAGTATGTGATGATAATATCCCCCATATTCAACATCCCGTATCTCGAAAACTAGTCATAGGATCCTGTTGCGCACATTGAAACATTTCATCAGAATGAATAATTCTACAAAACATCAAAAATTCATGAAATTTGACGGAGAGCCATTTTCCCGGGGTCCTTTATAAATATATTTAATTGAATAAACTCTTCTAGTTCTTCGGCAAAAAATGTTGAACCTGTAAAATTGGAACGATCCGAATATGGTATAAAAGGCGGACCTTCTTCAACAATAAAAATTTATTATACCCAAACAGACGAAGTAACATTAACAAGATGGACTGAAAAAGAAGAGCTGATTAAGCAGATGAAAATGTCCTGGTATGAGGATGATCCCGAGAGATATGAGAGAGCTAAAGCTTTGAGGTATGATCTACGAAATACTTGTGCTTCATCTCTTGTAGATTGATATTTTTATTTCAGGATATGAATCGTTTTTGGATTCTTATCATTTTTCTTATATTTCAGACAAGATTTTCTTGACAATAACAACATACCTAACGATAATAGATGGTCTGATCCTGAATCGAGAAGTTTGATTCCGGAAGTATTCAAAGCAGAAATAATACCAGTATTGGATTTGGCACCTTACTTCACAAAACCTTTAGAAGAAATAGAAACCAGGTCAATATTCAATTATTTTTTTTCTAATCCAAACCAGATAAGTGAATACATTTTTTTTCTAAATGAAACTCAAAGTCAATGTCACAGCATTTTTAATAATTGACAACAGCGCAGCTACTAGTTTCGGCCTACATGAGGGCCATCTTCAGGCTAGAAAATTTATTATATAATTAAAGGGAACAATTACAATACATTACCTGATTCCAAAAACTTTTTCCGTGGTTAACACACGTTAATCATCAGAAATGTTAGAGGAAACTGGTGTGATAAGTTGGAAGAATGAAAATTTGAAAATTGAGAAACTTTAACAACTTGAAAAAATCGTTATCATATTGCAGTTAGTTGAAATGTTTGTATGGGCGTGAAATAAATGGACTGTATTATTTTTCTTTATATTTGGTTCGATGCATAGATTGATATCGGCAATAAAAGTGATAGAAAAAATAAAAAAATCATATGAAAAAACAGGAAGCAGATAACACTTACACTGGTTATGGGTCTACTTGTCGGTACCGACTGAGAATGGAGATAGGACCACCGCGTGAATTCTAAAATCTAGAGTTACATACTAAATTTAAAGGTAAAAATAATTTTTACCACGATCGACAACATGTACTGTGCACCGTTCAAACGCTACTCTTAGGTTTTCGCCTAAAATCTAGTTGGCACGCGTCGAACTATGCTAAATGCTTCCAAAAATTAACTAAATAGTTACCGTTGAGATGGAACAATGTTAAACAACTGTAAAAGGTTTAACTCTTTTACTTATATAAAAAAGGATGTGAGAAACGAAAATTAAATTTTATTAATTACTAGAGTTAGAATGGAATTATAGAATTGAGCTCGAAAAGAGCGATCAACGAACATGGAAAAACATTTTATGAGGGGTAAGTGTCAAACTTTTTCCACTTGTGTCATTGATAAATTGAGTACGAGATTAAAGAAGAAAATTTCTTATACACAAGGATATATTGAAAAATTCTTACCCTGAAATTAACTGTCTCGACCCTTACTTCGTGGAATCTACTCATATTAGTGTTTTAAATGAAACTCACGGTTTCTAGTTAATACCACAATATAATAAAAATTGTTGAAAATTCTAAAAAATTGACAATTGTTTTAAGAAATCAATATCATCGTCAGAATGACAGAAGTTACATTTCATTTGATGCCTACCTGATGTTTCGTAGTTATTTTTGGCTAGACCAAGAAGTGACCTAACTAGTGATTGACTTAATATATGTTAATCAAAAAAGAAGATGTAATATTACAAATATTGAAGTTGATATATTATTAGCCCTATGGTGATATCCTGGATATAATTTTTCCAATTAAGATCAGTATAACTGCAATGATATAGAAAACCAGGAAAACTATATCTGCTGATCTGTACAATTATCACTTAAGAAGACAGTTTATTAGTGGAGAACTCCCTAGATTGAACTGTTCATTGACAACTCCATATTGTGGGTTTCTTAAATGTCTTCTAATTTCCTATTCTTCAAGGAAATCCAGTTCTTGTTTCTTTTCACAAATATGCAGCACTTCTAGTTTTGTGTTAGGTGTCAATGAATGATTGGTGTCAATTAGATGTTTTGCGTAGTGGGATTTATCTGGTTGTTTTAATCTGTATGCTTGTAAATGTTCACTGTATCGGATTTCAAAATTCCTAAGGGTCTGACCCAAATAGACAGCATTACATTCTGGACATTTGAGTTCATATATACCTGACTTCTTTAATGGTGGTATTTTAGTTTTTACGTTTAACAATTTTGTACTAACGTTACTTTCTGTTCTAAAAGAAATTGTTGTATACTTTGCTGAAGATATTATCTTTGAAATATTATTAGAAATACTACCTGCATATGTGATGGTTTTATAAGTTTTTATTTCATCAGTTTGTTTAGGAAATATTAATTGTAATGCCACTTTTTCCTCTTTTTTATGAATTAGCTTATTTATCATATCTAATGGATAACCGTTGGATGTCGCTATTTGTCTAATTGTATTAATCTCTCTATCAAAATTGCATTTGTTCATAGGAACTAAAAAAGCTCTATGTATCATTGAATTATATGCCGCTAGTTTATGGGACATAGGGTGATTGGAATTAAATGGAATTGTCACATCAGTCTGTGTTGGTTTTCGGTAAATTGAATAATCAAGTACATTATTAACTCTTTGAATTTTTAAATCAAGAAAATTGAATGAGCAACTTTCTTCAATTTCTAATGTAAATTTAATTTTTGGGTGTAAATTATTGATCCTAATTGGAAAAATGATATCCAGGATATCACCATAGGGCTAATAATATCTAAGCTTCAATATTTCTAATATCACATCTTCTTCTTTTTCCTATTAACATATATTAAGTCAATCACCAGTTAGGTCACTTCTTGGTCTAGCCAAAAATAACTACGAAACATCAGATAGGCATCAAATGAAATGTAACTTCTGTCATTCTAACGATGATATTGATTTATCGAAACAATTGTCATTTTTTTAGAAATTTCAACAATTTTTATTATATTGTGGTATTAACTAGAAACCGTGAGTTTCATTTAAAACACTAATATGAGTAGATTCCACGAAGTAAGGGTCGAGACAGTTAATTTCATTAAAAAATCTTCGAGAGAAGATTTGACCCGACTGTACTAGAAGGTACTACAAAAACTTTACAAATTATCACAAAACATTTGGTTTAACCGAGAATGCCTTAGGAAAAAGGTAATGCCAAATTATGTGAATATAAAATGTCACACTAAAACACCACAAGCACAAAAGGCTATAAAATGTGCTTAACGAGTTTGGATAAAAGAAGAATGTAAGAAATGGTTCAAAGTTAGAGACTCCTTAGACAACTACATAAAAGTTGTACATTCAGAACTCACATTCCTATTACATCCAGTAGAATTTGACTGTTTGCATGACAAAATTAGAGAAAGTGTCAGCACCATGAAACATAAAAAATTTAAGAAACAAGAAAAAACGCTACAGAATCTTGATCACACACAACATAAAATTCAATACTCAAAACATCATGAAACTGTAAGTACCTACATACCAACAGACTTTGCACCACAATTTGAAAACCTTTCAGACACTAATTTTACAAATAGTGAAATAGAATTTTTAAATAAAGGCCTAATGTACAGCATACCACCAAAATTTACGAATAATATTAAACAAATTATAGCTACACAGTCAGAAATAGCTTTAAAATCTAATTCAAATAATTTTCTTCATGAGGAATTGAAAATTGCAAATTTAATAAAAAATATTGAACCTTCAAAAGTTAAACGTCAAACAAAAAATGACATTACAGTTTTAAATGCAATCAAAAAGAAAGTAGAAGATAATAATCTAACAGTTACAAAATCTGATAAGGGAAACACAACTGTCAATTTGACAACTGAAAATTACAATTCCAAAATATATAACTTTATAGAATCTAGCGATGTAAAAGTTGTTAAAGCAGACCCAACAAAAGGATTTCTAATAATGTAAGGGATATTGTTAATAATTCAAATTATCTGTTAAGTGATTACGAAAAAAGGTCTATCATACATCAAAATCCTCATTGTCTACAATTATATGAAACCGTCAAATTACATGAAATAACGAAACCAATTAGACCAGTAGTTTCTTACGTTAATGCTCCTAATAATATATTGGTAAAGAGGCTCAACAATATACTTAATAGTTACGGATATGAATCTCAGTACTCCATTAGAAATTCAATAGAACTAATCAAAAAGTTGAAAGCCATCAACTTGCAATATAACTATAAACTTATTTCGTTCGATGTGACTAATATGCTCACTAAAATTCCTCCTAAAGAATGTCTAATACTTGTAAGAAAATTACTAGAAGATAAAAATATTAATCCAGGAATAATATCAGATACACTTATTTGATGTATGCATTACTCAAAATTATTTCACTTTTGACAATAAGATATATATTCAAAGTGAAGGTTTACCAATGGGAAGCCCTATATCACCTATTTTAGCAAACATTTTTATGTACAGTTTAGAAAGAAAGATCTTTGAAAGTAATATTTCGAAAAATGTTTTATTTTGGTATAGATATGTAGATGACATATTAGCTTGTTTCATGGGTAGTGAACGACAATTAGATGTATTTTTCAACCACATCAATAATTTACACCCACAAATTAAATTTATATTAGAAATTGAAGAAAATAGCTCAATCAATTTTCTTGATTTGAAAATAAAAAGAGTTAATAATGTACTTGATTATTCAATTTACCGAAAACCAACACAGACTGATGTGACAATTTCATTTAATTCCAATCACCCCATGTCCCATAAACTAGCGGCATATAATTCAATGATACATAGAGCTTTTTCAGTTCCTATGAACAAATGCAATTTTGATAGAGAGATTAATACAATTAGACAAATAGCGACATCCAACGGTTATCCATTCGATATGATCAATAAGATAATCAATAAAAAAGAGGAAAAAGTGGCATTACAACTAATATTCCCTAAACAAACTGATGAAATAAAAACTTATAAAACCATCACATATGCAGGAAATATTTCTAATAATATTTCAAAGATAATATCTTCAGCAACGAATACAACAATTTCTTTTAAAACAGAAAGCAACGTTAGTACAAAATTGTTAAATGTAAAAACAAAAATACCACCAATAAAGAAGTCAGGTATATATAAACTCAAATGTCCAGAATGTAATGCTGTCTATTTGGGTCAGACCCTTAGGAATTTTGAAATCCGATACAGTAAACACTTTGGAGCATTCAGATTAAAACAATCAGATAAATCCCACTACGCAAAACATCTACTTGACACCAATCATTCATTGACACCTAACACAAAACTAGAAGTGCAACGTATTTGTGAAAAGAAACAAGGACTGGATTTCCTTGAAAAGTTGGAAATTAGAAGACATTTAAGAAACCCACAATATGAAGTTGTCAATGAACAGTTCAATCTAGGGAGTTCTCCACTAATAAACTGTCTTCTTAAGTGATAATTGTAAATATCAGCAGATATAGTTTTCCTGGTTTTCTATATCATTGCACAGTTATACTGGTCTTAATTGGGAAAATGATATCCAGGATATCACCATAGGGCTAATAATATCTAAGCTTCAATATTTGTAATATCACATCTTCTGTCATTCTGACGATGATTTTTTAGAATTTTCAACAATTTTTATTATATTGTGGTATTAACTAGAAACCGTGAGTTTCATTTAAAACACTAATTCTCACCCTACTATAGAACCAAACAAAATTTCAATGTCAAAATATTTTATTACTTAACATATTCTCCTCTTATTTGGATACATTTATTACAGCGAACCTGCAACGTCTCTAGACCTTTCAAAAAAATGTTTCTTCTTGCTCTGCAAACCAGACCTCCACAGCTTTTATTACCTCCTCGTTGGAAGAAAATTTACGACCTTTCAAACTTTTTTCCTGTTGAGGAAAGAGGTAATAGTCGGACGGAGCCAAATCTGGTGAATAATAGGTGTGTTTTAGTAATTCAAACCCTAAATCACGAATTTTTTAAATGGCAACATGAGATTTGTGTGCAGGGGCGTTGTCCTGCATAAACAAAACACCTTTGGATAGTTTTCCGCGTCTTTTCTCTATAATTTTTTCCCGTAGAGTGATCAGTAATGTCGAATAGTAATCTCCAGTTATTGTTCTACCAGTATCAAAAAAATCAATCATGATTACTCCATGGCAATCCCAAAAAACTGAACCAAGAACTTTTCCAGCATATTTTTGGACACGAAACTTAGGTTTTGGAGATCCAGAGTGTCGTCATTCCATCGAGTATTGCTTTGTTTATGGATCGTAGAAATGTACTCAAGTCTCATCCATAGTAACAATTCGGTTTAAAAAGTCTACATCGTTTTCAAATCGAGCACAGATCGAATGCGATGCTTCTACCCTTGCATGCTTTTGGTCAACATTCAAACATTTGGGGATCCATTTTGCAGCAAATTTTCTCATGTCCAAATTGACGTGAACCATATGATGAACGCATTCGTATGAAATATTCAGTGCTTCAGATATCCGTTTTAGCCCAATTCTACGGTCTGATAAAATCATGTCATGAACTGCATCGATATTTTCGGGGACTGGCACAGAAACTGGCCTTCCCGATAGGTCATCATCTTCAATGGAAAATTTGATCACCAAGGTTATTAAGCATATCTTAAACCTTCCCACCCCTTAACCCTTTTAAATACAGGTACTTGATGATGGCTCGATACTCCAATTTTTCGATTTTTACAATTTCGGTGGACATCTTTTTTCTTTTAATTTATTGCGTAACTCTGGTTTACTTTTTTGACGTCAAACTTTACACTAACACTTCTAATAAGTTATTGTTCGTTGCTATGGTAACGCAATATTTTGTTCATGCATGGAACTGGTCTAGGCCAACTAGATATCAATACTTCCTTATATGAACATTGATAACTTTGATTCTGAGAGGGAAGTGTACAACAGCTTTAGCGTCGATTCTTGGAAGGAAGAGTCCGGAAAATGTATCCTCAATTCCCATAGGGAAGAGTCAATATTCGTCGTATATTTGGAGGGAAGAAAATGAAGGTGATAAACTCTGGAAAAAAGTTTTTGTGTGTGTAGGAAAATCTTATTGAGGAAAATAAGTGATAAGCACATTGTTATGCACAAGAAAATGAAGGACAAGAGATCCATAATGCTTGGATAAATAGTCCATTACAATCACGTCAAACTAAAATAAAAGAAAGGCACTTCACTCACGACATGTGACTTTTAATAGCAAAGAACAATATGGAAGTATATCATAGCGGAAACTGTGAATGGGAGAAATGTCATACTTCAAAATGACAAGAGAAAGAATTGAAGTATAATCGAATTAGAAGGAAGTAAATTTTTTCCTTGGAAGTGGTTAATGGCAAACATTAAAATTTAATTAAAGGATTGAATTGGTTAGAAACCAAGGATGAACCATGAGAAGAACATGTGTCTTCCATGAATAACATCAATACAATTCACTGAAAAAACAGATAATAACAATATAATCAAAATAGTTCATTGAAGTTATTGAAATATAAGTTAAAATTAAATGGTTTTAACAATGTTATACAAATCAGAATGAGCGTGTACAATTCATAGATAAAAAGGTTAGATCTAAATGTCCACATTAGTACAAATCCTCTAAAAAAAGAAGAAGAGTTGTTGTTAGGTTAACATGTCAAAAACAAACAATTAATATATACCAATAAACTGATGTTGAGTAGCAAATAAATAATACAAAGATAACAAGTTCATGGATAGCAATAATAAGGAATTACACACTACAAAAAACCAAACTTTAGACATTAGATTATTGGTTGAGAGAAAGTAAAGTTTAACACCCCTGACAAGCAAGATCGAGAAACATATATGGCTCAGAAGATACTAATTGTTCATTAAGACAAACAACGTTAGTATCAGAATTAATCTGGGTAATCTCAAACTTCTCAAGTAAATTCATCCTAGGACTCTTAAAACACTGATGTAGTCTCCGAGCATCAGACAATGCAAAATTATGGTTTTCAGAAACAATGTGATTTGCAAAAGCTGAAGGGGAAGCAGGGGGGTCAGTATTCTGATACTTTTTGATACAACTAAGATGTTCTTTTATGCTGGTGTCCAACAAACATCCAGATTGGCCCACATAGACAGCGTTACAGTACTGACAACAAAGTTTGCAAACGCCAGGAGAATGGAGATATGGCATGCAGTCTTTAGTGTTAACCAGTAATGATCTCAAATTGTCATCAGTTTTAAAACCAAAGTTGGTGTTATGTTTGTTGTTTGTTAAAAATATTACCAAATTTATAGGATATAGGACCATAGTAATGTAGAGAACCAGTACAATGAAGTTTGTCACTTTCAGAACACACATTAAGAGAAGGAGTAAGAAAATTCAATCTAAATTTATTGAAAATTTTTATATATACGATGATGTATTGATATCTAGTTAGCCTAGACCAGTTCCATGCATAAAAAAAATATTGCGTTACAATAGCAACGAACAATATTTTATTAGAAGTGTCAGTGTAAAGTTTGAAATTGAACCAGAGTTACGCAATAAATTAAAAGAAAAAAGATGTCTACCGAAATTGTGAAAATCGAAAAATTGGAGTATCGAGCCATCATCAAGTACCTGTATTTATGAGGGCTAAGAGGTAAGCAGATTCACGAAGATATGCTTAAAACCCTTGGTGATCAATGTCCTTCGTATGCGACCGTAAAAAATTGGACTGCAAGCTTCAAAAGAGGTAAATTTTCCATTGAAGATGATAACCGATCGGGAAGGCCATTTTCTGTGTCAGTCCCCGAAAATATCGATGCAGTTCATGACATGATTTTATCAGACCGTCGAATTGGGCTAAAACGGATATCTGTAACACTGAATATTTCATACGAACGCGTTCATCATATAGTTCACGTCAATTTGGACATGAGAAAAATTGCTGCAAAATGGATCCCCAAATGTTTCAATGTTGACCAAAAGCGTGCAAGGGTAGAAGCATCACGTTCGATATGTGCTCGATTTGAAAATGATGTAGAATTCTTAAACTGAATTGTTACTATGGATGAGACTTGGGTACATTTCTGAGATCCAGAAACCAAGCAACAATAGATGGAATGGCGACACTCTGGTTCTCCAAGACTTAAGAAGATTCGTGTCCAAAAACCTGCTGGAAAAGTCCTTGCTTCAGTTTTTTGGGATTTCCATGGAGTAATCATGATCGGTTTTTTGGATAAGGGTAGAACAATAACTGGAGATTACTATTCGACATTACTGACCACTCTACGGGAAAAAATTAAAGAGAAAAGACGCGGAAAGTTATCCAAATGTGTTTTGTGTTTGCAGGACAACGCCCCTGCATTCAAATCTCATGTTGCCATGCAAAAAAATTCGTGACTAAGGATTTGAATTACTAGAACACCCCCCTTATTCACCAGATTTGACTCTGTTCGACCATCATCTCTTTCCTCAACTGAAAAAAAGTTTAAAAGGTCGTAAATTTTCTTCCAACGAGGAGGTAAAAAAGCTGTGGAGGTCTGGTTTGTAGAGCAAGAAGAAACATTTTTTTTGAAATGCCTAGAGACGTTGCAGGTTCGCCGTAATAAATGTATCCAATTAAGAGGAGAATATGTTGAGTAATAAAAAAAATTTGTTGGGTTCTATAGAAGGCTAAGAATTTTTAAATATGTCCTCGTAATTTGTTAAATAAAGATATTGGGAAATTATTATTGACAACACTTTGTTCGTTTACTGTAAAATCTCAAATTCCAGTGTCCTGGTGACGACATTCCTAACAATTAACAGCTCCAAAAAAAGGGGAAATGGTTATTCAGTTCTAACTCCGAAGTAAATTTAATTCTGGGGTGTAATGTTATAATGAATTGAAGAAAAGAAAAGGCCTGTTGATGTGTACCGTCGAAAAGAACAATACAATCATCCAGATAACGATAGTAAGAAAACAATCAAATAGGTGTGTTCCAATTTGTTCTTAAAAATTTCGGCTAGTAAAGGACTAAGATTAGAACCCATAACCAAACTAGTGGTTTGTTAATGAAATTAACTGTCTCGACCCTTACTTCATGGAATCTACTCATATTAGTGTTTTAAATAAAACTCAACGTTTCTAGCTAATTCCACAATATAATTAAAGATATTAAAAATTCAGTAATCGAAATAATTGTCAATTTTTTAGAATTTTTAATATCTTTCATTATATTGTGGAATTAGCGAGAAACGTTGAGTTTCATTTAAAACACTAATAGTGGTTTGTTCGTAATAGTTGTTGTTAAATTGGAAGAAATTCTGTTCTAAAGAAAATTGGAGTAAGCCAACAACATCAGAAATTATATTGGGGTTCAAATTATTAGAATAGAGTAAACCTTCAACCAAGTCTATACATTCAGAAGGGGGTATGTTAGGAAAGAAATTAGAAACATCGAGTGAAAGCAAAAATGAACTAAGGAACTTTAATGTTAGATATCTTGTTACAGATGTCTAAAGAATTTTTAAGAGAAAAATTGATGATTTCTTTGAGTAAATTATTAAGAAAGTAAGAGAGTTTAGAAGCTGGTGAATTTGAAAAGGAAACTACTGTTCTCATTGATATATTTTGTTTATAAATTTTTGGAAGTCCGTAAAGTAGAGGGTTGATAGGCGCCATCTGTATTAATTGGTAGAATTTAGTGTTGAAGCTGTTTAATGTATCAGCGTAAGTTTTAAGCGTATTCCTAATACACGTATGAAATTTCAAGGTAGAATCTGAACTTATGGAAGTAAAAGAAGTGTCAGAATTATTGAAAAAATTCACCTCATTAACATAATCGAATCTGTCTAAAACCACCAAACAGTTACCTTTATCTGCTTCAGTTACCACTTAATCTTCTGAAACATCTCTAAGTGATGGAATGGAAAATTGATGTTGATTAGTAAATGGAAAGAGATTAGGTTTGGAATGTATATATCTGTTTAAGGTCAGCCCCTATGGCTATTTTATTAGTCAAATCCAAATTGCCCAGAATCTATTGCTAGAGTTCTTAAGTTATGTTTAACGTTAGAAGTTGAGAAATCAAATTTTAATCTCATGTTAAGCAAGTTAAGTTGTTGTTTATTTAATTGAAATATAGGCCGAAACTAGAGCTGCGCTGTTGTCAATTATTAAAAAATGCTGTGACATTGACTTTCATTCAGAAAAATTACTGTCAGTCACATTTGATATTTACCTTTAAATAAAAAGTCAGTTAAAAATTCAAAAGATTTTCCCTGTTTTTCTTTACGACCACGAAGATTTTCTTATTGAAAATATCTAGATAACTAGTCGTTATTTCCGTAGATTATAGATTGTGAATTACAAAGGGGTCGATTGGCCTATAGCTGGCCTTTACACACTGCGACCTGAAAAGATCTTTTGTGTATACCCTCTATCTATTTTTTGTCCCAGAGATCAAAGCTTCTAAGAAAGCCTATTATCCGACTGGGAGCTATTTTTGTTACCTGGTCAGGTCTCAAGAACAACCGCTCCAGGTACCTATGGCGTTGGCGAACAAGTACTCCGCAATGGCATAATATATGTTCAGCCGTTTTATCAGCACTGTCGCAGATTCTACATGTTCCTCTGTCCACTTTTCCCATCTTGCAGAGGTGATATCTGAGTGGGCAGTATCCCGTAAGGAGTCCTGTGATTGCTCTGAGATCAGACTTCTGAAGATCTAACAGCGATTTAGCATAGCGAGCAGAAGGTTGTAGCAACCTTTTTGCTTGTCTTTGGCCTGGAACATTTTTCCAGTAGGCTGAACTAAGTTCCTTTTCCCATTTCCGGACTTCTTCCACAATGTTTCTTTTAGAAATGCCACAAAACGGTTCGGGTCCGATGAAAGGAGTGCTAGGCTCCTTCCTTTGCAAGACCATCGGCAGCCTCATTCCCAGCAATTCCCTTGTGCCCGGGCACCCATAACAAAGATAGTTTGTTATGTCTAGCCAGTAGCTTAAGAGATTGTTTGCAGCTCCAGACTGTTTTGGACTCAAAGTTATAGACCTTAGAGCTTTCAAAGCAGCCTGGCTGTCGTAGGCAATAAATATTCTGGCTGCGTTGAGGCGCTTTTTGAGGCACTCTTGAGCACAGAAGTCTATCGCTAGTATTTCCGCTTGCAATATTGTGGGGGTGTTACCTAGGGCTACTGATAACCTAAGATTAGTTCCTGTGGCCCATTCGTTTGTTTTTGACCCATCAGTATGAAATGTGAGGGCACCCCTAGTTATTTCTGAGATTTCGTTCTGTGTTAACTCACGATCGTTAATAATAACATCTAGAGTAACTTTGAAAACTTATTTAGCAGGCATTATGTCCCTAGGCATCATCATAGATTGGGTTGATCCAACCCTTAGTATCTCGAGATGTCCTGTCAAATCACCGGGTTTTAGAGATTTAGCCTGTGTTAACCTATAGGAATTTTGCAGAGCAATCCTCCTTACATGTAAATGTAATGGAGGGAGATTAGCATTACCTCCAAGGCCGCGCCAGGGCATGATCTCATTACACCCGTTATTTCTAAACCAGCGAGTCTTTGCAATTTTTGCAACTCTATTGTAGCCGTTTGTTGCGTTGTTTTCTTCCACCATACAAGCGCAGCATAGTTGATGATAGGTCTGACAACCGTTATATATGACCAGTAGATCATTTTTGGTTTTATACCGCAAGTTTTCCCAAAGAGCCAACGACACGTCCAAAGAGCCCTTGTTGCTTTTGAGGTGATGTGTGCGAGGTGTGAGTTCCACGTAAGTTTCCTCTCAAGGATGACTCCAAGGTACTTAACCTCTTCCGAAAAAAACAGGGTTGTACCATTCAAGCTTGGAGTCCGTATACTTAACTTCCTTCTGTTAGTGGATGGAACAAGTGTCGTTTTATTAGGATTGACTGAAAGTCCTTCCTTCCAGGTAGTTATGAGGTTCAAGGCACATTGCATGTGATCGGCAATGATGCCGTCGTGCTTACCTCTGACCACTATAACTAAATCGTCGCCATAGCCAAGATCACGAAATCTTTCTATTTTTAGCTTTGTTAGGAGGTCGTCAACCACTAGTGACTACAGTAGAGGTGATAGAACTCCTCCTTGAGGACAACCTTTCACCGCTTTTATAGTAGTCGATTGGTCTCCGAGGTAGGTGATTATTTTCCTAGTATTTAGCATGGACTGAATCCATTTGATTATGGAAGGTGGAATATCCTTTGCAGTTGCAGCAGCGCTAATTGATTCATATGAGGTGTTATCAAAAGCTCCCTCTATATCTACGAATACACATAGCGATACTTCTTTCGCAGCTATTGCCTTTTCTAGGTCTCTTACGAGACAATGTAAGGCATCTAAGGTAGATTTGCCAGGTTGGTAGGCAAATTGTTCCTCGTGATGCGAAACATTTGATAAATATTCACTTCTCATGTATGTGTCGAGTATTTTTCCCATAATTTTGAGTAAGAAGGAGGTAAGGCTTATAGGTCTATATGGCTTTAGTTCCTCTGGAAGACGTTTGCCACTCTTAGGAATAAAGCAGACATGGAATGTATCCCAAGATGAAGCTCATCTTGAATATCTTACATAAGTGGGGAATTAAGATATCGGTTTCCTGTTGTAGAAGTGCTGGAAAGATGCCATCCTCTCCAGGTGATTTGTAGGGCTTGGAGCTGTTAATTGCCCATTCAATTCTATTCTTGGTGAAGATTTTACCCGCTAGGCTTTTTGCTGATCTACAAGTTTTGATAAAAGATTCATCAAGATTTGCCTCTGCGCTATCTTCAATAATTGCAGCTCCAGGAAAATGAGCGTCTAATAAACATCTCATGCTTTCCTCTATGGTTTCGGCGAACTCTCCGTTTGGCTTTTTAAGGAGTCTAATACCATTATAGTGGTCCTTAGCGATTACTTTTTGAAGGCGCACTGCTGGGGCTACGTTAGAAATCCCTTCGCAGAATTGCTTCCAAGTTTTCCTCTGGGACCCTCTGAATTCTTTGTTATATTCAGTTAAAGCATTTTTGTAGTCTTCCCGGTTTCCTGTCCTCTTGGCTCTGTTAAATGCTTTGCGTGCTAAGATCTTAACTTTGCTGAGTTCATTGTTCCACCAAGGCACATCCCTATTGACAGCCTTTGTTCTGATGGGACAAGATTCCGCGTAGCAATTAATTATCGTGCGATTCAACCATTGAGAGGCTACTTCAAGTTCCTCCACAGTTTCAATCGTATATAATGCGCCTCCAACATCCGACTTTAATTTGTCCTTATATGAACCCCAGTCCGTTCGTTGAGGTATTCGACAACACTGGTTCTATCCCTGCGTAGCCCCGACCTCGAATCGTATCATTCTGTGATCTGACATCGAAACCTCATCGGAAACATGCCAGTTTTGTATTAAATTTGTTGTAAAGCAACTAGCTAGGGTGATATCAAGCACCTTTTTTCTAGTTGCAGTGATAAATGTGGGTGTGTTACCTCTGTTAATAATGTCTATACTAGATTTAGCCAAATACTCGTTTGTTCGTGTCCGTGCTGCCCCATACTATGTTGTGGGAGTTTGCATCACATCCAAGAATAAGATGTCTGTTCTTTTTATTGCACCATCTGATGAGGCTTTTGACTTTCTCCGGTGGAGGTTTGTCTTCCTCTCCCGGAAAGTAAGCAGAGGCAATTATAATGTCCCTTTTACCCCTTTCGGTGAGGAACTCCACTTCAGCTGTTGCAAGGTCTCTGGTGATAATCTCTGGAACGGAAATAAAGTTAAGTTTTTGTGAGATGAATAGTGCCGCTCTTAGTTTGTCATGTATTTGTGAATATATCAACTTACATGAATTGATGGATAGGCCTTTGATAAGTCCTTCGTGAGTCCAGGGTTCTTGAATGAGCTCGATGTCAGATATGTTTCTGCTAAAACTCCTGCTCAGCACGGTAGTTGCAGCTTTTGCATGATGGAGGTTTAGTTGCAGAAACCTAACGGATTTGGAGGGAGCCATTTTACTGTTTCTTGGGATCTTCATTAGATCCCTTATTGCCCCTTGGAAGACCCGTTTGTGTGGGTCCCTTTTTGTGTTCTTTTTTGCAACCTCGACTGGTTGACGCTGCAACTGGACCACTATGTTGCTCAGTATGGCTTTTTTGTGGTAATATTCTTACCTGACCAAATTTGTAATTGGCCATATAGCCATCCTTTTTGACCCTTTCTGCGGATATGGGGTCCACTGATAGGGTAAGTTCTACTGTGGAGCCTTTTTCGGCCCTTCTTACAATCCTCAAATTTTGTGTTTTGAGGTCTTCGTTTTGGACCTCTAAAAATCGAAATATTTGTCCGTTTTGATATTTCAGACTGTCAGGAAGGTACGTCACAAAGATCTCTGAGTGAGGAATGTTACTTTCCTCTGCGAGTCTCAACGACACACCCTCCTGTGGCTGCAGCTCCTGAACTATGCTTTTAAGCCACTCAACTGTGGTTCCGTCAGCACAGGACAGCAGCATCCAGCCAGGTCTGAATTGCAAGTTGCTGAATATAGGCCTGGTATTTGCCTTTGGATCCAGCAGTAAGATTTTGTCCAAAATTTTCTCTTTTATGGCTGCTAACTGTTCCACTGAAAGAGATAACTCTGGATAATTGGAGGGCATTATTCTACCCTTATTGCTGATAGCATTTGTCCGTAGGATGGTTTGTTTCCCTCATCGGTAGTTTTACCTACTATGAGAGCTCCCTTCTTTCTCGGATGTTCAGGGGTGCTTTCCTCAGATCGGACTCTTTTGGAGTCCTTACTCTTGGGTGCATCCTCCTTCTCCTTTGTGATAGGTTTCAATGCCTGTTGTCGTGCCTCTGTATGACTGAGGCCGTGCTTCAACAAATACTTAAATCTTTTTCGAGCAGCGCCGCTAAGGTTCACTCGAGCCTTTTTGGTTTTTTGTTGAGGGTCCATTTGGTCCTCTTTGCCGCTTTTTAGAAGCTCATCCTTGTTTTTTGGTCTGGAACATGATCCAGTTCCATTCCCTCCGGATAAGTGAGGCTATCTTTATCCTCTGGGTTTTTGTTGTCTTTTTTAGTTGGTCCATTGTCCCACGAGTAGCTAGGGAATGGTTAGTCGCTTCCGGCAGAACCCCGCATACCGGAAGAAGGCTATTGAAACCTAGGTGTCGCCTGGTACCCGGAGTTCGCATAATAGCGACTAAGCAACCCCTTAGCCCCGTAGCGTATTCTCTACGCCACGCCAATTCTTCGGCTTATGCTGCTCCACTACTGACTTGAGGGGGATTTTTATGGTGGTTCTCATCTACTTGGCCAGCCGATTGAGACAAACCCTCACATCAGTAAGCACGTCCTCATCAACCAACGACTTACTGATACGAGATATACTGGGCAGTCTTCCACGAGTTTGCGTTGTTTCCTGATGCATGCAGGGACCCGGGCCATTGGTCCGGTTGCCCCACACTAATCCACCCACAGCGATCTTCCTCCACGCTGATGTTCCCAGTATTTGCGTACGCGAGAGCTTCGTTTACCAGCCTTTAGCGACCCGCTTGAGGGCCTTGGTCCCCAATCACGCCACTCGATCTGTTTCCACCGCATGCCACGTGGAAGTGAAGTTGGTGTTTGTGCAGCTCGTTATTCCCGTATTCTGATCATATATTATTATAAAGCAGTAGAATTATCCAAAGATATGTTTCCCACCTCTATATCTTCTTTGTGTTCATTTTCAGGGGGAACCAACTTGATTTTTAATAGATTGTACTGCTTGCGAATGAGTCATTCAATACTATTCATTTACGCAGTAATCACAATTTTAATCCATAAAGAAAATTTCTTTACATCGATATAACCTGACAAATTTTCTATTCTAGTTTGTTGAAAATGTAATTTTAAACTATTTCAAGGTGTTTTAGTACTCTAATAATAAACATCAGCAGCTTTCCGGATTTTGTCTATCTGTCTAGTTTTCATACCCCAATTTTCTAATGAATTGGTTTCAAGTTTTCGATTGTTGGCTCCTCTCTACTTTCCAATTCTGAATTAATTCATGTGAAATGCGAAACATTTCGTAAACGTAGAAACGTTAATTAAGTTCCAGATTTTCAAACCGCCTCCTTAAGCAGCGCTAAAATTGATTAACGTTAACGAAAAAAATAGAATCATTCAAAATTACGATAGGACGCATTTAAATCAAAAGCATGTCACGGCTTCTAAAAATAATAATAAAACTTCACGTACAATTTTAGAACGATGAACAATTCAGCAAGTTCCTTTTTATATTTTTTATATATTAACGTATGGTCCTAAAGTTTTTGGAAAATTTTTAAATTATTTATTTTTGTACCCAATTTCGCTTAATCAAGTTGCCATTGAAACTAAAACGTCACACGTAATCAAGTTTGATTATGATAATTTAGTTTTGCAAATCGATTGTAGCAAAATGTCTCACAAATTAGATATTCGTCAGGGCATTTACAATCTAGATGGACGAATACCTGAGCATGATATTGTTGCAATCTACCAAGAGCAAAATATAAGTGATTGAACCATTTACAACACTATAAGGAATTGTGAAGAGGATATACCATGCATTAATTTACCCAAAAGCGGTAGACCAAGAAGTTTGAGTGTAAGAAGAGAAAGAAGACTGATGGAAGCTGCTAAAGACAAAGTTGGAGTTTCTCAGAGAAAATTAGCCCGGAGATTTGGTATTTCGAAAACTACTGTATTAACCCTTAACTGGTATCGTCGGGTCAAAATTGACCCGGCGCATTTTAAATTTTTCGCAGATTGGGCGCTATTGCAGTTACGGAGTGGGGGTTCTGTGACTTCTCATAAAATAGGCATACAATTAAACGCCTCAAGCGACAGTTCAATTCAAGCTTTGCAAGTGTCGTTATATATGCATTCGGGTCAGATTTGACCCGACGATACCAGTTACGTGTGTGTTTTGAGTTTAGTGCATAATGGATTATATAATTATTGACGGCAAGCGATATACCGCACAAGAAGTACGTGAGGTGTTTTTGAACGACGAAGAAGATGGCGATATTAGTGACGCGGTTACTATAAATAGTGATCACGATTCAGATGAAGAATATGCTATAGACGACGATGTGGCTGATGAAGCTGAACCAGTTCCTGTAAGTGAGTTCGCTCTTGGTGCCAGTGCCACAAGCAGTGCGGATTTAGATAACTCTTCGGTTTTGCCTTCACCATCTACAGGTTATGTTTATGGAAAAAACAGATACAAATGGTCAAAACAAGCTCCCACACCCGGTCGGACCAGAAGCCATAATATTATTATGCATTTACCCGGACTAAAAGCAGTGGAAAGAAACTTGCAAGATAAGAACCCTGTTGATTACTGGTCTCTTCTTATAACTAATGAAATGATTAGCACAATTGTCGACTGCACAAATGAGAAAATTACGGATATGTCCAGTAGATATGGAGAAACAGCCACATTTGTGAATTACACCGATTTAGTTGAGGTGAAAGCATTTTTGGGATTACTCTATTTGACATCGGTTTTCAAATCTAACAATGAAGACGTCGAAGGTTTATTTAGTTCAGATGGCACAGGCAGAGACATTTTCAGAGCTACTATGTCCCTAAAGAGGTTCCTGTTTTTGTTAATCGCATTGCGTTTTGATAGTGTTTCCACCAGACACGCGAGAATGTCAGATAAATTTTGCCACATACGTGAAATTTTTGAGTCATTCATACAGAATTGTAAGAATTGCTATAGTCCTGGTGAATCCCTCACAATAGATGAGATGCTTGTAGGGTTTAGGGGCCGATGTTCTTCTCGTGTATACATGAAAAGTAAACCTAACAAGTACGGATTGAAGATATTATGCCTTTGTGATGCAAAAACTCACTACTTGCTCAATGCTTTCGTCTATACAGGCAAATCACAAAATCTGCAGCCTAATCCACGAAAACTATCAGTGCCAACCCTAACAGTTTTATCGCTAATTGATAATGTCAAAAATACTAACAGGAATATCACGGCAGACAACTGGTTCACGTCAATAGAATTGGTTGAAGAATTGCGCAAGAGCCAACTTACTTATGTCGGCACTGTGCGTAAAAATAAAAGAGAAATACCTCAATATGTAGTTCCAAATAAAAAAACTGAGCCAGGTACTTCTAGGTTCGTGTTCACCAGCAATACAACTCTAGTGTCGTATGTACCAAAACAAAATAAATACGTTCTCTTATTATCATCTATGCACCATGACAACAAAGTATATCCAGAATCAAGGAAACCTGACATGATTTTGTATTATAACTCCACAAAAGCAGGAGTTGATGCATTGGATCAGAAGTGTGCATATTACAATACGGGTCGTAGAACCAGAAGGTGGCCGTGTGCTATTTGGTATGCTGTAATGAATATAGCGTCTGTAAATTCATTTATATTGTTCCAGACTGGTACTCAGAGTTCTATGAAGCGACGGAATTTTATTATTCAATTAGGTCAAACTCTAATTGAACCTTGCATGAGACGACGTTTATTGGTAACAAGACTTCCTAGGGAACTTCGTTCAGTCATGCAAACAATTCTAAAATGCGACGATACTACAGCGAATCAAAATCAGCCATCAACTTCTCAACCCAGAGTTCCGGATGCAGATACTAGGGGAAAAAAAGACGTAGATGTTACATGTGTCCATCAAACAATGACAGCAAAAATTCTACAACGTGTAATAAGTGTAACAAGCACGTATGTAAAGCACACAGCAAAGCTACATTGTTATGCGACAAATGCAAAATGTGAATATTAGGCTATGCAAACGTTATTGCACGTTTTTTTGTATGATAAATTATTTGTGTTTTTTTTATAGAATATAGAGGATAAATATGTTATATAAGTGCCTATTATGTTAGTTTTCTTGTATTTTCATCTTTATGTTAAAATTTTCAAAATTGTATTGCGTCACTCGTTTTCAGACACTGTATTTGTATTTGTCTACCTATAATAAAGTGTTTTCATTTTAATTACTTTTGGGTCTGTAAACTTATTGTTTATATTGCTAGTAATGGATTAGCAATGGTATTTTTCAGTTTAAAACAATCATTAAAAAAAAGCATCGGGTCAGAATTGACCCGACGATACCAGTTACGTATGTAAAAGTGACGATACCAGTCAAGGGTTAAGAACAATTGATCGCACAAACTTAGACCAGACCAGCTAGAAGGAATTCCGCGTTGTTGCCGCGCATTAAGGCGTAACCACTTTGCCAATAAGTTGATTGTAATGGATGATGAAAATAACATTGACTTTGTACCTAAGTTGGACAATCCTCCTAATGTACCTCAGGCTAGGCCAAAAGAGGAATTTTGGTCAATACTATCGAGGAAAGTATACGATAAAGGTTGGGAACATACAAATGAAGATCAATTGCGGCGTCACATCTTCCAAAAGATTAGAGAAATAGAACCTGCTCTTGTCCAAAGGAAGATGGGACAAGTCCGAAGAAAATTACGGCAACGGGCCACTATCCATAATGTAATTTGTAATTATTTTTTGTTATCAGTATTGTTAATTGTTGCCACATGCGCTTTTAAAATTAAAAAAAAATTGAAAAAATTTATTAGCATGTAAAAATTTTCCAAAAATTTTAGGACCATACGTTATTTGATCTTTTCCTCTCAGTTACTGAGTGACTTATAATTTTTCTCCGCAGAACCCTCAAATCGGAGGAAGATGTGAATAAAGATATAGAGGATATTTTGAAGACAGTTTCTGACTATGACATCGATTTAGAAAGCGAGGCAGAGAAAATGGATCAATTTATATCGCAGGAAACAGCTGATTTAATATTTTTCAATAACTGGTTTGAAGGTATTTTAATTACTTGTAACTTACAACAATATTTCTCTAACTTTCATAGTTTATTTTATGAATTTTCGTCGGTTCTGTGGGATAATAAGAAAACAGATTTTCCACTATGCCGATGTTTCGAATTTATTTGAATCCTTTATCAAGGCTACAAAGATATACATGCAAATGGTGATTATGACTATTAAATACTCAATAAAAACATTAAAACTTCAAAAACTTTCATAAAACTTTAAAACCTTAAAAAACTTAAACTGTAAAAATTTAAAAATTCAAAAATTTCATCAAAATTCCATAAAACTAAAAACTCAAAAATCTCTCACGTTTTTGTCTCTAAGAAACATCATCAAATAAAATAAAATCTAAATTGCTGACAATTTAAAATTTCTCTTCTCAAGATGTTACTCTTACCTAGTGAGGCTTTTTGCGTCGAGCAGAAATGATTTATTTCCTTGTCAAATTAAAGAATGGACGAGAAAACTTGAAAATACTTCAGAATATTCTGGCACGTCATATAAAAACAAAATAATGCACAATATTCCATCATTGGTAATAACTCATTTTCCTTTTTATTGAGATTTTATAAACAACCTGTACCTTAATATTTGGTGTTGAAAGTAAATTATAAGTATTCATTGATAAACGAAAACCGAAAATTGCAAGAAAACTACTAATTATGTTGGACTAGGACAGCTTTTTGAATACAGTGTGTCCTCGAAAAATTCTTAGTTATTGTTACAGAACCAAAAATTAACTATTATAGATAGTATTTATTGAGCTAGTATCGATTGTTTTTTAATTTTATATAATTGGTAATTATGTGTTTGTAAATTTTATTTAAGTTGTCAGTATCTAATTTTTAGTTAAGTGTATTCTCACTCAATTCAATAAACATCATTTCGCTTAAAAGACGTTTGTTATAGTTAGTCTCTTTTTCTAGGATGTTGACGGTTTCAAAGTCAAATTTGTGATTTTGCTCAAATGCATGGGTTGCTAATGCTGTTCTTTCTGATTTGTCCCTATGTTTTTCATCACATGAGTTCTTGTGGGCATATATTCTGTTTCTTAACCTTTGCTTGGTTTGACCAATATAACATCTATCGCATTCCAAACAATTTATTTTGTAAATAAGGTTTGATTCATAGTCTTTCGGAAACTTGTCCTTCATAGAGGAATAAATACAATTTACCGTTTTTGTATGGTAAAATACGATTTTTGTTCTTTCTGTTTGTAGTATGTGTTTCAATTTTTCCGAAAGACACTTAGCATAAGGAATCTTAAAATATCTATATGGATCTCAAGTCAATACTAGTGTTAAACTTCTCTCAATATTTTTATTAATTATAATATTACAAACATTAAGAAGATAATCATTTAACAGCAATTTTTCTTTGAACTTAACCATATTTTCATATATAATATCACGAAAGTGAAAATTTTGTCGGCAAAATTTTTCGATTGTCATGAAAGTTTGTTGCTTGGCAATTTTGCGAATGACATTTTTAACAAAACCACAAGCCGTCAGGCGAGTGGTTTTGGATTAAATGTCATGAGCAGAATTACCTAAAAGCAACAAACTTGAATACGACAAGAGAAAAATTTTACCTTACAAAATTTTTAATTGAGTGGTATTCGACATGACTAGTTCACAAAAGAAAAACTAAAAAATCACATGTTTAAACGTTTTATTTATTGCAAACTTCAATTATACAAAGCCAAAAGAATAATAAAATTATGAAAAAAAAAATTACTTATTTATGCAAAAAGTACAATTATTATAATTGTACGTTGTAGCATTATTTTGGGGATTGTTTTGCATCATAACCTGTGATGAATTTAAGTTAGAAACTGAGGATTCCTTTTCTTTATTTTTATTTTCTCGAAGGTTCTCTATAAGTTGGAAATGGTGTTCTTCATTTAATTGTAAATATGATTTCAAAGAATGGGCAGAAGAATGTTCTGTAAGCTTAATTACTTCTTGTTCACCAACTCCTTCTTTTGCTAATGCAGATATTGCAGAAGCTCTATGTGAATGATTGGTTATTTTTATTTTGTTTGTGTCTATACCAATTGATTCTGCCGATATTTTCGTCCACTTTGAAATTGTATTAATTCCTAATGGTGAATTTTTGTACCATATTCCTTTCTCCCAATTTGGATGTACTGTTAAAAATAATCTTGTTGATGTTAGATAAGGATTGGATTCTCTTTTTTCAATAATTTTTAAAAATAAACGAACGAGACACAAATTGTTGTTAGCATTATTTCTTACCAGCCACTTACTGCCAGTTAAAGCTTTTGATCCTCCTTGTGTCGTTTTGGAAAAGATTGGATTATATTCTACCCTGCCAGTGAAATTACCTTTATTATCATATTCTTTTTTGAAGTAATTAATATCACAATTAGCAGCTTCATTTCCACGCCATGCTAATTCGAACGAACAAAATGAAAAAAACTTTTTTTGTAACCCATCAGGATTATCTTCAGAATAGCCTTTCTACCATTTCCATTAATTCTTCTTTGGTAAACGCGTTAGAACTTCTTTTTCTGGTTTCAGGTTCAGCCTGAAGCTTTTTACGTTTTGTATTCCTGGCCAATATAGCAAATTTATAGGTAATATCTTTAAATGGATCAATTTTGATGTTAAATTCTAGAAAATATTTTTCCTGAACCATTTGAGCAGTCGTATTCCAAAGTGTTTTCACACTAGCTTCAGTATAATCAGTTCCATCTCTTTTTTTCATGTTATAACCATAATCTTCAAGAATTTTTGCTATAACTTGTTCAGAAGTATCCTTTTTTTACGTATAATTACGTGCGTCCAGAAACATTCTAAACTGTTCCCACGCAGACTTTTTTGTCTTCATTGTATTTCGCGGTATACTTTGCTTAATTGTACTCTCTATTTCATTTATTGAATTATTCCCAAATCTTGTATTATTCATGTTAATAATACTTATTCAAATTTTTTAAACAGTTTTAATAATTTTAAGACAGTTAAATAAATAAATAAACAACTTAGTTTCCTTGGAAACCACTAACAAAGATTTTATATTGAATTTTATCACAGAGAGATAGAATTTTATACACATAGATTTGATATAATAAACGTCAAAAAATTGCCGCGACAAGACAAAAAATTACCAGTTCAAAACCTTCAAATTTTGTCAGTTATCAATTTACTCTAGTGAAATAGTCATGTAAATATCCAGGGCTACTGAGTTTAATAATTTCATTTTTGACGGCAGTCATGATATTTAATTTTTGTGCAAAAGGATGTTGTGAATAATAATTTAAAACTCTCCTAGAACTAACAGGTTTTTCATAATGGTTAAATTTAATTCTTTGATCTTCAGTTCTAATCAATAACACTTCTAAAAATGGAATGGAATTATTATTTTCTGTTTCTATTGTGAACTGAAAGCCCGAATGATAGGAATTGGTATAGAATTAATTTTTGATTTCGTAACAGCTAAAATAGTGTCGTCAACATATACTTTAACCAATGGTATTTCATAATCTAACCTTGAAACTACCGTAGAAATCAAATCTTCCATTAATAGGGCTAATATGGGGCTTACTGGGTTTCCCATTGCTTACCCGTCCTTCTGTTTATAAAAAATATTATCAAAACCAAAATAACTGGTATCAAATATAACCTTGATAATATCAAAAAAATTTATAATGAAAGATTAGTGAATTCCTTAATTCCTTTTTGAAATAATTTCTAGAACACTTTGTTTTGGGATATTTGTAAACAAACTTATTACATCCAAACTAATCAGTTCATAATCTATAGGTAATTCCAAATTTTGAGTGAAGTCTATAAGTTCTTCAGAATTTTGCAAATTGAAAATGGAAACTGGCCATAAATTCCCTAGAATGTTTACTACAAATCTTGATAGTGTATACCAGTGGTCGCCCACCTGTCGATCGCGAGCTACCGATAGCTCGCGGAGGCAATTCTGGTAGCTCTCACAATGATTTTAAATTAAGAAATATAAACTGCAAAAATCAGGAAGGCTTCTGAAAATTCCACAAAAAAATCTAACTGTCATAATATTAAACATAAACAGCAGCAACGTTGCGGTGAGCGATCTGCCGCTGACGCCATCAAGCTAGAATCGGCTAGAACCGTCCAGCCAAAACAGCGCGTTAGTGTTCGAGAAAGATCAGGATTACTTTGAACGGGATAAATACGCACGGCGCGGCGACATTGCGCTTAGTTTAAAACTGAACGCGTAACCAACGTCCAGCGGTTGGGTTAGTAGAGAACAACAAAAAAAATATTATGGCAAGCAGTTGTAAGAAGGTAAAGATATACCACTTTCATTCGGAATGGGTAGAACAATACTTTTTTACAGAAGTTAAAGATAAAAATGTGTGTTTATTATGTAATACTTCGGTCTCCGTTGCTAAAAAAGAAAATATTGAGAGACATCAGAAAGGAGAAACTGAAACAGTTAATTGGACAACAATCAAAATTTTTAAGAACAGTCGACAAAAATAAAGCTGCAACTGAAGCATCGTATCGGGTGTCCCAGATAATTGCACAAAAAAGCAACGTTATGAAGACGGGGAAATGATAAAACAGGCGTTTTTAGAAGCTGCTGATTCGTTATTTGCCAACTTTAGAAATAAAGACGAGATAGTTTCAGCTATAAAATGTATGCAACTTTCTGCTAATACAGTGATGAGACGTGTAGAAATAATGAGCAATGATATTTTCTTAAAGTTAAGAACTGACTTAGATAACTGTATTTATTTTTCACTTCAACTGGATGAATCAACAGATGTCGTTGACACTGCCCAGATGGCCGTGTTCGTCAGGATGGTTTTTAGTGATTTCACGATTCCACTTAAAGGACACACTACTGGACAGGAGTTGTTTTCTCATTTAAAAAATATTATTTCTTCTTAGAAAATTCCAATATCGAAAATGGTAGACTTGACAACCGATGGCGCTCCAGTTATGGTGGGTTGTGATAAGGGTCTGGTGGCGTTATGTCGTAAAGATGAAACTTTTCCGCAATTTCTCTGTTACCACTGCATTATCCATCAGTAGGCATTATGTGGAAATTTTCTGGAACTAAACAACGTTATGAAACTGGTGGTAAAAATTGTGAACAAGATTAGAGCTCAAGCGTTACAAAGAAGATTATTCAAAACCTAGGCCGATGAAGTTGACTGTCAATACGGGGACCTACTCCTTCACTCTGAAGTCCGATGTTAAGTAGAGGACGGGTGCTGAAACGTTTTAATGATGTCCTATCTGGCATACTTCAATTTTTCAAACAACGCGATGAACCGACTCCGGAACTAGAAAATTCAATCTGGCTTAGAGATTTTGGTTTTCTCGTGGGCAATACAGAGAAATTAAACGAACTTAATTTGCAGCTTCAGGTGAGAGACAAAGAACTAGCGGAAATGATTTCTGATATAAACGCATTTATCAAAAAGCTGGAGTTTTGAGAACAAAACCTAATTAACAGCGATGCCAAGCATTTTCCTATTCTTTCAGAAAAAATATCTCAAAATCCATTAGAACCCTATGACAGCAAATATCATGTAAAAATAGTTTCTACCCTGAAGAATAACTTCAAAAATCGTTTTAAGGATTCCAACGAAATGGCTCTGGTAGCGCAGTTTGTTGTTTAACCCTATATGGAAATTGAAATCCAAGAACTTCTGTTATGCAGAACTTTGGCGAAGACATCGCTGCAACAGAAATGGAAGTAATTGAGTTTCAAAATGATTTAGCATTAGAATCTTTAGTCTCAAGTACCAAATGTATCTGGCCTATTGTAAGTAAAGACAAATATTCAGTTTTATGCCGTGTTGCCTTGAAAGTGAAAGCATTATTCAGTTCAATCTATTTGTGTGAATCTCCTTTTTCCAATATGAAGTTTATTAATAACAAATATCGCAATCGCCTTACGGATGGACGTTTGAATAATTGTATTCGAATGACTGTATCAAATTATACTGCAAACATTAAAAAAATTATTGATGAGTCTGAGTGTCAGCCTTCTCATTGAAAGTGCTTATTTATTTTTCAATGTTTATGTTCACGATAGTGCCTTACTTTTTTGTTGTTATTATCAACTATTTTTAAATCTTACGTGACATGCCGTTGTGGCTGGATAAAGTTTGTGTTTATTTCTTAAACACCTTTGTTTGGTAGGTAGGAATGTAGCTATGAACAAGTACGTACCAGTTATATTAGTTATTTTGTTATTAGTTTATTATTAGTACCTATGTATTATGTATTACCAGTTAAATACTAAAATAAATACATATAATGATAAATTAACTGTGGATTATTTCATTTACGTTGCGTTACGTGGTTTCCCTGTGGGTAGTTCGCTGTTTATTCCAAAATTATCAGAGTAGCTCAACACATTGAGAGGTTGGCGACCACTAGTTTATACGATGGAGATTGAATGCAAGGTACTACTGGCCTCAAAGAATTATTTTGTTTTTACTAAACCATAAATTCTCAGTGGTTGTGAGTTGTAGATCTTTAAGACTTTGTATATCTCTTGATCTACCAAGTGTAGAGCCTTCAAATTGTTTACAATATTATTGCAAATGTTCTTTATTAGTTTATGTAATACAATATATTATCACTTCTTATTACAATTTGACACTTTGCTTATCTATCTGCTCACTATTCTTGTATTTTACGTGATTTAGATATCCAAATCGACTCTAAATGGATTATGGAGGATGCCAATATTGCAAGACAGAAATATTTGGATAATTTATGGCAATTGGTCAACCCCAAGAAAGAGAAAAAAGGTGGCAATAAGAAAAAGAAGAAATGAAGTTTTGTTTTATAAGTTTTATTAAATATTATATTTATTGAAGTAAAATTTATTTTTCCTTGTATTTTTTCTACCATATTTTACAATATGGTTTAAGCAAGATAAATAATATAAAACTAAAAGCTGGAAGGAAGCGGCATAGTGAGTTTACCAGTCGCAAAAGTTGTTAATTGCTTACACTAAATGTATACACCCATACTCTTGGACGCCTTCCAATAAATGAACGATAATTCTGCAGCTATATGCTGCAAACGCCATTAAATTAGACGTCATCAGAAAACGCGATAGAAATAACTAAAATGTATTCTTTTGATTAATTATAGGTACTTTTTTAATGTTCAGATTATCATAGCGCAGTCACCATATTTTAGAATCGTAATACAAGCTCGTCCACCAAAATATAGATTTGAATAATCATGTAAAGTCCTTTTACGAAAGTCGAAGCTACTTGAAGTTGCAGATGTATGCGCTAACTTGTCAAAACGACCGCCATATTGTAAAATTGAACATCAATCAGCAGCGAAACGTTTTCACAAAATTAGAATATTAATAATTTATTCCAAACAGGATTTATTTTTTATTACATGGAATAAAAATTGATAATACATAAATTGTATCTTAACATTGTGTAGTATGGCCATTCATAAATATACCAGTAATATATTGATTAATGTAGAGAATTGAAAGCAAGGTAAAGCAAGTTTTACAATGGTCTCAAGAGGAGAACCAACTAATGTTCTTACTCCCCCAAACAATAAAGAGAATCGAAATAACCTTGAGGGAACTTTAAAAGAAATTAATTACAATAAATTACTAGATGTCGATATAATTATTTCTTTTATACAAAAAATCCTCATATTCAATCTACGTCAACTAGTGATAGAGATAACCTCAAGTTCTTCCTGTAATCTAGTTGTCCTAATTGTTCTACAATCCGGCCAACGATGATATTTTTTATATAAGAGGTTGAGGTTGATCTCCCCATATATTAAGATCCTATCTTAAGTTTAGGTCTTACTAAAACATTAAAATACATTCTTAGTCTCAATATTTGAAAAATGAGTGGTTTGCCTGAAAACTGAAACCATTATACGATTGGCACTCTTCACTGATTTTTGTATACGTGAGAAGACATACATTTGACTATTATACGTATCTCTAAGATCCTTCATCCTTCCTGGAACCGGAATAACAAGTAAGTTGAAATATAATATTCATATTATAGTTATTAGGAAGATTTGTCGAATTAGCTTCGGTGAAACCTGGATCCATTATCAAGATGTCTTTTTCAAACAAACAGAAGCGAATTTTCTTCTATAAAATAATATAATGTAATGTTTTTCTAAGTTATTTAAACAGTAAACAGGTGGAATAAACTTTAAACACACGGTATGACTACTTACGAATTTATTTAAACACTGTTCACTAATACACAGTTTATTCACTTAAACTAATTCATATAAACAGTTCACTAATTTGTATTCACTTATTTACTGACGATGTCAAATTATAAACTCAACTCACTCTTCCTGGTAGGTCTAGGTCCCTTATATATTATTGCCTTTTTAACTGGATAATTCTAGATTGCGGCTTACTCAAAAACAATTGGCTTTCTGGCATTTTGTAGATAAGACTGATCACAAAAACAATGTTTTGATAAGATAGTCACCATAGAGAAAGTAATAAGATAGTGTTCGTTCCCATATTAACAGCTGGCATCGCGTCGATCTGAGCGCACCCCTTGCGGGTGGCAGAACTAATTCTTAGAGGCGGGATATTTAAATTTGGTAGTTTAGATTAAGGGTAGGTAAATTTTACAGTTTGTCTTAAAATTGTTTATTATATAATTATTTCATTCCAAAAAATAACATTATATTTCATTTTTTTGTAATGATATAATTTTAATAAACAATTTTGGGGCAAATAATTTAGGTAATAAATATTAATTAGAACAGCACACATTTAAAGTGTTTATTAACCTGCACATAATATAAAAACAAATTAATACAACATTTCTTTATAATACATAAGTCTGTTATTTATACATAGTATTATATATACAATATTAGCTTTAAAATTCTTATTCTAGTAGTTAACGATATCAAAATACAAAAAAATGTGATAAGATTATCAGTTACAATATTATTAAATTTTTTTAAATTTTTATTAATATTTCCTATTATTGAAAAAAATAATCTAATATCACTTAACAGGGTTACCACACAATTTTCAGTCATTTTTCCTGACAATTCCTGAACAATAAAACATACTTTTTCCTGATACACCCACTATAAATAGACATTTATACAACAGTATATTTTTCAATAAAATTCTACTGCAGCCTCCACCTTCCCCGTAGCTGCCCAACTCTCACCTTTTTTTTTAAAGCTTTCATTCCAGAAAACAATAAAATTTACATAACTTGTACATTTAGTTTTTTTTAATTAATTAAAAGGATAAAACATGTGAAACAGAGAAAAACCCACAGTTGTATAAACACACAATGAACCCATGAACATATACTTAACAAAAACTAAAAGTAAAAAATGGCACACTAGCTTGAATATTAAATAATGTTTTGAATTGGTATCACAAAACATGGAAAAGTTATCTATATAATTAATTTATCATACAGTTACATCTTGTTATGAATCACAAAATTACATATTTCTACTAAAGTTGATCTAATATTATATATCAAATTGCACATTAAGTTATTTTAAAATTATCGACAACAAAAACAACAAATATTTTAATAAAAAGGATTTAAAAAGTGGATTCCCCATTTCCTCGAAGACAGGAACAGGTCTGAAACAAAAACATATTGAACGCAGTACATTGTTACCAAAAAAAAAATATTTTTGTTTGTTAGTCCTCTTACTATCATTATAATATTTTTTAATTAATAAGGGGACACAAACTTTCATGATTTGAGAAAATACGTATGATTTAAGTTCTCGACAAGTGAACCTATCAAAATTTATATGATCTTTTGCAAAGAGTTCTGTTTTTTCGGTAATATTTTCTACGTGACCTAAAAGTGGTAAAAAATGATAAACAATGTCAAGCAGAATGGAAAGAAATTTTACGACTTCTCTTTGTACATAAATCAGACGTGTTTTATCATATTTTTATTTGAAGGAAGTGAAAGTTTGGTAAACATCTTAAATATCTGTCTGCAAATTAGCCTTATATGCTTCGCAATTAAATTTCTAATTTTTTTAACAACGAAACCAGAAACATTGCTTATTGCCTGACAGTCAAAATTTGAATCATTTAATTCTGTATCTGAAAACGGGAAATCAATATTTTCCAATTCATTATTAATATTAGAAGTCAATGAAAATTTAAAAAAGAGTTCAAGTTGTCTAATAAACTGCTTCACAATTGCTGTTGTAGTTCTTGGCAGTAATTAAACTATTTAAAATTGACGTTTTTAAAGCTGTTATAAATTGGTAACAATTTAGAGAGGTATTGGCAGCACCATACTGCCGAATTGCCCCAAACATATTTTCAACTGGGTCCTGATTTAAAGAACGTTTTCTTATGAATTTGAATCCTAATTCCCAACATTCTCTTGTTAACAATTTGACATCCATAATATGTTTTGAAAGGCATTTTGGTTTTCATAACCTTTCCATTTTCCGGTAAAAACTGCCAAGATTTTATTTTTGGCAGCATAGAATTCCAAAAAAGCAGATGGTTTGACTTTTTTTAAACACACCGTCTAAGAGCTTTACCAGCATCAAAGGTTGATTTCCTACCATTAAGACTGTCAAATAACTGATCAATGTCCTCAATAAATTCGGCAGTATAGATAGCTTCAGATGGTAATTTACCAGGAACAATTAAACTTTCAACGGCAGCAGCCACAGTGTGGCTCATTATTTTTGCGGCAACTGAAACTTTCATTTTAATTTCACTGTTTTCACGAAGATCTAAAAATGATTCTGTTATTTTAAGTAAAGCCTGAAATTTTTTCGTTTTATCAATATAAAAAGCATTTTTAATATGTTCTAACTTTGAAAATTTATAGTTATCAAAATGAATATCATAATTAAATAGAGCATTTCTCGAACATTTCAAAAGATGAGGAGGGTCATATAAAGTTATTATTTTCTTTCCATTTACAAAAAAATAAGGACCAGGTTTTTCAATTTTCCAATGTCTACTTAATTGTCTCAAAGCTGCTCGATTTGCATTTCCTAGATCGCAAACAGTTGCCATTACATTTAATCCTACATCTTGTAGTGCTGAAATTACCTCTACAATAATTAATTTCAAATCTTCAGTTTTAACCTGATCCTTAGTAAAATAATAAGCCACCGGCTGCTTCCAAGCTTTATGCAATCCATTAATTACAAACACTAATGCATGATTGGCAGGTTGTAACTTCCTGCCTAAATTACTACCAAGATCTACGAATCCAACAATTTTGTCATTAGCCACATTCACAGTCAATTGTTCTTTTAATGCTATTTCATCAAATGAGAGGACACAATTTTTATCTATCTGCTTCATTTTAACAACCCTTTCTTTAAGCCTATCACAAATTGCTTTATTATTTCCAGTATCAAATGGCACTGATCTTAGAACTGACTGTAAAGTAGATTTACTGGGCAAAGCTATAAAATGTTTTAAAAAGTTATATGCTCGTGGTCCCTTTTTATAAATGGCTAATGGAAGGACCTTATCTTTTATTGACCATGAAGGTTTATGTTTCTTAGAGTTTGCTGTACTACTTTTTAAAAAGTCCATGCCTGCTGGATTTGATTTTGAATTAAAATTTTGAAATAATTTTGATTCTGACAATTTAACTGCTTTTTTAATTTTGTTATTACTACTGATAAGTGCCTTTTTTAATTTACAAATTCTATTTCTCTGATCTTTATCAATGTAATACATTTTCTTCTTCTTGGGAGATAAATTACTGACTCTAGTTTCATTTATTTTACTTAAAATACAAGATTCCAAACATTGCTTTGTAGGTAAATGTTCTGATTGAGTTTCTTGGCTATCATTATTGTTACAAAAAATAAGCTTTCTTTTTACAGGCAATATTGTACTTTCAAAAGATTGAGTATTACTGCTGTGTTCAGCTACTTTTGGTTGTGTATGATGTAATAAGGGTTGCGAAGGTAAAGCCAATTTAGTGAGTCTTTGGCGTAATGAACTTGTAAATGCAGTATCATCAAAATGATCTTCACACAACCTTTGATCTCTGGATGTATAAGGCAGTTCTAAAATGTTGTACCACTGTTTCCTTCGATTAATGTCAGATGAAAATTTGAAAAATGGTTTGTTAAACTCAAAATTGCGAAGTGGTCTGAAATATTTATTATTACAATTTTTTTCAATACAACTATAAGAAATTTTACCTGATGATGTCATTTTGAAGGTTCACTTACTTTTATTTACTTTCGTAGAATCAATGCTAAATAAATTTAAAAAATACTTACCCTTGTAATGGCTAATTTTTCGCAATTGTTATTTTTGACATTATCACTTTGAATTTGACAAACACAAGCCAGATTCATACCAACCAATGTAAGATTGATTTTGGATATTTTCATTTTTAATTACTCAAAAGTTAAGGCTCTTGGATATTTCATAATATTTATCGATAGTAAAAGCAATATGTTAAAATTTATTTTCGTTTGTATAGTTCTAAATTATTTTATTCTATTTTGCTTATGTAAAACAGTCTTGTAGTTCGCGCGACTACAGAGACTCGCCTATTCATCAAACCGTCTCTTATATTATTTGTCTATGATAGTCACAATAGTAAACAATCCCTGCGCGTCCGCCATATTTTTAACTTTCATACCTTGCTTAGACAGAGTCGGATTTGGGGACTATACCAGAGTGCTGTTTCGTAACAATAATAAACAATTAAAAAGTCGGCGAGGATGATATCTGTTTGAAGTTGGTTCTGGATATGATGTTGTAACGTTCAGACTTACCTAAAGCATTGAGAAATGAATGTGTGTCTACTTTGAAATATATTTTAGTTTAAATCAATTATCAGCTTAGACAATCACTAAACTATGTACACCAAGTATTGTTATTAATTAACACAGGTGATTGCATCTTGAACAGTAATATAGTTAACAACTACACAAGTTCCTAAAAGAAATTAAAACCTTGATTAAATATATAATTAAAAATTAATGTATTGTTTACTTACCAGTACTGGATAGTGATAAAACTCATTAAGATGTTTCTCTCAATACAATGAATGAGGTTACATTTCGTAAACAGTTCATACAACGAGTACACAAAGTTTAAGAATGGCTTCAGGCATAAAATAAATAAATTTTGTCGTTGATTTTAGTCGTTGTTTGGTAATAATACCTTCATTGCGAACGCCTTATTGAATTTTGTTCTGTTTTTAATGTCATTTACAATGACAGTCATGATAAGTACTACTTTTGATTAGATTGACGTTGACACTTCACATTTCACTAAACAGTTGAGTACTAGGGTACTACATAAATCTGAAATTCACTAAGCCAACTCGGTTGAGTTCGGAGTAGAAAATAAGAATGTATCATAGTTATTATCAGAACTTGATTGGCCGTTAAGGTTTACAAAATTTGGAGTTTCGAGTTAAATGGTCCGGTTTTGGAATATCGAGAAGGAGTAGCGAATCTTAGGGATTCGTTTGCGGGCAATGTTAAGAAACTGCTCTCTGCTGTTGTGAATTGGGGAAAGAGGTTTTCCTGCAACAAGAAGATCCGCCGACCTAGCCATTTTTTTCCCTCGTATCAGTTTTTTTTCAAAAGCAAGTCAGATGTTCGATGCAGCCATTTTGAACTTAACCACGTGGCATACGTGAGGATCTCGAAGTAGCTATATCTACGCCTTGATAGACCGTCTAAAGCCTTTGAGGGAGGAGGCCCCCGAGGAAACGACGTCTTAAGCGATACGCCACCATGGAGTTGGTGAGTTCATTCCAACTTATCAAAATCCACTGGGAGAGTGCACCGGCATATCTCCACTAGTTTACTACATGATACTACCTTCTTATAATAGTACAGTGTTCTATTGGACTCCCAACGGGGGGATAATTTGTTTTTTAATCTTTCGTAACATGTCATATCTATTTTTTTGGTACAAGGCATTTGCTATATCTTTGTATATATAGTTCTCAATTTAAATAAACTGTTCACCAGATGTGAACATAAATACAGCTCTATTTATTTACACTTAATTCACCTAATGAATATTTTTATTTTTCCATCAGAAATAGTTAATCACATGTGCCTGTAAACTTCGTTGATTAAAAAAAACCATATAATGAGGTTCCGATTTTCATTTTTTATTGATATCATTATGGTTACAAAGTTAAGTTGAATTGAGACAAGAATGGAGTTGGTGTAAGTAATTTTTTATTTTTGAAAAACTACCAAAAAATAAGTGGCGCTCTATTCCTGTCGATTCTTGTGACTCACAAGATCCTGCGACTACTGCTCACCAGACGAAGAGCCACTGGAGCTTTGTAACTCCAAAATCGAATTACAAAAAATTGGCGCCCTGAACATGTGTTTGGAAATATTGGTTTTTAGCCTAAATTTATTTTGAAATTTCAATCTGATAGATATACACTAGTTAGTTACAAGAATTACAGGAAATGTATCACATTTTAGTAATACAGCCAGTACACTTTCACAATGTTTTAAATAAACTTGATTGGCCTCGAGATATCCTATTGATACTGCAATCCAAAAAAGGTATTCAAGACAGACAAACATTTATTTCATTAATGTACGTATATAGTGTAGCTAGATAGTCTTAAAACATTTTATTATAACTCGATATGTGTTTAGGACACTACTACTACCGTACTTACTGTTTTTCAATACATAATACCATCTGTTACATTATTTTTGAGTAATATTAGATTATCTCATTCACAAGCTTTTTAACCAATAAAATTATTTTCCAAAATGTATGAAATGAAAGCAAGACTCTTGTTAATATCTGAATTAGATTATGAGCTACGTATTAGGGGAATAATAACTTCTAGGGACAGAAACGATAAACGGAAAATATTAGGTAAACTTTTGCAGAAAGAAAAAGGTGTAGCACCTATCGTTCTAGTAGATCCAGAGTATAGTTTTGCATCATGTCTCCTACATAAAAAAATTGAAATTCTCAAAAACTGTTAAAAGTTGAAGGGGACAAATAAACGTATTTCGAATGATCTCACTGAAGCCCAACGCGAGGAAAACTTTATACTAAGAAAACATTTAAAAAAAAAGCCCGACAAAATCCCAATCTGAACTCATACATAAGAGGTAACAGCTTATTTATAGATAACCAGCCCTACAAAGCCAGTGATCTCGAAAATACTGAAGACGAGGAACTAAATAACCAACAGGTCAAAATAAATAGTGCCCCTTCTACACCGAATTTTCATAGCCAACGCCAAATTGACAACTCAACTGTAAACTATCAATAGAACGACACACCAAGGGAAACACCTGAAAAACCCAACGAAACAAGAGGAAAGAACAACAAACCATCTACCAGTAAGCCTATACTTCCGGACTTATCAAGCAAAACCAACGCCAATCATCAACAGGTTGTACTCCCGGAACTACAGAAACTAAAAGAAGACAGAGGAAGATTGCGCTCAGGCAGCGATAAGTCTTAATTTTTTTCTATTGCACCTCTGCTCATTTTTCTTAAAAAATTTTAAAAAGCTAATAATTCCTTTTCTGTTTGTTCTATTTCTATAACTTCTTTTGTATTTGGTTTTGTTGATTTTTCTGTGTTTGGTTCCACTTTTGTTAAATTTAAACAGCTGTATCTATTTGTCAATAGCCTTTCTTTAAAATAGGTCTAGTATCACTGGAATAATTTACACATGGATGATAACCCAACGAAACAAGAGGAAAGAACAACAAACCAACTACCAGTAAGCCTATACTTTCGGACTTATCAAGCAAAACCAACGCCAATCATCAACAGGTTGTACTCCCGGAACTACAGAAACTAAAAGAAGACAGAGGAAGATTGCGCTCAGGCAGCGATAAGTCTTAAATTTTTTCTATTGCACCTCTGCTCATTTTTCTTAAAAAATTTTAAAAAGCTAATAATTCCTTTTCTGTTTGTTCTATTTCTATAACTTCTTTTGTATTTGGTTTTGTTGACTTTTTTGTGTTTGGTTCTACTTTTGTTAAATTTAAACAGCTTTTCTGTATCTATTTGTCAATAGCCTTTCTTTAAAATAGGTCTAGTATCACTGGAATGATTTACACATGGATGATTATATTCGAGACATAAATTACGAATTCTACAACACTTTAGAATGTTATAGTTCAAGAGAAGTGAACAAATATTTCAAAAACGATGGAAGTTCTCTTAGTGTAATACATCAAAATATTTGCAGTCTAAATGCACATATAGATGAATTTAAAATAATGTTAGAGCAATTGGACTGCAGCTTTGATTGTATTGTACGAACGGAAACTTTTCAAATTGATGACATTGATATTTTTAGTATGAACGGATATAGAACATTTCATAACAAAGGACAACTAAATAAAAATGATGGAGTCGTAGTATATGTAAAAAACAGTTTAAGTGCAGATAGCGCAACTCAAAGGCTCTGCAGATAAAAATAAAATTGAACAATAATAAACATATTTTGTTAACAAATATTTATCGTTCACCGTCCAACTCACCTGAGGACTTTGTTTCGTGTTTAGAGAATTATCTTAAACAAATTAATTACTCTTTATTAGATTTTCATTTATTGATTGGCGATATTAATATAAATATAAGAGATGAAAACGATATTGTCAACACATATCTAAACCTATTATATGAATATAATTTACACTCAATGATAAATAAATACACATGCATAAAAAATCATTCACGTAGTTGCCTGGACCATATCTTTCTGAGAACAGTCACAGAATGCTTTGAAAATGTCACTGCAGCAACGTATGAAAATAATATAACAGACCATCGAGCTACGCTACTGAGCCTTCCTATAAAAACTATTTGTAGAAACTCTGAAACGATTAAGTATAAAACATCCATAAACTATGAAAAAGCCAGACATGATCTGCAAAATTATAATTGGGAATATTACATTAATATAAAGGAGGTAAACAAAAAAGCTGAAGAATCGCTAAATATTACAATTATTACTAAAAATAATCTCTACAGAGAATTTCAGCAAGATCTGAATAATGTGGAGAAACGAGAATTATATATCACTTACCGCAAACGCGTGAATAACCTAATTAAAATAATGAAACAAAACTACTACCGAAGCGAAATACAAAAAAATGGGAGTAATAAAAAATATATGTGGAACCTAGTTAACAACAAAAATAAAACAAAAAATGATATTAATTTTATAATTAATGAAAAAGACGAAAAAATAACATCCAAATCAGATATGGCAGACGAATTTAACAGTTACTTTGTAACAGAGGGAAAAAACTTGGCACAAAAAATAACCGTACCGACTAAACCCCTCCTCGGCGATCTAGAAATTATGAGACCTTTTATTGGATGCCTGTAACTACGGAAGAGATAAGAGACTTAATAGTATCTCTGAAAGCAAACAAGGCATAGACAATCTGCGAGCAGAAATATTTAAAAAATTAAGTCAACAGTTGACTAAACCTATAGACGACTTAATAAACTTAATCTTTGCAGAAGGCGTATGTCCCACTATTTTTAAAAAAGCTGTAGTAACCCCAATCTACAAAAAGGACAACAAGGCCAATATGTGCAACTATCGGCCCACATCACTTATTACGACATTGACAAAGCTAATGGAAAAAGTTGTGAAAAAAAAATAAACTAAATTCATAGCCAACCACAAATTATTATCAGAGCATCAATTTGGCTTTCAAGAAGGACGTTCTACTAATGATGCAATTGATACATTGCGTTCTTCTGTGTACAGTTCTGTTGATGAAACTAAACCAACGGCAGTTGTATTTCTGGATGGCGAAGGCATTTGACACTGTGAGCCATAAACAGTTGTTGGACGTCCTGGGGGATGCAGGAATACGTGGTCTGCCTCATACATTTTCTGAAAGCTATTTAAAAAATAGGACACAAATAGTAAGGGTAAACGATAAGGTCAGTACGGAAAAAAATATATTGTTCGGGGTTCCCCAGGGAACTGTGCTGGGACCAATACTATTTAATATGTATATCAATGATCTATTATCTTATAATTTTACAGGTAAAATAGTAGAATTTCGCGGATGATACTGCTACAATATATACAGACAGTACGTGGGAAGGCCTCGAACAAAAAATAGAAACCGATCTAAGACATTTATTTGATATCTTGAGACATAAAATTTCAACAGTCAACTATTCGAAAACATTTATTATACCTTCCACTAGTTACAAACACAAGCTGCCTCCTTATGAAAAAATTACTGTTACTATTAACAACATACATATTGATATTTCTCTGAAATACGATATAAAGTATCTCGGACTAACAATAGACTCACATCTACGATGGACATCTCACTTATGTGAAGCAGCTAAGACGCTGAGATGTTTATTGCATAAATTCAAATATATAAGAAGAGTACTGGACTTACAGCATCTGAGAATCATATATCATGCTCTTGTAGAATCAAGTCTTAGATATGGCATATTAGGTTGGGGAGGAACTATGCCTACTCATCTAGAGCAGGTTGAAAGTCTGCAAAGAAAAATTCTAAAAATAATGCATTTTAAAAATTTAACCTATAGTACAAACCAACTTTTTATGGAAACTAATATAATGTCCGTAAGGCATCTATATATTTTTAGTTTAGTTGACTACTTATTTAAAAAACGCTCATACTTGCAATCTCCTGGTCACCATTATCATACTAGAAATGAAACAAAATATTTTGTCCAAACCAACACAGCGAAAAAAACAGTAGGAACTAGGTACTTCGAATTCATAGCACCCCGTTTGTTTAACTCTCTTACAGAAACGTATAAGACTCATATAAGAAGATTAAATTCTATCAGTTTGCTAAAAAAAATATTTAAAAAATATGTAAAATCCCTAGATACTAAGGGTATTATTAAAATTATTGATTGCTAAGATGAAAGGGTGTATATGTGTATAAGGAAAGTTGAATTAACATTATGTTAAGGAGTACAAAACTCGCAATTAAGTGGCGACATATGGAATCATTGTGCCTATGTTCAACCTCATAGGTCTTAATAGGTTACAGTGATCCAAAATAAGTCACAATAGGTAATTAGCCTCCCCTGTTTATTTGTTTATTCACATTTTTGTAAAGAAATACGTTCTACATTTTCTATCTGTTTATTGTAATGTATTTTTTCTCGCTGTTTATACATTGGTTTTAACAGTTTTGTAATTTTCATATATTATTTTTTTGGTGATTTGTAATTGTAATTATTTGTAAATGAACATACAATACAATCATGAAGAAATGAAATAAACACAATTATTGATAACATATAAAATAACATAGCAGATTTTGAAGGTACAGAGCTAAAGATTCTTTATATTTAAGAACAAAGTGTCGTTTAATTCACATTCAAGCTAGAATAGGGAAAATGTCGATTGATGTTAATAAGGCAGAGGAAGTTACATTCAATAATGAAGCTGCTGTAACTTTTATTACTCTTGAAGCTGATTTGGACGATAAAGTTCAATCGGATGATGTTTCACCACCGTGTGTAGCTGATTTATCTCAAACTTATGCATTCAATCAACCTTCAACTAGTTCACCTTATTGTTTCACCAATAAATCAGTACCTATTTATAAATGGGACTTAAAATTTGACGGTTATACAACAGGTTTAGGGGTAAAAGCATTTTAAGAAAGAGTTGAAGAGCTTTCAGAAGCTAGGCATGTAAACAAACAAATCTGCTATTGATACTTTCTCAGGAAAAGCTTTGCATTAGTTGAGACACTTAAAAGAGTCAGGAACAATTAAAGATTGGCATACCTTGGTTTCAAAATTAAAATCAGATTTTTTAGATATTGATTACGATGAATCTCTCTGGGAAACAATAAAATGTAGAAAACAACAACGCGACGAATCAGTTGTTGTCTTCGTGGCAGTTATGGAATCTTTATTTAACCGTCTTTCAAATAAACATGCACTTGTAACGAGAATTAGATGGATAAAATAGAATCTTACGTTAGACATTAGTGGTAAATTAGCTTTAAAAGATCATAATTCAGTAGATCAGTTAGTACAAGATGCGAAAATTTTAAAGTCATTTTTAAAAGAACGGCACAAGCTTATATCGGGTGATAACTGTAGTGTTGTGCGTTCGTAAATCGATGATGAGGTTTGACATGCAGTGGTAGTTCTAATTTTAAAAGTAGTCTCAGAAATACTTCGAACACTATAACTTTTAATAATTCAAGTAGGAAGGAAACAGATAGACGAAAATTTCAGGAAAATTCACAACCATCTAACTCAGTTCCACAATCCACAAGCATGCAGTTTAAATTCAAATGGTAGAGTTATTTGCTGGAATTGCAAAGGTCATAATCATACGTTTCAGTCTTGTACGATAAGAAGAAATACATTTTGTTATAAGTGCGGACAACCTGGGGTTGTGGTTAAAAACTGTGAAAAATGTTCGAGAAACGTACAGGGCAGGTAAATAGAGCTAGAGTAGATAGTGGGACACTAGACGCACGTTTTAGGAGGGGGTAGTGACGTCACCGGAAGCTCGATTGGCGGTAACCTAACATAGCAAACCCCACGTACCGGAAGGCGGCCATCTTGGATTTCTGCGCACGCGCCGTCGTATGGCCCCCACCAGCCGTGACGTCATCAACGGAAGCTCAAAAGGCGGTAACCTAACATAGCAAACCCCACGTACCGGAAGGCGGCCATCTTGGATTTCACGCACCGTATGTGACGTATGGGCCGTCCGTCAAATGTGTCATCTGTCAACCCCGTCACGTGTGCCAACTGTCAAATGTGTCGTATGCCCCATACGTGCGTTCTGTTGTATGTGTCATCTGTCAAATGTATCGTATGCCCCATCTGTTCTATGTGGCGTACGTGCGTTCTGTTGTATGTGTCATCTGTCAAATGTATCGTATGCCCCATCTGTTCTATGTCGCCATGTATATAGTGTGACGTATGCCCCATCTATTCTGTGATATCATCTTTATGATTTTTCTATGTCGCCATGTATATAGTGTGACGTATGCCCCATCTGTTCTATGATATCATGTATAGAGGATGCCGTTGATCAATGGGAAAGAAGAAGAGATAAGCGATAAGTTTTACAATAATATACCGATATACGAGGTGCTGTCATAAATATGTTACTACGATGATCAGTAAACAAGATGTCTACGATACCAAAAGGGCACAAGCATCTCTGATTGGTCAGATTGGAACCAAATAAACACCATTATGATGAAGTCAATGACCGGAGGATTTACAAGAATCGTACCTGAAGACAATGACCAGAGGGTGTCGCTGATCAATGGGAAAGAAGAAGAGATAAGCGATAAGTTTTACAATAATATACCGATATACGAGGTGCTGTCATAAATATGTTACTACGATGATCAGTAAACAAGATGTCTACGATGCCAAAAGGACACAAGCATCTCTGATTGGTCAGATTGGAGTCAAATAAACACCATTATGATGAGGACAATAACCGGAGGGCTTACAAGAATCATACCTGAAGACAATGACCAGAGGGTGTCGTTGATCAATGGGAAAGAAGAAGAAGAGATAAGTTTTTCAATAATATACCGATATACCGGGGGTTGTCATAAATATCTTACTACGATGATCAGTATACAAGATGTCTACGATGCCAAAAGGACACTCTGCTATTGTTGTCTGGATTAAAGTCGATCTTTCGTCAATACTGCCAACCTACATTGTCCATGTATATAGTGTGACGCAATCAGTGTTTTCGTATAACATCGATTGAATAAGGACGTTACGTGAAGATAAGAGAAATCCATGTATTGATTCAAATCAAAATAAATGGAATCAATAGAGACCCATCTTTTTGTTGACCACACCCCGTATAATGAATTTATGATACACACTGAAAACCCACATCTCAGATTCAAATCAAAATAAATGGAATCAAATCATTAGAGACATGTCTTTTGTTGAGTACAGACGTCGAATTGAGGAATTTATAATGAAAATAGATCGATTGAATAAGGATATTACTTTTTATGAAGATAAGAAAAAGGTTATGATGCAAATTGAAAACCTACATCTTAGTGCCGATTCAAATCCAAATAAATGGGGGAAGCTCACGATAAATTGGATGCCTCCTGAAGAATTACAGAAAGCAGGGAAACAACAGGAGATTTCAAATGCTATAGATTACATCTTTAAACGTCAAACACCGCAAACAGTAGCATATCCATTAAATCGAATCCGCCCCACAAGACTCGAAACATGAATGATGATGAGCTAAACAATATTTTTAAATGATTTGTATATTATTATTAACCTTATTTATTTTCATTATGTAAAAATATTAAATTTACCAAATTTTGTAAACATGTTTTCAATAATCCCTTATCTATTTCCTACCACAAAGTTTAAAATTAAACATTGCTGTATTGTTAACGAATAAAACATATTATTATTATAATCAGAATTCGATGTTCACTATATATACGGTGGAGTAAAAAAGAATATAGAGAATAAATTCATTATATTAGTTACATTTATAATCGATGAAAAAACAGTAATGCGAAATATCAAAAACCACAATAACTGATAACGGGAAAGAAATAACGAAGATGTTCTAATTTTATCACATCAATAAGAAAAAAAAAATATAAAATAATGTTTTTATATCCTTTAATGATTAGTATCATTCAATATGTTGAAGAGTATATACGTATTGATCCTAGTTTCTACAGCCTCATGCACCGAAAATGATAATGTGTCGTACGCTAAATCATTTTTCGAAAAATATGGTTATATGAATTCAAGTCAAAATTCATTAACTGACTTTGAAGCCGTTCTTATTAATTTTCAAGAAAAATATAATCTTCCTGTAGATGGAACGCCTAATAAAGAAACTATTGATTTGATGAAGAGACCTCGATGTATAAAGGGTGATAATAATTATGTTATACATTCAAAATGGAACAAAACAGAATTACTTTGGTATTTTCCACAAGCTACCGACGCGCATTTAAAAACAGCGAAGCTTGCTTTTGATACATGGCAATCAGCATCCAATTTGAAGTTTAAAAATGTGAAAACGGCTAAAATAAAGCCAGACATCACTATAACCGTCACCAATAGAAAGCACTATTTTCGAAGCGACTGTCATGGAACTGATCAATGTCCATTCGATCTTGGTAATGGTGTGTTGGGTCATTCTTATTATCCCAACCCGTATAGTAAATGTATTGAAATTCATCTAGATATGAACCTAAACTGGTATTTTGGAGATGATTTCAAGGTTCCAGAAGGGATGGTTAGTTTTTTAATGGTTTTAACTCACGAAATTGGACATGCTATCGGCTTAGCACATAGCGAAGTTAAATCGGCCATCATGTACCCTTGGTATCAAACAGATAGAGTAGAACTGGATGAAGACGATAAAAACGCGACGATAGCTTTGTATGGGGCGCAAAGAAAATACAACGAAAATTCTACATTCACTGCAACGACGACAACTACAGTAAAATCAACACCGCGATCTGAACCCAGAAGAATTATGCCTATAGAAAGAGGAGGAGGAGGAAATAAAAAGAACCTGTGTGAAATTCGTACTCCGGACTTTATGTTTCTTGCGACGGCCCCACTTTTTCCAAACTATAGAATGTATGTGGGCCACGAAAAATATTTATGGAGGCTAGATTTAAACGATATGCATATACCAAAAACCCCAGAATTAATTGTCGATTACCTACCAAAAGAACTGGCATCCTCAAACGTCTCTCATGTGTTTCAAAACTCTGTGGGGGATTTAGTTACGTTCAGCAACAATCAATATTATGCAGCTGCATTTCCAAATTTGAATATATATGACTCTTTTTCGCTTCCCATACCCCGATATGCCGTAATTAATGCTGTATTTCAAACCAATAGCGGACAGATGTATCTGCTGTACAATAACAATTCCTACATTGAATTTAATGCAGAAAGACATACTATTAATAGAGGATATTTGCATGACGTCTTTCCAGGAGTTCCCGAAGGCGTAACATCTGCATTTCGATATACAGATGGATACATTTACTTTTTCTACAAAGACATATATTACAAATACAGTGAATATATCCGTAAAGTTGTTGATGCGAAACCATTTACTTGGAGTCTATTTGGAGTACCCTGCCCTGAAGATACGCTATTGAATCAATTAAAAACTCTGTTACACAAAATTATAAATATTTATCAATAAAAATGTAATACTTAGTTATGAATTTTATTTTTTTCATCAACATCTTGTATATTGATCGTGCTTGTGACCAATAGTAACTTTGTTTAGTAAATTCTTCAAACGACTCACGTGACGTGAGAAGGACGTGAGGAAATAAAAACAAACAATAATGTTAATTAATCAATTTATTACATCATCTAAATCATTTACAACTTTAGCTTTATAGAAATATATAAATTCTCTAAGTGCTACAGACAATACGCTATCACTACAATCACATATAGTATACAATAACTCAAATTTACTTAAATGTCCATTATTTTGAGCAAAATTCCTAATAAGTTCAATCACATTTCTGTAGTATTCACCAAAATTTAGAGATTCCAAATGGGTGAGACGAGGGGAAATGATATGATGATGGAGTTGTAGAATTTGATGAACATCTTGTTGAGTTAAAGGGAAGCTGACGCCGTGTTTGATTACTTCCAACCATTTTACACAATCGAATATTACTTGATGAATGGTACAGTAGTCGCCACATTGTATCGTCTCCGGCTCATAATCATCGTAAAACGCTGGAAGTGGTTCATCTATGAATGAATTATTATTTAAAATATCGATAAACGTGGCCCATTCGAAAGTGCTGAAGGAGATTTTCGTAGGTTTATTCGTTGCTGATAGAGTGATTGCGCTACTGAACGTTCTTGCGGGACTTAAACCACAACCAATTTGGAAATTCGTATGTGTAGGATACTCGATATACAATAGGTACTGATCTTCTTTTTTAGCAGCTATTTCATACATTTCCAAAATACGATCTAATTCAGCACTATAATTATAATTTTCTGTAGCACAGCTACTAAAACCGCTATCTTGAGAACTCATATTGATGACTAACAATCTAACCTACAGCTCACTCCAATTTATATCAACTCCTATCTATCTTTGCGGTTAATTCTCTTCGCTACAAAACCACAGTTCCCATAACTTGAAATGAAAAGTGTTTACACAACAACAACATCTGTTTTTCCAATCCAGCTATTATACTTTCCGTCTAATCCAAGCCACTTAACATACATTTTGTTGCCTTTTCTTCTAAGTACCTTTTCCACCAAGTAAATGTCTGGATTTGATGTTTTCTGCAGCTCTTCCTCGTAAAACCCTCCACTGATTGGTACTCCATACATGTCCTCAAGCAAATAGGTGGCAGGATTGGTTATTTTCACTTTAATGATTTTGAATAGTTCTGTCGTCCAATTGGGTGTGTATCCTTTTTCAAAGGCATGCTTCGACTTGCTTATACGAACAATATCACCGACTTTGAATTTTCGTGGTCCTGCAATCTTTAGATGTTTATAGGTTTGGTTTAAAATAGCTTCTTCGTTGGATTTATTGACTTGGGAGGGCTTATACTTGGTAGTTGAATGCTTTGTATTATTGTATTCGTTTGTAATTTCTGGTAGAATATCTATCCATTTGTAGGTGCCATTTAAACTGAAATGTTTATATAGTTTTGATTTCAATGATCGTATTACTCGTTCGGCCATTGCAGCTTTTTTCGTACTAAATACGCTATAGTGATTAATTCCATGTTTTTTCATTAATTGTTGAAACTTGTTGTTGTAAAATTCCGTTCCTTGGTCCGATTGAAGATTTTTGGGCGATCGATCTGCGTGTGCGAGAATGTCTGAGAATGCACGAGTTAGCTCTTCGCCAGTCTTTGTCTTTAATGGTCGTGTCCACAAAAACTTTGAAAAACAATCGATAACGACTAGAATCATTTTATGGTTTTTATTTTGATGAGCGTAAGGTCGCATTTCAGCTAAATCCATTTGCCATAAATCATCTATACCTTTGACAATTGTACGTCTGCGCGGATAATTTTTACGCATCGGTTTGTGGAGTTCGTTAACAAGCTGTATTTTGGACGACATGCTTCGTAAGCGCATACACGTTCTCAACTGATGATATCTTTTCGATACTATTTGATACCTTTCTTCAAGTAATTTGTTCGTAATTCGTTTATGGATACTTCATGCTTATCGATTTTACCTTGGAATTGTTGTTGTATATCTTTTAAAAATATTTCCCCAAAACCTTGAACAAAAGATTTGAATTCTTGTCTCATATTATCTTTGATCACAACAATCACATCATCGACGTACTTTTTAGTTGCCATATCTTGAGCTGCGACTGGCGGATTTCTCGAAATAAATGAATTAATGTCGTTGATTTTGTTTTGAAGTACTACAAGTTCATTATGATACACTTGCATTTGCTCATCGACATAAAGTTTATTGACAGCATCGCTACTTGTAGTCGGCGTCTTAACATTACAGATTCTCACATTTTCAGCATCAATATTACCGTCCGGAGTGTGTGGATATGCTACTTTCGGCATATACGGAGTAATAAGCCGTTCATTAGCACGATGACGACGATGTCCAAACTTATCGACAGACATGATTGAAATGAATAGACTTTTTCTTGATTATTCTATTATATCAGCTTCCCTTAGTTCATTTATGATGGCAACTATTTCGTTATCGTTGGATGTGTTGCCAGCCTCCTTGGATGCAATCAATAATTTTAAACGTTCAACCAATTCATTTGGATCGTCCCAATAAATGTATTCCATCGGTTTTTCGTTGTATGACAAAAGCCCCTTTCCCACATTACTATATGATGGACTTTGAATAGCTTGTAGTTTCTTTAATATTCGAGCTGATGGAGGTCGGATTATATTACTACTACTACTACTACTACTACTAATGACTGATGGGGTTGATTTTGGTCTAGTCGCAAAGAGGGGCTTAATAATGTAATGATATTTATCTGTCCTAGAACTTTTCAGACGATTACGTGCATCGAGATGAACTTTGGTAAGAGTTAGTAGACTTTTGTAATTTTTCAAATCTTCCTCTTTATATTGAGGATCGTTGTAAAATAAAAGCTCGTAAAATCCTCGAGTTCCAGGTAAGTATCCAGCCTCTTTTTCACCATCCTGTAGCACGTTTATATTACCGTTTCTTTTATCGAACGCAATTCGACGTTGACCCAACATCCAACCGATATCATCATTGTATGTAGGACCATAATTCCTATCAATGTTATCATCTCCCCGAAAATAGTCTTCAATGTATTCCCGACTAATTGAAGGGTATTGATCCATATATTCTTCAAAAGCTTCATGTGAAACGTTAGGACGCATCTCCTCTGGAGATTCGGGACGTACGATATTTCCCGATTCATCCGTCTCAGCTACTGGTTTTGATTCGAGAAACGGTGTAAATACATCATCATCATTGTCGCGTGTAGTAGCAGGTTCTTTGTCTTCTTCCTCCTCCTTCTTCGGTTCCTCTTTGAGAGTAAAATTTGAAACTAGAGTTTTTTGTAGTGACTTTGAGGATTTAACGATTTCCTTTAGCGGTGCGGATATCGGTTTAAATAGTTTATTTAGAGTCTCATCTTGCTCCGATTTTCCCAATTTCAAAGCTAAATATTTTTTGCGAATAGATCTCGCCAATTCACTAACTTTCTTCTTGCGCAGAGCAATTGCAACCTTATCGTCGGACATGATGATGTAGACTAGTAGCATGTACACTTGGCTTACACATTTATATATTTATCGAAGCCTTTACGATACCTGCCGCTATTTAAAGAAAAATCCTTTACAATTACCAATGTTCCATAGTTGTCGGACGACCAACATTCAGAGCAAATCTTTTTAAATTCTTCAAATGACATATCTGGTGACACGTGCTCATCAAATATATGTTTTAGATTAATTTCATCCTGCTTGAATAACACAATCATATTACAATTGTCTCGTATGAGTTGTTTCGGTATTTTTGAGTATGTTTGACATAGGTAGGCCGCATCAATGTCTCTGTGTCTACACATTGAATAATATTCCCGAATTTTCTGTTGACCATCGCAGGCGACATCATCGAATATGAATATCGAGTTGGATCTCGCTTCGTTTGGACTAACAATTTCCTCATTGTCTTTAAATGGAAAGTAACCAACACCTTTAACTTCTCCTAGTACTTCCTGCAGCAATTGATATTTCGGTTGAAACAATGACTTGGAATAGACGTAAACATTTTTGAATTTAGCGCCATTTGGATTGAATAAAAGTGATAACATGACGTTTGTTTTACCACACCCACTAGGACCGCAGATGATGGCCCGAAATGAATTTGGTAGTAGTTTTCCATGTTTACCAACACTTGGTTTAGATGTAAAGTCTAGATTTTCAATGGGTAGCGTCTGTTCTTGTTGAACGATCCTCATTTTGTGGTGAGTGCAATTAAAGTGTTTTCAATATATATGGCTATCATCACATCGTCTCAGATCAGTCTTAATGTTGGTGTTTGAGGGAGAAGGTCTTTTAAATTCTCTAATCAATAAATTACCAATTGAACTTCATTTACCCGCCTACAATTATTGTGGACGTAAGTGATCACGTGACTATAACTGTTAAATACTTATACTCTCTCTCCATTCACAGCAGGAACAAAGTTACAAAAACGTCTGGCACGTGGTGACGTTGGTATTAATCCTTTAGACAACGCTTGTAAACAGCACGATATTGCATATTCGCAAAACAAGTCTCTTGAAGAACGTCACAAAGCCGACAAAGTGTTGGAAGATAAAGCTTGGGCTCGAGTCAAAGCAAAAGACGCTACTCTGGGAGAAAAGAGTGCTGCATTACTTGTTACAGGCGGCATGAAGGTTAAACGAAAGTTGGGGATGGGATCAAACAAACGACGTTCCTTCCATCGAAATTTTGTTGCGAAAGTGGGGAAATCCATGAAAAAAGGATCATCTCTAAAACAGACTGCTATGTACGCCCTAAGAGCAGCTAAAGCACTTATTCACGAATTTGGTGGATCGAAGCAAGTTAACGTACCTCGCGTAATACCTGTACCTAAATCTGGAGGTTTCCTTCCTCTTATACCTCTGTTTGCTGGACTTTCAGCTCTTGGAGCGTTATCGGGTGGAGCTGCAGGAGTTGCAAAGACCGTCATTGATGCTAATAATGCTCGAAAGAAATTGGAAGAAGACATACGTCATAATAAGGCTATGGAACATGTTGGAAATGGCCTATATCTGAAAAAGTATGGTGGAGGTCGAGGATTTGGATTGTATTTGAAAAAGCCAAAAAACTCGCGATGAAGCTACCGAATCGTCCACTGTACGACACCGATATTGCACATTATGCAAAATTATATAATATTAAACATTTTCGAGGCGTTTTCATGCGAGACACTCTACCTAAATCCGGTCCTCGACAACAAGAGTGTGCAGTGGTTAACTTGGACTCGTCCAAAAACAGTGGAACACATTGGGTAGCATATATAAAGAAAAATAATGTCATCGAGTATTTCGATTCATTTGGTAATTTGAAGCCACCCAAAGAACTTGTAAAGTATCTGGGAGGAAGGAAAGTTGAAATTTTTTATAACGATAATCAGTTACAAAACTACAATCAGTTCAATTGTGGACATTTGTGTTTGAAATTTCTACTTCAACAATCATCGAACAATGGGGGATGATGAGAAAGGCATTACATTATTATTATCGTTATTAATGCAACACCAAAAACCTCTGAGAAGTTTTACTGCTGAAGAACTGAAACACGTTCCCATCCGATACCTGATAGAGCGTGTTAGTCCGTCTGAATTGCTAGATATATGGCATAAACTTCCCAATGATTACAAAGCAAATTTTGAGCTACAAATTCGTCTACCATGCTTCGTTCACTACAACCGCCCCGATTGGACAACACATTGGGATGGTCCTGCCAGTTCTCAAGCATCTTGTTTTCTATGTCAACGTGCATTAAATAACTCTTGAAATGTATTTTGTATGTCAAATAAATCTTGTAAAGTATTCTGTGTGTGTGTGTGTATTATTTAAACAGCATTCATACGTTGACTTACATCAGTCATCATGTCACAGCTGTTGAGAGTGAACAGTACAAATCACGTATTTACCTTCCAACCACCTACACCTATTGTGCTCCATCCGGAGAAAGACTATGAAATAGCGCTGCGTTCATTTCACTCATACCATAGCATACCAAACATTGAAAATTGCAAGTTTTACTGCTATGACGACAACAACGTGCTACAAAGTTTCGATTTACCTACAGGATGTTACGAACTCGCCGATATTGAAGCGTATATACTCGACAAGTTGGGTGGCAACAATTCACTCAGACCGGAAACTATATTTGCACTAAAACCCAACAATAATACGTTACAATGCATGATTTTCAGTAAATATAGAATTTCGTTTGCACAACACAACAGTCTAGGGAAGATATTAGGATTTTCCGCAGATATGCTCGAACCCAAACAGTGGCACTCTTCAGATCTACCCGTTAAAATTATAAAAGTATCCAGCATACGCTTCGAATGTAACATTACCACGGGGGCCTTCGACGCTGACAGACCTGCTCATACTATTTACGAATTTATCATAAAAGTGGATCCTGGGTACGCTATTGACGAAACCCCACATAATTTACTCTATTTACCCGTTATACCTCAACGTGAAATAACCAACATTACAGTATTGGCTGTGGATCAAGACGGTCATCCTATAAACTTTCGTGGTGAAAGGAGTACTTTGGTGTTGGAACTTAGAGCGAGAAGCAACAGATGGGATTGATAATTAATCATAAAAGACGTTCTGCTGCACATTCAACGTCATTAGTTACGCTGCATTCTTCAAAGCAACATCGACAGCGACTTACATTTGTCAACAAATTGTTTTTGCAATCTTTAGACCTTTTGTTGAAAGAAAAACGGCGACAACAACAACAACAATGACGACTAAGTATGTAAAACGTACTCGTATGGAGGATGTGCCTCCGATGTTTGATATTTATCGTAAGCCTAGTTTCGATGAATCGATTCGCAAAGCCGAGTACAGAACATATGCCCCATTCATCAAATCATTCAGTTGCAGTGACATTGTGGAATTCAGCATCAATCAAGTTGATTCGTTTTTTGCAATGAATGAAACTTTGTTGTGTATTAAAGGATCACTCAATGTGCAAGGAGGAGGTGATGTGAAGCTGGCAAATAATGTTGGTGCTTTCCTTTTCGATTCATGTACATATAGCGAAAGTGCGAGAGAGATGGAAACTGTTCGAGATCCTGGAATCGTTAGCGCTGTACGTGCCATGACATGCTACAATCAAGAAGATTCCAATCATATGGCTATAGCAGGATGGAATTATCCCAAAGACCCCATCCTAAATTCCCTCGATAAATCATTTAACCTTCAAATTCCTCTTAAGCACATTTTCAACATTTTCAACGACTATCCTATGATTACGTGTGGACGACAAACAAAACGTTTGGTTCGAGCTCGAAACGATAACGATTGTGTGCTAATCACGGAGAAAAACGTTTCTGGTACAGTTTCCACTACAACCGTTAACATCAACATTGCCAACATTGAATTAAAAATCAAACACATTTATCCTAATGATGATATTAAGTTGGAACTCATGAAGGCCATTCAAAAGGATCATCCTATAGTTATTCCATTTAGAAAGTGGGAGATACACGAGCTGCCTGCAATTACCAGAAATGCTAGACGTGAAGTTTGGGCTGTAAAAACTACAACTTCAGTCGAAAGACCTCGTTACGTTATTGTTTTCTTTCAAACCAACAAACGTGACAACAACAAAACCGATCCCACCCTATTCGACAACGCCGACATTCAAAGTATCCGACTATCGCTAAATGGGGAATATTGGCCTAATGAAAGAATGCAGTTGGATTTTACTAAAAATGACTACAATGAAGCCTATTTCAACTATACCGAATTTTATCCTAGCTATATGAATTCAACACAGAAGCGCCCTCTGTTGGATTATTCTTCTTTCAAGAAACATACATTATTTGTTATTGATTGCTCGAAACAGGAAGAAAGTATGAAATCGTCCACAGTCGATGTAAAACTCGATATTGAAGCAAACATTGGTTTCCCCGAAAACACCAAAGTATATTGTGTTATAATACATGACTGCGTAATGGAGTATTTTCTCCTCACAGAAATAGTTAAGACTCTAAATTGAGATGTATGTCACAGTTGTACGTCAGTATTCGAGCAGCCTTCATCATGAGAGTTGCGATAGTAGACATTCAGGGTTTCGTTATAGACGGAGTCTTTGTTGTAAAAGAACTCTGCATCGAGGTTGGTTTTAAGCAGAGTCACTACATATTCTCACCTAGCCAATCAATTTCTACGTTAGGCAATCAGGATAAGAAAACTGTATCATACTTGGAGAAGAATGTGCATGGTATTCGATATTCTTCAGGTGACATTGAGTACTCCAAATTGGATGATATATTGGCAACTAAGCTACTGTATGCTGCAGACTTTATATACGTACGGGGGCATCAGAAAGCAGAATTTCTATTGAAGAAATGTCACATTTTTAGTGTATTTCCCCATATTATTGATGTTTGCAAGTTCGATGGTACACCTTGTGCGACAGGAAACTTTGAACGTGATCCAAATCCTTGCCACGCCACTGGGCTATACTCATGTGCCCAAAGAAATTTAGAACGTTTACGTCACTGGTTTTTAAATACTGTATTACCATTGTAAATAATGTATCTAAATAATAATAAATTGTTTATGGAATGACTTGCATTTTTATTAAGACATCCTGTATATACTCAACCAGTAATGATAATTACTGTTTAAAATGCCGTTTACTAACACAAATCGATATTTATTTGCTACTACCCCTTATGGTGTTTACATAGCTATTCGAAATACAATAACAATGTAGATAACGTCTAACAGTTGAATATTTGTTGTTGTTGTGATACAATCTGAATTAAAAATAAATGTAATATTTCGATAAATTCTAAATTCGCCTTCACAATATGCATTGATATGATTATAACTTGGTGGTCTTGCTAGCATGCTAAAAGACTATTAACGCATGAGAATGTGTGATCGATGGTTCGAATCCTATCGTCGCTAGCGAAATATTTAATAAATTGTACGAAAACACTGCTTACGTCACACACTATATACAAAATACGTGGAGGATATGATGATATACGAAAACACTGCTTACGTCACACTATATACATGGCAACATAGAAAAATCAGTGGAGTTCATCACAGAACAGATGGGGCATACGTCACACTATATACATGGCGACATAGAAAAATCATAAAGATGATATCACAGAATAGATGGGGCATACGTCACACTATATACATGGCGACATAGGATGGGGCATACGATACATTTGACAGATGACACATACAACAGAACGCACGTACGCCACATAGAACAGATGGGGCATACGATACATTTGACAGATGACACATACAACAGAACGCACGTATGGGGCATACGACACATTTGACAGTTGGCACACGTGACGGGGTTGACAGATGACACATATGACGGACGGCCCATACGTCACATACGGTGCGTGAAATCCAAGATGGCCGCCTTCCGGTACGTGGGGTTTGCTATGTTAGGTTACCGCCTTTTGAGCTTCCGTTGATGACGTCACGGCTGGTGGGGGCCATACGACGGCGCGTGCGCAGAAACCCAAGATGGCCGCCTTCCGGTACGTGGGGTTTGCTATGTTAGGTTACCGCCAATCGAGCTTCCGGTGACGTCACTACCCCCTCCTAAAACGTGCGTCTAGTGTCCCACTATCTACTAGCTAGCCACTGTTTATCTAAAAAACCATTGGCTATCACATGACAAAAAGCACTACAGCGGGAAACACTTCAATTTATTAAAACTTACTACGAAAATTTAAAAACGCAAAATGTGATGCCCATATTGCAACAAAAATTTATTAATGATAATCGAGCATATAATGATGTAAATATTTTTAATAGAAAAATTTCTTGTTTGTTGGATTCTGGAGCAAATAATTCAATCTTAGGGAAAAATAGTTCGAAAATGATCACTTTGGGGTCATGAACTGAAAATAATTTTGTTACTACAGCAGATTGTACAAAACAAAACGTTAAGGGTTATGTAGAATTGCCACTAGTGGTTGATAAAACTTGTAAATTATTAAAAAATTTAGTCGTTCCAAACTTAGAGTATTCAGTTATTTTAGGAAGCGATTTTTGCAAACATTTTGGATTGCAGGTAGATTTTAAAAACAATACGTGGAAAATCCAAGGAAAAAGTAAGTGAGCGTCCATAAAACATGTAATATATATCTCACCCATTACACCACAGCGTTCAAAAATGCACCACGGGAATCCCCGAGAGTGCACTCTTAGTTCCCTGCTCGCGATCGGGGAAATTATTACCTTAACATCTGACATGCGTAGTTCGTATTATACACATGTTCTTGTTTATAGACTTAGACAAGGAACGTTCCCTGTCTAAGTTTATAGAGGTTAAGGCGCTGGTTATCGTTTTTCTGTGGATTAAGGTTAGCTATCAGTTTCCATAAACAGAAAATTTTCAAATTCCATTGGAAATGTTAAAGGTAAAAACATTTCATGATCCCTGTTTATCTGCAATGATAGTAAAATAAAGAACAACTTTCATTGTCAAAATCAAACTTTGACAGTTTCGACCTAGAAATCGGTAGGGCGCACTCTAATCGTTCAAGTTGGTTTCTCCCTATACGTCTCTCGACGTCTGATTGACACGTTGCTCTATCAGAGTTCGCTCCTCGCCTCCCCAATAGATTATGAACGCACTCCTACTGAATACAAAAAACTATGTGAGGATTTGGATAATCATAACCTTTTCTTTACAACGGGTTGGCAAATATCTTCATTGTTAAATTTTCTGGCGTAAATTTCATTATCATCAACACCTTTACCCAGACAATATGGGATATTCATAGAATAATCTTTAAATACACCAAAAAGTATGAGAATATTCCGAATCAAGTAAGAATATTCTTATAATATTAATATTATTTTTGAATATTCTATTAATATTCCTTAGTGAAGATTCACAGAACAAGCCTGATGAATATTCTTAAAATATTCATTTTAGAATATTATCAAATTGAATATTCTTAAAATATTCATTTTAGAATATTACCAAACTGAATATTCCTAGCACATTCTTTTAAGCATATTTATTTATAATTGAAGAAAATTAATATTATTTTCCACATGGGACGAAAGTAGATCTCTTAGTGAGAAATTATTGTATTTGTTATGGGATTAATAACTTGTGCAGTTCGTGGATGTCACTCAAGAACAGGAGAAGGAATAATTATGTTTGGATTTCTCCGTGAGGTAAGAGAAATTGTTTCTATATGCAGTATATTACTTTTTCAATATTTTACATTTTACTTTACATGTACCTATGCATTGTAAGTTGTGCAATTCTATGTTTTTGGGTTTTAACATTGATCTGTCCCTCTGCCCTTAATGATATGAGATAATAATATGTACTACAATAAGCTTTCTGCTGACGAGCCCTATATATGTTGAATAATAATATATCATATTCAATATAAATTAGTAGTTGACTTATTTTATAGACATGTGAAAATATAAAAATATACCTACATTTATTTACTTATTAGGGCACACTTATGCTTAGAAGATTGTAACTGTGCAGATTTGTTTGGAAAGACTACAGATGCTTTACAAAAGAATTATAGGTTGTGTGAACTTCACTCTCAGGAAAAATTTGTTTCCAAAGAAGGATATCCCAAGCATTTGTTTCAGCTAGCTGTGCCTACCCTATTTCCATGGTTAAAACGCAAAGGTCACATTTTATTGAATGATCCACCAACAAAAATAGTTGTTCAGTCTGGTAAAAATATTAAATTTAAGTAGACATTATAATCAGCTGTTATTGATATTTATTTTTTGTCATATGGTAGCATAATTAATTACTACTTTCTGATGGGATTAATACCTTCTTGGAATTTGTGTAAGGGAATATCCTGGTGTTAAGATAATGGAAACAAAAAAATTGAAACATTTATATCTGTTGACAAACCGAAGTCAACATTCTGGTAAAAACTTACATGAGAAGAACATACAATTATTAATCAACATATGCTTTGTATTTAAGCGACAGTATTGAATACCATTGTCAATGTAATGTATTCTGCATAGTGACAAATTTAAGCAAATATGATATTTTTATACTTATATTTATAAAATTCTACAAATGATTACTACAATTACTTTTATAATTGCAGATACCACACCATTACAGCAACCGGCACGTTCATCTCAGGCCGTTGCAATACATTCTAGTGACTGTGACGATATAATGCAAGTTTATGAATCCACACGCTGCCAGCTTTTAATACCGCCTTACCAGAACGATTAAAATGGATATATCTGATTGAAAAACGTCAACAATAAGGATGTTTCTCAGTTATACCTCAGTTATGTAGCTTTAACGAGACGGTTTTATCCATTTGGGTAAAACGAATGCTAAAAGCTCGCAGTGTGTGAGCCCTATAAATATTAATAAATTTTAAAAGATTAACCTCATATTTTTTGATAGAAACAAGTATTTGGTCAGTTTTTTTTTCTTCGTTTTTTCATTCCTCACAAAAGAATGTAAATATCTATAAATATTTTATTTTACGAAAATTATGTTCAAAACAAGTAGATTCCTGCTTTATATATTTTGTGAAGCTCTGTCGTTTTGGCTTAAAAACGATAAAACGAAACGACATTTTTCAGTTACATCAGTTATGTATATTATCCGGACAGTTTCAACCATTCGGGTAAAACGAATGCTAAAAGATCCCAGTGCGTAGACCTTAAAGGAGCGTTCAACAAAATTTCCACTCAACTTGGCTGTGGATGAAACTTGACGTCATGAACGTATTTCTATGATAATTTAAACTCTAATAGCAAGAATGTACACATGCCAAATTAGTGGGCGTTACTTATTTTTTCAGCGATATATAATCTTAGGTATTATCAATGAAAACAGAGTATCTAGATGCAAAGTTCCAGAGAAGACACTGTGCGAAAGGATACAAGAACTATTACAGTGAATTTATATATAACTATATTCACATCTTCGTATTTATTACTTAAGTTAACAATATTAACATCCCACTATGCAAATAAATATTACAGTTATGTTAATTAAACATCACATTGTGACAATGTTCTTCCTTTATTTCCTCTTGTTTTCATCACATGCACATCTATACAACCGCTATGCCCAGATTGTGGCTGTTAACTTTTGTGATGTTTCAACTTAACTTCTCAGAGATGTTAAAGTGCTGCCTTTTTACATTACTGTGATGTTACCAGAACTTTCTCAAAAAGAGTTCTTTGAACTAAAAACAACATTTCTGTTACATTCTGAAATGCCTTTTAACATCTTGTCGATGTTAATGCAATGTCTAAAAAATAACATCTTATCAATATAATAACATATTTTATTTACAGAAGTGACTTTTCATGATTTACCTTCTATTACATGCCTCACTCCGTTTGGCAGGTAAATTCAGGTGTGCCATGAAAATAAATACTTCTTTTCTGTATAAAATAATATACTATTCTCATCTTGTTATTTTCATCCTGGAACATATTGTATATTAACATCATAAAATTGTAACTTAATGAAAACTAAGCATTATTAATACACTGTTTACAAAATACTACTTATGGAGAAAAGATATGAACACATTATCAAGTTAAATGAGTTTACAATTAATTGTATCCAATTGAGTATCCAATAGCGGTGTTTCTACAATAATAAATAATTGAATTCTGTTTGTTGACTGGAGCATTCAGTGTCATAAGTTACATATTATTCAACTAGATTAATATAGACCATTGTAAGGGACAGCTACAGATTATTTATTGTATTCAGTGTATTTTCAAATGGAAATGACCTTTTCAACAGAAATTTCTGTTTTTAAAGTCCTAAACAGTCTCTAATTGTTCACAATAATTGTTAGTATTAATGTTAAAATTTTCTAAACCTGCAAAAATATATTGGTGGTCATGACTACTACTACAAAACTAGAACTAAAGATACTTGTTTCAATATTTTTTGTACAGTTTAATACAATGTCTGTATCAGACTATCTGAAATACTTACTCCCCTTTACATAATTACCAACTATTTGTTTTTTATTTTATTTATGTAGGTAGCTGCTGAAACATCTTGAACATTGAAAATATTCTCTTCTAGATTCAAATCACTGCCAACATATGATCCTGTTTTATTATTATTAATAATATCTACCCTATTTCAATATTAAGTTTTTTGTAGGGTATAATGCATATCTAGGATTTGAAATATTGTGAATCGTTTTTAAAATATACTTACTAACTAAAATATTTTAAAAGTTGAAAAAACCCTTATTTTGTAAACTCTATTATATAATGTTATTGTACAATTCCGCCACCTGGAAATTCAATGTACAATAGCGATTAACGTATTGAATGAGTATTAAGTTTTGATAATTAATATTTTGGAATAGGTACTTACCTATTAAACTATTGTTCGTCCATTATAACAAGAATTATAACTAAGTTTAGAAACTGTAGCTAAGTAGGAACTAACGAAAATGAAGACCACTCTATTCAAGTACTTATTCTTGCAAAAAATGTGCTTCCTGCAAATAAAATATAACACAAAACTGAAAACCACCCGCCATTTCATGCTTGTCTGCTTGTCATTTGTTTCCACAGATAACTATTTTCGTTCGTCAGTTCCTCTTCTGTTTTCATCTTTTTTTATGTTACTGTGATGTTTAATATGAGATATTACTGAAAGGTTTATGAACTAACATGGTACAAACGTAATCGTAGGAAGTTACTAAAAATTATATCGCAGGATGTAGAAGTAACTGCAACACATGTGATCATCCTAGAAACATGTTAATTTGTAATATTACAGAAACGTTCTGTATGTGTCATGAGTGAGAAGTAAACAAATTAAGATCGTATGAATATTTCCTATAGGAAGTTGCTAAAAAGAAGTTCATAGGATGTGTATGTAACTGCGAATTCAAGTATTATTATGTACATCAAAAATATGTTTTATTCACATGACATGGATGTTAATAGAGTTGGTAATAAAATTAAGACATTTAGGAGATATCTTATTAACGTTTTAAATAAACATCACGAAAAGTCTGTAAAAAGAACATCACAAAAAAGACTTGTTATGTTTCTTGTTTAGTGGGATGTATTTATGTCTTATAAAATATGTTAGTTTTATGGTGAAAAGGACCACGGTGGATAGGCCTTTGCAGGAAATTCTAATAAAAAAAATTAATAATAATATTACTCATGTTGCCTGGTTATTATTTTTACATGTTTCGGTTTGTTTAATGATAAATTTTAGTGTCCCTCGTACTCATTCTAGTCTGGATAGTCGTAATATACCGCTATGACAATTGAATACATAATGCGGCATTCACTTTGAATTTTATATAAGTTGACTTTACACATCATTCTCACAACTAAGTGTGACGGTTACGTATGGTAAATACGATACGGAGATCTCCTTGATTCATGTCACGTTTCGCAATTGCAAATAACAGTTTTTGCAAAGAATGTGATGGGAGAATATAAAGAAAAAACAGTTTCACTTCACAATATTTACATATATGTTACATATTAAATTTGGAAGAAACGCGAAAAGATAATAAACATCAAAATACCGTTCCGCTTGATATGCACGGATTTACTTTTATTGTAGAATCATCAGACTATGGAATGTAGAAATATAACAGTTAAAACGAAATGTTTGCTATCTCAATCGTCTTTAATCATCGCATTTATAAATAAATGTAGTTGTTCATAATATTTAATATATGCGCGCGTAAAATATTGTTACCCCAAAAGACACAGTTATTTATATCAGATGGACCAGTCAGAGAACTCCCAAAAAGTGGCCGATCTACTATTCCACAGCAATGAGAAAGAAAATCACATTTTTTTGTCGATGGTTGAAGACCCTCATAAGGCTACTACTAATAGAGTTGTTGCAGCCGAAAATCACATCAGTAAACAACTGCTCGTAAATATTTATAAAAAGCAAAAATGGCATCCCTACAAAGTTGGTACAGGGACTGAACGAAGACTGGAGTTCTGTGAAACAATGTTAAATAAATTAAACACTAATCCTAATTTTTTAATCACATCCTTTTCTCTGATGAAGCTAGGGTACACTGGGTACGGCTGGAACATTTTAGTGTTTATTGTCCACCGCATTGGGATTAGTTCAGCGAGCGATGACGGAAATATATTAAATAAAAGACCACATATCTGTCTATTGAGAAGCAACGTTATTTGAGATCACTGTATTTTATTTTATGTGTTAAAACAAATTTAAAAAAATATATAATTTGTTCCAACCATCCCTATGCCAGGGTTGGTTGAAGTAGTGTCTGAGATCAATAGAAACACATGCAAATACTACAAAACAGAGGGTGTCTCAGTTGTAATTGGCACATTAAACGTGATTTATTATGAAATTAACTGTCTCGACCCTTACTTCCTGAAATCTACTCATATTAGTGTTTTAAATTAAACTCAATATTTCTAGCTAATTCCGCAATATAATTGAAAATGTAGAAAATTCTAAAAAATTGACAATTGTGACAGAATGACAGAAATTACATTTCATTTGATGTCTACCTGATGTTTAGTAGTTATTTTTGGCTAGACCAAGAAGTAACCTACGTTGTGATTGACTTAATATATGTTAATAGAAAAAAGAAGAAGATGTGATATTACAAATATTGAAGCTTAGATATTATTAGCCCTATGGTGATATCTTGGATATCATTTTTCCAATTAAGATCAGTATAACTGTGTAATAATATAGAAAACCAGGAAAACTATATCTGCTGATCTTTACAATTATCACTTAAGAAGACAGTTTAATAGTGGAGAACTCCCTAGATTTATCTGTTCATTGACGACTTCATATTGTGGGTTTCTTAAGTGTCTCCTAATTTTCAACTCTTCAAGAAAATCCAGTTCTTGTTTCTTATCACAAATATGTAGTACTTCTAGTTCTGTATTATGTGTCATTGACACACACTCCACTGTTCCAGGTAGTGCTATTAAAGAATGGAATTTATTAAGTAAGGCGCCAGCAATAGAATAAAACTGCCGCAGTTTTGCTGCGTGAGTTACGCTAATTCGTCTAAAAAAAATGGATTTTAAATGTCCATTTCTGGCCTCTACTATCCAGTGCGTACTTGTTATTAAACGAGCCGTATTCGCTTCGAACGTTGTTAACTGTGGTCGATTTCTAGGTAAAACTGGTGGCATATGATAGTGTGGACCTAGTTCTTCTAACAACGGAATAAAGTCTCTGTATCCCCTATCTAATATCAACACGTCACCTCCAGAAAACCAAGTTCACATTCCGTTGACGTCATTTGCGAGTTCATAATCCAAAATAGATGCATCATTGTTCTTTGAGTCAGAAAAATATGGTCCATTAATAGCTAAAATATATCCGTCAGCAGCACATATAATTTCAGGTTTCAGTAAATGTTTATTTTGTGAAAGCAATAAGACTGACGCAGTGTCCGGAAATTGCTGCTTTTTCCTATTTCATTATAGGTGCAATCTATATATGCTATAGCTTTAAGATTATCACTACATATTTGTGATAAGAAACAAGAACTGGATTTTCTTAAAGAATTGGAAATTAGAAGACACTTAAGAAACCCACAATATGAAGTCGTTAATGAACAGATAAATCTAGGGAGTTCTCCACTTTTAAACTGTCTTCTTAAGTGATAATTGTAAAGATCAGCAGATATAGTATTCCTGGTTTTCTATGTCATTGCACAGTTATAGTGATCTTATTTGGGAAAGATTATATCCAGGATATCCATATAGGGCTAATAATATCTAAGCTTTTATATTTGTAATATCATATCTTTTTTTTGGACTAGCCAAAAATAATTAAACATCAGGTAGGCATCAAATGAAATGTAATTTCTGTCATTCTGACGATGATATTTAGGTAATATCAAAACAATTGTCAATTTTTTAGAATTTTTAACAGTTTTCAATAAACTGTGGAATTAACTAGAAACAGTAATTTCCATTTAAAACACTATTATCCCTTAGCTACTATCGACCAATCTCATTACCATATTGACTATCGATGGGTCCCAAGGACCCACTGTACAGGGTGACCAGAAAATTTTATAACAAACAATCTCAGGAAAGATTATTATTAAAGAACATACTTGCTACATTGTTATCAACACAAAAAAACCTAAACCAATTTTTCAAAACACTTTGTACATAGCTTTTTAGAACACTGATTACATATTGGTATGTTACAAACATAACAACATATGGCTGTCTTTTTATCCCTGGCGGCTGAACATACGGCACATCTCTTTCTATTGCTCTTTACGATAGATTGTTTCGGTTCTTCTGCAGCTGGAATCACCGTTCCTAAAGTATCTGCTATCACGGTTCGAATTTTTGAAGGGACCTTATTATTAACCATTCTGGACCGCAAATGTGCATCAACTATCTGCATACCAAGCTCTTTTATGAAATTAAATCGTGCTATTTCTTCACCATGTAAAGCAAATTGATACAATACACGAGAATTGACAATTGCAAAATTCAGGATTGCATGGAAAATTGCCATTGGCCATGTATTTGTCCTTCTAGATGTAGAATAAAGTGCACATTTTGCATCAAGAGCATCGACTCCTGACTTTGTATCATTATATAAATGGTTAATTTCTGTCTTTTGACTCTCTTCATTAACGGACCCACTATGGTGCATAGTGGAAAGCATAATTACACTTTTTCCTTTCTTGGGAACGTAGGAGATTATAGTATTGGTTGAGCAGTATCCAAAAATCGATGACTGAATTGGTCGGTTTCTATGTGGCAAGAATTCGGGAGGTATAGCTCTTTTATTTTTCTTTACGGTGCCAACATAAGTTAATTTTTTCCTTTTTAATTCCTCTAAAAGCTCTACAGAGGTGTACCAGTTATCACCCGTAATATTTCTTTTAGTTCCTTCAATACAGTCTGCTAGACGTAGAACAACCCTGGTAGGATTTGCTAAGGTGGGTTCAATTGCAGCAGTGGGTTTATTTTCGGCACCAGCATAGATTTCTGCGTTCACCATATAATGAGTTTTTGCGTCGGCCAATATATGTACCTTAATACCATATTCAGCAGGTTTGTTCGGAATAAACATTCTAAGTGAACATCTTCCTCGGAATGGTATTAACATTACGTCAACGGTTAAATAAAACCCTGGGGAATAACATGATATCGATCTGGTGACAAACTCATTAAAAAAATTGGAAATAGGGGCTAATTGATTGGTCTTGAGCCTCTCTTCTCGTGTTTGTATATTATCAAGTCTCAGGCAACTTAGTAGAAATGAAAATCTAGCGAGACTCATGGTACTTCGAAAAATAGGTCTCCCAGTCCCATCTGCAGCCCACATTGATCGAATGTCTTCGTGTCCAGATTTAAATATACCTTGTAGATACAAAAGACCTAACAGCGCTTTTACCTCAGTTAAACTGGTGCCAGCAGTAAAAGCTGGTTTGCATTTCTTTATCGCCTGAGGACGTCTTCTGAATGTCGCATATTTTTCGGTACACAAAGCAATTTTTATGTTAGTGTAGGTAAGAATTGTTTGCAGCATCTCCTCAGAAAGCGGTAAATTCCAAGCTTCGAGGGGGGTAGATGGACGATTATTTCGAGCAGCACCGATTAATCCAGGCAAAACAGTAAATATATTATGAGATGCCGTTCGTCCTCTAATACTTGGTGTTTTTGCCCATTTGGTATTGTCTTTTCCATACCAGGCATTTCTCACAATTTCTTCGTCTTCTTCGTCCTCTGATTCGGATATTTCTTGGTCTGTAATAGTATCATGTTCGCTATAGATCTCGTTATCTTCTTCGTCTTGGTCACTTTCATTTGCGAAGGTCTCTATTTCTTGTAGTATTGCAGCCTCACCAACCACCGTTCCTAATTCATTTTCTTCACTTTCAGCCAATCTGTGTACACCTCCGTCCTCTTCTTCTTGCCAAAACTCTTCATCATTTAATATCGCTTCTAGTTGTTTATCATTCAAACCTCCTGATCTGGATGCCATTTTCTGAAAATAAATATGAACACTATAAGTTCACATTAATATTTAAAAAATATTTTTTTGGAATAAAATAATACATTACTGATTCAAAAAGAATTATTTAAAATCCAAAACACAGTTAATACAAACAAACTTAGAACACGTGCACTACCGATGGGTCCTGGTGACCCGAACGTTACTATTGAACGGCAACTGTGATACTGAGCGTAGCACTTGAACTTGCTGCAGTAAGTAATTTTTGGAGTAGGAGAGTACAGGGGCGCGCAAGATATTTCGCTACCTTTAAAAGAAAATACATCAGTTTAAAAATTCGTTTGGGTCCTCAGGACCCGTCGGTAGTAGTTGAGGGTTATACAAGATTTTTTAGAAAAGGGCCATACACAGATGAAAGTGGATAGTGCCCATAGTTAATCGAATGCAGATCAAAAAAACAAAAATATTTATTTGCCGACCGATTACATACATGTGTGTAGAGAAGCTCGACCCACGATAACTTTTTTTGTCAATATTTAGCCTATACTGACTTTTTAAATTTTAACAACTGTAAGTTTTATTCCAATATTAAACCAGGCTACAAAGTCGGTGATTGGAAAATGGAAAATATTCGATCATTAAAGTACGAATCTAAAGGTTAGATATTATATAAACTAAATTATTCAGAAGAATTGCAAAGTCGAATAACTTAAAAGAAAAGTATCATTTAATCAAGAAGTACAATGAGAGGTTAAAAATCAAAGCTGATAAATATCGACATCTCCAAATGTTAAAGCAGGAAATGGATTAAGCATTCTGGTCTTATTGGGATAATATTCCGCAAATGATGTTTTCGAACTTCGAGAAGGCTTTTTAAAAACGAACTACCTAATTGAGACGTTTATTAAGTAAATTTAACAATACAATCTAATCTTTATTTTAGTAAAACGATATTTATATGTTTTATAATATGCTTATTGTACAAAATACATAACTGCATAATGTACAATATCCATTGACGTAACTCCTCCGCCCTAGGAGAGAACTATGGGGATGGACCAGAGTTCGACACGATGGGAAAATTTTTCAGAACATCTTCTTCACTTAATGTCGTCCGTTTGGATTGACTTTTCTTTTTTCTATTCTTGATTACTAGGTAGATAATGCAGGCTGTAACTATAAAGTAGAACAAAATTGAATAAAAGCTTATACTTTTGAAATGAATCGGTGACCAATCTATCTTCTCGGCTAAAGTTTTATCTTCTTGAATGGCACTGATGACATTGTTCATTTCGTTAAGATCAATTGAATCTAAATAAACAGGTTTTAGCTTAACGGTATCTAAAGTGTAATTATTTTTATTAATTTGTAAATTCGGTAAATCAATGTTTTTATATTCTGGCACTTTGGTCTTAAAAGTTCTTAAATGAATATTGTCTATTAAAATTTCACAGCGGTTATTAAGTTCGATTAAGTAACTACCGTTTACAGGAATGTTCGTAATGTCTTTGTTACAATTTTGTCTGGATATAACACCATACGGGGTGATCACAATCCAATGGTCAGTTTACAATTTCTGCACTTTAACTTTACTAATGGTAGATGGAATTTCTCGACAACTGTTTGTAGATTGGGAATATTTTAGAAGTCTGACTTCGCAAGGAGCTTTCTGTGAGATTACTCTTGTTTGTATCTCTCGGCAGATGAATTCTTCTTGAATAATTTCTTCACACTTCGAATTTGTAGATGCATAGCTTAGCTCATTTAAAAGGAGACATTTGGTTTGGGGTATTATAAGTTTAAAATTTTGGTTTGAAGGTGTAGGTATGGGATATAGATGATAGTAGTTATATTCACTAAGTTCTACAATCGGTACTTCTAATATGAAAATAATACTATTATATTTACTGTAACTTTTAAATTTGATAATTTTCTCAAATAATAGAATATTGTTTAAAGATGTTTCGAAAGGAAATCTGTTATTTTTGTTAATATTTTTCTTAACTGTGTTTATCTCTGAAAGTATTTCGCTGGGGTTTGCTATAGAATTGTGGAAAGTATTTATTTTTGCGAAACTTGTAGCTACTTCTATTTTATCGAGCATATCATATATTATTTGAATTGAGAAACGATCTGTTCTATTGAGAAGAAATGGAAAGTTTCTATATTTTCCATTTTTATATTTCGTAATTCTTTTTGTCAATCGTTAATGCGTGAGCTTAATATTTCTTGGTTGTGGGATAGTATTCTAGAATTATTTTCAAATATTTCCATAGATGATTCGAGTAATGTTACTTGGTGTTCTAACAATGTTTTCATTTTATTTTGATTATCAGATAAGGCTTTAATAGCTTCGTCATATCGTATTGCGTCGTCTTGGTCTAAATTACCTGTCAAAAATTTTATTGCTGAGCCAAGTCCGTCAAAAAGTGATCGTTTTACCTGCTTTCTCCATAGGGGATTTATTCGATTGATTTGTGAAGATATCTTATTTTCTAATACTTGAATTATATGATAGGAATTATCGAAGTGTTCTGTAAAATTAAATATGCTGGGGTGTTTTGAAAGAGAGTCGTGTAGATTCTCATATTGGTGTTTTAAAGTTAAAAAGTGATATCGTAAATGTGTATGAAGGTCCAAAAATCTGTTTGTACATATGCTGTTCCTAGTCGTAAGGGTAGGAGGCCAGGATTATCGTTTAGGTTATGTAATTTAGGGGTATTTAATCTTCCTTCGGTGGTCCAACAGAGGAACCTGTAAAGGGAGGTTTTTTTAGTTCATTAATGTGAATAATTTCTTGATGTGCTTTAAGTTTTTTATGTTTGAGTAAATTTCCAGAAATTTCAACACGATTCCTGTCAAGTATTTGAGTAATTTCGAAAGTGCCTTTTTTATTTCGTTTCTTGGGATTGTGCTTGTATACAATTTGACCGATTTTAAATTCATTATTCGAGTCACCTTTTGTATCACGTTTCTCTATAATTTTTTCTTTGTTTTGTTTCAATTTCTCGTGTACATCTCTATAAACATGTTGTAATTTTGATTGATGATTGTTCACATAATCGTTATAGAATGCTTGGGGTATGTAAATTTCGTTAGGATTTCTAGAATCTGTGTGACCAAAAGTAAGTTCAAAAGGGGTATAACTCGTAGAACTATGTATAGAATTATTGTAACCTATTATTGCGTAATCCATTAAATCATCTTCGTCGGGATAGAGTAATAATCTTAGATATTCAATTAAGGTTGAATATTCTCTTTCGGCTATAGAATTGGATTCATGATGACCAGCTGCGGTAAAGTGTATTTTAATTTTGTGCAACGCTAAAAGTTCTTTAATAGTTTCGTTATTAAATTCTGTACCTTTATCTAAAACGATTAATTGTGGTACTCCGAAAGATGTGAAATATTTTATTAAAGCTTTACTTATAATAACAGCTGTTTTAGAAGGAATGTGCACTGCTTGTGCAAATTTTGTAAATGCATCTGTTAACGTTAGATAAGACTTTCCGTCGTAAATGAAAACATCAATGTGTATAATTTGAAACGGTTTGGACGCGGTTTCAGTTAGCATTAGCGGAACATACGGTTTTTGTCTAGCATATTTATTTTTCAGGCAAATAGTACAAGAATTCATGTAATTAGTTATTGTATTCTTCTTTTTTTTCAATAATAACTGATTTTTAATTTTTCTAAAGTTCCCTAAATTCCTCTGTGTGTGGTTTTGCTTTCATGGTAATTTTTCAATAAAATCATTTGTTCTTCCTTATCAGATACAGTGTTTACTAATTTAGTGCATTTGATGAGTCTTGCTTCGTTTGAAGAGAAATGTTTTAAGTAAACTTTATTGGAATCGTTATATAAATGTTCTTTGTTAAAATAAATGTAAAACGTGTTATTAAGATCTGTGTATTCTACTAAAAATTCAAATATGAAACGTTCATTGTCGTTTTCAGGGATTTTAACTTTTATAATTTTATGATTTTCATAAGTATGTTGAGAGATATCTATTTTTTGATATAAATTTGAGTATACTAAAATTGGGTGAACTTTGTTATTTATAATTTCGTCTAATATAGAAATACCTTGATTAGTGGTTTCATTATCAGCTATGGAATGAACGGTTAAAGAATTAGATTTAGGAGTAGAAAGTTTTGTCCAGTCAGGTTGAGGAGTATTGAGTTCGTCTCTAGAGTTTGTAGGTATATCAGCGGTATTATTAGGAGGCTGTATTTGTATATCTGAAATAACGTTTATTTTTGATTGGTTTTGCGCACACATAGAAGATTTTTCTTTTTCTAATGAGCTTTTAAACTCACGTAAGAATTCTAAAATTTCTTGATTAGTGTCACCAGGGTTATTAGTATCAAGTTTAACCGGATTCTCATTAGAATTTATTATTGTAGTTATTGCAAAATTATCAACTATATTTACTAAAGCTTTTGGTGTCTCGAGTCCATTACCTAACTTCTCGTAATCAAGTATTCCAATGCCATTTTTATAATTAATGGGTAATTTAACAACTTGTTGAGTACGACCTGGTGTTATTAATGAATAATTTTCCTCAGTATTTGAACCAAATAGAGGAATAACTGTGTTAGGGGTAACAATTTCCCTTTTACTAACATTAACGCTAGCATTTAATTGTTTAAGCAAATCTACGCCCATGATTCCATCAAATCTTTCACTAAACTTGAAAAGATAAAATTTATGAGTTTCGTTTAAATTGAAGATATCAAACAACGGAATATGAGCTACCTCGTCGTGATACGTGATATTATGAACAGTTTGAATGTTAAATTTTTCTTTAGAAATGCAATAATTATAAAATTTATACGCAAGTTCCGGATCTATAAGTGACTTTGAACTTCCTGTGTCAACTAAAAACTTTGCACTTATTTCTGGAATTTCTATGAATGGCAATTTTGTTTTCAATGCGTTTACACAGATTATGTAACTTGGCTTGGACATGTGCGAGTATGAAAAATCCTGAATATGATTATTTGATATTTCCGTAACGTGAGAGTCTACATAAGAATCTCTATAAAAATCATTGTAACTTGTCGGATCATTTACATGAGGATATTCTATTTTCGGCGTATAATAATTATCAGCATTTTCGTCAGTTTCATAATTATATGAATTTTCGTAATTAAATAATTTTTCGTAGTTTTCTGTATCAAATTTGTTATCGGTTTGATTTTGATAAGGACTGTCTACAGTTTAATTGAAAAGTTCTGTTGATGTAAATTTGGGATTTGATCGGGATTTAAGTATAACGTTTCCTGAAGAAATATCCATAGGTTCTGGTTTGAAACTTTGAGAATTATTTGGTCAATTAAATTGTTGATTATTATGGCGAACATTTTGCTGGTTGAAATTTGGAATTGGCTGTGAGGGTCGTTGTATTGGGTTGTAAGTTTGATTTGTGAAAAATGGATGACGTTGAGTCGGATAATTGTTATTTGGACGCCAATTGTAAGATTCATTTGGAGGAGAATGTTGTGTATACCTCTGTGGTTATGATACTGGAGGACGAGTTATTAAATTAGGTGGAAATATTGGTCAAGTTGGTTGAAATGGTATTGGTGATTGATGTGGATGTATATTATTATAATTTGGGGTGAATGAAGGATACTGACTGAAATTTTGATTCCTTGTAGGTGTTACTCTTAAACTAGGCTTAAATGATACATTAGAATTTAAGTTACTTAATCTTTGAGTGGAATATAGAAAATTTTCTTCTTCTACAACTAAACTCATAGCTTTTTCTAGGCTGTCAGGTGATCTTAAACGTACGTTAGTTTGTATTGGTACAGGTAATCCACGAACAAAAGTTTTTAAGGCTAAATTGTCATAATTCTTAAGATGTAGGCGTTTTCATTTATGTCTAAGTCTAAAGATTTTAATTTGGAAATAATAAGGCTCCTAGAATCTTGGCATCGTATACCAAAATTATAAGGACTTTAATTTTTTACAGGTTTTGAATTAATAAGATCTTGTACTAAACAGTCAATGTTTCTTTGGTCTCCAAAACTTAAATTTAAAGCTTGTTTAATTTCATCCCACGTTTTTAATTCTGTGCGGGAACCAAATAATATTTGAGCTCTACCTATTAATTTACCTATAATAGCTCTAAGTAAAAATGTATTTAAAGAAGCATCTGTGTTACTAGCGAACGCAGAAATAGAACTTTCACAATTACCTATAAAAATATTAAGTATATGAGGGTTTCCATCAAAATTTTGAATTGAGTCTAAATATAATCTAAGTAGTTGGTAGTTTGTACCTGATGAAGTCATTTCTAAATCTAAATTTTCTAAATTATTTTCAAAATTATTGTTTTCACTTTCTTGTAAATGTAAAATATTTTCAAGTAATATACTTATATTCTCTAGTTCAGATTCACTCATCAAATTATATTAACTATTTTTATATATATATATATATATATATATATATATATATATATATATATATATATATTAAACTGAAAATTATCTATCAAGATAAATTAAAACAGAGATATCACTAAGTTAATGTGAATCTTAGTAATAGATGACGATAAACCCAATAAATTGCATAATAGTCCATAAGATAACAATTTAAATATGAGTATAAATATGTGAAGAAACACTTACAAACAAGATACAACTAATATTGCATATAAAAATTGTTATTTAAGTTTGCAATTATTTTTCTTCAAATTATATTTCATGACAAAAAACACAGACGTAACAAATAAATTACGTAAACATTAATTTGGTACATAACAATGATTATCACGGTATAATATTGCATGAATTTCAAAATAAAATTCCATAATTGTAATTTATATATTATAGACACTTTTCAGAAACCCTGTATGTTATGTAAATTATTGATTATTTTGGTATAAACTTCAAGGTCAAAATGTCATCGTAAAATGACGTTCGGTTAATAGTTCGAACGGTGTAATTTCGGAGTGACATTAGGAATGCATAAGAACAAAGTGAACTTATCTACAATAACATAGAAAACAGATATTTGGATTTGAAAACAATGATGTTTATTTATAAACAATTGAAAAATGAAACAAAAATTAAAAACAACTAAAAGTTGTTGATTGAGAGCTGGGGAGACGCGGTGTAAATTCAATAATGTGAGGACGCATTAAAATTTCTCTCCTCTAAATTTTTGTAAATCTCAAACATTTGATATATTTTAAGTTTAAAGAATTAATCATAGTATTTAGAAACAATGATGCTATAAAATAACAGAAACTTTCTATCGAATACATAATAAAAAGTGAAAAGTTAGTGAAACGCCGAGAATTGGTAAGGTGAACAATTTACCTTTATTAATCTGCTTTTCGTTTGCTCATTCACGTATCTTCCGTGAATAAATTGTTGCTCCTGGCGAAATAAATCACGTCACATCATTTTAATATCAAGATTTCGCTTTTATGATCATAGGTGATCGTATTTCTTCCAAATGTTTCATCCCAGAGACAAGAAGATGCCAAGCATAGACTTTTCCTTTCGTGTGTAACATATTTGTCCTATAAAACATCGTTCATTATTTTCATTTGTTAGGTTATATTGTGTAAAAATTTATTCGTTGGTAAAATTATTAGATATAGATATTCAATCTCCACTAGATCGGGATAGAACATTGAAATTACATTAAAGGAAATAATAAAGGAAATAATACTCACCAAATCATTGCGATAAATCATCAGTTTGCCTCACAAACACACTTGGTTTTCATTCTTTATTTAATAACTGAATTATCATTACCATAGAATAACTCAACGTCACGTCAACATTAACAAATTATTAGAGTAGAGATTGAATGGTTTGTGGAAGCTTTCAAAAACATATAGAGATAAGTATAGGAAGCGAAATTTATTTGATATGTTTCATATTTAATAGTATTCATAAAAATAAAAAAAAACGTACTTACGCAAAGGTTTAATTAATATGATTATACAATTATGATTCAGAAAATGTTCATTATTCAAACAACTATTCACAATTAAAATCTATTTATCTATGTTTTTCCTTTCTTTTCTTTGATATCTTACCTTTCAGTTTCTTGTTACTACCGATCGCCAAGTGCCGAATCTCATCCCTGAGGTATAGTGTCATAAAGTTACATAACTCATAATTTTGTTACTAAATAAAATTTTGAATTGGAAATTAGTGGTTAGCTAAACCAATTCTGGCGCCCACAATCATTAAAAAAAAAAATATTTAAAGTCAAATCAATTATAAATACATACTCATAAATATAAGATCCATAATAAAGTAGCATCCCAATATAGGATCATTAATAAATAAATAAATGTTATTACTCTAATATTTTAAATACATGATAAAAATGGCAAGCCCAACGCATGGCGATTGTTGAACAATTGAAATAACGCTAGTAACAGGAACAGGTTATTATTTTTGAGATATCTGAGGGAATTTTTTTTAAAAACAATGACAGACAAAACAATAAACGTTGACGAACTGACGGTAGAAGACTTAAAAGAACTTTTAAAAACTAGGAACATGGACGTGAAAGGAAATAAGCAGACACTGAAAGAACGTTTGACAGCGACCCTTCAAGCTGAAGAAGCAGCAGGATTGGAAGAAGGAGATGGCATAGTGAAAGAAGTTCACCACTACGTAAAACCGACACCAAATGAAAACCAACAACTACTAGACATGATGAAAATAATGATGGCAGACATCAAAAGGACCAAAGAAGAAATAAAAGAGGACATTAAAAGTACAAAGGAAGAAATCAATAAAAAACTGGATCAACAAGAAGAAAAATTTGCAGGACATATGGTGGAAATGAAAAAACAGTTTGAAGATCATAAGAAGGAACAAGAAGAGAAAATGGATAAGTTATATGGACATCTAATACAAGAAGGCAATATTAGGAAACAAGAAGTTGAAGAGATGGGAAATAAACTGCGAGAAGAAGGAAAGGAACAGATAGGCAGAGTGGAGAAAAATATAATGAAAACCCACGCCAGAATAAACGATGTTGAACAAGGCATTCAATTAAATTTGTCGATTGCGGAGGAGATGAACCTAAAAACGCGAAAAGAACTTATATGGGAAATGGATTCAAAACTAAAACAAATCAAGGAAGATGGAAACTTACGAGACTTTACAAAATTGGAAAAGGAAATCAAAGAAGATTTCAAGAAGAAGATGATGGAGTTAGAAAAAGAATTTGGAAATATAAAAAACAAAACGAATACAAACAGTAGCACTCAAGGGGTAAATTATATCTACAATCATGGGGAAAGTAACCTCAGATTTGACGGGGATACCAGGAAAATGCATCCGAAAATTTTCCTAAGATATCTTAAAAATAAATTAAAAGGTATCAGAGAGATAGAGGATCTTAAGGAAATAATAAGATCTCATCTACATGGTCAGACATTACTTTGGTTCACATGTAATGATGTGAACATTAATAACTTCACTGATTTTGAAAATAATTTCCTAAAACAATATTGGGGGGAAACTGAACAAAATTGTGTTAGGGAAAAGTTGTACTTTGGTAAGTTCGATACCAGAAGGAACAGCAATATGAGTAGTTATGCTCTATCATTATATTCACAGGCACAGTATTTAGAGCCAACTATTTCCGAGCAAGAAATAATAATATTCTTGTCTCGACACTTTAACGATAACGTAACGCAAGGCATAGCCATACAAAACGTAACAAATTTCCAATCATTATTAGATTACCTAAATAGAGTACAGAGAACAGTTCATCATAACAATAATAGACGTGACAACGACGACTATTATAGAAATAACAATGACAGACGAGACTATTTTAACAGAAATAATAACAATTACAGACATAATAATTATAACAATCAATATCATGACACAAACAATACTAACAACAACGGGAGATTTGACAGAAATAATGATAGGACAAATAACAACAATAACAGGTACACCAATTATCCAGATAGGAGACAACAACAAAACAATTATAATAGGAGAGAGAGAAGAAACTCTGATGGAGATATGAGAAGGACGAACAACATAAGACGTGACACAAGAACTGACAGAACGAACAGTTTAGAAAGGAATACAACTAATCGTGACACAAACTTTAATCAAACTAATTTAAGTAACAATAATCATAGTAATAATAATGTTGTAGTTCCCGTGTCATCCTCTGGTACGGAACAACAGTTTTTCCACTAGAGGGTGAATATGGTAGGTTGAGTTGGTGCAGCTATGTTCACCCACGCGAATTTCTAAAGGTACAGGACCAGCTAGAACAAAACAATGAAACTTTAATTTATATATATGGAACGATAGAAGGCATTAGTATAAAAATATTGATCGATACCGGGTCAGAGATATCATTAATAAATAACAAATTCGTAAATCAATTAAATACATCAAAGAAAAATTTCGTCAAGGTACCAAAAGTAAGCTTAATAGGAATAAATCAAAAGAAATTAACTATTTCAAGTACTTCGATAACCGTCGCATTAAAATTCAAGGAATGGGAATCTATGGTACAACTGCTAGTAGTGGAAGATATGGAATGTGAACTATTGCTAGGATCGGATATTTTGTATGAAAACAAAGCAATTATCAATTATGAAGGAATGTACATAATCTTTAATAAAGAAAAAGTGGATTTTAGTTATGAAGAGAAAAATAATAATTCAAAAAGGGATGAAGAGTTAATAGAAGAAGTAGATGAATGTATTAATTATAATAAGAAAATCGAAGATGATATGGAACAGAGATATGATTATAGGCAGGAAGGAAAAATGAATGGAGATATGATGTTGGATGGCAATGGAGAAATAAATTTGAATAATAATAATATGCCGGAATGGAATTTGGATATAGATGGAAAAATAGAGTGGAAAAATGAAGTAATGGAGATGTTGAGAGAACATGGAAGTTTGATTAATGAAGAATCTCGAATTGCAAGAAATTATGTACACAAGATTGAAATGAAAAAGGATCAACAATTTCAACAAAGAAGCTATCCGATACCCTACAAATATCAAGAAGATGTGAAGAAATCTATAAATAAATTATTAGAAGATAAAATAATAGAACATAGTACCACCCCGTATATCAATCCAGTAGTAATAGTGAAGAAGAAAGACGGAGATATAAGAATATGCCTTGATGCACGAAATTTAAATAAATGTACAATGCCCGAGTATGAATCACCTTTAACTATCGAATCGATACTAGGAAAAATAAGTAAAGTAAAAGTTTTTTCCAAGCTAGACTTTAAACACAGCTTCTGGCTGATACCACTACATCCGGAAAGCAGGAAGTTTGTAGGTTTCAAAATTAATGGGGAAGTATATCAATTCCGAGTAACGCCATTTGGTATACAGAGCGCTACAGCAGCACTATTAAAAGCACTAAACAAAATTTTAAATAAATATGACCAATTTACGATACACTATGTGGATGATATACTTGTTTTTTCAAATACTGTAGAAGAACATTTACAACACCTACGGACAATTATAACAGAACTTGACGAAAACGGACTGAAACTGAACATACAGAAATGCCAATTTTTGAAGAGAGAAGTGATATATTTAGGCTACAAGATCACAGAGACAGGAATCGAGATGGATCCAGAGAGAGTAAGAACCATTAGAGAATATAAAAGACCGAAAAATCTGAAGACACTTCGGGGGTTTCTTGGTATGCTTAACTATTTTAAACGAATGTTGGAAAATTTAACTGATCTGGAATTACCTTTAATGGAGCTACTGAGAAAGGGAGTAAAATGGAATTGGACCAGTAAACAAGAAGACGCCTTCAATAAGATCAAGGAACAGTTCATTAGAAACATAAAATTATACCATCCGAACTATGAGAAGATTTTCATTTTAAGGACGGATGCATCCAGAAACAGACTAGCTGGAGTTTTAATGCAGGAATATGATGACATGTATGTACCCGTATCATTTGTCTCTAGAATAACGAAAAGAGCAGAGAAGAATTATGGAGTAAGCGAATTGGAGCTTGCTAGCATCATATTCTGTGTGAATAAAATCAGATACTTCTTACTGGGAGGAAAATTTATAATTGAAACCGATAATCAGGCTTTGTTGACAATATTGACCAACAAGATGAATAATGCCAGAATCCATCGATGGGCATTACTTCTACAGGAATATGACTTCGAGATAAAATATATTCCAGGAATTCAAAATGTAGTACCAGACTCGATCAGTAGAATGGACGGAGAGAAAAGAAAAGATACGAACGAAGCTAGAGTGGGAATTAACATCATGAAGCGGAACAGTGGCATGTTTTCTTTGGAACAAATAAAACAGGAACAACTATTACTAGAAGAGAAATACAAAAGAAGATGCTCTGAAAAGGATGGAATATTGTATAAATTGATGAATGACAAGGAATTGTATGTAATATCTGAAAATTTAACAAAATTAATTGTAAGAAGAATACATTTAGATTTTAATCATTTAGGAATTAGGAAGACTCATATGATATTTCGAGAAAATTATATATCAAAAAACGATATCACGATCATAAAGGATTTCATTAAACAGTGTGAACTATGTCAACTATCAAAGGAAAAGAACATACATCATGAAAACGTACCGAAATCCATCATAGCAGAAAATCCATTAGATATAGTAGCAATAGACTTCATCTCAAACCTTATACCAAGTTATAATGGTAACAAACACATTTTGGTAATCGTAGACATTTTTTCTAAGTTTATTAGTACCTATCCTTGTAGTAAAACAAATGAAAACTCCATTAAAGCATCGCTAGGAAACTATTTCAAGAAATATGGAAAGCCAAAGAAGTGCATAATGGACAATGCTACATACTTCCGGAACAAAAGGATAGTAAAATGGTTGAGAGATTTGGAAATCCAACAGGTCTTCACAAGTATCAGACATCCCAATAGCAACCCTGCAGAGCGAGGAATTAAGGAGGTGATAAAGCATCTGAGGATACTTACATATTACGAAAACCGTATGTGGGAAGAACGTCTAAAGGAGACCACAGACTTTATAAACAACATACCTAATATCGTTACGGAAATAGCACCCATTACTTTATTTACAGGAACAGAACCAGATAGACCATGGTTTAGTGAAGTCAACTATAGTAAACTCATTAGAATAGCAAGAGAAAGACAAGCAAGACAAGCTGACAAATATATTAAAAGAAAACTAGCTAAACTTAGAAATAGGAAAACATTTAAAAAAGGTGACTTGGTAATAATAAAAGCATTAAGAGTACCTAATCATAAAAAAGGAATATGTTCTAAGCTACAGTTACCTTACGAAGGTCCTTATTTAGTCGAAACCAGTCATGGAATAAATAGCTATAAATTGACACATCCTGACACTCATCGAGAACGTGGAATTTTCCATATCAACCAGCTGCATCAATTTAACACCAACCAATCATCAATTTGACACCATCAGTTGTAACTATAAAAATTGAGAAACATTAGAATTAGAGATATTATTTAGTTAATCAAGTATAAAATAGTTTATTTAGTCAATCTTAATTGAGAATTAATATTAGTGGAATTAAGATTCATTAGTAGGTTAAGTATAAGTTAATTATGAGAATCTAGAAGATTTCTTTAGTATTGAGAGAGATTTAAATGGGGAATTAATTAAATAAGTAGTACATGATTATGAAATCATATATAAAAAATCAAGGTAAACTTCTATAGAATATTCTTGTCAAACCAAGAATAATTCTATAGAATTTTAGGGAATGTTAAACTGAAAATTATCTATCAAGATAAATTAAAACAGAGATATCACTAAGTTAATGTGAATCTTAGTAATAGATGACGATAAACCCAATAAATTGCATGTTAGTCCATAAGATAACAATTTAAATATGAGTATAAATATGTGAAGAAACACTTACAAACAAGATACAACTAATATTGCATATAAAAATTGTTATTTAAGTTTGCAATTATTTTTCTTCAAATTATATTTCATGACAAAAAACACAGACGTAACAAATAAATTACGTAAACATTAATTTGGTACATAACAATGATTATCACGGTATAATATTGCATGAATTTCAAAATAAAATTCCATAATTGTAATTTATATATTATAGACACTTTTCAGAAACCCTGTATGTTATGTAAATTATTGATTATTTTGGTATAAACTTCAAAGTCAAAATGTCATCGTAAAATGACGTTCGGTTAATAGTTCGAACGGTGTAATTTCGGAGTGACATTAGGAATGCATAAGAACAAAGTGAACTTATCTACAATAACATAGAAAACAGATATTTGGATTTGAAAACAATGATGTTTATTTATAAACAATTGAAAAATGAAACAAAAATTAAAAACAACTAAAAGTTGTTGATTGAGAGCTGGGGAGACGCGGTGTAAATTCAATAATGTGAGGACGCATTAAAATTTCTCTCCTCTAAATTTTTGTAAATCTCAAACATTTGATATATTTTAAGTTTAAAGAATTAATCATAGTATTTAGAAACAATGATGCTATAAAATAACAGAAACTTTCTATCGAATACATAATAAAAAGTGAAAAGTTAGTGAAACGCCGAGAATTGGTAAGGTGAACAATTTACCTTTATTAATCTGCTTTTCGTTTGCTCATTCACGTATCTTCCGTGAATAAATTGTTGCTCCTGGCGAAATAAATCACGTCACATCATTTTAATATCAAGATTTCGCTTTTATGATCATAGGTGATCGTATTTCTTCCAAATGTTTCATCCCAGAGACAAGAAGATGCCAAGCATAGACTTTTCCTTTCGTGTGTAACATATTTGTCCTATAAAACATCGTTCATTATTTTCATTTGTTAGGTTATATTGTGTAAAAATTTATTCGTTGGTAAAATTATTAGATATAGATATTCAATCTCCACTAGATCGGGATAGAACATTGAAATTACATTAAAGGAAATAATAAAGGAAATAATACTCACCAAATCATTGCGATAAATCATCAGTTTGCCTCACAAACACACTTGGTTTTCATTCTTTATTTAATAACTGAATTATCATTACCATAGAATAACTCAACGTCACGTCAACATTAACAAATTATTAGAGTAGAGATTGAATGGTTTGTGGAAGCTTTCAAAAACATATAGAGATAAGTATAGGAAGCGAAATTTATTTGATATGTTTCATATTTAATAGTATTCATAAAAATAAAAAAAAACGTACTTACGCAAAGGTTTAATTAATATGATTATACAATTATGATTCAGAAAATGTTCATTATTCAAACAACTATTCACAATTAAAATCTATTTATCTATGTTTTTCCTTTCTTTTCTTTGATATCTTACCTTTCAGTTTCTTGTTACTACCGATCGCCAAGTGCCGAATCTCATCCCTGAGGTATAGTGTCATAAAGTTACATAACTCATAATTTTGTTACTAAATAAAATTTTGAATTGGAAATTAGTGGTTAGCTAAACCAATTCTGGCGCCCACAATCATTAAAAAAAAAAATATTTAAAGTCAAATCAATTATAAATACATACTCATAAATATAAGATCCATAATAAAGTAGCATCCCAATATAGGATCATTAATAAATAAATAAATGTTATTACTCTAATATTTTAAATACATGATAATATATATATATATATATATATATATATATATATATATATATATATTATAATATATTTAATGTTCTACTGTTTTTATAATTATGTATTATATGATTTTATTTGAAATTTGATTATTAGATGCTGTTGTTACAATCGTGGTAGTAACTACACTAATGTGAAAACACCTTTATCACTGAATATAACCTATTTGAAATTTTGATTGATAGGAATTGTCAAATTATTATGCCCGGCTCAGATGAATATGAAATTTTATATTCTGAAAGATAAATTACTACAAAATCGACTTACTCGCTCTTACCTCAGGGAGGGTTCAAAGATTAAAAAAAATTAATAATTTAAATTTTAAATTTATAAATTTCCAAAGAATATTCCAAAATTGTCAATTATACTATTGCAAATCTATAGTGACTGCTTGTTCAATATATTCTAAGACCATTAAATTATCTAATGACATCTACAATTTTTCTGTCACTGAAAATTAACTAAATGTCACTGATTATATCAAAAGTTTTATAGGATCCAAAATTTTTCAAATTCAATGAAATAGGAGTTGAATTAATACCAAAGTGAGTTGGAATCAAAAATTATATATTATATACCATCAGATAACACGTGAAAATGAATTATTATTCCCAAAATATAATAAAGAACAATAATCGTACTTTCTACGAACCTTAAAATTAAAAAAACAACCTATATACTAGAAGAACAACCTAATTAACTACTTATTCTAAACGTTCAAATCGTCGAAAATTACACTTGACGTGTATAAATGTCAAATAACTATATGCGATAAAATTGTCTATTCAAAAAAAATTTCTCTTCTCTTCAGGTGAAATTTTATATATCTTTAACGTTAATTTTGTCAGTATTCAAAAATGTGATATAGATGCATCTATCTTAATTTTCTTTAAAGGCCTGTTAATTCTTGAAAAATAATTTATAAAATCTGGACTGGACTCACCAACTAGGTATCAGGATCACTCGTTCTGATTCTAAGCACGTCTTTTAGAATCGCCGGAACCACTTTTCTAAATTTATAATTTAGAACCCGGAAAATTCACTAACACTATTTCAATATAATTATTTAAGGAATTATTCACGCACTGATCTTATCATGCTAATTATTATAATCTGATGCTATTTTAATATATCAATTACTATTATATTATTCAGCAAATTTGAGAGAACTCATATTAGATGTTCTCTCAAGAGGGGTTCAAAATCAACTCACTAAACTTTTTCCATAAATAATTCTGTTCTCCTTTTGGTTACCAAAGAATTCCTTTTTAAAAAAAAAATACAAATTTTTGTTTTCATATAACAAAGAGAGATTTTCATTCTTTAATTCTAATTGTAATTTTGCTACCAGCGACATCTGTATTCTTTTTTTTAAAATCTTTATAAAATCTATGTATCATTAAGTATCTTCTGCATTATTGTCATTCGAAATTGTAATGTCAAATTTTATTTGCATATTGAATCTTTTAAATTATTTATAATACATTGTATATCACTAGTATTACATCCAAATATGTACATTTTTCTTTATTTCAATGTTTTCTTTAGAATTTAGATAGAGTATATGTATTAATATATACTAATATAACTACTAGAGAAATGATTTTGGAAAATAAAGGAAATAATAATGAGCACTTACGTTATAACTAAAGCTATCATATTCCAGGGTCCTAAAGGTTGGAACGATGCTAGTTCTTAACCCAGGTGGTTTAAGGTCTTCGTTTTTTCTTGCTCTTCTGAAGTTCTTTCTGGTGTCGTCCACTGGCACTGCTGGAATCGCTCGATGTCCACTCGAACTATCTGCAGCTTCGATATGCACTCGAATACAGTTTCTGGACACGAATTCGAATATTTCGGTTAATCGTTGAAACGAACAATTTCCCGTGCGATACGTTAAACTTCCGAAATATCCTACTGACTGCGCCAATGATGTTTTCGAACTTCGAGAAGGCCTTTTCAAAAAACGAACTACCTAATTGAGACGTTTATTAAGTAAATTTAACAATACAATCTAATCTTTATGTTAGTAAAACGATATTTATATGTTTTATAATCTGCTTATTGTACAAAATACATAACTGCATAATGTACAATATCCATTGACGTAACTCGCACCTATAAACATAATCATTGTACTTTTCTGTACACTCTATACACACAAGAAATCTTCCAGATTTTAATTATGTGAAGTTTCTCCAATTAAATCTATTTGAACCCCCATAGAATCTAGCTAATTGATTCTCACTACGTAATTTTGTATTAAAGTAGACTATTTCTAATACCACACTGTATTTATACGTATATATTGTAGCAGGTAGATGGTTATCACGACGCATTTTGCTGTGAATTAAAAGCATAAAGTAGATATATGAGAACATTGAAGTGGAACTCGATAAAACTGAATTAAAGGTAATCAAAAGCTGTACGTAGCAGCACAATAGACGCCCAATTTATATCTTCACCCTTATATTTCTGGTCTCCTGCCTTCGAGGCGTACTATTCATCTAATTTATAACATCATTACTTTGAGTTTTTTTTTTAGTATTGCCTATTGTATTTATGTGAGTGTGTTCTGGGTTCTTGCACATGTGAAGTAGCTAGAATCGATTTAACCATTGTACAAGTTTAAGTACCTCCATATTGAATTTTTTTTAATTAGAAAGAAGCAAAAAAGTACACTGGAAAAACTTGTGTGAATTTTTACTTCAAATTTTTAAAAATAGTAGTTTTTGTGTTATTAATATTTTTACGTCAGTTGAAGGTTAAATCTCAGAAATAAAAGTCCTTATTTTCCATCATGCACTGATCGAATTATATCTGTTATATTTCATAGCCTGTCGCCTATAAACCGTGACGTAAATATAGGTCTTATACTATAAAAATTGATGGACGTCATAAAGAGAGTATGAGGTCACATTTAAACAATGTTATTTTTTAGAGGAAATAATTCAGGGTTCAAAAAATTATAAAAAAACAACTTGTATGGGTATAATAAGAAAAAAGGATTTTGAAAACCCAAAACGAACGGCTTCGCTAGCAACCACTTGACAACTGTCAATAGACGTTTCCATTTTATTAAAAATTTGTTATTTACATTTTAGGCGTTGAATTTCATTCTATATATAAAGGGTAGACAACGTTTTGTAAAACGGTCAATATTGAGGGACACCCTATATATAAATATTTCTAATAAAGGAATATGTACAAGTGTAATATACTGCATCGTGTGATTCATAGCATTTAAGCACAACAGAAGAATGTTGAAGTAAGTACTTTTATTAAATACGAAACTAAAAAGCAGATAAATTTCAACTGTTAGCGAATAAGTTTGATAAAATTCAATTATTAAACTCTTTTGTTGTAAATTGCCGTTTCATTTATTATTATTTGATTACAGTTCAGGTGTGGGGTGAGCAATTTAGTATATTTTCTTTTAATATCTTTAAACTATTTCTTTATAAATAAACTTTGCAGAAAAAACCAAATAAGAAATTGGTTCACAATGAAAATGTACAGTTTAAAAACTAATAATGGAATTATTAAACTGAAAGGTGGGACTTTGTGTCATCTTGTTCATAGAAGAGAACATATGCTTATCCACTGACTAAAGATTTCCACGATATTATTAGCACCCTTGAATCGTTATATTTGTGCCACTGTCCCGTGTAGGGATGTCGGCAATATGCTGTGTAGTGACCATTATAAGTGGTTACACAGTGATTTGATATAGCGTAGAGGTTGTACATACAAGGTGCCACATTATCAGCCGCGTAATGGCCCATATCAAGCCCTGCTATTCGAAAATCTATTGCAACTTAAAGTTTTACACTAAATCTTTCTGTTTGCGAATCTAAACATTGTGAAAGTCGTAATTGACCTCTTCTTTGGGGTATCGAAAAAGATAAATCCCAAAAGGGATCGGAGGTAACTGAACAGTGACCACAGTGTGTGCACTTGATTGTTGATTTTAATTGACCGACAAAGTTATCCACAATCTTGGAGTTGTCCATTCTCGGATATCTCAACCAAGATTCTAGTGCTTCCTCAATGTCACTAAGTTTGTCATCAATTTCTGATAATATGGGCTTTGGTTTTTCATATACTCCTGATAATAGGTAACAAAGAAACTCCTGTTCATCATGTTGAGTGTATCTCATGAACCTTGAAGTAAATCGCTAAATCTGACTTTTCAATGATACTGTATTAACCACTCTGTCTGAACCATCTTCAGACCAAAGCTCTTGAATAACTTCAGCAAATGCTTTAATTAGTGCTGCTTTCATGCTAGATATGTTTATGTTAATATCTCTTATGTATGCGTCTTTCTGTATATATTCTAATAGACACCTTGTGTTCGATAGGCATTGTATAATACTATTCATGAAACACGTGTTACCAATATTTTTGAGGCCTTTGAGACCCAAAGATTCTGGGGGAGTATCCTTTATCGATCTGATTGTGGAGATATAGTTAAGAGCTCTTTCGCAACTACTATCATTGTACGAATAATCCCGGATTCTATTATTGTCTTTCTCACTTGATCGGCGTGATAAGGAATTTGAATTGATGTTGTTTGCTATTGAATTGGATGTAGATATTGCGGTTTTGGAAAGTTTAGTTGATGTCGATAAATCATCGGTTTGGTTCACTTTGTTAATATATTCCTTGTTATCTACATCATTTTTAGACGTGTCCTTATTCACTCTTTCATCGTTTGAGTGTTCAATTTATCATGGGTAGACTGAAGCGTGATAATTCTACATCGAGTGACACCGATTCAGATAGCTCCACAAATGACAGTAGATAACTAATCTCGCAATTCAGGACGAAAACGTTGGAATGGGGAGCCCGTAGACGTGGGTACATCAAAAAAGAAATATGAGCAATCGTCAACAAAGAAAAGGAACAATGATAGATAGATACATGAAGTTGCAATTCTTGAGGGCTCTACAACTCCGCCAAATACAAATGAGCCAGCAACAGAAAGCGAAGGCACTGGAACCGTTTTTGCGCAGAACTCCACGTCATCGGTTGAAGCACGACTCGATCGCTTGGAGCATCTTTCAGAAACAAGGGCAAAACAAGGAGTGCCAAACCGTGTCTTAGAGAAGTGATTGCATACCTGAGTTCAACCCAGTGAAACAACTACTCTGACTCTCAGGGTAAAAATTATAAAAGAAGATGAAAGAATTAAAAGAGGGTAGGTTCTTTCCAAACTGACAATGAGATTGGAAATAACAGAGCCAGTTCTCAGGGCTCAGTTATCTGAAAGAAGTTAATTAAAGAGGAAAAAAAAGTGAAAAAGAAAGAGAAAGAGAGATAAAAAACTAAGAAACAGTTAAGTGAAATCAATAAAAGGGCGCCACTAATTTTGTTCCTAAACAAAATTAGAAAAAAATCAATCTCAATTATCAGTCAACTCTTACCTGCTGTGCTCTGCTAGTTTTAGAAAATACTTATAAAAAAAATGTGCTGAAGGCAATTTCTCAGGTCTTCCTGTATAATAAATAAAACAACTGACTACAAATATGTATAAATATAATGAACAAAAAAAATTAATCGTGTTACATAATTTAACATAAGTGGTTAGTAATTGTGAGTATGTGTGAAGAAAATGTAATTTGAACCTAAAACGAACTGTAAAAATATAATTGGTGAAGCCATACAATATAAATTTACTTAGCTTGAAGTAGAAAGTCGAAGGCAGTTATCCAGGAAATCTTCATTGGTTACATAAGTCTCTGTATATTTTACAGTTGAATAGCTAGGCCATAAATAGGCTCTTATGGAAAGACCATTTCTTGTAAGATACTACAAATTGGCGACAAATCTATAACTAACTTCTTCAGTCGGGTAATTTTGGTAGAATTTACCCACAGAATTAATCAGTTCCTGGCGTTTCCGCTACAATGACACCAAGTGTGTTAGAGAAAGACTTTTCTAGTTAACAAGATATTTAGATATCTGTCCAGAGACATATATAAAACTATACTTATACTTTTTCTTACAATTATACAAACTAGTTTAAGGATTTGTCTTAGACAAAAACCTTTATCAATTCAAGAAAATCTTACACTGAAAAAAAATAAAACATACCAGTAATCCCTGCGAATTTGTTCTAAGAACAAGTTTTATATTAAATCGAGCTGAATATTTAAAACTTTTTTTTCGGAATTTCTGCGACTACCATTCTCTCCAAAAAGGTATCGAATAATCCCGCATTCCGAATTTTTATTCAGGATTTTTTTTGCGAAATATCTATACTGGTTTATTCCACCAACATTTAAATAGTTGTTTTAAAACATTGGCTAGGAAGACGTGTGGTCTATTCCACCAATAAATTTAACATTTGTAGCTGAATTATTTATTTGAAACACTATTAGAAATGTTGACTGCTAAGTTAACGTTTCACCAGGAAATGAAAATTTATCCGCTGTTGAATAGCTGGAGAAAGTGGATCAGATTAGACAAATAAATTACTAGGATGACGCCAACACAATATACCAAATGCAATCAAGATTATTTGGAATGGCACAAAACTGGTAACACAGTGTTTCCGATTATCGGTTTGTCTGGAACGAATGGAAGGTCTTTATTCCAAAACATTTCCCGACCATGTCGATTACGCAATCACACTACGTAAAATGTTAAACAAAATGAAGGTACGTAATCAATCAACGACAACTTATTATATTAAGAAAATGGAACTACTTAGAACGTGTCCAATATCTGGCCGAAATGCAGCATCGTGCCTTATTGATGGTATATAAAGATCATAACTTCCCAGGAGTGATAGGGTGTATAGATTGCACGCATGTATCAATACACACTCCAAAAATCAATGATGAAGAATATCCCGAACATTTATGTGTTAATCGAAAAGGTTTATCATTCGATAAATGTTCAATTGGTAAGATATTATGTTTTCTTTAATACTATAGGCACATGTCTTTTTATTCCATAAATTTATATTTTCTTTTACAACCGTGCATAAAATATGTTGTCGTATTTTTTTATTTTAGATTTGTCACAGTCAAATGAAGATAACAAATGTTATTGCACGTTACCCAGGCAGTACCCACGATTCATTTATTTGGGCTAATTCTAATGTATTGCAGTTATTAAGAAACCTACATGCAGAAGTACATTTGGGATATTACTTATCAGGTAAGTAAGATGTTACAAATTTACATGTATAAGATGGACAATACATCAATAAAAATTAAAGCCATCAGAGCCAACAATTTCATATTTAAAAAGAATATTTCAAAATTTTATACTCGAAAAGTGAAATAATAATTAATTACCACAAAGAAATAGAAAGAAAAACATACAAAAAAAATTTCGTGAAATTTTGACTGTTAAACGTGAATGAAAAATGTATAAAATTAATAAGGAAAATGACTGTCACGAGTGATTCTACTGGTTCAGGTGAGTGGTCTGGATGATTCCGCACTCCTCAATCAGAGGATAAAATTCATAAAATCCAAAATAAAAACTCCCCCTAGACAACGAGTTCTTCTGGCATGGCCGTCAATCGTCGTTGGTGAAATTTTAAATATCGGACGTAATGACTACCAGAGCACATAAAAGATATAATCGTCACTAGTCAGCGTTTGCTTCAACGACCATGCAGAACTGACTCGGTCCTCATCGAAATGGTGTGTCATAAATTCTCGTCGGCAGGCACGCCAAAATTATATTATCGACGGGCGGGCGATTTTTCGCGTTACAATAACTGAAAGGGTTATTTTCGATATCGAAATAATTGTCAATTTTTTAGAAATTTTATAATTGTTTCATTATATGGTGAAAGTATTTAGAATCCAATTTATAATAGAATTTTAATGATAATACTATGCTATGCTTCAATTTATAAAGTTACATCTTATTTTGGTTATGGTTTCAACTAAAAATTTCGTTTGAATAAATTCCCATATAAAGCAGTTTGAGTTCAACACCTACAGTTTCCACAAACGCGAGCTAACGGCAATAAAAATATTTTCTGCACTTCCTCGGAGCAACAATTACTGATGGAATAAATATATTTATGATGCGGCAGCCAGCCGCTGGTTTATTTTCTCGTCTTACAATGTACTACTTCATACGGCTATAAATAAACAAAGCAATAATTATTTTATGATACCTACCTTATTACAACGGGGGAAAAGTTTAATAGAGAACTTAATACACTGTAATGGTATCTAATTTTTTTGATAAAAATCTCGTAATTGCTACTAAACTATCTACAATGAGGTTCTTATAATTATGAAAACATAAGGAAAATACTGAATCTGATTCATTTTTAAATTATTAAAACTTTTACCGCTATGATTTGTCCAAATATGTAAGTAATATCTAAAAGCTACACCAATGAAAAATAAAACGATCTCATATCGTCAGCTTACTGTAATAGGCGAGCGGGACGCACCCCCAAATTGACCTTACAGTGACCACGGAAGTACTAATCGCTAAGACCACTTTTACTTTATGTTTTCGGGGTCGCTGAATAGGAATATGAAATTATTTTTACGATAAAATTGGGGGAACATGGGAAAAAACAGCAATTTCGGGTAAAATTGAGACAATTGAATTTGGCGTTTTTCTGTTTTCATCTCGCTATATCTTCCACATTTATCAATGTATCATTATGAAATTTTTTATGACTATTGCGTATCTAAAGATATAAACAACAAGCCTACTCCGAAAATTCTACGACAATTAATACTTGAACAGTAAATTTACAATTGTTTACTTTTACGTGTTCCGAGTTTTGTCGTACAAATGCAAAAGTTGTATTACGAAGTTTCGAATTTCTAAAAACTAATTATCCAGTATTAAATTGGAATACCTAAAGAAGTTTTTGGGAAAGTTTCAGATCTAAATATTGAAAAGAAAAAAAGAAATGCTATTTCAAAGTTGAGCGTCTCGTGCGGCTGCACGGCGCGCTATAGCACGAGTAGCGACTATCCGAGTCGGAACTTTACATGCGTCCGAAATACGGTTTTAATATATCAATTTAAATGAAAACCATTGAAATATCTTAAAAATCTTCATTTATTTCATTTGTATTGACAATCACTTCTTTATTTACACATGTATCAGTATAACTACAAACATCACAGCATTTCAAATTAGATTGTCTACAAGGGCAAACGTCAGTTTCGCAAGCATTTTTGCCAGTGCACGAACAAAAGTACTATTGTAGTATTTCCATAGCAGTGGGTCCATCGTAATAATCGAAACTCAATCTATCTGTTTCTACCATCCAGCCAAACTTTGTCACATCTTTGAAAATTATTAGAGGTTCGATTGCTTGTTTCCACTCATTGATTTGCCAAAGAGCTCATAAAATGTGTTTATGCATCGCGGGTTCAGATGGAGGGAGTCTTGCGATTTCAGAGTTCTTTTCGATAGTTAAATGATATCTTAATGAATTTATATCGTTACTTGTACCTTCTGACTTTTTCTTTGGATCGTACAAATAAGATGTGAATGTACTGACGACTTCTTGAGTAACATGTATGTTTAAGTCGGTTATTGTAGCTAAATTAGTCAATTCTTCGTCTGACATAAGTCGTAATGCTGCATTCACCTTGATCTTGCCTATGTAAAATAACGATGAATTAGTATCACAGCCTGTTAGAGCGTGTGCAGCTAACAACGACGAACAGATATTTTTTCCTAATTTTTGTGCTAAACTATGAATAGGTATATACCTTCTGAAATCAGTGCGTACGGATATTTTTCCCGTGAAAAACCATAGCTGAGGTCTATTTTCGAAACTTGCAAAATGAAATAGTAGTAATAAAAAAACGTCTGTATCGGGAGATTCTACAATTGTTAACTGGTTTTCACTCATTCTGTGTTGAATACGTTGTACATGAAATATTAAGCGAGTATGTGCTATAGCGCGCCGTGCAGCCGCACACTACTCTCGACTTTGAAATAGCATATCTTTTTTCTTTTCAATATTCAGATCTGAAACTTCTTTGAGTACGGTCTCTGGAGTGTTAACTGGATTTTGAGCTATGACTCTGTGGAGTTTTGCACAGTCAGAGACACTTTCAATATCCTGACAGAAATTTCTCCATGAGCTTCTCTTGGCTTTCCTCACTGCTTTATTGAATTCAGTGAGCGCCTTCGTGTGACTGTCCCAACTTCCTGTGCGTTTGCACTGATTGTACAGCCTTCGAACGTTCCTTCTCATCGATTCGAGCTTCCTGTTCTACCAACGTACATTTCGGTTGGTCGTTCTGAGCGTCTCAGGGCAGGTCTCGGTATATGAGTTTATTATGGCATTGTTAATGTCACAAGTCATTCTCTCAACCCCTTGTCCTGAGACTGGGTCAAGTGAGGCTAGATTGGTTTCCAATTTCTTCCGAAATGCTTCCCAATCTGTATTCCTTGGGTTTCTATAAGTCTCTTTTTTATAGGTCGACTTAATAGTAAATTCCTTGCGTTGCATCACACTATTGTAGAACCGGTACTGAAAGAAAATATTTGGATCCTACTTTAAACCTTGCAACCATGTATCGAATGCACAGTATGTGGTGTGAAGAAACACAGAAGCCAAAATCAAAACTATGTACCTTCCGAAATATTTTCAAAGGCAGTTTTAAATTGGGATTTCATAGATCAAGGAAAGACCAATGTCGCATCTGAAGAGCTTTCAATAGCACAGTTGATCCAGGCGAGGAGATGGTAATCGAGAATAAAAATAATCAAAAAATTGACAAAGAGTTAGCAGTTGCAAGTGGTAATAATCATCTAAGTTGTAGGTAAGCTATTTTGAGGTCTCTAAAATGTGAGGAGGGTATAATTTGACGATTTTGTTTTTCGGGCATTACAATTTCAAGTACAAATATAAAAATGTTGCTACAATTACCTACATCGTTTGCAATAAGTGTGAGCTTAAAATGAGATTTTTTTTATTTAATTAGATACCACAAAAAAATAATTGCCTTATTATTCAATTTAAACTAAAAAATGGTTCCAATATACTGTTATATATTGACACAAACGTATCTGCCTGACTATAAGTTGGCATATTAAAGAAACACATTGAAGTTTCTACACATAATGTGAGTATCAGTTACGTAGAATTTCTTTTATTTTACCACATTATCTGATGAGTTTAGCTCCGCAGAATGCGTTACAATTACAACTTCACGTAACAGTAAAAGGCTAGTCTTCTTAATAACTAGTTTTTTCGATAAAAGCGAAGTAAATAATATGTAAAAATATAATAATAACCGCTTAGAAATATAATCTATGAAGGCTTTTTGTAATTTCTCACAATGAAAATCCGCTATTGCTTTTATACAAAATGGATCTTTGAATCGAATTAATTATTTTTTTATACTTCATTGTTTCACAAATTACATTTCGAATTTGATGGTTCGACTCCATGATTAGAATGTCATTTCCTGAAGCATAACAGTTTGTGAGAGCTGTTTAAAAATTGTTTGATTGATTTGATTCATTGTAATTAGAATGTTTTTTTCAAAGAGCACCAATTGGCTCGCTATTATGAATAATTATAACAATTTAGATGTTGTGTTATGTATTCTGAGAAGCGTTTATCACTACATTTTTTTAGTTTCAATTTTGTTCTATAACTTAATCGATTATATAATATAGTCTTTTCACCTGGTGTATGTATTCGCTGCCATTCTGATCTAGCTTTCCTCTTCTGCAATAAGTCTTTTTAGCTCCAGTGACATGTTCATTTTGTAGTAACCATTTTCTTCATTGGGAGTGGCTTTTCTTACAGCATCCTATAGGACGCTTGTAAATGTATCTGTTGCCTCTTCTATTTCGTTTGGACTTTTTAAACTGGTGTAAATTTATTTGGGAATTAATTTGACTTCTGAAGGTGTCCTAGTTTGCTTTTGTATTACATAGTTTGTTTGTTTTTTTGTGTATATTACAGACGTGCTAATGGTTACTATTACTGGTGCTTGGTCTGATGATAAGTCGTAATTAGCTATTACCTCTCCATCAATGACGAATCGTAGTCCAGTAAATAAAGGGAAAAAGTTAACAATAATGACGCCCTATTTTCATCTTCCAGTTGGAAGTAACATTTGGTACCTCATTAAACATGAGACAAAGTGTTGCATGAAAACGCGTGCGAGGGCGGAGAAAATGGCCCCAAAAGACCAGAAAAATAGGTTTTCAGCCAATATCTCCAAAAATATGACAGATACAGCGAGTATAAAGTACACGTGTGGGTTGGTTTCTTTTTGCTGATGTATGAGAAAGTTTGAAATTTAACAGCGAGTAAATGATACACGTGTGGGTTGGTTTTTTCCTGATTTCGATTGCTTCGAAATATTAAGTGGAAAATTCCTAGGACAATAGTCGTGTGTAGTTCTTATGTGGGAGTAATCGTTAAAATGGAATTTTGTCGATGTAAGAAATATTAAATATTTGAGACGAATGATATATTTCTTTATATGGTCTGTGCAGGATATATGAATTTTGTTATACAGGGGGAAGTTGAAGTAAACGTTAAAGATTATCAAATGTTTGAGAAGACTGATATATTTCTTTATATGATCGGTGCAAGATATATGAATTATGTTATACAGGGGAAGTTGAAAATAAAATTTACAGGAGAATTTGGTTGTTAAATCAAATTCGTACACCAATCATTCATTAACACCTAATACAGAACTGAAAGTACTACATATTTGTGATAAGAAACAAGAACTGGATTTCCTTGAAGAATTGGAAATTAGAGGACACTTAAGAAACCCATAATATAACGTCGTCAATAAACACATAATTCTAGGGAGTTCTCCACTTTGAAACTGTCTTCTTAAGTGATAATTGTATAGATCAGCAGATATAGTTTTCCTTGTTTTTTATATCATTGCACAATTATACTGATCTTAATTGGGAAAATGATGTCAAAGATATCACCATAGGGCTAATAATATCTAAGCTTCAATATTTATAATATCACATCTTCTTCTTTTTTCTATAAACATATATTAAGTTAATCATAAAGTAGGTAACTTCTTGGTCTAGCCAAGAATAATTATTAAACATCAGGTAGGCATCAAACGAAATGTAACTTCTGTCATTCTGACGATGATATTTAATATCGAATTTTTTCAATATATTGCGTAATTAGCTAGAAACAGTTTCATTTAAAACAGAAATATTATTAAAATTATCATTACAAATTTAATGTAGTTGTCTTCATATTTATTATTACATTGCAACTGAAGTTCATCTTCCATTTTTCTCTACCATTTTTACTCAAAACAAAAGTAAAAGAGAAGGTTTATAAAAATATACGTTTTATAGGATTTTCTAATCACAAAAGGGTGGTGAACCCCTACGACATAATATGGAAATCTTGATCTATGTAGTTGTAAAGACTGGAAAAATATTATTTAAATACTTTCTTTAAATAAATAATATTTTTACTTGCAAAAAAATGACAGTATGAAATATAATGATCAAATTAAGAGTATAAACACACCCAACGTAACAAAAAATTTGAAATTATATCACATATTATGCAAGATATGCCTTTCACGGCCATTGTATATCCATTTAGGAGGCATTTGACAGGTTCTAAACACTGATTTTTACCAGTTTTTTTCTCAATTTGAATTATTTTACACCTCGTTTAGTTCCAAATGATTAAACGAAATCAAAACGAATGTTCATGGATCGGTAATTTGCGGTGATGAACAAACAAATCCTTGTTATAAAGTTCAATAACATGTCTGGGAATTACCGCGCCTTTAACAATACACCTTTGGCATTTTTATTAGTACTAAGTTAATATCTCAACATCCCATTGATGAATTTTAAAAGTGCTAAGTGTCTCGGATTGTGTGCACAGGTTCTACAAAGTTGAAAAAAGAAATTAAACATTTATGTCAGTAGGAAAACAAGTAACGTGTGTAGAATATGAATAATTTCTAGGAAAGGAATAACGAAAATTACAAATTAGAGCAAATAAAATCAATGAATTGAATAAAATAATCTTTATAAATATTTCTCTCATAAATGAATAGCAGCAACGATATACAACAACCATAAATAAGAGAATATATGATTGATTTCGAAATTATCACATTCTCTAATGGTCGTGGAGAAAATAACGTTTATAACACTAAATCGACAATAACAAACTTGAAAATCACCAACAATCAAGTATCTACTATCAATATGGATTCACTATTGTAATGTTTTTCTTATTAATTTAAAACAGTTTATTTGACGGGTGGGATAAATTCATACACACGGTAGGTTCACTTACTTGATTTACTTATTCACTAAACTATTCACTAATTCATATTATATACACAGTATGTTCACTACTATTTACTTGTTCACTTGTTTATTTCAAGAAATCACTTTTTAAACTGACTTCACCCGCTGGTCGGTCCTTTATATAGTAGTGCCTTTTTTACTAGATAATTCTAGACTGCAGCTTAAACAAAAACCATGGGCTCTCTGGAATTTTCTAGATAAGACTGGTCACAAAAACACTGTCTAGATAAGATAGTCACAAAAAATCATAAAGGTTCTAAGAAATATTGGCGCATCCGCCAAAATTTTAATTTTCATACATGGCTTAGACAGGGTCGGATTCAGGGACTACACTGCTGTTTCGTAACATTACCCGCTCCTTAAATGGAAGTTATTCCTCGAACTTTTGTGCAGCCGGGAAAGTATGTTTGAATCTGTAACTGGCCCCATTTCTACACTTTCCGATCTTATGGAAATAACAGGGCATTGTTTTCATCGGATACTGATAACGGGGGTTGTCGCTGCAAATTAATATCTGGACACTGGTATCTTGGAAGATCACCTCTACCATGTTTCTGATGACTCGCCAATCCAACTGGTTACTCGCTATCTTAGGCATAGCCAGTTTCCTCGCCCTGAATTCCAACACATGGTCTCGGAGGTTTTGAACTGCTTTCCACAAATCGCGGTAGGTAGATCGATCTTTAAATTCAATTTTAGTTACCACGTAGCAGACGTACCGCGAATTGTGTTTCAGTCTCAGTGTCTTGCCAGGGACCGGAATGTGGTCTTCAAGTATTTCTAATTGCTCGAACTTATTTCGAAAGACGGTTGCCAACCCTCGTGGGTTCTTGATATGGGCGAGGATGTTGTATGCCAGTGAATAATCTTCCGGGAAAGTGAACAAAAGGTGTCGTTGTTCTGAAGTGACTCCATACTTAGCTTTCCCTATGCTCCCAAACGCGCCCATAAATTCATCGAAGGTAGGGTCAGACACATTTCGAATATGGTTTACTCCTTACTCTAGGTCACGGTCTCCTCCGAATGACGATATTCGGTTTTGGTGAACTACAATTGGTTTTCCGTTGGGGATCTTGCTTATGCGATATATAACATTATTGATCCTTTTCTTGACTAAGTATGGACCTTCCCAGGATTTTTGTAAATTTGGAGAAAATCCTTTTCTTCCCGTCGGGTTGTGTAACCAGACTCTTTGTCCCTTTCTTTGAAACCGCCGACTGTGACCTGCGTGTTGTACTGACTTTTCATTCTGTCACTGGCAACTTGAAGATTTCTTCGAACTAATTCATGAATATCGTCCAGCCTTCTTCTCAATTGGATCACGTAATCCTCTCCTGCTAGATCTTCTCCAGGCCGACAGCCAAATTCCAGGTCACAAGGAAGCCTCATTTCACGTACAAACAGAATTTTCGCAGGTGTTTCACCCGTGGACTCATTGACGGCAGATCGATAAGCCAATGCCGAATCATCTTTAGGCGAGGATCATTCTCCTGATCTTCTCTGATCCTGGTGGGTCACCATTCTTCGTTGACTACAGTAGTTCTTGAAAGTGCAGCTTCCCTAGATTCCTACTTGTTGCAGTAGAAGCAGTCTGTTGGGCACGGCCGTCTGGACAGGGAGTCGGCATTTCGGTGACTCTCACCATCCCGATGTTCGATGCTAAAATCGTTCTCTTGAAGTCGTTCAATCCATCTAGGGATCTGGCCCTCGAGATTCTTGAACTGCATCAACCACTTGAGTGCTGCATGATCAGTACGGATTAAAAACTTACTACCATAGAGATACTGGTAAAAGTGTTCCACCGACTTCACTACCGCCAAAAGTTCTCTTGTTGTGACGCAGTAGTTTCGTTCTGGTTTGGAGAGTACTTTACTGAAATATCCCAGCACTATTTCTTGCCATCGTTGGATCTGTGAGAGCACTCCTTCAAATCTTACGTTACTTGCGTCAGTATCAAGAATAAAGTCTCCCTCTGGTAATGGGTATCCTAATATCGGGGCCGTGGTTAAATGCCTCTTCAAGGTTTCAAAAGCCGTTTGACAGTATTCGTTGCATTGGTAAGCTCTTGCTTCTTCTGTAAGTCGAGTTAGAAGCTTGGCAATATCTCCAAACTTCCTGATAAATCTTCTATAGTATGTGCAAAGTCGATGGAAACTCCTGATTTGATGTTTGTCGGTTGGTTGCGGCCATTGCTGAATGGAAGCAATTTTCTCTGGATCCACCGCCACTCCTTCATTGCTCACTATATTGACCTAGATAGTTGACTCGGTTTTAAAACAGCTGACATTTCTTCGAGTTTAACATGAGCTGGGCAGATTGGAGTCGTTTGTATACGTCTTCCAGATTCTTCAGGTGTTCGTCAAATGTCTTCCCCAGTACTACGATGTCGTCCAAATAGACCAGGCATGTCTTCTAAGACAACCCTCTCAAGACATTTTCCATGAGTATTTCAAATGTCGCTGGCGCTTTACAGAGCCCGAATGGCATGACGTTGAATTTCCATAATCCAGATTCGGTGGTAAAAGCAGTCTTTTCTTTGTATTTTGGGTCCATTTCTACTTGCCAATAACCAGACTTCAGGTCCAAGGTGGAAAACAGCTTGCTGTCGGCCAAAGTATCGAACGTATCGTTGATTCGAGGCAGAGGATGGATGTCTCTCTTCGTTACGTTGTTCAGCTGGCGATAGTCCACGCAGAATCTCGTAGTTCCATCCTTATCTTTGACGGGCACCGGAGACATCCATGGACTAGTAGATGGTTCTATTACTTTCTCTCCTTCTATTTCTCTAACTATTCTTCCAACTTCCTCTCTCTTTGCTTCTGATTGACTTCGAGCTATTTGCCTAATTGGCTAGGCATCACCAGTATCGATTTTGTGTTTGTCGGCTGATGTTCTACCAGTCTTTCCTCCTTTTGGTACGAATAAGCCTCGATACTGCAAGATAAATTCTCTTATTCTCTTTTCATCAGCTCGATTCAAGGTTTGACTAGCCGCTGATGATATTTGTTAGAATCTGGCAATTAGAATTGTCGGTGGTCGTTGTTTGACGAACTATAGACGTCACTGGTATGCAGGATCCAATCTTGGTTTCCTTCTTGATGGTAATTGGTAAATCGTTCACGTTTATCAATCGTACTGGGATCTCCTTTGCCAACTTCTTCGTCGTGTTTCCTTGGCTCCATCATAACCAGTGTACCTTCCTCCATGATTCCCTGTAGCCGCGCTACTATCATGGTTTCGTTTCGTGAAGGTAGAACGGTATCTTCCTCTACAGCTGCCAACACCGTGCTGCCTTCATATGGTAGAAAGAATACCTCCTCGGAACCCACTTTAATGTTTCTGTTTCTAAAGTCCAGTAGGAAACCATGTACATTCATTACGTCCATTCCCAGAATCACGTCTTCTTCAATGTCAGCTACGATTACCGCATGCGTAAACTTTTCTACGCCAACTCCCAATTGGATTTGTGTCTCACCGTGAATGTTGGCACTCTCACCTGTGGCGGTCCGCAATCGCAGTCCCGTTGGTAAAAGCTTCTTGTTGAAGTTTATTATTTCTGGTCGTATAATGGTTCTTGTTGCTCCAGTGTCGACCAGCAGAGTATATCTCTTGCCATTCACTTCGCCATCTACATATACACTGTTGTTGCGACATCTGAGCGAAGCTATCAGTATGAGAGTGTTCTTGGAACGATCATGGGTCGGTGCTGCCCCCTCGTAGCCGACCCGTTCTAGTTTTTTCTGTGACTGGGGTTCTTGGTTTGCAGAAGTCCTGGGGCGCTTACACGCTTACAATTCCAGCATCTGATCTTTCTCGGCTTCTTGTGCATGACACTTTTTATTAAACTGACGAATTTGGCAAATCTGTCTTCGTCACCTCCTTCTTGGATGGTCCTAATTTTGTTATATCCCGGAGCATTCGTTGCTGCTTCATATTCAAGAGCAGCTGTCAATGCGTCGATTAATGTTTTGGGATGGGCTAAACGAAGCGTCCTCTGCGTATCGGGGCCACGTAAGCCATCAATAAAGGCCTGGGTGCCCAGACATTTCATCATGTTCTCTGATGCCGATGGATAAGCAAATTTAACTAGTCGGGCAATATCCACTCCATTCTCTTGAAGGGTTTCGTCACGTTTCTGCCTTCGCTTCTTCAGCTGGGATTGGTACAAGTGCTCGAAGTCATCCGTTTCTTCCAGAGGTATCGTCTGGAGTACGTGTAAGGCATCTCCCCTAAGCGCGATAGTTAAGTTCACTGCCTTCTCCCTGTCGGACCAATTATTCACTGTAGCAGCTGCTTCAAACTGTTTCACAAAATTGGTCCACGATGTCTTTCCGTCGAATGTTGGATTCCCGACTCGTGCAAAACTGCCAATGTCTTCTATCCTGGAGTTTATTTCTGGCTTGCAAAGTTTTACATGTTCAATCTTCTTTTCTTCTGCTGGCGTGTCTTGTGTGTGTTCTTAAATCTGTCATATTTCTCTCTAATTGCTTGATTTTCTCGTCTATCGTGGTCATCTTGTTTTCAATGTCTGATTTTAGAAACGAAATTCTATTCTCGACGTCAGTAGCAATGTCACTTTCTAACGATAAGTTATCGGCAGAAATGTAATTCTTCATAGTGGAAATCTTCTCGTCCATACCAGTAGTAATATCGTAAATCTTCTTGTCCGTATTAGTAGAAATATCCATTCTTCATAGTAGAAATATCGCTATTTATAGTTGAAATCTTCTCGTTCATATTAGTAGAAATATCATTTTCATAGTAGAAATATCGCTCTTTATAGTTGAAATCTTCTCGCCCATGTTAGTAGAAATCTTCCGGGAAAGTGAACGAAACTTGTCGTTGTTCTTAAGTGACTCCATATCTAGCTTTCCCTATACCCCCAAACGCGCCCATAAATTCATCGAAGGTAGGGTCAGACACATCTCGAATATGGTTTACTCCTTTCTCTAGGTCACGGTTTTGGTGAACTACGTTTGGTTTTCCGTTGGGGATCTTGCTTATGCTATCTATAACATTATTGATCCTTTTCTTGACTAAGTATGGACCCTCCCAGGATTTTTGTAAATTTGGAGAAAATCCTTTTCTTCTAGTCGGGTTGTGTAACCAGACTCTTTGTCCGTTTCTTTAAAACTGACTACTGTGGCCTGCGTGTTGTACCGACTTTTCATTCTGTCGCTGGCAACTTGAAGATTTCTTAGAACTAATTCATGAATATCGTCCAGCCTTCTTCTCAATTGGATCACGTGCGTTTTTCATGCATGGCTTAGACAGAGGCGGTTTCAGGAGCTACACAAGTGTGCTGTTTCGTAACAATAACGTTAATAACATTAAATCGACAATAAGAAACCAGAATATCACCAATAAAGCTTCGTTATTTTAATCTATTCTGTAAACTCATCTCAAGTATATACTACTAATATGGATTCATTATTTTGAGTATAACTCTCAAATTATTGTTGCAACTATCAATTTGTAAATTCTATCAATAGTAAAAGAATCAATCTATAACCCTTGAAAATTTCATCATTCCATTTCTATTATTTCTTGAGATACGTAGTATTAAAATTCACCTTTATTACTTTATTCCAATTATATCAATACCCATATTTTTCATCCCTACAACTCTCTTAAAATCCATAACAAATTTTCACATTTACACAACCTTTGAAAATTGTTATTTATAACATCGTGGGGTTACAAGCAAAAAGCACTAAGTCAACAATTTGGAAAAACGTTTTTTCATCGGTTACTCTATTAACTTTCGATCATACTGCTTAATCGCACTAAGTCCGCAATCAACTAAAAATAGAGTTACAGCAACTGACGAAATGCACTAACATCACTTTGCTAGGTATTAGTACAAGCAAAACACATTAAGTCCCTTAGTGCTTTTTGCTTGTTCTCTAATCTAACTTGTGTAACAAAAATATTGCACTAAGTCACTTAGTGCGTTTTGCTTGTAGTTATTCAGCATTGAAAATGTAATAGAGCATTGCATAACGTGACTTAGTGCTTATTATAGTCGTTTAAAAGTTATGTTTGAAACGTTCGTTCCCTACCGTAATTGTGTTTTACAATTTGAAAAAAGGTGAAATAAGCTAAAAATGAGTGGCCGGGGTCTTTAATGTTGGCAATGTTGGCCAAGAATAAAGTGGAACAGCAAGAATCATCACGTAAGTAATAAATTATTTTATTTCACTTTCTGTTTTGAGGTTAGTTTATGTAAAAATCATACACTTATGAAGGTAGTTGGGAAGCCATAGAAAAACAAGTACCACAAGTTCCTTTGAATAGTTTTTTAAAAACCCCCGATGAACCTGTTGTATGCCAGACATCGAATGAACACGAAAGTGACATTCATGAAGAAAACGTCAGTTATATAAGTGATTGTGATGATTCTGTCGTTGATGACTATGAACCAAATCTGAGTGATGAATCTTATGACAGTTTGAATTCAAGTACGGAAATGGATGATCAAGAAATTGAACAAGCAGAACCTAATGAAACTGAACGAGCAGGGTCTGGTAAGAAAAGCAGATGGCGAAAAGCGAAACCTGAAACCTGGAAAAAACATAAGAATAGAAAGTTGAGAGATGAACGCCTTCCATATGAAAATTACAAAGAAGTCCGAAACATCCAAAGCAAGTAGATTGTACAAATTGAAAATTTCAGTGTACTAACAAATTTCTGAAGACGAACGAAAAATAATTTGCCAGAAATATTGGGATTTTGTCATCGTATCATAGAAAAAAAGATTTTATACTATATAACGTTTCAAGTTCCGTTCCGTTAACAAGACGTCCTCGAAAAGAAAATGCCAAAAGAAGACAAAATGCTAAACAGTATTCTTTTAGCAAAGATTCGGAAAAATTACAAGTATGTCATAATTTCTTCACGAAAACACTTTGTATATCAAATCGTGTAATCCTATCTGCTTTCAAAGACAAAAATGAATTGGGGCATTTTCAAGGCACTGATAAAAGAGGAAAAAACCTCCCAGTAATAAAACAAAAGAAGAGGTTGCTGCTAAAGTAAGAGCACGCATAAAGAGTTTCCCGCCCGTGGAGAGTCATTACACGCGAAAATGTACTCAAAGGAAATACTTGAACAGCACTTTATCTATAACAAAAATGTATGACTTATATAAAAAAAGAATGTGAAGAAAGAGGAGAGACTGAAATGGTTAGCTTAATAACATATCGCAGGATATTCTGCAGTGAATACAACCTTTCTTTCTTTCATCCAGAAAAGGACCAATGTCTTACTTGTGTAAAGTACCAGCAAGCTACTCCTGAAGCGAAAATTGGATTGGAAGGGGAATATAAAAAACGTCTGAAGAGAAAAGACCAAGCACAAGAAGCTAAAACAGCAGATAAAGAATGAGCAAAGAATGATGATTCATTCAAGTCGGTTTCATTTGACTTGCAAAGTGTACTGCAAATTCCGTCATCTGAAGTGTCTTTAACTTATTACATGCGAAAGCTAATTATGTACAATTTGACGGTATATGAATCAGCACCACCTGACAGAGCATTTTGTTTCTGTTGGACAGAAGTCAATGGTAAAAAAGGAAGCTGTGAAATTGGAACTTGCTTGCTGAAGTACATTAACAAATTACCTCCCCACATAAAACATTTGTCACTATTTTCAGATACATGCGGAGGTCAAAATCGCAACTTACAGATTTCCGCATTATTTCTCTATGTAGTACAAAATTCCCAGCTTGAAGTTATCTAACAAAATTTTTTGGAACGCGGGCATTCATTTATGGAGGTCGACTCGATGCATAACGCTATGGAGCGTCAAAGGAAATTTGTATCCGTTTTTTGCGTAAACGATTGGATGAACATTTTTAAATTAGCACGCTCTGCAAGAGGAGAAAACAAAAATAAACCACCTTATGAAATAGAAGAACTAAAATTTAATGACATGTTAGATTTGAAGGAATTATCGGCTAATTTAATAAAAAATAAATCTCTTGACGAAAACGGCGCAAAGGTAAATTGGCTTAAAGTTAAATGCTTCAAGTATGAAAAAGCAAAGCCAAATTATATACAATACAGATATGACTACAGTAGCGAGTATGTAGGTATCCTAGTTACCGCAAATCAACGTGGGAGAAGATCAACCAATAATTTGACATTTAACAATGGTTTACCAAAACTGTACTCCGAAGTATTGAAAATAAGCAGGGCAAAAAATCAAAATCTATTGACCATGTATAAAAAAATGGTTACTCCTGAAGATTTTCATCCGTGGTTTGAATCCCTTCCAATTGATTTGGCAGTTAGAGACGTTTTGCCTAAAGCCGATATTCTAGATTCTGATCAAGAGGAGCAAGCTTAATTTATATTTTTTTATAATATAATATTTGCTTTCCTTTAGCCTGTTTGGTTAGTTTGATTATTTTCTTACATTTAGTAATAAAACCAAAATAGTTGTAACTAAGTCCTAGATAATAAAATTCTTTACAACCAAAATGCACCAAGTCGTTGTTTTTAACATTTTTTTTAACTTTTGGGGATTGCAATATTTTTTAGAAAATGTAAAACTATGGCATGGTATTCCTAAGGCGTATCTCTTCTATTTGAAATAGTTTTTAATGCCTACAATATTTATACAAATTTTTGAAATTCATTCAAACTTTAAATTACTCGTAACTCCTAAACTTGTTTTTAGACTTGTGCTTTTTGCATGTAACCCCACGATATGAACCACACATCTGCTACTTTCTGGCCCCCTTTTTCAATATATATTCATTTGAAATATATTGAGGTTCGGTTCTGTTCTTTCGCTATAGGAAACAATGTTTTAGAATTATAGAGACACGCTTTACACGGCTGCTCCGCCAGGTTAAATTGTATTCAAAATAGCTAAACGAATAAATTTTAAGATACTGGCAAATATATGAGATAAGGCATACCCTCTTAGGTCGAGAGGCTACAGTAAGAATTTCCGCAAGATGAAGAATTTACACAAAGGTGAAGTCGGTACATTATATTGATTAGGGATTATATTTGATTAAATGTAAATGAGGAAAATTTGCATTTTATGTCAAGATTCACATGCAAACAGGTGTGTCAGTAACTTTGTAGTGGGTACGTCTTGAAATATTACCATTCCACCAAAACATAATGAATTATACTACATATTTCTATGGAACAAAAACTTACAAAAACAACCATTGTCCCAAAAGTCGGATTTTCATATTTCTATATATTTGGGTAGCACGCTTGACTGTTTATGTGTGTAGTGCCACAAGTTCTTACAAAAAGTTCCTTGATAATTGTTGTTTCGAGAACTGACGATGACTCAGTTATCGGAACAATTGTCAATTTTTCATAATTTTCTACGTTTCTCATTATATTGTGGAATTAGCTAGAAACATTGAGTTTCATTTAAAACACAAATAATGATATTCAATTAATTCTGATGATCAACTGCAGAAAGGGGCACATTCAAAAGTCTATGAATGTAACAATTGAAGGCTGCCATTTTGTGTTTATGATGATGATTGGATAAGCCGGGTATAACGTCATCGGTTTGTGTGGGTTTTCTAAATATGCTAAACTTTAAAAAGATTGTTAGTTTTATGGATTGTAAACTCTAAGAAATTTAATTTATTATTTGATTCTAATTCAAGTGTGAATTTGATACTTGGGTGACCTTGGTTTATTTTTGCTAGAAGATTGTTGACCATGCCAATGTCACCATCCACAAATACCAAACAATCGTCAACATATCTAAACCAATGTGAAATTTCTGGATTATTTGCAGTGATAATGAATTTGTTTTCTAAATTATTGATAAAAATATCTTCTAAAAAAGGTGATAAACAACTACCCATGGCAAGTCCATCTGGTTGTTTATATAATTTATCATTAAAAACCAAAAAGTCCTGTGAAAGGCAAAAGTTTAACAAGGTCAAAATGTAAGTTATGGAATTGGCATCAGCTTGGGCAAGGCTTAAGGCCTCACTTACAAGTGGTAAAGTTTCTGTATTCGGAACTGAAGTGAAAAGATTACTTACATCAAAGGAAATCATCAAGCTTTCTTGAGGTAAATTTAAATTATTCAATTTGTTAATCAAATCTTGAGTTACTTACTGCATATTTTGGAGTGAAGTGTGTTAGGTCTTCTATAAGCCTGTAAATAAATGAAGTTAGAATTGAAACCGGAGTGTTAGTGAAGCTAACTAACGGTCTTATTGGTGTGTCGATCTTGTGGATCTTTGGAGGTCCGTACAAGCGAGGAATGACTGGGTTGCTGCTAATGAGAGAATAAGGGGCTGAATATTCGATGAAAAAATATTCATGGTAACTAAGCTTTCAATTTTCTAATAAAATTATTGAATGGATTTGATGATAAGAGTTTTAAATTACGTTCAGAAAAGAAATTCAACACTTTATCAATGTAATCTGACTTGTTTAAAATCCCACTATGCAAATAAATATTACAGCTATGTTAATTCAACATCACATTGTGATAATGTTCTTCCTTTTTTTCCTCTTCTTTTCATCACATGCACATCTATACAACCGCTTATGCCCAGCTTGTGGCTGTTAACATTTGTGATGTTTCAACTTAACTTCTCAGTGATGTTAAAGCGCTGCCTTTTTACATTACTGTGATGTTACTAGAACTTCCTCAAAAAGAAGTCTTTATAACGAACTAAAAACAATATTTCTGTTACATTCTGAAATGCCTTTTTAACATCTTGTCGATGTTAATGCAATGTCTAAAAAATAACATCTTATCAATGATCTAAATGCGACATTTCAAAAACAATACAGTGTATTCTCGTAGATGTTGTATAGACATTACGTAAGCCTCTAAATAATATACCTCAAACATTCTGGATGACATCCTATAGATGTTTCTGTGCCTAATCAGCAAATACAGGGTGAACAACTAAGAACGCCGGCTGTCGGCCATATTTCAAAAAATAGTCATAGTACAACTTTAAAAAAATACCTTCAGGAAAATGACACTGAAAAATCGCTGGAAAATATTTTTGAGTTCCTAAAATATCTCCTATGGGGTGGAATGTAGACTTAAAAACATAATATTGTGATTATCGCCAAAAAAGACACACTAAAGGTATCCTATAAATACAATGTTTGATATATTGTTGAGATTATGAAAAAATGTAGTTAGGGACTTTTTGTCTGTATTCTTCAAGTAAGGGGTGGGGGAAGGTTCAACCCAAACAACAAATGTAACATTTTTTTTTAATCGACTTCCATGTTTTTGGCTTCATTTGAAAGAGTTTTTCCTTTTTAATAAGAAATGCTTAACAAAAATAACAAAATTGGGCAATTTTGTCAACGCTTTGTGAAAAAGTCCACAATTTTGCCATTTTTCTCGGAAATTTCAAATGTAATGAGGCATTTTTTAAATTCTGATGAAAAGGGGTTGAAAAATAGGAATATATTCCAAAATGTAAGATTTACAATATCAAATATAAAAAAATGCTTCAATTTACATTTGAAATTTCCGAGTGGATACAAAATTATCTAATTTTGTTATCAATCTTATTAAACAGAAAAACTTTTAAATGCAGCTAAAATCATAGTCATTTATGTGACTATTCCATATATTTCCCCTTGACTCACCCTTGTGATACAAATTAGCAGCATATAGTTCAATGATACATAGAGCATTTTTAGTTCCTATGAACAAATGTAATTTTGATAGAGAGATTAATACAGTTAGACAAATAGCAACATCTAACGGTTATTCATTACATATGATAAATAAACTAATTAATAAAAAAGAGGAAAAAGTGGCATTACAACTAATATTTCCTAATCAAACTGGAAAAATAAAAAGTTATAAAACAATCATTTATGCAGGAAGTATTTCTAATAATATTTCAAAGATAATATCTTTAGCAACAAATGTAACACTTTCTTTTAAAACAGAAAGTAACGTAAGTAAAAAATTGATAAATGTTAAAACAAAAATATCAGCATTAATCCGGCATTAGTCGCCAAATGAGATTTTCTCTCACACTTTTTTTAAAGTCTGGTATATTTGCCTTTAAACACATTTCTGAGCGTTGTCATATCGGCTACTTTACTGGCTACTCCCACATATTCATATCATGATAAGTGTAAGCTCATCACCTCATATTAGTGTAGTGCAGAGTGTTTATCAGAAGGATGCTCTTCGTGTGAGATTTTCCCTCATTAGGCGACAAACCCTGTAATAAATTTAGCACCATATCTATAAATTTGTATTTTTTGTTTTAAACTAGTGTGGTGCGATGAGTCGTGGAAAAAGAATTGTAGACCTTGCACTTTTGAAGTTTGATCAAGAATAAAATAAAGGTAAGCATTTAATTTTTTTTATTTATCCGTACGAATATTGGTAAAAATCGAAATTTTGTCGAAGCTATACGATGTGTTTTTTAGTTTGAGTTTATCTGTCTGTTTGTTTTTCACCGTAATATATATATATATATATATATATATATATATATATATATATATATATATATATATATATATATATATAGCAATTCTTGTTTTTTTTGTCATTATAGTATTATATTAGGTAATAATTTTTTTTTAGATCAAAATGAACATCTTCAACCCCTCGGAGATGATAATGGGAGATTATATGGTTCAGAAAATGACGCAGAAAGTGATCACAGTCTTCACAACACAGACCAATCCGATTACGAAAATGAAAGAATTGCCGATCAAGGAAGTGTGGCTGAAAATAAGGAAATAATAATTGATGTCTTAGATGAAATCTTTTTCAGAACGCTCCAATTTATGTTGGCAAAGACAAAGTAACTAAATGGTTGAAGCACGCTCCTGTTATTAGGGGTCGTACACGGAGACATAATTTGGTAACACATTTGCTAGGTGTAAAAGGCCAAGCACGAAATGCAAAACTACCGCTAGAATGTTGGAAACTTTTTTTCCTGACGAATCAATTCAAGAAGTGGTCGATTACACTAATGAATATCTTCGAATTCTTCTTCTTTCGGTTCCGTCTTCACCTTAGTGAAGGTTGGCAACAATCTCGGCGAACTGGGTTCAGTTTTGAGCAGCTCGGAATAAGAAATGTGAGTCTAGTCCGGTCCAGTCTCTTATGTTTTTCAACCACGAATGTTGGCGTCTTCCTATACCTCGTCTGCCTTCTATTTTGCCTTCCATTATTATTTTCAGCAGCCTCATTCTATCACTCCTAATTACATGTCCCAAGTATGCGGTTTTTCTCTTCTTTATGTCGACAACTAAGTCTCTGTCCTTACCTAATCTTCTCAGAACTTCTCCATTACTGATGTGGTCTGTCCAGGGTATTTTTAATCTTCGAATTAAGCGTACAAAATATAGCCGTGAAAGGGATTGTAGTGATACTAACTTTGATGAACTAAGGGCTCTTTTGGGTCTTTTGTATCTAACCGGTGTCAAGAAAAATAGCCCTGTAAATATTTGTGAGCTCTGGACAGATGACGGAACAGCTCCTGAATGTTTTCGAGTAACAATGTCTCAAAGAAGATTTTATACTCTATTGAGTGCTCTACGATTCGACAGCATTGACGACAGGGATGTTCGCAAAGCTTCGGACAATTTGGCCCCCATTAGGAAACAGTTTGATGGTTTCGTTCAGTTTTGTAAATCACATTACACAATTGGTGAATACGGAACTGTGGATGAGATACTTGAGGCGTTTCGAGGTCGTTGTAAATTCCGGCAATATATTGCTAAAAAGCCGGCAAAATACGGAATTAAAATTTATGCTTTTGTTGACTCTAGATCGTTTTACATCTCCAATTTGGAAATTTATGCAGGAAAACAGCCTGAAGGTCAATATAAAGTAGAGAATACAGCCTCTGGGGTAGTAAAGAGGGTTATAGAGCCAATTGTTAATACCGGTAGAAATGTTACCATGGATAACTATTTCACTTCCGTTCCACTGGCTAAAGAGCTTAAAAGCAACCACAATATTACTATTATTGGCACGTTGAGAAAAAATAAGCATCAGATACCCCTTCAATTCTCAAATATTAAGGAACCGCTCTATTTGAGTAGTATGTTTGCCTTTTCAAAAGAAAGTGTATTGGTTTCATATGTTCCTCAGAAGAAGAAGAAAAAAAAATGTACTTCTTTTGTCCACCATGCACGATGACGATGCCATAGATGAAGATACAGGTGACCAAGTTAAACCAGAAATTATAACTTTTTCTAATTTAACTAAAGGTGCAGTTGACGTAGTAGACGAAATGAAAACATTGTACTCGGTTGCTAGAGTAAGTTGTAGATGGCCACTTACGATATATTTTTCAATGCTAAACATTGGCGGCGTCAATAGTTATATAATACATAAGGCGAATGACATTAACGATCCTATACCACCTAGACGTGCATCTGAAAGAGCTTGCTCTTTCTTTAATAAAATCTCACCTTATAAATCGGTCCCAGATTCCAAGCTTACCTTGCAGCCTACGAATGTCTATTAGAAAAACAGCAAAATCACCAACTCCAGAAGTAAGACAACCAGAAAATACCAATGAAAGCTTTTGTACCTTCAGTCCTCGTCGAAAGAACAGAAAAGTCAAGAAAGTATGCAGAACTTGCCAGCAACCAATTTGCCCAGAACATACAATTTTTTCATGTCGGACCTGTGCTATGGGCATGGAATCTGATGAAGATTTATAAACATTATTCTTCTGTAACTTATAATAATAATGACTGTGCAATTTACAAATATAACTTATATTTTTTAAAAGGAGTCTATTTTATTTCCTAAAATTTTGTACATGAGAGAATTTCTCACGCGCGACTATATGGGATTTTATGCATAGCGACTAATTCCTGGTATATATAAACTTAAATGTACAGAATGTGATGATGTCTATTTGAAATCCGATACAGTGAACATTTACGAGCATACAGATTAAAACAACCAGATAAATCCCACTACGCAAAACATCTACTCGACACCAATCACTCATTGACATCTAACACAGAACTAGAAGTACTACATATTTGTGATAAGAAACAAGAACTGGATTTCCTTGAAGAATTGGAAGTTAGGAGGCACTTAAGAAACCCACAATATGAAGTCGTCAATGAACAGATAAATCTAGGGAGTTCTCCACTTTTAAACTGTCTTCTTAAGTGATAATTGTAAAGATCAGCAGATATAGTTTTCCTGGTTTTCTATATCATTGCACAGTTATACTGATCTTAATTGGGAAAAATGATATCCAGGATATCCCCATAAGGTTAATAATATCTAAGCTTGATTATTTGTAATATAATATCTTGTTTTTTTTTATTAACATATATTAAGTCAATCACAAGACAGGTCACTTCTTGGACTAGCCAGAAATAATTAAACATCAGGTAGGCATCAAATGAAATGTATCTTCTGTCATTCTGACGATGATATTTAGGTAATATCGAAACAATTATCAATTTTTTAGAATTTTGAACATTTTTTAAATATATCGTGGAATTATCTAGAAACTGTAAGTTTCATTTAAAACACTTATGTATAGGCAACTTATTATACCCAATTAGTCTTTGCTCTGTTTAGTTTCTGTAGATTGCACATGAGTATAATATACCTATTTCTTTCAAAATGTGTATCCAATTATAATAAATTCAGGTAAGGTTCATTTTTGTTTGAAATTATGTTTATGAGAATACCTTTTTATTCTCCACTAGAATTCCAAAAAGTGAAGCTTCACTTTTTCTAGTTCTTTTCGTGTTAGATGTCTTCTCTACCGCATATGTAGAATCGTCTCCTTTGGCTACCACGGATCACGAATTAAGCTTGTATATTGATAAATTTCGATTTGAAATTAACAAACACAGTAAAATATTCATACATTGGCAGCCAAGTGATATTTCACCTACTGCGAAGCACTTCATGAACACAGTAAAGTAATTTCATAAGTGATTTCACAAATATTGCAAAGTACTTTCTAAGCACAGCAAAATAATTGTGTAATTGCAGTCAAGTAATTTGACACGTATTGTTACGTACTTTATAGACCCAGCAGAATACTCCTATTTGGTAGCAAAGTGACCCTAAACCCATTGCAAAATACAGTAAAATAATATTACATTAGAAGCCGAGTAACTTTATACCTACTGCAATGTAGTTTACAAACACAGCAAAATTCTTTCATATTGACAACCAAGTGACTTTATATTTATATTGCAAAGTACTTTATAATGACAGCAAAACTTTTTTATACTGAGAACAAAGTTTCCTAGCAAATATGTTTCATAATATTAGCTAGGTAAGTTTTTATAAAATAATTTTACTGAGCAGAAAACTGATCGCAAGGTTTTCTTGATTGCAGTAGCATAAAACTTCACTGGCGCCTATTCGATCAGAGTTTTTTGCTATGGTAGCAAAGTTTTTGGCTGTCAGAGTAAAAAAATTCTCTCAGTGTACCTTACTTCCGCCATTAATAGAAAAATCAGTGATTCAAAGCTAAGCCAACAGAAAACAATCAATCAAAATTGCCCAACAGAAGCAAAAACTGTCAGTGGCTAAATAAAAACCAAATAATGTCGGAGGCGTAGAATGTGTGATGTGTCAAAGCTGATTCAATTGGGTTGTGATTTTAGCGCTTCGAATTAGATTTGATTTGTGTTTTTTAGATAGGTACGTACATTTTTTCGATCGTTTTCTTGTTACATGTAGTTTTTATATTTCATTTTAATAGTTATATAGTTTTTATACAAAAACCACAAAATAAGTTTTCTAATTTTCAATTTCTACATATTACATTTGGTATCCCATATTACGAATATAGTGTACGCCAAATTGGGAAAACATTGCCCAAATATGGGGTGTGATTTTTTTTCAATGGTGCATATTTTCTTTTGTATTTTTTTAAAACATATTTCTTCTTGTTAAATGCTCAGAGAGTGTCTAAGGAAACGTAAACGATTTTTTATTACAATCTATTTTTATAAATTCCCAATATGAGAAGACATCCTCTTCTATTTAATCAAATAAAATAATTTCTGGTTTCCTAGTTATTGGATTTCAAGTATCTACAAATTGCACAACAACAAACAACCGTCAAGTTACTCTCATCATTTACTGGACTAAAAATTTATTATGATTCAGTGAAGATTTCATCCACATTTGACGATTTTGTAAAGTAAAAAAGAAAAATATTTCGTTCATCTGCAATGTATAATCACTGGGGAGTGAAAATATAGAAAATCAACTCCGTTTTATGTCCCCAGTTTTCCATTGCAACTCCACCTTTGGTTGTATCGATATACCTTATTGGAATAATTCAAACAGTTTGCGGCGTGTGAGAAGATGTTATCTTTCGCTTAAAGTGAGGTTAGATACCCCGGGGACAATTTGACATTACAGGTTTGGCGATCAAGGCTGATTGCTTTTATGGAAATTGTTAACAAGCTCTTGAGATTAGAGGCTTCAGGGGCAGTTGACCATTAAACATGGCAGGAATTTTTCCACAGTCAATAACAGTAAGATTGATTCGATCTCGAAAATTCAGAATATTTTGAAGACAATCGTGACGGTATATCCACAAGCCAACGGTTCCTCTCTTCCGAATTAACATATAACAGGTATTTAAATATACAAAAATATTCATAACTGTTATGAAATCCTCTTGATTACCTTTTAAAACAAAATTGTATTAGTTATAAATTGAATTTAAATTTTGGCACTCTTAGCCTCGAATTCGACATTTCACTGTTCATATGTTCCTACTCATTTATTTTTGTAGTCTGTTTTGTTTATTCCAATAAATACAAACCATCAGTTTTTTTATGTTCACAGAGTATCAGAAAAAAATTTGATATACCACCCCGTATAGTTATCATTAGTATGTACAAATTGACCGTTGAAATTTTTGTGTCAAACTTTTTTTCGTAAAGATGTCGAAAACAGAAGTTGTTTTACGTTATTTTCTTTAACACACTTTATGAAACTTTTGAATCTTCGTTACAGTACACTTATTTTTATTGTGAATTTCTACTCGATACAGTCTATAAATTAGAGTTTTATGGTGGAACACCGTTTCACACCCATTTCCAATTAATTTCCAGGACCGTATCTGCATTCCTTAAAAGGTGCCAACATTCAAAGCTCTGGGTAATTAATTTTGAATACTGATCTTTTTTGCGAACAAGAAGGTATCGTTTTATGTATATTACGTAACTCATATCCCAATAAACAAGAAACATAACATGTCCTTTTTGTGATGTTCTTTTCAGAGACTTTTTGTGATGTTTATTTAAAACGTTAATAATATATCTACTAGATGTCTTAATTTTATTACCAACTCTATTAACATCCGTGTCATGTAAATAAAACATATTTTTGATGTACACAGTAATACTTGAATTCGCAGTTACATACACATCCTATGAACTTCTTTTTAGTAACTTCCTATAGGAAACATTCATACGATGTTAATTTGTATACTTCTCACTAATGTCACATACAGAACGTTACTGTAATGTTACAAATTAACATGTTTCTAAGATGATCATGTTTTTTGGCTACTTTGCTGTCCGGATACTGTAGCGGGCAAGCCTGCAGCCTTCTGCGTCGTACCATCTACCCTTAAACTTATTAATCCAGTGTTTCTTTAAGGTACGCGTCCACTAATCGGCGTCAAACGGACGGTACGCATCGGACGAGTCGGATTTTTTTTGCGTCCTGCGTTTACTACCACGGATTATTGGAGTCGGTATCAGCATTTCTCTACGACGGAGAGTCAGTCATTTCTTTCCTGCTATTCAAGCCAAAGCAATGTCGTTACTGAACGAAAAAGATGTTATAATTATTTGCGTGTTGTTAGAAGAAGATAACGAAAGGAAAAGAAAGAAATGTTGTGTGCATATTATTAACATAAAAAGACCAATATTCGGGGAATATCACAGTTTATTTTGTGATTTAGTTCGAGATGAAAGAAAGTTCTTTGAATATTTTCGAATGTCACACGTTAGATTTGGAGCACTTTTAAATATTTAAGACCAAATTTATTGCGACAAAATACACCATTTAGAGAATCTATAGGACCAGAGGAAAGATTGTCAGTCAGTTTAAGGTATGTATGATTTTGAAAATTAATATTTTAAGTAATACGCTTTACCGTTTTTAGCATGATCTATTTAAGCCCTTCTAGTTTTCATTTCTAAAATAACTAATTTTTTCTTCTGCACAACTTTTGCTTTTGACCCCATATATTGAACTAAGAATTATTCTAAAAACAGTGGGATACAATAAGGTCAAAGAATAAAAGCGATTCTTAAGAAAATCTAATATTATGTTTATTAATAATGAAAAGAAAGTAAAAGGCAGCGCCGGTTTTACCACTAGGTGCGCTAGGCGCTAGCAAAGGGTCTCAAAATCTGAAATGGTTATGTGCGGTGAAACTGGCGCTGCCTGACGATACATTTTGAAAAGTTTTTATAAACGGATTAGATTCTTCTACATCACTTTGAATTCTGGATGGAACGCAGTTTGGGGACCATACAGACTTCTGGTGTTCTTGGAAACTTGCAGAAATGTTTTCTTCGGTTGTCTGCGTATTGGGCGGGATACAGCTTGTAGATAAAATACGGCCCTGCTGGTGGTAGACATCCGGAGACGAAAAATTTGATTCGGTTGTGGCAGTACTCTCAGTCAATAATGTTAATTCGACGTCATTAACTATTTTGAATAACTGATTCTTTTTTTTGGAAAAGTTTTTGTGGTGTTAGCCATATTGATAAAGAAATCAGTTAAAGGATCTGCCGGCTCTGGCGGATCTACTTTTTCCTTTTGTGACAAATAGTTTTGCAAAACTGAGGCGGCAGTTGAATTTTGCGGAACAACTTTTCTAATCCTTTTTTTGCCACGAACAATTATTGATGGTGCTGATGCGTATGAAGTAGTAGGTAGTGTATCTGATATGGTGGGTGAAGGGAGTAGGGCTAGTCAACACCATTTCTGGGTTTTCCGATTCTTCTTCAATATCTCTCTCTTGAGAAGCAGCAGTAGGAGAAAACTGTGATAAGTTCGACCGCCTTTCTTGTTCGTCGTTCAGATATGGGGCCAGAAACGCTAGTCCTTTTTCATACTTGGCAGGCTTTAACTTTGATGCACCTTGGCCACTTTTGGTTTTTCGCAAGTTCATAGCTTTCCGAAAATTATCCCTAGTTTCAGTCCACCGTTCTTTGCATAGTTTACCTGCAACAAACAAAAATATTCTAAAATATATTGTATTTTCTGTTTCAGATTTGTGGCTACTGGATACTCGTTTCGAGCACTGGCTTTTTCTTTTCGGCTCGGTGAGCGTACAGTAAGAGAAATAATATATTCAACTTGCAATGCAATATGCAAGGTTCTGCAACCAATTGTTATGCCAGCACCAGATGAGAAGTTGCGGACTGCATCAGAAAAATGTTTTCGGGAAAAAAACATGTGCTAATTCAGGCACCACCACATAGCGGATCAGATTTCTTTTGCTACAAAAATTATTTTAGCATAGTACTTTTAGCACTGGTTGACGCAAACTATAGATTCATCAGTGTTGATGTGGGTGTATTTGGTAAAAATTCAGATGCTGGTATATTTCGAAATTCTCTTTTGGGTCAACTACTGAGCCAAAAAGGCTACCACAGACTCAAGTAACTCTGTCCCATGTTATAATTGAGGATGAGACATTTCCATTACGCACATTTTTAATGAGACCGTATTCACGTGATGATGCTCAAGGAGACGAAGAGAAAAAAGTGTTTAATTATAGATTGAGTCTGGCAAGAAACACGGTGGAAAACTCTTTCGGAATTTTAACACGAAAGTTTAGGATTTTTGAACGAAAACTGAGCATGTCCCCTGAATATGTTGTCTGTGTTGTAATGGCAACTTGCTGCCTTCATAACTTTTTAAAAGATACTTCATGCCAATGGACAGAAAATGATCAACGCGTTTCCCTTTCCGATATGGCAGGTTTGCAGCGTTTAAGAGGAACAGGAGGTGTGGCTCGAAGTGATGCCCTAAATGTTCGAGATTCTTTTAAAGCATACTTCAACTCCGAAGTAGGGTCAGTAGAATGGCAAATGAGAAGAGTTGCGGCTGGAAGACGATTAGAATAAACTAGTTATCAGTAGATAAATAAAGATTTAACTTACTATATTTTTATAATGTCATATTACCCCAGTGCAGCACCACCGAGTCGAAAAATTAAATGAATTTTTCTCCAGCCATGTTTTTTATTAATAAAATTTAACCTTCTTTTTCTCCGTCCCTGAAGGGGTTGAATAATAAAATCAACTAGTCCAAACCACGACTACTTACCAAAAATTCGATATAAAAATTGGCTTTTTAAAAATTACATAAACATCAATGCCATTACAAAAACATTACGGCATGGCGATTTATTTATTACATTTTATAAACATATTATTTACTTACTAGGTTCATTAATTCTTGTTCCGATTTCATCCCAAATATTGTCCCTGCGAAGAATATTAGAATTAGAATTGTAAATTTCTTCATACTCCTGCACAATCGTGATAAGTCTTGCTACATCCATAATTACTTTTAAACAATGTGGACGAGACGAAAGTCACAAACTATTAACAAAACAAAATATGCTCTTATAATAAACTTTGGAAAGAAAACCCCCGTGCCTGCGTGTACTTGTCGGTATTCGTACTATCAGCATCGGCAGTGTCCGCACGAAACGGATTTTGATTTCGTCTTTGGAATCTCGTTCGGAAATGCGAAGTGCGGTCGCTTCGATGCCGATAGGTGAACGCAGTTCTATTTGAAACAATGTAGTTAATCAAATAATCCGATTCGCTTGATGCGTACCGTCCGTTTGACGCCGATTAGTGGACGCGTACCTTTAATAGGTCAGCCGTCGCTGACGCCGATAGACCAATGAAAGTGCCAGGTCCCAATAGTTTGTGAGAGGCTGCCTTCTTGGCTAGCGAATCTGCAATACGGTTTCCTTTCGATTTCTCATGGCACTTGATCAAGCCTAAAGTGACCGTGTTGTTGTTATAAGCTTCATTAAGGCCATGTGACATTCTAGTACTAGGCTTGATATAATGCATGGTCTGTTCAGAGCTAGTAGTGTTTGTCTACTACCCGTAAGGATGTATATATTATTACCTGGGGTTTTCCTTTTGGTAATTTTCTTTGCAGCGATGCAGTAGCAGTGAGCTCTGTTTGAGCAACACTTGCATTGCAGCCCATTTTATGTTTAGATTTAGAGATCTGGAAAAAATTCCACATCCTGAGCCTACATAGGTTTTAGACCCATCTGTAAAAATGCGGATTGCGCCTTCTTCTAATGGGTCCTGTGCTTTAATTTTAAAGATTATCTTGTAGGGCCTGTGGAGAGCATATCGCGATGGAATCGAGTCCGTATTGGCCTGTAGCAGTGGGACCTCTCTGAGGGCCTCATGTCACAAGTTACGCCTCAGTTTACCGGATCCTACATCAGGTTATATACCGGTAGAGCGTAGACGTGTAGACGTATCATGGTCATCAAAACAACCTCCTTGATGTATATGTCAAGGGGAGTGAGACCGAGGATTACCTCCGTAGCTCTTGTTGGTGTGGTTTTCATGCCTCCTATTGTGTTGAGGCATGTTGTTCTTTGGATTTGATCCAGTTTTGACGATGATGAATACAATGGAAGTATGCACAAATAATCATGTTAGCGAAGGCTGTAAAACCTCACTATGAACCCAGCTCATACAGACCAATAAGCTTACTAAAACTGTCTGTGGGTATGGTGTACACACTAGATAGAAATTGACTGAATGAAACGACGAGTACTCAGTGTGTATTTATTATTAAAAATCCAGCTAAGCGCTTTGACACATTAGGCCATTCTCAGAGCTGTCGTCATAAAAAAATCCCATAACAGGTGTCAAAAAACATCCAGTGAACAAAAATTAAATTGAAGAAATGTATGATGTCAAGTCATTGTTACAATAAAATGTTTAAAACCATCAAAATACCCCGTTAATAGGGTGTAAAGTGTATTTTACTTCATGAAAAGCAATATTCAGAAATGTAAACTCTCTTTTTCATGATGTAAAGTACACTTTACACCCTCTTTAAGGGGTATTTTAATGGTTTTAAACATTTTATTGTAACAATGACTTAACATCATACATTTCTTCATTTTAATTTTTGTTCAGTGGATGTTTTTTGACACCTGTTATAGGATCTTTTTTATGACGACAGCTCTGAGAATGGCCTAATGGCCGAAAGCGCTTAGCTGCATTATATTAATAAATACACAGGAACAGTTGGCAATAATTTGATAGGTCCATACTTTGTGGACGGTACTTTGATTTCGCAGAGATATTAGGATTTTTGAAAAACGAGTCTAGGAATCCGTTTGATAATGTGCATATACTATATAGTTATAACCTCACTTTTACTTATTGCCATATAAAATTTTTTATATTTTTAATTAATTCAGATTACGTGTGGTCTGTTTTCAACCTTATAATTAATATATTAGACTATTAAACACTTAATAGTATAAACTTGATATACAACTTAATCTCTTTTAATAGATTATTTAAATGATAATCAAACTTCAAACAAACCAATTATCGCTGATTTTATCCTAACATCGAGACGCCTATGAGTAAGTACAACGACCCACATTCTTTGCATAATGCGCAGACTTCTCTTTTGTTACTGTTCGTTACTTCTTTTTTTTAGTTCTCCGTTCTCACAGAACAACTATTAAGTATAGAATAGTAGACAACTAACTGAAGGTGAATGTCATTTACATATGCGAATTCCTCCTTATTCATTTTTCCTTCGATAACAATAAGTGCGCCGAAGATATTTACGAAGGGATGTCGCAATTTATTGGTACATATATAAAACTTGGGACTTTATAGGGTTTGATAAAGATCAAAATAAAATACGGTACGCCGCGAACATTTTGTCCATAGATAAGATTTTTATTTCATATAACTCTGAGTCGTGGTATTAACCTATGAAATTATTAACAAACTAATAGTAGAGAGTCATAGAACGGAGAGAGATTAGATATATTGTTAGACCACAAAATTAACCATTATATGGCAAAAATATGTTAGGTGGAAAAAAAATCCTTGGAACATGGGTCAAATACATAAATGAGCTAGCTGTTTGATGATGATAGACCAAATGAATCCAACTTCAATGACCACGCTGATATAGACGGAGGAACAGAAATTTCCTGATGTGCGCGTACACGCATATCAGGTTATTCAAGAAGGGAAAGGGCGAATTCAATGAGTATAATCCCTTACCCTTATTGAATAACTAAATATCCAATAATTTGTAACGCACATTACATTATTCAAGAAGGAAAAAGGTTAATCCAATGAGTATACTCTCTTCCCCTTATTGAATAACTAAATTACCCATAATTTGTAACTCACATTACATTATTCAAGAACGGAAAGGGTGAATTAAATGATTATATTCCCTTCCCCTTCTTGGATAACTTAATATCCAATACTTAACGCACATTAAGTTATTCAAGAAGAGAAAGGGATAAAAGGGATTTTGAATTTTTTTAGTTATTTTTCCACTCGTTTATATTCAAGGTCAATTTACTTAAAAAATAAAGAAAAACGCCGATTAATCCTATTTTTTTTTTGTTGGGTGGGGGGTCAATTTGTTCTGTTCTATGTTTATACAGGCTATTTAATTACGAAATGAAAAATATATAAAAAAATCCGATTTTCAGGAACAAAAATTATTGGAGGGGGGGAAATTTTGATGAGACCGCCGACTTTTTTTCCTTTTCTATGTTCAAGAGGCTTATTTAGTTACGAAAAACAAAAAAAATCGAAAAAAGGCAAATGCCCGTAATCTGCGTTTATTCCAAATTAAAAACAGTTGTACTAACTTCTCCTGAGCAAGTCTTAAAAGTGAACACAATTTTGTTGAAAAGAACTGCCGCAGAAGAGGAAAAATTTATAAAAAAAAAATGAATCGCAAGCAACCAAGACCAAAGCGAAGACTGAAAACGGGGAAGAATAATATGGTTATGTTCACAAACACGACACGCAAATTCTTTAATATATAATAATACTTATTATCTATAATGAAGAACCATTCACAAAACAAGCAAGAACCCTTATCTTGATTACTTTTTGTCTCCTCCAATTCTCGGACTGCCCTTTATTTAAAAAAATGTAAAACCATTCACCATGCTATTAATTGACTTACTTCCACGTGGCACGATCTATATATTAATACCAACATGCGCTCTGTGCTTTTTCCTTGAAAAAGGCTAGAGAAATATGTGACGATCACACACATTATTAAAAAACATTTTTTACTTCCCGGTCATTTAACCTAACATCATATTAATTGCGTTCGTTTGTATCAATCCCGATAACGTTTTTAAATGGCAAAGAAGGTAGATGACAGAAATCTAGCAAGCATCCGTCAGACGAGATGTTTGAGTATCAAATTTGTCGATGCGTTTTCGAGAGTTGATCGACGCTAGAACTACGGCAAAAAACGGAGACAATAACAAATGGTTCCATGTACCATAGAAACAATAACGAAATAAATTTAATTCATTCAACAAAGATGAAGTTCATATTATACATGTAATAATTTTAAATTCTTCAGAATCAATATACATATTTACCACTGGCTTTTCGATTAATTTATTATAAACGTACATTTCAACGGAGATTTATTTTAGCAACAACATATTCAACGAAGCAATAGTTGTGCTAAAAACTGCTTGTATTCCATTGGCGTTCAATGGCCGCGAAATTTAAAATGTAAATACGTAAATCGTGTAGAATGAACAGGTTAGTTACTCATCTGATAGCAACTCTGATGGAGAACTAATACTGGATTCCTCCCCTGACCCCAGAAGTATCTGTTGAGGAGAATCAGTGTGTATAATGTACTGAAAATGACTATTCTTTTAGTTTTCCCCAAAATTCCTCTTCTGTTCCAATTTTGTATATTTGTTTGGTCCATAAAATGCTATTATAGTTCTTTTATAAATGAAACTAAAAAATTGACAATTGTTTCGATATTACTATCATCGTCAGAATGACAGAAGTTACATTTCATGTGATACCTAACTGATGTTTAATCATATAATAATGTTTATTCATCATAAATGTACAATCAAGTAAAATTTTGATAAAACAATGTCAAGTGAGTAGTACTTGTGAGCTGAGTGAAATAAATAATGGCATCACTGAAGGAGCAATCGTAGAAAATTACTCCTTGTGCGTGATATAGCCTCTAAATATAATAACAATACTTAAGATTAAAATATAAATTTAAAATAAGATAAAGTGTAAGTATGAAACATATGGGTAGACATTGCATCACATAAAATAAAATATCACAATTGGTAAAAGTGTCACTTTCAGGTAAGTTACACATAAAGTGTTTATCATAATCGGGTTCAGAGTCTCATATACACATATATTACAGTCATACGATTTTGATCCAATGTGAATATCACATAAGATTTAATATCACAATTGGTAAAAGGGTCACATCCAGGTAGGTTTCACATATTGTATATTAACATCGTGGAATTGTAACTTAATGAAAACTAAGCATTATTAATACACTGTATACAAGAAAAACTACTTATGGAGAAGAAATATGAACACATTATCAAGTTGAATGAGTTTATAATTAATTGTATCCAATTGAGTATCCAATAGCTGTGTTTCTACAATCATAAATAATTGAATTCTGTTTGTTGACTGGAGCATTCAGTGTCATAAGTTACATATTCTTCAACTAGAATAATATATGTACTATTGTAAGGGGCACCTACAGCTTATTCATTGTATTCATTGTATTTTCAAATGGAAATGAGCTTTTTAACAGAAATTTCTGTTTTTAAAGTCTTAAACAGTCTCTAATTGTTCACAAGAATTGTTAGTATTAATGTTAAAATTTTCTAAATCTGCAAAGCTATAATGACTACTACTACAAAAACTATAACTAGAGATACTTGATTCAATATTATTTGTACTGTTTAATACAATGTCTGTATCAGACTATCTGAAATAGTTATTCCTTTTTCTTCACATAATTACCAACTATTTGTTTTTTACTTTATTTATGTAAGTAGCTTCTGAAACATCTTGAACATTGAAAATATTTTCTTCTAGATTCAAATCTCTGCCAGCATATTAGCATGTTTTATTATTAATAATGATATCTACCCTATTGCAATATTAAGTTTTATGTAGGGTATAATGCATATCTAGGATTTGAACTATTGTGAATCGTTTTTAAAATATACTTATTAACTAAAATATTTTAAAAGTTGAAAAACCCTTATTTCGTAAACTCTATTATATAATGTTAGTGTACAATTCCGCCACCTGGAATTTCCATGTACAATAGCTGATTAAAGTATTGAACGAGTATTAAGTTACTTACTTCTACGTGGCACGATCTATATATTAATGTTACGAAACAGCACACTGGTATAGTCCCTAAAACCGACCCTGTCTAAGCCAGGTATAATAGTTAAAATTATGGCGGATACGCAGTTATAAAAAACTGTTTACGATTGAGACTATCTTATCTAGAACTGGTTTTTGTGACCAGAAAAGGCCAGAAAATTATTTGTGTGTATAAGCCGCAGCCCGGAATTCTCTAGTACAAAAGGCACTAGTATATAAGGGGAGGAAGTTAAGTTGATAATTGACATCGTGAGATAAACAAATAAATAAGTGAATTAGTGAACTGTTTATATAAATTAGTTTATCTAATGGCATGTCATAATGACAACGTTATGTCACTCAATTTTGATGACATAAGGAAGCTCATTATGGGACTAAGTACCATAATGAATTCATTATGGGACTAAGTACCATAATGAATTCATTATGGTACTAAGTACCATAATGAAATTCTATAAGGAAAACATGTAATGGTTTGATCAAAAAAGTTTATTCAAAATGCGTAACTATGTACAAAACTATTTATTATAAATGGTGAAAGAACAATTACTACAATTTGTAATATTAATTCCAATGGATTCTACAGTTTTTACATCAGTAGTTGATGATTGTTGGCAAACTTGTAATCCTGTTTGGTTGTTGGCACCAAAAATTGCTTCTGATATTTTTTTCTTTTGCTCTTTCGAATTTTCGATGTAACCTTCAGCGACAGTATTGCTTTTCCATCCGCCATGGCGTTTCACGGTACACAGATCAGCTCCAGAATCAGCCAAAAATGTAGCAGACGAATGCCAAAAACAACGTCCGGTATATTCTTCAGGGCGAGGTAAATTCAAGAAAGTGGCAATAACTTTTGGCATTTTACCAAAGGTATGTATTCCAACGGGTTGTTTTGTGCATTTCTTATTTCTATAAGTGACAAAAAAACGTAGATGGTTTGTGTTGCAAGGTCGTATTTTCTACCATATTCAATCCTGGGATATTCCCCGAAGTTACAAAAAATTCTCGCATTACCTTTGTTTTTGTATTCGGTAATGTAATTCTAAAAACGGATCCTTCATCTATTACATTTTCAACAAGCATATTTGTCAATTCCTCTCTCTGCATGCTCCACTTAGTCCAATTATCATGGCAACTTTATTAAATAAGTATGTATCATCTGATGCTTCCGTTAAAAACTTTGTAACATCTTGTTTAGTAAAAATTTTGGATTTTTTAGCTCTGTAACCTTCTGATTTACGTTTTAGTAATGCAACCAGCTGTAGGTACTTACTAATATCGACGTTTTTTCTTGTTGATAAAATACTTCTTATCATCGAATAATACGACCAAAGAGAAGATGGTTTTCTTTCCTTAGATAAGCATTCAAAGTAAGCCAACAATACTTTTTCATGAGTGATATTCTTGATTTTTTTAGCAGAACACCATTCTTCGTACCGATTAAACACCATTTCATATACACTCCGTGATTTTTCCGGCAAAAGGATGTCCACGATATTTCTCGACATTTCTTCCAAATCAGAAGGTAAACTATCAGCTTCAGAATCACTCATTTTTTAGATTATATTAAATTCTACCTGACAATAATTATTGAGTTTGACAGCGATAAATAAATATTGCCGTTACAACCTGATGACGTTGTCAAGGAAATGGCAAAGCACAGCTCACTCACCTACTAATATTTGAAACTACACAATACTTACTCCTTTAAAAATAGTTGTCATTGTGACATGTCGAAAATGCAGTTTTTAATTTTTCGAAAATGTATTGATATAAATGCCATCAGATAAAATTTTGTATGTAATACGAATCATAAACAATCATTATGGCACACGCCGTGTTATCGACTTGTAACATAATGATCGTCTTTATGATCCTTATTACATAAATAACTATTAAGTGAATATACTGTATATATAAATTAAGTATTAGTGATTAGTTTAGTGTTTAAATAAATTAGTCAGTAGCCATACCGAGTGTTTAAAATTTATCCCACCCGTTTATGTTTAAATAAATAAGAAAAACATTACATTAATAACATGAGCTCTGTGCTTTTTACTTGAAAAAAGCTAGAGCCTGTGGGCTAGAGAACTGTGTGACGACCACACACATTATTAAAAAATATTTTTGACTTCCCGGTCTTTTAACCTAACATCATTAAAACTGATATCTTAGTTGCGTTCGTTTCTATCAATCCCGATAACGTTTTTAAATGGCAAAGAACATAGATGACAGAAATCTGACAAGCATCCGTCAGACGAGATGTTTTGATCCCATGTGAGTATCACATAAGATTTAATATCACAATTGGTAAAAGGGTCACATCCAGGCAGGTTTCACGTATAGTGAGTGTCATAATCGGGGTCACATACACAAACACCATGACGCTGTGGTTTCCCCTCTGTTCTAATTTAACCCTTTTACTTCGGGTTAATTAGAGGGAATGTATTTTTGGCTTTGCGAAGGACCACTACGGCCGTTTGTCACTGAAGTAACGATGAACCGTAGAATGAAATTAAACACTGTTATCACGTTATGATTTATATTGTCATGAAATATAAGTTATTTACTGTTGCTTCGACAATTAAGAATTCACTTGACTTTTCGCGATAACTGAAAGTATTGTGCACATACTATGTTGGTTTATTAAAAGAATAAAGATTACGGACACATGGTGGTTCCCGGGTTAAAAACGCCGGCTGGTTTTACGAAGTTGTAGCATGTTATATGATGAAAGAGGGTGTCTGAGAAGTGTGAAAGCTATCTGGGAAGTGAAGTAAAAATGAGGCTATTTTCGTATTTATATGGTTGATGACGTAGGATCGAGGAATGAGTAAACTATTAGAAACTAGCCAATGGGATAAAAGTATTTTAAAATGTAACGTTCGAACAACAAGTGAATGTTGCAGATATGAAGATGTTTTTTGTGGGGTTTTCAACGGTTTTGTAGATACAGATAACAGAGTTTGGAAGAGAGTTTTTATGAAGAGATAAGATGTCGGGGACTTTGATATGTTCAGTAGAATTTCAGAAAACGATATTTATCTGTTTTTCTTAGGTGTTAGTAAATTTAAATGACTTTTTTAGTGAAGTAAAGAAATATTAACTGTTGAAAATAAGGATATATTTAGTTATGTATTTTGAGCATAATATTCGACTTGTATTATACAGGGGAAATTGAAATAGAATCACGGGAGAATTTGGTAATTAAAACCAAATTCGAACATATTGGGGGCGCGGGAAGAATGGAAGAGAGGTGAGAGATGGCTGCTCTCAGACATCGAATGCTGATGTTAGTGAAAGGGTATGGAGCGTGAGTGTGTGTACAGTGTTGATGCAGTTTTGTGAATGAAAGTGAATAATTTTGAGAGTAACTATGTAAATATGTGTAGGGGTTGTAAAGTTATCTAATGTGTGTCAGAGTGTTGTAAGGACTCTGACGTCATGAATGTAATGAATGAATAAGATTTGAGGTTAGAGTGTTGTAAGGACTCTAGCGTCATGAATGTAACAAATGAATAAGAGTTGAGGTTAGAGTGTTGTAAGGACTCTAACGTCATGAATGTAACGACTGAATAAATGTTGAGGTTAGAGTGTTGTAAGGACTCTAACATCATGAATGTAACGAATGAATAAGAGTTGAGGTTAGAGTGTTGTAAGGACTCTAACGTCATGAATGTAACGACTGAATAAATGTTGAGGTTAGAGTGTTGTAAGGACTCTAACATCATGAATGTAACGAATGAATAAGAGTTGAGGTTAGAGTGTTGTAAGGACTCTAACGTCATGAATGTAACGACTGAATAAATGTTGAGGTTAGAGTGTTGTAAGGACTCTAACATCATGAATGTAACGAATGAATAAGAGTTGAGGTTAGAGTGTTGTAAGGACCCTAACGTCATGAATGTAACGAAAGAATAAGATTGGAGGTAAGAGTGTTGTAAGGACTCTAACGTCATGAATGTAACGAATGAATAAGATTTGAGGTTAGAGTGTTGTAAGGACTCTAACGTCATGAATGTAACGAATTAATAAGATTTGAGGTTGGAGTGTTGTAAGGACTCTAACGTCATGAGTGTAACGAATGTAAGCAATATACTCTAGAAATGGACTAGAGTTGTAAACGATAAGAGTGTAAGCAATATACTCTAGAAATGGACTAGAGTTGTAAACGATAAGAATGTAAGCAATATACTCTAGAAATGGACTAGAGTTGTAAACGATAAGAATGTAAGCAATATACTCTAGAAATGGACTAGAGTTGTAAACGATAAGAAGGTAAGCAATATACTCTAGAAATGGACTAGAGTTGTAAACGATAAGAAGGTAAGCAATGTACTCTAGAAATGGACTAGAGTTGTAAACGATAAGAGTGTAAGCAATATACTCTAGAAATGGACTAGAGTTGTAAACGATAAGATTGTAAGCAATATACTCTAGAAATGGACTAGAGTTGTAAACGATAAGAGTGTAAGCAATATACTCTAGAAATGGACTAGAGTTGTAAACGATAAGAATGTGAGCAATATACTCTAGAAATGGACTAGAGTAGTGAACGATAAGAATGTAAGCAATATACTCTAGAAATGGACTAGAGTTGTAAACGATAAGAATGTAAGCAATATACTCTAGAAATGGACTAGAGTTGTAAACGATAAGAGTGTAAGCAATATACTCTAGGAATGGACTAGAGTTGTAAACGATAAGAGTGTAAGCAATATACTCTAGAAATGGACTAGAGTTGTAAACGGAGTGTAAGCAATATACTCTAGAAATGGACTAGAGTTGTAAACGATAAGAATGTGAGCAATATACTCTAGAAATGGACTAGAGTTGTAAACGATAAGAATGTAGCAATATACTCTAGAAATGGACTAGAGTTGTAAACGATAAGAGTGTAAGCAATATACTCTAGAAATGGACTAGAGTTGTAAACGATAAGAATATAAGCAATATACTCTAGAAATGGACTAGAGTTGTAACCAATAAGAAGATAATAATACCTTTGTCCAGGTATTCACATAAAAGAATAATACCTTTGTCCAGGTATTCACATAAAAGAATAATACCTTTGTCCAGGTATTCACATGAAAGAATAATACCTTTGTCCAGGTATTCACATAAAAGAATAATACCTTTGTCCAGGTATTCACATGAAAGAATAATACCTTTGTCCAGGTATTCACAGAAAAGAATAATACCTTTGTCCAGGTATTCACATGAAAGAATAATACCTTTGTCCAGGTATTCACATAAAAGAATAATACCTTTGTCCAGGTATTCACATGAAAGTATATGTAAATGAAGTAAAAGAACGAAAATGTTTACGTCAATTCTAGTTCGACAAGTGTGGTACCAGTTTGTTTTACGAGTAACGGTCCAGGAACCTCGGACTTTCCAGTGTTTAATGAGATAATGAGAGAAATGTAAGAGAATGTTTAAGTCGATTCTATTTCGACAAGTGTGGTAACAGTTTGTTTTACGAGTAACGGTCCAGGAACCTCGGACTCCCCAGTGTTTAATGAGATAATGAGAGCAAAGAAAGAGGACGTGTAAGTCGATTCTAGTTCGACAAGTGTGGTACCAGTTTGTTTTACGAGTAACGGTCCAGGAACCTCGGACTTCCCAGTGTTTAATGAGATAATGAGAGAAATGTAAGAGAATGTTTAAGTCGATTCTATTTCGACAAGTGTGGTACCAGTTTGTTTTACGAGTAACGGTCCAGGAACCTCGGACTTCCCAGTGTTTAATGAGATAATGAGAGAAACGTAAGAGAGTATGCTCATGAGACTAGAGCAAGTACGAATGCGTGCAACAACAAGTGAGTAAGAGTAAGTATGAATGAATGTGAATGCAAATGTAAATACGAGTATGTACGAATAAGTGTAAAAGTATTATGAATGTGAGCTTTGAGTGCCAATATGAGTATAAGTATGATTAAGGTGCAATTGTATGCTAGTGCAAGTAATTATGTAAGTGTGAGTTAGCATAAAAGTAAAAATGTAAGGTAGTGACCACGAGTGTTTAAGTATGATGAAAGAGTTTTTTCTAACTCTTTTGAGATTGTTTTTGTATATGTTTTTATGATTATAGATGTTTGTGTTAAGGGGACCCGACTCTTTTGCGGGTAAGAATGAGTTTTTAAAATGTTTTAATTAATGTAAAGGAGTTAGTTCTGTTCTCGTCAAGAAAAGGAGGGTAAGATATGTATATAATGTTTTTGTCAAGTTGTGTTAAATTCAAAGTGTCGTCAATGTGATTGTTTAAGTAACATATGAGTAAGGGGGGATGCCGTTTTCTTCTAAACGTCACCCAAGTGTTTATATTATCCAAGTGTCATCTTCTTCAACCATGCATCTTCTTCAACCAAGTATCTTCATATTTTCAACCAAGTTTCTTCATCTTTTCAACCAAGTATCTTCTTTTTCAACCAAGTATCTTCATCTTTAACCAAGTATATTCATCTTTTCAACCAAGTATCTTCATTTTCAACCGAGTTTCTTCATATTTTCAACCAAGTATCTTCATCTTTTCAACCAAGTATCTTCATATTTTCAACCAAGTTTCTTCATCTTTTCAACCAAGTTTCTTCATCTTCTCAACCAAGTTTCTTCATCTTCTCAACCAAGTATCTTCATCTTTTCAACCAAGTATCTTCATCTTTTCAACCAAGTATCTTCATCTTTTCAACCAAGTATCTCCTTTTTCAACCAAGTATCTTCATCTTTAACCAAGTATATTCATCTTTTCAACCAAGTATCTTCATTTTCAACCAAGTTTCTTCATCTTTTCAACCAAGTTTCTTCATTTTTTCAACCAAGTTTCTTCATCTTTTCAACCAAGTATCTTCATCTTTTCAACCAAGTATCTTCATATTTTCAACCAAGTTTCTTCATCTTTTCAACCAAGTTTCTTCATCTTTTCAACCAAGTATCTTCATCTTTTTAACCAAGTTTCTTCATCTTTTCAACCAAGTATCTTCTTTTTCAACCAAGTATCTTCATCTTTAACCAAGTATATTCATCTTTTCAACCAAGTATCTTCATCTTCAACCAAGTATTTTCATCTTTTCAACCAAGTATCATCTTCTTCTTTTTAACCAAGTTATCTTCTTTTTCTTTTCAATACCTTTATCCAGGTATTCACATAAGAGTAATGTTCATGTCAAAGTGTCTAAGCTTTTTTTTTTTTTTAATCGTCCAGGGTTTTAAATGTTAAAGTATTTGTTTCTCAATGTTTAAGTATAAGTTTAAGTTTTTTACAACGTTTTTTTGTTTTTCTTAAGTGTCTAGTATATAAGTATCACTGTCCTCCTCGAGAGGACTAAAGGATTGTTTTCTTGACGAGAAAGAGTTTAAGTAATGCATGAGTGCTATCCTGCACTGAAAGAGCGTTGAGTATGAAAGTGAATCGTTTATTCGAGTGTAAGTGTTGGTTTGAAAATTATTTATTTATGAGTTAAGAGTTTTTGTGAATTAAGAGTGTTTTTGAGGGTAAGTTGTGATTTTATAATTGTTTTGTGATTTAAGAATGTGTGTTACGGTAAGTTTTTCTTAAAAGTGGTTTGGTCACACCGGAAGAATGAATGTAATGAGTAAGAGAGGGGTTATTCGTTAGGTATTGTGAATGAGTTGTGTCCAGAACAGTACGTTTTTTGACGATAATATTCTGGAGATTTGCATTGATGGTGAATGGTTAGGGTTTGGGATCTTGGGTTAACAAGTTTTCCAAGACTGTACATTTTTTTCCAAGAAATCAAAAAAGGTATCACTAGCAATTAAATTTTGATCAGTCTCTTTTTCTTCAAGAGATTTTTTTTGTATTATAATCTAACTTTGTTTTTAATATGTGAACGATTAGTACATCAAATACTCTTCCTTATTGATATTTAAATTTAACAATGACTTTACGATAGATCTAGCTTCGGACGTGAATGTTCTTAATTGTTGGGCAGTACATTTTGAAATGTTATTACAGGCTGTCAAACGGTTAAAATGGGCAGTAACAATCTGCCGTGTATTATTATATTTAACATGAAATGTAAATTAATGGCTATGTTTGAACAATGCTTATTTTGTATCAGAGTAATATATTTGTTTTATATTTTTGCTACCAGCCGTGCCTGTTCAGTTTTCTACGGCTCGTTGCAAGTTAAAATGACACTGTAATTGTACCTGGTTTTCTCACACCACAATACCGACTAGTGTTATTATGGTTCCATAACAATCTTAATATGTAATTATTTTAGACACACTGTATAATGAATGTATGTTATATAAGAAATTTCAACGATGTTATTGTAATTAATCAATATTCAGGTGTAATTATTTAAGTCACACTGTATAATATAAATATAAATGTTTATGTTACATGAAAAATATATCAAAAACTTTTATTATAAATCCGAATTAATATTAAGGTGAACTTATTTAAATCACACTGTATAATATAAATGTTTATATTGCATAAAAAATATCAAAGACTTTTATTATAAATCCAAATTAATATTAAGGTGAAATTATTTAAACCACACTGTATAATATTTTATTTTACACAAACAATGTCAAAGAATGTTATTATAAATCCAAGTTAATATTAAGGTGAAATTATTTAAAGTTTATGTTGCATAAAAAATATATCAAAGACTTTTATTATAAATCCATAGCAATGTTAATTATTTTAAAGTGTTTGAGTGCAGACTTTCGTCTACCACTGTATGTTAAATTTATGAGATTTTTCCATCGTTTGATACGCAAATATATGAAAATATTCATCAGTTTTAACTATATTATCTTATAATATTAATATACATGACTGTAATTTTAAATTGTAAAATGTGATAAATGTTTTTGCATTGTTAGATCACTGAATTTCGTATCACACTATATTCTATGTTTACAAAATTTTACGTTGGTTGATAAGCAAATATACAAAATCTTTTATTATTGATAAATACCTTATCTAATGTCTGTTTTCTGCTGACTGAAATTCTCGAAGAGTTCTCGGGAACGCTGAGGGTCTATATTCTCTGGACTCCAAGGGCTGTTTCACTGCTCTCGCTAGGACTGTGCTTCACTATTTTCTGGTTCTATCCGGTCTCGAATCAGGACCATGTTCTAATTTAACCCTTTTACTTCGGGTTAATTAGAGGGAATGTATTTTTGGCTTTGCGAAGGACCACTACGGCCGTTTGTCACTGAAGTAACGATGAACCGTAGAATGAAATTAAACACTGTTATCACGTTATGATTTATATTGTCATGAAATATAAGTTATTTACTGTTGCTTCGACAATTAAGAATTCACTTGACTTTTCGCGATAACTGAAAGTATTGTGCACATACTATGTTGGTTTATTAAAAGAATAAAGATTACGGACACATGGTGGTTCCCGGGTTAAAAACGCCGGCTGGTTTTACGAAGTTGTAGCATGTTATATGATGAAAGAGGGTGTCTGAGAAGTGTGAAAGCTATCTGGGAAGTGAAGTAAAAATGAGGCTATTTTCGTATTTATATGGTTGATGACGTAGGATCGAGGAATGAGTAAACTATTAGAAACTAGCCAATGGGATAAAAGTATTTTAAAATGTAACGTTCGAACAACAAGTGAATGTTGCAGATATGAAGATGTTTTTTGTGGGGTTTTCAACGGTTTTGTAGATACAGATAACAGAGTTTGGAAGAGAGTTTTTATGAAGAGATAAGATGTCGGGGACTTTGATATGTTCAGTAGAATTTCAGAAAACGATATTTATCTGTTTTTCTTAGGTGTTAGTAAATTTAAATGACTTTTTTAGTGAAGTAAAGAAATATTAACTGTTGAAAATAAGGATATATTTAGTTATGTATTTTGAGCATAATATTCGACTTGTATTATACAGGGGAAATTGAAATAGAATCACGGGAGAATTTGGTAATTAAAACCAAATTCGAACACCCTCCTTGTATTATATAGATGATCTGGGTGCGTTATATCAATTTTTGTAAATCCCTTGTAACATATTTTGGTAATAGAGTTGTCTAATATCAAAAATGCCGCATTCGTTATACAGATTGTCGGTAGAGTACGTCTTTCCTTTGCCAAGGATTATTTTGAGAATTTTCTTTTGCACAATATTCAGACTATTTAAATGCGTATCATTTACGCATCCCCATCCTATAATACCGTACATAAGTTGGGATTGAATTAGGCTATAATGTATAGTTTTCAAGTGAGAATTTTCAAGGACTTCATTCAACAGTTCTTGATATGAATCCACGTAGTTTTCTTGTTAGATACGATATATGTAAGTTCCATTTCAAATGTCTGTCAATTTGTATACCAAGGTATTTTATGGAGCTTCTGGAATGGATATATTTTGATTTATACTTAATAGACCCATATTCGGCAAGTTATTGCTATAGAAGGTGAAAGGTGAGTATTTGGTCTTTTCCGCGTTCATTGTTAATTTATTGTATTGGAACCATTCAAAGATGTTGTTGAAGTCTTTTTCCGTCTTTGCTTTCAGTTGTTGCCATGTGTTGTCACTGTAAATTACTGCCGTGTCATCAGCATAACTTATAATATCACCTACAGTTGTCATTTTCAACAGGCTGTCTATATAGATAGTAAATAGTAGGGGACCTAAGACCGTGCCTTGAGGAACCCCGTAAGTGATTGTCATCGGAGTGCTCACCATTTCGACAGGTATGATTTCAAAAGATCGTGCGGCTTACCCCGCATACCAATTTTTTCCAGTTTCTCTAGAAGCCTTTTGTGACAAACAGTATCAAAGCTTTGGAAAGATCAACAAAGATACATAGCGACGGTTTAGAAATGTCGAGTAATTTGTAAATGTACGTTGTCAGTTTTAGTATTGCATCTTCGGTTGACCTCCCCTTTCTGAACCCATACTGATTATCAGATAGAATATCATGTTTTTTCATGAAATGTACAATTCTCTTTTTTATTATTTTTTCAAATTTTTTTTCTATGTTTGATATCAAAGAGATGGTCCTATAATTTGAAATTTGCAGTTTATCCCCACTCTTAAAAAGTGGTTTGATGACACCAGTTTTTAAAATGTTCGGAAATATTCCATTTTCAATACAGCTATTTATAATGTGAGTAAGAGGGACTGTTATGAAGTCGGCTATTTGTTTTAGCGTTTTTGCAGTAAAACCGTCGTGCAGACTTTTTTTGAGTTTAAGTTGTTTGATTATTCGTGATACTTCTCCAGTGTTTGAGGGGTGTAAGAACATATTTTTAATTATTTCAGTTGTAATGTCTCTGAAAGAATTTGGTCTTTCGATCTTTCGATTTTATTTGCTAGTTTCTGCCCTATTTCACTATAGTGTTTATTGAATTCATCACTAATAACATGTTTGTTTTTAGTGGTACAATTTTCTTTTATTTCTATTTTGGTAATTTTTGTTTTTGGGCGAGTTTTGTTGCAAATCTCATTGACACTTTCCCAGAGCCCTTTTGTTTTACTTTTATTCTTCCCAATTCAGTTCTTAAAATATTGTTTTTTGCTCCTTTCGTAAGTTTAGTTTGTAATTATTGTATATTTGTTTTATTTGTAGGTTATTGGGATTTTCAATTATTAGTTTATAGAGCTTGTTCTTTTCTTTTATTGATGCAGATAGCCCTGACGTGATCCATTTTTTTCTAGTTTTATATTTATTTTTTATTTTGATTTCAGATGTCTGTTTTTTTACATGTCATTTCAGTCTGTTTATGAATATTTCACATTTGGAGTTGACGTCGTTTTGTTCATAATTGTTTGCCCATGTTTCACTTTCTAGTGCCACCCGTAGCCTGCTGTAATTTATATATACTTTTGTATTTTTGAATTCTTTATTCACAGCTCTCTCACCCACATCTTCTGTTAGAGCAATAGGTCGGTGGTCACTAATTTTATCCTGAAATATGAATGACTTTATTCAATCATGCATTTCTATATTTGCTTTTACAAAGAAGAAACGGTTGAGGCACGTGGAGCTATCTGGTCGAGTGATACCGTTTATACAAGAGATGAATTCGAAGTATTCGAAATTATTTTAATATTCATCAATGTATTCATTTTCTGATAGTAAATCTATGTTCATATCGCCAGTTATTACGTGAATATCATTTGACTTAATGTTAAAAAAGTGTTCATTGAAATCATATGGACATGAACTAGGAGATCGATATATCGAAGTTATTTTAATTTTTCTCCATTTAATTTTATATTGAGTTCGAGAAGTTCAATGTTTCCTATGCTAATATTCATCTGATCATAATTGATATATATTATAATATATGATAGAGTCATGTTTGTTAACGCCTGTCTAATAATTTGACATTACACATCAGTGTTTACAAAATTCGTTTATAGAAAAAATTAATAGTTGAAAATGGGTAGCGATAGTGAGGATGATTTGACATTGATCGGTCACTATCCTGTTAGATGCAGAAGGTGATATAACTTCTTTAAAGAGAGACGATAAAGGATGAATTTTTCCGCAGGTGAATTATACCCATTTTTTCTGCATAAATTATTTTTATTTCCGAGAGTCTAAATTTGAAAATTTGGAACGTTATTTCACGATGTAGGTAGGTACATGTACAAAAAGAAAAAATTATATGGTTCATTTAACGGGTTAAGACCTAGAAAAACTTCTATAAACCATGCAACAATAGCGGCAGGAAAGTTTATGATAAAACTTGTTATGAAAAATATTACAGTTTTGTTTATGATTTATGATGGTCGTAGGAAAAGTATAGTGTTCAATTTGCATGAAATGACCCATTTCCAACTCGTAGGTATATGAAATCTTGTAGTACGAGCGTAGCGAGGGGAAATGTGTGTCATTCCATGCTCATTGTACAATATACTATGTAAATACATGACATGGATGTTAATAGAGTTGGTTATAAAATTTAGGAGATATCTAATTAATGTTTAAAATAAACGTCACGAAAAGTCTCTAAAAAGAACATCACAAAAAGAGTTGTTATGTTTCTTGTTTAGTGCGTAGATTTAAAATTCAGATATCTTTCGGACCATATAGTTTTTGTACACTAATTCGTAATAATGTTTCCTTGTGAGCTGTGGACCATGTTGGAACGTTGGAACAATTTTTCATATTTGATTTATTATAAAAGAAGTTTGGCGAGGAACCATTAAGATATTTTTAAATTTGAATTTTGAATTCGTTTTTTATTTCTAATTATCGTAATGTTTATTTGATATTTATAAAATTATCAACATATTAATAATGTATGTGTATGTTTATTTTGGTAAGGTTAACAGATTTACAGTAGTGCCTTGAAGCCAGAGACGGATTACTCGTAATGGTTGTTGATCCAAAATTTCTGCAGGGATACCAAAAATGACTTCCCCGCATAAGCTAGCAAAAATATACTCTGGTTGTAATTTAATGAAATAAGCCGTTTGGCTGATATTTGCCACTTTATTATTGCGCTTCGAACTGATTTGTTCATTCGTCATTTTATGATGATATCCTACGCAACGAGTTAAATGTAATTTATTGATACTATGTTCAAGATTCACGGAATTTGTAAGCACTATAGAGGGCGTATTTATTGACCGATTGAAACCAAATTAGCTACAAAAACCGGTTGGGCCAAAATATTCGACGAGTTCATTAACGGGCCAAATCGACCCAGTAGAAACAAAATAGCGTCCTGTTAAAGTTGAAAAAAATCGTATTTCCTTTGTTTTCGATATGACGCAAAGAAGTTACTGAGATTTTTTATAAGCCTTAACAAGTTCTACAATTTTTGTATGCAGCACTTTCTTCTAAAACGTACATGAAAAAATTTATTTAACAAAATTCACAAATTTCCAAATTTTTTTTGTTTTCGATTGTGCCATTGAGATTTTTTATTTTATCATGAAATGTGTTAGTGCCATTAAACAATTTTATTTAAAAAAATCCTTACTTCAGTGTGTTCTATTCAAGTATTCATCATCGATACTCTACATCGACATGAATCAATCAAAAAGGGAATATTCTTGATCAGCGACTATCAGGAAAGCAGAAATCGAGCGGGAGAACCGATTTCAAACCGAACTATTCACGTTTACCCCAGTCTGAAAATTATTCGGGAAATCACTCTCCCTAATGCGACAAACCGTAGGGGATGTTTTCCATCACATTGACTTATTTTTTACCTGAAATGGTGGAATTTATACTATATTTGAATTTGTGAGATGAAAATTGTATTCAAAATGTGTGAAAAGAAATAAATTTATTCAAAAATAAAGAAATTGAGTTTTTCTTTTCTTTTAAATGAAACTGAAATGTTACATTATTCATAAATATTATTGTTTGTATTTGAAGGAGAATATTTCAGTCTCAAATCTCCATCGTATCTATACAGAGTGTCATATAAATAGCTACCGTAAATGAGAGGAAAGGAAACGAAAAATACGTAAATACAATTTTTCTCTACCTTTCTTAGTTTGAAGGATAGAGACTCATAAAGGTGTATGAATGGAACATTTGTTGCAGAGGCCACTAGCTCTTTACGATCAGTAGCAGAATAGGCGGTAATGTACTGTGAGAGCAGTACTGAAAATGCGTAAACAGCTGGTTGATTATGATAGAATAATAGAGTTCGATATCTAATCGTGCCAGTATCATAAAAATATTTTGTTAAATATCTGTTTCAGCAGTAAATGTTCATTTTTTCTTAACACAGAAGCGCCGGTTATTTTATATACCTAGTAGAGGATCGTTTTGACCATTTCTTTTTTACCCTTAATTTGAATAGTGTAAGGATTTCGGTCGCTAAAAAAGTTACTTATAATTTCTTTAGAACTTTTTAAAGAACATTTTTATAAAAAGCTAATGGTTAGCGCAGATCACATATCAAGGGTCAAACCGCACTACCTCGTAAGTAACATTTTTTATGATATAGACATTTTCGTCGTTTTTGTTTCAAAAATATCAAATTACATTTTGAAAACGTTTAAATTAATAAATAGTAAAAAACGTTACTTCGTAAATGCGGAACGATATTTTTAAATACGGGACCCCGTATTTGACAATTCTGTAATGGCGACTAATAGTGTTGATTGACGTTGGTATTATTTTATGCGAAATTTGAGGAGTAAATAGAAATATTTATATTCAAATGATTTTGATACATTAGTACATTACCTTCTTAATACAATTAAAAAGCTGTGTATTCTTATGAGTTGATATGTCCTTAAACGCCTTTTAATTTTTACATATTACATACGAGGTACTGCCCTTTTTATAATAGGCAAGATACGAGTTACTGCCTGCATTTATTTCATTGACCCACCTGAAAATTGATTATCCGGCCGTATTGGAACGTTGTTGGTAAAAAATGTATCAATAAATTTTGAACCGTGGTTGTTTAAAAATGATAACTTGTAAGCAGGGACCACCGTCACAAAAAAAATTGTACCGTAGATATCCGTGTCTAAAATTTTTATAAGCGCTCTTGTATTCTAATACGTTATTTATTATAACTGTCAAAAAAGTTCGTACCATAATTGATTATGCCATTGAAACTCTCATCTTTTTAGATAACGCGAAGACAAAATGAATAAAAAATTTTTATCTTTGGCGAAAGAAAATTTTGATAGTAATAATGTATGTTCAAATCCAAATGAAAAAGAAAGTACTAGAGACAGGTCAAAAGAAAAAAATAAATTATTCGCTACACCTTCGTAGTACCAGGTCTACGGCCCTGAAGAAATAAGCAGTATTATTAATGAGGCTACCATAATTTTTGAGGACAGTAGCATTATAGAAGCTGAAGCGTGTGCGATTGCTCAAGATGATTTTAATTATGATAATATTTAGCTTAATATAGTGTTACGAAACAGCACACTGGTATAGTCCCTAAATACGACTCTGTCTAAGCTAGGTATAAAAGTTAAAATTATGGCGGACGCGATACTGGTAATGCCAAGCCAATTAGGCAATCAGCTCGACGACTACCACGAGCGAAGGCAGAGGAAGCTCAAAGAATAATTCGAGAGATGGCTAAAGAAAAAGTAATAGAACCATCTACTAGTCCATGGGTGTCTCCAGTAGTGCTCGTCAAGAAAGAGGATGGAACTACGAGATTCTGCGTGGATTATCGCCAGCTAAACAACGTGACGAAGAAAGACAGTTATCCTCTGCCGCGAATTGAGAATACGCTAGTTACTTTGGCCGGCAGTGAACTGTTTTCCACCTTGTACCTGAAGTCTGGTTATGGGCAAGTGGAAATGGACCCAGAAGACAAAGAGAAGACTGCTTTTACCACCGGATCTGGATTATGGCAATTCAACGTCATGCCATTCGGGCTTTGTAATGCGCCTACGACATTTGAAAGACTTGTGGAAAATGTCTTGAGAGGGTTGTCTTGGAAGACATGTCTGGTCTATTTGGACGACATCGTAGTACTGGGGAATACATTTGACGAACACCTGAAGAATTTGGAAGACGTATTCAAACGACTCCAAGATGCCCAGCTCATGTTAAACCCGAAGAAATGTCAGCTGTTCCAAAACCGAGTCAACTATCTAGGTCATATAGTGAGCAATGAGGGGGTGGCGGTGGATCCAGAGAAAATTGCTTCCATTCAGCAATGGCCGCAACCAACCGACAAACATCAAATTAAGAGTTTGCTTGGACTTTGCACGTATTATAGAAGATTTATCAGGAAGTTTGGAGATATTGCCAAGCCTCTAACTCTACTTACAGAAGAAGCAAGAGCTTTCCAATGGGACGAAGACTGTCAAGCGGTTTTTGAAACCTTGAAGAGACATTTAACCTCGGCGCCGATATTAGGATATCCATTAGCAGAGGGAGAGGAGTGCTCTCACAGAAAAAAAAGGGGAAGAAAGAGTGCTTTGGAGGAGTGCTCTCACAGATCCAAGGAGGGCAAGAAAGAGTGCTGGGATATTTCAGTGACGTCCTCTCCAAACCAGAACGAAACTACTGCGTCACAAGTAGAACTTTTGGCGGTAGTGAAGTCCGTGAAACACTTTTACCAGTATCTCTATGGTAGGAAGTTCTTAATCCGTACTGATCATGCAGCACTCAAGTGGTTTATGCAGTTCAAGAATCCCGAGGGCCAGATCGCTAGATGGATTGAACGACTTCAAGAGTACGATTTCAACATCGAACATCGAGCTGGTGTGAGTCACCGAAATGCCGACTCCCTGTCCACACGGCCATGCCCAACAGACTGCTCCCACTGCAACAAAGCGGAATCTAGGGAAGGTACAGTTTCAAGAACTACTGTGGTCAATTAGGAATGGTCCCCCACCAGGATCAGAGAAGATCAGGATAATGATCCTCACCTAAAGATGATCCGGCAATGGTAGGAAGAAAATCGGCGACCTACATGTCAAGAAGTGTCAAGATTTTCACCGACACTCAAGGCGTATTGGGCTCAGTGGGACTCCCTTGTCCTGGAAGAAGGGCTGTTGGAAAGAGTCCTTGAAAACTATGATGGTTCCGAGATTAGGTGACAGCTAGTTATCCCGAGAACAAGAATAGCTGAAGTACTAAAGAAGTTACACGACAGTCCATCGGGAGGTCATCTGGGAGTGAAGAAAACCCTTCAGCGAGTCCATAAAAGGTTTTATTGGATGAACAGCTCCGATGATGTGAAGGACTGGTGCAAGAAATGTACGACTTGTGCTACGAGTAATGGACCACAGCGCAAGAGAAAGGCACCCATGAAACAGTATAATGTTAGAAGCCCTTTCGAAAGGATTGCTTTAGATATCGCTGGATCATTTCTGACGACAGAAAATGTTGATAAATACATCCTGTTTGTATTGGATTATATCACAAAGTGGGTGGAAATTTACGCGATCCCGAATCAAGAGGACACAACTGTCGCGGATGTATTGGTGAAAGAATTTATCAGCCGATATGGAGTGCCCTTGGAAGTCCACAGTGACCAGGGAAGAAATTTCGAAAGCCATCTATTCCAGGAGATTTGTGACAATCTGGGAATGAAGAAGACCAGAACAACAGCATTACATCCACAGTCAGATGGAATGGTCGAGAGAATGAACAGGACAATTGGAAAATACCTGTCCAAAGTGGTTTCCAGCCATCAGAGAGATTGGGACCAGTATCTTTCCCTATTCGCATTGGCTTATAGATCTGCCGTCAATGAGTCCATGGGTGAAACACCTGGGAAAATCCTGGGTGGACGTGAAATTAGGCTTCCTTGTGACCTGAAATTTGGCTGTCGGTCTGGAGAAGATATAGCAGGAGATGACTACGTGATCCAGTTGAGAAGAATGCTGGACGATATTCATGAATTAGTTCGAACAAATCTTAAAGTTGCCACCGACAGAATGAAAAGTCGGTACGACATGCAGGCCACAGTAGGAGGTTTTAAAGAAGGGTACAAAGTTGTGTGTGTTCGTTGTGTTTTTCTAGAAAAATTTTTTCTTCATGAGGTCAATTATTTCACTTATTGTATTCGTTTGTAAATTCAGTTTTGATGCAGAGTGGAGGCATTTTATTTCAAGTAGTGCATCATCATCACCTACAAGCCCTAAAATACAGATAGGTTTTCTTTTCTAAAAACTATTTTTTTGTGTTGTTCTTGCTGAAAAACGTAAGAACAACTAAAAAAAATCCAAAATTCCAACTTTTTCTTGGGTAAACCTATTTCTCGCATATTAGATGGGTTGGATGGAAAAGTAATAATACCAATAATGTATTATACAAAAACAAAAAAAATATTTACCATTCAGGTAATCACACATATGTATATCTGTCATGGAATAGAGAGAATAAACCAACTATTTTTTTGTATAATGAAGGAAAAATGTTTCAGTTCCAAACTCCACAACACATATGATCAATCTTTGCTCTCTCAAGGTAGAAGTAAACTTGTACATGTTGACTGTATGTTTGATTTTGTACTGCATATATCGATCTCCCCACAATATATACATTATTATTTGTCATTACAGATCTTTCGCTTTAAATTTTTTATTAGTTGTCATAGTTACTTTGTAAGTTTTTTAAACGTTTGCTTACTGTACCTTACTTTCCTCTTTCTATTAAATGTAAAGCATTGTATTACAAGTAAATATTTCTTTGTATGATAAATTTGGAAACTCTTTGTTTATATTATTTGTTTCTAGATAAAATTGAATATATTTACAGATGTAGTTGAAAAAAGAGCCTACATGTCAAATGAAATTTGACAGCAACCAACAGAAACTCTGAAACTGATACAAATATGATTAGATTGAGGCAAAGTTGTGACACAACGTTCTGTGTTTTCAGACTAAATGGCCTATTTTAAATCATGTAAATTTGCAACTTTTCCGCAGTTTAATTTTTTTAGCATGAAACAAACAAAAATTTATAATCATTAAAACATTTTATTATGTTAATATAAATGGTACAAATTTTGAAAGGTAGAATGTTTTTAAGGTATGTATATTTTTCTTCCATTCTTAATTTCTAGCAATTCCCACAATGCTGTCACTTGGTATCCATATTATTAAATAGCACATGTCCTTTCATGCAATATCTAATGCACTTTGTATCAGGTGATAATAGTTATATTTTTCAATTATCACTATTATATATTCACCAGAATGAATTATGCTTTTGAGAGCGGTTTTAATTTTTCTTCATCCAGATACTTCAAAGGTCACTTCACTTCAATTAAGTATTTTTCGCTAACAAACGCATATTATCATTGAAACAGGGTTTCAAGAGAATGTTGAAAGATGGTTTGATGATACTAGAACAAACCATCAGTATTATTTATCTCACATTTTCACATTAATCAAATAATCCAGTAAAAATAACCTCAAACATAGCTTTTAAAATTAAAAAATACGGATTGCAGGATAATTTTTATTATCATAACTATAATTTTTGATATCGAGTCGATACGATTACGTACTTTTTAACAATTTATTCCTTTCAAAAACATTTATAAAACTCTTAAATAATCAAAAATCTGCACTCAAATGGAAATTATGTTAACAAATTTTGTTTGGATCCGTGTATATAATATTCTCTTATCTATGCACAGGTGTGCTGTGATTTGGATGCACATAAAAAGCAGAGATAAGGTTTCTGTGCTCACAAATATTTGAAATCAAAACATTCGAACAGAGATGCGTTTCTCTGAACCGTCAAGAGAGGAAAGACAGAGAGAGAAAATATGTTGAATAAGTAAAAGCCGATTCAGTACTACTATCGACATCTATCGTAAATATTTTGAAACAGATAATTACCAAATTAGTAACTAGTATTGTGTAGGTTTTTAGGTTTATATACCTGTGAGGAGGCCCCTCTTAAAGTACAATTCGATTAGACCTAGCAAACTTCAAGGGTGTTACGCTGTGACAGATACTCGAGTTTTAAAATACAGCGGTGGAAAGATCTTCTTTAAAATGAATTTTCAGGATGAATTTCAAGAACTTCCAACAAGGCCAAGAAATATTGATCTGGAGAATGCTACAGTCCCGCCTTTATTTAAGAATCGATTGACTATTTCCAAAATTGAATATGATCACCTGCAGACCATTAAAACTGTAATTCCCAAAGACTGTTGGAGTTATTACGATCAGCAGCCATATAAAAATTAAATTTGTTCTTATTAATAATTATTATTCATCCATGTTTTTTTTATGTTTAAGATAACAGTTTTTTAATAGTAATATATGCAAAATTGAATGGAGAGTCGAAATTATAAAAAAACAAAAATTTGAGAACGTATACAGTCAAGAATCTAACTGTTGACGCTCATACATCTTCAAGAGGAACAACCGATGTATTATTACATAATAAAACTTGAACTGTATATGATTGTTCCCCCCGTTCATGCTTTTCATAATTAACTCAATCAATTCCGTGGAACAGATCCATCAATGTTTCAAAAGCTTATCGCCTCTCTTTCTCGATTTCTTGCTTTCTGGGCCATTTACGTTCTCAAGAATAAAATTGTAAAATGTTATTGTTTGACCAATAAAATGTGGCAAGCATTCTTCCACAATCAATATATTATACAGTCATAATTCAATGTTTTATTAGTCGTAAAACAGCCACTCGAAACGAATTTATCTGTTTGTTAAGATGTACATCAATATTCATGATAATAGACACAGCATTGTTATTCTAAAATTGCTTTCTGAGATTCTTTAAGTATTTTTTCAAGAAAAAACTGGTTCCCATCGATCTCTTTCATCTTGTTCAATTTTCAAAAATTAAAGATTAGTATGGGCGATTTGTATTCAAATATCCGAGTACGGTTCTGTTAATGCGTATTCAAAACTTATCGATTGTTGCAGGTTTAATTGCACATTTTCCGATAGTAAAAGTACTGATCTTATTTACCGAATGCGATCGGCGAATGGGTCGCGCATAATCAGATGATTTAATGCAGAAATTGCATATCACGAGGCGCATACATTGACATCTACGACCTATGAACAATTCACGGTTAAAGTTTGCGACTACTTTAAGTTGTACTCTCACGGTAGTGTCTGCTGTTAACAGGCTAAGAATAGCTTCTTGTATTTTCATGTTATCTTTTGTTGTTGGTGGAATTTGCTAAATAAAATCTTTCAAGTGACCTCATAAATAGTAGTCTGAACAGGTGACATCTGGGGATCGGGTTGGCCAGGAAATATAATTCCTCGTTCAATCCACCTCTGTTCATATTTTAGATCTAAAAGTGTGCTAAGCAACCATCTAGTTGCAAAAACAGTAATTGTAATGGCACATTTTCTAATAAAATAGGCAATAAGCTTACCACACAATTAAAAAAACACTGCACTATAAAGTTCCACACAGGATGCCATACTATTTATTGAGACTCCAATGGCCTTGAAGTTACGAGTAGGCATCTTCTTGCTTTATTCTGAATACTCTTTTTGATATGTATGACTGCAGAAGTGGAGAGTATTGCTTGAACAGATGATACTACATGTTGTACTTGAGTCCCTTATGTCATACTTTATCAAGAGCCTGAACTATACGTAGGAAGGGTGTAAAACAGACGTTTCTTTCTTCTAATAAATTTTCTATGTTAATGGTTATTCTATGTACATATCGTTGAATGGCTTTCGCGGATTGATGAACTAGTGTAAGTTTTCTGTCGAACTCTGTATATTTTTTGAGCGGCATTTAGAAGACATTCAAATTATACAGCAATCACATCGACAGCTCCATTATTTGTAATAGGCATTTTAAAAGTTTCAAGGACTTGTTGGTGCAACAAACAAAAATTACACTAGCTTTGTGCAGGGCGGAAGGTTCAGGCAGGAGGACTATATGCGCCTCCGTGTCGATCTTGGTGGTTGTCCCGAATACTCGGGATCTTTCAATTGAAGGCACAAATGAGTGTTTGGTTTCCCTGCCGACATCCGTTGTTTTGTGTTTTCCCATGTTTCGATCAATATCTTTGCTCCCAAGTTTCACATCCTTATTTGGTTATACTGTACTGAGGACGGGAAATGAGCCAAAAACATGTCTGTGGTTACCACAATATATGAATATTATAATGAAAATTTTATTTGCCCCACGTTGGGCGCCAAATTTGAAATAATTATTAATGATTGTAAGTATACATTCTTTTAAAATTCAATTTAGATAAATAAAGTGTAAGTAAAACTTAATAATATGATTGAAAATTTGTTGTAATTGTCTCAAATAAGTGTAAATGTATTTGCTCCGGCTCTATACAATATGACTCCTCTACAGAGAGTCGATTCTTGAAAGAATTGTAATATTAATCTATATCTCTTTTTTTTATTTTTTTTTTTGAAAATAAATTTATGATATTTTAAATTTTAATACATATATTGAACTATTGACAAATTCTTTCCTTTTAACAAATGATGTCTTTATTCTATCTCTAAATGACAATATTAAAATTATATATAATCTTTATATACCTTTTTTAAAAGTATAAATTCAAATTCTATTGTCTATTTGCGAAACACCCTGTCTATAATTATTTTTTGTGTAACCAAAATTATTATCTATAATTTTTTTCAAATTTATTCAAATTTTATAACAAAATTTCTTACCTTTCAAATAATACAGGAACTGTTCCTCTTATATTCCCCAAACAAAGATCTTTGTTTTTCTTTTGATTATCCTTTCCTATGTTAAGATTACATTATAAGAAAATATATATTAAATTACGATCTACAAAAGACATTCAATGTCAAATAATAAAAAAAACTTCTGCGACGTACAGAATTAGATAAACAAATTTAACCTAACCTTCTTTATTCTCTCTCCCAAATCTTCTACACGTATTTTATATTTATATAAACTCCTGCAACGTACACTTCTTCTGAATCTTGATGAAAATTTAACCAGAACTTTCTTCAAGCTATTCTCTTCTTTCTTAAATCTTCTAAATGTTTTTTATATTCATATATAAACTCCTGCAACATACACTTCTTCTGAATTTCGATGTAACCAGAAATTTCCTTAAACTATTCTCTTCTTCTTCCATCATTCCAAAATATCCATTTTAATGATCAATTCTAATGTCTTAATTTTAAATTAATATTCAAATTGTTATCCAGTTAAATCCAATATAATTAATTTGTCAATATTCTCCAATATCTTTAATCTACATTTTTTCTGTTCAAAAATTTTCTCCCCGTCAAAAATTATGTCAAGTACCTTGCTATTATTTCCAACAAACTCCCATCCTAACTTAACTACTTAACTTTTAAAGGATTGTTTGCATAAATTTTTATTTTAATCACTGTCATGTACTGTCAAACTTTAAAACATCATACATTTTCTCACATAATTCTATAAATTATACTTCTACCTTTCTGTAAAACTAACAGCCAAATAGAACTATGTGACGGTAAAATCCTAGAGGTTTACTCAACCTCTGCATAGGTTTGTAAATATCACATGGAAAATATAACTGAATAAATCCACAAGGTGCTGTCATTACCATTCGACATGCATCCAGCACATTTGGATTTCCAATTTTTATACGTTAGATCTATCTATCGACAAATAATACGTTGCATACTATATTCACTACTGATATTCATAATAAAACATACCACAAAACTTGACTATATATTGAAGATAAAAAATATGGAAAGGATATTGTAAAAAAATCTTTCAGAAGTAGTTTGGGCACGTAATAAAAATTATAAATTGGTAGACAGGAAATGACAGAGCAAATGCGACATATACAAGAAGTATGAATGAACTTGGTGATGAAAATGTAGAAAATATTGGACAAAACATCTCAATCTTGGATTTTATTCAATGGAAATTGATAAATAAAATACTAATAACACGACTGCATTGAATATACCATTTTCTTTTCAAATGATAATAATTTTTAGCTAACACAATTCTTATTTCTGATTCCCGAAGACTTTTGTCAGACGATAACGCGAGTTTCACATCTTCGTGTATGACCTACACTAACAAATTTCTCATTACAATTAGAAATATTGATTGTTTCACAAATGCCACTGTTTATAGACACACAATCCTTCAGTAATAAAACGAGGATTTTTTTCAAGGTTTTTACCTTAGGCATCTAGAATTGATTTAAACAATTCTTTTTTGTAGAATTTTATGAATATTCGTTAAAATGATGGCTAATAAAGTACAAGATGGGAGAATCAATTTGAATTACGAATACTATTAATCATTATTAAATTAAATATAATTAATAAGACTGTTTCAATTCCCCCCATTTATATTTTAATATATTCAAACTTGTTAGATTATATTAGAATGTAATTCTTGTATATTATATAATCTCATTTCAGTTTGTAACTAATTTCATTTATATACCTAAATCTAAATGTTTACATGAATATTCGCTCATTTTAAAGCAGTATAATAAATATATATACATACATATATATTGTTGTAGATAGAACGAGCATATTAACATTCGTAAAATCACAATAGAATATAAAACTATAATATCTATCAATAAAAGTCATTTGCAAAAAAAAATTTACCAAATTAACAAAAAAATAGAACAATATAATCAATTAGAATCAGTATACATAATCATAGAGAATATGAATAGGAAAATCAAAAGAATTCATAAATAATTATTGATAAACATTTTTTTGAATGATTCCGTACCATAAACAACCTTAGACAGAACTTAACAAGCAACGAAACTCAATAAAATAACGTGACGCCACACGGAATATTAGACACCTAAAAGATCTGTTTATAGTTAAAGAATAAAATAGAATAGAAATAAAAAAATCAACAGTGCTATGAATGATATGATAAATAAGTGAAATTTAGAATTAGAAAAAAATATATATATATATATATAAGATATGTTAATCAAATATTCAATCATAAACTTTAATAGGAAACATAATAACAAAATATAGAAAACTATAATTAGTAGGTAATATCAAAACAAAACGACATATAACAGTTGACGACAAGTATACCAACATAAAATGCAATCTGATATGAGATATTAAGAATAAAAATAAATGATTACCGACCTAATTTATGTATATAGATGTAGTAACTAAGAACAAAATAAGAAATTAATTGTATCCATATGTATTATGTAAATATTTAGGTTGTAGGAAGTGAAAAAATTGTATATTTGCATTGACCAATCGAAAGATTTCAAATAATTAACCAACAAGAAAAACCATGATAAATACTATGTTAGTGAATAAATAAGGTTATAGTGCATAAAAACAACATATAGTAGCAAGTTTAAGTCAAAAAAACAATAAAATATTAATAAAAACAAAGTGACAGTTGAACGATAATCAAAGACTTTTCTAGAACATTACGAGCTTCCGGTTATAAACAAAAAAGAGAGCGGATAAAAAAACCGCGGCAGAGACAGTCAAGCGTTGGTAACAAGGGAAGAAGGAGGTAAATTAAATGTAATGCAGTTTCTTGTAAAATTTTAAAGTAATAAGTGTTATATATAAAATATATGAAGGTACAAAAGTAGTAAAGAGTTAAATGAGTGCAGAGACAAAATTTGTGTTAAATAAAGTCAACCCACGTAGTAGAATTATCACCCGATAATACTAAGAAGGAAGATTGCCACCTGGAGCGGGAAAGCGTCATGGATGAACACTATTGAAGGCGTCGGCTTGGTGAAAAGAAAAGGTCTGTGGTGTGTTCAATTAATATATTTGGATCCAAATTTTGAATAGTGAAAATAATAAAAGTTAAATGATCATTTAAAATAAAACACCTGATAATACAATTTTGAATAATAATAAACAAGGAAATGTAAAAAACTCACCTACCAAATTTGTAGATACATGTATTATTTATTTTACGTTGCATGTTCTTTAATCACATATATATAAAACTTTCCACGAAATAACAAGGCACAACTATTTTCAGTTTTATCACGTGCACAAAGTTTATAATACGTTAACATATTTTTTTTAAGATTGAAATAAAGTAGATTAAAAATTTCAAATATCCTCTCCATTTCACGAATCGATTGAAACTAAAGTAGTGTCTAAATATTCCAATAATACCATTTAGAGTAACAAGAAATAAAGTTACAATATTTGAACAGTTGTAAAACCAGATGTTCATCTTTCAGAGAAAAATAACGTTTCCAAACGATTATGTAAATTTATGCAAATGAGTCTGCATAGCCGTCTCAAACAATGAATAGTTTTTAATGATATATGATGGTTGTGTGATATGGAAATTTAGATATATATATATATATATATATATATATATATATATATAAATAAAATCCATATTTTTATGTTTATGGTATAAGAATAGTTCATATTTTGAAAACGGATGATCATTTATTTTTGGATATAATGTTTATATGAGTCCAATAACTAAATAAAAGCGTCAACTGCATTTTATGATTAACCAATATTTTAAATTTCAATTTTTTTGTTCCTTTTTTAATCAATAATATAAAATAAATTACATTGAATAGTGATGTTGATTTTATTATGACTTCGCCCAGGAACCCTACTGAGATAAAGAGTTGTGTATAAATAGGAGCAGCCGAGGTAAAATTTCGAAATTAAATGAAACTACGTGATGCAAAATAGCAAAATGAATTGCATTTCATATTCAATTCAAATTCTCAATTATAATATAATTACCCACAATAAATAAATTCACACACATATATATTAATAACAATATATTAATGTGGAGAAATAATGCTACACACTGTATATATATCTAACACGAGTCAATTACAATTTAAGATATTAACGAGTATAAGATTATTGAATAGAAAACTATTCGAGAGTCAAATTTAAACTAAATCAAACTGAAGAAATTCATTTAAACTTTATAATGTACCTTGTAGATATATACATGACACCGATATAATAAGAATTCAAACTATTTAAGAGAAAATTTTAAAATTTATTGAATACAAATATTTTAGATCACAAATTTTTTTATCAACATTCAATATTAAGATCTGGCTCTTATTGTTAAAGGAATCATATGAATATTTAATCTTATGAAATCAACATCCTGAGAAGCTGAGTGCTCATTTAAAAAAATGTAATAATTAAAAGAGATATAAAGGTAAGTACACTGTGTGACATTATTGAACCCAAATAATTTTTTTAAATATACTGGGGCAAATTAAAAAAAAACCTTATTGAAATCAAAGATATAACATATAATTAAATTCATATAAAATAAACTACAATAAAATTTAATACAGTACTCCTATTTCAAATATTAAGGAATTCACTTAATATATTCGTATGCAATACTTTTGGAAACCCCTGTTTTGTCTATGTACTCAATATAATTGAAAAACCTTGTATACATAAAATTTGACACTATTTAATTTGTGATGACATGCCGATGACAATTCAAAAGATATTCAAGGTTAGAGAAATAAATAGTCATTTTAAGGTATTTAGTTAATACAAGAAATCCAAATCTATTTATAGTAAGGAGATAAAAATTTAGTTTTTCTTTGAAAAAAGAGAAAGTTTGGTAACCACAATATAATTTGGGTTGTTTATTGAAAAAAATATTCAGTAACGTTAAATCCTCCGAAGAGAGAACTTCTAAGTAGGAGCTCTCCAAAGAGTAACATATAATTTTAGATCTATTCAAAATTTTTGTATTATAATAATTTCAACAGTGATTAATAATAGAAAGCATTATTCGGTAACCCATTTAAATTATGTGCGTGAGTGAAAAAAAAACTTTGTCAAGATTGAAGCAGAGGTGTAAGATCCCCGGAATTCTAAAATTTTTAGAATTGTACGAGCTGACTGTTATCATCGAATACTGGTGAGTCCACTCCAGAATTATTATTTAATTGAAAGATTCAGGCCTTAAAAATAAATTGAATTATAGATGCATCTAAACTTTTCAATTCGCATAGAATATTAAATAATTTGAAGATACAATAAAATAAAGACATTTCGGATATTTGACAAGTCAAGTGAAATTTTTGAAGTTGATTGAACTCTTTCAAAAATTCTTTATACAACTTTTGGTACTAGAGATAAGGCGTTATAGTTTGTAGGTCGTTCATTTAGTTTATATCTGGGAAGATATGAGTTGGTTCTTTATTGTTGTAAAAAAGGAAAACTAAATTTCAAAATTTATTTGATTTATAATTGTAAATACTTGTAAATTTGTTACTCACATTTATAACATTCAAACCATTCAAGAACGTTGATAAAAATTAAACATATTTATCAAATTTAGAAATTTTATTTTAAAAAGTGACAATTGTGTATTATTGGTGACATATAAGTCATTTATACGTTGTGAATGTCAAAGAAAGGAACTGAATAGCCGTTATAGTCTTGGACAAACAGTCACATTATATTATTAGATAGATCAAACAGAACAAAGAAATTTATATAAAATGTTTACTTTCAATAGCGAATTGAACCCACCCTGAAGGTAAGAGTGATTTGAGTATTTTATGTTAAATTTATCTTTCAATTAATTACAATTTTTGACAACTACTGTCAACTTTTGATATACACAATATATGCCGCTTAAGCTTTGTTTGCAATATAATAAAAATACGCTGCTTAAGCTACGTATACAATAATTGTCGCTGCAAGGTACGGCAATTCTAATAAAATTAAACAATTAAAACACATATCACATAAATATTAGACTATATCAAATGTCGAACCAACGTGGGGCAAATTTAAATTCATTCACATAAATTAAAATAGACTATATCAATATATATATTTTGTATGATTGAGCCTATTTATTGCATACCTTTATAACCTAATTCCTGGCTAAATCAGCGTTAGTTAAAGTTTATTTTTATCTACTATTAAGAGAATGCACAGAAAATGTGTAGCCTTTATATTTCAAACTACTCATATCTTGCAGGCATTGGCCCTTAGACTATATTGTGACACATATTTTGTAAATATATGTTGTGGTTAAGCTGAACAAGTCGGTTTCGCTTATTATCACTAGCTATTGCAGAAAGATGTTGCTGTACCGTAGTACGTTTCGAAAAGTCAATCATTAGGGTACAAATCGTGACATCAAATCCGATAAAGCGGTAAGTAATATAATGATTACCGTACGACCAAAACTATATTCAAGATCTTATCTGTCGGCATTTCTAACAACAATATGAGAATGTGTTGTAAGTACCGCAAAGTTTATTCATGATCTATGCTGGTACAAATAACATTCGATGGCATTTTTAATCTTTGGTCCGATAATATCAATGGTATAGCTAATAATAATAATAAGTTTATTTTAAATGAATTTTTTTTTACATAGTTAACATTAAGACCCAGTTTCAATGCTGATCATCGGTCACTGCACAACTCCTCCAGAAATTAAGGAGTTAGCAAATCAAAATAATTTTTTTTGTTTCTATTTGATAGTCGTAGAAAAAGTATAGTCTATAACACAAGTGGAATTCAAAATTTTACACTCGTAGAACCGTTTCCCTCGCCTACGGCTCGAGAAACAAATCTTCCTACTCGTGTAGAATTTTATTTTTCTACGCCCTATCTTTAAAGTACCTTGTATTTCATTGGGTTGTAGCGCTTAAAGTGGTTGTTCATGGTTAGAGTGAAAAAAAGTAAAAAAACGTTAAAAAAAGTGCCATAACGTTAACTTTGTTTCACGCTTTCCATAAGATAACGCAATGAAACTTGGCTGGGCATCGAGGATGGACTTCTAATATACTTGGCTGGGCATCGAGGATAAACTTTCATGAAACTTGGAATACATATAATTGTAATTTACCAAAGGAGCTTAATTAAAATATCCCAAATTTCTGTTTGCATTTTATTTTTTTATATAGGGCTGTAGAAAAAATAATGTATGCAACATGTGCATAAAGTGTCTTTTATCACTCATGGAATTGCCATTCGTGGAAAAAAGTACCACTATATGCACTTGTTGCATACATTACTATTATTCCACCCTTGATATAGAATATACTATTTTTAAATCTCTTCATGTTTAGTTCTTCTTTCGAAAAATCTCGGTGTGACAGCTCAAAACTTGGCCAAAATATCTATCATACCACTTTTCATTATAACTTTGACCCTTCAAAATCATGAAAATGGAGCATATTGAAACTTTTTTCTGTCCTGTTTTTAATGTTCATCACAAAATACAGTCTATGTGATCTATAATTCTTTCTCTTTTCACCTTCCATAACTTTTGAATTGGGCATAAAATATTATATCTGAATTACCCTAAAAGCCTTGAAAATGCTTAGCTCATTTTTGTCCCTTCAGTAAGTTGCTATGTTGCTTCAAAATTTTAATAAATACAGAAAGCTAACATTTATTTATCAATGCTTTGTCAATTGTTTATTTTGTTAATATATATGATCAATACAGACGTAGAGTTAAAAGTACGAAAGCGATAAACTTGTTTTTATGGGAAAGTGGTGTCAAGTCGGTAAAACACTATCTGCGCCACATAGCCGGAAAACAACGCTCAATTATGACAATTTTGCACAATTATTGCGCAAATTGAATCAGTCCTCAACTCCCGTCCATTATATCCCTTATCCGATGACCCAAAAGATCTTTCTCCCTTGCACCTTCGCACTTCATAATTGGTGCTTCATTGGAGGCCATTCCAGAGCCAAGCCTAGTATCTATTCCTGATAACAGGCTGAAACAATTTCAATTATGCCAGAAACTGGTTCAGGAATTTTGGCAAAGATGGTCGAAGATATATTTTTCACTTGCAACCAATGGGCACGGTATTCTCAAGACAACCTCAAACCCGGTGTGTTGGTTCTTATTAAAGAAGATAATTTACCTTGGCTCCAATGGGAGTTAGGCCGTATAACCGAAGTGTTCCCATGCAAGGATGGTATCGTTATAGTAGCCTCTATCAAGGCAATGGGAATTTTCAGAAGGCCAGCTGTCAAGTTATGTATTCTTCGCAATCAAACTTTTAAAGCCCCATCTGAAGGTTTTCAAATGCTATATGTTGTGTCCGAGTGTGTGAAACATGACAACCTTGTACTTTGCATTAGTGGGAGTGACCTTGTGCAGTGAAACGAAACTGCCACCATAGACAAATAATAATATATAAGAGACAGTTTGATGCATAGGCGGTATGTGGCACAAGGTTTCTGCGCAACTGACCCGCGCATGGAGTCTCTACTGTCGCGAACTACAGGACTGTTTTACATAAACAAAATAGAATAAAATATCATAAATTTCAATACATTCCAACATATCGCCTTTAATGTGGATAAATATTATAAAATATCCTAGTATATTAACTTTTACGTCATTAAAAATGAAAATATACAAAATCAATCTTACATTGGTTGGTGTGAATATGGCTTTTGTTTGTCAATGTCAAAAATTTGTTGAAAATATGGTTATGGTGTGACAAACAATGGTGAGTATTTTAGGATAACTTTTAGTTTGTTTCTTAATTTATTTAGGATTTTGGTTGTGATAAAAGTATGTGAACCTTTAAAACGTCATCATCAGGTATAATTCGTCGTAGTTGTATTGCAAAGAATTTTAATATTAAATATTGTTTGCCACTTGGCAATTTGGAGTTAAAGAACAAAACATTTTTCAAACTTCCGTCTGACATTAATCAAAGAATATTATCCGTGGAAAGAAAGCTTATTTTATGTAACAATAATGATAGTCAAGAACTACAACACAAATTATGAAGCAGATGACTGCAGTTTATTGTATTATTTTTTAAATTTTCATAATAAACCAAAACCATTCACTATCAACTACTACCATTAATAACTAAATGATTTAAATTTTGACACTCAAACAATAAGCTATGTGTCTGGTTTTCTTGTAAAAAGAATACAACTTTCAATTGCGAAGAATGTAAGGCTAATTTGCTGACAGATATTTTAGACATTCACCATAGGTTCACTTCCTTCAAAGAAAACTCATCTGATATATGTACAAAGAGAAGTTAAATTTATTCCAATACTGCATGACTTTCTTATCATATTTCACCACTTTTAGGTCATGTAAAAAATATTACTGAAAAAACGGAACATTTTACAAAAGGTCGTATACGTTTTGATTGGTTCACCTGTCGAGAAGATAAATCATACGCATTTTCTCAAATACTGAAAGTTTCTGTCCCCTTATTAATAAAAAAATATTATGACGGTGAAAGGACTATCAACCAAAAATATTTTTTCGGTAACTCAATGTACTGCGTTTAATTTCTTTTTTGTTCCAGACCTGTTCCTGTCTTCATGGAAATGGGGAATTTAGCTTTCAACTCCTTTTTATTAATATATTTGTAGTCAATAATTTTGAAATAACTTGAGCAATTTGATCTGAATTCTATTGAGTTAACTCTCTTAAATATAATGTAATGTAATTTTAGTAAAAATATGTAGTTTTGTGATAAATACATTTTTTATTATGTGCAGGTTAATAAAAAAATTAAATGTTTGCTATTTTCTTATTTATCTAAATATTTTATTAATTTGTTTTTATATTATATGCCGGTTAATAAAAAATTTAAATATATGCCGTGTTATTATTTATTACCAAAATTATTTGTCTCACAATTGTTCATTTTAATTATTTCATTACAAAAAATTAAATATAATTTTATTTTTTGGAATGAAATAATTATATAATAAACAATTTTAACACAAACTGTAAAATTCACCTACCCATAATCGAAACTACCAAATTTAGATATCCCGCCTGTAAGAATTAGTTCAGACAACCGCAAGGGGTGCGCTGAGATTGACGCGATGCCAGCTGTCTATACGGAAACGAACACTCTTTTAATATGTTTATTTCTCTATGACTGCCACCTCGAAAAGACACGATGAGACGAGGCCAAGCAAGTAGGAGTGTGATAGTAGAAAAGAGCTGCCACAGCCACAGATATTTGCGTGTTTTATAATTATTATTGTTATTAATTTTCTCAAAAATAAATGAAGATTGGTTGATATTTTACAGGCATGAAGTTTGTTTCTATAACTTTTGTATTGGGTTTCAATTTCTAAAGTATGATATTTAGACGGTTATGGAACGTATTTAACCTGTTGTTGTTATGAGTGGTTTTTGTTTAGGTATAGTATTTTTATTTTTAATTTTAGTGCAGTACTGAATGAAATTAATTATATCATTCAAAAATATGTCATAAGCTTCTTGAGAATCCAATTTGTTAATTGCATCAACCCATTTCTTTACTCTCCTAGATTATCAAAATTTATCACAGTCAATTTGTTTTCGAGCACGTTATTCCACTTTTTATGTAAAAAATAATAATACATTCTCCAACTTTGACCAAAGTTCAGTTGGGAAACTTTTCCGAGAATCCTCGTAACCCAGAGTCCAATAACTAAAAAATAAATGTATCTTAAGGTTGTTATTGGCACGATTTTCCCATTTCTACAGCCAATCCGAATTAGATCTCTGTTTGGAAGTTGTTTGAATGCCCACATATGCTTCATAATCTTAAACAACGGTACTATTAAAGGTACTTAATGACTTGATGATGGTATTAAAAAGTTGTAAGTCAATATTCGTGCAGGTATGCATATTGTTTAAATATCCTTTCATATAATTGCGGAGACGTAGTTGGATATTTAAGTTTTCGCTTATACTATATATAAGAATACTTGAAAGAGTTTTGAAAATAATATTTCACGTTTTTCGTTCGTGTGTAGAAATTATATAAAATTAAAAATGTTCAAATACTGGACAAGATTGGTAATAGAATACACCAAATTTATTTTTTCATGATACGTATAATTTTTTTCAAAAACAGAAAGATGGAGTCTAATAAGGCCCACACATTATGTGTTCTGTGTTTAACTGTTGCTAGCCGTACACCTGGTGTTTTGCAGAAAAGAAATGGTGTTATATGTTTCCCAACTTATTTGACCAACGGATGTGGTTTCAACAAGATGGGGCACCACCACATCTTGCTCAAAATGTACGGGCCTATCTTAACGAAGTGTTTCCATATAGGTGGATTGGAAGAAGGGGCCCAATTGAGTGGCTAGCAAGATCACCCCACCTTAATCCATTAGATTTTTTTATGGGGATATCTAAAGAGCAAAGTTTATGCCACTTAACCTAACGACATCGCCTAGCTTCAACAAAGAATCAGGGTCGAAATTAGGCAAACAACGCCGGAAGTGTTACAAAATGTTCGGAATGCTATTTTTGACCGATTAGGATATTGTCAGCAACAAGGTGGAGAGCACTTTGAACATTTATTGCATTAAAGTAATTTCAGTGAATATTTCCTTATTTTAGTGTTTTAAATGAAACTCACTGTTTCTAGCCAATTCCACAATATAAAAAAATTGTTGAAAATCCTAAAAAATTGACAATTGTTTCGATAAATCAATATCATCGTCACAATGACGGAAGTTACATTTCATTTGATGCCTACCTGATGTTTAGTAGTTATTTTTGGTTAGACCACGAAGTGACCTACCTTGTGATTGACTTAATATATATTAATAGAAAAAAGAAGAAGATGCGATATTACAAATATTGAAGCTTAGATATTATTAGCCCTATGGTGATATCCTGGATATCATTTTTCCAATTAATATCAGTATAACTGTGCAATGATATAGAAAACCAGGAAAACTATTATAACGAGAAAAACCTACTAACCCTCTCAGTGCTCGTTATAGGTATGCGGGTTGTCTCACGTGGTACAACCCGTGCTCGCCAGTCGACTAGCTTCGAGTCGAAGAAGGGGTGGATTCTTCAAAGAATTATTAAGTTTACAAAAAGGGCGCCAGAGAAGTTTTGGCAAGCACCCAAGACTTCTTTAATTAGCCCACAACTTCTCAGTGGGTTAATAACACTCACTACACACTCTTAAGGTTAAACTGATAGGTAAGTTATCATAAGAAAATAAAAGTCAGCAAGTATCCCCTGATTGAAGCTTTAATTAGTCATTGTGGACCAAAGGTCCCTTTTCAAAATATTTATTACAATATCACTACAAAAATGTTGCAAATAATATCTGAACTCCGCTGAAGGCTGTAAACTCAGAACGTAGATGGGCTGAAGGCAGAAATCTACATAAATCCAAAAATTTCTAACTAATTTATCAGTTACAACTTAAGTAATTAACTGTCAAGCAGATTCTTATAACTCTGAGCAGAGCTGAAGGCTTCAAACTCATGGTGCAGAAGAGCTGAGGGCCCCAAACTACACCGATGTCTCAATTCTAAAATTCTAGAGAAACGACCAAATAGTTCATGTACAATACCTCAAAAATACAACGATAATATATATCAAAATTAACAATGTACAGTTACAAGGGTTCACACTTCCGCAATTTATACCAATATCAATATAAATATATTTACTTGCATAAGCATAAAATTTAAATAGCGAACGAGTTTAGCGTTGCTAGAGAAAATACAATTCAAAAGTATGTACGGCGCAAGTTATATGCATAAAATCGTCAGGATTAGAAAAATCCACTAAATGTCGCAGTACCAGGTACGTACCGTAGTATCTTAGCGTATTTTAAACTATAAGCAAGATTTCAAATTTTTAAATACAAAGTACAAGCGATATTATAATAATTGCCGCAAAAAAAAGAAATAAAACTTCATATGAAAAACGGTGATATGTGACGCATAAATGTGAATTTACTAATGAAAATGATCAATAAAAAAAAGGAAACTGTTCACTTATCCTATTTCCGGAACCAGAACAGGAACTGATGTTGCTCCAGACTATTCCAGCTCTCCTGGAACTGGTCTCACTGGCTCATTGAATTCCAATCAGTGATTTTAATATCCACATACAAAAACCCCCCTCTATAATGAATCCTCGAACTACGCCGTCTACGGAAATTTACCACGAATACGCAATTCCACTAATTTCTTCTGGAATCCACAGTCAACGGCCGTTTCTGGACCAGAAGCCTATCGGGTCGGAGCTGCCAGCTGTCGGTTTCAGCCGTATTTTCCTTCCCCTACGTCGGAATTGTCGGGTTTTTAGTAAAATGCTTATGGCTCCCAGAGCACATGCAAGAATTTTAAATTGGAAACGTGTGTTTACACCTTGACGGCAAATGGAGGACTGAATTTTAACTTCGCTCCGTCAGCGCTGTGACTTCTCTCAGTCGACAGGCTAGCCAATATTAAATCTCCGACGGCTCGGCAAATTTTCGCGTTACACTATATCTGCTGATTTTTACAATTATCACTTAAGAAGACAGTTTATTAGTGGAGAACTCCCTAGATTTATCTGTTCATTGACAACTTCATATTGTGGGTTTCTTAAATGTCTTCTAATTTCCAATTCTTCAAGGAAATCCAGTTCTTGTTTCTTTTCACAATTATGCAGCACTTCTAGTTCTGTATTAGGTGTCAATGAATGATTGGTGTCAAGTAGATATTGTGCGTAGTGGTATTTATCTGTTTGTTTTAATCTGAATGCTCGGAAGTGTTCACTGTATCGGATTTCAAAATTTCTAAGGGTCTGACCCAAATTGACAGAATTGACAGAATTACATTCTGAACATTTGAGTTTATATATACCTAATTTTTTTTTTTTTTTAATGTTTAAAGTCGCATCCACCCAGAGGGTTATTAGCGACTGCTGTATTTATTCAACGATTCAATACATATACATTACATATACAAATATATCTACATACACAATACAGTTATGTACAATTTACATTTCTAATTATTTCTTAAATTTTGTCAAGTACTCGTAAGTTAATCGTTTTAAGGAATGCGCACAAGTTTTCAACGTTACATTGTTCCCCTAACACCACCTTTAGGTTAGATTCTATTGACCACTGTGTTCTCGCGGGCTTGAGTGACGGACACTCCACAAGAAAATGTTTCACCGATAGGTTCTTTTGACACGATTCACATACAGGTTGGTTTGTTCTTGTGATGATGTGTGAATGAGTGGCGAATGTATGTCCAATTCTTAATCTGGTTAAGATCACTTGATGCCGTCGGCTCGCTGGGTTATTATTCCATTTTTTCACTGATGTTTTTACTTCAGAGAGTTTGGATGATGAGTTATTCCAGTATATTTGCCAGTCGGAGGTAATAATGTTTTTGTGAAATTGCTTGAGATCTGCAAGAGGTGTCTTATTCTCAATCTCGGCATTTTGGGAAGTAGCGCTTTTAGCTAGGTCATCTGCTTTTTCGTTTCGTGCGATGCCCACATGTGCTGGGATCCACATAAATTCAATTGTCCTTTTGGCGTTATTAGCCGTGATAAGTTCATTTTTTATATACGAGACAATTGGATGTAAATGTTGGAACTGTTGTATGGCTGTGAGAGAGCTTAATGAGTCGGTTAATATTAAGGTTTTGTTTATTTTTTCCGTATTCGCATATTCTACTGCTTTCCAAATAGCATATAATTCGGCAGAAAACACGGAATTAGTCGGCGCTAGTGTGAATGAGTGTTGTATATTCTCCAGAACCATGGATGCACCCACACCTTCTTCAGTTTTTGAACCGTCGGTATATATATGTTTATAGCTTTGGTAATTGCTTATTTTACTTTGGAAGAATTTCCTAATCGTTGAGTGATTCATTGTAGATTTACTGAATTCAGTCATACTAGAGTCACAACTTGGGGAGATGAAACACCAGGGAGGGAAGGATGGTTTGTAGCAGAGGTTGTAAGGGAGAGGTAAGGATATGTTTAGTTTGCTTTGGTAAGAGTATAGTCTTTCATGGTATGGGGGATCAAGTCTCGGATGCAGTTGAAACATGTTTCTGAAACGATTTGCAAATACGTTTCGATGGACGGGTTTTTCCGGGATCGCTGCGACAGATGCCGCATAGCTGAGAGTTAGATACATTCGTCTTCGGTATAAATCTGGTTCACCTAGTTCGCATAGAATACTGTCAACCGGGCTTGTGCAAAATGCTCCTAAGGCAATTCTAACGGCATTGTTTTGAATAGTGTCCAATTGTTTTATTATGTGCCTTTAATTTTGGTATTTTTTGGTTTTTACATTTAACAATTTTGTACTAACGTTACTTTCTGTTTTGAAAGAAATTGTTGTATCCGTTGCTAAAGATATTATCTTTCAAATATTATTAGGAATATTTCCTGCATATGTGATGGTTTTATAAGTTTTTATTTCATCAGTTGGTTTAGGAAATATTAGTTGTAATGCCACTTTTCCTCTTTTTTATTAATAACCTTATTTATCCGTTGGATGTTGCTATTTGTCTAATTGTATTAATCTCTCTATTAAAATTACATTTGTTGATAGGAACTGAAAAAGCTCTATGTATCATTGAATTATCTGCCGCTAGTTTATGTGACATGGGATGATTGGAACTATATGGAATTGTCTCATCAATGTGTGTTGGTTTTCGGTAAATTGAATAGTCAAGTACATTATTAACTCTTTGAATTTTTAAATCAAGAAAATTGATTGAGCTATCTTCTTCAATTTCTAATGTAAATTCAATTTTTGGGTGTGAATTATTAATGTGGTTGAAAAACACATCTAATTGTCATTCACTACCCATAAAACAAGCTAATATGTCATCTACATATCTATACCAAAATAAAACATTTTTCAAAATATTACTTTCAAAGATCTTTCTTTCTAAACTGTCCATAAACATCAGGTAGGCATCAAATGAAATGTAACTTCTGTCATTCTGACGATGATATTGATTTATCGAAACAATTGTGATTTTTTTAGAATTTTCAACAATTTTTATTATTTTGTGGAATTAGCTAGAAACAGTGAGTTTCATTTAAAACACTAATATGAGTAGATTCCACGAAGTAAGGGTCGAGACAGTTAATTTCATTTCCTTATTTCACATTTTTTTCAGACACATTGCTTATAAAAAATAACAAGAAAAAGTGGAATTGTATTTACAATTGAAAAAGCTTTTAAATAAATAATTAATCAACCTACCCTTCCATTTAAAAAATACTTGGGGGTGTCTGCAATCCCCCCAGATAATTAAAAAGATAAACAAATCTCTTTGTAATATGCACCATTGAGAATAAAAATTGACGTGTTTCAGGAATTTTGCGATAAACCTTCATTTATCAAGTTACAGAATTTGTTCCAGTTAGACTTTCCACTCTGTATATAAAAAGATCACACATATGTAGGTTCTTTAACAAACATAATGTGTCCGTTTTCAAAGAAATTCCCAATATAAAGATAGCAAAATATACTTCATTAAAGATATTAAATCTAAATACCAAACTTAAAGATAAAACACCTATTTTCCATATTACAAACGTTATATACGAGATACCTTGTGATGAATGTCAATGCTCATACATACGTCAAACATCACAATAATAATTTTTATTATAATTTTGTGGTCAACCCTCATCGGCCACTAAAAATAAAACCTTCAACTTCAATATTTTCGAAGTGTAACGAAGGCTTTCACAAACTATACTCCATCCAATATGTTTTTCTATTTATGTGACTTCCTAGATCGTCTTATTTAAAAAAAATCATCAGTCAACGCCTTGGGCCGTTTAGATTACAAGATTTTCCTTGTGAACATTAGAGTGCAACTCATTGTACCTATTAATGAAATAAATATAACGGCCGTTATTTCAGAATATTTAACTTTTTATCACCAACAATCAAGTAGAACAATAAAAAACTAGTTCAATTAAAAGTATTATAATGCAGCCGATGTTACGCTAGACTTGGGTATCCATTTACAATTGTAATTCTTTGCTTATTTTTTTAAGATTCAGAGTAGATCCGTATTATTGTTAGTACGTGCTAGAAATTTAATTTTAAGGTTTCGGATGAAATATTCAGTCAGATAACACATATTTTTACAATATATTAAATGAAATATGCGTAGTACATCCCATTTATTACTTTTTTATTTGTTCTGTATGTAAATTCCATATAGTACGTTAAGGCTATGCATTGAGATAGAATCAGCGTCAATGTGAAGACGTTTTGGTAATATTTTGGATTTTCTGAAATGTTTAAATTGATTTTTTAGAAATTAGGCGTGTTACTCTTTAGTTGCATTTTCGGTAAAGAAAAGAAACTAATCCATTTAACCGCTAAGCGAATGGACTATAAAGGAGAAAACAATTCACGGAGAAAATGAAGAATCCTGGAAAACCAGCACAAATTGTGGTAGACGATTTTCTTCGAAAAACGGTTATCGTAGAAAAATTCTTAAAAATTTTTAAAAAAGTGAGCATTTTTCATTAAAAAATTGTAACAGAATATACAACTAGACACTGATTTGTTAATAATATAATAATTTATCTAAGTGTTGAATTGTATTAAGCAATTTTTAGATCAGTTTAAGTTATTTGTAGACAATATTTGCTAAATATATGATCGATTTCAGAAAAAGATATGACGACAGATAGCAAATTTAAGAATAATTAGGATTACATTTATCAAATAATTTTATTACTTTTTGCAATAATTTGATGTAATATAGCAAAAATAAAATTTAATTTGCCTATAATTTTCATGAATATAATTTATATCTTCTTAAATCTAGCTAGGGTGTTGAATTGTATTAAACAATTTTTAGATCAGTTTAAGTTAATTGTAGATCATATTTGCTAAATATATGATTGATTATAGAAAAAAAAGTGACGAAAGATAGTAAATTTACGAATAATTAGGATTAAATTTATAAAATAATTTTATTACTTTTTGCAATAATTTGATGTAATATGTCTAAATTTTAAGTAATAAATGAATCGGACTTATCTAAATCTCGAATGTTTTAATCTAATAATTAAGTTAAACTTTTCTAATCTTTTGATTATTTGTATTCAATATTTGATGGCTGGCTGTAATATTGATTTTCATTATTAGCCGTGGTGATGGTGGGGAAATATTACCAAAAAAATACGACGTTTCTGTTTAATTAATATTTATTTAAAATTATTGTACAAATCTGAAGTAAAATGAAATGAAAACTAAATTATTATATTCTATCTACTAGTAATAACCTAAATAACTTCTCAAAAGGCAGTATAATATACAATTTACCCAGTAGTTTGTAGATAAGGAAATGATAAGTTTCAATATGAAAGCAAATTAATCTAAAATTAAGACAGCAGATAAGAACCTAATTGAGGGTTAGATTCTTTGCATAAAAATTAAAAAAAAACTCCAAAAACCCTACTGTTTTCGCAGGTTTTCTTTGCATACTTCCATACTAAAGATACCTTTCCTCCACAACTTTCCTACCATCTGCTAGGGTGTAAATTTCCTTAGTTTTGCCACCGTGTTCTTATAAACATAATATAGCTTTCCACATGTTTTTCTCGTCCTTAAAGTAGTATGTGCCCTGTAAATTTCAAATGATATTTTAATTAAACTTTTTGAAATATTTACCTTCGATTCCAATGGAAAAAATTTGCAAATTTCTTCGGTCAAATTATTGAAATCAACTTCGTGCATGAACAAATTTAGATTAACATAGTGACGTAGGGGAGGTCGGGTACAGTTGTAACAATTTTTACTTATGATTTTTTTTCTGTTACTGTCTATAAAATTAAAAAGAAACATAAATGCCTCCATGTGTGCCAAAGATATAGCTATAGAAATAATTAATATTAATGATGTTGGTCACTTCCTTAACAAGAAAAAATATATATAATGTGGTGGGACAGAATGTTACAATCGTACCCGCAGGTGTGACAATTGTAACATGCACGGGGGTCAAATGTAACAAAGTCTGAAACTATTGAAAATAATATTTATTAGTGAAAAAAATTAAGAATACATATTTAGTGAAACATTATGATTCTAAAACTAAACCAATTGGAATCATTTCACATTAAAGCCATATTCTTAATTAAAAAAAGAATATAAAACAAGATAATATTATTTTCATTTAAATTAAATAAAAAATAAACACTAGTCACTCTCATCATCATCATCATCGCAGTTCAAACAATAGAAAAAGTCGGATCGTAGCTTATGAACACATGATTCGTGTGCCCATTGTTTGCACTTATTACACTGAATCCATGTCGCTTTGGGTTTCCCGGTGTAGGGTTTAAAGCAATATAGGCAAAATGAATCTTCTGTTTCAGAATCTTCCATTTCAGAATCTTCCGTTTCTTCATCTGTCACACGAGAGGAACCTAGTCTACCATCGATCTTTTTAGACTTCCTAGATAAACTTTTATTATCTGTGCCTTTAAGTTTTTTGGTTCTTGCTTCATCTTCATTTTCCACTACATTTCTTTTTATGGTGTTTGCTTTCTGTTTCCTCTTACTTTGTTCTTCTTCGAGAATCAGCTTTTCTGGCGTATCTGTTAAAATAGCACTATGCTTCTTTCTTCTCTTCGTAATTTGCTTTTTTATGCCACCTGCTGCCTTTGGAAGAGGGCGAATTTGTTCAAGAACCCGAAAGGATTGATTCAGATCTTCTGGGTTATCTGGTCTTCTGCTGGGATCTGGTATAGCTACATTTGCGACACTTCCGTCATTTTCATTGCTTGTAGCCGTAGTTTCTACTAAGTCATTTTATAGTAAATCCCTGTCAGTTACAGATGAAGGCGAAAATTCGTCGTCTCCAAAAATATCCCTGTTAAAGGGCCAAATTCCTGACACCCTGAATCCTCCCATAATATTTGTGGGTATTGTTGCTTTTGGAAATGCCTCAGCAACTACACCGGGGATATCGTATATAGTCATTGTCTGACCGGGATGCGATTTCATCCAATTGTCCATTGCACCATTGACGTAATGTTTGAAAGGAACGTAGACACCACGGTCCAACGGCTGTAACTTGTGCGATGTATGTGGGGGGAACGACAATAAAACAACTCCATTAGCTCTACAGAACTCTAAAGTTGGCACATATAGGTGGGAATCATGATTGTCCAACAAAAGTAGAACTTTTTTTTCAGGTGTGGGTCTCACATGCTATACGAAGTGTTTCATGAAAATTAAAAACGTATCTTCGTTCATCCAGCCGGAGCCATTCGCCTCACCGATACATCCTGGGGGACCAATGCTTATAAAATGTGCTTGAAATTTTTTACGAGGGAAGATGAAGAGAGGGGGGACAGTGTTTCCGACAGCACTAACAGCTGTACAAACAGTTACCAAAGTGCCCCGTTCTCCAGAAGTAATTGCACCTACTTGTTTTGTGCCTTTTATGGCAACGATTTTGTTTGGCCCTTGTACGGTGGTGACCCCAGTTTCGTCGACGTTGTAAATGTCAGCGGCCTCAAATTTATATTTTTCAAGAAGATTTGAGAGATTAACGTAGAATTTGCCAACATTTACTTTGTTAAAGTTAATCGCACGTGCATAGCTGGTTGCCTCTGGAGTTCTTATAGATAAATTAGGGTGTCTATGCATGAAATTTGTAAACCAGTCCTTACCAGCTTGTCCATTTTCTGACCATTTGGGAGGGACCGCCATATCGTTTTTTTTCGCGAATTGATACACCTGGGAACAAAAATTTAATAAACATTGGTTTTTTAGGCTTTTATTTGAACTACTAACCAATTTACGAATTTCTTTTGGCGTTAGCCCAAAATATATAACTGAAGACATCCGTATATATCTCAAAAACGCTTCTTCTTGTTCTTCTGATAAAATTCTCGTGTGTGGATTGTAACCCATTTTTGGCATTTCACCATTATTTCGTTTTTTCATATAACGGTTAAGTGTTACGTGGCAAATATCTAAATCTCTTGCTACCTGTCGTTGTGAAATATTTCTCTCCATTATTAGATTAGCTGCCCTTTCCATTAGTTCATTTGAAGGACTTCTGTTGGTTTTTCTAATTCTTTGGCGTAGCATTGTTCCCTGAAACATGGAATTCATAAACTCAACATAAGGGGTACAAATGTAACACGTTACAATTGTACCGACTAGTGTTGTTACATTTGTACCCGAACGACATTTTGAAATGTTTGGCTTAGTTACCAGAACAAGACAAGTCATAACCTCAAATTGGCATTAGGACTTTTTAAAGTCATGTTTGCTCTAAACGTCAACTATAAATTCTTTGCGATAAATTTAAACATGGTATAGGTTATACATAAAAAGGCAAAACACTAAAATTTTACTTACCTGTCTTCAAAACAACCTATTTAACATAACTTTTGACTCGTATTACATGGACCGCTCTAATCAACAAGCAAACTACTTCACACTACAACCTATCTGTTGTTACATTCGTACCGCGTTACAATTGTACCCGACCTCCCCTACTATATCTTGTATCAACGTGACTCTACAAACGCCAGACAAAACTACATTATTTTCATTTGCTGATTTTTGTATCCTCGACCCATCGTTTTCAAATCCTAAAATATATATTTTTTTGAGAAAAAAAATTAATTAATTTAAAAAGACTCACAAATTCCGTTGGGGAGGGCGAATCCCGTGGTGAATTTTGAATTGAATTTGAATCATCACATAAAAATCAACTTGACGATGAAGGTCGGGAATTTTCCTTAATTAAAAAGTTAATAATTGATTCTGAACAGTCCAATGTAGTGAGGCTCTTTATTTTATGAAAGTATAATTTTTTTGAATAGAAACAAAACTATAAGCGCCATTAACAAATCTAATCACGTTTAATAATCTCCATTCTGCAACATGATTCCTAAACATAATTTTGTTTGCCAAATTATTACTCAGAAATATTATGTCCAGGTTCCGTTCCGTCATATATTTAAATGAGTTTGAAGTGGAAATTCCGGCCTCTGCAAAAACAATTTCATATTTTTACTAAATATCAACACACATTAGTAATTATACTTTAAAATTACCCTAAAATAAAACTTAGCAAAAAATGTGCATGATACAGGCGGTGATGGGTCCCGGAATTTTGTAAGAAGTTTTTAAATCTTCATAGTTCCATTAAAGTTATCCATGATAACTGAGAATAGCATTCATACTCTATATAATATGATATGAGAAATAATTTGAAAAAGAAATCCATGGCAACTACATAGCAACTGAATAACATTTTCCTAGAACATGCATGGAAAGTGACATTTTGCGATTTTAAATTATCGTTTTCTGATTGAAAATGAAATTTGATGGGAGACAATCGACAAACTACACTTTGCCGATTGATTGCAGGTTGAAATGCACCTGAAAAAGGTATAAAATAACCATTGTGTTTTGGATCTCGATTTACTGATATTCAATTTGTCTCTGTTATAGTTTTTTAAATTTAAATGAAAAATATTTCGTTTCTAAGAAAAACCTTGTATATTGCACATTTTTGCATAATGTGAAGAAAGAAAACAAAAAGAAGCTTACTTGTAAGTGTATCAAAAAGGTGGGGCATACCCCATTCTTCTAATAAACAAAGAATTCCATTTTTATTCAGGCTGTGATCAAAATTGGAAAATGACAAATCGGTAAGTATTATGTTTTCACTCTCGTTATTATCTGTGCCTGATGATACGTTTTGTTCTTGATTTTCTGTCAATGTAATACTGCCGTAGTGCGTATACCCTGAATATGGATCCTGATATATATTATCCATTTGAATTTTTTAGGTACAATCCAAAGCAAAATTGAAGAAGTCCTAAAATAATTTAAAAAACTGCTAAAATTTAAAAATTGAATAGATGAGGCTTTTACTTGATGAAGATCCATACTGAACGATGAAAAAAAACAATATAGTTTGTTTAAATCTTCATTTATTTGAACTAATGTTCAATTTAAACTTGTTGACGCGTTTCACTAACACAGTAGCTTTGTCAAAACGAATGAAGGTAAAATATAAAAATGTCTTAATATATACAGTGCTAAATCTATTTACTAAGGTTAACAATGGTATTAAAAGAAATAACCTGGAAATTCATTCACTACAAACATTCCTAAGCTATCTTCTAGGTAAAGAGGTTCAATAAAGGAGGCTGATTGATATCTATTTGGTCGTTAAGGAGATTACCTGAATATTTATTTTTCTTAATCTCTAGGGGCTCTAATAAATTTAAACTAAAGGATTTACCGATTACATGGAAAATTTCAAAATTTGGGTCGAAAATGTGTTGGTTTTCTAATAAATGATTTGAATAGTTACAATCTAATTTTTGTTGTCATAGCTACGTTTGTGTTCCAAAATTCTAGTTTTAAAATTTCTAAAAGTTCTACCGATATAAATTTTATCACAATTGTCATTACCACATTTTAATTTATAAACTCCTGATTTGTTCAATTTTGAAGATTTAGATTTATTATTTTTAATGAATTTGGATAAATTGTGATCAGTTTTAAAGGGAATATTCATGTCTAAAGTTTCTAAAAATGATTTAATTTTTAAGGATGGTGTTCCAAAGTATGTTGAGCTTTTAAATTGTTTATTATTTTTATCTGAAGGGAATACTTGTTCTAAAGTCTGTTTTTTTATCTTTTTATTTATGATATTGTCAATTAAATTTGGATCGTAATTATTATTAACTGCTATTTGTTTTATGATATTTAATTCTTTGGTATAATTATTAATATTTAATGGGACTGTTAAGAGTCTGTGTATCATACTATTGAAAGCTGCTAGTTTATGACTGAATGGGTGGACCGAACTATTATGAATTGTAATATCTGTATGTGATGGTTTATGAAATATAAAAAAATCATGTTTATTATTTATATTTGAAATTGTAAGGTCTAGAAAGTTTATAGACTTATTTTGTTCAAGTTCTACGGTAAATTTGATATTATTGTGAATCGAATTTATGTAAGTAATGAAGCTCTCTAATTGTCTATTGGTACCGATGAAGCTAGCTAAAATGTCGTCCACATATCGGTGCCAGTACATACATTTTTTACTAAGGGGGTGTTCATGAATTATTTTTTCTATATTATCCATGAAAATTTCTGCTAGTAGGGGGCTGAGAGGGTTGCCCATAATCAAACCATCTTTACTGCTATAAACCTCTCCATTGAAATGAAAATAATTTTGATTCAAACACACTTTTAATAAACTAATGATATCAGAGTGAATTATAGGATTAACATTATTGTATGTGAGCAAGTTATCAACAAGAGTTATAGTTTCTTTAGGAGGTATACTAGGGAATAGATTAGTTCAAATAAATGAAGATTTAAACAAACTATATTGTTTTATTTCATCTCAATCATTTTGAAGATTCTAAATTCTATAGCAATTAAATTAAAATATGTACTAAATACTTATTAGACAAAAAAAATAACAGTGGCACTCCGGGAATGCCGACAGAAGAGAAAACTTCAACAATTACATGTGTAAGAAATAAAACTCGTAACACAAAAACAACTTGTAGTTAAAGTCTTGGTAAAGTCCTTGGAATCTATTGTATTATGTATTATGTAGCGTCCGAACTCCTATAGGAAGTTTTCACTTCAATAAGATCAACAAAAGTTAGGTATGTATCAACTTCAACAAACTGTACGTAGTGTAGTATTAATAATTGCATCCTTTTTGCACTACTGATTAATGTCTACATGAAAAAATTGTTTATTTTGTACTTACCTAGAAAAACTACCAGGGATCAAACCAAGACAACGCTCAGAACAGAATGGGATCAGTTATAGGTATATTCTCACCCAACCAAAAACTATATTTGTTTCTTCCTCCGGTGCGCACAACGTGAGACACGTTCACAACTCACCACCCGCCCGCGTGCCTGTTAAAATTGATAAGTAAAGAATGAAAATTATGCGACCACAACACAAGGGTCTGGACATACTAAATGATAAACATTTCCAAATTCACGCACACAAATAGCCAAAACCGTTAAAAATAAAATTATTTGCTCAATTTAATCCTTATATTACAGATTTTGTCAAAATAAATGATTGGTTCTAGAAGATTTTTATTGATTTAGTCAAATGTTTGATAATCGTAGTAAAAATTGGATAGAATTAGCTGTATATTTGATTGTTTTCAGTAGACAGATTTTTTTTCACTTTCTAAATTTCGATAAATTGTACGAATAACTCAATCTATAGACAGGAATACATTTTATCTAAATATATTAGAAATTAAGCATTCATTTTATTGATCCCATTATAATTATAGATCAAAACTACATTAATATATTAATCTGTGTTCTGTGTTAAAACTTCAAATATTTCAAATTAATATAGAGTAAATTGGGGTAATATGGCAACATAAAATTCAAATGCCCACATTCTAAGAACCAACGCGCCTAGCTGAAACACGATGGCTGCACGTTAGAGCTTACACAATATATGTATGTGTTCAGAGTCGCTCGATGCCATATTCACACACAGCGAAAGATTAGAAGTAAAAATGCATAGTGATACTCTATTGCCATTTTACCCCATACCATGGGTAATATGGCATCATACGATGAGTAATATGGCAACATGCTATTCTCGTAAGAAATAAAATATTTCATGAAACTGAAAAAAAAACTTTATTTTTACAACATTACATATTATATATTACTGAATCTTATGTCTAATCTTATGTCTGATCTGGAACACAATCTGCACAATATATGTTTGATGGAGTACATATCTCGTGAACCCAATGATTACATTGCACACATTGCAACCAATTACATTTTGGTCCTTTTTTATCAAAATAGTATCCACGGCATTGTGCACAATATTCTGATTCATCGTATTCCAATTCTGATTCACCGCTCTCCATTGTAGGCACTTCTAATTCGCTTTCTGATGAACTAGTATCAGGATTAGCATCACGTCTTTTCTTTTGAGTGAATGTCTTCTTTTTTCCTTTGTTCTCTTTATCGGCCTCATCTTTTTCCATCTTATTTTTTTTACGTTTTAGCTTTGCTGCTTCCTTTTTGTCTTTAATTTCTCTTTTCTTTCGTTTCTCTGCAATTGTTTCTGGGCATGTAAGTAACTGAGCATGCTGCTTTCTCTTCTGACACCCACTTGGACCAGGTATAGCTGGAATAGGTACGATCGCTTCAAATGATACTTCGTTGTTATGAATATTATTGACCTCATCATTAGGATTATCTTCAACATTGTTGTCGGCATCATCAGGAATAACACCATCAGCATTTTGTTCTAAATTATTGTTCCTAGGAATTGTCGCGGGAGTATGCTGGATGAAAGCATGATCGGGAATTATGGTTGCATTAAATGGATGGATTCCGCAGGTTCTGAAACCCGAAACCCCGTTTTGAACCGTAGCTGCTTTACACCATGCATTGTTTAAGAGTGCTGGAAACTGTAGCCTATTCAATTTCCGACCAGGATGATTATGTATCCAGTTATTACAGGCTTGTGACCAATAGGTTTTTAAAGGTTTGAAAAACGATCTGTCTAGTGGCTGAAGCCAGTGTGTCGTATGGCTTGGTAGACACAACATGATGACATCGTTGCTTGCGGCTAAATCTAATAATTCTACATCCGAACAGTGCGACGAATGGCCATCTAAAATGAGCAATACTTTACCTGGCTCTTTTCTGGCAATAAAGTGCTCTCGAAGCCATATTTTAAAAATATCTGTTGTTACATATGCCGATTTTTCATTCATTATAACTTTACCCCCAGGAGGCAATTCATCTTCGAACTCTTGTTTTTTCTTCTTGCCTTTAAAGATACAAACGGGAGGAAGAAAATGACCTTCTGCATTAACACAGGCTATAACTGACACCGTCTCACCTTTCTCACCACTTGTAACGCAGTTTACGGTTTTGGTGCCTTCAGTGGCAATAACTTTTCCTGGGTTATTGTTAAGTTGTAGCCCTGATTCATCGATATTAAATATTTTTCTCGGGGTGTTCATTAAGTCATTATCTGTTAATGTTTTCTGCAACAGATCAAAATATCGTTCGCATTCATTCTTAGACATGCCTTGCGCTCGCGCTATAGACATTCCTTGAGCTTGGCGAATTGACAATTCAGGATGTCTTTTCATAAACGATACAAACCAGTCATACCCAGCTTGCTTTTTCTCGACATTAAAGGTATTTGAAATATTATTTTGAACCGCAAAAGAAAATGCAATCTTTTTCACATCAACTGATGTAAGTGCAAATCCATGCTTTTCTATAGTTTGGATGTATTTTACCAAACTTGCTTCATGATCTGAAGTTAGACAACTTTTGCGGCCCAATTTTTCTTTGCGGAGGTTTCCAGACCGCATTCTTCTCATCAAAGTACGGGCAGAAACGTTATAAGTACAGCTAATTTGGCGAACAGATCCTCTACCATGTCTAAGATCTTCAATGGCATTGCCAAGATCTTCTTCTGACCATAAAGCTCTAACGTTTTTCCGAACAAAAGTACGAGGCATCTGAAACCAAAAAAAAGCAGGTAAGGGTAAGAGTAATACGCTCGGGGTAATACGCCGCAGTTGAAAAAATGTGACGCATAATACCCCATATTGCATCTTATGACAAATAAAATCAAAACACATATTTATCATACGTTTAACAGAGTGTTCCGCCAAAAAAGAGTAAGGTTATGAATCATTCTTTGACACACTTCTATTAAAATTGACGAAATCTGCTTAAGACTTCCTTCACCACTGTATATAACTTAACATTAGAAACTATTTTACACGATGCTTACCTTTATATCGACGTCACTCACTAAAAAACTAATGGTTTCGATTTGCGAATGATTCACGCTTGTTTTCTGTCTGACACAAATATGGATGAACGACCATTGTTGCCAAATGTTGACTTGGAACGGAAATATCAAACTGCGGCGTATTACCCAGCGCGGCATATTCCCCCAATTTACTCTACCTAGAGGTATTTACTGCTAACGCCCCCAGAACGTTCTGTCATGCAATTCATTCCTAAATGATTTTATTTGAAAATGTATGCAACAGTGAAACATGTAAAAAAATTCATTATAATGTTTGTTGAGATTATAGTAACTATGGAACTTATCGTACCAAGGCCAATAATCTCAATTTCTCAAATTGGATCTGATTGGTTAATCGGATATTATTATTTGATAAAATTATAATCCAATGATTGAGGCAAAATAATATAATCTATGAGTCAATTTGAGTAAATTTCTTGCGAAAATTAAGCAGCGGAGGTACATCAATCCAGTCTTTAATGTTTGATTGGTTTAAGAAATGCGTTTTCAGTAGTGAATCTAAATTTTGGTGTACCTATCAAAAAGTGGATGTGATTTAGCAGTTTTAACGCAAAAACCAGAAAATTGAGTCAACTGACATTAGTTTTAATTAAATGTTATTAATCATAAACGAAATTAACAGAATAATCCTAAAACACTAAGATTTGTCAGTTTTTTTCTTGTTTTATTCTATTTTAGATTGAACTAATTTATTTGGCATATATTAAGGAATTTCTTATTTCAATAAGTCGATTTGATTCACCTTATCAAAGCATTTCTTTCCGCGTACGATAACAGTAGATTACAGAATATAAGAGAGAATCGTGTAACATATAGCATAGTATATAAATGTACAGAACATAGCTAATTATGAATAAATTAACCCGAAGGATTCCGAGAGGTGTAACAATAACACCTGTTCGGCATGTTACTAAAACATATCAATAAAACTTTGCTTATTACTAGACTAAACTAAACTTAAAATTAAAATTAACCTAACACAAAAGAACGTAGAATAATGCTGTTACTATGGACGAGTAGACAAATAGTAAACCTTTCAAATGATATCCGATTGAGTTTTTGTTTTAAGGTTCATACAAACTATAAAAATTCATATTTGGACATATTTAGTACTTACCTACTGTTAAGGACAGTATTGTAGAAGTCTCTTGCTCTTTCTGAGAAAAAAAAGTTAATATCAATATTAGGAATAGTTTGTAATTCTATAGGAATGCAATTGTATATCCTTGGTGCTAAAAACATAAATGATCTCTGACATAAAGAACTAGTCATTCTAGGAACAGTAAAATGATGTCTCCGTCTAGTTTCGTATCTATGCCCAGTCAAGTCAAATTTATTTTTTGTGGTGTGAAATTTTGTGCTTACGCATAAGAAATATAGTTGATGCAGATCTAATATCTTGGCTTCTTTGTATAAAAGGTCTGATGAATGGGTGAAATGTTTATGTAGCATTATCTTGAGAAATCTCTTTTGAAGAACTTCTAAGGGATGCATGTGAGTTTTTAAGGCACTACCCCAAACAAGTATGCCATACCGAAGGTGACCACTAAACCGTAGTATAAGGTCTTGAGATACTTAAACGGTATACATTTTTTAAATACTTACCTATAAAGAATACATTGTAATTTTCTTACAATGTATTTAATATGGTACTACCATTTTAAGTTTTTATCGATAATTACTCCCAAGTATTTAATGTTTGTTACAGGATTTTGGTTGTCTTGCGGTATTACCAGAAGTTCAAAATGGTCACTGGTAAAGTTATTCTTAAGGAATGGTGAGTAGAAAGTTTTTTTTAAAGTTAATTGTTAGTATTTTTTTATTAAACCACTTCATTATTATTATTAGGTAATTTTCCACTTTCTTTTTCAGGTCGTACCAGTTGTCTTCATCGTAAATGATAACTGTGTCATCAGCATAACCAATCATATGTCCTGTACTATATATTGAAAACAATTCGTTTATATATAAATTTAACAATATTGGGCCCAGGATTGTTCCTTGCGGTATATTTTAGATGTTAAATTCATCAAGGCATCCTATGTGGAGTTATTCTGTTTGAAACCATACTGATTAGATGAAATTAGATTGTATTTCCCAAATCACCAAACTAATTAAAAACTTAAACACTGGAAATGTGACAAAGATCAAGTCAGGAGAACAAACTACATCCAACATAAAAACAACAGGCGTAATTAGGCAGGGTGACAGCCTGAGCCCTTTCTTTTTCAACCTCCTGATGGATGAAATAATACAACAAGTCACATCCTTAGATTTGGGGTACAGAATGGGCCACTCAAAAATATCTATGGTCTGCTATGCAGACGACGCAGCTATTATAGCAGAAACGGAGAACGATCTTCAGAGACAGCTGTTTAAATTCTATCAAGTCAGCCAACAACTCAACATGGCAATTTCAACATCAAAAACCAAAGCTATGACATTCTCCAGAGAACCTGTCAGGTGTAAGGCGGTTGTAGAGGATAAGCCAATCGAGCAACTCAATGTCTTTAAATATCTAGGCATGGACATCTGCAGCTACCACGATCCGGCGAAAGAAGTAAGAAGTCTCATAACTAAAGCAGCAGCTCTATCAGGATGTCTTAGAGATGTGATATGGTCAAACCAGCACATGGGAACAGATAGCAAGTTGAAGATCTATAAGACTTGCATCAGACCTATTATGACTTACGGAATAGAAGTACGCGAAGACACAAATAAAACAAAAAGTATGCTGCGCTCGGCCGAAATGAAAATCCTACGAACTATCCTAGGGAAGACCAGACGGGACAGGATAAGAAACACTGACATACGAGCTCAATGCAGCATAGTAGACATAGTCAGATGGGGCAGACAGAGGCGAAGAGAATGGTACGCGCACGTACGAAGAATGGACGAAAACAGATTACCGAGAATAATGATGGAAAGCAAGCCACGCGGAAATCGCCCACCAGGAAGACCCCCAAAAAGGTGGCAGGAAAGCTGGCAGTCCACCTCGCAAGAAACCATCCAGAGACGGCTTTAGCAAGCAACAGACCAATAGGTCTATTTAAAAGAAGAAGAAGAAGATTGTATTTGTTTACGTAAGATGCCAATCTATTTGTTAATAGATAATTCGGTATTACTAATGGTTGTTTAAAAGCCTTAAGCCAAATACCCATATCAATACACATATTTATAATATGTTTAAGAGGTTCTGAGATGCAAGGTGACACAGCCTTTAGACATTCCGTATTGACACCGTCAATTCCCGCTGCCTTTTTGGTTCTAGGTCTTTTATTATATCTTGGATTTCCATATTATTTGTTGGTAAAAAAACCATTGAGTTAGGTAGTCTGCCTTATACCGTCCTATTTCCAAATAGAGATGAATGGGTCCTCCGCAAGGATGAACTCTCAAGAGCAGATATCTGTTGGTACACTGATGGATCAAAGACACCCTCAGGCTCTGGTGCGGGTGTATACGGTCGAAGACCTAGGACAGAAATCTCAACATCTCTGGGATCCTATGCAACCGTATTTCAGGCAGAAATTTATGCCATTGCTTCATGTGTGGAGAGTTTGGGGCAATCCAACCTGACACACAGATCAATAAAAATTTTCACGGACAGCCAAGCGGCCTTGAAAGCACTTAGCTCGTACCGTGTAACGTCGAAATTGGTTTTAGACTGCCAAAAAAGACTCGCCTCAATAGGAGAACGCAACAGGGTATCGCTGGTTTGGATTCCTGGCCACTCTGGTATGGATGGTAATGAGAAGGCTGACTCTCTTGCAAGAGAGGGTGCCGCTCATGACTTTATCGGACCAGAACCTACAATTGGCATCGCAACAAGTGTTGTCAAACATACACTAAATACTTGGACTGCAAGAAGAGTTTTAGACTTCTGGCATAATATACCAGGATTGGTTCATTCGAAGGCCTTCATACATCCTTCAAATAATGTATCCAAACAAATGTTAGGCTATAAAAGACACGATCTACGGTGCCTAACAGGCCTCTTAACAGGCCACTGTCGATTGAATCATCATATGCTGAAACTTGGACTGTCGGACGATCCGACTTGCCGTCTTTGTTTGGAAGATGATGAAACAGCAGAGCATATAATTTGTGCCTGCCCCGCCGCGGCGCAAATCAGGTATCAGATGTTTGGCAGGGCCACTCTCTTGCCCTCGGACCTGAAATATCATTCACTGAACAAATTAATCGGCTTCGTCAAGAAGCTGAATTTGTTTGGTGAAATTTGAATAGGTATGAGCCACAATAGATTCTCGCGAGTCGCAGTGGAGGGCCTCATTGACCCACTCATTATAAACCTAACCTAACCTAGGTAGTCGAATAGAAGTATTACGAACAATAGGAGTTTCATTAGAGTCCACAATGATTTTTGTGGCCAAAGTTTTACCCATTTCTGAAAATGTTTTATTAAATGCATTTGCGATTTGAAATGGATGAGTTATTACATGTCCTTTATGGCTTTTAATAGCTTCTATGCAAGTTCTTAATTTTTTTTCCACATAGATCTTGAACAATATTCCATAGAAGTTTGTTACTGTTTGAATTTTGTTCATCGTAATATTTTTGTTTTGTTCGTTTTATTAATGAAATTAATTTATTTCTGTAGGTTCTGTACCGCAAGATTAGGTCGCGATCATTAGGCAATAACTTTGTTTGACGGTAACGTCTTTTTTCTTATATAATTGATTGTATAAGAGCATTAGTAATCCAAGGCGTTAATTTAGTATTTTTTCTTTAAGCTTTCTTCACATAAGTGCAATTGTTAATATTTGCTTGTAAAATTTAAATGAATTTGTCTGTTGCAGAGTCAGCATTATCGCAATCATATATGGAGTTCCAGGACACTTTATTTATATCGTTACTAAGTTTTTTGTAGTTAATACCTTTAATAAAATTTTTGTTAACTTTTATAGGTATCTTAGTGTCAATAATTATCTGTAGCGCTATAGAATAATGATCACTTTCTATGACTAGTGGAATAATATAATCTATTGCACTACGTTTAGAGTATAAAAATAAGTGATCAAGGTAACTCTAGTTGGATTGTTAATAGTTGATATAAAACCGTCTTCACTTAAAATATTTATATATTCCACTGTGTCGTGATTTAGATCTAATATATCGATATTTATATCACCAATGAATACGCAATAATTATCTCAATTTACGCTATCTTCATTTAGGAAGTTTTGGAGGTTATTTGTGAATTCTGAAATGTTAGGATTATAGGTTTCTTTATATGGTGATATATAGCATGCTAAAATAATTATATTGTTACCTTTACTTATATTAATGGTAATTTTTAGAGTGTTTACATTACCTAATCTTATGATTTTATGTTCGAACCGGTATTTGCAGTTAATATAAGCAACGATACCATCATTTTGGTTGAAATATTTATTATTGTAAACCACATTATACTCTGGTATATTAAATAAATTGATATCAGCGATTTGCCATGTTTCAGTTAGAATATTGTCATAGCTAGTATTCGTTTCACATATAATCCGTTAATTAATCTGACAGTAGGTACACATGAAAGTAAACAATTGACAACTAGATGTTTCATATGTTATGTAATTTTTACCGCTAACCATTGTACTCCATAATATTTTTACAAATTATTGTGTGAATCTGATACAAAAATTCTGGTAAGTGCTTTTGAAATATTTATTGAATGGGCAAAGTTTCTAGATTACAATTTGTTATGTACACTTCTAAAAGTATACTGAATTTTGATTTTGAACTCCGTTACCGTTATCCAAATGTTACAACATAATATGAAAAGTGTATGTCTCTAACATTTTTACAAATGCTGTTTTTTTTAAGAATTATATGTTCAAAAAGAGGATTATCAGATGATGAGCTTCATGCCGCATTAGAAGAAGATTGGGCAGAATTTGATCCTTACTCCGATGATGATCACGCAATATTTTCATGCCATCTAAGCCTGTTTGTGAGAGGTCGGATAAGGACATTATTAGAGGAGGACTTGCACAAATATTTGGTTATGATGAAACTGTATGTTCAGCATCTGATGAGGGGTACGCCACAGTTCAGAATAGTGGCACATAAGAAAATTGCAGTATTTTGTTATGACCAAGTCCAACCGTTACAGCTGAGCAAGAAACTGAAGTATCTAGTAGAGAATGGATATCTGAAAGAGATGTTCCAGAAATACCAAAAAAAGCATGCCTTTATTTTATTTTGAGACATTCTCTCCTTCTGATCTGATAGTTCAAATTGTTACTCAAACTTATATGAATGCCGTACAAAAAAATAGAAAACACTACAAAAATACTGACCTAGAAGAAGTGAAGGCGTTATTAGATGTTTTATTTTAGAAGAAACGATTTAAACTGGTCAAGTGATCCGTTTTATAATAATCCTGTCATATCCAAAGCTTTTGCAATAACCATATTTTAAAAAATGAATAGAAAATCTCCATTTAGCTGACAAGGCAGCTCGAGAAAGAGGTTCACACACTTTTGACAAATTATACAAAATAAGACCATTTATAGCAAGACAAAATGGTATTTTCAAAGAGCAAGCTAACCCTGGAAGCAGATTTTCCATTGTTGAATGTATGGTGAAATGTGAAGGACGTGAATATATGCCCAAGAAGCCAATTAAATGGGGTTATTAAATTTGAGCAGAATGTGATGCTATTACAGGATATCTCTACACTGGAAAAACAGAAGGCAGTAAAAATGTTAGTTTGGGTTACAATGTTGTAACTGGATTATGTCAAGATGTGCCACAAAAATCTAGGTTGTTTTTGATCACTTCTTCACAAGTTGCGAACTATTACAAGATTTATATGCTAAACAGCTATACTCCATAGGTACAGCCAGACCTAATCGTAAGGGTTTACCTGATTTTATGAGAATGAAATAATCAAAAAAAGAAAAATTCCAAAAAAATGAGTTCTACTGCGTAACTAGTGACCCTATAACTGCAATAAAATGGTTAGACACCAAATAAGTAACAGTTATTAGGGGAGACCGGGGCTTAAAGTCTCACGGGTTTAAAGTCACAAACCCTTTCCTGCGCAAAGTTAATATGGCAACGTCGTCATATTCATACGCTAGGAACTATTTCAATGCTAGTTAGTTCCGCCATATTCGCCATTCGTATAAGTCGCATGTGTATATGTTTATAAGTGAATTTACGGAAAAAGCCAATGTTAGTAATTTTTTTGATTAATAATACAAACCGTATATTTTATCTTAGTGCCAGAATTTAAAAATGCCGTGTTATATTTATGATACCCCTAGGTGTTCTCCAAAAAGTCACTATAAATTTATTAATTTATAAAATTAGGTTAGGTAGTTATTTTAGAAAGAAAATGGCAGGACCGTTTGGGGTAACTTGTCTCACACGTTGTGGGGCATGTGTGACTTTTCACCCCGATATTAGAAGAAGTGAAGCTCTGAATCGGATTTAATTTTTAGATGGTATCTGTATCTGTAAAGGTTTGAAGGGTGGGTGGCCCCACAGCACTTAGGCTACAATTGGCCCATTGTGCATCCTTCTGAGGTTCAAAACTTCCTTCTAGCTCGTCATCCAGCCTACTTCCTTGAAGTAGGCGATAACGTCGCCTGAATTAAGTTCCCTCATATTGGCGTATGTTAGCCTGTGCTCGCCGAATACTTGAAACCTAAATTGAGAGAGTGTCTGACATTCGCAAAGAATGTGTTCGACAGTCTCATCTTCTTGTTCACATCCTCTACAAAGTGGGGTGTTAGATAGACCCAGTCTGTGAAGGTGTTTTCGTAGGTGGCAGTGACCAGTCAGAATTCCCGTGGTTGTTCGTAGGTTCCGCCTGTTCATAGTCACGTATTTTTTGGCTACTTTGCTATCCGGATACTGTAGCAGTTCCTTGGCAAGCCTGCAGCCTTCTGCGTCGTCCCATCTACCCTTAAACTTATTAAAGGAGTGTTCCATTAATAGGTCAGCCGTTGCTGACGCCGATAGACCAATGAAAGTGCCAGGTCCCAAGAGTTTTTGGGAGGCTACCTTCCTGGCTAGCGAGTCTGCAATACGGTTTCCTTTCGATTTCCCATGGCCCTTGATCCAGCCTAAAGTGACCGTGTTGTTGTTACAGGCTTCGATTAAGGCCATGTGACATTCTAGTACTAGGCCTGATGTAATACGTGGTCTGTTCAGGGCTAGTAGTGTTTGTCTACTCTCCGTAAGGATGTATATATTATTACCTGTGGTTTTCCTTTTGGTAATCTCTTTAGCAGCGATGCAGATAGCAGTGAGCTCTGTTTGAGCAACACCTGCATTGCAGCCCATTGCCCATTTTATGTTTAGATTCAGGGATCTGGAAAAAATACCACATCCTGAGCCCACATTGGATTCAGACCCGTCTGTGAAGATGCGGATTGCGCCTTCTTCCAATAGGTCTTGTGAGTTGTTTTTAGGGGCTTGTAGGGCCTGTTGAAGGCATATCGCGGTGGAATCGAATCCGTATTGGCCTGCAGATTTCTAGATGGTGCGCGAATACACAAAAAGAACAGATCGAGGGAGTTTTGATAAGGAAACAATAAGGAAAGCGGTGTTACAAGTAAAAAATGAAAATATTTCTATTAGGCAAGCAGCAAAAAATTTGATTTAAATTATAAAACAGTAGGGCGCTATTGCAAAAAGCTTTCAGCAGAGGACCTTAATCAAGATCAGTCAAATATAGACGTGGGATATGGCAAGGCTCGCATGGTATTAAGCCGAGAAATGGAAATGGATTTAAAAATATACCTACTCGAATCAGCAAATATTTATTTCGGACTTTGTCCTAAGAAAATTAGAAAGCTTGCATTCCAGTTTGCCATTGCCAATAAAATAGCTGTTCCCGAGCCTTGGAAAAGGTATGAAATGGCTGGACCTGAATGGTTTACATCATTTTTAAAGAGAAACAATGATTTATCTCTTCGCACTCCAGAACCAACAAGTTTCGCACGCGCAACAAATTTTAACCAAGCAAATGTGAACAGCTTTTTTACAAATCTGGAAAAGGTTATGAAAAAATATAACTTTGATCCATCATCAATCTGGAATATGGACGAGACGGGGGTGACCACTGTTCAGAAGCCTTGTAAAGTAGTGGCCAGAAAAGGATTTAAACAAGTCGGATCCATAACTTCTGGGGAACGTGGAACCCTCGTCACAGTGGCCTGTGCCGTATCTGCTTTGGGAAATAGCATCCCGCTATTCTTTATATTTCCAAGAGTGCATTTAAGAGAATTCTGGCTAACATCTGGACCAGCAGGATGTGCGGGAACAGCTAATCGAAGTGGCTGGATGATAGAAGAAAATTTTGTGCTATTTTTGAGACATTTCATTAAATTTTCAAAATGTTCCACAAGGCACCCCTGTCTGTTACTTCTTGATAATCATCAGTCGCATCTTTCTATCGAGGGACTTGAGTTGGCTAAGGAAAGTGGTATAGGTGTGTTATCTTTTCCTCCCCACTGCTCGCACAAGTTGCAGCCTCTTGATAGGTCAGTTTATGGTCCGTTTTAAAAACAGTACAATAATGCTTGCGATGCGTGGATGATGAATCATCCCAGTTTTAGTTGCTCAAAGCTATCCCCTAGCCGCAACACCAAAAAACAATCCGGATTTCGTGTATCAGGGATATTTCCCTTCAACCAAAATGTATTTGATGAAACAGAATTTAGCCCATGTAAAGTACCAGACAGAGACTTGCACCAATAAAATCAGGAACCAGATCTCGACAATCCAAAGCCCGGGACCAGTGGAATTTCATTCCAAACTGATGAACCAACAGATGACGGAATGTTAACAAGTAAGTTAGTTACCTGAGTATCTTAAATTTATTCTGCAATAATTTGTTTTTCTTGAAATAGGCAACAAAAAAACCAAAAATTGACTGTCTCGACCCTTACTTCGTGGAATATGCTCATATTAGTGTTTTTAAATGAAACTCAAGGTCTCTAGTTAATTCCACAATATAATACAAGTTATTGTGGAATTAACTAGAGACCTTGAGTTTCATTTAAAAACACTAACAAAAAAACAACTGTGTCAGAACCTGCAAACACAGAACTTCACGACACTCAGCAGCCTGGTCCTAGTGGCTCATCCTTAGAAAAAATCCCAAACCATACTCAGCATTCTGGGCCTAAGGAAAGCATATTTAGTGTCTCAGATATAAAGCCCTTGCCCAAAGCAGGTAAGACTTTTACCAAAATCAGGTGAGGACACATTTTAAATAACAGTTACCTTAAATTTCAGCTGCAATAAACAAAAGGTCAAATAGAAAGAAAAGGAAGTCGGCTGTACTAACTGATACGCCAGAGAAAGAGGCTCTTGAGGCGGAGTTTGCTAAGAGAAAAAGTGTAAAGAAGAATTTAACAGGAAATATGAGAGTGTCAAATAATAAAAATAAAAAGGGAAAAACCATAAAAGTGCTAAAGAGAAGTCCCCTGAAGAATCAGAGGACGAGGATGAAGAAAGTTTTTGTCTTGTCTGCTTGGAACCATTTTCCAATAGTTCACCAAAAGAAGTTTGGGTTCAATGTACAGTCTGTAAGCTATGGGCCCATGAACTGTGCACTCCCGGTACACCGTGGTACGTCTGTCAGAACTGTGAAGATGACGACACTGAATAACAAAATTGGAATAGAGCAGAATATAATGTATTATTTGTTTCTCTTTATCTGTATTTTTGAGCTTTTTTAAATAAAATCTAACCTGATATCTACGTGACTTTTCACCCCTTTCCGTGAGACAACGTGCCCCATAATGGGGGCAAGATGTCACACTTGTAGCAGTTTACGTTTTGCAAAAAAATTAATAAATTCGCGTTATTTATAAATACATTCTGAGTCACTTTGTATAGTCAAATAACAGAGTGACAAAATGCACCAGAAATAACTTTGCTAGGATTAAAAATGGTTCCACAAAAAATTAACAACCTAATTTTGTGACATTTAGCCCCGGTCTCCCCTACAACTGCCAGTCAACCATATGAAGTAACTATGATACATCGTACACAACGGGATGGGACGAAGGAAGATATTATTTGTCCAAAAGATATTGCGGATTACACATTGAACATGGGAGGTTTCGAATCTTGGATGAGACTATTCTTCAATATTTTTAATACTAGTGTTATTAATGCCTACATTATTTACACCAGAATCCATGGTAAAAAAAATTATTCACACAGATATTTTAGGCTTCGCTTCACAGTAAAGAAATCACCACCTGTTATATTCAAAAACAAAAAAAACGGAAACTTTGGTGTTCCTGACCAACTAACATCAACTAATAGTTGAAATTTAAACTAATTTTGTCACTCATTCAAATATATTATATTTTCATGCCAACGGTTATCCATTACATATGATAAATAAAATAAATAAAAAAGAGCAAATAGTGGCACTACAACTAATATTCCCTAAACCAACTAAAGAAATAAAAAGTTATAAAACCATCACATATGGAGGAAACATTTCTAATAATATTTCAAAGATAATGTCTTTAGCAACAAACACAACAATTTCTTCTAAAGCAGAAAGGAACGTGAGTACAAAATTGTTAAATGTAAAAAAAATATCCCCTTGAAAGAAGTATGATATATATATATATATATATAAACTTAAATGTCCAGAATATAATGCTGTCTATTTGGATTAAACCCTAAGAAATTTTGAAATTCGATACAGTGCATAACACAGAACTAGAGGTACTACATATTTGCGATAAGAAACAAGTTCTGGATTTTCTTAAAGAATTTCAAATTAGAAGACACTTAAGAAACCCCATAATATGAAGTCGTCAATGAACAGATAAATCTAGAAGTCCGTCAAACTGCCCCCCCCCCAGCTAGATTTTTTCTACCAAAATGCTAGCACACATAAAGGGCACCTAGCACAACAATTTTTATAGCTAGCACACCAACTGCTCACAATAAAAATGCTTTTGAATTCGGGTGGGGCCAGGTTAGCGCTAGCCCCCCCCCCCCCGGTTGGAATTTTGTCGCCAAAATGCTAGCACAGATAAAGGACACCTAGCACAACCTAGCACACCAATTTTTATAGCTAGCACACCAACAGCTTACAATAAAAATGCTTTTGAATTCGGGTGGGGCCAGGTTAACGCTAGCCCCCCCCGGTTGGAATTTTTCCGCCAAAATGCTAGCACAGATAAAGGACACCTAACACAACCTAGCACACCATTTTTTATAGCTAGCACACCAACAGCTTACAATAAAAATGCTTTGGAATTCGGGTGGGGCCAAGTTAACGCTAGCCTACCTCCGGCCGGAATTTTTTCGCCAAAATGCTACCACAAACGAAGGACACCTATCACAATCTAGCACACCATTTTTTATAGCTAGCACAGCAACTACACTTTTAATTCTGGGAAGTGGGACGGAGGTCAGTGAAATAACGCTATACTTAGTCGATGAATAAATAAATGGATAAATGAATAGGTTGAATATATATGTAAAACGGCTGGTTTAATTGTTTCTTACTGTAGTTACGAAAAATTTTCGGAATATTCCACTCATATGGTAAAAATTCCAAATGAAGCAGGATCTTTTCGGAGATAACTCTCCGGCAGTGCCGATAATTTCCCTTTTAAATCCGTATCTAAGTAACGTCTAAGTAACAATTGTTGTTATCATAATTTTAATTTAAAATATCATAAAAATGTCACGGTTTGAAAACGATTCTTCAAGTTTAATCCAAAAATAAGTGATTGAAAATGAACCATAGAGGGTGATTAAATACCATGTAATGTTGTTTAAATAATATAAATTTCGCATTAATACAGTTTTATGTCGTCTAATCGAGAAATATTCTATCGAATTACCCTCATGAAAATAGTTAGATCATTAGTTTTACTTATATAGTCCATATTACTTGTAATATTATTAGAAAGAATACATATTATTACAACCATCAGCCCTTCGGGGAAACCCTTTCTTAACCCAAACCATCGTCCATAAATTCCAATTGGAATTTATGGACGATGGTTTGGATGTACCTACAAGAATTTCATTTACTCTTAAGACCCATGAAAACGGCATTATAGAAATGATTCAAATTTTAACAATAGACTTGGTTTAACGACCCTGATAGTGAAATGCAAAATTTATGTTATCATTACAATGGTTAATTAAAGATCAACTTCGGCTATAAATATTCTGGCAAATTTAAATATAAAGTTTGAGTGTTTCTTTTAAATAAGGACTACAGTGAACCACGATCAGTCTAAAACATGTATTCTCAATATATTGGAACATTTTTAGGGATCTCAGCCGCCCCTTCCCAGATTGCACAACTTTGTCCAAAGCACATATCCATCACGGCTTCGCTTTTTTTGGACATTTATTTATTCAATGTGTCTGTACGCAAACGTTTGTCGTTGCCTTTTTTATAGTGTGACGTAATTTGAATGGTTGAATTTAATTATTTTGTTTTATTAAAATTACTATTATTTTTAAAAGTGAATGTTTTTTTGTATTCTTTCGTTTTTAGCATTAATTGAAAATAAATAGATAATTATTAATTAAATAATAGTTATTTATTAATTAATCAAATACCCTGCTAGATGGGAAAATATAGATATCACGCACAATCTGGCAACATCTGTTTAGGGGCCATTCTTTATAGGAAAATGATATTTAGGGACAAATACATCCAACATTCTCATTAATTCGTGTAACCATAGCATTATTTTGCAGACGCCCCCCACCCCCTGAATTCAAAAGCATTGTTGATGTACTAGCTATTAAAAATTTTGTGCTGGGTTGTGCTAGGTGTCTTTTCTTTGTGCTAGCATTTTGGCGAGAAAATTCCAACCAGAGTGGGCTAGCGTTAACCTGGCCCCACCCGAATTCAAGAGCATTTTTATTGTAAGCTGTTGGTGTGCTAGGTGTCCTTTATCTGAGCTAGCATTTTGGCGACAAAACTCCAACCGGGTGGGTAGGGGGGGGGCTAGCGTTAACCTGGCCCCACCCGAATTCAAAAGCATTTTTATTGTGAGCTGTTGGTGTGCTAGCTATAAAAATTGTTGTGCTAGGTGCCCTTTATGTGTGCTAGCATTTTGGTAACCCCCGGGCGGGGGGCAGCTTGTCGGAGCTTAAATCTAGGGAGTTCTCCACTATTAAACTGTCTTCTTAAGTGATAATTGTAAATATCAGCAGATATAGTTTTCCTGGTTTTCTATATCATTGCACAGTTATACTGATCTTAATTGGGAAAAAAATATCCAGGATATCCGCTTTGGGCTAATAATATCTAAGCTTTAATATTTGTAATATCATATCTTCTTCTTTTTTCTATTAACATATATCAAGTCAATCACAAAGTATGTCACTTCTTGGTCTAGCCAAAAATAATTATTAAACTTCAGGTGGGCATCAAATAAATTATAACTTCTGTCATTCTGACGATGATAGATATATGGAAACACTACACTATTTTTTATTACATGAATTGGGATAAGGTGAATCAATAAACAAAATTTCGGGACAAATGGATTTATTTGACACAAAAATAAATTTTATAAGCCGTATATTCTCAATACAATACGAATAACAATCAGTTATTACAATAAAAATGTCCAACTTAACATTTTATATCTACCGAAAATAAGTTAGGGACTTATCTTGCGAAGACTCGAGACGTACAGCTCGCAGCAGTATCCACGGGTTCTTGAGCCGTCGGTGTCTGGACTCTGGATTCTGGACTGACGACTTCTGGGGTCAATCGGCGGTGCGGTGCGGTGCGGTACAGGGCGGTGTGGTGCGGTAGAGTTCGTCGGGTACGTAGAGTACGTAAGTTACGTAGGGGCAGCAGAGCTGTAGGGAAAAAAATAAAGAAACAGTAGAAAAACTGAAAAGGAGGAAACAAATGAACAGGTGAGGAGCTTATACTCCAATACATACAAAAATTGAATTTAATTTTAAAATAAAACCACAGAAATCTGTTCATTCTTATCCCTCCTGACCCCAAAATAATCAGAAAAGGCAAATTTGAATCAGTGAGAAATAACCCACTATGCAAATAAATATTACAGTAATGTTAATTCAACATCTTGTTTTCATCACATGCACATCTATACAACCGCTTAAGCCCAGCTTGTGGCTGTTAACTTTTGTGATGTTTCAACTTAACTTCTCAGCGCTGTTAAAGCGCTGCCTTTTTACATTACTGTGATGTTACTAGAACTTTCTGAAAAGGAAGTCTTCATAACGAAAAAAACAACATTTCTGTTACATTTTGAAATACCTTTTAACTTATTGTCAATGTTAATGCAATGTCTAAAAAATAACATTTTATCAATGATCTAAATGCAACATATCAAAAACAATACAGTGTATTCTCTTAGATGTTGTATGGACATTACTTAAACCTCTAAATAACATACCTCAAACATTATAGACGACATCCTATAGATGTTTCTGTGCCTAATCAGCAAATACAGGGTGAACAACTAAGAACGTCGGCTGTCGGTCATATCTCAAAAAATAGTCATAGTACAACTTTAAGAAAATACCTTCAGGAAAATGACCCTGAAAAATCGCTGGAAAATATTTTTGAGTTCCTAAAATATCTGCTAAGGGGTGGAATGAACACTTAAACACATAGTACTGTGATTATCTCCAAAAAAGACATACTAAAGGTATCCTAGTAATACAATTTTTGATATATTGATGAGATTATGAAAAAATGTAGTTAGGGACTTTTTGTCCTTATTCTTCAAATAAGGGGTGGGAGAAGGTTGAACCTAAGAACAAATGTAACACTTTTTCGTTTTTTAATCGATATCAATGTTTTTGGCGTCATTTAAAAGAGTTTTTCCTCTTTAATAAGATATGCTTAACAAAAATAACAAAATTGAACAATTTTGTCAACACTATTTGAAAAAGTCGACAATTTTTCCATTTTCTCGGAAATTTCATGTAATGAGACATTTTTTAAATTCTGATGAAAAGGGATTTACGTTATCAGATATAAAAATTGAAAAAATGCTTCAATTTAAATTTGAAATTTCCGAGTGAATACAAAATTATCTAATTTTGTTATCCATCTTATTAAACAGAAAAACTCTTTTAGATACAGCTAAAATCATTAATATCGGTTAAAAAACAAAAAAGTTATACATTTGTTCGTAAGTTTGAACCTCCCCACCTATTATTGGAAGAATAATGGCAAAAAATCTTCTTAATTAAATTTTTTCATAATCTCTTCAAGATTTCAAAAATTGTATTTTTAGGACACCTTTAGTATGTTTTTTTGGAGTATTATGTTTTCGAGTCTTCATTCCACCCCTAGCGGATATTTTAGAGACTGCAAAACGTTTTCCAGCAATTTTTAAGTATCACTTACCTAAAGGTAATTTTTTTGAAAGTTGTACCATGATTCTTTTCTAAGATGTGGCCTACAGTCGTTCTTAATTGTTCACCCTGTACATTTAAAATAAAATAGCAAAAAAGCAATAAAGGATTTAAAACGTTTATTCACTTTTAATGAACAGTACAGTACAAAATTGGAAAAAAAATATCTTGTCCAGGAATCCAACCTAAAAAAAATAAAATTGTGTAAGCATATTACATAACAAGCGTGGAAAGTGGAAACTATTGAAAGCATTCAGTGAAAGCAAGGAATAAAAACGGGTATATTAATCTGTAGTTGCCATAATGTAACATACTTTCAAACTGAATTAATAAAGTTTAACGGATACACATATATTACAGCTATTACAGAAAATTTATTAGATAGTTTTTTAATGATATTAAAACTAATAAAAATTTTACACCATAAAGATTTTATGAAACATTACGTTAAATCAACAAATCCAATCTGATTAAAGAAAATTCTATCGTTTACTTACGGTTACTTTTTCTTACGCAAGAGTAGCTGTTTCGAGTGCCTCAACCATTCCATAACGTACACTTCAAAATCCTTATCTGTGAAACATTTAAAGGTGTTCTGAACAGCAGCTAATAAAACAATTACTTTAGATCAAATTATGCCCATGGAGACCTTTGATCGATCATCATAAACTACATCAAACTGAATTTTCAACCAATTGACTGGGACCCATTTTCCACAAGATACATGCGGGGCTTTTCAAAGGAATAACAACATATTTTATTTCGAGAAGTGACTTTTCATGATTTACCTTCTATAACATGCCTTACTCCGTTTCGCAGGTAAATTCAGGTGTGCCATGAAAATTCATAATTATTTTCTGTATAAAATAATATACTATTCTCATCTTGTTATTTTCTTCCTAGAATATATTGTATATTAACATCGTGGAGTTGTAACTTAATGAAAACTAAGCATTATTAATACACTGTATACAAAGAAAACTACTTATGAAGAAGAGATATGAACAAATTATCAAGGTGAATCAGTTTATAATTAATTGTATCCAATAGCTGTGTTTCTACAATAATGAATAATTGAATTATGTTTGTGGACTGGAGCATTCAGTGCCATAAGTTACATATTCTTCAACTAGATTAATATAGGTACCATTGTAAGGGACAGCTTTTTTATTGTATTCAGTGTATTTTCAAATGGAAATGAGCTTTTTAACAGAAATATCTGTTTAAATCTTAAAAAGAAATGTTCACAAGAATTGTTGGTATTAATGTTAAAATTTTCTAAACCTGCAATACTATATTGATGGCTATGACTGCTACTACAAAAACTAGAACTTGAGATACTCGATTCAATATTTTCTGTACTGTTTAATACAATGTCTGTATCAGACTATCTGAAATAGTTATTCCCCTTTCTTTACATAATTACCAACTATTTGAACATTGAAAATATTTTCTTCTAGATTCTAATCTCTGCCAACATATGAGCACGTTTTATTATTAATAATAATATCTACCCTATTGCAATATCAGGTTTTTTGTAGGGTATAATGCATATCTAGGATTTAAAATATTGTGAATCGTTTTTAAAATATACTAATATTTTAAAAGTTGAAGAAACCCTCATTTTGTAAACTCTATTATATAATGTTAGTGTACAATTCCGCCACCTGCAATTTCAATGTACTATAGCCGATTAAAGTCTTGAATGAGTATTAAGTTTTAATAATTATGATTTTGGAATAGGTACTTACCGATAACAGCTGTTGTTCGTCCATTATAACTAACCATAGAAACTGAAGCTAAGTAGAAACTAACGAAAACGAAGACCAATTTATTCAAGTACTTGCAAAAAATGTGCTTCCTGCAAATAAAATATAACACAAGACTGAAAACCATCCGCCATTTCATGCTTGTCATTTGTTTCCACAGATAATGTTCGTTCGTCAGTTCCTCTTCTGTTTTCTTCTTTTTTATGTTACTGTGATGTTTAATATGTGATATTAATGAGAGTTTTATGAACTAACATCATAAAGACGTAATCACACGAACTTACTAAAAATTATTTCGAATGATGTGATAGTAACTGCAACATGTGATCATCTTAGAAACATGTTAATTTGTAATATTACAGTAACGTTCTGTATGTGATATTAGTGAGAAGTATACAAATTACCGTCTTATGAATGTTTCCTATAGGAAGTTGCTAAAAAGAAGTTCATAGGATGTGTATGTAACTGCGAATTCAAGTATTATTGTGTACATCAAAAATATGTTTTATTTACATAATATGGATGTTAATATAGTTGGTAATAAAATGAAGACATCTAGAAGATATCTTATTAACGTTTTAAATAAACATCACAAAAAGTCTCTTAAAAGAACATCACTTGTTATGTTTCTTGTTTAGTGTGAACCGTAATGAATCTGTTATAAATTCGCTTGGTAAAATATATTTTGACGCCATCAGATTTCTTAAAGAAAGATAATAACGATGAAAAAACTGAAAACACCATGACAAAAATATTGTTCTTGAGAAATTAAATTTTTTTACTAAATAGAAAAATCGAAATAGAATGATTTGTAAGCACATAATTACGATTTGAAAAGATATAGAGAACTTACCAGCAAGAACAATTGAAATCATAAACCAAATTATTATAAGTGAATAATAATATTTGCTTCTTAGCGAAAAATGATGAAAGTGACCGAGTTCGACTTGAATCGTCGCTTAAATAACCATACGACGCGTTCTTAACAAATTGAAATTAACTAAATTTGAATTAGAGGTGGGAGTAGCTGACGAATAAGTAACGCTCCAAAATAATTAATGAAAACAGAAACATGTCTCAGCGACATGTTACACTTTCTTGTTCTGCTCACGACTGGATTAAAACGTAGACTGAACTGCGTTTATATATTAAAACCCTTTCTCGAACATTCGGATTCCTGAAATTTCTAGATTGCATCTCCCAACAATCGATCGACCTTCTTAGAAATGCTTCTATAAAAACCATCACAAAATATTCCTTCCCAGAAATCCGTGAGCCTTCGACAAAATTTTATCTTTGCGATAGCGAATTAGACAGAGTCGGCACCAGTGTACACTGTTTCGTAACAGTATCTTTTCATTTTTTACGAATGTTTACAGAAGTGTTTTTATTTAATCCTTGTAAATCTTTTAATATTAGTGAAACAGGAATTCTTTTTATGTCTTAGTTTGCATAGATTTGAAAAATAGTACACGTACAAAATGATGAATTAACATTGGTACTTATATCATAAATAAATTGGCACTTATCATTCTATACAATATTAAAATGAGCGTCAATGTGGAGCTATAATATCCGGTATAACAAAGGTACATCCGTACGTGAAAAATTATTCATTCGGAATTGATTTGTGATGGATTATTATACACTTCCAAGCTTTTATCAAATCAAAAATAATAACAAGGATAATCTTAGAACAGGATATATTCATCCGCCTGTTGTTCTATCATTCAAGTTGTAAAATGACAATAATTTAGATAATCATTTACTATTTTACATTGATATATTCATTAGAAAAAACATTTTCTTACGTTAATGAAAATACTACTTATAGTCTAAGAGCTGGCTACGAAAAAGTGAACTGATAAGGTGCATTCACGAATTTTGTATAAAATGTCTCCTTGGTACCCGATAAATACGTAGCGTTGCCGTCAAAACGCTCTCCCGGGGCGGGAGGCGTGTGTGGACGGTCAAAGTCGTAAATTTATATTTAGAAAAAAATGATAAAGTGCAGTCCTGAAATTTAGTAGAGTTATAGTTTTTTACTGTAGGAATCGAGGAAAATTATTGTCAGAAGTCTAGGTCGGGGCTTAAAGACTGTAAGAAGTCGACAATGTTGTAAAAAAATTGTTGAAATTTAAACCACAAGGTGCAGTTCTGACAATTGCATTTTTATATTATTTATGGGTTACTGAACCTGTATATGAATTGTCAGAAGTCTAAATAATGGCTAAGTACATGGAAATTGATAATATGGCCGGAAGTCGTTGAAGCGGCTATCGCGGCGGAAAGCAAGCTTTCGTAGCTTGTTTCAAATTTAAATAACAAGGTGCAGATCTGGCTATTTCTTGTTATTAATTTTTACGTGGTTATTTAAGTGAGTATGCAATTACAGAGGGCTAAGGAAGAGAGATATTTGAAAAAACATAAAATTCGAGATGCTGAGTAAGCGCTAATTTTTTAAAACCACTCACTGGCTATACAGACAACGGACTTTTTAATAATAATTCGTATTCAAACCATTATAGAAAGTAAATAAATAATACGAAAAATAAAATATAATTGACAACATTTGACGAGAGTTTTGAAAGCAATGAATTTTCATGTCCCTGGCACGAAGAAGCAGATACCAAAATTGTATTTCATGCCATGAACATTAATTATGCTGCCAACATAACTGTTAGATGTTCGGACACCGATATTTTAATCATTTTGCTGGGAAAGATGCACCATCAAAAAAGCCAAAGTAACATCTGTATTGTCTGTGGTGTATCGAATGAGAGACGGATAATTGATGTTAATAAATTATCTGATTTTCTGGGAGACGATTTATGTAAAGCGTTACCTGGCTTCCACGTATTTACAGGTTGTGATTACAACCCTGCATTTTTTCTAAAAGAGAAACAACGCCCCTTTTAAATCATGTCACAATCACAGAAGTACACGAAGGCTTTTTCAGATTCATCGTGTAACAAAGATGACGTTTTTCAAGTTTTAGAAGTATACACGAGCCACTTGTATGGAATCACTTCGAAAAAACAACTGCAACTAGTAAATAGTACTAGATTCGAGATATTTTTAAGAAATTATAAAATAACAGATGTAAACGAACCATTTCATAAAAAAAACAGTGAAACATTTCGATGCATCAACTTTGCCTCCTTGTCAGTCGGAACTACGTCAGCAATTTGAAAGGGCGAAATACATCTCAAATGTATGGAGAAATGCTCACCTAGAAGTTCCAACAGAAATCGAACCTACATATTGCGGCTGGATACAACAAGGATCAACATATGAATTTAAATGGTTTGAAGGACCTCAACTACCTTTAACAGTCAACGATGTTATCCGAAAAGACGAAAATGAAGAATCTGGAGCTGAAGGTTAAATATTCTACTACATGATTCGTACATTGAAAAAAATATTCAATTTTAATGTTAATAATTTATATTTCAGATGATGAATCAGACATTGAGTATGCTAGTGACCAGGATGAACATGAGCATTCAGATTGCGACTGTTAATTGTTTTTTAAATATATTTTTTACAAATTATAAAACCATATTTATGTAATTATTTATACTTACATTTCACTTTCTCTACTATTAACTTTGTTATAATAAAATTAATACAAAAGTATTAAAGATAACAAATTGCCAAAAGTACAGAAATAAATTAGCGCTTACTCGGCATTTTACGATTTTTATGTTTTTTTAAATATCTCTTTTCCTTAGCCTTCTGTTATTGCATACTTACTTGAATAACTACGTGAAAAGTAAAAACAAGAAATAGCCAGATCTGCACCTTGTTATTTAAATTTGAAACAAAAGCTTCGAAAGATTGCTTTCCGTTGCGATAGCCGCTTCAGCGACTTCCGGCCATGTTATCGATTTTCATGTACTTTGCCATTATTTCGACTTCTGACAATTTATATATATAGGTTCAGTAAGCCATAAACAATATAAAAATGCAATTGTCAGAACTGCACCTTGTGGTTTGAATTTGAAACAAGCTACGAAATATTGCTTTCCGTCGCGATAGCCGCTTCAACGACTTCCGGCCATATTATCAATTTCCATGTACTTAGCAATTTTTTAGACTTCTGACAATTTTTATATATATATATATATATATATATATATATATGTATATATATATATATATATATATATATATATATATATATATATATATATATATATATATATATATATATATTGAACCAGATATCTTAGATAATAAGAGAAGTAGTATTATAAAATTAAGTTTGCTAGTATGAAATATATATGAAAATAACTTAATTTAAGAAAACAAGTAAAAAGGAAACACTTTTCTTAATTTAAACAACATATCAAATAAAGATATATTAAATAACAGCCAATAACAATATAATAAATAAGGAATTACCTCAATGATAACATAAAATATAGATATTGCCTAACCAATGTAATGGTGTAAATAAAGTTGCCTAAGACGAAGAATAATTTCCATATCATAACAGCTGTTCATCTGAAATGAAAACAAATATTACTATAGTTAATTCATTATAATCATTAATTTAAGAATAAGAACAAATATAAATATTGAATAGAATATAATCCAATAGATTTCATAGATAAACAAATAATGGCATATAGACAAATAACATAAGAGAATTTATATTTATAATTGATATGAATGTAACAAGGATATACTATCAATAATAATATTGAATGTTGTACTATGTAAATGGATTTATGTATAACCAATATTAATGTATTTGTATGTATGAAATTGTTTTGATAAGTGATTGAAGTTTCAATTATCTGATTACATAAGGATAGATTTAAAATTTAATATTAGGTAGTGTACAAAGTTAAAGTAGATATTAGACAGAGTTTTGTTTTCCATTTGGCAGCTGGTGATCCAATTAAATTCATCACGTTTGTTTCTTCAGAACCTAAAAAAATAAATATAATATTATATAAAGAAAATTTTATTAGGTAAAACTTATAATTAAAACAATTTAAAAATTTGTGAGTATGGCAAATCAATATATATAGCAAATAAAGGAAACAATTTATAAGAGATACTGGTTTTACATAGAATGAAACTATTAAAGAATATAGGATAGAGGGGATAAAATAAGAATAACTCAAGCATCAAATAGAAGTTCACATTTTTAAATAAGGAAATAAGATGTAAGTAATAAAGGATAGGAAAGGATAATAATGAATGATATTGATTAAAAATATAGGAGGTAATGTTTAATGTCAATTAGAATCTTATAGATTACTTGAAAATACAGGAAGGAATAAGGAAGTTGATATTGATATATATATGAATTTAAGAAATAATTAATTATATTGAATAATGAATATTGAAAAGAAATATGATATGAGGAGTATATAGAAGTATAATGTAATTACAAAGAAATAAGTTGATATATAAGTGGATGTTAGGAAGGAATGATAATAGAGAAGTATTATATGAAGTAATATTAAAAATATAAATTGACATTGATCTTAATCAAGTGTATTTTAAGGAAAGAATTAGGAGACAGTTATTGAAAGAAATAGATTTTGTAGTAGGAAAAATGTGAACAAATATTTGAGAAACAAAGTTAAAGAAAGTAAGATTATGCCATAAAATTGTTAAATTTTTTTGAATAAAATAAAATCAATCATTTATAATAAGAAAATTGAAATTTAAATAAATATCCAGGGTATGGATATCATTTAAATTTAAATTTGAGGGGAATTGAACCAGATATCTTAGATAATAAGAGAAGTAGTATTATAAAATTAAGTTTGCTAGTATGAAATATATATGAAAATAACTTAATTTAAGAAAACAAGTAAAAAGGAAACACTTTTCTTAATTTAAACAACATATCAAATAAAGATATATTAAATAACAGCCAATAACAATATAATAAATAAGGAATTACCTCAATGATAACATAAAATATAGATATTGCCTAACCAATGTAATGGTGTAAATAAAGTTGCCTAAGACGAAGAATAATTTCCATATCATAACAGCTGTTCATCTGAAATGAAAACAAATATTACTATAGTTAATTCATTATAATCATTAATTTAAGAATAAGAACAAATATAAATATTGAATAGAATATAATCCAATAGATTTCATAGATAAACAAATAATGGCATATAGACAAATAACATAAGAGAATTTATATTTATAATTGATATGAATGTAACAAGGATATACTATCAATAATAATATTGAATGTTGTACTATGTAAATGGATTTATGTATAACCAATATTAATGTATTTGTATGTATGAAATTGTTTTGATAAGTGATTGAAGTTTCAATTATCTGATTACAAAAGACAATATCTTATTGGTTAAAAAAGATGACATAACAAACTGTGAATCAATAAATAAACTTTTGAATAGTGATCTGGAAAAGAACGAAAGACTGTGTTGTTTAAAAAAGTTGAAAATCGAGGGGACGCTTAAGGAAAACGGTAGCTGGTGTTAAGAAGCGAGGTGTGTGTGGGATAGTGTTCCTAAAAATTTAAAGATATTCCCGGTATAAGACATTTAAACTCCTAAAGTACTGTTAAATATAATATTAGAAATACTTACAGTTAATTGTAACAAGTTTTCCGACAAGAATCTGTGAAATTTTCAACAACTTTGGTTTTTTGGAGATTCAGTGGGTGTTCCTGGGATCCAGAGACTTTCTTCCAAATTCAAGATCAACAGGTCAGTGTATATAAATCATTTATTGGCCAATAAATAGTGTAAAAACTAAAAATCCCAATTAAGTACTTAATTTCATAAATTGATAAACTTTTTCACATAAGATCGATCTAAAAAAGAAAGAAACAGACTTTATATAGTATATTCATTGCATAAATCATTAAATTTAATAAAAGGCCGAACTTTATATAAATTAAAATATGTACTTACGCTAATCACGCCATCTTGTAATCGCAGAAATCTGGTGATTGAAATTTTATAATGTTATAACCATGTCCATCTGTATATAATTTCTATTTTTCTATCCATGTATATAACTCATTTCTTCCCACAGCTATTTGTATCATATATAACTATGATCTATATATGAATTCTTTTATGTTCATTGTCTTAACCATTCAATTGTTTTCATCGTCAACAAATTGTGTTGTATAATATAGATGCTTCTTACGTATCATAATTGTTTGTTTCATGCTAAAGCGCATGACTAATTTTTTCACGCATGCGCATTTATGATATTATTAAAATCAATAAATAGGTACATATAACCATTGGCGTCGCATATTATTTTATCAAATAAATATTGCATTGATAATTAAATTGATTTCAAATAATGTGTTTTCTTTTTATTTCAACTATTACATCAGTATAAATTGCCAGGACTCAAAGGGAAAAAGGATTTCATGCTCCCGAATAATCTAATTAAAATAAATTATTAAACAAATATTAAAAACAAACTGAGCTAGCCAAACTTAAAACTAAAAATCTAAATTATAAACATATACATTCTAAATATAAATAAAAGTAAGTATAATATCAATTGTTAGAATAATATATATATATATATATATATATAGGTTCAGTAAGCCTTAAACAATATAAAAATGCAATTGTCAGAACTGCACCTTGTGGTTTATAATTCAACAATTTTTTTACAACTTTGTCGACTTCTTACAGTCTGTAAGCCCCGACCTAGACTTCTGACAATAATTTTCCTCGATTCCTACAGTAAAAAAAATGACTCTACTGAATTTCAGGACTGCACCTAAACATTTTTTTCTAAATATAAATTTACGACTTTGACCGTCCATCCACGCCTCCCGCCCCGGGAGAGCGTTCAGACGGCAACGCTACGTACTTATCAGGTACCAAGGAGACATTTCATACAAAATTCGTGAATGCACCTTATCTGTTCACTTTTTCGTAGCCAGCTCTCCGACTATTAGGTATAGATATTTAGAACGTTACATTTATTTTTCCATTCTTTGATATACTGTCATAGAGTGTATTTTCTAATTCTACTCTCCTAATGAATGCATTCAATCATATTTATAGTCTATTTTTATGTACGAGAGAGTAATAAAACCTAATTTCTAATGCAAAACTAAGTACGGTCATTTTAAATATCGTTACAAAATAATTTCCAGTTTCCCTTCTTTCATTTGTCTTTTATGACCATATGCTGTACAAAACAATAAAAAAGGGTTTGGAAATGCCAACAACCCTGCGTCTTAAAGATTACATAGGCGTATCACAAGATTACTTTCAATGAGTTTCGTAATTTTGTATGGTGAAAGATCAGTTTTAGATGATTTTATTACAGTAATCAACACAAACTCATATTTACATAGGAGGATAAACGTATTAACACACAACGAACTAAAACTGACAATTCTCCCTATTTTTATCTGACAAAATTAATTTTTTATCAACAACATTAGCAACTGCCAACAAAAATATCGAGTCAAACTCGATTCAATTATAGTTTCAATGAAAGTATTATATATTTTCCAACACCCTCTCTTAATACTTTTCCTATAACCTATAGATAGGTGATGTGGTATTTAGTATCTAATATAGACAGAGATCCATCGATAGGGATGTTGGTAAATAAGGAGACAATTTCAAAGCTGACAACGATATCTGTGGAAGAAATATCAAATCCTTCGAGTAGGTCAATGGAATGGCGAGAATTTTTGACATAGGATTGGGACCGTTCAGCAATTGGTTGAAGGGTTTCAGCTAGATGTTTAGCCATGAGTTGGATGGGGCAGTTAAATGGACTGACAATGGGTCGTAGTGGGATATCCTGTTTGTGGATTTTTGGAGGACCGTATATTCGACTATTACGGGATGATTTTCCACGTGGGATGAGCTTAGCTTTTATGTCGGGAGGAAGTTGGGACTTTTTGATGCAAGTTTTTTTTGTGTTTTCCAGATATGTAATAGGGTCATTAGGGACGATTTTATAGTCGGAAATGTTGAGAAGATTATTTATCTTATTCAGATAAGAACGACCGTGGGGAGAAGGATGAAACTCCGGATCACCTAGTTCTAGAATGCCTCGCCATTGCAAGCTAACGCAAAAATGCTTTGGACAAGGAACTTGTAAGAGTGAGGTTCTAACCTCGTAGAAGCCGTCCCAAATACTAGAGTTCACTAGAACCCTGGAACTGGAAGGCGAGCTGTAGTAGTAGCGAGAATAGCTCTGATAGGGGAGGCACAATAAACCTTAGGTTTCAGTGCATTGTAACCCTGTTAAACTCTAATCTAATCACATTGCTCTTGCAATATCTGACGATAAAAAAAGGCAGATTGCTAGGATTCGGGTTATTTTTTGGGTGGTAGAACTTTCTAGGGAGAGTTTAGGAAGGGGAGTGAGGAATTTGCGAAATGTGACTACGTGACTTGTGACACAATTCTTTGGCTACGACGGTTTCGTTTAGGAGAGAATATAATGAGATTATTTTTTATTTGTTATCGACTAGAAGGTTATATGATAATTTGAAATAGGAAGGTTAATAATTGATATTCGTGCGGAGCGTGGTATAATAAATAGATATGATGAATGATTTATTTCTCAGGTCAAGTATTTGTAACAGATTTTTAAGGTATATGGAATGCGTAATAATAATTAGATAGGAATTTAAGTCACAGGAAGAATTTCTAATTAATTTTTAAATTCGAACACAATTATTAATGTATTAGTCTAATATATCTCAGTGTTATTTGGGAGTTATGGTTTTTATCAAGTTCACACAGATTGGTGGTAGGTGCTTCCCAATTTAATGGCCAGGGTGCATAAAATGGTTTAATATATGGTCCCCTACCTTCAATCATTACACCTGTTATTATACCGAATTCGGATTACCCACATTCTAACTAGTATTTATTTTTATTTGACGTTACGAGGTACTGCTGTCAGATCAATAATCAAAAAGTTCTCATTGATACTTACGTTTCTCGAGTTGTTGTTGTTACCATGGTAACTTTAGAAAACGCGCGTGTTTGAAAGTTCGATTTAAACACGCTGAGGTGTGCTTTAAAGAGGTAAAATGAGGCACCAATACAAAAAGAACATTTGTTTATATAGTATTTTGTTTTTTGTGTAGTGTTATATTTAAAAAAATGACTGAAAATGTGATGCTACAATTCTTAGAGCTTTATCATAAGCATACTTGTCTTTGGAACCACTCACTGTATGAATAATAAAAAGCAAGAGAATATGCTTTGAGTTCTATTGTCAAAGAAATGGGAATTATGGGTCTTACTATTGCTGATCTGAAGAATAAAATTAAGAGAATTCGAACAATGTATAAAATGGAACATTAACTGGTTTGCAAATAAAAAAAAAGGAATGGGAACCGACGAAATAGTTGTACGCGCCACAGAAACCGTTCCAAGTTGAGAGTATAAAATTAATACCTACTGTTTGAATCAGTTTTTCTGTTGAATTGTGTAAACCAAAATTGATTCAAGTCTAATTCAATTTTTATTGCCCAACTATAATCGGTCAACTAAACCGACAATCCGTATCGCACCTGATTTTAAGAACTTTTCGTCCTAAAATTGAATGATGGCACACAACAATATTACTTTGAAAACACCTTGTATTCTATGGAAAGATGTACGTTTTCTGAGATACCCTGTACTTTTGCCCCTCAGTATAACCTTACATAACCAATCGCTTAAGAATAAGATAGTTATTACGTGACCGCAGCATTCTACAACAATAATTTTCTAATAAATAACAGCATCCATTGTGCTGGAATTTATAGAACGGATGTCAACCCCACGAGTTACAATAAACAGCAGTCATTAATTTTGAATATATTACACGTATATACGTATACGTATTATAACTTAGCCATTCTGAGAATAAAATCAAATTTAACGAGCGTTGCTATCAAAGGAGATTCTGCCTCTTCTTGGAAATACTCGCGTATCGGAAAGGAGTAAAAGTATGCGAAGAAATAAGGAGAAACAACTAATATTAGGTGATATATACAATAAAAAAGAAATAGTGAGATTTAAACTAATAAATATTGCATTAACTGCATTTAGTGCGTTCATAAAGTGATGTAATCTTTTTTTATTATTGTAGGCAAAAATTAGAATATACCTTACCAAAATAATAATAGGTTTACACACATTATAAATATGGTGAGAATTTTATAAAGGCAACGAAAATAGGAAATAAAAAAACGAATTCAAACTTTCTTCTTATTCAAGTGCCGTCTTCGTTCCGAAGGTTGGCAATCATCAAGGCTATTCGTATTTTGGATACCGCTGCTCTAAAAAGGTGACTATTGGCGGCGTTGAACCATTCGCGAAGATTTTTTAACCAGGAATGTTTTCTCCTTCCTATTGATCTTCTTTCACTTATTTTTCCTTGCACAACGAGCTGGAGCAGTTGATATTTGTCCCCCCTCATAACGTGACCCAGGCAGAGCAGCTTCCTTTTTTTAATAGCTAGGACAATTTCCTTGTCTTGTTTTATCCTTCTTAACACTTCGGCATTAGTGACTTTCTGTACCCATGAGATTCTCAAATTCCTGCGATACACCCAGAACTCAAATGCCTCTACTTTCTTCACATCGTTCTTCTTTAATGTCCATGATTCCATGCCATAGTACAGCACTGAGATCTCGACTGCAGAATACTCGTTTCATCCTCGTGAAAGTACTCCGCGCTTTTTCAATTCGGATTTTTATTTCCTGAGAGCAGTCCGCATTTTCATTGAAAAGAGTTCCCAGATAATCGATTTTCTCACTCTTTCAATTGGTTGGTTATGTATTAATATATTTCCGATATTTTGGACCGATTTTGTTATAACCATAAATTTGGTTTTGTTTGTGTTTAGTGACAGTCCATATTCCTCACCAGCTTCCGCAACTGCATTAACAAGTTTCTGTAGGTCTTGAAGTGTTTCGGCTATCAGCACTGTATCATCGGCATATCTTAGATTGTTGATTGGTCTTCCATTGATTTTAGTGCCATATTCCTGATCAGCCAGTGCTCTATTCATGATATCTTCCGGGTATGCGTTAAAAAGGATTGGTGAAAGCACACATCCCTGACGAACTCCTCTTTTTATTTCTATATCTTCAGTTGTATTTTCTCCTATCTTCACTACTGCTGTTTGAACATAATAGAGATTTGAAATAATGTTGATATCTCTAGAGTCTAAGTTTTTTGCCTGCAACAGTTTTCTAAGGTGATCATGGCGCAATTTATCAAAGGCTTAAGTGTAGTCAATAAAGCATACATACATATCCTGGTTCATGTCTAGGCATCTCTGGGACATAACGTTAAGTGCGAATAACGCTTCACGGGTACCCAGGCCATTTCTAAACCCGAATTGAGTTTCACTGATGTCCTGTTCTAGTTCCCTATATATTCTGGTATGTATGACTTTTAAGAATGCTTTCAAGGTATGTCCCATTAGACTTATAGTGCGATAATCTTGACAATGTTTAGGATTTCTTTTCTGTGGTAACGTTATAAAAGTTTATATCAGCCATTCCTGTGGTATGATTCCTGATTTATAGATGTTGTTAAACAGATCCACCAAGACATGTATCTGCTCTTCTTCAATAAGTTTAAGAACTTCGGCTGGTAGTTCATCTGGGCCTGGTGCCCTCCTGTTTTTCAGCGAGTTCAGAGCATATAAAACTTCTTCCTTTGTTATTTCTGGTCCTTCGTCTCTGTCCGCGCATTCAAGGTATTCCTTCTATCTATGGTCTTCAAAGAGTTCCTCGACGTAATTTTTCCAGGCTTTTAGTTTTTCTTTTATATCTGTTATTATTCTACCATCTATGTCGTATAATGTATTGAGTCGCTTCCTTCTTTGCATTCCTGCTAGTTCTTTTACTTTCTTGTGTATATTGAAGCTGTCATGTTTTTGTTGCAGCTCTTCGATTTCTTCACATTTTGTTTTATAGAAATTTTCCTTTGCCACTCTCATTTTTTTTCGTATTTCAACTTGTATTGTTTTGTATTGTTGTTCGCATTTGTATTTAAAAGTTCTTCTTTTATTCATGAGATGTAGAATTTCGTCGGTCATCCAATCGTGTTTTGCTGTACGTATCTTATTCTTACAAATTTCCTTCATAGGTTCCATCAACGCTGATTTAAAGTGATGCCATTTCTTATTTATATCATGTTGGTTCTGATTTTCTTCTTCCAGATCAAGTTTTCGTAAGTTGTTGTTTATTTTTGTTTTTATGTTCTGACGAGTTTTTTCCTCCTGTAAATGTCCAGTATCCACTTGGTTCCTTTTAGTGCTTTTTATTGTCCTCTTTAATTAGATGTGAATTCGTGCTATCAATGGATTATGGTCGGAAAACACGTCAGCGCCTGGATATGCTTTTACCGATTTAACACAATTTCTGTATCTTTCATTTACCAAAAAATAATCTATTCGATTTCTTACCGGTTTCTTTTTGTTGTATTGCGCAGATTTCCAGGTATATAGTCTTCGCATGGGAAGTTTGTAGAAAGTGTTTGTTACTATGTAGTTGTTCACTTGGCAAAATTCTAGCAACCTGTCACCTCTTTCATTTCTCATCCCAAGTCCGTACTCGCCTACGTATTTATCACATTTTCCGTTTCCAATCTTAGCATTAAAATCGCCTAAGATAATTGTAACATCTCTTGATTTTATTGAAGATAGGACTGACTGAACACCTTCGTAAAATAGCTCGATCTCTTCATCAGGTTTTTCGGCTGTAGGAGCATATACTTGTATGATGTATAGTTTGCTCGTATCTGTTTGAAGTTGTAAAAGCATGATTCTATCTGATATAGGAGTGAAACCAATCACCGATGACATAATATTTTTCGACACATGAACTGCAACTCCATTTCTATGGTGGGCTTCATTATTTCCAGAGAAATATATCATACCGTTTGCCGTGGTGAGTTGGCCCGAAACTGGCCACCTGCTGTCGCTGATTCCGAATATATCTATACATAGTCTTTCCATCGCTTGTATCACATTATGCATTTTTCCCGACTCAAACATACTCCTGACATTCCATGTGCCAATCTTTAGTTTATTTCCAATTTGGTGTTGTGCTGTTGTTGGCTTTGGAGACCAATAATTCGGAAACGGGGATATTTATTAAAAACGTTTATAGGAAGTACTAATATTATTTTGGCTCATACTTTATGCTCACATTATTCGCGGAACACCCTGTACATTAATATCAAAGGTTATATTCAGTTTATCTTTAGTTAAACAATTATTATTATAACACTAATTACCTGCCTGATAAATTCTCACACGGTTTGAATTTTTTCACACACTAACGGTGTGTTATTTGTGCAATTTTTTGTAATCACAATTACAGAATACGAAACGTCTTCAATATTCGAGGAAACACTGAAGAAGTAGCGGTATATGTATACGAGGGTCACTATTTATGTATTGAAAAGCGGCAACAACGTTGAAATTTTTGACAGTATTATGTACTCAAAACGTTTTGAAGTACAAGTGATATTTGTGTTGTTCACAGTAAATTAAGCATATTAGGATATTTGCCAGGAACTGGTCGACTTTCAGGGTGGTCTAACTCAAAATCAGTACATCATCAATCAATTTCGGAGATTAGACACCAAGGTCCAAGGTCACTTTATAACGTTGGTACACGAATAAGGTCGTAGTTCACTTGAATTGAATTCTAGTACTAACGATATTTAACGAGGCGAGACTATAAAACTGGCTTCGAGACGGGATCGAGACCAAAACAAGTTTTTTTTTAATTCAACAAGACTGAGGCGAGATTTTTGGAACTCTCACCCTATCTCGTCTCGATGAATTTCTCAACACGGAGAAAGAACAAACAATGTGCCTACTTAATTCCGTCCTTTAAATAAAAAGAAAATACATAGATGATGAAATCATGAAATATTCACTATCGGGAAACCACTCTCAATGAGAGAATAAAAAAAGATCTAACAAGATAAATAAATTGCATTTAGATTAAGAGGAGCCTCCTCACAGGTATATAAACCTAAAAACCTACACAATACTATTTACTAATTTAGTACTTGTTTGGTTCAAAATATTTACGATAGATGTCGATAGTAGTACTGAATCGGCTTTTACTTATTCAACATATTTTCTCTCTCTGTCTTTCCACTCTTGACGGTTCAAAGAAACGCATCTCTGCTGTTTGTGAGCACAGAAACCCCATCTCCAAGGGTGATTTGTGCTTATCTCTGTTTTTTATGTTGCGTCCAAACCACAGCACAGCTGTGCATAGTTAAGAGAATATTATATACACGGATCCAAACAAAATTTCAATTTGAGTGTAGCTTTTTGATTATTTAAGAGTTTCATAAATGTAAATATACATATTTAAAAACATTCTACCTTCCAAAATTTGTATCATTTGTACCATAATAAAATGTTTTCATAATTATACATTTCTGTTTGTTTCATGCTAAGAAAATTAAACTGCGGAAAAGTTGCAAATTTACATGATGTCTGAAAACACAGAGCGTCGTGTCACAACTTTGCCTCAATCTAATCATATTCAAAGTTTCTGTTGGTTGCTTTCAAATTTTATTTGACATGTAGGCTCTTTTTTCAACTACATTTGTAAATATATTCAATTTTATCTAGAAACAAATAATATAAACAAAGAGTTTCCAAATTTATTATACAAAGAAATATTTACTTGTAATACAATGCTTTACATTTAATAGAAAGAGGAAAGTAAGGTACAGTGAGGAATTTCAATTTAAAATAGCAAACGTTTAAGAATTTTACAAAGCAACTATAACAACTAATAAAAAATTTAAAGCGAAAGATCTGTAATGACAAATAATAGTATATATTGTGGGGAGATCGATATATACAGTCTTTTCCCTAAAAAATTTGCGTTTTGTCCTTTCGATAAGTGAATGCAATTTATTTCTATACACCTTGTATTTTACAAGTAAATCACAGTCATTGGAATGGAGGAGCTTTGTTTGTCGATATAATCTATTTTTTTCATTAATGGATTCGATAAGAGCTTTTGTAACCCATGGCGCAATTTTAATGGTTTTCTTATTTCCCTTCTAAAATAGGTACTTTTATTGATGTATTTCTATATAATTGTTATTAATTTTTCTGTTGCAGGATCTGGATTACTACAATTTAGGATAATATCCCATGATTCTTTGAATATATTGTCTACAAGTTTTTTATAGTTGACATGCTTATTATAATACTCAGTTACTTTTTTAGTTGTTTTATTATCAAAAACTATTTGCAGCGCTATTGTATAGTGGTCTGTTATATTAGTTTCTATTACTACAGGGATAATATTTTCTAGAATGTTAGTTCTTGACTTAATAAATAAATGATCTAAGCAAGCTGCCATTCTGGTTGGGTTATTAATGGTGGATGTAAATCCACACTCACTCATACCACTTACATATTCCATGGTATCACCATTTAAATCCAATAAGTCAATGTTAATATCTCCAACAAATAGACAACAATTTTGAGAATTGATATCACTGTTATACAGTGTGTACATAAAGTAACGTAACTTGCTAATATTTCGATTTCCGTTAGGTATACAAAAAAAAATGTCGAATAAAAGTATTTTCAAATAATCCAGACCATCTGCATAAGTCGATTAGAAGTATACAGGGTGCACCGTTGCTTCAAAATAACTTATTAACATATTTTTTTAAATAGTACACCATGTATATATTTTCAGTTTTTCATAATTTATTAAATTACGAATACAACCGTCAAGACCGCATAATTCTAACCTCATTTGTTCTACAGTTATTGAGAAAAATAATTTACGGGAACGTTTTTATTACCAAAATAATTAACAAGAACAAATACAATCTTATTTAATGAGATGTTCAAAATGTCTTCCTTCTTCTATTTGACGGTATCCAAGTCGATTATAAAAAGCTGATATGTTATTACGCAATTGCTGATTTGTTATTTGATGGGCTGTTAACAGTATTCTATTCCTCAGTTCGTCCAGATTATCAGTTATTCTTTCCTGTTCGGTAAATATACTTAAATTTTAAAAGCAACTAATTACAATAAACATCTTTCACTAATGACAATGAGAAATAATTCATGACGTTTAAAAACAATTCATGACAGAAAAACCTACTACTTTTTTGACATAAACAATTTTTTTATAATTTTAGATTCAAACCAATGTAACTTTGGATTTATTGAAGGTAGAATTCTGCGGTTTTGACGGTTGTATTTGTAATTTAATGAATTATGAAAAACTGAAAATATATACATTGGTGAACTAATTGAAAAAATATGTTAATAAGTTATTTTGGAGCAACGGTGCACCCTTTATGCTTCTAATCGACTTATACAGATGGTCTGGATTATTTTAAAAACCTTTTATTCAACATTTTTTTGTATTCCTAACGGAAATCGAAATGTTAGCAAGTTACGTTACTTTATGTACACACTGTATATAGGAAATTATTGATACATTCAGGTATACTTGAATTATTATTTTCCTTGGACGGTGATCTATAAAAAGCAAGAATCGTAATTTTATTGTTATTACTGATAGTTACAGTCACTTTTAAAATATTTGTCGGTCCTAATCTTAGGACATCATATTCGAACAAGTATTTGCAGTTTATGTAAGCCACGACTCCATCATTTTGATTCAGATCGCCGTTGTTGTATATTATATTATATCCCGGTATGTTATACAAATTGATGTCAGTAATCTTCCAGGCCTGCCAGATATAATCTAATGTTTTTCTCATTTATTTGTACAGTAAACGGGTGGGATAAATTTTAAACACACGGTAGGTTAACTTACTTAATTTATTTAAACACTAAACTAATCACTAACACTTAATTTATATATACTCAGTACTGTAGTGTATGCAGATAAGGGCATGATGTCATCACATGAGATGGTCTACCCGGACAATCACTCAACAGCTTGTTAGTATCATGCATAGGTAACTCTTATGAACCAGCTTGTTCCATAAGAGCTGTTTGCGACTACACTCGCCAGAGGCGCTGTAATCACCTTAAATTTGAACGTTGTCAAATCTGTAAAGAAAAATTCCTCAGTTTTTCGTCAATCATCTGATCCATTGCTTAAAGTTACTAATATGTAATAGGTATAAACATATTTTTTCATTATCATAACATAAGACTTGGATGATATTTTGGATTTGAATTTTAACTTATCTTTCAATATATATACTACAGAAGCTATTCAAGTTGTATTTTTTAATTAAAATAAAAATCATAAGTTTTCAATGATAATTTTGAGATTTGGCAACATCACAGCGGTTTTACGAGAACACAATACGCAGGTGCATCGATTTTTCGCCCAATGTTTATCCATAGATAAAGGATGGGTTAGGTTGATTTATTTTTATCAACAACAATACCTAGTCTAACACATTATCATTATTATTCAAATTAGTGTTGTATTGAGACTAAGTTGAATTTTAACTTTTGTGTGTGTTTCTTAAACTGATTTAACCAAACCAGTCCAATATGGTGTTTTCTTGATGTGTGCCAACATGCAGAAGCCGGGGTGACACTGTGAAAATGCATCGATTTTCCAAAAACTATGAAAATGTGAGTACCGGCGTTACTTTCAATATTAAAGCTGTGATAATTATATTAGCAAAATCTGTAATATGTTATTTTTTTCACTACTGACATGAGAAAACCTTATTATTTACCTCATTTGTCTAATGAGAAATAGCTCAATATTTACCTAAAACTTTATTTATTTATTGAAATGAACATGAAAAATAAACTCTTTGAAATGTCCTAAGACAATGAAAATGATCAGAAAATATGAAAATTATTTAAAATAATAGTAGAAATGACGTTTATTGAATCCCCTCAGTTTCAATGATTTTATTCAATGCTTTGACAAGTATTCCCAGCTGATATTTCGATATCCTTGAATAATTGGGGAAATGACTAATTTTAAAGTAAAAATAGGGTCTTTCGGTATTAGTTCGGCCATTAGTAGTGAAAAAAATACTATATATACTTCTGTTGAGAAGACCATATTTGTATATTATATTAATTATTATCTAACTTGTAAATAAACGTATGTAGTGAAACAGTTTTTTTCTTCATGAATTCCTAAACAATCTTCCAGTTCCAGAAAAAAAATTTAAATTTTATATGTACGGTTCCCGCTTTTGCTTTATTTCTGACTACACTCGCCAGAGGGCGTGGTAATTAGTGAACCAAACTCTTTATACTGAGTTGCCTATCTATCTATTGAAAGTCAATCTAACCTAACCTATCCTTTATCTATGGTTAGTATGATTTAGCCTACCGACTGTGGAGTGCGGGTCACGGAGGGATTATCAATCTTACATTGGCGACGAGGATACTGGTTAGAATATCTTGATTTAATAATTGGCGTATTGCACTAAATATCATTGTGTGTGCTGAATAGACATAAGGCCATATAGGTAAGTGGTTATTTAATAAGAATAATGATGTGGTAAAGATTAAATTCGTATTGCATGGAAGAGACACTTTAATGAAAGTATGCTTAAATGCGTGTGCTAAAAGATTAAATTCGTATTGCACAGACAATAGAAGCAATAGATTAAATTCGTATTGCATGGAAGAGACACTCTAATGAGAGTATGCTTAAATGCGTGTGCTAAAAGATTAAATTCGTATTGCACAGACAATAGAAGCAATAGATTAAATTCGTATTGCATGGAAGAGACACTCTAATGAGAGTATGCTTAAATGCGTGTGCTAAAAGATTAAATTCGTATTGCACAGACAATAGAGGCAATAGATTAAATTCGTATTGCATGGAAAATATACTCTAATGAGAGTATGCTTAAATGCGTGTGCTAAAAGATTAAATTCGTATTGCACGTATATATATGTATGTATATGTATATATATATATATATATATATATATATATATATATATATATATATATATAAAAACTCAAATGCTTATAAGTAATGATTGAAATTCGTTATTTAATTTGTAACACGAGTATATTGGCAAAGCAATGTGTAATACATTTTTTTTATCGTTGGGTGTATGCTGGCGTTGTTTATAATTGAGGAATTTAAGACAGATAGCTTTGATGACTCATCATAACAGAATAGAAATAAATACGAGGGATCCTTAAATATTTTTTTTCACATGGGTAGAGATTACATTGCACATATTTGGTTACATACATGTTTAAATCCATAGATAAAAATGTTTAGATATTTATAACTTATTAAGGCACTGAAAAAAAAATAATTCATTGTACTTGTAATTGTTTTGGTAATTAGTCTAGATAGTCGAAATTCACCCATAATATTGTGTGATATACCTACGCTGACATTTTTTTAGAGAAATGGAATTATTGGCATCTGGATTATCCTCTATATCACCATTTGATTGTGAAACAGACGATTCTGCTCTGCGTAGCAAATGGGAAAGATGGAAGAGATCTCTAGAAATTTATTTCGAAGCCGCATCAATCACTGATCCAGTAAAGAAGAAAGCTATATTACTTCATAATGGGGGAACCAGCTTGCAAGAAGTATATTTCAGTTTACCTGAGACAGATACCGAAAATGAAGAAGGCAGTATAAATGCGTACGACAGGATTATTAGAAAATTAAATGAGCATTTTGCTCCAAAACAAAGTCGTATTTATGAACGTCACATTTTCCGTTCAATCCAGCAAGAACCTAATGAGAAGTTTGACAACTTTTTACTTAAACTGAGACGTCAAGCAATTAAATGTCAGTTTGCAAATATTGAAGAACATATCATAGACCAGATCGTCGAAAAATGCAATTCCGAAAAATTAAGGCGTAGAATCTTGGAAATGGACGATTCTAAAACATTAACTGATATCACTAATGCAGCAAAATCATTAGAAACAGTACAGTCGCAAATGGACAAATATAATTCCCCTAAATCTGACAATAATTCAATAGACATAAACAGAATCAGAGAGAATACCATCACAAATAGAGATCCTAAGCCAGGACCTTCGGGATTTCATAGGATGGAATGTTTCCGCTGTGGATTTAAAGGACATTCCGCTAGAGACGTTAACTGCCCTGCCCGCAACAAAACTTGCTTACAATGTGGCAGGATTGGTCACTTCAAAATAAAATGCAAAATACTAAAAAGCACTTTTAAAAGAAATAATAGAGAGGATAATCACCAAGCTACCATATCTAAGAAAAGGAGAGTCACAGAAACTGTGAACTTACTGGATGATAGTAACTCATCAGATGAATATATTTTCCACATGGAAGAAGACGACAAAATCAAATGCACATTAGGAGGTGTTGAAATTGACTTAGTTATAGATTCTGGAAGCAAAAGCAACATTATAAGTGAATTTACTTGGCGATTCCTGGAGGAAAAAAAGGTAAAAGTTACTAATCAAGTAAAGAAGCCAGATAAATTATTCCGATCTTACGCAAACCCATAACCGTTGCAATTATTAGGAGCATTTGAAGCAAAAATAAGTGTGGCCTTTAATCAAGAAATAAATGCTAAGTTTTATGTCGTTAAAAATAGCCAGACAAACTTACTAGGAAGAGAAACAGCCCTCAAATTGGGTGTGCTACGAATAGGATTGAACATACTATCGATTAAGGAAGAAACATCAAAAACCCCTTTTCCAAAGATGAAAGGAATTTCTATAGATATCCCAATAGATCATAATGTCCTTCCAGTTATTCAACCCTTACGTAGAATACCAGTGCCACTCGAAGAAAAGGTAGATAAGCAACTCAAGAAATTGATTCAGAGTGATATTATTGAACCAGTAGACGGACATTCAGAATGGATATCACCAATTGTTCCCATATTGAAATCGGATGGCGAAGTAAGAATCTGCGTAGACATGAGAAGAGCGAATCGCGCGATACTGCGAGAGAATCATCCATTGCCCACGATGAACTCATTTTTGCCCAAATTACGGAAAGCGCGTTTCTTCTCAAAGTTGGATGTGAAACAAGCTTTTCATCAAATCGAAATATCACCCAGATCGCGACACATCACCACCTTTATAACGCATAAAGGATTATTCAGATACAAAAGATTAATGTTTGGCAACTGCTGTGCCCCAGAGATATACCAGAAGGTGACAGAAAGGATGATAGCTCAATGTGAAGGTTGTTTCAACTTTATAGATGATTTTCTCGTATTTGGTGAAACAGAAGAAGAACACGATGTTCGGTTAAATAAACTGATAGAAAATTTGAAAAATAATAACGTGCTACTGAATGTCGACAAATGCACGTTCAAGGTGACAGAAGCGGAATTCCTTGGACACATTCTCACAAGAACTGGAATAAAACCATCTCCAAATAAAGTGGAAGCTATTAAGAGATTTAGGAAACCCGAAAACACCACAGAATTGAGAAGTTTTTTAGGATTAATAAATTATGTAGGAAACTACGTGCCGAATTTGGCCACGATCACAGAACCTCTAAGAAGAGCACTAAAAGAAACAACTAAAGAGAATAATATAGTTTGGAACAGGGAACAACAAATGTCATTCAATAAACTTAAGAAAGAACTATCCAGTGACAAATGTTTAGGATACTATTGTCCCACAGCTAAGACACAATTAATAGCAGACGCAAGTCCAGTAGGCCTAGGTACAATATTAATACAATGCAGCTCCTCAGGTGAACCTCGAATAATTGCTTATGGAAACAAAACATTATCAGCTAACGAAAAGAAGTTTTGTCAGACTGGCCTTGCCTTGGTTTGGGCAGTGGAACATTTCCATATTTATTTATATGGTATGGAATTCGAGCTAATAACTGACCATAAACCGTTACAACTTATTTTCACTCCAACATCCAAACCCTGTGCAAGAGTAGAAAGGTGGGTGCTCCGTCTACAATGTTACAATTATAAAGTTATTTACAGACCTGGGAAAAGCAATATAGCCGACCCACTTTCCAGACTTTGTGCCAACTTAGAATCGGCTGCATTTGAGGAGGATGAGCACGTTAGACAGATCGTAGAAAGTTCAACGCCAGTAGCTATTTCGCTAAGTGAAATAGAACAGTTATCAAAAAAGGACAAGGAGATACTACAAGTAAGAAAAGGTCTGTATGAAAACGTCTGGTCGGACTCCGCAAAGACAATAATGTTAAATTATTCACTACTGTACCCTATTGGCCGCAACAAAATGGGGAAGTCGAGCGTCAGAACAGAAGTCTCGTAAAGCGACTAAAAATCAGCAAAGCACTTGGAAAAGATTGGCAGCTGGATCTTCAAGATTATTTATTAATGTATCATAACACACCGCACCCTAGCACAGGAAAAACTCCTGCAGAATTATTTTTTGGACGAAAACTAAAAGACAAACTTCCGATGATCCCTGACTTTAACATAGAGGAAGAGGTACGAGATAAAGATAGCCTGGAGAAACAAAAAGGAAAAGATTACGCGGATAGACGAAGAGACGCTAGAGATAGCGAAATAATGGAAGGAGATACAGTTATTCTTAAACGTATGCGGAAGGAGAACAAATTAGACCCAACATTTGACTCCACACCACATACGGTTATTTCGAAAAAGGGTGGAGACGTAACAGCAACAAACAATGTTACCGGGGAAGAGGTAAGGCGAAATGTGCTCCACATGAGACGAGTTGGGAAGGAATGGAAAATATTGGAGAATGACCAATGACAACTTTGCGCATATCAACGTACTTAGTTCACAGTTGTTATGCTGAACAAGTTTATGTTCCTCAAGAATATATTTATCTTGTGGTAATAATACCTAATTCTTAGTTATGTAAAAAAAAAATGTTTCCCATTTTTCAATTGACATGTTAAATAAATATTTCTTGGTAAAGTTTGGTGTTTCAATTCTTAAATGAAAGGAAGGGATGTAGTGTATGCAGATAAGGGCATGATGTCATCACGTGAGATGGTCTACCCGGACAATCACTCAACAGCTTGTTAGTATGATTTAGCCTACCGACTGTGGAGTGCGGGTCACGGAGGGATTATCAATCGTACAAGTACATTCACTTAAACTAATTTATACAATCACTTAATTTATATTCACTTATTTACTGTTTAACTCACGATGTCAAATTATAAACTAAACTCATCCGCTGATCGGTCCTTTATTTATATCAAAGCTTTCTTTACTAGAACATTCCGGACTGCGGCTTATACAAAACAAATGCCTTTCGCGATATTTCTCGTTTGCCGACTCAGTCCTTAAAAGACCTTCCGAGAACATGTCTATAAAAACTGTCACAATAAATCCCAATAGACCTTCCCAGAATTCGGCGCGCTCGCCATTTTTTTAACTCCGTTAACATAAGGTTACAGGACCGTACTTAGTATCTGCTTCGGTGGCGAGTTCGTAACAATAGGTTAAAGTGTAAGAAATTACAAACCTTGTCATTAATGTGGACTTAGCCAGCTATCAAGTAATTAAGTTGTGCAATGGATAGGTTCATTCATGTTAAAGTATGAAGTCTGGCATTTGTTTAAATAGCGATTTGATAGCGTCAGACCAAGCTGAATATTCTAATACACCTTCTGACCTAGGATGAGGACTGAAGGAATAGTTGTCCATGGGCATAAGTTTATGCAGATAAATAACGTTATTTCATTTCCACTTGACCTTGTACTGTATCTGCGAAGATGTTAACTACTCGAATGGAAGTCGAACAACAAAATGGCTGAAATTTCAATGAGTATATCTCCACACAATCCCCAACTTTATTTGAAAAGTTTTGCCATCTTCATGTTCATGTTGGAAACGTTTCATACAATCCTCGTATATTCTGTAGAATGGTTTTGGTATTTCTGCTTGCGGTATTAACACTTATAATGACCAATATATAAACGTTTATTGAAAATTATAGCTATCAAGAATTATTCACATAAATATGTATAAATTTCACACCGTAGGCCATACAGCCATGTTGAAGTATCTATCACTTAGATAACAATTTCCCGGCTTTTATTTTACCGTCCATAAATGATTGTATGATTATTTTGTTAGGATAAATGTCGATAGATGACGCTATAATTTCGTACCTATTTAATATTGCCCGGAGGTTCACACGGTCACCGCACGATATTACTACTATTTACATCCGCGGAGAGAAAAATGTCAATAATTTGCAATAAGATATTGTTAGAAAATGGGTTGATAAATAATATTTTATTCAAGTCAACTTTTATTTTAAATAAACAAACCTGTAATTTTCGGGAAGTCTTTGTTGTGCTGTTTGGAATCTTAACTTAAATTGCCTCACACAAATTTTCAATATCATAAATTTTCATTGTGTAGATTTCATCCCTCCTGCAAGCAACCATAACTCCTATGAAAAGGACAGTAGTTGAAAAATATAAATTCTAATTCTATTAATTAGCAGATTTCCTAAAATTTCAATTACGGCTTAAAAATTTTAAAATTTGCCCCTTACCTAACAAACATTTCAACAAGTCATAAATCCAGAGTGAGTGTCCATTACTCGCGCCATGTCACGTCTCGACTTTGCACTCTCCCTCTTTTTGTCACTCTGAAACAGTCAAAGTCCGACCCTGCTTCATATCATCATATTTGTAATCGTTTGAAATAATTTCTGTCAGCCCAGAGTTTTAGGGATAACTATGCCATCATCCTTCCGGCTAAGTCGTGCAGGCTGTAACCAAATCTGTCTTCACATCATGACTACAATTTTATATTTATCGCTAGGTAAGTGTGAAGAGTGTAAAGTTTTGTTATCGTATGAAACAAAAAGAGCGCCTATCTTTTTAAAATTCCTGTAATTAGTTTTCTTGTCAGTGTTTTTGTTGTATATTTCATGGGTGTTAAGGATTCATTTTCTCTCTCTTGCGGTTTTTATTGTAGACATAAGTGACCGTGGGACTACTGATTTTTGCTTTTGTTACATCATATTCGGGTGTTAGCCTCAGTAGTCCGAAAAACTGCCCGCTTTAGCTGATAAGTGCTGTAATTTATCAGGGTTCGATTGTAGTCGACTCCTTGACTTTTTCTAAAACACTTTACAAGTGTTAGGTTCAAACAAATTTGCAGATTAGTTTATACATACTTGTCTCTCGAGATAGTTGTATATTTGATGATCATTTATATACCTTGTCATGGATTCAGTAAGTATTTCCATATCGTTCAGAAACTTGTGTTGACGTCTTGGTTGTCATTAGAATATATTGTAAACATTTACCCATAAGACGTTAACTGTTTGATTACATCTGATTTCTGTGATAATTCCGGGTATTTTGGCTTTGTACATTAACAACTGCGGGGGTACTACGGTACTACGATTGTTTAATAGTTATTTGTAAAACAAGTGTCACAATGGGTGCATTCAGCAGAGACAACAGTTGTACAACTGTTTATGATTTTTCTGCTGGCGCAAGTGCTCCCTCCCAACATGTTGCGGAGCGGTCGCCATTTTTGGTAGCGGAAGAAAACTACGCTCACTATTTACAACGTGTTGTGAACGGCGCGTCATTTGTCATTTATTTGTATCAAATATGGAGAGAACAGATCTTATTAATTTAATAACCAATATTATAATATAGATGGAACAAATGTTAAGTTTTCAGTTTTTAAAGTAATTATCCCGGTTGAAATATGCAATTTATTTTAAGAAAAATTAGCAGCTAACATTATATGACATAAATTTTTTTTAAATTTACGGTTCTATTTTTTTAGTTACTAATAAACATCAACCTACTTGTTACGATATTTAAAATTATTTCTAACAACAAAAACTAAAAATGCATATAAATTATCCATATTTTACTGTTTTCGAAATAATTAACCCAACAAATAACAAATCCATTGACATATTATACTGATGGACTGGCCCGCCCACCGCACAATCGATGACATCGCAATGCGAGAGAGAAATATCGAGAAGGATAGCGCTAGGAGTGGCAAAAATATTTTTGGATGTATGGTTACGGTATGGTTTTATGTGTAACTGCGTGAACGTTTGTTATATATTTTAAATAATTTTAAGAAATATTTGAAAATGAGATCGTGTTCATCTTATACTTGTACTACAAGGTCGAAAAAGGCAAGAAAATAAAATTTCACAGGTAGGTATTAAATAAACAATAAATTTTATATAAGAGGTTTATTAAGACGATTAAAAATATTATTCATGTTTTTTATATTTCCAAAAGATTGCAATTTAAGTAATGGTTACACGCTGTTAGGAGAGATAATTCCCAGCAAACATGTTACACGTGGGCCTCTAGAGGCACTTTAAAAACAACCGACGAACAACATAAGTGGGCCACAATCGTGATACGTCGCCGGCCCGGCTAGCCCGTGTCGCGATGGCCACCAGTAGGCCTCCAGACTACCACCTGCTTCGTTACATAGTGAAACTTTAGCGGATTGGCTAAGTTGGGGTGAACTGATATTGCATTGTACAGATTATGGCGCGATTGCGGGTATCCTACTAATTAACCGCCGGCATCCCACTGTTGGGGCTTAATCAATGATTTATGCAAATCTTCAGGCTATATATGTACTTATAGGTTTAACAATGAAACATGATGACTAAAACAAAGAAATATAATGAAAAATAAAAAATATTCCATATAAAATATATATACATATATATAAATATAAAAAAATATGTTCACCAATAGCTTTACTGGGTCTGTGCTCACTATCAACACAAAGATTATTACTTTTACGAGATATATTGTCTATTATAACCTCAGCCTCTACAGTGGAGATTATATCCTTAACAGCATTTTTCGCAAGACGCTGTTTTTGACGAGTGCTCTTTGAGATATTATGCTAGAGAAAACATATATTATGATGGTATATGATGCAACAACTGATGTATGTACTTACTTTTCTGTATTTCCGGACATATCTGCTCATTCCTTTGCTCCGAATAGATTGGATACAACACACAAATCTAATAAAATTGTCGCTACAGTGATTAATTATTAATCACCACACCACAACACAACCAGGTTAGGTTGATTCTCAACACGTGTTCAACACAACGGATGGCAAATCAGCAGTAGTGCCAACTGCCAAGGAGATTTTCAGTAATGCCAATGGTTAATTTTCATTACCGGTCGCATGCCGGCTAGGGATGCGCAAAATTTTGAAAACATCGATGTTGACATCAAATGATACCTCGAATATGCACTATCGATGTTGTAAAAACATCGGCTTGAAAATATCGATGTTTCTAATTATCGATGTTTTTAAGAATTAAACTGTTAATAACATCATTTCTATTCAATGTCTTTAAATGATACATCTAATACAATTTATATGAAAGAAAAAATACATTCAAGAAGTAAACAGAATAGAAAAGAACTAAAACCTAGTTTGATACTCAAATGATATGAATGAGATGACAGCAAAGGCGCAACAATGCCTCCTTACAATTTTGTATAAGGGCATCTTTTTCCATTGCGCGTAAGTGAGACAAAGAAAGTGTATGTTTTTCAGTTAAACTTGGCAACAAACTCCGACGCATATTTTAAAGCATTCATATTAGAGAATAAATAAATCAGAGATGTTCTATTAAATGTTTAATTTACTTTCTGCTTTCTTCAATCAAAATAGAAGAAAACATCGAAAAAAACATCGCAAAAAAATATCGATGTTCCCTATAAATATCGAATAAAAAAACATCGATATAAACATCGAACATCGAAATACTAAAATCGAAAATTTTCAACGGGAAATTTGTGGCTAAATTACAAACATCCACCATAAATATGCGTATGTTCAGCCAAGGCGGCAAAACTGATATCATTCCAATTATTTACCGACTTCGCTATGCCGCTGCCGACATCTAACCGCAGTTAACAGCTATGGCCCATCTATTTACCGCTCATTCATGTTTGCTGGGTTATAAGCCAAGTGATATAGCTGTTATTTGTGAAAAGCATTTTAGGTTGATGACTGCGAATTAAATGTTCACGGAATTCGGGTATGAAAATTTTCCTGCTCATTCGATCAAAGTTATCAAAAATAGAGAAAACCCGTAACAAGAATACTTTAATGTAAACCAAGATAAAGGTGCTTTTCTTAAAAAATTAGAATTTAAAATAATATTTTCAATATAAACATACGAATACATTTTATATTACAATTTTAATATACCTTGGTCTAAATTTTTAGGGGATGCTGTTGCAGGATGCAGTATACTGATATAATTCCCGAAGTGGAATCTCTGGAAGTTGATTCATATGTACCAGAAGTTAATAAGCCAGAAGATCTAGTAAACAATAACATATTATCCAATGAAATAAAAACATTTTCGAGTGTGGAAAAAAAACAAGTTGCAAGGTAAGACCTACTTACTGATTCTTAAGTAGTTGACCATTTAAAAAAATACCTTCAATTATGCATTTTTTCTATTTTTAGAAAAAAATGAGATCCAATAGTCTTTGGAGATTTTCAGGAGAGTGATTTAGAATTTCCAGTAAAGAGAAAGACATTGTGGAAAATTGCCAATCGAACTGTTTGAATATATAAAAAAATGAATAAATATTACAAAAAAATCGATTTACTTTATTTTGGACTATTTTTTGACCTACCCTGTTTGACTTGTAACAATTCTAAATGCATCTAATTTAATTATCGAACATGCACCAACTTTTAGCAATATTTGAATTTTTACTGAGCAATAAAAATAATTCCACGTTGCACACTTATAAGACCACACTGTATAAATAGACACATAACAATACATTTTTATGAAAATGCATTGTCTTTTTCGTAATGTATATTAATAATAATTGTATATTTTCCATTTAAATGTAATATAGTAATATAAAATAATTTTTTAATGGTTGTTTCATTATTTTCTTTGTGTTATTTGGGTTTAAAATAATAATAATAAAACAACGTCTGTTATTTATTTATAAAACTAAAATATTCTTTGAAGCATCTAATGCAGTTACAACAACTTTTACTAATAAGAAAATAACTTTATAAGCACCCTTTATATGCTTTCTCCGTGTTTTCTGCCACACCTAGTTCCATCTCTTTCTAGGTTTTCTCTTTCTAGTCTCTTCCGCATTTTATCTTACAGCGTTTATTACCGTAGGCCAGTCTACTAGTATAATATGTCAATGAACAAATCTCTCAAATTGACAAGTGTCACTTTACTGTCAAATGTCAAATCATGTAGCAGTGTGTCCAGCAGATTTTCGCTACCGCTCCCTAACGGTAGCGCCAACTGCTCTCTCTGCTGAATGCGCCCAATGACTCGTTTTGTAGTACGAGTGAAGTTTGCACAACGAACCGCGAAGCGGTGAGTTGGGCTAACCACGAGTACTACAGAAAGTCATTATGGCACAAGTATTACACAATATTTTTTATAATTTACATTTATTTAATTATGTAAATAAAATAGAATTTCATATAATCCCTGTTTTTAAACTAGGACGAGTGGTTTGAATTTAAGTTGGCAATTCTGTAGATTCCTGATTGGTCAGATCACAGATGGTTTTATTCAGCACTTCTGACTTTTGACATATTATAATTTATAACCGAATTATTGTGTAAATTGTAAACAAGCTTTCATTTAAGTAAAAAGAGGATGATTATTTGTTTAAAAAAGAGCTTCTTCGTATATGCTCTTGCGATCTATTTATATTATATCATGAACAGAATTAATTCTGTAATACATTTTCACATAAATATCTGGTAATCTATCCCAAAAATCGAACGTTTTGTATACCTATATATTGATCCTATACAATATAAAAATAAACAATTGATAAATCATTGATAAATAAACGTTAGCGTACTTTATTCATTAATACTTTTAATCAGTAGCTTTGTCAAAACGAATGAATTTAAACTAAAGGATTTACCGACTACATGGAGAATTTCAAAATTTGGGTCGAAAATGTGTTGGTTTTCTAATAAATGATTTGAATAGTTAGAATCTAATTTTTTGTTGTCATAGCTACGTTTGTGTTCCGAAATTTTAGTTTTAAAATTTCTAAAAGTTCTACCGATATAAATTTTATCACAATTGACATTACCACATTTTAATTTATAAACTTCTGATTTGTTTAATTTTGAAGATTTAGATACGTCTTGGATAGCTGCATTGGTTTGTCGTTTCGCACCAAAAGCAGTCTAGATCTCCATTTAGAATTTGTGGTTTGACTTTACGAGTCATAAATAACTCATTATGCTTACAGATTTCATCTACGATGTGCTCGTAGATGACATGCGAACTTTTAATATTAATATTTTTGGGTTTACTCGACTTTTGTTAGATGTCTTGAGAGGATTGTGGTTCTATTATCTGTGGTTAAGACGAATTACTGTCAGCTGGATTGCTATTGGTTGGAAAACTTACTCGAGTTGCGTTGTAGGGAGAATTTAAGTTACATGTGTTATTGGCACATTCTTGACTTTCTTTTCTAATCTGAACTCCGAGATGGCTACATGATTTTCAGTAAGATCTTGATTTATATATGGTATTTGAAACTATCCCAGTTGGGGATAATAATCAGGATGGGAAGCTGTTGGTGCCTGTATTTTTTAGAGATTTGGTGGATATTGGCCGTTTTTGGAAATCACTCTGCCTCACCTTTTTTTGAAGGGATTTTTGACTGCAATCATAGCGTCGTTGGGGTTTGGATAGTTTCTTTTCCTCCTCGTTTTTAATGAGACGATTTTAGGAGTTTCGAGGAAGTTTTAGGCCCTCAATTAGAGGTATGTAAAAGAGTTTTATATATGTTTTATGCAAAGTATGTTTAGACATTTTTCACTCATTTTCTATTAGAGAAAATAATTTAAATTTGTAACTATTAATATATTTCAATTCGTTGTAAAGTAGTATATATTTTTGTACAGTTCAGGGGTATTTTTGTGGTTTTGAACCACAAAAAAATATCTATGTATTTTTTATGGCTACTTCCTAACTGTGTTCTACTTATGATTGTATATTTGATATTCTTCACATGAGTTTCGTTGTCAAAGAATAGGTAATATATGTCAAGTAGTTTTTATATTGGATATCGGCATATGTACTTGCAATATTCTCAGTTGAATAGTTGAAATGTATCATTATGTTTCAAATCTATATGTACTGTAGTAAGGTGTGATCACATATTAGATAATTCTTGGCTTATTAATGTAATTTTTCATGTTGTCAATCAGTTGCTATGCATAAGATTAATTTCTTATTTATCGCTTAGATTTTGTATATATTTTATTCACATATTAGTCATTCAGGTTTTTCAAGTAAAACTTTAACTCGATTAGTAGAACACTAGGGAAGAAGCATTTTCTGTTTCCATATGTAAATTAAGTTTTTCTATGCCGCAGATGCAATACAGTATATTAGATAACTCTTTGGGGGAAATCTTCAATTTCACTTTAGCTATTATTGTCATCTTATTTTAACAACACATCTGGTGTTGATAATAATATAGTCTGGACATATAGGCTTAAGCTAGTTCAGACAATTAATATTTTCATCGTTGATGATAACATTTTAGTAATTCAATGTTATCTGTACATTTAAAGATTTTCCTGGAGGGATAACTTTCTTTTTTGATACTTACCTTTTCCTGGTTGGATACCTTTTTTTGGATACTTACCTTTTCCTGAATGAGTACTTTTTCTGGGGTACTTTACCATTTGATTCTGCCTGTGTCTCAGCTATCCTCGTCGTCAACAACTCATGCATCCATTATACAATGGTTTCATTTACTCCTCACCTTTTTAGTGCTTCTTTGACAGACACATAAGTTGTGGTGTCAAAGGCTCTAGACATATCCAGGAATGCGCATATTGTAATTTCCTTGTTGTTCGGAGTTCTCTGGATGACTTTGGTCAGCTGATACAGAGCCGTCTCAGTTGATCGACCCGCTCTGTAAGCATGCTGACATTTATGAAGTGGTGTATTCTCCAGGTTTTCTGTTCTTATGTAGTTTTTCTCTACTATCTCCATCGTTTTGAGTAGAAACGATCTTAGACAGATGGGTCTAAAAGATCGGGGATAAGCCCCATCTTTTGTCCCTATTTTTGGTATGAAGGTTACCCTCGATCTTCTCCATTTTCTAGGTATTGGACCCACTGCTAGACTGCTTCTTGTAATCTTCAGCAGGCGAGGAAGAATCTTCACTATCCTTTGCTGTAGGAGTGCTGGAAATATTTAATCCACTCTTGGTGATTTATATGGTTGAAAGGTACTTATTGCCCATTCCAACGGTTGTCTGGGAAATATTTTCTTAGCAATGTCCCAATGTTCCTTGCGGTATTTTTTGGTATAATTCATTGCTATTTCAGTGATTGTTGCTGGTTCACTACCTGGAAAGTGGGTTCTAAGAAGAAGGATCGATCGTTCCTCTTCACCTTCCGTGTATGATCCGTCTGGAGTTTTCAGCGACATTGTGGGGTTGGTTCCCCTATTTGATCGTGAACTCTTGTAGACTGGCCGCTATATGTGTGGAAGAGATCTTTTCGCAAGAGGCTCGAAAATTAAGTCTTTTGGCATTCCTAATTTCTTTATTATACTGAGTAAGCTTCTCAGTGTATTCCTGCCAATTAACATCACGTTTGGCTCTGTTAAAGAGCCGACGGACCCTCTTTTCTGAATATTGACAGGTTCTCATTCCACCAAGGAGCATCCTTTTCTGAATGAGCTTTTGAGAGTGGGCAACTGAAATGAAAAGCTTCCATTATTGCCTCACTTATCTGTTCGACTCTTTGTTCTAGGTCGTAGTGCGGGTGGTTAACCCCATTCACTCCGACGTGTTCCATATTATCCTTCAGGTTGGTCTTGTAAAGAGACCAATCAGTATTTCTAGGATTTCGGATTGTAGGACGTAGTATCTCCCTCTATCCTAAATTCGATGATCCTATGGTCGGAAAGTGATGGCTCGCTCATCACCTCCCAATCTTTTACATTTTTTCTAGCAGCAACATTAACAATTGTTATGTTCAGGACCTCTTCTCTTGCTCTCGTAACAAAAGTGGGTGTTATCCCCACGTTTAAGGTCTCAAGGTTATTTGTTAAGAGATATTCTAATAAACACTCACCTTTGGCGTTGTAGTTAGTGCTTCCCCACACGGTATTGTGTGCGTTGGCATTACAACCAATTATAATTGGCAGCCGTCTGCTATTGCAGTGTGTCACTAGCTCTTGTACTTCTTCTGGCGGTGTCATCGGCTCGTCTCCAGCGAAGTAGTTGTTTGAACATTACTTCAATTAAATGTTTATGAAAATATGAACAACACTAGTATAATATCAAATTTTATAGCAATTCTATGTAAGTAACCCTGAAATAAAATATATTATTATTCAATACAATAATGATACTGGTATAGCTGATGCTCTATTTCCAATTATAAACTTTTTCATTCCCTCGTTACAGTTGATATATTTCATCTTTTCAATAAAAAAAATATTAGCTCAGATAATTTCCAGTAGATGGCACCAGTTATAAAGTTTTCACATATGCTAGGTAACATGTAAGTAAGTATCTAGATAATGGGAGAGTGGTAGGGTGGGTATAGTATAGCTGAAGCTATATTTCAAATTACACACTTTATCATTTCCACGTAAAACAGTTTATATTTGGGTTTATTGGATGACAGCCAGTAATTTAAAAAAACAATGAGTGGATGGTATGGAGGGGTGGAGGAGGCCACACTAAAATGTTCCTACAAAAATCTGAAAAATACACTTAAAATTTGCTAGAAAAAAGGGCTAGCCACACTTTTTCTAGTGGGCTTAAACAATATAAACATGTGAAGAAAATACTTTGGTCAAGTCTTAAAAAAATTTGTAACATGTCGCTGAGACATGTTTCTATTTTCATAGATTATATTTTGTTGGTTAGTTGCCACTATTTTTTTTCGTCAGAAAGTCGCATCAACCGTAGTAGGTTATTAGCGACGGTACAATAGATAAGAACATAATTACACTGAATTATACATATTAATTAATTTTAAAAATATTGTTAGTTTATCATAATTATTATCCTGAAATAAGGCTTGAAATGTGTTGGGTAGTTTACAAATGTTTCTTTGATTATAATATTTAGGACATTCTGTGAGGATATGTTTCACTGTTACATCTACATTACAGAGATCACATACTGGATGTTCTTCACGTTTAATTAGGTAAGTGTGAGTTAGTCTAGTATTCCCCAACCGTAGACGTGAAATAATCACTTGGTGTTGTCTGTTGTTAGAAAATGGAACCACTTTTTATATAGAGGTTTAATTTCACGAAGTTTTGAGTCACTTCCAGTCCACTGAGATTGCCACAAAGCGATCACTTTCCTATTTAATACGCACTTTAGATCCGAACTAACCACCTTTGAAATCGATACCGCACTTTCAACTGTGATGGAATTACGAGCACATATGTCCGCTTCTTCATTTCCACTAATACCAATACCGGATGGGATCCATATAAAGATGACATCATTGTTTCGTTCTCTGGCAACGTAGAGTTCTTTCTTAATGAGATGAACCAAAGGATGTTTAGAATAAATCGTTTGTATCGAGTGTAAGGAAGTAAGGGAGTCTGTAAGGACAAGGAAAGAGTTGTGGTGGCTGCTTTCGTTGATAAGTGTTAAAGCTTGATATACAGCGAATAGTTCTGCCGAGAGGATATTTGTGTAGGATGGAAGTTTATATAGGAGTTTATGCGAATCAGTTACTACAGCTGCTCCTACGCCTATGGTCGATTTCGAGGCATCTGTATATATCTTTTGGTAATTTGGATACTTTCCCAAAGTGTCGAAAAGCTTGGCTTTTATAACAGTTGGGTTTGTATTTTGTTTATCATATTTAGTTAAGCTTTTGTCGCAATTTGGTATCTTTACCATCCAGGGTACTATGTTATAATAAGTGGTAATTGGGTAATCTTTTGGTAGACAGAAGTCAATTTCTTGAAAGTATGCTCTAATTCTCTCGTAAAACGGTTTTGGTGTCCTCGATTTCCCAGTAAAAATCCTAATTTATTTGAGTGTGTGTACTGATAAGTTGGATTTGACATATTGGCAAGAATAGTAACTGCATAATTGCTGCTAAGAAATTTTCGCCTTAGGCTTAAGGCTGGTTCTCCTAATTCCCACTGTAGACTTTTTACCGGTGTAGTTCTAAAAGCTCCAAGTATAATCCGGAAAGCGGGATTTTGGATTATTTCGAGTTGGTCGGTGTCAGTTTTGTTTGCTGTATCATATGCTATAGAGCCATAGTCCAATACTGATCTGATGAGAGATTCATACAGTAACAATAAAGTTGGTCCATCAGCACCCCATTTCTGGTTAGCTACCACTTTTAGAATGTTTAATCTCTTTTGGCATTCTAAGGCTAGATTGTTGATGTGTATTTTCCAATTTGATTTGCTGTCTAAGTGCATACCTTAAAATTTTACAGAAGGTAGGATCTTTGAATTTTCGCCATATAGTATCAAGTTAGGTTGAAATAGTTCATTTGTTTTGCTAAATAACATGCAGTGAGTTTTGGAGGTTGAAAAACGAACTCCTGTTTGCGAACACCAAATTTCCAGGTTTGTAAGAAAATCTTGGAGAAAATTATTCATTGTGGTCATATTTGTACCTTTTAAGAAAACAACTAGATCATCAGCGTATATTCTTGCTCTAAGGGGTGCTTTTATATTCTCCAATATGCTATTCAAGGCTACAATAAATAATGTCGGGCTTATTACGGAGCCTTGCGGTGTCCCATTCTCTTGTAATTTATTTTTAGATATCTGTGTATTTGTTCTGACAATAAAAGTTCTTTTTTGGAGGAAGTTTTTGATAAAAGCTAAGCAGTGGCCTTGTATGTTCCATTCACTCAACGTTCTCAATATATGATATCGCCACACCGTGTCGAATAACCGGTTAATATCAAAAAATATGGCCATGCACGTCTGGTTCAATGCGTTGATCTATGTTTTCTAAAGCCACTTTGTTCCGGGATCAGAAGGTTTCTGCTTTGAAGTGTCCATAAAAGTCGTTTGTTAATTATTTTCTCGAGTAGCTTGCACATTGAACAAGTTAGTGAGATAGGTCTATAAGATGCAGCGATTGTTTTTCTGGAAAGAGGTGTTTAGTCCAGATTTTATTGTATAGGTGTAACAAGTAATCTTTGGAATTTTGAGGTAAGTGCTTCAAGAATACTACAGGAATGTCATCTGGTCCTCCGCATGTATCTTTTAAGTCTTCTAGTGCTTCATTTAATTCATTTTCAGTTATATTATGATTTGATGGATCGAGTATGTCAAAAATTTTAATATCATTTGCTTCCTGTGAGACTTTTTTGGTAATAAAGGCGTTATCATAATTATTGTTGTTGGAGTGACGAGCATATGTATTAGAGAGTATATCTGCAATATGTTTGTCGTCTGTAACCGTTATTCCATTGAGATCGAGAGATGTTATTTTTTGAATGGAGCTATTACCAAAAATTTTCTACATTTGTTTCCATACATCTGATATCGGGGTGGATCTATTAATTGAATATACAAATTGTCTCCATGATTCCTTTTTTGCAGTTTCTATTATGTGTCTAGAAATTGCTCTTAGTCGTTTGAATTCAACGAGGTTTTCTGTGGTTTTGTGTCTTTTGTAAACGTTGAAGGCATGTTTACTAGTTTTTATGGCGTCTTCGCATGTTTTACTCCACCATGGAACTGGAATTCTACCTGTAACAAGCTTTGTTCTACCAATACTAGATTCTGCGGCAAATATGATAATATTTTCCAGATTTCTTAAATCCTTCAATCCTATCAATATTCTCGGTCGTAGTAAGGTTTTCTATTTTCTTTTGAATATTTTCAGAAAAGGCATCCCAGTTTGCATTCTTTAATCTCCAAATGTAAGATGGTGAGGTATTTTTAGTTTCGAAATTGGTATTTCGTATAATAATCGGGTAATGATCACTATCATATAAGTAAGGATCTACTTCCCAAGATACCGATAACGAGACCGTAGGATCACAAAAGGATAGATCTATTGAGGATGATTCTCCTGTTGCAGAATTGAAGCGAGTAGTATCATCATTTAATATATTAAAATTAAAATGGTCAATAACATTCGCAATTGTTCGACCTCGATTATCATTAGAATCGGAGCCCCAAAATATATGGTGACCGTTAAAATCACCTAAAATTAATCTTGGTGTTGGTATTTGATTAATAACATCACAAATATCTTGCATGTCCAATGAACCTGCCGGTAGGTACATATTACATATGTGTATTGGGTGCGAGCTCCAAATTTTTGCGGCAACGACTTCCAGGTTGGAATTAATCGGAATAATTTCTGCTTCTAATGTGTTCGATACATAAATCGCAACTCCGCCACTGGCATGTTGACGATTTGTTCTGTTCCTAAAGAAGCACTGATAACTTTTTAGTGAATGATAAGGATCTAGTTTAAAATGTGTCTCTTGAAGGCATAAAATGTCAGGAAGGTGTTCTGATAAGATTTTTTGTAGCATGGGTAGACGCTCGTAGTATCCGTTCGGGTTCCACTGAATGATTGATTTAAATAGCATTGGATTGAAAATAAATAATGATAAATAAATGAAAGTGTAGTTCTATTCATGAGAGGACGAGTCACTTTCTGTAGCCATCGATTCATAATTGATTTCGTCTCCTAGGTGTCTGTATATTTTTTGTTTAGTTTAGTGATACGGCTTTTAATTCGTCTTTCTGTAAGAAGAGGGTAAATTTTATTTAACATGATCACTAGAGATCCATAGTCAGTTGTGTAGTCCTTCACTACTTCCAGGGCATTATGAGAGCCAAGAGTATTTTCAAATAGGTCTACAAGTTGGTCGTAGTTTAATGGCAGTCCTTCAGAATTGTTTGTTATAAATGCTTTGGCAGGTTGAAGTAAAATTTTTACATGAATTGCTGGTACCACTGCTGAGGTCGTCTTTACTTTTTTATTGTTTTTTTAAAATGATTAGGTTTTTAGAAAATTTATTCTGAGCTTGTTTCATCTATAGTGGGGCTCTCAGATGCGGGTCTTTTTGGAGTATTGGTTGTTGATGGAATTGGTGTGTTGGGATTGTTGATCGCTCCAATGGTGGAGGGTTTTATTATATCGATAATAGGAGTAGGTGTGTAGTTTGTGGCGTTATTGGTTGATAATGTAGTAGGTGCAGGAGTTGTGTCAGTCTGTTGTTGAGTTAAATTAGAAACTGAGCAGTGTGGTGCAAGTCATTCCGTCTTGTGCTACAAATACTCTGTATGATGTATTATCATGATTGATCAATATAGAATCAGAAATTTGGATATTGTGAGGCGTAACGAAAATTTGTCTTCTAAAACTAAGAATATGACTAAATTCCGGAAGAGCTGTACTGTTTCTTAGTACTGACATAGGTGAAATTGGATTTAGACCTATATTTAGTAATTCATTTATTAAAAGTTCATTCGGTATGGTAGGACATACATTCGATAATAAAAGTCTTTCTGCTGGTGTAACAAGTTTTCTGGCCTTAAGTATTTCACCATTTACCGTTATTTCTCCAATATCATCGAGGAATTTATTGACTATATTTTTGTCGGCAAAATATACGCAGATTCTGTTATTAGTTATTTTAGAGATATGTTTTGGTTGTATAACAGTTCCCAAAGGAATTAAATAGTCTTGAATAGGAATTCCTCCTAATGCGTTAAAAATAATAGCTTGTTCTTTATTAGGATATCTTGTTTGTTTCGCAACGTTAGTATAGGATTTTGTTTGGTTGGATAGGATTTGAGAAGAGGCATATAATGGTATGGTATTGATCATTGTGTTGTTGGTATTGGAATGTGTTGGTAGTTGATCAGTTTCAGAGCTCCTGTAGTCAGAAGTGGTCTGCATGGGAATTAACAGTGGCATATTAGAATATGTTTAATTAATTATACTAGGTCGTATTGGGCAGGTTTGACCCTGTCCATCCCAGGACCTAGGTACGGAAAAAACCTTAACTTGATATTTACTTCGTATTTGAAGTTTATACTAATGGTAAATTTCTTATTTTCTTCGAGAAAAATCTTGAATTTTTGGTACTTACAGGTGAACAATAGGAGGTAACTAATTAAAAACACTATGGCAATAAAGCGAAATTTAACTACACTGTGTTTTTATTAGAAAATTAACAAAATATAAGAGCCAGGTTAAAACAACTTGTTATATTATTTGCCAGAACCGGACTCTGCTAGCCACAATTTTTAAAACTATAATTTTCATTAATGCTAATATTTCAAAAACAGTTGAAGGTATTTTAGTCGTACTTTCTCCACTACTAAATTTTTCCAAAAAGTCGAATAAAAATTGGATTACTTTTTAATATATAAAGATAACCATATTTCATCCTTATAATGAGTTTATAATAACCAATTATTATTTCTCCTGTTACTACTTAACAATATTCAGAATATTCGGCAATATTGTTGTACTGATTTTTGTTTCCTTCGATTGGCTGACCAATAATTTAATTAAAATAATACTAAATTTACCTAAACGTTTTTCTTTCAGGATCTGATAAGAATTCTTCCGGTTTAAAGTGTCATTGAATTTCTCTTACCGAGTGAATGAGAAGTCACTGTCTCATAGAGGTTTTTTTACGGTTATGTAATTACTCAAGTTCTTCACTATGACAAACCAGTACGTGGACGTCCATCACGAAGTTGCAGAATTTAAATTCGATCAGACCATAACGATTTCGATCTTGACATCTCATCGTGAATTTTGAATTAACACGTTCGCTACCGAGGGGAATTTTAAATGAATATTAATCAATTAATTGTGAAATTTAAATACAAAATATGAGATAGACATTGAATTTAAATAATGGGAGATTGCGAAACTTGGATAACTAACAAATTTATATAGTAAATACGGTTTACTATGGTGTAATAAGCATTCTCAGTGAAAAGCAGAATTTAATATTGGGTTGTAAAATCAAAAATTACGTTTGAAATTGTAGGGTTTGTTTCAACTTACTGTAATGTTTTTGTTATTTATTTAAACAATAAACGAGTGGGATAAATTTAAACACTCGGTATGGCTACTTACTAATTTATTTAAACACTAGCTCACTAACACTTAATTTATATATACTTAACTAATCGCTTAATTATTAATTTATATTAACTGTATATTCACTCAAACTAATTTATATAAACACTTTATATTCACTTATTTACTTGTATATCTGTCGAGATCACTTTATCCATTAACTAACTCTTCCTGATCAGTCCCTTATATATTAAAGCCGTTTTTACTAGTAAATTCTGGGCTGCGGCTTACACAGTCACGAATAATTTTTCTGGCCTTTTCTAGATAACTCTGGTCACAAAAACAATGTTTACATAAGATAGTCGTAAACTCGTTTTTTATTACTGCGTATCCGCCATAATTTTAACTTTTATACCTGGCTTAGACAGAGTCGGTTTTAGGGACTATACCAGTGTGCTGTTTCGTAACATTACCCCCTCCTTAAATGGAAGCTCCTCCTGGAACTTTTGTGTAGCCGAGACTGGATGTTTGAATCGGCAACTGGCCCCATTTCTACACTTTCTGATCTTATGGAAATAGCAGGGCACCGTCTTCATCGGATACTGATAACGGGGGTTCTAGCTGCAAATTAATATCTGGACACCGGTATCTTGAAAGATAATCTCTACCATGCTCCTGATGATTCGCCAATCCAACTGGTTACTCGCTATCTTAGGCATAGCCAGTTTCTTCACGTTGGATTCCAACACATGGTCTCGGAGGTTTCGAAGTGCTTCCCACACATCGCGGTAGATAGATCGATCTTGGAATTCATTTTTAGTTACCACGTAGAAGACGTACCGCGAATTATGTTTCAGTTTCAGTGTCTTGCCAGGAGCTGCAATCTGGTCTTCAAGTTTTTCTAATTGCCCGAACTTCTTTCGAAAGATGGTTGCCAACCCTCGTGCGTTCTTGATACGGGCGGGGATGTTGTATGCCAGTGAATAATCTTCCGGGAGAATGAACAAATCTTGTTGTTGTTTCGAAGTGTCTCCATATCTAGCTATCCCGGTACCTCCATACGCGCCCATAAATTAATCGAAGGTGGAGTCAGACACATCTCGAATAAGGTTTACTCCTTCCTCTATGTCATGGTCTCCTTCGAATGGCGCTAGTCGGTTTTGGTGAACTATTTTTGATTTTCCGTTGGGGATCTTGCTTATGCGATATAAAACATCATTGATCCTTTTCTTGATTAAGTATGGACCTTCCCAGGATTTTTGTAATTTTGGAGAAAATCCTTTTCTCCTCGTCGGGTTGTGTAACCATACTTTGTCCCCTTCTTTGCAACCGCCTTCTGTGGCCTGTGTGTCGTACCGACTTTTCATTCTGTCGCTGGCAACTTGAAGAATAGTTCGAATCAATTCATGAATATCGTCCAGCCTTCTTCTCAATTGGATCACGTAGTCTTCGCCTGCTAGATCTTCTCCAGGCCGGCAGCCAAATTCCAGGTCACAAGGAAGCCTCATTTCACGTCCAAACAGGATTTTCGCCGGTGTTTCACCCGTGGACTCATTGACAGCAGATCTATAAGCCAATGCGAATAGGGAAAGATACTGGTCCCAATTTCTCTGATGGCTGGATACTACTCTGGACAGGTATTTTCCAATAGTCCTGTTCATTCTCTCGACCATTCCATCTGACTGTGGATGTAAAGCTGTTGTCCTTGTCTTCTTCATTTCCAGCTTGTCGCAAATCTCCTGGAATAGATGGCTTTCAAAATTTCTCCCCTGTTCACTGTGGACTTCCAAAGGTACTCCATATCGGCTGATAAATTCCTCCACCAAGACATCCGCGACAGTTGTGGTCTCTTGGTTGGGAATAGCGTAAATTTCTACCCATTTTGTGAAATAATCCATTACAACCTGTATGTACTTGCTACCATTTTCTGTTGTCGGAAATGGTCCAGCGATATCTAAAGCAATCCTTTCGAAAGGGCTTCCAACATTGTATTGTTTCATAGGTGGCTTTCTCTTGCGATGTGGTCCATAACTCGTAGCACAAGTCGTACATCTCTTACACCAGCTCTTGTTCTCGGGATAACTAGCTGTCTCCTCATCTCGGAACCATCATCGTTTTCAAGGACTCTTTTCAACAGCCCTTTTTCCAGGACTAGAGAGTCCCACTGAGCCCAATACGCCTTGAAATCCGGTGAAAACTTTGACACTTCTTGCTAGGTAGGTCGCCGATTTTCTTTCTTCCATTGCCGGATCATCTTCAGGTGAGGATCATTCTCCTGATCTTCTCTGATCCTGGTGGGTGACCATTCCTCGTTGACTACTGTAATTCTTGAAACTGCAACTTCCTTAGATTTCGACTTGTTGTATTGTGAATAGTCTACAGGGCATGGACGTCTAGGCGAGGAGTTGGCTTTTTGGTGATTCACATTAGCTGGATGTTCACCCCTGTATGATTTCCCCTGTGTCTGGACTTCTTGGGTTACAGGAGTCTTGGGGAGCTTAGACGGACTGCGTACGTGTTCTAGCTCGCCACACTTCCGGCATTTGATCTTCCTCGGCCTCTTGTCTGCCATACCTTTCAACACGTTGACGATCTGATCAAGTTTGTCATCGTTATCTTCTTCCTGCATGGTTCTACCTTTGTTGTACCGCGAGCTTTTCTTGGCTGCTTTGCATTTAAGAGGTTCTTGGTTCACAGGAGTCGTAGGACGCTAGCACGAACTGCGTGCATGCTCTAGCTCGCCACAATTACAGCACCTGATTTTCTTCGGCTTCTTGTCTACCATACCTTTCAACAAGTTGACGATCTGGTCAAGTCTGTCATCGGCACCTCCTTCCAGTATGGTCCTATCTTTGTTGTATCCCGAAGCCATCGTGGCTGCTTCATATTCAAGAGCAGCAGTCAATGCATCGGCCAATGTTTTAGGATGGGCTAATCGAAGCGTCTTCTCCATATCGTGGTCACACAAGCAGTCAATAAAGGCCTGGATGTCTAAACATTCCATCATGTTCTCTGGTGCTGATGGAGAAGCAAATCGAACTAGTCGGGTAATATCCATTTCATACTCTTGAAGGGGTTCGTCACGTTTCCGCCTTCGGCTCTTCAGCTGGAATCTGTACAACTGTTCCAAATGTTCGTGACCATATCGCATGTCCAACCTCTTCTTCAGCAGCTCTAAGTCATCCATTTCTTCAAGCGGTATCGTCTGAAGTACATCTAAGGCATCTCCGCGAAGCGCCATCGTTAAGTTCACTGCCTTCTCTCTATCGGACCAATTATTCACTCTAGCGGCTGCTTCAAATTGTTCCACATAATTGGTCCACGACGTTTTTCCATCGAACGTTGGGGCCTTGACTCGGGTAAAACTGCCAATGTCGTCAAACTTAGGTAGTGTTTCTGGCTTGCAGGGTTTCGTTTGCTCGGTCTTCTTTTCTTCCCCTGGAGTGCCTCGCGTTCTTGAATCGACAATCTTTTCCTCTAACTCCTTGATTTTCTTGTCTATCGTTGTAATCTTATTCTCGGTTTTCTCGTCCATCGTCGTCATCTTATTCTCGATTTCAGATTTTAGAGACGAAATTTCATTTTCAACGTCAGCGGCAATGTCGTTTTTCATTAATAAGATATCGGCAGATATATCGTTCTTCAAAGCAGAAATATCGTTTTTCACATTCGTTGAAATTTTCTCTTCCATGGCAGAAATATCGTTTTTCATAGCAGAAATCTTTTCGTCCATGTTAGCAGAAATATTAGTAGAAATGTCGTTCTTCATAGCAAAAATCTTCTCGTCCATGGCAGAAATCTTCTCTTCCATGTTCTCTTCCATGGCAGAAATCTTCTCGTCCATATTAGCAGAAATATTAGCAGAAATAGACGAGATTAAGGTGGAAGCCTCATCAGTAAGTAAAACGGTTTCTGGATCAAAACCGTCATTTTCCAGTGCCACTTTAAGTCTTTCTACTAACTCGCTTTTCTTACCGGACGTTTCCAACTCACGATCTTCCAATTCTGCTCTTAGTTCCGCCACTTTGAGGTCACATAGTCTCTTGGCCATTTTTACGTAGCAATTTACTCATATTACCCCACACCTGACACCAATGTAATGTTTTTGTTATTTATTTAAACAATAAACGGGTGGAATAAATTTAAACACTCGGTATGGCTACTTACTAATTTATTTAAACACTAGCTCACTAACACTGAATTTATATATACTTAACTAATCGCTTAATTATTAATTTATATTAACTGTATATTCACTCAAACTAATTTATATAAACACTTTATATTTACTTATTTACTTGTTTATCTGTCGAGATCACTTTCTCCACTAACTAACTCATCCTGATCAGTCCCTTATATATTAAAGCCGTTTTTACTAGTAAATTTTGGACTGCGGCTTACACAGTCACGAATAATTTTTCTGGCCTTTTCTAGATAACTCTGGTCACAAAAACAATGTTTACATAAGATAGTCGTAAACTCGTAAACAGTTTTTTATAACTGCGTATCCGCCATAATTTTAACTTTTATACCTGGCTTAGACAGAGTCGGTTTTAGGGACTATACCAGTGTGCTGTTTCGTAACATTACATTAAATCACCGTTTTGGAACCGTTCTGGAATTGTTAGAAATCGTTTTATACGAAGGCGCAAACATTGCACCGTTCCAGAATTGATGTAAATTGCAATTTTTTATTATCGTTCAGCGATCGTTTTGTTTGTGTAAAACTGTGACTTCACTTTTCAAAATATATGTTTGTATTTAATGTACTTTATTAGTGGTATTATGCATGATTTTCTGTTTAATTTGTTAAATTAAACTATAAAAATCTGGTTAGCTGAAAATGAAACTAAAATCTTATTTGTTTTAAAAAAAATGATTTTACATTTTCGAAATAATCGAATTCGTGGCATTGAAAAATTACCCAGTCTGAACAAAAGTTGAGTTGCCTACAAACACGTCAAACAAAAATATAAAATAACTGACAAACTACTAACAGCGCATGTCCTCACAGTACTTTCTTTCGACCGAGTATCGAAATTACCGTTCCGTGACGGCTCTAGAACGATCACAAGTTGGTTGGAACGCAAATAGAACCGTAATATTACGGTTATGATTAGCTTGGAACGGCATTAGCTGTATGCACTTGCGCAGTCCCGTTCAAGAATGGTTCTTCGCGAAGTTGGAACGAACCTTGTATTTACCCCAAACCCTTAGTGAAGTCATTCATGAGAATTTTAGTTTTGTAACGAAAAATTGGTACTCACCGACATTGGTGTAACTTTTTGTTGAAAAAAGTAATAATATGTAATATATCAATAATAAATGAATACGAAAATTAACATCAAAAGAATTTAATAATTAAATTTTATCAAACGTAATCGCTAACAGTTGAAACTTATAGTTGTATGATTGGATCTTTACCAGTGCGTCATTAATATCTGATAACATAACCGACAAATGTCAAATTATTTGGTTCTGTTCCTCACTATTAATAGAAAGAGATGCCACTTAATAATTATGTCGGTTATATTATCAGATATTAATGACGCGCGGGTAATGATCCCGTACGTATCTGCCTACAGTTTTGTATAAAAAAAAGGATTTCAACATCCCTCTGTTGTGATTAAATGCTATGAATCACACGACGCGGTATACAATAGTTGTACATATTCCTTTATTAGAAATCTTAATATATAGGGTGTCCCTCAATGTTGAAGGTATTAGCTAAACTTAGAAATTCCAGGACCAGCTTTGGAAAAATTAACATTCGTATATATATTTTTTTAAAGGCGATTAGTGATTTTCAAACTACATAAATAGCCAATGGAAATGACATATGCGACAAAATTCTCGCACTCTCATACAATTTTAATTTTTAGTGAATGATCAAATCATACCAAAAAAAGAAAAACCATAATCAGATATTAATTTAAACAAATGTTATAAATTTTAAGTATTTCAACGAAAATGAATACGTACAAAATAATCTAATATATATATATATATATATATATATATATATATATATATATATATTTATATATATATACATATATATAAATTATAATTATTATATATGCAAATTCGATATAAATATGATGGAGTACATTAACTTTACTTAACATTGAAAACCCGTACAAGTTTTCGTTGTTTATAATCTTACTCGCGTCTTTCTCAAAACTGAAATAAACGTCTTATTATTTGATCGTGGCTTACAAGTAAATTAATTTACGTTGTTAATTTTCCAACGACCTTCTGGGTCAACAACCGTCACACAGAGGTTCTCGTTTAAAAAATTATATGTTTGGTTTGTAACGGAGTTATGCAACACACTATTTGTCTTAATAACATCTATTGATATCTCATAAAATAACCCATATACTGAACTTTGTCGTAAGATTAGTACACCCTGTATGTAACTGGTACCATTCAATGCTTCACACATACTGTATGTTTTAGTTCTCATCAAATCAAACGTCGATGACGTTAAAAAACTACATACTTAAGTTTTTCAAAGAATATATTTTTATTAATCTCATCTTCAGGCAAAATATGTTCAATAACAAATTCCAATTTATCATTCAAAGTTTTTTACTGTTAAACAGTTCGAAATTCAATTAAGCGATAATGTTACAAGCCACATTCTTTTCTTTGGCGCATATATTGCTCAAATTTTTTCAATAATCATTAGTTTAATATAGCAGGATCCTAAACATATTTTTTTTGGATTTCACTGCAAGCTCTCGTTTTCAATTGTCGTGAACCTGTTTTATGTAACTAGATATTTCTTAGAGATAGATCGGTATTTTGTCACAGTATATTTAGGAAAGTATTAATTACTAAGTAACCGTAATAACGATGTCGTCTCACACCCAGCCGCCGATAACGATTGCCGCCGTTTTTTTTTATTTTTATTAAGTTATATGATAAAAATCATTATTTTACAGTGAAATTCTTTCATGGACAGGGCAACGAATTGATAGTTAAAAAGTCGTTTTCGGAATTTGTAATTGTATTCTGCTAATTTTATTTTATTGAAGTGATTTGAAACTGTAATTACATCAAAATCATTGTTGGGATTGTAATGTGAGCACAAGCATACCAAGTCGAAGGTAAAACGGCTATTCATGTAAGTAAAGCAATAATAAAATATTTTTGTTCTTTTGGAATGCCAGAAAAAATAATTCTCGACCATGGTACTGAATTTAATAATGATACTGTGAAAGAAATTTTGAATTTACATAAAATTAAAATACATTTTGGCACTGTAGGACATCACGAATCAAACAGTGTAGCAGAACGATTCAATTTTAGTCTAATAGAACACCTCAGAATTCTAAAAGAAATGCACCCTAATGAAGATGATTTAATTGACTATGCAATTTTAGGTTACAATAGCTCAATACATACTAGCACTAGATTTACTCCTTTCGAATTAACCTTCGGGCACACTAATTCGCGAAATCCAAATGAAAATTTTATTCCCGTAGCATTTTACTCAGATTCTGCTGAAAATCATAAGGAAAAATTTAAACATGTATGAAAATGTAAAAGAAACAATAGAAAAACAAAAAGATAAAATTGTAGATAAGAATAATCAGAAAGGTAATACTAATACTGATTTTAAGTTTGGACAAATAGTATTTAAAAAAAGGACGTGTGGCACTCGGAGACTGCCGCGGTAAAGCTATTGCATAGAATTTTACACTTTGACGTTCACAATTTCTTTTTCTTTTTAGCTCTTTATGCTTTTCTTCTCTATAAAAAGAAAATATCTAGGTATAAATAATTAGGTGTTATTAGTGTAATTACACACCAAAACAATTATTCATTCAAAAAATTTGAACAAAAATAACGATATCAAGAGTTTGATCATCGAATTTCGCGGGATGTACATTTATATAGATAGATATAATATCATATATACTTTCTCAGCGCGGCATTAATGTGTATTACCTATACATAAAAATATGAATTAACAAAACAAAAAATAATACTGCATTTGTGATAATAATAATAAAATGTATGTCCAGTACTCACTCATTTTATTTCACTATTTTTTCGTGACTTTCTTCATTGATAAATGCACTTTGTTTATTCATATTTAAAACACTTTGTACACGAATTATACGAGTACAAATATTCACTGTTGTACATAGACGATAAATACCTATACACCTATGGCAAAACTAAAAAGTATCATCGCTCTGCCGGTCGGAGTGGGGGGTGTTAGGTTATTTTCGTTACGGAATTTCTGGACTCGGTCTCCACGCTCAAGGCCCGCGATAGAAGCTATGCAATAGCTTCAGAAACTTGCGTTATCATCGTAAAAAAGATAATAAATTTATAGGACCTTATGAAATAACCGAAATCTTAGATAGGAACAAAGTAGAAATAAAGAATAATCAAAATAAAAAGGAGATAATACATATAAAGGAACGAAAACAACCTCCAACTGTTACAGGTTATCCATCCACATCCATGAGGGATCAAACCACCCAAAACTTAATAACTTAAATAATAACCCCGGTCTTCTACCTTATAAATTAGGCCATGCTCAAAATGAAATTGTTTTTTGGTCTTTGATTCAAACTTACGACATTTCAGATATAGTAACCCAATTTGAAGCTATACAAAATCACTTTAACAGAATTCAGCAAACATTTCCAAAAAAATAAAGATGTTAATGAATGAATTTGAAAGTATGTGCAACCTAATATTAAATTCAGAACACAAAATACAAATCCAGTTAAATCAGATAAATTCAGTTTTTAATATAAGAATCAAAAGAGGAATAATAAACGGACTTGGCTCAATAATTGAGTCTTTAACGGGCAATCTAGATCAAAACGATGCAGAAAAATATGATAAAGCAATTAACACACTTTCTGAGAATCAATCAAGATTAAAGAATATGTCAATTCACAATTAACGCTTCTTCAAAACTCTATTAATATTTTAAAAAATAATACAAACAGATTGGCACAAAATCAACAAACTTTATGAAAGGTCACAGAAGTAGAATGTTATACCAAGCGATACAAAATAGTATTGATCTTAGAAACTCCTATAGTAGAAAGCGAAACGTACAATTATTTCCACATATACTCATTGCCTGTACCCAGATAAAACTCCTTCATAGTAAGTCTACCTCAAGCAAAATTCCTTATCCTAAATGACCTTTCCTATATGTTTTTCGAGAAGAATTGTCAAGAAGTTTCATCTGAACAGTACATTTGCTACCAGAATGAACCCGTTATCATCCAAGAAGATATCCCATGTGAAATCCAGATGCTTCGCTACTTTAAGAACGTCTCATCATGCCAGCAGTTAACTGTTTAAACGCCTTAATTACGAATCCAAAAATTAGAGACTAATCACTGGATTCTAATATATCCTGAAATGAGTGTAGTTAATTAAAAGTGCGGATCTAACAGAGACAATTTTCCAATTCAGGGAACTTTTATTCTAGAACTTGATTCGGAGTGCGAAGTGGACATTGATGGTATTAAAATAAACATTTTGAAAATTATCAAATCGAACTGAAACTAATAAACTTTCCAAAATTAACATTTTCAAGTGAAATAGCAAATTTTCAAATGGAACCAATCCAATTAAATTCTATGAATTTAGACGACTTTAAATATGTTCATAGTACTTTAGACATTCAAAAACAAAAAATCGCCAACATATCGTCTCCAATAATATCTGCAAATTTTTAATATTTGTACTATTGAATAGATGAGGCCTTTACTTGATGAAGATCCATACTGAACGATGAAATAAAACAATACAGTTTGTTTAAATCTTCATATATTTGAACTAATGTTCAATTTAAACTTGTTGACGCGTTTCACTAACACAGTAGCTTTGTCAAAACGAATGAAGGTAAAATATAAACCATCACATACAGATATTACAATTCATAATAGTTCGGTCCACCCATTCAGTCATAAACTAGCAGCTTTCAATAGTATGATACACAGACTCTTAACAGTCCCATTAAATATTAATAATTATACCAAAGAATTAAATATCATAAAACAAATAGCAGTTGATAATAATTACGATACAAATTTAATTGACAATATCATAAAAAAAAAGATAAAAAAACAGACTTTAGAACAAGTATTCCCTTCAGATGAAAATAATAGACAATTCAAAAGCTTAACATACTTTGGAACACCATCCTTAAAAATTAAATCATTTTTAGAAACTTTAGACATGAATATTCCCTTCAAAACTGATCACAATTTATCCAAATTCATTAAAAATAATAAATCTAAATCTTCAAAATTAAACAAATCAGGAGTTTATAAATTAAAATGTGGTAATTACAATTGTGAAAAAATTTATATCGGTAGAACTTTTAGAAATTTTAAAACTAGAATTTCGGAGCACAAACGTAGCTATGACAACAAAAAATTAGATTCTAACTATTCAAATCATTTATTAGAAAACCAACACATTTTCGACCCAAGTTTTGAAATTCTCCATGTAGTCGGTGAATCCTTTAGTTTAAATTTATTAGAGGCCCTAGAGATTAACAAAAATAAATATTCAGGTAATCTCCTTAACGACCAAATAGATATCAATCAGTCTCCTTTATTGAACCTCTTTACCTGGAAGATAGCTTAGGAATGTTTGTAGTCAATGAATTTCCAGGTAATATCTTTAAATACCATTGTTAACCTTAGTAAATAGATTTAGCACTGTATATATTAAGACATTTTTATATTTTACCTTCATTCGTTTTGACAAAGCTACTGTGTTAGTGAAACGCGTCAACAAGTTTAAATTGAACATTAGTTCCAATATATGAAGATTTAAACAAACTATATTGTTTTATTTCATCGTTCATTTGTACTATTTTTATTTATATCAATATATTAATAATTATTTTGTATTGGAGTGAAAAATTCATTCTAACAAGAAGAACCCGAAGAAGAAGCCAAGGCTAAGAAATCGAGAATGATCCCCTAAATTTGGTACTCTGGAATTCAACAAATTCCTTGAATTTCTGTGTTATGGCGGAGGAGTTATGGGAACGCATATGGTAATAGCTAGACTGCTGAAATGCAATCCTACGGATTGTTTTCTTCATAACGTTTTTTATTATGGCATTCATATTTTATACAGCTTCCTAGTTGTAAAGTCTCAATTTAGTTCGTAGAAATAAAAGAGCACTGGGCTGTTGTGGGTGGTAGTACCACGCCAGAATGACAGTTCCTAGTCATCCACATTGACGACGAATCCCTGCAGAAGCTGCGGAAACTTGGTATGCGCCCATTCGTGGGAGCAGAAAGAGTTCTCTTCAAGTTGCAGGGGGGATCACATAAATATAACAATGATGACCGCAGTGTTACAAATCAACCTGCATCATAGTAGAGCGGCGACGGCGACGCTCTGCCAGAAGATCCTGGCTGACGACATAGGAGTGGTTCTTACTCAAGAACTATGGGCCGTCAAAGGCAGAGTAATGGGAATGAGCGCTGCGAAGGGTAAGTTAATCTACGACACTGATAATGCAAACCCAAGGGCATGTATTTTTATCAGGAACAATAATATCAAAATGTTGAAAATAACGGATTTAGGTTCAAGGGACACTGCCGTGACTGAGGTACACCTGCAGACAGGTGATGGAAACATCAGAATCCTGCTTGCATCAGTGTACCTGCCATACGATTCCACAGAAGCACCTCCGTCCATGGAACTGAGAAGTATAGTGGAACACGGATCAGAGACGGGGAAGCACCTCATCTTGCGAATGGACGCCAATGCCCACCATCTGGCCTGGGGGAGCTCCAACACCAATAAACGGGGTGAGTACCTTATTGATGACCTAATAGAGTCGAATCTAACTTTATTGAATCAGGGCCGTATGCCAACTTTCCAACAAAGAAGGGGGAAACTGCTTAGGGAAGAGGTTCTAGACACGACTTCAGCCAGCCACTTTGTGGCTAGCAATATTAAGGGCTGGGAGGTATTAGACGAAGCCTCAGCGTCGGATCACAATTATATATCCTTTACTATTAAGTCGACCTATAAAAAAGAGACTTATAGAAACCCAAGGAATACAGATTGGGAAGAATTTCGGAAGTAATTGGAAACCAATCTAGCCTTACTTGACCCAGTCTCGGGGCAAGGGATTGAGATAATGACTTGTGACATTAACAATGCCATAATGAACTCATACACCGAGACCTGCCATGAGACGGTCAGAACGACCAACAGAAATGCACGTTGGTGGAACAGGAAGCTCGAATCGATGAGAAGAAACGTTCGAAGGCTGTACAATCAGTGCAAACGCACAGGAAATTGGGACAGTCATACGAAAGCGCTCACTGAATTCAATAAAGCAGTGAGGAAAGCCAAGAGAAGCTCATTGAAAGGACATTGAAAGTGTCTCTGACTGTGCAAATCTCCACAGAGTCATGGCTCAAAATCCAGTTAACACTCCAGAGACCGTACTCAAAGAAGACGGCACACACACGGATGGACCGGAGGAGACACTGGCAGTAATGCTCAGTACGCACTTCCCGGGATCCACCGAAATACAAGTCAAAGCAACGAGCGAAGTCAGAGAAGAACGGCAAGTTGCCCGTGGTCTGGCAACTCGTGATAACTGTACTTGTGCAAAGTCTATAGTCACATATGGGTCTGTGACATGGGCTATTCAATCTTTCGATCCCTTCAAGGCGCCTGGAATGGACGGAATTTACCCTCTACTACTCCAAAAAAGCACCGACATAATAACTCCAAGACTTGTGAATCTGTTCAGACTAAGCCTAGCCACAGGAGTTATACCTACGGTGTGGGAAATCTTCAAGGTGGTATTCATACCAAAACCTGGAAGACCCTCTTACGATACTGCAAAGGCTCTTCGTCCGATAAGTCTCTCGTCATTTCTTCTTAAGGCATTAGAGAAGATGATAGATAGGCATTTGAGGGTCATGGTGGTGGGTAACAAGCCGTTGCACCCTAATTAACATGCCTACCAAAGTGGCAAATCTTGCGAAACAGCCTAGCATAGCTTGGTGAGCAAGATAGAGCAAGCCATTACTTACAAAGAAGTTGCACTGGCTGTGTTCCTGGATATCGAAGGAGCATTTGACAATACGAGCACTCGCTCAACATTGTCAAAGCTGGAATCCAGAGGCACAGACAGGACAATCACCCGATGGATAGAGAACATGCTAAGCAGCAGGAGGGCACAAGCATCCTTATGTGGTGTCACAAGAGAGGTGAAGACAGAAAGAGAATGTCCACAGGGAGGCGTTCTGTCACCAAAGCTGTGGAATCTGGTAGTCGACGACATTCTTGTCACACTAAACGAGCAGGGGTGGTATGCTCAAGGATGTGCTGACGACATCATCATTCTAATACGGGGAAAACACGTGGGCATCTGCCTGGAACTAATGCAGAGGGCAATGTCCGTAGTGGAGAGATGGTGTGATGCGGAGGGAATGTCTGTCCATCCCTTGAAAACCATCATGGTACCATTTACAAAACAGCGAATCGCAGAGATTACTAGTGTTCCAAAACTCTTCGGCAATCAGATAAAGGTTGCCAGGGAGGCAAAATATCTAGGAATCCGGTTAGATAACAAGCTAACCAGGGAACATCCATCTAGCGAGCATCACAAGCCGTTCAGAGATTACGCTAATGACGATGAGACGAGCAATTGGGTGCACCTGGGGCCTAACTCCGACAATGGTAAACTGGTTGTACACCAGAGTAATCAGACCAATGATGGTGTATGGTGCGATCGCATGGGAGCCCAAAGTTCAGCAAAGCACAGCCGCCAAAATGCTTTCTAAAGTGCAGCGAACTACGTGTCTGAGCATTACAGGTGCCATGAAGGGCACCCCAACCGCAGCATTGGAAATACTGCTAAACATCCCACCATTAGATCTTTATATACAGGGGCAGGCTAAAATGGCTGCATATAGAATGCAGTGCAATGGCAACTGCTGCAAGCACCATGCTATTAAACATACTAAAATACACCACACCATGAGGTGCGACATCATCGAAATGCCACCTGACATAATTCCCAAGGTCGTGGAAACTGAGATACCATATCGTGTCAACTTCAGTGACAGATCTGAATGGGTCCAGGGAGAACCTCAACGCATGTTGAACAGTATCACCCGGTACACCGACGGATAAAAGACCCTAACGGGTACAGGAGCAGCCGTTTACGGCGTCAGACCCAGGCAAAGCATAAGTGTTTGCCTTGGAAAAATGACGACCGTATTTCAAGCAGAAATAGCTGCACTAATCAAATGCGGCAGAACATGCATAGACAGGAAATATAACAAAAAGACCATCTATGTGAACACGGACAGTCGGGCGGCCCTTTTGGCCTTAGCAAGCCACAGCTATACGTCGAAGATAGTGTGGGACTATCACAATACCTTGAAAACCTTGGCAAAAGACAAAATAGTATTTCTTACTTGGGTGCCAAGCCATACAGGGGTAGCTGGAAATGAGGGAGCTGATAAGCGTGCCAAGAAAGGATCTCATCTCACCCTCATGGGACCAGAGCCAGCATACGGCGTTTCATACAGCGCCGTACGAAAAACTGTTTCCGACTGGGTGTCGCTTGAACACCAAAAGCGCTGGAACAAAATCACGGGACATGCTCAGTCCAAAAGAATGCTAAAAGGACCATCGAGTTCCTACGCAGCAAATGCTTTTAGACTGGTAGGAAAGAACTGCGAAAAGTGGTAGGATTCATAACTGGCCACTGGATATTCAACGCACATCTAGTGAAATTGGGGATTGAAATAACAAATCCACATTGCAGGATGTGTGGAGAAGCAGAGGAAACCGCAAAGCACATGGTCTTTGATTGCCCTGCCCTGTGCAAAAGGCGAGCCTCTTGTCTAGATATCTTCCTAGGCACAAATCAGGAGGGAATGCAGGAAAACATAGTCCGACAAATCTCAATGTTCGCTAAGAATTTAGGATGGGACTCTGCTTAATACCTGTGAAGGGGGGTGCACAATAAGCCAATTATTGGCTGAGCGGCAACCATTAGGACACCTGAACCGTGACTAAAAAAAAATATTTTTATTATGGCATTCAGATTTTATATAGCTTCCTAGTTGTAAAGTCTCAATTTAGTTTGTAGAAATAAAAGTTATTTTTTAAAAAGAGTTTTTATAAACTACGAATTTAATTCTAATCTTTGTCGCCGTATTTTTGCATAACCGGTAATCCCATCTCTAATATTTGTATATTAAGTCATTTTAAGTTGATTCCCGTTACTATCCCATAATCAATTTCGTTTCGGAATTTCCATCCTTTGTTTTTTTATTTCATTATTATTAATAGAATCAGTGCATAGTTTTCCATTGTAATATACTTAATTGAGAGAAAAAAGTGTTATTGACCTTCCTGTTAAGTTTAAATGGTAATAGCAGTATTTTCTACTGCTAATATTTATATATTTTCAATGGGAAGACCAATTTTAATCTGAACATTATACTCTCATTGTTTTCTCGAACAATAATCTAATTAATGTGGCTCTTCCTTAAAGCCCAATGATTTATAACATAATGTTATTTTAATTATTGAAAATTGTTGTTTCCGTTCACACAACTATGGGTTGTTGAGATAGGTAGAGAACTTTTTTGTAATTTGATTTTTACAAATATGTTCATTAATATGTAGATTGTGAGGATATTATTTTTATTATTTGCAGCGTTTTGCATAAATTAAGTCCATGTAATAACCTCACTTCAAGTAATAATGATGCGTATAAAGATAATTGATTATACAGGTTTAAACGTGTTGAAAGTATCACTAAGGAAATGAAAATTTATAAATTTTAAAACCGTTTTAAAATAATTATTTGTAAAACAAGTGTCACAATGACTGTTTTGTAGTACGAGTGAAAAGCGATGAGTTGCGCAAATTACGAGGACTACAGAAAGTCATTGTGACACAAGTTTTACATAATATTTTTTATAATTCGCATTTATTTAATTTTTTAAATAAAATAGAATATAATCCCTGTTTTTAAACTACAAGGAGTGGTTTGAATTTAAGTTGGCCATTCTGTAGATTCCTGATTGGTCAGATCACAAATGGTTCTGTTAAGCACTTTTGACTTTTGACATATTATGATGGAATAATTATGTAAATTGTAAACAAACTTTCATTTAAGCAAACAGAGGATGATTATTTGTTTAAAAAAGAGCTGCTTCGTATATAGATCTATTTATATTATATCACGAAGAGAATTATTTCTATAATACATCTTCACATTGATATCTGGTAATTTATTCCAAAAATCGAACGTTATGTATACCTATATATTAATCCTACACAATATAACAATAAACAATTGGAAAATTACTGATGAATAAACGTTAGCGTACTTTATTCATTAATATTTTTAATATATAATTTATTCAAATTTACCTTTTAGATCATTTAATATAATAATTTGATAGCTAGATCAACGCTTGACCATTTTATAACTTGTTTCAAGGTTAAAGTCAAATGTCAAAAGATAGTATATTCTTAAACGAGCGTATAATGATGGCTATTATTCACGAGGATGAAAATTACAACACGAAAAAAGCGTTAAAGCTGAATTTTTTCGTATTTCGTTAATAATTTCGCTGTATAATTTATCAATTGTTATCAAAATCGGCATAGAGGCATAATTTTATTCGGGGAATATTATTTTATGTATTATTATACATTGTAACAACTTTGGCCAAACGAAAGACTGCTTGGCTGTCAAAACCATTACACGGCAGATTTTACAATAAACTAGATGAAGCTGACCTTAATTCTTCAACGTAATTGCGACAAAAAATCATGTCAAATTTGTACAAGGAGTACAGCTGGATAACGATCTGTGCAGACTGTGTAATAGACATGCGGAAACAATATAGCACATTATCTCAGGATGCAGTTACCTTGCTCCATCGGAATATCTCCAACGCCATAATTTGACGGCGATTATAATCCATCAAGAACTGGCAATACTCTGCAACCTGAAAGAACAAAATACTATACTGGGACACAACAATACAAACTGACAAAACTGTGGCGAGCAATCGACCAGATATCGTGCTTATTAACAAACAGGACAAAATTGGATACTTCGTAGATGTTGCCCATTCGAACGATCACAACCTGAATAAAACAGAAAGAGAGAAGGTTGATACAAATTTTGAACTGGCCGAAGAATTCAAAGTTACTAATAATTTAATAAAAGTTGAAGTTCTACCGATAGTCATCTCAGTAACCGGATTAGTAACAAAGAACTTAAAAAATACATCGAAACGTTGTAAATAAATCATAAAGAAGTGTCAGGAAAACTCTCAACTTACCTGAAAATATGTGACTGCGAAATCCTGCTAGAAGAATCGCAAGTTTCAAGCAACGTGAATGATCATGAATCCCACATTGTGGAGCAACCCCGCAAGGGTGGAAACGGAAAATAATAATAGGATAAAGATAAGACCATTTATTCTTAGGAACAGGGAGTGTTCTTGATAAATTGAAAAACGCCTACTAACTATGGTTGATTAATAGTACGTAATCCGCTTCCTCAAGAGGTGGAGAGAGACCAGCATCATAATAATAATAATAATAATAATACTACACTAAACTACAAAAAACTGCGCTCCTGGAGACAGCCCACATAATCCGACGAGCCCTAGGATAAAGATAAGACCATTTATTCTTAGGAACAGGGAGTGTTCTTGATAAATGGAAAAACCCCGACTAACCATGGTTGATTAGTAGTGATAATAATAATAATACCATACCATACCATTTATTCACCACATAATATACAAAAGTACATGTGAGGCATACATAGTTTAGTCAGAACAGAAATGATAAAAATCAGACATTGAGTAAAAACAGTTTTTTACCAGAAATTGCTTACCTATTTTATAGAATGATCTAACAGAGAGATTTCTAATTCCAATTTCCTTATTTAAACTAACAAATTTATTGTATAAGCTTACATCAATTTCATTGTTTGCACTTGTTTGTAAACGAGAGAAAGGTTTTACAATGTTATTAGCAGATCTAGTACCATAAGCATGTACATCGGCATGTGTTTCATACATTGGTAAGTTCCTATGAACAAGGTTTATTGTCTCTAGAATATACATACACGGGAACAGTAAGAATATTATATTTTATAAATAGATCTTTGCAATGTGTGTTCGGTTTGGCTCTGTCAATTATGCGGAGTGCCGTTTTCTGCAATCGAAACACTCTCTCCATACTACTTGAATTACCCCATTGAATGATGCCGTATGATAAATGGCTGTATATTATCGCGAAGTAGACCGTTCTCAGTACATCATTATTGAGGCAATGTCTTAATTGACGCAACGCAAATATTTGAGATGAGAGCTTTGAACACAAAGCATCAGCATTAGGTGACCAGTTTAGATATGTATCAAGTACAATACCCAAATACTTTACCGGTTCTGATTTATTCAGTAATCTACTGGATGTAAACATTATCTCCTGAGTTTTAGTAGGATTCATCTTAAGTTTGTTTGCTGAAAACCATGTTTCAGCTTTCATTAAATTTTCAGCATTCAAAGCTTCCCCACGCTTTGTTGCTAATATTGTATCCTCGGCAAACAGGACACACCCTGTTTGTTCGAAAATTGCAGGTAGGTCATTAATATATAACAGAAAGAGCACTGGGCCCAAAACAGAACCCTGCGGTACACCATTCAATGTGGTCATCAAACTGGATTCTGTGTCCTTGCAGCTTACATACTGTTTTCTGTTTATCAGGTATGAATTGAAAAGATCAAGTTCTTTATTGCGTACTCCATAGAATTCTAGTTTTTGTAGCAGTACATGCTTGTTCACACAGTCAAAGGCCTTGGTAAGGTCACACATATTAGCGATGGTATTTTCCCCCTCGTCAAGTCCCTCAACTATGTAATCAATCAGTGCACTTACTGCTTTAGAAGTAGAATGACCTTTTCTAAAACCAAATTGGGCCGGTGATATAATTAGTTTATTTTCACAGTAACTTACTAATTTGTTCTTAATTATTACTTCCAATACTTTCCCAACAACAGGAACAATAGAAATCGGTCCATAGTTATCTACTAAGTCCTTATAGCCTTTTTTAAATGTTGGTAGAACTTTTGATATTTTTATGGAGTCTGGCCAGTTTCCTTCAGATACGCATTTATTAATGAGTATGGTGAGCGGCTCAACTACTGAGTTTATGGCGGCTTTCAGCATCCTACTATTAAGACCATAATAATCGATGCAATTGGAATTTTTTAATCCTAAAATAGCTTCACGAACATCAGTTTCTAGAATGGAGGACATAAAGAAAGAAAAAGTAGGTTTATTCATCTTGTTAATAAATGACATAGGATGTATGTTAGGATCAAGAATGCCGTTTACAATACCATCCGCAATAGAGCAGAAAAATGCATTAAAATTATCTGCTGTAATGTTGCTGCTTGTATTTACAGTATTTTTAGTTTTCCTCTCAGAATTTACAATCCTCCAAGCTGTTTTATTTTTATTGTCAGAATTTTGGATTATAGCCGCAAACGCCCTGCGTTTTTCATCTCTTAAAGTCTTCTTATAAGTCATTTTCAGCTCTCTATACAGGAGCCAATGGTCATAGAAGTTACTCTTTTTAAACCGTTTCTTTGCGGTAAATACACACTTTCTTAGTTCTCTCAACTGTCCGTTGTACCAGCTGATACCGTTACTTTTATTGTTAACCGATTTTAGTGGAAAACATGTATCAACCAGATTAAGAAGATGATCAAGTATAACTCCAGCAGACACGTCTGAGGTCATAATTTCAGTAATTTCAGGTCATGGATTTTCACTTAAAATATCAGAGAATTTTTTAATTCTTGGGTCTGTAATAATTCTCCTTTTAAGAACTGGCTCGTATGAGTTTTGTATACCCAATAGGGATAGGAATAACGCTTGATGATCTGCGATGTCAGGATCCAACACATCAGCAAGCAGTTCGTTTCGGTCAATGTTTGTAATAATATTGTCTAAACACGACTTGGATGTGGGGGTTATCCTTGTAGGAACATGTATTAGATGTTTTAACCCGTACATGCTCATGGTATTTCTCAGATCCGAAGAATGCACATTGCTGCTATCCAGATCAATGTTTAAGTCCCCCATCAAAAGGATACCCGAATATTTCCTGTAAATGAATTCGATTGAAATTTCTAACTTATCTTAAAAAATATTTATATCACCACTAGAGGAAGACCTGTAGATATTCAAAAGAACACATTTTTTATTTATCTCAGCTCCGCAAAACTCTGCGTGAAAGGGCACACAGAATGTAGGAACATCAATAGCTCTCAAATCAACGTTACAACTGGAGAAAATTGCTACACCCCCGTGAAGAGAGTTTTTCCTACAATAGAATGACGTTAAATTGTAATTATGTAAATTGATTAGTTTCAAATTATCTTCCTTCAACCAATGTTCAGAAATACATAAAATGTCAATAGGGGTTGATTGAGTGAATACATGGATGTCATTGATTTTATTGCTCAAACATTGAACATTGATATGCAAAATGGCAAATTTAGCAAACATACATTTATTAGCCGTTTAACTGGTTTAAATTGATTTTGTCGAAAAAACTCATTTATATAAATTCCTTGACGCCAAATTTCAACTCTAAGCAATTTTTCTGAACTACTTGATGGTATTGATATCTTGAAAGAAGCATATCTATGAGGAAACCTTGCCCTAAGCTGCCTGACCTCAATATTCGAATCAACAGTCTTCAGGTGCTCTTTTACATCATCAGTCGTAGTATCCGGATGCCAATTTGTAGAGTGGTAATGTGTGACAAACACTGATTTCGCTGCTTTTATAGACATTTTTTCGTCGCACATTGATCCGATCACTAAATTTTTAGGTTTGAAGTTGATCTCACTGTCCGTAACTGCTCTACTTGGTCCTGGGAGCACTTGATTTATGTGTACATAGTCAGCACATAAGTTAGCCATTTCAGCTAGATGAACAGCTGATGATACATTTTCTGGAGCAATAAAGTTGTTTGCTGATGCATTATTTGAAGTAGGACGGTGAAGTGTAACTTCCTCTTTATTGCATGTATTCGTGATGGCAGACATTGAATTTAGTTTCTCTTGAGATTTAGGTAGAAGAGGAAATGAAGTTGTATCTCTTATGTTATTTATACGTGTTTGAGAGAGACCAGTATTTGAAGTTGACTTTACGGCTTTTAAAAGAGATACTTGCTCTTGTAGTGATTTGACCAAGAGTTGAAGATTGTCAATAATCAACTCCTTATCTCTAACGATTCTCTCGAGATATAGTACTTTCAAAGAATCACAACTTTCTTTCTCTTTCTCCTGAGAAGAAGTGGGTGTATCAGTTTTTGTTTTCCTCAATTCGACATCCTTAGTAACTACACAAGGATTGCAACAGTTGACTGTTTTCTTATCTAAAAGTGGAATTTTTAACTGATTTAGGCAGCTTTTATGAGATAGCCTACCGCATGGAACACACTTGATGCCAGTAGTTACTGGATTTTTGCACATTAAGCAATTTAACTTGTTTCTAGAAGACTCGGCCATAATTTATTCCAATTTCGGGTCAAATTGATAACCACTGGTGGAATAAGTCACCGTCCAAAACTTGATTTAACAAAAACAATGGAAATATTTAGGGACTAGTTACTGCCATAAATCAATGAAAACAGAACTATAATAAAAGGAAAGTACCTGCTAACAATTTGATGTCAAACACGAGCACTTATATAAACTCTGGAGTGATTTTTGAAATTTAAAAACACTTTTTGCCACGTAAGTTCACTTCACAAAACAGAGAATGAAATAAATATACTAGGTTGGAGTACGATACCACCAATAATAGTAATAATATTAATAATAATAATAATAACCATCCAGCAGAAATACCCCCCTCACTAACCCAGGGCATAACATATCTTAAACCAAAAAACGAAAACACACAAGATCCCTAAAACTATAGACCCATCACTTGTCTGAACACTTTGTACAAAATTATAACAAAAACTATCGCCGAAAAGATAACAAAATACATCACAGAAAAAAACATGGAGCATGAAGAACAGAAGGGCTGCACAAAAGGAGCCAGAGGTTATAATAGACAGAGTAATAACAAAACAAGCAGAAACCAATAATAGAAATATCGCAGTCGCATGGATAGACTATCAGAAAGCATACGATTCAATCCCTCATTCATGGGTCCTGCATATTCTACAAATCTACAAAATCGACCCAACTGTCATAACATTCCTTGAACATACAATGAAGAACTGGGAAACTAAATTAATACTTAACCTACCTAACAAATACATAGAAACAAACAACATACAGATCAACAGAGGAATTTCCCAAGGAGACACATGGAGCCCGAAGTGGTTCATCCTAGCACTGAACCCACTAAGCAGCCTACTGAAAGCAACCAACAGCGGATACAAGGTCACCAAAGACTATAACCTATCACATCTATTCTACGTCGATAACATAAAGCTCTATGCCCCAGATGAACACAAACTATCATCATTATTAGAAACCACTGCAACTTTCTCTAAAGACATAAATATGAATTTCGGAATAGATAAATGTGCGTCACCTCTAGTGAAAAAAGGGAAAATTACTGAAAGAAACAACATAACCTAACCTACCCATAAATAATATAACATTCCCTGCATTAACCGAGGGCGAAACATACAAATACCTGAGAGTAAAGGAAATACTAACACACAAAACCAAGGAAATGAAAGCACTCATAGAGAAAAAGTACAAAGATAGGCTAACGAAAATCATGCACACACAACTAAACGCAAAGAACAAAATCAAAGCAATAAACACCTGGGCAGTACCTATATTGACCTATTCCTTCGGAGTCATACAGTGGACTAAAACAGACGTACAGGCACTAGATAGGATAACAAGGAAAATACTTACAAATAATAGATCATTACATCCAAACTCATCCATCGAGAGATTATACCTACCAAGAGGGCAAGGAGGTCGAGGTTTGGTGAATATAGAAGCCACACACAATATTCTAGTGCATAGTCTACACACCTACTTCAATAACAAGGAAGCACACTCAAAACTGCACGTTGCTATCAAACAAGCAGGCAAAAAATACACACCACTGAGTACGCATACCAAATTACAATATACAGACAAGAAAACATTCATGAGAAATCTAACACAGACATGAGAAGGTAAAAAACTACACAGTAGGTATAAACATGATCCCAGTAGGCAACACCAACTACCGACTAACTGACTTGAAATAGGACAACTATATACAGAAACAGAAGGATTCATGTGTGTTATACAGGATCAGGTAATAGCTACAAAGAATTATCAAAAGTATATAACCAACATGAACATAGAGGATGACAAATGTAGAATATGTAAAGCAACGTCAGAAACAATTCACCACATAACATCAGGATGCTCCAGTCTAGCTCAAACAGAGTATTTAAATAGACACAATCTTACAGCGAAAATCTTACACAAACATCTACTTCAAAAATAACAAATAAAAACAATAGAAGATCCCTACCAGTAGTACAAACCTGATCCAGTGAATGAAAACCAAAATTTCAAAGTTTATTGGGACCGAACAATTCTAACAGATAAAATAATAACAAATAATAGACCAGATATAATAATTATAGATAAAATAAATAAAATCACAACACTAATAGACATCGCTCATCCCCTGGACCACAACATATAGAAAACATATAAAAAAAAATTAGGAAATACACCGAACTAGCAGAAGAAATAAAGGCAATGTGGAAGATGGAGAAAGTTCAGATAACCCCAGTTGTCATTCCAGTAACGGGCCTCATACCACCAGAGCTATTTAATGAATTCAAAAAACACAACTACCACAACATACAATACTAGAAATCCAAAAATCAACTATATTAGAAATGTGTAGGATAGTAAGGAAAATTATCAAATAAGTCAACAAGGTATGAGTTTTGCGTGAGCCCGTGTAAACGTGAAAGGAAGGAGACTAATAATAATAATAATAATAATAATAATAATAATAATAATAATAATAATAATAATAATAATAATAATAATAATAATAATAATAATAATAATAATAATAATAATAATAATAATAATAATAATAATAATAATAATAATAATAATAATAATGGGGTCTAAAGGGTAGTGAAGCGACTCTTATAGCCTCTCCTACCAATTCGTACTCGCACCTCTACGTCGGTGGACCCTGGTAACCATCTCTGGAAATTCAAGATCGGGTAACCAACCCCCGGTGGCGGATCAACAGCAGTTGGGCTAACGCGAGAGGGAGAACAACCATTCTAGGGGCTAGCAACCCCTAAATGTGACTTTAATGCTGTGCGCACAAGAAGACAGCGTTACTCGGGCGGGGTAGGAGACCAGCCTCCTCCTATTCGGAACCGTCCTGATGATCCCCAGGCTGGCGCAGGATCTAGTGAGACAGGTGGCGCTAACCTGTGTAAGGAAACCACCAAAGCTAACCTTAGGAGTAGAAAAACGAACTCAGAGCCAACTACTCCACCTATAGCAGATGTTGAGGAACGTGAAGGCCCTCCCATACCTGTAGGCTGTATCGAAGGCAGAAAGGCCCGATTCAAATGGTCAGAAGACATTAACCGTCACCTATATCGGACCTATCTGCTAATAACAGAAATGGAAACTAACTCAAAACCATATGGTAATCTGTTGAGAGATGAAATGGTGAGACAGTTTCCAGAACTGCAAACCAAAACACTTCAAAATATATTGGATCAGAGGCGTCAAATTTTTCTCAAGAACCGCCTCCCACAGGGAACAATCCAGAACATCAGGGAAGAGGTGGCTCGGGAACTTGGATTTACACCGGTAGTAAATACGTATAATAATCGAGAAGCAGAACCAGAGGTGACACAAATCCAAATAATAATGGCTGAAAACCAAGAAGCGTTCAATACACTGAAAGAATTCATAGCCAAATATACTGGATTAGACCCAACATCTAGACCTCCCATTAGAAAAATCCGCATTGATAAAATAACTAAAGCAAAGATAAAAGAGGTCAACGACTTACTACAGACTGAGATAACTAACTGCAACAACATAAATGAGCTGCACGACCTAGTCTACTGTGCAGCTCAGACCACTGTAAAAATATGCGGATACACAACAACACAAACCAAAGTGGACGTGAAGAGAAACAACAGGCCAGGATGGGAAATAAGACTGACAAAAAAACTCAACAATACACGGAGAGAAATTGGTATATTAACAGAAGATCAAAAACATAACGCACAAAATAAGAGATTAAGACGTAAAGCACAAGAGATAATACAAACGTACAAAGATAAAAACAACCCATCGCAAATAGAAATAATGGACCTCCTAAAACAGCGCTTAAGAGTCATTGCCAATAGGCTCAACAGATACAAAGAATCGTACAAAAGAAGAACCGACAACAAGATTTTTAACCAGAGCCAAAGAAACTTTTATAGAAAATTAAACAACAACCAAACTAACGATGGTAATGCAAAATACCCCACAACTGAAGCCATAAAGAAATTCTGGGGTGGAATATGGGAAAATTCTATTAGACACAAGTCCTCCGCTAATTGGATAAAGACGGAAGAGAAGATTAGAAACAAAATACCGATCATGATATCCCAAAAGATCACCATGGAGGACCTTACTGAAGCACTGAACCACACCTCTAACTGGAAAGCACCGGGGCCTGACAAAATTCAAAACTTTTGGTACAAAAAATTTACCAATATCAGATCAAAACTTCTGGATCTTTTGAATGACCTAATAGCCAACCCAGAGAAAGTACCGAGTTTTATGATGAAGGGTGTGACATACCTTATCCCCAAAACAGATCAGCCGTCAGAAGACCCTTCGAAATACAGACCAATCACCTGCCTTCCCACCCTCTATAAGATTCTAAGTGGTATTATATGTAACAAAATCTACGAACACCTCACAGACCATAAACTTCTTGCTGAGGAACAGAAGGGATGCAGGAAGAAAGCGCAAGGATGTCGGGAACAACTTATAATAGACAACACTGTAACAAAACATGCAATAAAGAAAAAGAACAATATGTATATGGCATTCATCGACTACCAGAAAGCGTTTGATAGCGTTCCACACTCTTGGCTTATTGAATGTTTATCTATGTACAAAGTAAACCCCAACATAATTGAGCTTCTGAAAGTGATGATGGCACAATGGGAAACCAGACTAATTGATGGAGCCGCAGACAGCGATGAAATCAATATAAAAATCATGCGTGGAATCTTTCAAGGTGACGCCCTAAGTGCGCTCTGGTTCTGCCTAGCCATCAACCCACTCTCTACTGCTCTTAATGATCTAAAAAATGGATATGAGATAAATGAACATGTTCAACTCTCACACTTAATGTACATGGATGACATCAAAGTATTCTCGGCAACTCAAAATGGATTACAAAAAGAGCTTCGATGCATTGAGAACTTTTCGAATGATATACGAATGAAATTTGGATTAGAGAAGTGCAAGATCAACAGTATTCGGAAAGGAAAATGGCACGAAACAGAGGATTACACGCTCACACTGGCATCAGGTGGTGGAATCATCTCTCGCATGGAAAAAAGTGATACTTACAAATATCTGGGATTTGCTCAATCGCTAGGCATCCAAGAGCCGGAAGTAAAAAATCAGCTTAAAAATAAATTTAAAGAGCGAACCAAAGACATTCTCAAAACACAATTATCCGCACAAAACATCACGACGGCAATAAATGCTTATGCTATTCCTGTAGTAACATATAGCTTTGGTGTCATAAACTGGACTATTACGGAACTCGAAGACCTAAATAGAGCAACTAGAGTATGCTTTACTAAACATCGGAAACATCACCCCAAAGCATGCAAGGAGAGGTTCCACCTACCTCGGAATAAAGGAGGCAGAGGTATAGCTGACATTCGCATTATGCACAAAAAACAAATAGAACTCATGCGCAACTACTTTTACAACCGAGCAACAGATTCCCCCCTCCACCATGCAATCATAAATGTCGATAAAAATATAACCCCGCTAAAACTAACTGATACAGAATACGCATGCGACCCGCAGCACTCCGTCTTAGCACTGGAATCACAATGGAAAGAAAAAGAGCTGCATGGACGATATCCAAATACACTAAATAATACTTCCTTAGACAAAGCTGCTTCCATAGCATGGCTCAATAGTGGTAATCTTTTCCCAGAGACAGAAGGATTCATGTGCGCCATCCAAGACCAGGTCATCCCTACTCGTTCATATCTTAAATATATAGTCAAAGACCAAAGCATTATATCAACACAGTGCAGAATGTGTGGAGACAAACATGAAAATGTTGAACACCTCCTTAGCGGTTGCAAAACACTTGCTCCTAGAGAATACACTACTCGACATAATAACGTCGCTAAAATCATACATACAGAACTTGCCCGCAAACTAGATTTAACTGAGGCGAAAACGCCATACTACAAGTACACACCCCAACATGTGTTAGAAAGCGACAAGTTTTTGCTATACTGGGACGGAGATATCCAAACAGACAGGACTGTACAACACAACAGACCCGACATACTGGTTTTCAATAAAACTGAAAAAGAAATACTCTTGGTGGATGTTTCGGTTCCAGCGGCTGCTAACATACAAAAAAAGGGCATGGAAAAAATAGAAAAATGCTTACCATTGTGCGAGGACCTGAAAGAGACATGGCAGGCGAAAACGGTTAAAACCATCCCAATTATTATTGGAGCCACTGGAGAAATACCGAAAGACCTGAAAAAGAACCTGGATAGCCTAGGACTCCAGAAAAATCTTTTCTACGAGCTACAAAAAGCGGTCATTTTGAGCACGTGCAATATAATCAGAAAAGTGTTGAACAAAAATAAATAGGAAATGCTGGAAACCTTGCAACTAACCTTGCCGGTTCTCACGCTAAACATCCGGTTAACGTGAAAAAAAAAAAAATAATAATAATAATAATAATAATAATAATAATAATAATAATAATAAGGGGTCCAAAGGGTAGTGAAGCGTCTCTTACAGCCTCTCCTATCAATTCCTACTCGCACCTCCACGTCGGTAGACCCTGGTAAACCATCTCTGGAGATTCAAGATCGGGTAACCAACCCCCGGTGGCGAATCTACAGCAGGTGGGCAAACGCGAGAGGGAGAACAACCGGTACTGAGGGCTAGCAACCCTCATACTGAGAAATAATACCGCTCCTGTAACTACTAGGAAGCAAGCCTCGGATGCCTCTGGTGGTGCGACTGCACCAGATGGCGGGAATGTACAGTCACTAGCGGGAAGGCGTGGAGCAAGTGGCACGCGCCCGCAAACCGGAACCACAAGGCCAAGGTCAAAGGACACCGAAAGCGGCAATGGCGAGCGACGCTTGGAAAACCTATCCCAGGAAACTCCCGCTCACTCACCAGAAGTCCAAAGACGGCGTATGCGCTGGACCAGGCAAGACAACCTTGACCTTATGCGCGCATATTTCTTTGTGACACACGCCGGACAAGACAAGACTAACTATAGAACCAGACTACACGAACATTGGTCCGAAACCAGACCCGACTTCCTACGGGACCCACAACAATCATCTGATCAAGTAAGATCTATTATCAGACGTAAGGTCCTAACAGAGGCTGAAATAGAATACCTGAAAAACCATTCAAGACGCCAGGATAACCAGGAAAATCAAAACACCAACGGAGAACCAGCGGCTGTACAGAGAAGATCAACCATTTTTGAAGTAGCAGCAGAAGATATTCCAGCTGAAATTGAAAACACATTAGAAGCAAACAAACTAAAGTATGCTGGAGTACCGTTCCAAAATCGTCCGATTCTCCCAAAATTAAGGTACTCGCAGGTAGCAAAAGAGATCGTTACGCAAACCAACAGTGCCCTTAAGGAGAAACTGAGAGACTGCTCGTCACTGGAAGACACATGTCATTTGATGTACTGCTCGGCGCTTACTGTTTTAGAGCTGCTAGGCACTCCACTGAGACACCCTGAAACTGTTAAAGAGAAACACACAACAAATACAGAACCTCCATGGGTTAAAAGAATACAATACAAAATAGAAAAATTTAGAAGGGAAATTGGACAGATTCATGCTTACCTTAATAGCCCTGAGCCCACAACCCGCATAAAAAATATAATACATAAAATACACAAGAAACTTAAGTCCAAATATAACTCACCTGACAGGAATCATCTTATATGGAGGAGTTAAAACAAAAAATCAAAATGTTGGGAAATAGAATAAGAAGATACAAAGAGAGGGTTGCCCGGTACAAAGAAAATCGTATATTCCAACAAAATCAAAAGCTATTCTACCGAAACTTGGGATCGAAAGAAACAAAATATACGAACGCTCCACCTAATGAAACAAACATGCACAAATACTGGACACAATTGTGGGGAACCAGAGTGGAACATGATGAAAATGCGTTCTGGATCAAGAAAGAGGAAGAAAGAACGGCCCACACTCAAGAAATGGAGGATATCCGGATATCTTCCCAAAATGTTAAAGACGCCGCACAGAAACTGGCTAATTGGAAAGCACCAGGAATTGATAAAGTTCACGCATACTGGTGGAAGAGCTTAACGTCGATTCATCAAATCTTCGCCAACCAACTAAATGAATCCATGGAAGATCCACAAAAGATACCACCCTTCTTCACAAAAGGTATAACTTACCTCCTGCCCAAAAACGAGAAAGTCGAAAACCCCCAAAATTACCGACCGATTACCTGCTTGCCCATCGCATATAAAATACTCACCTCAATCATAGAGCAGAAAATTAGTTCCCACCTAAAAAGAAACCAACTGCTAGCTTGGCAACAGAACGGCTGTAAGGCAAGGGCACGGGGAAGCAAAGAGTGGCTGATTATGGATACAGTGATCACTAACCATGCCAAACAAAGGAAAAGGAACATTTCGGTTGCTTGGATAGACTATCGAAAGGCATTTGATTCTGTCCCGCACTCGTGGTTACTCAGAGTGCTAAACATCTACAAAATCAACAACCACTTGATTGAGTTCCTTGAAAAAGTTATGGAGACGTGGGAAACCTCCCTGAACGTGAACGTGGGAGCAACTCATTACACCACCGCAGGAGTGAGAATAGAGAGGGGCATTTTCCAAGGGGACAGCCTCAGCCCGCTATGGTTCTGCTTGGCTCTAAATCCACTTAGTAGTCTACTTGAAGACAGCTACTGTGGCTACACAATATCCAGGGAGCCATCCGTGAAAATCAATCATCTTCTCTACATGGACGATCTGAAACTATATGCGTCGAACTCAGACCAGCTCACCTCACTGCTAGAACTGGTATCTAGTTTCAGCGGATCCATAAGGATGGAATTTGGGCTTGAGAAGTGTGCATTTGTCCACGTCAAAAAAGGAAAAGTACAAGACTCCGAAAATATTACACTTATAGATCAAAGCCAATTTGAACCACTTCCTCCAGAAGAAATGTACAAATACTTGGGAATCCAACAAACAGTTAACATAGATCAAAAACACTCAAAGGAACAGATTGAAAACACACTAAAAAAGAGATTACAATCAATCCTCAAATCACACCTCTATTCTAGATCAAAATTCTCAGCTATCAACTCTTGGGTGGTACCAGTGGTAACATACAGCTTTGGCATTGTCAAATGGAGTCCTACTGATTTGGAAAGTCTAGACAGATTGATTCGAACATCGCTTACAAGGAGGAGGTTACATCATCCCAATGCATCTACAGTCAGGTTATATCTCCCAAGGAGCAAAGGCGGAAGAGGACTTATAAATCTGAAAGAAATGCACAATAAAGAATGTGAAAAGCTGTTTACTTATCTGAAGTCCGTAACACACCCCGCATATAGAGCAATAACAGCTATTGACTCCTCTCTCTCACCCTTAAAGTTAGCGAATGAAAATCCACCTGAAAAAGAAAATAAGAACTACTTCGCTGAACTAGAACAAATCTGGAAAGGTAAAGAACTGCATGGAAGATATGCTGCAGCTTTAGCAGGACAAGAGGTTGATAAACGCTTATCAAATCTATACCTGTTGAGTGGAACACTCATGGCCGAAACGGAGGGTTTTCTACTGGCCATACAAGATCAAATAATAAGCACACGAAACTACAGACGATTCATCATCCGACAGGAAATCCCATCCGATAGTTGCAGATTATGCCAGGAAAAACCAGAGACCATTCAACACCTCTTGGCAGGATGCTCCTACTTGGTATCTCGGGACCACAAGAAAAGACATGATGATGTAGCCAAAGTATTCCACCAGGCAATCTGCATAAAATATGGTCTGCTGACAGAACAAGTGCCCTATTACAAGTACACCCCGAAAGAACAACTTGAAAACCAAAATGTAAAAGTATACTGGGACAAAAAGATAATTACAGATAAGGAAATAGCACACAATAAACCAGATATACTTGTACTAGAAAAACAAGGAAGGACAGCTAAAATAATAGACATCACTATACCTAACGATCACAACATTAAAGAAGCTAGGACCCAAAAAATACACAAATATATTGACTTAGCGCACGAACTAAAGGATGCTTATCAATTAGAACACGTAACCATACATCCGCTGGTTATCTCAACCACTGGCCTCGTTGAAGTACATTTACAAAACGAGCTAAAGAAACTGAAATTGGAAAATGTTGATAAGAACATAATTACCGCCCAACAAGCAGCTATATTGGGAACATGCCGAACCGTCCGACGAGTGCTCACACATGACTAGGCTGCTGAAACCTTGAGAATCCCAGCCTGGACATGCCAATCCTCCACTAACAAGTGTGATATAATAAAAAAAAAAATAATAATAATAATAAATTAAATAGTCTTCAATTATCAGCTCTCAGACTAAGTACAGGGGCTTTCCGAACTAGCCCTCTAACTGCAGTTCTATGCGATACTTCCATCCTACCCTTAAATATGAGAAGAGATTTCCAAACTATCACCTACGCATCCCAAATTATATCCCGTCCAACACATATTAACCATGCAATTTTTTTAGACGATAATGAATTCTCCAACAGACCTACAGTAACCAGACCAGCAAGAATTCGCTTCCATGAAGCCTGCGAGAAATACTCAATTGATATATACACAATAATGAGCGAAAACATTCCTGCAACTCCTCCTTGGCAACTCACCAATCCACATATAAACATCAGCCTATCCTTGTGGAAAAGGGATGAGACATCAGCCTTATCCTTCAGAGCTCTGTTCAGAACCGAATTAGACCTTTACCAAAACATCCTTATCATTTATACGGATGGATCAAAAACCAGAAACGGAGTAGGTGCAGCAATGGTAATAGAGGAAAATGAATATTGTTGGACCTTGAACCCTTACTGCTCAATTTTCACCGCGGAATTGTATGCTATATGGCAAGCTCTTATATTCTTCTCCTTTTCCTACTCAAAATCCTGTGTTATTTGTTCAGACTCTTTGAGTGCCATCCAATCACTAGAAAACAAATTTACAAAATCCCCTTATAGCTTAAGAATATTGGAGCTAGTTTCCCACTTGTCGTCAGTAGGAAAGAAATGTACTCTCTTATGGACCCCCAGTCACTGTAACATTCGCGGCAATGAGAAGGCAGACATAGCAGCAAAACATGCAACTCTCTCCCCAGTGATGATGGCATCCCTGTCCCATATCAGGACATTCTTACAGCTATTAAAGAAATAATTAACAAATCATGGCAAGATCGATGGTCGGAGCAAAACACCCAGTTGAATCCCGTAAAACCGAAAATAAAAAAATGGACATATCCAATATCCTTGAATAGAAGAGAACAAGTTATCACTTGCCGCCTGTGAATCGGACACTCGAGGCTCACACATGCCTATCTCTTAGCTGGAGTCCACCGACCCAAGTGCGATCATTGCAATACCAGACTAACTATTAATCATATCTTCTCATGCCCAACTTATTCTCAGCTGAGACACAATATCGGAATAGAATACGCAATAACTAATATATTTAGTAATGAAGAAAATATCAAAAAAGCTCTTTTATACCTGGGCCTCTTGAATATCTATAACAATATTTAAATGTGTATCTGCAGCTAAATGATCCTCGCAATCGAAAGCTGCTAAATAAAAAAAAAATAAAAAAAAATAATAATAATAATAAGCATCTTTATTCAGCTCATTTTATATACATATACATTGTTGTACAATATTATTTATGGAAGATTAATGTAATACGTATGCGACCTGGTAGCCTATTTATGACCTCACGGTTGCACATAGGCTGCTGAATTACTTACTGTTACTAATGATTTAAATATATAATGTATTGAATTAAATTGATTCTCCAAAAATACACAAAACAATATTTTACTTAATTCATAAACAATAGTAGGATAACAAATACATATACATACATGCACATTTATCAAGAGCGCTAAAAGTAGGTATTGCAAGAATTTTGAAGATGGCACTTGAAACCCTAGCTGATGATCAAGATGTTTTGCCTAGAAATCAGAGGAAGTATTGTTTTCTATGTGTCCCAAAATTAAAAAGGCTTTCTATGTGTTGAATGCAGAAAACCAATTTGCTTGCAATGTTCGAGAAAATTGTGTGTTCAATGCATTGAAAATCGGGAGGATTCCTAAATATAATATTTTTATAAATACTTGTTTTGGATCATTGTCAATATTTTACAGCTTACTGTAAAAGTAAATATTTTTTTGTTTTTTTAGTTACAATACAAGAAGTTTTTATTTTTCAGTTTTTTCTTTCAAAATAAATATAAAAGGAATACTATGTTTATTTTAAGTTGGTTGAAAATAAACCATGTTTGTTTTTTATACGTTTTTGATTATGTATTGAACATAAAAAAACACTATTTCAGTATGCAACAGGAAATACACTATTTATATATTTTAGAGTCCCCTGGACTCCGCAACGCATTAACTGTTAAAATTTCGGACCACGCTGGTTAAGGGTTAAAATAGGGGCACGTGACCAAATTGGTCGCTAGAAACAAGCGTCTGTAACAGCCATGTTGTCACTGCTTTCAGTCGCGGCGACTGTTTTAAGTCGCGGGCATTTTAAAATTGGGTCATGTGACCAGATTTGTCGCTGGAAACGAGCGTCGATCGACTGCATGAGGTTACACCCAATATGTTTCCAGAGTGATAATGTCAATTAATGTCAGATTTCTGAATATTTGTCATTAAAGACTTCATATGAAATATTTATTTTAACGATATTTATAAAATACCATCACATAATGCAGTCATATAACCATAACTTTTTGTTATGAATTGTCTGTATTTAAATACGATCATGTCACTTAATTTAAAACTTTCCGCTTGTGTCGAAAATAGTGGGAGTTTACAGATTTTTAATGGTTACGTAATTGTCCAATGAAAGAAATTGTGTTGTTATGACTGAATATTGATAAAATGATCTTAAAAGTCTAGTAGCGTTTTTTTTAAATGTATATTCTATATTTTGCAATACACTTCTAGAAAATTTGACTTGACAGAATCACTCCGCAAAATAAATAAAGAGCAGGACGCATCACACCTCAATATTCCACCAGTTCCATCAGTTGTTAATTTTCCTTTATTGACATTAAATATTTGTTGTATATGATTGGTCCTTTGTATCCATTTTTTATCACTTGCGTTTTGGTTTTAATTTTTTGAAAGTATTTTTTCTTTTATTAGCTTCAGGTTCCAACAGTGAACTATGTTTTCTATTCCTTTTACGTCGTCATTTTCTTGTTTATTTCTATTAATCATTCTCTTTGTTTCATTCGATACCTTACAGGTTAAGAAGACACTATAATTGGCTAATAATCAGATATATTTTAGGTAGAACTATTGACTGATTTCTTTTATCGCAAAACTTGGAATTGGGTCACTAAAACAATATCAATTTCCGTTGTAAGTTGTATTTAATTTTTTGTGTAATTTTGATGTATATTGCCATATGTTTGAGAGAATATGTATGGGTTGGTCCATTTATTGCTGTAACTGTAACTAAAATGCTTACAGTCGCTGGATCAATAATTCTGCCATAATTTTATAATGAGGCGAGAACTGTAACTATGTATTCCAATCATCTGATAAAACTATTTTTATGATATTTTTTCAACAAGAATAATTAAAGAAGCGCCGAAGTCTTGTAAACAATAATTAGTATTAGTATGCTTGAATAATCTGTACACTGTTGAAATAATTTCTGTGTAAATGTATTTGAAAGAGCAAGTATTTAATTGGGATTAAACTGAAAATTTATATCTCTCTTAAACACTTGTTTTAGTCTAGTTTAAAAATTGACAATGGTGAAAAATAGAGATAAATCTTCTTAAAATACTTACGATAGCTTATTTGATCCGGAATGATGTTTAGAAAAATGTATTTAAACCGTTTTTAGAGAACAAAAAAGTGCAAAGAAATAAATATGACTAAGAAAAGGTATTTAGATGCGTCTTTAATAAAATTATCAAAAACCACCATATATGACTGTTACAAAAGTAATGAATTACCAACGATTGAAATAATAAGAAATAAATTGACAAATGCCGGCCGTAATGTAAATGGTTGTAAGAAAACCATTGAAAACTGGAATAAAAAATTAGGATTCAAATTCAAAACGACTAATAGACGTCAAACAGTCATGGAAAGCAGAAGAATAGTGGATATGCGGTATACATATTTGGAAGAAATAACTAAGTATAGAGAAGAAAACCGGCCAATTGTCTATTTGGACGAAACTTGGTATGATACATACGACACAGTTAAGAAAGGATGGACCGATAGGTTAAAAATTTGTATGCAAACAAAGGATCCCGACTTATTATTGTGCATCCTCCTCCCCACAGAATCTACACGCATCAATTTATGCTAGACCTATTCTCAGTAGGTGCTTCCTAAGGCGGCAGTGTTCTGTAAGAAGGCTCGTGAGGAGATGTATATTATTTTTACTGAGATACAAATATTTTTCGAATCTAGCAGTGTCAAAGTTCCGCAGGAACTTTCTGGATTACCCCCCCCCCCCGGGAAGCCACCACCAGAGTGCTTCTCTTCCGGTTTCCTCTTTCTTCCAAAACCCTTTCTTATAGATGCACTTTCCTACACCGCAGAAAGGCTCCGGGCCAATAAAGGGCGTTTGTGCTCCTTTTTTGGCAAGTGTATTGGCCTCTTCATTTCCCGCGATTCCCGAGTGGCCAGGAACCCAGACTAAAAAGACCCCGTTATGCTTGCCTAATTCATTAAGTTTTCTTTGGATCTTCCATGCCAACTTTGAGTCAATGACATAGGAGCTCAATGCTTTGATAGCTGCTTGACTATCAGAATGGATCGATATGTCACATTTCTGGTAGTTTCTTTCTAGGTTAATTTCTTCGCATATTTCGATCGCAAGTATTACTGCCTGAAAGACGCTCGGGAATGAACCTAACGATAATGACTATCTGGTGCCAGGCCCAAATACTCCAGAGTTTTCTCCAATGGTACTTTTTGAACCATCTCTATACCATCTAAAAGTGTTTTCTGTGAGAGTTTGGGTGTTGTATTCCCTTTCCCAGTCTTTCCTCTTATTTAGCATCGTGGTGAAATGCTTTTCAATACTCACTTTCTTGATAATTTCGTCAATGGGAAGATTCGCTGATTTTGTTAGAGAGGACCAGACTCCCTGATTTTTAATATTCTCATTGCCTAAACCTTCCTTATATATTCTAAGAATTGCCTCTTGGGCAGATCTTTCTATTACCAGATATAGAGGTGTGAGATCTGTGATGATCTCAAGTGCCCTAGTTGGACACGTTTTCATAGCTTCAGTGATGCACACACAGGCAAGCCTTTGAACTTTGTCGTGCTGTACTGACTTGCTTTTGTATGCCCATACGTAACTACTGGTCTCACAATCATGGCGTACATCCATCTTTGTATTTTTGGGCTACAGCCCCAACTCTTACCAGCTAGATTCTTGTACGCCATCAAAGCTCTTATTGCTTTACTAGCTGTTATTTCAACATGCTTATTACACAGAAGCTTACTGTCTAGGGTTATTCCTAGATATTTAACTTCTGAATTCCATTCTATGATTTCCCTGTTTAAACATAGGGGTTTCATGGCTGGAAGTGTTCTTTTCCGGGTAAATGGAATTACTATGGTATTGTTTGGATTAATATTTAGCCCCATTGACAAGCACCATAGCTCAATAGTTCTGAGGCTGTTTTGTGATAAATCACACAAGGTGCTCTCGAATTTGCTTCTGACTTTTAGAACCATGTCATCAGCATAGCCCATATATTTGAAGCCAAGATCTGTTAGCTGGTAGAGCAACTCATCTACTACGAGGCTCCATAGAAGGGAAGATATCACTTGGGGTATCCCGCGAGTGGCTTTAATTGAGGTGGTTTGATTCTCCACCTGTCTCTCAGCTATCCTCGTCGTCAACAACTCATACATACATTTTAAAATGGTTTCATCTACTCCTCGCCTTTTTAGTGCTTCTTTGACACACACATGAGTTGTGTTGTCAATGGCACCAGATATAGCTGGGAATGCGCACAATGCGATTTCTTTGTGGTTCAGAGTTCTCTGGATTATTTTGGTCAGCTAATACAGAGCTGTCTCAGTTGATCGACCCGCTCTGTAGGCATGCTGACATTTATGAAGTGGTATATTCTCCAGACTCTCTGTTCTTATGTAGTTATCCACTACTTTCTTCATCGTTTTGAGTAGAAACGATGTTCCGCAGATGAGTCTAAAAGATCGGGGAACAGTCCCATATTTTGTCCCTATTCTTGGTATGGAGTTTACCCTTGCCCTTCTCCATTTTCTAGGTATTAGATCTACTGCTAGACTGCTTCTTGTAATCTTGAGCAGGTTAGGAAGAATCTCCTCTATCCCTTGCTGTAGGAGTGCTGAAAATATTCCATCCACTCCTGGAGATTTATATGGTTGAAAGATACTTTTTGCCCATTCCAACCGTTGTCTGGTAAATATTTTCTTAATAATGTCCCAATCTTCCTTGCGGGATTTTTTAGTGAAATCCATTGCTATTTCAGTGCTTGTTGCTGGTTCACTACCTGGAAAGTGGGTTCTAAGAAGAACAATCGATCGTTCCTCTTCACCTTCCGTGTATGATCCGTTTGACTTTTTCAGCGACCTTGTGGGGTTTGTTCTCCCATTTGCCATGACCTTTTGTAGTGTGGCCGCTGTGTGAGTGGAAGTGATCTTGAAAATTGAGCCTTTTGGCCTTCCTAGCCTCTTTATTGTACTGAGTAAACTTCTCAGTGTACCCCTGCCAATTACCGTCACGTTTGGCTGTATAAAAGAGCCAGCGGACCTCTTTTCTGAGGTTTGACAGGTTCTCATCCCACCAAGAAGCATCCTTTTCTGAAAAAGTTTTTGACAGTGGGCAATGAAAAGCTCCCATTATTGCCTCACTGAACTGTTCGACTCTTTGTTTTAGGTCGTAGTGCGGGTGATTTACCCCATTACTTCGACGTGTTCCAGATTGTCCTTTATATTGGTCTTGTAAAGAGACCAATCAGTATTTTCAGAATTTCGGAGTGTAGGAATCTCCCTCTATCCTAAATTCAATGATCGTCCGGTCGGAAAGTTATGGCTCGTTCATCACCCTCCAATCTTTTACATTTTCTCTAGCGGTAACATTAACAATTGTTGCATTCAGGACCTCTTCTCTAGCTCTCGTGACAAAAGTGGGGGTTGTCCCCACGTTTAACCCTTAACCGGAAAGGTCAATTTTTGTTGCGTAGATGGTAAGGTGCCGTCTGTGAGACTGCCATGTTCTGACAATGATAAAAACCTAACCTAACCTAACCAAACTTCAACTTTCATATAAACTCCAGCTAGATATATATTTTAATTATTTGATACGGTAAAAAACACTTTTTTGATAAAAAATACTTATCAAACAGATTCTTATTCAAAGAGTACAAAAACTAGATAAAATATGCCGTAATAGCTTAGGCATTGAATTTTTAAGTGGTAGGTTTAATTTATAATAACATTGCAACAAATATTAAAAAAATGCATTCAATACAATCCATTTTTAGTAAAAAAAACAGAGTATACAAAAAAAATAAAACTAGCAGCAAGTTCTAAATATCGGCAATATTTACGCAAGTGTCGCACTTGGGTTTGGAACATTGCAGGCATATGGGCTTTATACACTCCACACATAGATATTTTGTCATTCTATGTGTTGTCCTATGACAAAGAGAGCAAGGTTCTCCGTTTTTCTATCACTAGAACTTCATTTTCTGGAGGAATATTTTCTTTAAATTTTCACAGTATTCTATTTATTATAAATCGTACTTCGCGAGGAAGATGACAATTTTGAACTCGTCTTTCCACATGAGGCTGAACTAGTTGAGCAGCTAGTATTTTTGCAAATAGAGATTTGTCACGAATTTCCTGATTTTTCTTGTAGCATTGGTGCAAAATATAAGAATTTACAATTGAAATGTCCACAATACGAAAAAAAATAACTAACGGCCATCGACGTGTGCGGCGACTTGATGTACTTTTTGCACACTTTTCATCAAGACAATCTACTCCGCCTTTGTTAGCATTATAATATGCAATTATTTCAGGTTTTTGAGTTTCTTGATCTGTAGAAGCCGTGTCATGCATGGTAGATATAAGTATGGTAGCTTTGTTCTTTTTTCCCTCATAAGAAACTATAGTTGATTCCTCACGAAAACCATATACCGCTGATCCCACTTGCCTTGATTTGTTAGGTAAAAAACATGTAGGAATTTAAATTGAACATTAGTTCAAATGAATGAAGATTTAAACAAAATATATTGTTTTATTTCATCGTTCATTTCTCTTTTGTTTTTCTTTATTGTACCAACATACGTAACTTTATTTTTCAGCAATACGTTGACAAGTTCTATAGAAAACCAATTATCAGCGGTTATATTCCGATTGCATCCAAAAATTGGCTCTGCAAGACGTAAAACAGATTGTGTTGGTTTTGAAAACTGCTTATATTCGACAAGCAATCCAATCCCGTCTGAATCTTTGCCCGTATAAATGTAAGCATTGTAGAGGTAGCTGGTTCTTGTATCAGTTAAAGCCATAATTTCAATGCCGTATGTACAGGGTTTCATGGGCATATAAATTTTGAAAGGACATTTTCCTCGAAAGCTTACGAGCATTTCATCAATTGTTACTGATTGACCAATTCCATAGACGTTCTTACTATTTTCTATACAACTGTTGAAAATGTAAGAAATTGGTGCTGTAGGATCCTCTTTTTTTCTCTCATCTCTGTCTTCGGGATTGTCAAATCTTAATCCAGCCAAAAGTATTTCGAAACGTTTCGAAGTCATGACAGCCCGAAATATATCTCTTCCAGTTCCATCGGTAACAAAAAGTGTCTCGATACTCTCGTGATTAAAAGTCCTATAAAACCCTTGAGTTCAACCAAATCAGTGTCGTTCAAGTTGTAAGTCTGTGATTTGTATTTTGTTCTCATGACGTTTAGTTTGTAATTTGTCCATCTAACGATATGTGACAACATTTTGTCATTTAGGAGCAACTGCCAATCGGTTATCGGATCCTCTTTTTCACCAAGATTGTGAGCATTTCCTATCAAAACCGGCACTTTGATTATTATGTTATGTTTCCTTGTACGTGAAGAAGGTCTTACTTCTGATGTGCACCACCTGTAATGATTTTTTCCGTATACGTATCGGCCTTCTTCAACACTTTCTTCGTTATCTTCTTGATCACTACTCTCCGATATATAACTTTTACTGTCATGTTCAGATTCTTCATATTCGTCTTCACTACAACCACATAAATCACTTTCCGCTTCTTCATACCACTGCAATACAGTTTTTTCGTACTCATCGTCATTAAAACGTACACTTTCTGACGGTCCTGCCATTTTAACTACTCGTGAAATTTTGTAACGCTAACAGAAACGTACCGTCTGACAGACTGCGGCTAACTGAACATCGATAATGTTTTGGTGAGGAATGAAATAAATTTCCTCAAAATCGGGTGATCTAATGTGGACCAATAGCTTAAAGATTAGATGGAGTGACACGATTGTGGGCGTGACCGTTATAGAATTATCATACAACTTAATATCCAGGCAGTCTGCACGTTTCCGATTAAGGGTTAAGGTCTCAAAGTTGTTTGCTAAGAGATATTCTAATAAACACTCACCTTTGGCGTTTTGGTTAGAGCTTCCCCACACGGTATTGTGTGTGTTGGCATCACAACCAATTATGATTGGCAGCCGTCTGCTATTGCAGTGTCTCACTAGCTCTCATACTTCTTCTGGCGATGTCATCGGCCCGTATCTAGCGAAGTAGGCAATGACGATGTCTCGGTCCATACCTCCAATGTTGAGGTGAACCATGATTGGAACAAGGTCCCGTGACACGTATTCTGAAACACATATATATTTTATGTTATTTCTTATGATTACACAGGCACGCGGAGATACTTGCCTTTGATCATAAATCAATTTAGAATCCTCGCATGCCAAACCAAAATACCATAAAAAGGGAACAAACATAGGCTATGACCTATGAATAATATTATTATAGTAATGCAAACAAAAGGCGGAAAAAGTTTGCTCTACTTTTTAACAGTGTATCTGTGCTGATATTATTTATTCTTCTTAAACACACTCGGAACTTCAATCAATATATTATTGATTCCATATAACATATGGACCGATATAGCGGCTGAAATAAACGGTTATTAATAAATAATAAGAATAACTGTAAGGCGCATGTTTGTGCTAGAGTAGTTTGCATTTTTATGTAATCCGAAGGCCAAGTAAGAATGTTCTAGATTTTATACATACTTCTGTGGCATTTAAGAACGGTACATTATTATCTGATGAAAACAAATAAAAGCTATGAATATCGTGTATAATACCATTTTTCAAATGTAGGTATGCGAAATAATACAAAAAAATTTTTGTTTTATTAGTATTAAACACTGTATGAGGATTAAGTGGCTGGTTTGAAAATCCGTGAGAGTTGCAGAGGTCTTTTTAGAGCTCTTAATTTACTTACTGTACCTGCCTTATATTATGTATGTATATGAATGCCTGTGTTATGTACGTAGAAATCGTGATTATTTTTCTAAGTTTGTAATTAATCATAGTTACGACACCAGACAAGTAGACTTGTTTCGTTATCCTGTACATAGAACAAGTTTACTAGAAAAAACAAATGTTTATACTTTTTTAATTTGCTTCCGGGGAAGATCCGAGATATTACGTCAATTAACCACTTCAAAAACACTATAAAAAGGTCTTTGATAGCTGCAGAGCCTTATGATATAAATGATATCAACAAAACTATTTTTCTTTTTTGACTCTTAAAAATTCTTAATATTTTGTTACTCATAGCTGTACTTACATGTAACATATCTCTATAATATTTTTTTACTGTAATGTTTAATACTTAGTGTTTGTTTTTTTCTATGTGTATTTTTATATATATTATTTTATATTCTTATATGTGACTGTATTTTCACAAGCAACGTGTTGACATGTACTATACAATGTAAATTGTTCCTGGTACGCAATAAATATCTATCTATCTATCTATCTATCTAAATGAAAACACTTCTGTAAGAATTCATGAAAAAATCAAAAGATATCATATAGACACTTATAAATAACATTATTTGATTAAGGTCCATTTTAAACACCTTCTGATAAGTGTCAGAAAGCTTATTCACAACTTTTGCCTTCGTCACTTTTCGCCGTTCACGTGCCATAATGACCAATTGAAAGTTTTTGGGACTCTATTAACCTTAATAGAGTATATAACAAGGGAAAACAGAGGGTAGAAATCCACTTCTCTTCGAAAGGTTTTGGTTTGGTTCGAAAAATTGTCCATTGAAATAATTTGTCGAACATTCGTTGTCAGTAACTTTATTTTGTATAATTCTGTGCGTCCAGTGAAATATTAATTAAAAGTGTACAGACAGACCTTCATAAATTCTGATCAACACTTTTCACAAAATATGTTATGGAGAGATTCTCCGAGTAATTATTTTTCATGCATCGAATTACCTTAGGTGTCGTTGGGACAAGAGTGTGCTCCCTTTCTCGCATGTCCAAGTACTTCAAGATATTGCACAACGAAATACCGATTTATCTCTCGCTTCAGACGCATTATTACATCAGACGTATATGGATGACATACTGTCAGGTGTCAACTCCCTGTCTGAACTAAAACTAATGCGATCCGAATTAATAAAGTGTCTTAGCGAATCAAGTTTCGCACTACACAAATTTTTGAACTGCAGTGTATGCCTTTCTCAGTAAGCTGGAAACTAGAAGGGTGTCTTGGGAGGTGGCTTGGCACATTTTTGGTATAAGGCTGCAAAAATTGGGTCAAGTCTTATAATTTTTTTCTTGCCAAATGATTTTTTAGATCAGGTTAAACTTAGTTGGAAAATAACTGTGTATATATAAAAATTTTACCCGAATAAATTTCATTAATAAGTTGATAATTATTTGGAAGAATGTTTCTTTGTAAGTATAAATTGAAAATAGAAAAAGGTGGATAAATTTAATATACGACATGGTATTTTACCTGATTTAAATTTGATTAGGTACATTAATTGTTTATTAAATGGAAATTTTATTCTCTCTAGAGTAACTTAAGACATGTACATGGCGCAAAGTTTTACAGACATCCATAGATGGCAGTTTTGTTCTTCTTCTTCATCTTCTCGTTCCTTTTTTGGGCAATATCATGTGGGATAATTTACCCAGTTTTATACATGTGGGAGGAAAAAGTCTTGCTCTTGGCAATATTTCCCTCCCTCTAGAATGGATATCTTCCTTAAACAAAACTGCACTACTGTTTAGCATAGGTACTATGAGTTATTGCACTTTTATATTACTTATGGTGAGTATTGGGGTATTAGTAAGGTAAGACTTCACAACACAGGAAATTAACTTTTCTCGCTTGGGGGTAGCGGCCAAGCTTGGACACACCCAGAAATGCTACCTCGGATATAGGTGGAGAAACCCAGGTCTATAAAAGAGAAGATTAAGTTAAGGGGATATTTTGAATATAGTTATAAATTGGTGTATTATTGATAATCGTTCATCATTTAAATTGGCTAAAATTGTACATATATCAAATGGCGCGCTAAGTTTAGTTTTGCATAGCTCTATGTAAAGGTTGAATTGGTTTGATATATTAATTGGACATTCTAGTATTATGTGGTTAAGTGATCATATTTGCCCACATTCACATAGTGGATCATCTTTAATTCCAATCCTAAACATATGGAAAGGAGTTAAACAGTGTCCTGTTCTCATTCTTATAACTATTGTTAAATGTCTTCTGTTTTTGTATTGGTATTGGAGATTTTGGTAATTGTTCGACAACTTTGTAATAGAACGATTTTTTATTCTGTTTTATGAGGTTCCATTCATTGTTCCATTTATCCCATATGCTGTTCTTGATATCTGGGAGGTAGTTTTGATAATTCAGTTTTATATTCGCTGGAACTGTAAGGGAACAACCTGTTTTAGCTAGCTGATCAGCTTTATGGTTTCCTTTGATTTCAGAGTGACCTGGGATCCATGCTAGTACGATATTAAAGCCGTTAGTATTTGCTAGTATAATTCCTTGTTTAGTTAATATTGATGAATGCTCTGTTTTTTTGGAGAAAGTTGGTTTACATATTTATCGTAGTGCAGTTTTAGAGTCTAAGAAGATTATGGCTTTCGTGGTGTTAGTTTTTAAGATGAATTGAAGTGCATGGTTGATAGCAGTAATTTCTCCTAACCATATTTGTGTGAACTTTGGTAGCCTAGATGAGAATGCATAGTTGAGTTCTTCACTGTAAACTCCAAACCCTGCAGTGCCATTGGAATAGAGAGATCCATCTGTAAATATTCTTGTATGATCCGGAAATTTGGATATAATTTTTTGGTACTGAATTTGTGCTAGTTCATCAGTTTCATTAGATTGAAGATTAGCCACATTTAATGGAGTTAGCTGAATTTCTAGGTCAGATTCATAGCAAGGCAATATTTCTTTTGTGTACATCATATTAGTAGATGGTTGTAGCCGGTCAAGGATTTGTATTAGAGTTGGTTTTTCTTTGTTAGTCCAATATCTTGAGTTTTTGCTTATGTTATTAAGCTTCTTTAGAATATTGATTAAAGGGTTATTGGATATTGCCAGGTTTTTTATTAAGTATTTGGAGCTAAGCCATTCCCTCCGATATTTGAGGGGCATTTCACCGTTTTCTGATAATAAGGCTGAGATTGGTGTTGAATTCATGTTGCCTGTAACTATTCTTAATCCCTGGTTTTGGAGTTTGTCCAACGTTGTTTTATTCTTTTTTGTGAGGGTGAAAATCTGGCTACCATAGTACATGTGACTTAGTACTATTGCTTTGTGAAGTATTCTCAGTGTGAGGGGATCACAGCCCCACCAAGTATCGCAGAGAGCTCGCATAACGTTTAGTCCTTTACATATTTTTGTTTCTATGTATTGTATATTTGCATTCCATTTAAGGTTTTGATGAATGTACATACCTAGGTATTTAACTTTATCCACCCATTCAATAGTTTCAGAGTTTATTTTTATTTTGGGGATAGATCTTTTTATGATTCCTTTACTAAACATTACTGCATGAGATTTATTGGTTGATAGTTTGAGATTATGTGTCTAACCATGTGTTGAGTTTTTTTAAAAATGTATTTTTATTCTTTACCATTTGGCTCACATTTGATCCACCAACTATCAGTACCATGTCATCTGCATATTGAATAAGATTAATATTTTTAGGGAGGATATCATAAATAGGTTGGGTATAGAAATTAAACAGGATTGGACTAAGGGGAGATCTTTGGGCTAGACCTTGAATAGCTGGCAAAGGTCCTATTTTTTGTCCTAAGTTGCCTTGGACGAATATGACTCTGTTATTTATAAAAGACTAAATTAAGTTTATTATATATTTAGGAAGGGCTAGGTTTATTAAAGTTTTGGACAGAAGTTGGATATTAACTGTGTCGTATGCAGTTGAGAGGTCTAAGAAAATGCCTATGGTATATTCATTGGCTGAATAGTTTATAAGGATATAAGAGGTTAGAAACGTTAAACAGTCCATACAACCTTTATTCCTTCTAAATTCAAACTGTATGGGATTGAGTAATTTTTTGTTTTCTTCATACCATTCCAGCCTGTTTTTTATTAGTGATTCTAGAAGTTTACCCACACATGAAGTTAGAGCAATTGGTCTATAGTTCGTTGCTACTGATTTGTCTTTGTAGGGCTTTATGAGATGAAGAATAATTGTTTGCTTCCATGTGTGTGGAATGGTAGCAGTTTGCATGCAATCATTAAAAAATTGTAGTAGATCCTTAGACAAAGATGTTGGCATGTACTTAATCATAGAGTATGTAGATATAATAATTGGAGTGACTCTAAAGAGTCAATAATGTTTCGACCATTAATACTTATTTTCTTGCTCCCCCATGCGGGGTGGTTGCAATTTAGATCTCCCATAATAAGTAGGGGTTTCTTGAATTGCTGAATAAAATGGATCCAATTATTTACTCTGAGCATTGAGCTTGATGGGCAGTATATATTTAGAATATTAATGTTATGTTGTGGTAGGTGTATTGCCTGTGTTTGAATATTTATATTGTCAAAGTTACTTTGGTAGGTTATTGGGATGAACTTGATGGTATTTTTTATTAGAATAGCTGTTCCAACGTAGCCATCGGCTCTGTCGGTTCTAAGAATTTGAAAGTTTCTGCATGAGATATTATAGTTTTGTTTTAACCATGTTTCATTTAGTAGGATTATATCAGGATTATGGTTTCTAATGATTTCTGTGTTGGAGTTGTATGAACGTATATTCCACTGGATTACAGTTAGTGGAGTGAATGCGAATATAATTCAAATATTACACAGGAGATCAGAACATGTCCGTGTCGGACAGGTCCATATAGTCCCCTGAGGTATTTTGTTTTTTGGTGCATGGTGATAGAGGTATACATGTTTGTGCTGTGTTTATTTCTGTTAGCTGACCCACTTCTTGCTGGGGTGTACGATAATTATTTGAAATCTAATTTCCTATAAACGTTAACACAAGCTCTCTGTGGGATTCTGATAAGAATGATATTGCTTGTACTACAGCGAGTTGGAGTTTTTCTTCTTCCTCTTTTCTTGCTAATTGTTGGGACTGCTCACTATGTGTTGTCGTTTTGTTTCCTATCTCTGATCTGCCATTTGGATTATTTAGGAATTTAGTATGTGCGGCTTTGTCGTAGCCTGTTTGTCTTTTACTTTTGCTGTTTGGGGGTGTTGTGGCTACTTGTACATAAGATGCTACTTCGGGAGTTGTGGATATTGTTGCTAATCTCCTTTCATGTACTTGAATTGAGTTGGCCTGTTCTTTTGAGTTTATTTTTTTTAGAGTTGGAAAGTTTTCTAGGTTATTTTTTGGTGGGCTTGTGGGAGAGTTGGATGGTATTTGTTGGCTAGCTTCGTAATATGAGATGTTTGAGAACGCCATTAGTTGTTTAATGTCTTTTTGTCTTTTTTGTTCTTTGCATATTTTATCAACTGATGAGTGATCATTATTTTTGCAGTAGATACAATGTAAATTGCAGCTTGAGGCATTGTCATGGCTTTTACTGCAAGTTTTGCATTTTGCTTTGCCTCTGCATTGATTTGTGCTATGTCCATAAAGTCAGCAGTTGAATTACAGGGCTTATATATGGAGTTACCAGGGTTGGAAGGCCATATACTTCCACTTCTCGTGGGATGATTTTTCCTGCAAAAGTTAAACACACTGTGCCTGTGGGGATGTACTTTATATTTCCAACGACGATCGCTCTTCTATTCATTCTCTTGGCATGTAGCACCTTACAATTATTGATGTTTGTTGTTGTAAACTGAATTATTTCTTGTTCTGTAAGGGTCATATCTACAAATCTTACAATACCTTTGCTAGATACATTGTGACTTGGTATATATACTTAACCCAAATTTTCCCAGTCTTGCTCATTAATAAAGTTGTTAGCAGCTTCTGCATTCTTGAAAGTGACTCCCATTCGGTTTTTACCCTTTCTGGTGATCTTTATAACATCTTGTAGTTTCAAGTTAAAGATAGTTTTGGCTATACTCATAATATGTAAATTACCCATATTACCTGACTTTCCCTGAATATGTACTTCAAACGGGGGAGAGCTATGTGAAGTGAATAAGATTTTTGTTCCATTATTTGTGATATATTTTGGTCTTTGTCATTATTTTTATCAGGAGGTTCGGGAGGTTTATCTCCCGCCATTTGACTTACTTTTTCCCCCTTTTTTCTTAGTATGGGTTTTGTATATATCTAATAGAAATAAGTTGGAATTTACTTACTTAGGTCAAAGGAAAAGGATTTGACACAAAAAGTGGTTAGTAACTCACCCTATCTACTATAAACGATGAAATCACACTTATATTCAACGATAAATCCGTATTCACAGTTAAATTCACTCAATCGACGTCTAACCTTCAATTCGCAAAACATTCGGTCTGGTAGTTTTGTTAGTATTTGAATTATTTTTGTAGTTTAATCTTTTAATTCGTTCTATTGTTCAATATTGATTCGTTTTTTCTACACGTGACAAGAATATACAGGGTGTCCCATGACTAATGGGAAAAAAGTCAGGAGCGTATAATCTGAGCTAAAATAATGTTAGTACTTCATATAAACTTTTACTATGCAGGCCCTCGTTTTCGAGTTATAGGCCTCCAAAGTTTTAATTTTGAATTTGGTTTTTATTTGTATTTTTTATACTAGTTATTTTATCTTTATAAAATTTACGGCAAAGCTATAATGTATGTGTATGTTTATTTTGGTAAGGTAAACAGATTTACAGTAGTGCATTGAAGCCAGGGACGGACTACTCGCTATGGTTAGTGATCCAAAAATTTTGCAGGTATGGCAAACCCTGTATGAAATTATCGAAATTCACTTCCCCACACATTAAGCTAACGAACATGAAGAACATTTTGCAAACAGAGCATTGCCAGACAGACGAATGTTTGGGCGTATTGATCTCAGGTTACGAGAAACAGGTATGAATAAGTAAATGTAATTTTCCATGTATACAAAACAAAATTTCAAATTTTAGGAAGATTTTCGCCAGAAAAAGCTGGAGAAAGTCCAGTACGAAGCATACGTACTGTGGCAGTTGAACAAGACTTGTTAAATGCAGTTGATAATGAACCATCGAGTTTTAGAAAATTATCAAGAGAACATAACGTCTCGAAATCAGTTGTTCATCGCGTCCTAAAAGAACAGCTGTTATATCCTTTTCACATGAAAAAAGTACACCGTATGACAGTGGCTGATTATCCTGCTCGACTTGAGTATAGCCAGTGGTTTCTGCGACAACAACAAGCAGACAACACATTTATTAGTAACGTTCTCTTTACGAACGAACCGGGTTTCACCAGAGATGGAATCATAAATTCTCATAATATGCATTTATGGGATGATGTGAATCCACATGGCATTATCCAAACTAGGATCCAGCATAGATTCATGGTTAATGTTTGGCAGGAATAGTTGGCAATAATTTGATACAGCCATACTTTATTGACGGTACTTTGACCGGTCAGAGATATTTGGAGTTTTTTGCAAAATGAGTTATGGAACCTGTTTGATGATGTGCTACTACAAACTCGTAGGAATTTATGGTTCATGCATGATGGGGCCCCTCCTCATTTCAGTTTAGATGTACGACAACATTTACACACAAGGCTTCCTAATAGATGGATTGGTCGTGGAGGCCCTTTTCAATGGCCACCGCGATCAGGAGACGTTAATCCTATGGATTTCTTTCTCTAGGGTTATCTCAAAAGTAAGGTATACGCAACACCTGTGCAAACAAGGCAAGATTTAATAGACAGAATTGTGTTACACTGCAATGTTATTTGAAATAGTGTGAAACTGCTCTTTCAAGTGCAAAGAAACAACCTTCGTAGACTTAGAATGTGCGTGGAAGTGGGAGGAGCTCATATTGAACATTTATTAGAATAACGTTAGTTTTTGTTGTTGTTTAGGAATTAGTTTTAGTCTAATGTTTTATAACTTGTGTTTTTTGAGGTTTTCTTAATGGTTTAATAATGTTATGTTCGTAATTTTGATGAAAAGCAAGTAAATTCTGGACATCGTATTAATAAGTTAGTTAGGTAGATTTGTACGTAGTGCATTAATAAAACTGTAAATATTAGCCAAACGGCTTATTTTATCGAATTCCAACAAGAGTACCTTTTCGTTAGCTTAATGTGTGGGGAAGTGAATTTCGATAATTTCATACAGGGTGTGCCATACCTGCAAAATTTTTGGATCACTAACCATTGCGAGTAGTCCGTCCCTGGCTTCAATGCACTACTGTAAATCTGTTTACCTTACCAAAATAAACATACACTTACATTATAGCTTTGCCGTGAATTTTATGAAGATCAAATAACTAGTACAAAAAATGAAAATAAAAACCAAATGCAAAATTAAAACTTTGGAGGTCTATAACTCGAAAACGAGGGCCTGCATAGTAAAAGTTTATATGAAGTACTAACATTATTTTGGCTCATATTATACTCTCCTGACTTTTTTCCCATTAGTCCCGGGACACCCTGTATACTCCTGTTGTGAAGGACATCTGTCGCGGAGAGTGGATTCAGCTTTTGTCGCTGTCAACAATTTAATTTTTATTTAGTAGTATTTTTCTCTGGCAGTTGGTATCTGTCCGCTGTCAAAGCTAGTTTTTGTATCGCCTGAGAATAGAGGTCGAAGTGTGTGTGTGTCACATTTGACAAATATATATAAAAATTCAGAAAAAATTAGACTATTTATTTATATAACCTATCAGTAAACAAGTTTGCGAAGGATTGAAACTGCAGCAAGACTTTCTACCAAAAGTACTCAAATCAGCACAAGGGGCAATCAAAAGTTGGTCAAATTTGAGAAAACCACATAGCACCACAAGTTTTACTGCGGACTCACTTACCAAGCGCAGTAGAAGTATTTTCATTTTCGAATTTGTCCCTTTTCGAATGGATATTTTTCACATTTTCTTGTTGTATATATACATATATATTCTCGAAATATAAAATATTTAATTTGTTCTTAATAGATATGTGATAATTGTAGACTGAATCATTACGATAAACACTAGTTTTTTACCAAAATGATTTTGTTATGCTTTGACAACAATCTCAACTGACATTTGCTAATCACTGACATTAGCGACGTTGCCAAATGTATGAAGTTATGAAATTAGGAAAAATGTAAGTCTCGATTTCGTTTGTATGCAGTTATTTCGATTTCAATCCATATTATTCTGTAATACGGGCTTAAATAAGTATACCACATACGTTATTAGGAATATATGCACAATTTGAAAAGAAAAAAAAAATTATGAACAGCTATCAATCGTTTGCAAAAAAAAGCGCGAACGAGTTGCGAAACGTTGACCCGGCACATTATTCAGTAAAACGGGCTTAAATAGGTATACCACATACGTGTATAGGTTATTCATTGATATGTGTTAGGTGTCGGGGAGCGATCTTTAAAACATATGTTTACTGTTTAAGCCATAAAGGTTAGATCATTTACTCATTTACACCTAGATTAGTTAATAGGTTGAGCTGAATAATTTTGTCAGCTGAGACCTTTAAAATAAGAAGCAGTAGTTGATATATTATTCTTTTTTAATTTTTCTATTGTCAACTTTGGCAACGTTGTTAAAAAATTTGACGTAAATATTAGAATTTTCACACTTTTTATATTGAATTTTTACTGCTAATATGTGTTTCCGCGGAGAAATTTTTGGTTAGTTAATTAATGTTTTATACTGTAAATTTTTTTTAAATTCGTGCTACATACAGATTTTCAAATATTTCCCAAAAGTTTAATAATCAGCCCCAACATATTTGAAGATGAGAAGAATGCAGCTGAGTTTGAAAACGGGTATCTCAATCAACAGCCCATCAGTCAAGTTCACTTCGTCCCAACGATACCATCCATGTTTCAACGTGATTGTCCCTATGAAGAAGGAAGAAACCAGCCTGAAAGATTTCAACATCCTACGGAACAGTTCAGTTTCCCATTTTCAACGCAGTCATATTCAAAAAGTCACCTTCCAAAGTACAGATCATCGTGATTTTCCACAACAAATATTTGCCAGTAGCGGAGGTCAATATGCTTCTACTTCTGTGGGTCGAAAGCAGATGAGCGAGCTGATTGAACAAGGGAGTGTGCCAAATCCTCAGTTCCAGTCTTATCGTTTTGAACCTTCGTCATCTAATGTACCACCAATAGTCTTCCCAAAAACTGGAAATGCTTCATCTTATCATGGTCATCTAACTCAGTCACAAATTCAGTCAAGTTCCCAGCAGATTGGAGTCGATCAACTTGCATAAGCCTTGGAAAGAGCCTTCATAACCGCAGCTGCAATAGGAAGTAAGAACCTCCAGTCCCAATCAAGTAGTGTAATTGACTCAAACTTACCATTCTTTGGGGGGAAACCAGAAGATTGGATGAATTTTAGGTCGAAGTACAACAGAACCAGGAACGCCGATAATGGGGTAAACCTCAATCGGTTACATCGGGCGTTGAAGGGTGAAGCATATGAGTCAGTAAAATAGTTGTTTTCCTGTCCTGCCAACGTTCCACAGATCATAGGAGTGCTGGAACTTGAATATGGAAGGCCGGAGCACTCAATGTAGCCGATGAAGGGACAAGACTGAAGACAGAAATTGAGCTGACTAAAAACTCCATTTGGTTATGTGGACCGTTGTTTCTCCTTAAGGATCCCTCAGCTTGGCCGGTCGAGACTCATTGGAAGGAAAAATATTAATTCTAACTCCCTTTCACCTCCTTAGGGGTGGAATTTTCAGAAATCTTTTCTTACTGCTCACTTTCGTCACTTGAGGAACCCCTCTATCAAATTTCACTCTTCTAGGCCTAGCAGTTTTGGAGATGTGGAATTTCAACCTCTTTTTTAACCCCTTATGGGTGGAATTTCCAAAAATCCTTTCTTAGTGCTCACTTACGTCAGTTCAAGAATATGTCTGCCAAATGTCTTGTTTCTAGGACCGCTATGCCTAAAAATATTAATTTTAACCTCCTTTCACCCCCATAGGGGTGGAATTATCAAAAATCCTTTCCTTGTGCTCACTTACGTCACTTGAGGAACCCCTCTGCCAAATTTCAATTTTCTAGGCCTAGCAGTTCTGGCTGTGCGTTGATCGATCAGTAAATCACAGATCACTTTAAAGATAACTCCACTCTCTCAAACTTCTTGTACGTATATAGTAAACCATGGATATAAATAAAGAATGTTTCTCTCGTCGAAAAGCATTTTCTGGAACTTCTTGCAGAAAATGCTACTTCCGTCATTCTTTAATCAGTATACTATTCCTCCACACACGATATAATTTTTTGACGTGGATCTTTTTGATATAAAACGGCTTGGAATAACATTTTCTGATCGCCTAGTAACACATTGAATTATTTTAATCCGGTAGTGAGTTCAAAAGTGTATGCTAGCGAAAAATAATGATAAAATCTTAGAATTTCAATACAATGCAAAACGTAGTGACCTAATAACGGGTCCTGAGATTCATACAAAAACGGTATATTTGAAGGCTACGACCTAGGAAGTAAGAACGGGTTCATTTTCGTTTGTTTAACCATCGGAAAATTAAGACGACATTGTTTAAATGTAATGATGGTGTTCATTACCTAATTTTACTGTATTTTAAAACCAGACACATTAAATAATGGCGGTTTGTGCCGTTGTTTTTTTGTTAATTTACAGTTTTTTAATTCCGGTATTCAGTACCGCCAACCTCATTTAGAGGTTAAATTAAGCAGTGGAAATGAAAGGTAATTCTTCTCATTCGCTTAAATTCAAAATTCTCAGAGGGTGTTAAACCATACAAATAAAATTATGTATTTGTTCAATAATAATCAAGTGTCTATATAAGTTATCTCATCAAAAATTGAGGAACAAGGGCAGGTTTTTGACATCAAAAATAGGATTGAAGGAAACACATCTACTCAAGAAGACAAACCTTAGAAAAAATTTATGTCGTGATATTTCCTGTCCCAATATTTTATAATAGATTATTCAAATATTAAAAGTCACTATGGTCAAACTCAAATATAAATTAGTTTATTATTTCAAATAGAACACCATGTATATTTTCAACGCATGGAATAGCGCCACGGAACACGAAAACAATCGGAAGCGTCTTTATTCGTCTCCTCTCATGAAATATTTCAACAAGCTATTTAAATGACATTCAAAGAACCCCGCACACCTTATATTGGAAAATGGCTCTCCGTCAAATTTCTTGAATTTTTGATATGTTGTAGAATTGATTTTTCTGGCGAAATGTTTCAATGGGCGCAACATGATCCTATGACTACTTTTCGAGATACAGGGTGTAGAATATGAGAAATATTCACTTTTCATCACTACGTATCTCCCAAGATATGATTTAATTCTGATTTATTTTTGGTGGTATTATGATCACATCCTTGAATGACAAATTCATGAGAAATTCATTTCCGAATCTTTTCTTGATAATAATGCTATTTTGAGACTTTCATCATTTTGTTGTTTTATGAAGAGAAAATGCGAAAAAGGTTGCATTATCACATAATATTGTAAATTCATTTCGTCTTTCATCACAGTTGATACAATTCATACAAGCTGATTCACGAATATAGAGAAATAACGAATTTTGGTTTTTCGGCCACCTTGTAGTAATAAACCCACCGAAAATTACAAAATTCTCGTGAAGGATGTTAAATCATGTGTTTGATCGTATACATAGTCAAATTATGTTAATTTGAAAAATTACGTATACTTTATTAAATAAGGGGGTCCGAAAAGGTAGCGATATTTTTTCATATATAATACCACGAGAGTGAAAATTTTGTCGGCAAAATTTTTCGATTGTCATGAAAGTTTGTTGCTTGGCAATTTTGCGAATGACATTTTTAACAAAACCACGAGCCGTTAGGCGAGTGGTTTTGGATTAAATGTCATGAGCAAAATTACCTAAAAGCAACAAACTTGAATACGACAAGAGAAAAATTTTACCTTAGAAAACTTTTAATTGAGTGGTATTCGACATGACTATTTCACGAGAGAAAAACTAAAAAATCATATGTTTAAACGTTTTATTTATTGCAAACTTCAATCATACAAAGCCAAAAAAATAATAACATTATGAAAAAAAGATTACTTATTTATGTTAAAAGTACAATTATCATAATTGTACGTTATGAAAAAAAGATTACTTATTTATGTAAAAAGTACATAATTGTACGTTGTGTAATTTTGAGGATTGTTTTGCATCATAACCTGTGATGAATTTAAGCTAGAAACTGAGGATTCCTTTTCTTTATTTTTATTTTCTCGAAGGTTCTCTATAAGTTTGAAATGGTGTTCTTCATTTAATTGTAAATATGGTTTCAAAGAATGGGCAGAAGAATGTCCTGTAAGCTTAATTACTTCTTGTTCACCAACTCCTTCTTTTGCTAATGCAGATATTGCAGAAGCTCTATGTGAATGATTGGTTATTTTTATTTTTTTTGTGTCTATACCAATTGATTCTGCCGATATTCTCGTCCACATTGAAATTGTATTAATTCCCAATGATGAATTTTTGTACCATATTCCTTTCTCCCAATTTGGATATACTGTTAAAATTAATCTTGTTGTTGTTAGATAAGGATTGGATTCTCTTTTTTCAATAATTTAAAAAAATAAACGAACGGGACACAAATTGTTGTTAGCATTATTTTTTACCAGCCACTTACTGCCAGATAGAGCTTTTGGTCCTCCTTGTGTCGTTTTGGAAAAGATTGAATTATATTCTACCCTGCCAGCAAAATTACCTTTATTATCATATTCTTTTTTAAAGTAATTAATATCACAATTAACAGCTTCATTTCCACACCATGCGAACGAACATAAATGAAAAATTTTTTTTTGTAACCCATCAGGATTATCTTCAGAATAGCTTTCTACCATTTCCATTAATTCTTGTTTGGTAAACGCGTTAGAACGTCTTTTTCTGGTTTCAGGTTCAGCCTGAAGCTTTTTACGTTTTGTATAACTGGCCAATCTAGCAAATTTATAGGTAATATCTTTAAATGGATCAATTTTGTTCCATCTCTTTTTTTCATGTTAAAACCATAATCTTCAAGAATTTTTGCTATAACTTGTTCAGAAGTATCCTTTTCTAACGTATAATTACGTGCGTCCAGAAACATTCTAAACTGTTCCCACGCAGACTTTTTAGCCTTCATTGTATTTCGCGGTATACTTTGCTTAATTGTAATCTCTATTTCATTTATTGAATTATTTCCAAATCTTGTATTATTCATGTTAATAATACTTATTTAAATTTTTGAAACAGTTTTAATAATTTTTAGACAGTTAAATAAAAAAAACAACTTAGTTTCCTTAGAAACCACTAACAAAGATTTTGTATTGAATTTTATCACAGAGTGATAGAATTTTATACACATAGATTTGATATAATAAACGTCAAAAAATTGCCGCGACAAGACAAAAAATTACCAGTTCAAAACCTTCAAATTTTGTCAGTTATCAATTTACTCTAGCGAAATAGTCATGGGAGAACTCGAAATACTTTCATTCATATCGTACATCAACGGAATCCTATGACGTGATTTTCATATACAAGGCGAACAATTTGTGAAAAGTCCATATATTTTCACTATTTTGCGCTAATAAATTACCACTTGACTTCACTGGATTGTAAGTGTGGATCTTAGATGAGTAGACTAACCAAGCCATTTGAAGTCTCCTGATGTGACTGAGAAGATACTTATATTAGATATTTGTTCAGATCGTAAAAGTAAGGAATTCAGTAAAATGAAATCAACATTATTTCAAATCATTTCCACGCCACCACAGATGTTTTTTCTATAGTGATGTCCCCATGAGGCCTACAATGTCCGTATATAAAGGTTATCTATGGCACAATGAGAAAGTTTGGCACCTCATAAAATGGCAGACTGTCAACGCGAAAGTTATGCGCGAACTTAACATGACAAGGAAAGTGTCCATGCTGATTGTTGGTTATGGTGTGCTTTTGTGCCTAGTACCCTTTTTTTGTTTTCTCGTTCTATTAACACATAATCGATTATGGATTTCTCATTTCTGCTTTCAACTTCCCTTGTTACTTTATGGATGTCGTTGTGTTCAAAAAATGTATTCGTCACAATCAATTGATGCATCTCACAGAAATCTAACATCCTTACTCCATTATTGTTTCTACAGCTTTCTCCATGTGGCTCAGTTACTGCTTCGTATTTTTCATCTGCAGTTAAAATCACCTAAAATTATTATTTTTCTTTGCACTTATTCTGTTGTCAATGTTAATTGTTCCCGAAAATGATCTTTATTTTATACTGTGTCGTCTTCGTTTGGTCCATACACTATTATAAAGGATTTCTTGTTGTTGTCATCACTAAATTCAATTGATGATATTCGTTCAGAACTATCCTCTCCAGTTGACTATTTGTTGTTCTAATTTTTATTTATAATACATCCAATTCCCCCAGCTGCTCTAAGCATGTTGTCATTGTCTATTTTCGTTCTACATTGCCCTTTTTTTTAGTTTCGGTAATTGCTAGTAAGTCTGAACGGATTTCTCCAAACTTTTCTTCTAACTCTTTTCCTTTCCTTGATATGTTTCTTATGTTCCAGGTACCAATCTTAATTATTTCGTGTTTTCTTGTTTTTCTCAAACCTCAGTACTTTCCCCCATTTTTATTGACATCTCTTATCTTATTATCATTCATGTGATTACATTTTTCGGTATACGCCAACTTTTCCTCTCTACATGGTCTTCTCATATTCCATGTTCCTTTCCTTTTTTCTTCCTCTTTTTCCTTATTTTTTTTTGTTTTTCCTTTTATTATATCTTATTCTTTGTTTTTTCATTCTCATATCCATTTCCACTGCCGGGTTTCTTTGTGCCTCTGTAAGTTTTCTCTCCTCTACTAAATTTTTGTGCCGCGTTGAGACTCCAGTGCTTGCTTGTTGTAATCCTATTTCCATTCTGTGCCTTCTATTATCGATTTGTTGTAGCCAATTTTAACAGTTTTTCGTTTTTCTCTTTCCTCTTTGGCTAGCTCTCCAATTTTAGATCCCTTTTCGCGTTGTATTTTCATTAGATCGTCATTTTTTTAATGCATTGTCTCTTAGTTTATATTTATTTTGGACTATTACTAACTAATAGTGAAAGTGATTGGCCCAAACGTTCTACTTAACATCGCGTTGTTTTCATATTTTTTGGCTAAATCTTTAGTGGAGTCGTCCGAGTTCATGTCAAAGGCTGATTTCAAATGAATAGATGCCAAGAACAGTTCTTCCCGTTTCTCTATTGTTTTTTCTATTAAGTTTTAGTTCTATGCAGTATCTCAGTCTATATCTATACGTTTATAAAATACATTTTTTTTTAGTGTAATACCTCGTTCTAGGCTACTCACTCTACCCGTATTAATTGTTAAAACGCATTCTACAGATTATGCTGATGCAAAGACGGCAGCAAAAATAAACTCAGAAAAAGAATAGGATCACAAGCAACAGAGAATGATAGCAAGATCACGCAAGGTCGTTTAGTCAACGACCGCATTTACTACTTCCTTGAACTTGGCAATAAACTGGATCTTGTAATATTATAAGTGGGAAAATTACGGACGAATCTAACGAATTCCTGTGTGAGTTTAAAACGAAAAACGAACTAATATATCCAAACATACAGGGTGGTTCACGTAGGCACGACAAATACAGCTCTTTTTGTATTAGGCGGGCACACTAAGTGGAGAAATATTTAGTTACCATATCTTCTCCTATATGAATTAACAACATTAATAATATCCTCGGCTGAATATATAATACCATCGCTCGTTGAGTTTATAGACTTTTTTTAATGTTGTAATTTTTTTTAATTCGGTATAAACATCACTAAGTTGATTTATCAAACCTCATATAAATCCATTCAAGTAATAATCGTTGAAATTGATCAGCTAATTATAAACGCTCATAAAATCATTTTAATTAATGGTAGTATACTACGTTCGACTAGATTAATGTATGTAAACCCGGAACCGCACATTGGGGCCAGTGTTGGCGCCAACGTTGGGCTATGTTGGCGGTATTATTTTTAAAAGCATCCAGACATTGGAAGTTATTGAAGCAAAGCTCAGTTAGCTCCAAGCAGAGCCAACACGTCGGACTTAGAAGTGGCTGTGGGTGCCTTTGCTGTGCTAAGCGCTGCTTATCATAATATTATATTGTTGCAAAACCAAAAAAAAAACATCCGCGTAGATTGTGGGTCATAACACTTCACAGATTACGGAACCAGTAAGTATTGAATGAAATATGTTAAGTAGTAAAGCATAGTATTGATGATATATAAAAAAATATTTTTTTAGGCACGACGGCCGTCGACTGTTAAGTACCTTGATACAAGAACCCTCTGGACAATTCGAGAGCTTCTGCCGTATGTCCTTGGCAGATTTTGAGTACCTTCTCCAAGTAATTGAACCCACAATAAAAAAAATATACTTATTGGAGAGAAGCTATACCCCCAAAAGTACGCTTGGCAGTAACACTAAGATTTCTTGCCACATGAGATTCTTTTGAAAGTCTACATTTTCTTTCTAAAATATCTAGCCAAATTATTTCGGAAATAATACCTGAAGTTTGTGAAGCAATATGTTATGCTCTGAAAAACTGTGTAATGGTAATGTAATTTTATCCTATTTCTATATAACTATGAAATTCTCACTTAAAAATTAAAATTATTTAATTCTTGAATTTATTTATTTAAAAGTTCATACAAATTAGATACATAATATTAAAATATAATGAAAAATGAAAGAAGTAATTGTTTTAAAAATTTTCTTGCTTAACTACTCAATAATATTATTTTGGGACCACCTAAATGCTTCTTCAGTTATATTACTTGACACAAAGGTGACTGGTTGTGATTGTTGTGCACATAAACCTGTTTCATTATTTCCTTCTGAAGAATATCTGGGGATCTGCGCTTCAGAAGATGGTGAAGGAAAAGGTTGTTGAACGGACATTGACGATGTAGATGTAAGATAATTGGAAGAATTCTTTGAACATCTAGACTGATTTTCAGATCTCTTTCTTCTGTTGTAGAGTATTTCATCAATCTCATGTATAATATCATCCCTTTCTTGTTCATTAAATTTTTTAATTTTTTTCGCAAGAAGTTGACAAAATAAATCAACTTCGTCAGGTTCCCTATTTGATTTCTGCGAAATATTTTTTAAGACATGAACTGCTTCATCCATTTGCTTTTTCGCATGTACTAACTCTGGTGCAGGTCGCTTTCTGGAGGGAGTGGTGATTGTCTTTTGAGTAGCAGGGATTACGTTCATATATGTCATTCTCTTCTTCAAGTACATTCATAGGTTCATTTTGGTCAGATGCTGCTCCAGTCTAAAATAAAATGCTTTTCTGTAATTTTATATTCAATAGTTATTATTATTTTTTATATTAATGTTGCTTTTATTATTGTCTCAGATGCCTACAACTAGAGATGCATGGCCTGCCGTAGCGGAAGGATTTGAAAAGACTTGGCAATTTCCACATTGTTTGGGCGCTCTTGATGGAAAACATATGAAATTACAAGCGCCTATCAACAGCGGTTCAGAATTTTTCAACTATAAACACGACTTTAGCATAATTTTGCTAGCATTAGTTGACAGTGACTATAATTTCTTATTTACTGATATTGGTACTCATGGACGGGTTTTTAATGATTGCCTACTATGTCAAAAAATTAATGAAAATGATGAAGTTTTTCCGGAATCGATTCCACTGCCTGGTAGAAATATGCCTGTGCCATATGTTTTTGTGTCAGATGCTGCATTCGCTTTATCAAAAAGACTCATGGAACCTTATCCTGGTGTACCACTTTATGGCGGTCAACACAGGACCTTTAATCAGCAACTATCACGCGCACGAGTAGTAATTGAATGTTCATTTGGAATAATGATATCTGTATTCCGAGTGTTTGAAAAACCTATATTGCTACAACCAGAAAAGGCAACAATTATAACTCTTACTTGTGTAATCCTTGAATTAATATATCCATCTTCTAGTAATGTTCTTACAAGTATTAGACATTCTTTAGGAGGAATTTTAGTGAACATATTGGTAACATCAATTGAAATGAGTTTAGAGTTATCTTACAAGTTGAATGCTTTCAATTTTTTTATTAGTTCTATTGAATTTTTAATTTTGGCGAGAAGGCGGAGAATAAAGACTTCGGTACGACGGACCCGGCGCAAGTGGCATAAGGAGCACCCTCTTGTCCTAAGGCTTACGAACTCAATTTAACAATGAGTCAACGGCATGAGGATCAGGCAGGCAATGGGAAACCACCTGATTATATTCCCTCGAGCACACCATGTCAGAAAGTCAATCAGCTGAAGACACGCTTTGCGATCCGGCTAGCAACTGGCGCTTAATCGATTCCGGGTCGGTTAGTGTGAAATGTGCGACCGGGCCTGCGGATGTGAGCAACCAGGCAGCCCAGGCAGCAATTGCGACTAGAAGAAGTCACTGTAATCTCCGAAATCAGATACATCTAGGAACATGGAACGTCCGAGGCCTCCTCCAAACCGGAAAATTACACATTCTGGAAAGAGAGATTTGCAGAGAAAACGTATCAGTGTGCGGGATCTCGGAGACACACCGGAAAGGAAATGGTCATTTCAACACAGCTGACCATACTATCTACATATCGGGTGCAGATTAAACTGGAAGAAATGGAGTCGCCTTCTTGGTTAACAAGAAGTACACCAAATATGTAGAGACCTATGACGCCACCAGCGATAGACTAATTAGAATATCATTTAACTCCGAACCAGTTAAACTTCATATTGTCCAGGTGTATCTACCAATATCGGATCGCTCAGATGACGAAGTGGAAGCTGAGTATGAAAAACTAGAAAGAGCCATTTTGAACATACCGCAAAAGGACCTCCTAATTGTAATGGGCGATTTTAATGCCAAAATAGGGAATACCAAGAATGATAACCACATAAGAAATATTGTAGGGAAATATGGACTGGGTGAAAGAAATCAACGTGGTGAGCGACTTATTCAGTTTTGCACAAATATTAATATGCCCATCTCAAACACAATATTGAAACATCATCCTCGATGTCTATCAACATGGACATCACCTTCAGACCTATATAAAAACCAGATAGACTATAGAGTAAATTGGGGGAATATGCCGCGCTGGGTAATACGCCGCAGTTTGATATTTCCGTTCCAAGTCAACATTTGGCAACAATGGTCGTTCATCCATATTTGTGTCAGACAGAAAACAAGCGTGAATCATTCGCAAATCGAAACCATTAGTTTTTTAGTGAGTGACGTCGATATAAAGCTAAGCACCGTGTAAAATAGTTTCTAATGTTAAGTTATATACAGTGGTGAAGGAAGTCTTAAGCAGATTTCGTCAATTTTAATAGAAGTGTGTCAAAGAATGATTCATAACCTTACTCTTTTTTGGCGGAACACTCTGTTAAACGTATGATAAATATGTGTTTTGATTTTATTTGTCATAAGATGCAATATGGGGTATGTCACATTTTTTCAACTGCGGCGTATTACCCCGAGCGTATTACTCTTACCCTTACCTGCTTTTTTTTGGTTTCAGATGCCTCGTACTTTTGTTCGGAAAAACGTTAGAGCTTTATGGTCAGAAGAAGATCTTGGCAATGCCATTGAAGATCTTAGACATGGTAGAGGATCTGTTCGCCAAATTAGCTGTACTTATAACGTTCCTGCCCGTACTTTGATGAGAAGAATGCGGTCTGGAAACCTCCGCAAAGAAAAATTGGGCCGCAAAAGTTGTCTAACTTCAGATCATGAAGCAAGTTTGGTAAAATACATCCAAACTATGGAAAAGCATGGATTTGCACTTACATCAGTTGATGTGAAAAAGATTGCATTTTCTTTTGCGGTTCAAAATAATATTTCAAATACCTTCAATGTCGAGAAAAAGCAAGCTGGGTATGACTGGTTTGTATCGTTTATGAAAAGACATCCTGAATTGTCAATTCGCCAAGCTCAAGGAATGTCTATAGCGCGAGCGCAAGGCATGTCTAAGAATGAATGCGAACGATATTTTGATCTGTTGCAGAAAACATTAACAGATAATGACTTAATGAACACCCCGAGAAAAATATTTAATATCGATGAATCAGGGCTACAACTTAACAATAACCCAGGAAAAGTTATTGCCACTAAAGGCACCAAAACCGTAAACTGCGTTACAAGTGGTGAGAAAGGTGAGACGGTGTCAGTTATAGCCTGTGTTAATGCAGAAGGTCATTTTCTTCCTCCCGTTTGTATCTTTAAAGGCAAGAAGAAAAAACAAGAGTTCGAAGATGGTTTGCCTCCTGGGGGTAAAGTTATAATGAATGAAAAATCGGCATATGTAACAACAGATATTTTTAAAATATGGCTTCGAGAGCACTTTATTGCCAGAAAAGAGCCAGGTAAAGTATTGCTCATTTTAGATGGCCATTCGTCGCACTGTTCGGATGTAGAATTATTAGATTTAGCCGCAAGCAACGATGTCATCATGTTGTGTCTACCAAGCCATACGACACACTGGCTTCAGCCACTAGACAGATCGTTTTTCAAACCTTTAAAAACCTATTGGTCACAAGCCTGTAATAACTGGATACATAATCATCCTGGTCGGAAATTGAATAGGCTACAGTTTCCAGCACTCTTAAACAATGCATGGTGTAAAGCAGCTACGGTTCAAAATGGGGTTTCGGGTTTCAGAACCTGCGGAATCCATCCATTTAATGCAACCATAATTCCCGATCATGCTTTCATCCAGCATACTCCCGCGACAATTCCTAGGAACAATAATTTAGAACAAAATGCTGATGGTGTTATTCCTGATGATGCCGACAACAATGTTGAAGATAATCCTAATGATGAGGTCAATAATATTCATAACAACGAAGTATCATTTGAAGCGATCGTACCTATTCCAGCTATACCTGGTCCAAGTGGGTGTCAGAAGAGAAAGCAGCATGCTCAGTTACTTACATGCCCAGAAACAATTGCAGAGAAACGAAAGAAAAGAGAAATTAAAGACAAAAAGGAAGCAGCAAAGCTAAAACGTGAAAAAAATAAGATGGAAAAAGATGAGGCCGATAAAGAGAACAAAGGAAAAAAGAAGACATTCACTCAAAAGAAAAGACGTGATGCTAATCCTGATACTAGTTCATCAGAAAGCGAATTAGAAGTGCCTACAATGGAGAGCGGTGAATCAGAATTGGAATACGATGAATCAGAATATTGTGCACAATGCCGTGGATACTATTTTGATAAAAAAGGACCAAAATGTGATTGGTTGCAATGTGTGCAATGTAATCATTGGGTTCACGAGATATGTACTCCATCAAACATATATTGTGCAGATTGTGTTCCAGATCAGACATAAGATTAGACATAAGATTCAGTAATATATAATATGTAATGTTGTAAAAATAAAGTTTTTTTTTCAGTTTCATGAAATATTTTATCTCTTACGAGAATAGCATGTTGCCATATTACTCATCGTATGATGCCATATTACCCATGGTATGGGGTAAAATGGCAATAGAGTATCACTATGCATTTTTACTTCTAATCTTTCGCTGTGTGTGAATATGGCATCGAGCGACTCTGAACACATACATATATTGTGTAAGCTCTAACGTGCAGCCATCGTGTTTCAGCTAGGCGCGTTGGTTCTTAGAATGTGGGCATTTGAATTTTATGTTGCCATATTACCCCAATTTACTCTACTCTTATACGAACGCGTTGACGGACATCAGTTACAAATATCGTCGCTCGACCAGGTGCGATATGCGATTCTGACCATAAACTTATAAAGTCTATCCTTACTATAAAACTAAAGACATTGACTCAGTCAAACAATCGATTGAGTAGACTTCCGGAGAAGACTAATTCTGTCCAGAACTATTACTCCGGAGGCCCTTGACAAATAAATTCAAAAATCCTGCAAAAACGACAAAAATCAGCACATCGCAAGAGTATGCCAAGAACATGAAGAACATGAAGAACATGCAAATACAAACACGAATTGTACGATACAGTCAAATATCTATCTAGAGAATTTAAGCCATAGACACAAATAATAGAAAATGACAACGGAGAAACAATTACAGATGCCAACAACATAGCAGAAGTATGGAGACAATAATGCAAAAACTTTTTTCTACTGATGAAGCCGAAGATTGTGGTTTTTCAAAAATTGATGAGGTTGAAAAAGAGCACCCAATCTTAAAAGCCGAAGTAGAAAAAGCCATAAACCTTCTAAAGAACAACAAATCACCTGGTGATGATGGCATACCCGCTGAAACAATAAAAGGTATGGGCGAGCTCGGCGTTGATGGCATCCACAGGCTGTATGTTGAGATTTGGCAAACTGGGGTGTGGCCAAAAGAATTGTGCGAATCGGTGTACATGCCAGTACACAAGAAAGGCTCTCCTACAAACTGCAGTAACTACAGAACAATAGCGCTTATGTCACATGCCACTAAAATTCTGCTTCACATCATAAACAACCGCTTAAAACCTTTCTTACTTCCACAGATTCCCGACGAACATACAGGATTCATGCCAGGAAAGGGAACAAGGGAACAATTCCATATGAAAACTTATTTGTACTTTGTCGACTACAACAAGGCATTTGACTTGGAAAACATGGGAATACCAAAGTACCTTTCAGTACTCGCGCCAAGTCTCACAGACCCAACGCTTCAATTTTGCAGGCAGATTTTGTAGCGCAATAAAAGTGGGGGTGGCTACATCCTATAGCTTCCTATATTTAGACATAGTTTCACACGCCGAAGCGTCGAGTAGGTTGGCATTCGATTTTTTTGTAAAACTCGATATAGGGACCGAGAAAGATGATGTTTATGCCATCTGCCGTGAAAAAACACAAACAATGTGATGTAAACACTATTAGTAGTTTTGTATAATCAGCGTTTATGCATGTTTATTTTTTAAAACTGATATTAATGTTCGTGATGTCGTCATCAAAAGTATCTTTCTGTATTCATGGCTGTTCAAATATGCTGTATTAAAATACTCTGCAGTTGAAATTTCATAGTTTCCCCGAAAATTCATTGAACACTGCGTGGATAACCTTAAAACGTCAAAAATGGATAAATGCAGTAAAACCCCATATGTAATTAAAATGTTCTAATTAAAACATTTTCTTAACTATTATTTTGTGTATAATCAGTATGATACTACAATTGACAGCTATTGGAAAAGTTCAAAAATTTTTTTTACATAAATAAAAGATTATTATCGAAAGAATAAAATGTTGTTTTCTGTACGATTTCATTGATTATAAAAATAAAAAACTAGTTATGTGTTTGCCGACTTTAATATTATATAATAAGTTCAAATAATTAAATACTATTAAGGGGTAGAAAGTAAACATTTGTACAAAACGAATCACTTCAAGTTTTTTAATTACATTCCAGAAAACATCGGGAGGATTGGGAACCAAATAAAAATACTAGTGCTCATTTTATCAATAATCAAAAATCAGATAATCCCCTATACCCATCTTACATACCAACAATTTTTACTGGCAAAGAAAATGAAAAAATCTATTAATTTTTTGCATTTTGTAGATGGTTTATTATACTGTTTACATCACAATGTTTTTCTTATTTAACAACAGGGCGCTCTACTTTCGACAGAAGTGCTGCCTCTATAGTTCGGTCTCGATCCCTATATAAAGTTTGTTAAACATGGCGCGAGTTGTGACGCAACTGTTGCTGAACTTTAAATGCTGTGTGTGAAAGAGAGCAGGAACGTTTACTTCGACTACTTGAAGAACTAGATGTAGAAGGAGAGTATGTAGATGATAAATAGGACTTGGAAGACGATGCCACTGAGGAAGGGTTTGAAAACACTGATACGGAACAATCTAATGATGATGACGACGGTGTGAAGTTCAAGCTCCGAATAGACAACCTCAATTGTCCGGTTTTATCGGCAAAAATGGACAAACGCTGTGGAAGAAACATGATCCTAACAAGAAAATTAGAACACGACGATCTAACATTATTATTCATCTGTCAGGCATTAGACCTGCAGGGAAAAATGTAAACTATCCAGTGGAATGTTGGGGATTCTTTTTTTCTATAGAAGTTTTGGAATGTACAATACAATCAATTCTATTTCAAGAGCCAGGGATGTAAAACCAACCGATCTCGTTGAAATAAAAACTTTCCTTGGATTATTTTATTTGGCTGGTTGTTTATGGAGTAGTCGTCTCAACGTTGAATAACTGTGGGACAGAAAAGGTACCGGCGTTGAGAGTTTCTGGCTGACTATGTCCAAAGAGAGATTTTTATTTTTGCTACGATACTTGCGTTTTAACAGTAAATGCGCAAGAGAAGAGCGTAGAGTGGTCGACAAATTAGCTCCTATTCGATATTGTGGTGGAAAATAATAAAAAAATAAACGGTTTTAAAGATTAAAACTAACTTTTCCGCGTCTGTGGCCCTGAACGATATTCTATCATAAAATTGTTACTTGTATACAGTTCGGGGAATGTATCGTGCTAACAAACCGAAATTTATCCAAAAATAACCAAAAATGTAGTATAACTGGATTTATAGGACCCGCTGTACTCGCTCTAGTCAACTGAAAATTAATAGGGTACATCTGTGAGACACCTTGAGCAATATTCAATCATAAAATTGATCAATCGTAGACTCTCTGGAGGCTGTATCGTGCTAACAAACTGAAAATTCTTCTAAAATGACAAAAATTTGGTACTTCAAGTACCATAGCACCCGTTGTACTGGCTTTAGTGAGCTGAATATCAATAGGGTTAATCTTTGAGACCCTCTGAATAATATCCAATCATAAAATTAGTCATGAAATTGGTCACTTGTATATACTCCGGAGGCTGTATCGTGCTAACAAACTGAAACTTCTCCAAAATGACAAAAATATCGTACTTAAAATACTGTAGTACCTGTTGTATTCGCTCTGGTGAGCTGAAAATCAATAGGGTTCATCTTTAAGATGTCCCGAATAATATTCAATCATAAAATTGGTGACTTGTTGAACTCCGGAGGTTGTATCGTGCTAACAAACTGAAATTTCTTAAAAAATGACAAAATGTCGTACTTCAAGTACCATAGCACCCGTTGTACTGGCTCTGGTGAACTGAAAATCAATAGGGTTCATCTGTGACATGTCCTTAACAATATTGGATCATAAAATTGATGACTTATTGCACTCCGGAGGCTGTATCGTGCTAACAAGACATGTAAGAAAAAGTGACCGACGACAACGACGACGACGACATACACACAGGATTTTTTTCTAGAAACCATTTTTTCGTATTGTTGTTAATGGAAAACGTAAAAATAACTCAAAAAAAATTTTCAAAATTCCAACATTTTTTGGGGTAAACCAATACTTTTCTCGCATATTAGATAGGTTGGGCGGAAAAGTAAAACTACACGCTTAGAGAGTATACAACAACTGATGGAAAGTTGGAAGCGTTTAGTGGACGCTGCGAATATGCCCAACATATATGGAATAAAAATATTTGCGCTGGTTGATTAAAAAACTTTGTACACCCAAAATTTGGAAGTTTATGTTGGAAAGCGACCAGCTGGAGCCTATTGTGTTCAAAATCAAGCATGTAGTGTTGTTGAGAGATTAGTTGCTTCTATTTCAGGCACTGGTCTTCTAGGATGCACCATGACGACACCATTCTACAACTGAGGATCAACACAAAAGTGAAATCACTTCCTACAACTCTACCAAGGGCGGAGTTGATACTGTAGACAAACTTTGCGCTGTCTATGATATAGCCCGATTTTTATATTATTTTACTTTTCCGCCCAACCTTTCTATATGCGAGAAAAGTATTGGCTTCCCCAAAAAAAGTTGAGATTTTTAAATTTTTTTTGAGTTATTTTTACGTTTTCCATCAACAACCACACGAAAAAACGGTTTTTAGAAAAAAAATCCGGTGTGTATGTCGTCGTCGTGGTCGTCGTCGTCGTTGTCGTTGGCCACTTTTCCTTACATGTCTTGTTAGCACGATACAGTCTCCGGAGTGCGATAAGTCAGCAAATTTATGATTGAATATTGTTAAGTACATGTCACAGATGATCCCTATTGATTTTCAGTTTACCAGAGTCAGTACAACGGTTGTTATGGTACTTGAAGTACGCCATTTTGTAATTTTTTGAGAAATTTCAGTTTGTTAGCACGATACAGCCTGCGCAGTTCAACAAGTCACCAATTTTATGATTGAATATTTTTCAGGGCTTCTCACTGATGAACCATATTGATTTTCAGCTCACCGGAGCCAATACAACTAGTGATACAGTACTTTAAGTACGATATTTTTGTCATTTTTGAAGAAGTTTCAGTTTGTTAACACGATACAGCCTCCGGAGTATATACAAGTGACTAATTTTATGATTGGATATTATTCAGAGCGTCTCAAAGATGAACCCTATTGATATTCAACTCAGTAAAGCGAGTACAACGGGTGCTATGGTACTTGAAGTACCAAATTTTCGTCATTTTTGGAGAATTTTCAGTTTGTTAGCACGATACAGCCTCCAGAGAGTATACGATTGATCAATTTTCGGATTGAATATTGTTCAAGGTGTCTCACAGATGTACCGTATTGATTTTTAGTTGACTAGAGCAAGTACAGCGGGTCCTCTGAATCCAGATATACAAAATTTTTGGTTATTTTTGGAGAAATTTCGGTTTGTTAGCACGATACATCCCTCGAAGTGTATACAAGTAACAATTTTATGATAGAACAGGGCCACAGATGCGGAAAAGTTAGTTTTAATCCATAAAACCGTTTATTTCCAGTACGTTTTGTTATCCTCATCTCTTGGTCAAACTTAATGTTTAGTTATTTTAGAGCAGGATGATCAGAATAACTTTTTTATTGTGTTAATTAAAAATAACTTTAGTTTCGAAAAAATGTAGCAATTATGGGACAAAAATATTGAAAATTGAAAAATCAAACTAGTTTTACAAAAATAGAGAATTATCAAAATTAAACTTCATCAAACCCTGAATATTCTATCTAAATATTTCATTGGTCATATTGTTTTGCTGTACTTCTGGCAAAAGTCGCATATTTTTCTCTTACCAGGTGTTTCTAGAGCTTCTACGACGTCTAAGAGACTTGTACCGGCCACTTCTTGTCTTCTTTGACGTACCTCTCCGGGTAAATTTGATAATTGGGATCGACGTTTTAGATGGTCATTAGTCAATGCCAATTTCGTCAAAAAGATTCTTCAGATGCATTTCTCCTGTTTATTGTTGGCAATATGAATCATGTGGGCGTTTATTCCAAATTCATTCATTAGGGCAAAAAAACTACCAAGGGCCAACGACGTGTATCTTACGGGTCTCGTAGACCCAGCGCGAGTTCTGGTGTTCTGGAAAGGGGCGCGAGTACTGAAAAGTTAAAAATCTTTACAACAGCTTTGGGAAAGTGAAAGTCAACAACTCGCTATCTAAGTATTTTACTCCAAAGTGCGGTGTAAGACAGGGCTGTATTATATCACCGATACTCTTAAATATATACGGGGAGTATATAATGAGCAAAGTTCTGCAAGGCTGGCGGGGGATTAATCATAGGAGGAAGAAGAATTACTAGCCTAAGATATGCAGACAACAGCTTAATACTAGCTTGCTTAGAATATGAACTCACGGAAATCATGAGAAAGTTGGACAGGATTAGCAGAGAACATGGTCTTGCGCTGAACAAAAAGATGACGCAAATTATGATAATAGACCGCAACCCTACCAATGTAAAACAGATCGATGGTTTTGAAGTAATTGAGAAATTTAGTTACTTAGGATCACTTATTACAAACAAAGGCGGTTGCGACGAAGAAATCAAACGCAGACTAGCAATAACACGTGACTCAACAATAAAACAAACCCGAATATGGAAAGACCTTGATCTTTCCCATTGCCACATATGCCTCTGAGACCTGGACATTGAAAGTTGCCAATCGAAGAAAAATAGATGCCTTTGAAATATGGGTCTATAGAAGAATGCTGCGAATCTCATACACAGAACATCGTACTAACGTGTCGATTCTTAATTAACTTAAAATTATCACAAGGCTCTCAACCAAGATAAACCAGTCATATCTAAGGTATTTTGGACACATTTCAAGAAGAACAAATGGGCTGGAAAAACTTAATGTAGAAGGCAAAATCAATGGCAAACGACTAAGAGGAAGGTCTCCGACGCGTAGGGTGGATCAAACCAAGGAAATCATCGGTCACGGTCTGCAGGAAGCTTCTCTGGCAGCTCAAGATAGAGACGGATGGAGAACTAACATCCGAGCAATGAAGACATGAAGTCACCATACTCTTTCGAGAATAGACGGATAAGAGAGAGAGATTTTTGTCGGGTCCCCACTACGGATGCCAATAATGTAGAAATGAATTAACTTCATGCAGATCTAGAAATTAGACAGGGAATCAAGAAGAAATTCACTACAAAAAGATTATACAAATATTATTTTCCTGCGAGGTAGACAACCCGAACCACAAACGTTTGTAATCGTGGTTGCCTTCATGCTCGCGTTAATTAGAGATTCATTTTTAATTTTTCGAAAACCTACACAGACTTCAGCTAACAATTGTGTGGTGAGGAACAATAAGATGCGTGTGCGGTAATTCTTAATAATTTTTTTTACGTTGAAATTTCCAAAAAAACGTTTTGTGTTATGGTGAACTAAGCTGCATTGGAGAGAGCTCTCTGAAGAAAAGTTTTCTAAAAGTTAGTGGGAAAAGAAAAACTCAGGTGAGTGAATCTCTATTCGTTGCCGGTCAATTTTGTGAAGTAACTGAATTTTTACATATTCCTAATTAAAACCCGAAATCAAGCATATTTTGGGGTAAATTGTACGGTCCTAAACTTCACTCTCCTCATAGGAGCTATCGAATTGGAGATCCATGATACCGGATCGCACATTGGTCTTTAAGGCTGGATTCGTCTGATTTACTTTTTGAAATTATTTGATTTTCGATTTTAAAGAAATTAAACTTTGATATTTAATTGTTCAATGTCTGTTGGGGTGGCTTGTTAACCTCGCTGAAAGGCATATTGTTTGATAACAATTGATATTTAGTGATATTTGCAGTTTCAATAAGGTTCAAAAATAAGTTGCGGACATTTTTTTTCGTTTTTTCTTTGGTGTTAATGTTGGTCAATTTGGTGACCTTGAATTTAACTAGTTTCAGAATACCTACGAATGCACAAATTTTGATTTAAAAATATATAGAGTTTTTGTACTTAGCTTGATAGGAACTCTTTTTTGCGTGAAGTTCTTTATTATTAAATAAAGGTAATTAAACTTTAAATTTGAACCAATATTGCAGGCTTATAAATAACTTTAGAATTCTCTTATACCAGTGTAGTGATCCCTAAAGGACAGCAATGGCAAAAGGACATTAACTTAGAAATAATATTTAAATTTAGGTTAATATTAATTATAGTATTTAGGGAGCATTGATTGGCCACGGTCAATGTCAGTTATCAGTGGAAGCACGTTCGTGTTTATATATATACAAACATGTACAACTTATAGACGGAGGTCACGCATGTAGAAAATCATATCTATATTTCCTATAAATTAAGAGTTAACGAACCAGGATAGGAGAGTTGTTATTAATACTTTGAATAAGACGATAGGTTTTATATTTGTGTATTTCTAATGTATTAAACGTCATCCCAGTGATATTTACAGAAGTGATGTTGTTTATTTTATTCCCGCATGCAGGTTGCTAGGTAAGTGGTTTCCTCCAAGATATAATGCCTTTATGGTAAGCGTCGAGTATACGAGGGGCCCTTACTAAATAACCACCACATGGCGATCCTACCAGGATTTAATTTAAAAAAAAAATCCACAAAAATGCCAATTCTTCAGGCGAGAAGTCACATATTTAGGTCACAATTTGTCAAAGGAGGGTGTCTCGCCAGATAAAGCAAAATACTCAGTCATTCAGCATTACCCAGTGCCAAAAAATGCCAACGAAGTCAAAAGATTTGTTGCATTTTGTAATTACTATCGAAGGTTCATTCAAAATTTTGCAGAAATATGTATTCCTTTAAATAAGTTAGCGAGGAAAAACGTAAAATTCGAGTGATCACAAGAGTGCGAAAACTCATTTCAGGACTTAAAAAATGCATTAATCAATCCACCAATTTTAAAATATCCAGATTTTAATAGATAATTCATATTAACTACAGACACTTCGAATAGCGCATGTTCGGCAATTTTAAGTCAAAATTACGAAGGGATTGACCTACCCATCGCATTCGCATCACGCTGCTCCAAGAAAAGCGAGCTTAACAAGCCCACCATCATAAAAGAGTTATTAGCAATTCATTGGGGAATCAATTATTTTAAGTGTTATTTATATGGTTCACCACATTTCAAAGTAAAAACAGATCATAAGCCACTTACGCATTTATTTGCAATGAAAGACCCGACGTTGAAACTAACAAGAATAAGAATCGATTTGGAAGAATACGATTTTGAAATACAGTATGTAAAAGGTATAGCGAATTACGCGGACAGTATATCGAGAATATCCATAGAAGAACTTAAGGATTTATACATAAATAATTCACATGTCTTTGCAATCACAAGAGCACAAACCCAAAAAGAAAACGCTCAAACAGAGAAGGTTCAAAGGAATAAAGTAGAAACAAAGGAAGTAAGAATACATAAACCTGCAGTAGTAAAAGTTTTAAATAACCTTGGGGCACATAAATTACCAATTTTACACTTTGAAAATAACCGTATCTCACTTAGGATGAGCATCTAGATCAAAAATAAATTGAAATTTAGTGAAGCCTTGAATACCGGATTACACAACTTCGACCTAGGACGAACGTTGGAAAAGCTTGAAGAGCTTGCGGTAAGAAATGAAGTAAAAAGAATGAAAATATATACAAATGATGATATATTTAAAAAGTGCACAGTAGAAGAATTTATAGAAGTAGGAAATCAAAGGTTAAAAAGTATTCAAGTATGTATATGCGAAGTACCAAAAACGGTACAGCAAAAAGAAGAAATCCAAAAGATATTAGAAAGATACCACAATGATCCAATGTTTGGAGGACATGTAGGAAATAATAGGTTATTAAAGAAACTAAGAGCAAATTTCAAGTGGAAAAACATGGAGAAAGACGTAAAGAAAGTATGTAAAGAATTGTCATAAATGTCAAGTAAATAAAGCAAAGCCTAATCACAAAGAAAAATTTGTCGTCACAGATACATCTATAAAACCGTTTGATATTATTTACATAGACACAATAGGTCCGTTTGTAGAAAGTAACAACGGAAATCGTTATTGCATTACAATATTATGCGAATTAACTAAATACGCAGTTATGATACCGGTTCAGAATAAAGAAGCACACACAATAGCAAAAGCAATATTCAACAATTTTATACCAAATTACGAATTAATGAAGGAGACGGAATATAAGAACGTAATAATGAAGAATTTAGGGGAACTATTAAATATGAAACATAATTTTTCAACAGCGTACCATCACGAAGCAATAGGCAGTTGTGAAAGATTACATAGGACATTTAACGAATATATAAGAAACTTTATCAAAGATTCTAGGGATAACTGGTGTGAGTTTGTAAGAATGTTCGCATATTGTTATAATACAACGCCAAACACGTATCACGAATATACTCCTTTTGAGTTATTATACGGGAGAAAACCCAATTTGCCAGAATTTTTAGACGTAAAAATTGAACCGTGTTACAATTTTGAAAGATATGATAAAGAATTACAAAGTACAAATTACAATACGCTAACGAAAGGGCCAGACAGTTTTTAATAAATAATAAATTAAGTAGAGTTAATAATAGTGAAAATTATTCTTCACTCGTAGATTTTAAAATAGGGGAGCTGATTATTTTAAAAAATGAAGGAAGAAATAAATTTGATCAACATTATATAGGTCCGTTCAAAATAACGGAAATAAAAGGGGTAAATTGCGAGATTGCATCTCCAGACAATAAACAACAAATAGTTCATAAGAATCGTATGTTTATATACAAAGAACGGAAACATTTGTAAATAAGTGAAGTGTGTTGATGAACGAACAAGTAGTGTTTAGTAAACAAAGACAAAACAAAAACATTCGTAAAAACAGTTACAGGTATAAGTAATATCGAAAAATTAAAATGATAATTTTTCTCTTCCAAGAGGGAATGATATAGTGATCTCTAAAGGACAGCAATGGCAAAACGACATTAACTTAAAAATAATATTCAAATTTAGGTTAATATTAATTATAGTATTTAGGGAGCATTGATCAGCCACGGTCAATGTCAGTTATCAGTGGAAGCACGTTCGTGTTTATATATATACAAACATGTACAACTTATAGACGGAGGTCAGGGATGTAGAAAATCATATCTTTATTTCCTATAAATTAAGAGTTAACGAACCAGGATAGGAGACTTGTTATTTATACGTTGAATAAGACGATAGGTTTTATATTTGTGTATTTCTAATTTATTAAACGTCATCCCAGTGATATTTACAGAAGTGATGTTGTTTATTTTATTCCCGCATACAGGTTGCTAGGTAATTGGTTTCCTCCAAGATATAATGCCTTTTGGTAAGCGTCGAGTATACGAGGGACCCTTATTAAGTAACCACCACACCAGTGGCAGCTTGACATAGTCCAGGAGGAATCGGCGCATGAGTACCGAAAACTATTCCACCTCAATTTTTTTATGCGATCCTCTTTGAATTGTCCTAATGGTGATATAAATGCATGTTGCCATGGGGCAACCTAGTGCCATATTGCTTAAACCGAAATTGTTGAAACAATTGGAAGGAATTGTTATTTTTCAACCGGACAAATTTTTTTTATATTCTTTATTGAAATACAAATAAAAAAGGTTCTATGACTTTTCACGATAAAGTTAATATTTTTAGAGATATGAATTTTTAAAGGTTCGAAAAATCTCAAATTTGGGTACTTTTGACCCATGAAAAATATATTAAAAAAATAAAATATAAATAATATATTTTTTAAATTCTTTATACAATAGTTACTCCTAATGAAAACCCGAAATCAAGCACTATTTTGTGGTAAATTGTACGGTCCTAAACTTCACTCTCCTCATAGAAGCTATCGAATTGGAGATCCATGATACCAGATCGCACACCTGCAACAAATTGAAGATAAAACGGAACGGGTATTTCCTCTAGAGAACAATATCAAAGAAGAAGAAGAAAAGATAAATTTTAGATACTGAGGAATCAGAAATAGATTTGATTAAATTAGTTCAGAACAAATACTCTCTTTTGCATCTTTCAATTCCCGCCTCGTTTGAAATTTTCTCGCCCTCTCCAAAAATAGCTCTTTGATAATAATATAGTTTGCTAATTATTCTCATCTCATTGAAGTCTATACGTCTCTTACTTTACATTTTCATGAGTTTGTCGTACTTTACACCATCGTACGCTTCGTTGTAATTCACAAAACTGACGAAACGATTTTGGTTCACATCTAGATTCCAATCTGGGTTTCCTGATGTTTACTTCAAACTTATGATACACACGTAAATATATTCAATTTGATTGTTCCACACTGTATATATGCCTATGTTTTTGTTTATCTTTGTCGTTAGTTCTACAGTCGCCAATCAGTCGTCAATGCAAAAATTGTCCAACTCTCAAAAAAAATTCTAGCGTGTTTTAACAATCTAACGTTGCATGTTTCTTCCGTGTGTATATTTTACTTGCAAGATGGATTCTAGATAATATTTGCAATGTTTATTTTAAGTGCATAATACCGCTATTAAGTTCATCACCTAGTTTTCTTGTAACTCGCCTTTATGTGAAACATTAAATTGAAATTAGTCTGTACAAAACATAATCGTGAGAAGAAGAAAATCATTTGTAATGCAAATCGTAAGTTTTTGTTAGCCACAGGGTATAAATCATAGAGAAAAAGTGTTGATTAATAATTAAACTTAGTTTTTAATCACACTTCATCAACGTCACATATCAGGCAGGTCAATAAATGAGTAACATGAATATTAATAAGTGATAATTATTAACAATAGCTTCCTCATAGTGTGTTTTAGCGAGTTTCCCTCAGTAAGGACTTTGAATTTTATGCCAAACAGGTACACGCGAAACTTTTTCAAAGCTTCTACCACAGCTAGAATTTCTAATTTATAAGAGTGATACTTTTGTTCTGCCTCACTAAAACATTGTACTGGTTTAAGGATATCATCCTCTTGCTATTGGAGCAGAATATCGACAAGTCCTACTTTGCAAGCGTCCCAGTGTACCTCCGCTGTAGCATTTCTATTAAAAATCGCCAGAATAGGCCGCTCGTTTTTAGAATCCCGAAAGCAGCTTTTTGTTGTTCTCCCCATAAGAACGTGCAGTCCTTTTTGGTCAACGAAGATAGAGGTTGCGCGATAGCTGCAAATCCTTTTACAAACTTTCGAAAATAGCTTGAGGATCGCAGGAAGCGTCTAACTTCTTCTTGTGAGTTTTTGGGTGGTGGAAAATTCGAAACAGCTTCTATTTCATGGCTTCCTGGTCTTATACCTTATACCACTAGAAATCTCGTGACACAAATACTCTATTTTGTCTTTGAAGTAAGTAACATTTGCTTAACCTCATAGTAAGTCTTGCGGTTCGAAATACTCCTAAAACGCATTTTAATCTCTAATTGGACATCTGCAAAAAACATTTAGAGTTCCATCAAGATCTCGAAGCCAAGTTAGGAACTCGGATAACCAGACAACATGAAGTTACTGTAAAAGACCTAGCCTCCTGCCACGTATAGACGACTCACTGGACAGCCTATCCAGCTCTCAGTGGTGTTCCGCATTAGATTTAAAGAGCTGATACTGGCAAGTTGACGTTCATCCTGATTATAGAGATAAAACAGCCTTCTCTGCTAGAAATGGCCTTTATCGATTCCAAGTACTTCCATTTGGTCTATGCAATGCGCCAGCCACTTTTGAAAGACTTATGGAAATGATGTTAAAAGAACTGACGTGGAAAATCTGTCTGTTTTATTTAGTTGACATCATTATAACGGGAGAAACATTCGACGAACATCTAAACAATCTAGAAGAAGTTTTTAGCCGACTGAAAAATGCAAACTTAAAATTGAATTCCAAGAAATGATCCTTATTTCAACGTGAATTTTCATATTTGGGTCACGTTGTGTCAACAAAAGGAATAAAAACTGATCCAGCAAAAATTTCAGCGATTCAAGACTGGCTAAAACCAAGAGATAAACATAAGTTTCGCCAATTTTTGGGTCTTTGTATATATTACCGGAAATTTGTTCAAAATTTTGGAAAGATAGCCAAACCTTTACACAGACTTACTGAAAACAACACATTATTCGATTGGGATCCAGAATACCAGGCAGGATTTACCCTATGAGAATTCTATTTATTGGGCCCGCCCCCAGATGGAGATTATTATTATTGTTTTAGGAATTCACAGGGTTTTTGTTCCCTGGATTTCTTCTTTATACGGGCGGGCCAAGTATAAACGAAGTCTATTGTGTTCTAAGAAACGAGCGGACTATATTGCACGTGTGTAAAATGACGCTTTTTTGTATTCGATTGTGCATATTTTCAGGTATGTCGAGTTCTGTCAGATGTTCTGTGAATTTTTTGTGGGTGATACCAGTAGCAGACATAATCAACGGAACAATGGTGACCGCCTTTTGTTTCCAAATTCTCTCCAGTTCTATTGCGAGGGGGGTGTATTTTTGTATTTTTTCCGAGTATTTGTTTGTTAGATTTTGATCGGTAGGGATGGAAACGTCTATTAGGTAGGTGTGTTTGTTTCTCTTGTCAGTAAATGTGATGTCGGGTCTGTTGCATGCTAATGTTTTGTCTGATTGTATCGTCTTGTCCCAGTATATTTTGTATTCCTGGTTTTCCAGTATTTCGGATGGTGTGTACTGGTAGTGGGGTACGGTTTTGTTTATTAGTGAAAGTTTATATGCCATTTCCTGGTGGATGATTTTTGCCACTGTGTTGTGTCGTTCCAGGTATTTGGTTGGTGCAAGACTCTTGCAGCCGTTGGTTATATGCTCTATTGTTTCTCTGTCTGAATGGCATCTTCTGCATTTGTCATTTGTAACTGAGGGGTCTTTTAATATGTACTTGCTATATGCTTTCGTTTTTATTACTTTATCTTGTATAGCATGCATGAATCCTTCCGTTTCAGGGAAGAGGTCACCCTTCTGGAGCCATTTATGTGTTAGTCCTTTATCGATGTCTTCACCTTGTGTCTGATTGAAGTATCGTCCGTGTAGTTCTTTGCTTGCCCATCTTTGTATTTTCTCTTTGTATGTGGTTTTCTTGTCCTTCAGTGAAAGGTCGGTGTTGTGTAAGTCTAGTGGAGTGTAGTTAATGTCGGCGTGTACTATTGCTAGGTGAAGTTTGCTTTTGGACTTTTTGTCATGAAAGTAATTTCTTAGGTTTGAGATTTGCGTGTCGTGTAGTTGGTGGATGTCAAGAACTCCTCTCCCACCATCTGCTCGAGGTAAAGTGATCCTTTCTATACAGGCGTTAGTGTGGTGCATATGGTGTTTTGTCAGTAGTGTTCTGGTCTGTCTGTTGATATTTTCGAGATCTGTCGGTGTCCATTTGAGAATTGCAAATGAGTAAGTGAGCGTTGGTATGGCGTAAGAGTTTATGGCTTTAGTAAGGTTTCTGGATGTGAGTTTACTCTTTAGTAATTGTGTGAGTCTCTTCGTATATTTTTGTATGAAATTGTTTTTGAGATCTGTATGGTTGAGTTTGATTGTTTGTTCGATGCCAAGATATTTGTATGTGTCGTTTTCATCCATGTGCTCTATTATGCCTCCTGTAGTCCTGATGCCCTCGGTGTTTGTCCACTTGCCACGCTCTATGCTATTAATTTTGCATTTATTTAACCCGAATTCCATTTTTATGTCGTTGGACATGGTTTCTGTTATTTTAATAAGGGAGTTCATTTGTGTTCTTGTCGAGCTGAATAGTTTGATGTCGTCCATGTAGAAAAGGTGATTGATTTTATAATTGTTGTTCTTGTTGTATTTGATGGTGAATCCTTGTTTTGTTTTAGAGAGGGCCTGAGATATAACATTGAGACACATGCAGAACCACAGGGCACTCAGTGTATCCCCTTGAAATATTCCTCGTTTAATGGGTATCTTGTCAGTTGTGAATTGAGTATTTTCTGTTTGCACATGTATGTTGGTGCACCATCTTTTCATTATGGTTTGGAGGAAATTTATGATGATAGGGTTGATATTGTAGGTTCTGAGTACGTGTATTAGCCAGCTATGTGGTACGTTATCGTACGCTTTTTTGTAATCAATGTATGTGACGAAAAGATTGCGGAATTTTTTAAGTGCTTGTTGATGGATTACTGCATCTATTGTCAGCTGTTCTTTGCAACCTTGACTGTTCTTTTTGCATCCTTTCTGTTCTTCTGTGAGTATGTTGTATTTGTCTAGGTGGTCCTGCATATGTTGTGTGATGGTGGATGTGACGATCTTGTATAATGTCGGTAGGCATGTGATTGGTCTGTAGTTGGCTGGGTTCAGAGTGTTATTGTTCTTAGGTTTGATGTATGTGATGCCTTGTGTTAAAAAAATTGGGAGTTCTGAGGGATTGTGGACGATGTGTGTTATAAGTTTTGCAAGTCTGTCATGCGTCGCAGTGAATTTTTTAAGCCAGAAATTTTGTATTCCGTCAGGGCCGGGTGCCTTCCAATTGTGTGTTTTATTAATTATGTCTTTTAGTTGTCCGATGGAGATGGTGATATTGTTTTGTGTGTCCAGATGTTCATATTCTTGTTGGATTTCTGTGATCCAGCTGGCATCTGAGTTGTGTTCAACAGGGTTTGACCATATTGATTTCCAGAGATTGGTGATATCTTCTTCTGATGGTGTTGGGTAGTTTTTATTATCGTTTTCATTATTGAGTTGTGCATAAAACTTCTTTTCATTTTGTCTGAATGTATTGTTTTGTGACTTTCGGAGGTTACTTGTTTTGTAACGTTTTAGTCGCCCTGCGATCATTATTATTATTATTATTATTATTATTATTATTATTATTATTATTATTATTATAATTAAAGTAGTATCAATAAAAATAGAAAAGTCCCAGCTAAGATGGATTAGACACCTAAATAGTGACGGATCAGTAAAAGAGGTGTGGGAGGCAAGAATACGATAAAGTTGAAATAAATACAAAGAAAAAGTACCTAAAAGAAGAAAAAACCTTGCAGACTACCAAATTAATTGCAAAAGACAAAACTATATGAAATACTCGGTTTTAAACTAACGCACTAAGGAGGCTGTATCGTCTTAACAATCCGAAATTTATCAAAAAATGTGGTACCTCAAGTACCATGGCAGCCGTTGTACCGGCTCTAGTGAGCTGAAAATCGATAGAGCTCATCTGTAAGAATTAACTCCATCTACGTATTTATAAAGCGAATCGCGATCAAACATCTTCCACCCGGTAGAAATGTAGTAATTTTTTAGCGATGGACAATTTTATCGCCGTTCACACTCAGTGCTCCGCATTCGAATCAAGGTCGTTGTAGCATTATTAATGAATCTTCAAAAGGGATCAGATAATAGTTGACAGTGTTGTGCGGACCTCCGGGGAATTGCATCTCATTACTCTTTTCTCGCCTGCCCTCGAGTTGAAAAAACAATCGGTACGATTTAGCGCCGGTAGATATATCTTCTATTAAAAAACATTTTTTTCAATCGAACTAAAATCTTATTATAGGTAATGATATGGTAGACGAGCAAATTATGAACCGCCAGTACTGAGAAATTATGAATTTAAAATGATCGTAATAGAAAAATTCACAGAGCATTTTTTTTTCTCCTTTGTCTTCGGTATTACCAATCATTCTTGTATTATTTTATTAATAAATAAATTAATCATGTATTTCAGAGGTAAAACTAGCTCATTCACACACATTAATTGAATTGAAGTCATCAACGATAAAATAGAGAAAATAAAACCGAAGATGGGCAATCAACATCAAGGGAATACGGACAATACTCCTAAGAAAGTAAACGTTACAATTCTAACGAGAAAAACAAGAGCAGGCTCTTTTTCTAACCAAAAAAATCACTGATGTGTATACATGTATTTATGTGTTTATTTTAGTTGGTTTTAACTGAAATTTTATCATTACTGTATTGTACATATTATTTTATTTTACTCTATTACTCGAACAACTAGTGTATGTTCTGTGTCTTGAGCCTACATTGATTTCTCTTTGTTTGTTTTTTGAATTTGTTAATAGCGTTTCAATTATTTGAAAATGGCCCAATATATAAGAGATTTTAATTTTCCAAGTATTGACACATATTGTTTGACATATTTGGGCCAATGTAAGTTGTGTGAGATTAATAAGCATAATGATAATTTTACGATTTTCCATAATAATATTCGAAGCACATCAAAAAATTTGGATTAGCTGAAAGTATCACTATCTGATATCCTGGGTTTTGATTGTATCGTTTTGACGGAAACATGGAAAATTATCGATACGAATCTATATAATATAGCAGGTTACAACTTAATTTATAATGAGGGCGATTTAAATCAAAATGATGGGCTGGCAGTGTATGTTAAATCTGCTTTCAGTTTTGAACAGTATTATAAGTCTGGGACCAACTAAGGTTCTAAAAGTTACAATAGATATTCACAATAATACTAGGATCGTAATTTTGGCGTGTTATAGATCACCATCACAGGAGAATTATAATCCTAAAATACCCGAGTTCATCAATAATCTAGATACTTTGTTAAGGAATAGTAGAGTAGGTACTGAGCGGTACTGCATATTTGTGAGTGATATCAACATAGACTTACTTGATTCAGATCATAATACAATAGATTACATTAGTACCTTGAGCGAATATGGATTTGTATCTACCATTGATAAGCCAACTAGACTGAATTCCTGCCTAGACCATCTCTTTTTATATTCAAAATCTAATAAAAGTTTAGAAAATATTATTCCTTTGGTAATAAAAACTGATATAACAGATCACTACGCAATAGCATTACAAATTATAATGGACAATAAAGAACTAAAGAAGCCATTCGAAAGGGTAACAAAGCATGTTAACTACCAAAAACTTAAGGAAACTGTTTCTAAAATATCATGGGATTCGATAAGAAGTTGCTATGATCCAGATGATGCTACAGAGAAATTTATTTCAATAATTCAAGAAAATATTGATAAGTGCCTTTATTATAATAGACACAACCAGAAAAATATCAAAATTGCGCCATGGGTAACAAATGCTCTACTGAGGTCCATAAATGAAAAGAAACGTTTATTTGAGTTAACCAAAAAAAGTCCGAATGATCGTAATATACTTTCACATTACAGACTATACAGAAATAAGTTAAATGCTCTAATTCAAACTACAAAAAAAATTATTATATTACAAAAATTACCGAAAATTCCAATAATCACAAACAACTGTGGAATGTAGTGAAAGATATTTGTGGATCAAGCAATTCACGAGTTAACATAGGAAATATTAAAGATCAAAAAGGAAATATATTAACCCATCCTCTTCAAATAGCGAATGAGTTTAACTCAACTTTTTCTGAAGTAGGGAAACATTTGGCCGAAAAAATTGACAAAAACTGACAGCGGGTATATGATAGAGTTTCTTTCTCAAATTCAATGTTTTGCTACCAACAAATACATTTGAGGTGAAGTCCATTATAAATGAATTGAAAAACAAAAAAGCAACTGGTTTAGACGAAATTAGCGCTGAGTGTCTAAAGGCAATACAATCATATATCCTTGATCCGCTGCAACACATAATAAACAAGTGTATGAAGGTGGGAATATGGCCTAAAGCGTTCAAAAAATCTGTAATCACACCTATTTATAAAAATGGAGACAAATCCCTTCCTATTAACTATCGACCAATATCACTGGTACCACATATATCAAAAAATTTTGAAAGAATATTGAAAATAAGATTGGATCCATACATAACCAAATATGGGTTGATATCGTCCCACCAATTTGGATTTAAACAAAACAGTTCCGCACACAATGCTTTATTAAATTTAACAACCAAAATGTTTGATGCTCTAAATAGGAATAGAACGTGCCTATGTATTTTTTTGGATTTAGCGAAGGCATTCGATACTGTCAGCCACAGTAGTCTATTAAAACCGCTGGAGAAGTACGGGATACGGGATACTTGTTTGAAGCTATTCAGGAGTTATCTCTCACATCGACAACAGGTCGTCGAAATCAATTGATTCATTAGTGAAGAACGCGATATAACATACGGAGTACCACAGGGTACTATATTAGGCCCTGTGTTATTCAATCTCTACATGAATGATCTATTTTCTTTAAATAGCGCTGGTCATATAATTGGTTACGCGGATGATACTGCAACTGTTTATGAGGACAGTAACTGGTATGATTTAAAGCTAAAAGATGAATCTGACCTAAAGCTAATTAAGTCGTGGTTTGATAGTAAACTATTAACCATAAATGTCGAAAAAACTTGCCTATTCTTAACTCCAACTCATCTAATAACCGATTTTATCCACTGAAAATATCACAGTTTGATCAGGATTTATTTATTGAACCAACAAACAAAATGAAATATTTGGGGGTTATATTGGATACAAATTTAAAATGGGATTGTCATATTAAATATATAATAAAAAGAATACAGTTTATTTTGAATAAATATAGGCACTTGAAAAAGTATATTTCTAGCCAACATCTCCGCAATTTATATTTTGGATTGGTAGAAAGCCATCTTCGATATGGAATTCAGGTTTGGGGAAGTGCGTTGGAAACTCACCTGCAGCCATTAAATATAATCCAGAGGAGATTTCTAAAAATCATAATGTCTAAACCGAACCTTTATTGTTCAGATCTTTTGTATTCTGAAAGTAGAATATTGGATCTGAAACAACTATACGTTTTATGTGTTTCAGTGGAATATCATGGATCAAAGAATACATACAATTTACCAATCCATAATTAGAATACTCGGAATAGAGATTTCCATACAGTCCCTAGGATGATAAAAACGAGTTGTCAGAAAATATATTCTTTCTATTCCGTTAATATTTACAACCGTATTCCAGATTATATTAAAAGCATCCAAAATATTCGATTATTTAAAAAGAAACTAAAACACTTCATTTTAGAGCAGAAAAGAGAATTCTGCGATATAAAAATCGTAACGTGATATGTATCTACACCTACACATGGTTACATTGGCTGAAGGTTAGAGTTTTCGGTGTTCAATCACTTAAATAGTTTAATATACTACAGGTTTTTTTCTGTAGTAGTACAGGTTCATTTTCTTTATTCCTTTAATTTTTCATATTATATTTTTTTAAATTCATATTTTGTTGTGATACTCTGATTGTGCTATGTATTATTTGTGATATTACTACTATCATTATTGTTGCTAAGTTTACTATTGTTGTAAGTGTAACTAATTTTGTCGCTGTACTTAATTTAGATACCACTTACAAGCTGTTTTTTACAGCTTCTGTGGGGCCTTGTGTTTATTTACGATTTTTGATCTACATTTGTTATACTTTGTAATTTCTAGTGAATAAACATATATATTATTATTATTGAGAGTTATAATGAACTGAAGTTTGTCATGGAGTAAAATTAAGGATAGATTGATGCACATGAAAAAATCCTGGCTCGGGTTAATTTTTGCATGTGAAACTACACTTTCTTAGAACAATTAATAATATGTCTCTACAACCCCTCAGCTATAATAACTACGACTATGAAAATTTTAGCGTGTGATACCGCGTTTAAAAGGGTTTTCAATTATCTCGTAAGCAAGATAGCCCTTTAAGATTTTTGAACATAGATGTTTTATTTCAAACAAATAAATGGCCCTCGAGTCAAATACCTGTCACGATTGACTAGTCTACTAGTTAACTTTTTGCTAAAAATGTAGAATCGAATCTGTTTGTAATACTTAAAGAGAAGTTTACAATTAATAAAGGAGTCAAACAGGGAGAGTAACTGTCGGTAACAAAATTCAATTTGGTACTAGAATACACATTGAAAAAAATATGGTTACCAAATCGCACATAGGTGTTGTCCCTGAATCTGTCTAATGCTATTGTAATGTTTTTATTATGTATTTAAACAGTGAACGGGTGAGATAAACTTTAAACACACGGTAGGTTCACTTACTTAATTTATTTATTCACTACACTATTCACTAATTACATACATAATATATTCACTTAAACTAATTTATATAAACACTTAACTAATTTATATTCACTTATTTACTGTTTGCTATTTCGGTGTATTCTTGTTTATTTCACGAGGTCACTTTATCAACTAATCTGACTCTCCCTGGTCGGGCCCTTATATATTAGTGCCTTTTTTACTAGATAATTCTAGATTACAAAAACAATTGACTTTCTGGCATTTTCTAGATAAGACTGCGCATCCGCCATAATTTTAACTTTCATACATGGCTTAGACAGAGTCGGATTCAGGGACTATACCAGTGTGCTGTTTCGTAACAATACTTTGGAGCCTCTTAAAGTTGAATGAATGAACCGACGAATACTAAATGTGTAGTTTATTATAAATTCAGCTAAGCGCTTTCAGCCAATAGGCTATCCTCAAAGCTCAAAGCTATTGTCAAAATACTTACAACAGGTGTCTAAAAACATAAAATTTCTTTTACTTGTTTCACATAAGTAGATGAAAATGGTAAAATTACAATACTTGTATTGAATTAAAATAATAGTATATTACGTAACGTGTGTTGAAAGAAGCATTTTATGCACGAACGGAAACCAATTATCATATAATTCCAAATAACTCTTAGTAATAAATGCAATCTCATATCTAATAAATGTTATCTACCATTTATATATAGAATAAAATTCAACGTCAAATACCTAAGTAATAAATTTTGAATAAAATGGCTACGTCTATTGACAGTTGCTAAGTGGTTGCTATGGAAGCCGTGCGATTTACTTTACAGCCGTGCGTTTTGTTCTACCGTGCGTAATAGACGTCTTACATTTATTGCCGACTGTGTGTTTTTGACTACTTACAGGGGTGGTCGTAGGTAAAATAAGTTAAAATTAACCCTATAATAAGGGTGTACAATTTTATTTTAAACTATTGAAAATTATCAACTAATGATAATTCGCAAAATAATACTCTTTAAACTGAGAAGGCAAAAGGACAGAGCCCTGCCACAAGTTCCACAGTAGATAAATATAATTTCAGATGAACTAAAAATTATTACTTTCTGCTGATTTGTGTACCGATTTTAGTTGGGAATCATCATTATCGATATTATCAACATAATCCGGCATTGTACAAGTAACAAATGGACAATACTTCATTCTGAAAACGTCCGATATTAAATCTATGAATGTATACGCAGGTTTGTGTTGAATAGTATGCAATAGCAAAGCAAGCGCCCATGCGACTGTAGGTGATGTCGAGTTATTAAACTTGACGTTTCGCCTATTAGAGATTCAACATTATAAAGGTTGAATTGAGGCTGTCTTCGTACCTACCAATTTCAACATCATATTCTGTGAAATGGAAGACACTTGTGGTTGGGATTTTAATTAAATGTCTTCGATACAATGTTTTATTAGTAAATAAACGGGTTTAAAGATTAAATACAATTTGTCTACACTTATATACACTCCGAAAGCTGTATCCTGCTAATAAACCGAAATTTCACCAAAAATTACCGAACAAGTAGTATATCTGGTTGAATGCGGAAAATATGAAAACATATATTAATTAAAATTTGATCTTACTAATTGCACAGGAAGAATTGAAAATGAGCTCACCTGTTGACCCTCCACTTCTTCCTTGGGGCCCCAGATGCTCCGATGTGCAACGTTCACTAAGATGAAAGGCGACTTTGATTTTCTTTAGAAAAACAAAGGTTTAAAATAAATCTACAGATTTTTTGTAACTTGTTTATTGTTAAGCGATAAAGCAAAATACTAGTTTTTGGTGTTATTTACCGATTCTATTTTTATTTTCGAAGCAAGTCGAAATACAAATTGATATTTCTATTATTTCAATCATTAAAATTTTGAGGGTATCGTAAAATATAAATATGGTGTCGATTTTTGCCCGGTAAAGAGCGTATTCGTTTAGGTATCTTTTTATTATAAACTGATTGGGTGGTATTAAATCAATACCCTTTTTCTATAGATATTAATCTTTATTGCAACTGAAACAAAAAAGAAAAAACTCCTGAAAAATGTTGCAAATTATTATCCTTGAAAATTAAAGAAAAAGTAAAGTTGTTTATAATAACCAGACCTAAACGAATACGCTCTTCACCAGGCAAAAATCGACATCATATTTATATTTTACGATACCCTCAAAATTTTAACGATTGAAATAATAGAAATATCAATTTGTATTGCAACTTGCTTCGAAAATAAAAATAGAATCGGTAAATAACACCAAAAACTAGTATTTTGCTTTATCGCTTAACAATAAACAAGTTACAAAAAATCTGTAGATTTGTTTTAAAAATAAATAAATGTATTGAAATTTAAGATTTTGCAAAATTATAACAGATTAAAGGCTTATGTTAGTTCAATCCTTGCGAAGAAGGGCCATTTTTAATGAATGCGGAGAATATGAAAACATATATTAATTAAAAGTTTATCTTACTAAATGCACAGGAAGAATTGAAAATGAGCTCACCTTTTGATCCTCCACTGCTTTCTTGGGGCACCAGATGCTCCGATGTGCAACGTTCACTAAGATGAAAGGCGACTTTGATTTTCTTTAGAAAAACAAAGGTGAAAACATGCATTTTTACGCATTTAATAGTGAGGAATAATTCATTAAAATGGCCATAGGCGCGCTAAATTTAGATTTATTTCTAAATTTTAATTACAAAAAAGAAATAAAAAAATATGTTGCTATTCGGAAAAAAGGTTATAGGCAGCGTTGAATTCTTAACACTCATTCTACTAAGTTGAAAAACAATAGGATTTATCTGTAAAATGCCCTGAGCAATATCCAATCATAAAATTAATGACTTGTTGCACTCCGTAGACACCGCTAACAAGTCAGGTTATAAAAAGTGGCCGACGACGACATATACACAGGATTTTCTTCTGGAAACCCGTTTTTCGTATTTTTCTCTCTTAAAATCGAAAAAATAACTAAAAAAACAAAAATTGCATTTTTTTTGGGGTAAACTAATATTTTTCTCGCATCTTAGATAGGGTTACGAGGAAAAGTACTTATATAGTTTATTTATGATAAAAATACTATGACGTTGCACAACAAAATATTGTGATGTTGCCAAGCTGTAGTTTCTTCCTTTACTTAACGAAAACTGAAAAAGTCAATCTGATGTTAGATTGACAGTTCTTCTTTTTCATTGTTCCGTGCCTCGTAGGGCGTGAGTCGAAAATATTTATTAAACAATAAAAGGCTTGTATGATAGGTTTGATTATTTTAATATAAATATTTATTCATGAAAAACTATGGATAAGATACAAGAAACAGTAACCAATAATTCTATATTCGAATTAACATTTAAATATTTTACATAGGAGAGGTTAAATGACGAACTGTAGGTCCTTATACCTTATTCTATGCTCTATAGAACCATCTTCAAGAGCACTGCAAGGGTTTACGCTAAAAGGTATCAATATAAGCTGAAATCATCTTCATGCAAATTTAAATATTGTTTCTTTATACAATATCTATTATATTTATTATAATAAAAATAGAATGGAAATGAAAAATATAGATACACAAAATAAAAATTTGTTACAAGATATAAAAATAAAAAATCTCCCATTGTATCAGTATAATTTATGTAAAGATACTGTGGTCGTTGTTTTAATTTGTGTATTATAAAATAACTGTACTCAGTTAATTTAATAATAGTTATTAGTGACTTTGAAAAGGTGGAAATAAAGCAAATTGGATAAAAATATAAAAAAATAAAACACAAGATTTCCACTACTCCCCTACAAAATCATCACTATCTTCATCGTCACTGTCAAAATTAATATTAAGTGGAGGCACATCCTGTCTATCAAATACTACTTCTTTATCCCACCCATATTGTATAATTTTTTCAATGTACTCTACTGTCTTTGACCAAATATCAGGAGTCACTTTTTCTAAAGACTTTTTTCATACACCTATTGCTTGTTCTGTAGAAGGACCATCAGTACCCACATGATCTCTATAAAAATTTTTAACTATGCCCCAATTATGTTCAATTGGGTTGAAGATACACTAGTAAGAGGGAAGTCGAAGCACTTTGTGACCATATTTTTCAGATAATATGTCAGCTCCATATACTGTTGGTGGTTTATTCCTACAAAAATTCATATATTTAAACAAAATAAGTTATCTAAGTATTACCATAATATATTGAAAAATGTTTATATCAACTTCAATAATTGTGTTTCGAGGAAAGTATTTTCAAAAGGAATATCATTTTGTATCAACCAGTTCTGTATATCAGCCTTTTTGGTAGCTGTTGTTGGTACTTTATTGATCACTGTACTGTGATAACTTGCATTATCCATTACAATTGTGGCAGGTTCTTTCAAGTTCACTAAAAGCTGGTATTCAAACCATTGCAAAACATTTTCTCGGTTCATTTCACCGTGGTAATCACCATCTTGTTTTTTGGAAGAAAAAACCAGCCCTGCTCTAGGAATAAATTCAGAAGAGGAACCAGCATGCAATACATATACCTACAATAAGGAAATAACAAATTACTACTAGGTTTCCTAGATAGACTGCATAGCTCAAAACAACTATTGATAATTATATAGATTTAAATAAAACAGTGTGGCTAGTAAATATTTGAAAAGGTCTTGAAATGGCAGGAATGTTAGTACATCATAAATTAATTGCTAAATTTTATTATTCAATTACCTCGGACCACCAATTTTGTTTTTTTTTTCACGCTTCTATGATTAGAATCTTGCCAAGAACGTCCAACAGTACCGTCTTTAAATATTCAGGTCTCATCAAAAAACACAAATTGATATGAACATTCCCTTTTTATTTTGACATATTCATGCAGAAAATGTACACGCTTTAATTCAACATGTGACAACTCCATTAAACCACGACGAGGATCATCTTTTTGGTATTTGAATCCAATATTTTTCACTTTCTTCCAGACTGATGTTGAACAACCATTAAAGAGTTCACGCTCCTGGAGTTTGTCTCTTAAAGTTTTCAAGGTTATGTGTTCCTCTGAAAAAATATTCTGTTAGTTAATTGTGAATAAAATAAAACAGTAAATTCAATATACTCACTGTTTCCATACATTTCGTATATAACATTTCGGAAAGCATTTTGATCAAAGCTATCAATTTCAACAGTATGTTTTATGCGTTGTCTCTTTTTAGGTGGCCTTTTAGGCTGTTCACCTCTATTATGCTTGGCGGCAATACGGTTAACAGTGGTAACGCTAAGTTGTAAAGCTTCTGCAACTCTCTGCAATATAATTACTTCAATTTATGAAAGAATAATATATTATCACGTTTAATTCACCTAACCTAACATTGAATGCATTTAATCATTTACATTTAAATATGTAACAATAATATTAATAATGATGAATACAAATAGCGAATACTATTACTTACGTCTCTTACAGCAGTAAGCGGGAGAAGCGGGCCCCCATTTAGTCATCTCTTGACATTTTCTGTTCAGCTGCTTCGGTATTTTATTAACCACACACTGCAGATTTGCCTAAATAATTAGTTATGAAAATAACTGTTTTAAAAACCTGTGAATAATAGACGATGATCGAATGTCAATAAACGTCAAAACAAACTGGGGAGTTTCACCAGTTGATTTGACAACGTCGCGAAGTTTTTCCAACCCGTTAGCTGTAAATTGTCTGGCTGTTGAGGATAAATTGTATTCACGGTTGGTAAATTAATATTTATTCTGATAAGCAGGAAAGTAACTAAAAATTACATCATCGTCTTTCTATCGTAAATAAACTATATGATAATTAAAAATTTCTATTATTCGACATATTAATACGTGATAATTAATGAAAGAGTTGTTGTTTACGATCGCCATTTCCTGGTTCGTCCTGTATAGGTGTATAGGAATTCTTTAGCGTCTCAAAATTGGCACCACTAAGTCGGTGTGTTCGTGCATGACCTACGACACTAAATTCCATATTTCATCCATAGTTACGGACGGCAAAGCGGGTGGACGGACAAGCGTTGTAACTAGGAGTGATACATTCGTTAAATTAGAGTTGGGAATTGTGGCTTAAGCTTGAAACGTTTATTGAAACGTATTAGTAAATCATAAATAAAATAACTTGAATCTTTATGTCACGTAATTATTTGTAACTATTATTTTAGAAGTTGAATTGTCAACATAATAGTAGGATATTATTGTTGAAGATTAATTAAGTTTAGTTAGTTTTATTTTTAGTTACGGTTATTGGTGTTTTTAGTTAAGTGACATTATATTGACTTATATCACTTAAGTGATTTAGTGAACAATAAGTTAACCTGACTTAATTTTTTTGCCACGTGTTCTTCAGAAAAACGCTTTAGTCTAAGTTTCCACAACAAGATGGGGGATGAGGCACCCAATAACTCATCCTCAGATTCATTTCATAATGCTTTATCACCATCTTCAAAAAACTTAATAAATTCTTTTCATCAACTTTCTCCTCTATTAGAAAAAGACATTAAAAACTTGGAAGATGAACTCGCTTCTACTAAAATCTGCTTTCAAAACGATCCCGAAGTCATAAAGGAAATTTTAATATTGGAACAACGCGTTAAGGCTTCTAAAGGGAGAAGATTGAAGTACTTTGATACTGATTTTGGGCCCAATTTAGTTTTAGTAGAACTCATCAAAAGTAGTGTGGTACTCCCCCTAGTATTCATCCTATGGATGTTGGAAAAATTCAACGAAAACTTAACATTCAAATCATTAAAAATATCCAAAAGAAAGGTTCCAGCAACATAGGAATTACCTTCAAAACTTCTCGGGATGTTAATTCTTTTCTAATAAACCAAGCTTTCAGAAGGGAAGGATATTGTAAGTACATACCATAACGCCGACTCACCTCGAGAGACAATGTTGAAAACGTAGGACTTTCTATTACTCTAGATGATATTATCCAAGAAGCTTATTCGCAAAATAAAAAAGTGATTGGTGCTAGAAAACTCAACCGCAGAATAAGATGACGGATCTTATGAATATGTTCCATACATAACAATTCTTGTTACCTTTGAGGGACGTCCATGCCCCTGGGATCAAGAAATTTTTTCAGTTCCAAACAAGGTTGATAAATATATTGCTCCTGTTACTCAATACAAAAATTGCCTAAGATTCGGACACTCTGCCAATTCTTGCCGCAGTGTCGAAAGGTGTAGTAGATGTGGAATAACCCATTCTGACCCATGTCCAAATTCCTTAGACTGTTTTCATTGCTCTAAACAACACCTAGCTTTTGACCGTTCTTGCAAAGAATTTAACAGGCAAAAAAACATTAATGACGCAATGGCATTCCATGAATATTCTTACTTCGAAGCTTCTCAACTTTTCCCTCCTCTTAAATCTTCTGTTAAAAGCCCCTCATTGGATAGATCAACAACATCCTTTCCTCAATGACAGACTTCTTCCCCTTTTCCAATCTCTTATGCTCAAAAATTGGCACAAAGTCCCACTACTCATAAACGCAGACCTCCCACCATCTTAGAAAAATGAACTGTATTTGATAAAGATGCACATAATGCAGCTCTATTTTTCTCCTCATGCAATGCATTCTGTCAGTCTCCGATAAGAAATAAATCTGCAAATTATGTCACCCCTTGTAGAGATGATTATATGAAGATGCTGACGACACTATATAATTTTTGCTGATCATTTTGTAGTTTACTTTATATCTAAATTTATTCAGACAGACAGTCAGTAGCTAACATTCAAGTAATATACACGTAAATTATTGTCGGTAGTATTCTAAGTGTAATAAAGTGATAAATAAATATTTTTAAAAATAGACTTTTCACCTCCGGTGATTTATTTGGCGCAGTCAGTAGGATATTTCGGGTCGAACATATCGTATGTGCGATTTCGTTTTAACGATTTACCGAAATAAATCGAACACTAAACTATATTGTTGAAGTTTGTGGAGGACATTCGTGCAGCGAGATACCATATCTTTGGACTACTCTTCCATCTACCGAGGATCTGTTCGAGCCGCTACCAAACATTCAACGAGATCTGGGACCCATATTAGCCAAAATCTGCGAGGATCCAGCCGTGAATTCTCATAGCTAATTAGGCATGTTTAAAATCATCCTTTACGTTCTGTAAGTACAATTCATGAATTCTGAAGTAACTGTTAACGATCTAACTCGTGCATTTAATAGTTTATTGTTAGGAACCACTACTGACTCAAACCCGACAAATTCAATTAGTAAAGTAAATAATCAAATAGATATGGCGGTACAATCTTTTAAATGGGAATATTCAAATTGCATCCCCGATTTTGACGGGAATCCAAACGATCTAAATAGATTTATTTCTGTTAGCGAATCACTCATAAATAATTTTATTGATAGGGCAAATCCAAATAATTTTCAAAACATTTATTTGTTGAATTCTATAATTGCTAAAATAAAAGGTAAAGCTAAAACAGTCATTAATATTCAGACATGTAGCACATGGAACGAATTAAAAGACGTATTGATGAGAAACTTCTCGGATCAACGAGATGAAGTATGTCTAAATAGGGATCTCGTAATGCTAAGACAAAACTCTAATGAAAGTCCACAATTATTTTATGATAGGTGTTTGCACATTCTGAACTTACTTTGTAGTTATGTAAACTTACACGAAACAACAGAAGATGGTAAAGTTTTAAAACGACAATTATATCAAAATTTAACATCAAAAACTTTTTTTTCTGGGTTAAAAGAACCTATTGGAACTACAATTCGTTGTATGAAACCGACATCATTAAGCGAAGCAATGCAATTTGTTTTACAAGAGGAAAATGCGCATTATTTACAAAATTCATCAAAAAATAATCATAGAACAACACAACCTTTCAGACATAACTCTCGACCAACGAACGATTTCAGATCTAATTATCAACCACCTACTCAAAATCAGTATACTAATTTTAACTCACTCAGTCCCAGCTTACAAACATTCAATTCCCAAACTCCAAATAATTTTTTCGCAAGACAGAACAATTTCCCCTCACAACCAATCCCAATAAATCCAAGACCTAGTCAACAGAATTTTCCTAGAGCCTCACAAGTTTTCAAAAGGCCCAACCAAAATATGAATGTTTTCAGGCCAAATCCAAACGCTAACCTACCTAAACCAACGCCCATGTCTACTAGCACCCGAAATACTTATCCAAACAATCAAAATCAACCAATATATAAAAGACCGCCGCCATCTACTAATAATTTTAGACAAAATAAACGTCCGAATTACACTTCGGAAGAACTTTATAATGTAGATACCCTAGAAAACTATGAACCCGAAAATTGGGAATATTTAAATAATAATTACGATTATTCTGATCATACTGCTGATCAATTGTATTTAGATAATTCAAATCCTAATAACGATATTAGTGATAATAATGACACAGTTAACAAAAACGAAAATTTTTGTTAAGGGCCTCGGAAAATCCACCTTACCATAACAATCCTAAAGTAATACCTTTTAATAACGTCAAATCAAGTGAATTACCCTATATCATTTTACCCGAATATAATTTAAAATTTCTAATTGATACCGGATCAAGTCGATCATTTATAAACCCCAACTTGGCTTTCAAATATTATTCTAGTGATATTAAAAATGACCCATTCGTAGTAACAACAGTATTTCATAAATCTGCCCATAAATACCGAGCCGACATCCTGGCTTCAAACGTATTTAATCTCCCGAATCCGATAAAATTAAAATTCTATCTCTTTAAATTTCACAATGTTTTTGATGGTCTAATTGGATTAGATAATTTAAAAATATTACAAGCCAAACTGAATTTCCAAGAAGGATTTCTTATCACTCCTTCTAGTAAAATAAAACTTCATTATCACGAGGTGAACGCTGACCTTAATCTTGTAACTGTATCTCCTAGATCGCAACAAGTTGTTAAAATAAAAACAAATGTTATACATGGAGATATTTTTATTCCTTATCAAAAGTTTCATAACTGCGAAATTCCACAATGCCTTAGCACTGCAAAAAACGGCTACGCTCTTACTACAATATTAAACAAATCTGACAGTACCGTATCACTAGATTTTTCAGAACCATTTCAAGTAGAATGTTTTGACGAAAATGAAATAGAAAACATTGATTTAAATAATATTGATTCACATCAAATACCCTTAGACCTTAATAAAATTAGAACTGATCACATGAATAGTGAAGAAAAGGAAAAAATATTAAAACTTTGTCAAGAATATAGCGATATATTTTATAAAGAAGGTGAACCACTATCATTTACAAATAAAATTAAACATAATATACGTACGACAGATGAAATACCTGTATATACGAAAACTTATCGGTATCCTTTCGTACATAAGCAAGAAGTTGCTAATCAAATCCAAAAAATGTTAGATTCAAAAATTATTCAGCCATCTAATTCGCCATGGAGTTCTCCAATCTGGGGGGTAAGCAAGAAATTAGATGCCAGCAATCAACAAAAATGGAGAGTGGTCATCGATTATAGGAAACTAAACGAGAAGACTATAGAAGATCGATACCCCCTACCAAATATCACAGAATTACTTAACAAATTGGGCAATTGCCAATATTTCTCTACAATTGATTTAGCCAGTGGCTTCCACCAAATTGAGATGGAAAAAACTGACATCGAAAAAACGGCATTTAACACCGAAAATGGCCATTGGGAGTTCCTGCGCATGCCTTTTGGATTGAAAAATGCGCCAGCAACTTTCCAGCGCGTCGCTGACAACATACTAAGAGGTATACAAAATGAGATGTGTTTAGTATACCTAGACGATATTATTGTATATTCCACCTCATTACAAGAGCATTTAGAGCGCCTAAAAACGGTTTTCCAGAGACTCAGAGAAGCAAACTTTAAAGTTCAGCTAAATAAATCTGAATTCTTAAGGAAAGAAGTGGCTTATCTAGGTCACGTAGTGACACCTGACGGAGTTAAACCAAACCCCGAAAAAATTTATGCAATACTTAACTATCCGATACCTAAAACACCCAAGCAACTTAAAGGATTCTTAGGATTGCTTGGATACTACAGACGTTTTATCAAGGACTTTGCACGACTAACCAAACCTTTTACGAAATGTTTAAAGAAAGGTGCAAAAATCGAACTTAACGACGAATACATAACATGTTTTGAGACTTGTAAAACTTTATTGACTAACGAACCGATATTACAATATCCAGACTTCAATAAAACATTTAATCTTACCACCGACGCTTCTAATGTAGCACTAGGTGCTATCTTATCCCAAGGTCCTATTGGACAAGATCTCCCTATAGCATATGCTTCGAGAACGCTTAACGACTCAGAGCAAAATTACTCCACGATTGAGAAGGAGTTACTTGCTATAGTTTGGGCAACAAAATATTTCCGTCCATATTTATATGGTCATCAGTTCAATATAATAACAGATCATAAACCTCTCGTGTGATTAAACTCTTTAAAAGAACCAAACTCTAAATTACTACGTTGGCGAATTAAATTAGAAGAATTTGACTATAAGATTTTTTATAGAAAAGGGAAATTTAATAATGTAGATTCTCTATCGCGAATAGAACTTCACACTAAAGATACAAATTCAATTTTGAACGATAAGTCATTTTGGAAACGTATTGATGAAATTTTAGATGAAACATCAAACTACCATAATAATCCAAATACATCCGAACAAGCATCAAACTTTAAATACCCCTTCACCAACTGCTAATGAACTAATAAGCGACACTCCAACCACACCTGACAATGACAATTTTTCAATGATAGTTAACATTGACGGAACAATTTCAGATGACAACATTGAGCACCAACATCAAGAGACACAAAATAATACTAGCGATAGACAAAACGAAAATATTACTGATGACGATATTACTATACACTCAAATGTCGATGAAAATCCAATTATCGGCATACCGTCTATTGAATGTGCTGTAAATTATGGTAAAAATCAAATATTTATTAAATCAGTTTTACATTCACCTGCAAAATTGAAAAGAATCACTTTATTTAGCGATAAACAACGGTTTTTAGTTCAGCTCTCTAAAAATAATTTCGAGAACGATGTTATCAATTTTGTTAAAGAATACATAGTTCCAGATATTCAGTACTATTTATATTTCGAAGATCCTGACCTGTACGAACCATTCTCAGTTTGTTTACAGAAATATTTTAAGTCGTCATCTATAAAATTCAAAAAATGTTCTACCAAACTATTAGATGTTATAAAAAAAGATGATATTAAAGAAATGATTAAAAATTACCACGAGGGTAAAACGAACCACCGCGGAATTAATGAAACCCTTCAAAGAATTAAAGAAAAGTATTACTGGCCGGACATGAAAAAATCAATTCAAACATTCATTAACGAGTGCGAAATATGCCAACAGTGTAAATATGACAGACATCCAGTAAAGTTAAAAATGAATTTGACACCCACTGCAAATAAACCGTTTGAAATCATTCATATAGATTCATTTACTTTTGAAAATTCAAAATTTTTGACGATAGTTGATAGTTTTTCTAAATATGCCCAAGCATACCATTTAAATGCACTTTCTGGTACGGAAGTAGCGAACAATTTGATAACTTACTTTTCGCATCATGGTATACCAAATCAAATTATTTGCGATAACGGCACCGAATTTAAAAATACGGTCATCACAGAACTATTAGGACTACACAAAATTAAAATTCATTTTTGCTCCCCTGATCATCCTCAATCAAACGGAATTGTAGAAAGATTTCATTCAACGATAATAGAACATCTAAGGCTATTAAACTCACAAGGATTCTCAGACACACCTGTAAGAACTAAAACGGCAAATGCTATTCTGGCATATAATAATACAATACATTCGGCTACTAAATTAAAACCTATGGACGTAATTAACGGACATATTACTGATAATGATCCATTTGATATCGCAATTGATAAACTTTTAATCAATGATTACGTTAATAGACATAAAGAACGCTCTAAATTATTGTATGCGAAAATCAATGCTGATTTATCAAACCTAAAAGAGAATCTAGTAGAAACAGTAAATGAAAACCGAGAAAGTCCTGAGATGTTTATACCAAACGAAAAGATTTTTATAAAAAAGAAAAAGAGACAGAAAAACGCGAACAAATTTCATAAGCCCGTTAGTATTAAATCAGTAAATACCAAGCGCAAAGTAGTTACAACAGCAAAACACGGAAAAATTCATATGAGTAACATAAAACGCCCACTAAAAAGAATATATTCATTTGACACATAGTTATTATTTCAGGTTTCCAGGAATACTCGGATTCAAAGAAATAATTACACTTAGAAATCTCCACGATAATCCAGGTCTACTTCCAGTGAAACTTGGCACTGCAAAAGTAACCGAATACTATCACTCGATATTTTATTATTATGATATAAATCCTATTGTCGCACAATTTCAAAATTTAAAAGATAAACAGACATATATTTTTAACACAGCTATAAAAAATAAAATTAGTCAGGAAGAGATAACTAATCACAAACGTTTCTTAAAATTTGCAGAAAGTAAAGTTGAAATAAAATTAACAGAATTACTACCTCACGAAAATAGAACCAAACGAGGGTTGTTCAATGGTCTCGGTTCAATTGTCAAAACTATTAGCGGAAATTTAGACTCCAATGACGGAGAACGTTACGACAACCTTATTAGACAACTTCAACAAAATCAAAATCAATTGTCTGATAAAATAAAAACTCAAAATTCGGTAGCAATATCTCTGATAGATAACTTTAATAAGAGTATTCAACAAATAAATCATAATCAATTATTATTAGAACGTAAATTAGCAACGATCGATTCATATGTAGGGAATCAATCTCAATTCGAGAAAAATGCCTTCATAAGGGATGTAATTTTTCATATTTTAAACTTGTACGAAATGCTTATTTCAATCTTACAAGATATAGAAAATTCAATATCATTTGCGAAAGCGGGAATTATGCATCCAAGCATAATAAAACCCAGCGAATTGTTCAAACTTTTGGGAGAATTATACAAGAATGTGAGTGAAGATCGAATGCCCATAAAACTTAAAATAAACAATATTCCAATTTTTGAAAATTTAATAAAAGTATCTTATTATATAGTAAATAGCAGGATTACATATATTTTACATGTACCTGTAACATATCCTTTTGGTTTAGAATTATATCATTTGTATCCAATACCTATTCAGAGCGAGAGTCAGTTAAAAGTAATCATCCCTCAAAATAGATTTATTTTAAAAAATTAATTGTATTTCAAACTATTGGATGAATCATGCATAAAATTAGCTAGACAAGAATATATGTGCCAAGAAGTCAGCCTACAACAAGTTAATTCCAACAGCTCTTGCGAAGTTCAACTTCTCAACCTCAAGATCACATCCGCCTGCAATCAAATGCCCTTAAGCAACTCTAAAGTATTAATCAAAAGACTTGAAGAATCCAATCAGTGGATCGTCGTTCTTCCCAAGAAAACAACCATCAGGTTAATGTGTTACCAACAAGAAGAAATCCTCAACTACATACAATAGTAAACAATGGCCCGATAGAAGTTGAAAGCCAGCCCATTTTCATTCCAGGAGTATACGTATCCAATCATGAACATCTCATTCATAAAAATATCAATTTTAGTCTTCCAGAAATAAATTTAGATGACTTCAGTACCCTCCGAGAAAGGATTATCAGAAATACTCCAGTTTTCGAGACTTACACACCTTCCTATGTTCCAAGCACTTGGACGATAATAATTTATTGCCTCGTAATTCTTCTATGCCTGTACTGGGCCCTCAAAAGAATCCAATGCAAGAGACCAAAGCAAGAAAACCAATCCGAAGATGTTCACCTCCCTTAGCTGCAGCCCGCGGAAGCTGAAACTTCAGGGGGAGGAATTATGTCACCCCTTGTAGAGATGATTATATGAAGATGCTGACGACACTATATAATTTTTGCTGATCATTTTGTAGTTTACTTTATATCTAAATTTATTCAGACAGACAGTCAGTAGCTAACATTCAAGTAATATACACGTAAATTATTGTCGGTAGTATTCTAAGTGTAATAAAGTGATAAATAAATATTTTTAAAAATAGACTTTTCACCTCCGGTGATTTATTTTGCACTTCAAAACAATGCTTCATCTCCCTCGTCCATTGGAAGAATTGATATGGATTCACACCGTCTGATACTCCGTTTGTGTCTCATTACTCCCCTTCTATCCCTAGCTCGTAAAATTTCGCAACTTCTCCTCAAGAGGTGAGCAATCGTAATCTAACTAAAATTTCTCCCTGTAAGTACCCCCCCCCTTTTTAATTTTTTTTTCCTTTTTTAATATTTCATTTTTTACACTATTGCTCAAAATTCAATTGTATTCAGGATAATACCTTCAAATATAACATACTCCAATGGAATACTCGCAGTTTTAATGTTAACAAAGAGGTACTTATTCCTATTATTAGAGATGAGAGTATTAACATTATATTACTAAATGAAACTTGGTTGACTCCAGGTGGATCTGCACATATTAAAATTTTGTTTTAGAATTGTTCAACAGGATGGCTATGGTGGTGTAGCCACTTTCATTAACAACTCGATTCCTTACAAAAATTTTGAACATAAAATTTCAGTTCTTCCAAAAATACACTTGCTGGTAGTAGAACTCCAAGATCTATTCATTATTAATAGCTATATTCCTTCCGACGACAACATTCCCTTCCCTCACAGAATATTTAAACAACTCTTACAGCAAATAAAACATAAGAATTTTATCATAATGGCTGATTTAAATGGCCAAAATCAAATTTGGCGCTCTGCCATTAATTACCCTAAAGGAATTGCAATATGGGATTTCATCTCGCACAATGATCTCACCATTCTTATTGATGGATCTCTAACCCGTATTCCCAACGCTTATGTCAATAAAAGCTGCCCGGATATTACAATTACTTCCTCAGCCATAGCTCTAGATTGCTCCTGGAGAACAATCCAAGAATCAGGCTTCAGGGATCATTTTCCTACCCTTTGTACCTACAAAAAACAAAATACTGTGCTCATCCATATGAATTCCACTCACGTCAAATATAACATAAATAAATCCAACTGGGATGCATTTCAAGCATATATTGAAAATAATATATATCATAATGATATGGAATACCCCTTGTTCATGGAGGTCTTAAAATGAGCCATCTCTTTATTTATTCCACTTAAGAAATCTTTCACTCCTTCTAAACCTTATCTTCCCTGGTCGGACAAAGAGTGCTCCCAGATGGTACAAAAGGAAAAGAGTCTTTTAAAGTATATCTAAGAACTCTCTCCAGGGAAAATTTCATTAATTTCAAGAAAATAAGCGCTAAAATCCGACTTTTTCTGAAAACAAAAAGATCAGAAGGCTTCCGTAAATTCACGAAAGAACTGAACCCCAGAACACCTGTTAAGAAGATTTGGCAATCAATAAAAAATTTACTAGATCTATGGAAAATCGTAATTTAATTAACACCCGTCCCCTAGACAGTTCCATATTCCAAAGTCTCTTGAACAAGTTAGCTGAAATCCCTTTTCAAGAAATCAACATTATTCCCCAAGCCATTAACGACTCCTTTACTCACCCTTTTATGATCGAAGAATTGAATTTCACCTTACTAAGCAAAAATAATTAAAGTCCTGGATTGGATTCGATCACATATTCAATGATCAATCATCTTCCCAAAATAGCCCTAGAAACTCTTCTCTCCATTTTCAATAAAATCCTCAATAAATCTCTTTCCATCCCTTTAGAGTGGAACAATCATCTAATAATTCCTATTCTTAAAAAAACCAGGAGCCTAACGATGCCTCCAGCTGAAGACCCATAGCCTTATCCAGCACCATAGGAAAAGTTTTCGAAATCATGATCAAAAATCGCCTTGACTGGTCTCTTGAAAATTCTCTTGAAATTCACCCCTCTCAACAAGGTTTCAGGAAAGGCCGAAGTAAATCTGATAACCACATTTTCATCTATTCCGAAATATCATGTGCTTTGTCTGCTAATAAAAACCCAATTGTTGTTTTTTTCGACATTAAAGGTGCATATGATAATCATCTTTTATCCTCTATTTATCTATCTCTAAATTCCCTTAATTTACCTCATGACATTTGTGACCTCATTCTATCCTTCACTCCACCCTTCATAAAAATTTGCTGGTATGCAGATGATCTTGCTGTGATATGTGCCGAAAACACCATCCAGGAGTCTATAACATCCCTCAACACCTTCCTTTCTAATCTCAATCTTCATCTATTGTCTATGGGTTTGACACTAGCCCCTCAAAAATGTGCCTCCATGCTTTTTCAGAAAAACCATAAGCTTGGTCCAGTCCATTCCATAGTCATTAATGGTCAACCTATCCCTTGGAAATCTCAAGTCAAGTACTTAGGAGCTATATTTGACGACCAACTTAACTGGAAACCACATATTATTTCCGGCAAAGTATCAAAAGCTATTAATTTAATTAGGTCTTTATGTGGTAAATGGTGGGGTAGTCATCAAATCTCTCTTTTAAACATATACAAAGCGACTATACTACCGTTATTTGACAATGCGTGCATGCTATATGGTGGCTGTTCTAGATACCTACTCAAAAAGTTAGATCGTTTACAATATCAAGCCCTAAGGGTTATAGTATGTTTTCTAAAATCTACTCCCATCAACATCATCTTATCTGAATGTCGGCAGACCCCCCTGGAGGTACGTAGAGAAATCTTGTCAGTTAAATATGTATCTAAAGCAGTTACATACAAAGGCCTAATAAAGACCTCACTTATAGAATTATTCACAGAATGGGCTGCTGATCCTACATACTGGAGATTGATAAACACTCCCCCTATTATATTTGCCTTTCAATAAGTATCTAAATTCCTTCCCTTCATTGAATCGCTCAACAAATTTCCACTTTTCACTCGAATCTCAAATTAGTCAAACTAACACGATAGATCTGGAAATTAAAAAAGATTCGGACTGTAATCAAGTCTTTCTGGCCAAAATGAATTCTATCGATTTTTCCGGCCCCATTTTCTTCACCGATGCCTCTAAGACTGACAGTAATGTAGGATACGGAATTTATTCTCCTAACCTTTTATCATTATGTGACAAACTCCCCTCTCATTTTTCCATTTTTTCAGCAGAATGTTAGGCTATACTAATTGCGCTCCAAAAAATTTCAAAACTCGACCTTCCCAAAGCCATAATTTATAAGTGCCATCAAATGCATTTTCAATAAATCCTTCAACTCATCTTCTAATCCATTCGTCCTAAAAATAAAGGAGCTATTACACAAGTTAAATCAGCAAGATAAAGACATACGAATTGGCTGGATTCGTGGACACAGTCTTATACAAGGAAATGTTAGATCCGATGATCTTGCAAATCTTGGGAGAACTATCAAACGTGTCACCCTTCCAACTGGCCCCACTCGGATGTGGTGCATTCTATTAAGAAATCAATTTTAGATAAGTGGAATTCTACTTTTCTACACTCAGCTTGACAAAAGGAAATCTATACTCTCAATTCATAAAATACCCTAGAAAAAATCCATGGTTTTCTTCACTCTCTAATTTGTCCAAAAGAGATATCTGGATTTCTTCAAGAATTCGATCCAACCATTGTACCACTTTGTCATATCTACACAAATTCAACTTCGGATTCATGCCCATGTGGTGAAAAACAAGATCTCTCACACATTTTTTCACTTGTTCCTTAAACAGTGTTAATACAGATTTTCTTCATAATAATATTTATGGGCCTTACACAGTGCAAGACATTGTGCTGAAAAACCCATACAGTAAAAACATTATACTCATCTCCAAATTTTTAAGTGCTTCAAACATCAAAATATAACCTCAAAAACCGAACAGTTTACAGATAAATCTTTGAACAATAAGTGTGGTATTCCTCTGTTCTTATTTACTTTCGTGTAAACTATATTATAGATACTCATTTTATGTGTAGGATAAAAAGTATTGTGAGTTCCACGTCGCGAAAGTGGTTTTCCAGACCTCCAGAAGTGGCCAGGCTCGACTACACCTCGCCTGGCCATTTCTTCTGTCGGCCCGGAAAATTAACACATTCGCGCCTGGATACACAAATAGCTAATGTGTCTATTAGAAATTTATCTTGCAACGGCATTTGGTGTGTAGCACCTTGAGCTAAAATCTTATACTTTTTAAACGGTTTTTATTTTTATATTTAGCTCACCCCGTTTGTTTTATTTATTATTTATTCTTGGGTCAAACTTAGTAATTCAAATTTCACCCTCTTCCTGTCAACCGATCAATCTGAAATTTTGTATACACTTTGGATTTTGGTGACAATACAATTATGTTTATTCATTATCATTATAAATTCAAGATGGCCGCCGCTACAAAATGGCGGATAATTTATGTTTTATTAATCCCATCAATATGGGTATCAAATGAAAGGGCTCAACAAGCAGAATACAATATACTATATAAAATTGAAATCCAATATGGCGGCCGCTACAAAATGGCGGATAACGTAGGTTTTATCAATCCCATCAACATGGGTATCAAATGAAAGGGCTCAACAAGCAGAATACAATATACTTTGAAAAATTGAAATCCAAGATGGCGGCCGCTACAAAATGGCGGATAACGTAGGTTTTATCAATCCCATCAATATGGGTATCAAATGAAAGTGCTCAACCAGTAGAATACAATATACTATATAAAATTGAAATCCAAGATAACGACCTCTACAAAATGGCGGATAACGTAGGTTTTATCAATCCCATCAACATGGGTATCAAATGAAAGGTCTCAACAAGTAGAATACAATTTACTATGCAAAATTGAAATCTAAGATGGCCGCCGCTACCAAATGGCTGATAACAATTTTTTATCAATCCCACCAATATGGGTATCAACAAATAAAAGGGCTTGACAAGAAGAATACAGTGCACTATACAACCTCAATATTTAAGATGGGCGCAGCCACTAAATGGCGTATAATAATAAGATTTAAATTTAGAAATTGAATCTGTAATTTAGGTATCTGATTAATCCAGCCTGAATCCACCACCTCAATTTCGTCGAACTCAGATGTATGCAACAGATGTACCTTCCGTCCGAATTGATTTCGCAAGAGACGGAGTACATCTTATACACCCGAAAGCCATACAGTTTCCAGCTAAGTACAATTACGGGACGGCTGAAAGAAGAATGTTGCCTTTAATACTATCATGGGCTTCTACAATAGATAAAATGCAGGGCAGCACTGTGGATCACGCAGTCGTATACTTAGGTGCGAAACTGTTTGAAGAAGGTCAAGCCTACGTGGCTCTTAGTAGAGTAAGATCTTTGCAGGGACTACGTATAGAGGAGCTGGACTGCAATAAACTAACGGGTAAGAAACCTTGCAATAATGAAGCACTAAATGAATTAAACAGAATGCGAAATAAAAACTAAAAACCAAAAAATAAAAATAGGTAAAAAAACTTTTTAAGTTAAACGGATTTATGTTAAACATACATTGCAATGTTTAAGATAAATGTACTAAAAACCAAAAAATAATAAAATAGATACAGTCGTGGGAATTATAAACATATGCATAGACTAGACTAAAATAAAACCGTGGGGCACGTCAATTGTCTACAATCGTTGATTAAAATTTTTGTTTTGTAATGTTACTTATAAGCGTATACTGTTCTTCTATCGCACATTAAGTCGATAATCGTTGATTAAAATTTTTGTTTTGTAATGTTACTTATAAGCGTATACTGTTCTTCTATCGCACATTAAGTCGATAATTTGTAGACAATTGACGTGCCCCACGGTTTTATTTTAGTCTAGTCTAATGCATATGCATATCTTTATAATTCCCACGACTGTATCTATTTTATTATTCTTTGGTTTTTAGTACATTTATCTTAAACATTGCAATGTATGTTTAACATAAAACCGTTTAACTTAAAAAGTTTTTTTACCTATTTTTATTTCCTTTGTGTAATAAATAACTATAATTTTGTTCTAAATAATACTTTATCCGATAGAAATAACAGTCAAATAACATTTTTAATTTGAAAGCTAACTGTTGTTATTTAAAATTTTGTGATTGTCTTATTTTAGGGTGTTCTATTATAACAAAGAGCGATGGAAAAGGAAGCACAGAATATGTAAAAATCTGACAGCTTTCAGTACGTTTCCGTTCAGGTTTTATCTGTTCCGCATAAATGAGATTAAGTGTCAGTTGCTTAAAGCGGGATTCTGGCCACGAGATTTTACTGAATCAGTGTTACTGAACAAAGAATGAATGACAAAACACCTTTTCATTAAAAAATGAACAGTAATTCGTCCTTCCAGTATATCGAATGATGAATGCAAACTGAAGTGTGAGAACATTATTTTCAGTATTTTGTTCAGTTTTGCTAATTTTGAGTCAATGTACTCGTATGTAGGTACACATTGCTGATATTGATCAAAGTGGTTTTTCGATGGAGTGATGATCAACCTGATGCATTTTTGGATAATGATGTATTCAGCAAAACATGAACCGTGTGAACAAATGTCCTTCATTATTATTTTCATTAATAATTAATCTGTAAAATTAATTCAGTGAAACCTCCTGGTCGGAACCCCGCCTTTCTGACAGCTAAATCAAAAGAGGTAAACTCAATTTTCTAACTGACATTGACAGATTTTACAGAAAACTAATCAACCCAATTATATTTGAAAAAATATACCTGTTCTTAATGTAGTTTTTTTAATCGAGTTAAACCACAAAATCTCTTGAGACTGGTTATTTCCTTTTAATAAAAGATATAATCAAATAAAAATAACAGTACATCTTTATTCTGTGACCGTTCACACATTGGTATTGCTTCGACAACTTGTCCACTTCCTGTGTACTTTGTCCGCCACATTTCTTCATAGTCGTTTTTCAATTGTTTTTTTTTTCGATTCCAAGAAAAAAACACATTTTTTTTATTCAGTATAGATTTGTAATGCTTACCAGATAATACTTATGGTTACTACAGAAATTGATTTGTGGTTTAAATCTGAGTTTATATTATTCAGGACTTTTTATAATGTCGATGAAAGCGAATCGAAGTGATATGGAATTTATTGTTTATTAAATTTAAGGTCTTGAGAAACAGCTTTTGGTTTTATTTATTCAAGGATGTGTTCACTTCCATACATACTAATAGTATCATATATTATACAGGGTACCGTGAATTGGAGTAATGGTAAATCGTTCAAAAATTATCAACATTTGCCTGGAGAAAAGGTGACATTCAAAATTGGTTTTACGGAAGAAATATCCAATTCAAAACTTCCTTTCTTAAAGCTGAATTATTGATATTGGTATTTGTACAATTCACTTGTTATGTGTATTAATCTATGTAAATGGATGTATCTAGGGACACCAAAGAAAAAATAACGACGAAATGTCAATGTGACAAGATTGCGATTTCCAACTAACTATTATTACGATTATTGAATGATTTGACCTTAAGAAGGAGCTAGTTTTGTGAATTCCTAATATTATTTGTAAAAAACATGTCCAAATTTATGAAAATATATCTTGTAAACACACGTTCGGTAATTAGTAACTTTCAGAAATTCAAAGATACGGTTTCCAATAAATTTGACATTATTACTGTTTCGGAAACTTGGTTGAAACCAGAAATTGCAAATCAAATTATATCTTTGCCAGGTTACAAACTCTATAGAAAAGAACGTCTTCAGGCTAGAGGAGGAGGCGTTGCAATTTATTTGAAAAGTAATATTAAATGTAAACTAATTCATAACATACGTTTCTCCACTGAACAAATATGGATTGAAGTCGAGTTTAATCATAAAAAGGTAGCCTTTCGTTCACTTTATTCACCTCATGTTCGTGAATCTCAATAGTTTATTGATGAACTAGAAAATGTAGTAAGTGAGATTATTCACAAGTACGAATATTTAATGTGTTTAGGCGATCCCAATATAGACAATCTAGATCCAGAAAGTATAGAATGCAAGTATCTACAAAAGTTCTTAGATTCTTTTGATCTAAAACAAATAATCAATTAACCAACTAGATGTAGTGCAACTGGTATGTCGCTACTTGACTTAATAATATGTTCAAATCATTCAGATGTTAGACAACCTTCCGTACATTCACTTTTTTCTGATCACTGTTTGGTGTCCTGTTCGCTCTATTCAGAAAAATCAATGATTCAACCTTTTCTGTATAATAATAATAATAATGTTTATTCATAAATTTAACAAATACAGTGATAAAATACAAATAAAATTGAATAAACATCTAGACATCCACAGAAGTATTGTACATACTTGTATGTGGTGAATATAGGCAAATGTGTCAAAATTTAAAAAAAAATCAAAAAAACAAAAAATGCACTTAAAATTAATATAAGTCCATTTTTACATGATTGTATTTCAGACATACATTTCGTATATGAGTTTACTCTTCTCTGTTTTTTGATTCAGCATTCTATCATTTTGTGTATTTTTGTTTTGTCTGTTTCTTCAACAAATGTTATTAGTTGGGTTTTGAAGCGTATAAAATAAGTTTCATCGATAATTCTCTGTAGTAGTTGCCCGAATAATCTAGGTGCCAAGTAGGAGTAACCTTTTTGACCTATTGTTTTAAGAGCTGTTGGTATACAGTATTGATTATTCGATCTTGTCGTGTATCTATGATTCTGAGTGGTAAGTTTGTATTTATTTTTATATTGATGGCATCCTATCTGAATAATGTATAATTGTCTAACATGCAATATTTGTGTTTCAGTATAGAGTAGTGAGCTTGAATATCTTGTAGGTTTGTTGAGAATCATTCGGAGGAATCGCCTTTGAGACACTTCGAGAGCATTTAGATAGTTCCTTGAAACTCCTCCCCAGCCAATAATGCCATAATTGAGGTGTGACTCAACCAAACTGTGATACAGTATTGTTTTACATTTAAAGCTCAAAAATTGGCTTACTTGCTTAAATCGAAATAAGATACTCCGAAGCTTTGTAGTTAAATATTCCATATGATGGTTCCATCGTAAGTGATTGTCAATGTAAATACCCAAGTATTTAATTCTTTTTGCAGGTTTAATTGAAAAAGCTTGTTGGATATTAAGATTGTATTTTGGCAGAGACGTTTCATGACTACTGAAGGGTAAGTTTACAGTTTTGTCAAAGTTTATTGAGAGTAATCTGCTGTCGAACCAGTCTTTGAGTTTTTCAAGATCATTTTCAATATTTATTTTGAGATTATACCAGTCATCATGTTTGTAATAAATCACAGTATCGTCCGCGAAGCTGATTATTTTTCCGATTGTTTCCTGTTCAAATAGATTATTTGAGTAAATTACGAATGGCACCGGCCCCAATACTGTTCCTTGAGGGACACCACATTTAATGTTGATCTCCTCACTCACTTGGTTTTTGAATTTAGTTTTTTGTGTTCTGCCTGTTAGATAACTTTTGAATAAATTATGAACTAAACCCCTTACACCCATATCTTCTAGTGTATCTAAAAGTATGGAGTGGTCGACAGTATCGAAGGCCTTTTTTAGATCCAAAAAAACCCAATAGATGGAGTGCTTGAATTCGTAGATGGTTTTTGTCAAGGAATGGATTGCATCATTGGTGGATTTTTTTTCTCTAAAGCCATACTGGGATGTCGACAGCAGATTATAATTTGATAGGTATGTCGTAAGTCTCGTTTTTATAATTTTTTCATAGACTTTGCTTATTGAAGATAGAAGTGAAATAGGCCTATAGTTTAAAATTTTTTCTGTATTCCCATTTTTTTAAATTGGAGTTATAAGAGATTTCTTTAGAATCGAAGGAAATATGCCTGATTCGAAGGATTTATTTATGATGTCCGTCACAGGTTCACATATGAATTTTGCAATAATCTTTATAGTTTCAGCTTTCATTCCATAAAGCCCGGGAGCCTTTTTGTTTTTTAAGCTAATTATTATATTTTCAACCTCAGTAGTATTCGTTGGTGTAAGAAAAAGTGAATTTGTATTTATATATTTTTTACTTTTGTAATTGGGATTTTGTCGTATGTTCTTTGCCAAAGTTTCCCCCACATTCGCGAAGAAGTTGTTAAATATATCAGCAGCATCTTTTGGATCTGTGACGATCTCATTTTTTTCATTCCTAATATTATTTATGATTCTTCCTGTCTTGATATTCAAAATTTCATTAACAGTGTTCCAAAGTTTTTCACTTGCATTTAGTTCTTTTTCAACTAATTTTTTATAATAATTTTCTTTGGCAGTCTTTATTTTCTTTCCCGTTTTTTTTTTTTCGTTAAATAATCATTTTTCTAGTTTACATTATTTGTATTTTCTTTCCATAATAAAAATGAATGATTTTCTTGGTTGATGTGTTTTATCAATGATTTTGTTATCCAATTTTTCTTTTTACGTTGACTATTTTTTAATCTGAAGTATTGAGTTGATTTTTGTACACATGTGTTTATGATGTTGATGAATTTTTCTGTTTCGATTCGATATCATGCATTGGGTACAATTCATTTTTCTAACTTAAACTATTAATTGCTTTTTGTAATAATTGTTAGTCTACTTTTTGAAAATATTTTTTGTTTATTGAATTTTTAGTTTCATTCAGTACAATTTGTAACAACGTTATGTAGTGGACCGTAATTGATGTTGATATAGTGAGAGGTAATATGTTATTGAAGTTTTGTTGTTTTGTTTTAATGAATATATGATCAAGACATGATTCAGATCCATTTCTCGCTCTTGTTGTAGTATTAATAGTTGATTGAAAGCCATGCTCACTCATCATATCGAGATAATATCTTGAATCTTCAGTTATTTTCATCAAGTCGATATTTATGTTACCTACAAATAAGCTATAATAATGTTGATTACTTTCTTTATTTAGAATATCCCCAAGCTGGTCAAGAAAGTCGTCAATTCGACTTGCTGGAGATCTATAGAATGCTAAAATATAAAAACTCAGCTTATCCATAACCATTACAATTTTCAATAATATACCTTCGTTTTTCTGAATATGTTCATGCGAATGGTATGAGTTTGTTTTTGCAAGGACGATAACACCATCATTTTGGTTATAGCTACCTCCATTGTATAGGGTTCTGTAGTTGGCCATGTTGAGGAAGGACGTATCCGGGACTCGCCAAGTTTCTGTTAAAACTATGCACTCGAAACCTGTCTTAAGTTCCTCAAGATATATTTTTAATTCATCTATATTTTTTGAAACACTACAAATATTAGTATTAAGAATCTTGAAGTTATTCAATTAGTTATTCACAGACAAAACTTCTTTTGCTTCATTTGTATCATTTAGGGGATATGTTGTTATTTTTTCTAGCATAAAATTACTTATATATTTATCCATGTGAATCCACCAACCAGTAAACAGTTTTAAATTATTTGACAGTCTCCACAATAATTATTTGGTTTTTATATAATGACAAAGTATGATGACATTATTAAGATTTTTGAAGAAGTAATTTAAGACAGAAAGTAAAAATAGTAAATTAACATATATAAATTATTTGATGCTTTGCGTAGAACCTGTGTGTGCTCTAGTATTTATTTTTTTCCTCCCAAAAATGATTGTTCTTCTTTTTTTCCGGAACCGGTTGCTAATTCTTTGGCAATAAATGATGTTTGCCCAGCTGTTATTTTGGGAATGTTTGCCACTGCTTTATCTCGCTTCAGGGTCGCAGGTTCGCTATTTGATTTCGGTCTGTTTATTTCAGTAGTAGATAGGTAGATATATGTATGGGTATAGAGATTTCCGTTCTCTTAGTAATGATTAATTGATACGTGAAATAATTAGTAGTGATTTAAACCAAGTCTATTATGCTCAGACTATAGACGATAAAGTATCAATATTTAATAATGAGTTAAGAAATATTTTTGACAAACTTGTCCCTATCAAAACAGTTAAAATAAAAAAAAGAAAGCTCCTTGGCTAACGGATAATATCCGAATAATGATGTCTATGAGAGATAAAGCTTTAAATAAATATAAGAAAACAAAATTGCTAAGCCATTGGAATTATTACAAAGAACTAAGAAATTGTACGAATGGAGCTATAGCCAGAGAAAAAAAAGCCTACTTGGAATTCCGTGTACGTCACGGAGAAAGTAGAAAACTATGGAAGGTCTTGAAAGAATAAAATATTTACAATAAAAATATTAATACTTTAATACCAGATAATTTGCAGAACCTAAATAGTATTAATGCATTTTTTGTTGAATCTTCTAAAAGTGAATTTAACGTTTATCCTAATTTAATATCATACTACAATGTAAGTATTGAAAATAATAACAATTTAAAGTTACCTCAAACATGCGACTCCGAAGTTACTGTCTATTAAATCTAAAGACACAGGTATCGATCAACTTAGCATCGATATGCTACTATATTGCAGTCCGGTTATTTTACCGCTTTTAATACACATATTCAATTTTTGTATTAAGAAATGTGTGTATCCTGCTATCTGGAAACGTGTACATGTTTTACCATTGCCCAAAAGTAATAATCCAGCTAGTCTTAGAGATTTGCGCCCTATAAGTATTTTATGTTGTGTATCAAGTGATCAAGTGATTGAGAAAATTGTAAATAAACAACTTATTAAATTCCTAGATTGTAATAATATTTTACCAGCTCATCAGTCGGAATTCAGACAATTACATAGTTGCACAACAGCTCTCTTAAAAGTAACCGATTATATCCATGCATCTCTGGACGCTAATAAATTAGTAGCTTTAGTTTTGCTAGATTATTCCAAAGCCTTCGATCGTATAAATCATGAGTTATTGTTTTCCCTGTTAAATTTTATTGGTTTAGATACAAGTGCTATAAATTTGTTACGTAGCTACCTCAGTAATCGTCAGCAAGCAGTTATCTACTGCAATAGGTCTTCCGCATTTTTAGAAATTAATTGTGGAGTGTCTCAAGGCTCTATACTTGGGTCAGTTCTCTTTATAATTTATACACATGTATTTTATAAGAAATTGCATCACTGTTCGTCTCATTTTTATGCGGATGATGCACAGTTGTATTATTCTTTTAATGAAGAAGATGCGGTTGTGTCGTGTCAGCATGTACGAGTAAATGAAGATTTAAAGTCACTGATAGCTATATCCAATAATTTTTGTCTATCACTAAATAGTGCTAAATCAGTTGCACTTTTATTTGGAAAGCCAATGGCCTCGAAGAGGTGCTTAAGATTAATGAACTTAAAAATTGATGATAATATAATTAACATAGATGATAGTGCAAAAAATTTGGGATTGATCATTGACTCTGATTTACGCTATTCGTCTCATCGTTCGTTGCGCCCTTGCTAAACTCATATTAATATACAGCAGCCGGACAATGCTTACAAAAAAAAACAAAGATGATATTATGTGAATCACTCGTATTATCACAGTTAAATTACGGCGATGCGGTTTTTGGGCCTAGATTATTAAAAAGAGACGTTCTAAGATTACAGCGTATCAGGTTTATATGTGGATTAAGAAGCAAAACGCCTACTTCATCCTATTATAAAGAATTGCCGTGGCTTACTTTGGAAGAACGTCGCAAGGTACGTGAATGTGTATTATACTATAAAATTCTACATACACAAAAACCTCCGTACTTGTACAATAAACTTAGATTTAGAACCGACGTACACAATCTAAACCTGAGACAAGTTGGTCGCTTAACGATGCCTAAACATTCAACCGCCTTATTTGAGGGCTGCTTCTCATTTAACGTAGTTAGGATTTGGAACTGGATACCCGATTATTTAAAAGTACTCACATTGAATAGATTTAAACGTGAAATTAAAAGTAACTTGCTTAATGGTAGTTTAAAACTGTAATGGAAGATGGATACCTATGGTATCAATATTAATTTTCTTTTCTTTGAATTTGCTATCTGGACCCTTACTTTGTGGAGTCTACTAATATAATTATTTTGAGTGGGGCTGAGAATTTCTGAGTGCTTCCACTTTGATGGGGGGTGTTTTGGAGTTCGGGGTTGGTGGTTGTTTCGTTATTTTTAATATCGAAATAGTTATCAATTTTGGATTTTTCAATATTTTTTTTTGTTGGGGTTGCCTGGATATTTTGGTTTGGTTTTGGTTTTATATGAAATAGTATTATTACATTCTTTGTAATAAAACTTGTAATTTCTGGTTTCTACACAATAGGTTTCTACACAAATGTATCTACACAAAATGTTAATATTAAATGATAATGGATGTCTTTATTTATTGAATTGTATTCATACTTATAGTGTATAGGTATAAGTATTTAACTGGTGTGGAAGAGCAAATTCTTGATTTATTCAAGAAATTTGAACCCTGCCATTTGGCAAACTGCTGTGTAACATAATGAACCTTTTTTTGTATATCTTTGGTTGTATGCACTGTAAGTTTGGCCAATTAAATTATTGTTTAGCGTGGGAACCGGCAAGGTTAGTTGCAAGGTTTCCAGCGTTTCCTATGTATTTTTATTTAATACTTTTCATGATATTACGCGTTCTCAAAATGACCGCTGTTTGCAGCTCGTAGAAAATGTTTTTCTGGAGTCCTAGGCTGTCTAGGTTCTTTATCAGGTCTTTTGGTACTTCTCTAGTAGCTCCAATAATAATTGGGATGGTTCTGACCGTTTTCGCCTGCCATGTCTCTTTCAGGTCCTTGCACAATGGTATTATTATTATTATTATTATTATTATTATTATTATTATTATGGTGGAAGTGTTCACCAACCCAGAGGTTGAATATTGTGCTCTTGATCAAATTTCGAAATTTTATTGAAAATACGTTTCGTTAAATAGTGAAAAGTGTATCATAGTGTTTATAAGTTCCTATTTGGTTGATAAACGTGTAGGCAAGTACAATTTTTATGTAATAGGTACCTATATAAAGTATTCCGTTTTGTTGAAATCTGGTTATTTCCATCAAAACAATTTGTCACAGCACCTATTCCACCAGTGGTCAGATTTTAAACGAAACTTCTCTCTTTTATTCGATATTACTTGATTTGTTCGGCATTTGCAACGGAATATGGACTCAATAAATAAGTGTAAAAGATGCAAAAAAGATGTTACATCAGGATTAAAATGTGTGACGTGTGGGGTTGTTTCCCATAAGAGTTGCTTGAAATCTGTCAAAAATGCAAAAATTATAGACGATTCTTCTTGCAACTGTGGTATAGACAGTGGAATTACTATGGAAACATCACCAATACCCACTTATAGTACCAGTGTTACATCAGAACTTCAACTTAAAGTGAAATATTTGGAAGAAATAATTAAAAACAAGGATAAGATTATTTTTAATCAAGAAATTGCGATCAGATCGCTTCAAGATCAGCTTAACATGATTAAAACAGTTAACTATAGAACACCTTTAGAACCATCAGATACTAAAGCACAAGTGGAACATGAAAATTTAAAACAGCCTTTTAGTAAAATGAGGCCAATGGTAAATTTCGAAACTCCGGGTGTTTTCACATCATCTGAAGTTTCCAGTGCTATTGCCAATGCTCAGTCTTCCAACTTATGTCATTCTGTTATCAGTTTGGGAAACGATACCATACCTCATAAAAGTAACACCAGAGAAAGAGCAGCAACCAAAATTTTAATTACGGGCAACAAAGATGACGAATCATTTCATTTAAGATCGGCAAACAGACAGAGAATGAAACACCTCCATTCTACAAATTGGGATCCACACACATCAGAAGAAGATTTACTCAAGTATTTAGAAGAGTTTGTTCCCGATATTAGTGTTCAAAAGTTGAACTCTCGCCAACCACTTAAATATGCTTCATTCAAGATAACAGTGCCTGTTCTTGAACTAGAAAAAATTTTAATACCGGAAATATGGCCTACAGGAGTAATCATCAATCAGTTTTTTCAGCCAAGAAGAGTCATGTTCAATTCCGTGGAGCAGACGAATAAACAGTAAATATAGACAGCATCTTTCGGTTTTCCATATTAACGTAAATAGTCTTCAAAATAAGTTACATGAACTTTCAGTTTTCTTAACCGAACATCCATTTGATATCGTATGTTTTTCAGAACATTGGTTAGATAAGAATAACTTGGAATTAATCAAATTAAATGATTATAACTTCATTTCCGATTTTACTCGTTCTAGAAAGCAACATGGGGGAGTGGCAATATTTTCAAAATCGCATCTAATATGCAAGGCAGTTGATCTGAAGCAGTTTTCTGTTATCTACGATGCCGAGTTTTGTGGAGAAGAATTGAAAGACACCATAATAATTGCTCTTTATAGATCGTCAAGTAGAGATAATTTTACCATATTTAAAGATCAAATTATTAAACTTCTTGAATATATTTATAGAAAATACAAAAACATTGTCTTGGTAGGGGACTTCAATTTAGACATTTCAAAGAACGACGATAAATCCAAAGATCTTAAAACAGCCTTCACAAGTTTCGGATTACGCCATACGATTGAGGAGCCCACTAGAATAGTCCTGAATAGTCAATCCTGTCTAGATAACATAGTTACAAACATAGACCCTAGTCTCACTAAAGTGGGAGTAGTAGATCCTCTAGTGTCTGATCACAACGGCCAATACATATATTTTAATCACCTATTGAATGAAAATGTCCCCATTATTAAACGTGTTATTAACGACGCAACAATAACGGCTTTTTCTGATAAACTTTCTGAAGTTTCTTGGAATGATTTGGATGTTCATAATATGGGTGCAGATAATTTGGCAGAAAACATATTGAATACTCTGAAACATATCTCTGATACTTGTTTTTGTGAAAAAACTGTTAAAACAAATAAATCTAATATCAAATGGTTCAACAACACATTGCGTAGTATGAGAAGAAATGTCATTACAGCAAAAAACAAATTTATGAATACTTATTCGGAAGGTGATTGGGTGAATTACAAAAATTTAAACAAAATATATAAAAAAGCAATTCGCTCTGAAAAGAAGTTAGCCTACTCAAAGATAATAAAAGATTCGGATAATAAAAATAAAACATGTTGGACAATCGTTAATTCGGAAAGAAGAACTAAAATTAATAAAACCAAACAGTCCGATATATCACCACAAAAATTCAATGAATTTTTTACATCGGTATCGGAAATAGTATTAAAATCTCTTGGTGATTCTCAATACGAGTCGAGTTTCTTTTTAAATAAACTAAATAAACCTGCATTTTCATTCTTTATGAGTGCAATCTTGGAAAGTGATGTCCATGAGGCTATATTGAAATTAAGTCATTCGTCATGTTTAGATTTTTACAATATAAATAGCAAAATATTGAAACGTTGTATACACTCATTGACATATCCACTGACCATTTTATTTAATAAATGCTTGGAGGAAGGACCTTGGCCTGACTCCTTTGAAATATCAAAAATTATTCCATTATATAAAAATGGTGATATAGATTCTCCAGAAAATTTTAGACCCATAGCAATTTTACCGACGATTAACAAAATATTTGAATTGATAGTCAAAGAAAAATTAATCAATTATTTGGAAGATTAGTCACTTCTAACGGAATTTCAATTCGGCTATCGCAAAAATAAATCATGCATACGTGCTCTTCTTCGACTCTTAGAGGAAGTTGTACAGAAACTAGAGGAAGGCGTCAACTCTGTTGCCACGTTATGCGACTTAACGAAGGCTTTTGATTGTGTTCCAGCGGATTTACTCCTAAATAAACTGGAATTTTATGGTATTAGAGGAAATGCACACAAATTACTGACATCTTATTTAAGTAATAGGAAACAGTATGTAGTTTGTGGAAACAACCAGTCTGATTTACGTAATATAGACAACGGCATTCCTCAGGGCTCGATTTTGGGTCCAATACTTTTTATAATATTTGTTAACGATTTACCAGAGGCTATTGACACTTTTTGTATTTTATTCGCTGATGATACTACAACTTTATCTGATGGCACACAAGCTGGTGATAATATTTTGTTGAATCAGTGGTTCCTGGCAAATAAGCTGAAACTCAACGACACTAAAACGAAACACATTCTTTTCAGTTTAGATAAATGGGCTATAAAATCAGAGCCAGTTAAATTACTGGGCATTCATTTGGATACAAACTTAAGTTGGTCACCTCATGTTGACTACCTCTGTTCAAAATTAGCGAGCCAAGTTTTTGTAATTCGTCAATTAAAATCATGTATACCAACTCATTTGTTAAAGTCTGTATATTATTCACTTTTTCATAGCAATTTAACATATGGCATTATGCTATGGGGCAGCAGCACATCAGTGCACAAAGTATTTGTGCTACAGAAAACTGTAGTTAGAATAATTTACAACGCACCAAGAAACACCAATTGTAAAAAAATATTCAAAAAACTTGAAATATTGCCGCTTCCGTGCTTGTATATTTTTGAAGTGTTAATTGAAACACATGAAAATCGATATGTTCTGACTAAACATGCAGATGTTCATAATTATGATACTAGAAATAGTAAAGACATTGTCATTCTCAAATCTAGACTGAAAACAACAAAAAACAATAAGTTGGATGTTACATTGTACAATTCATTTGTAAAATATTTTGAACATATAAATATAAGTGATATGACGAGAGTTCAATTTAAACATTTTGCTAAGTCTTTTCTTTTAAATTATTGTTTTTATACAGTTGATGAGTTTTTGGAGGAATTGAATACTTGGGCTTAATGCTTATATGTTTGTTTGTTTTGTTTAATTTAATTTTTACTTTCTATTATTTTTTAACTTATTTTATATTTTAAAATTGTCATATTTTCATCAATATTTTTACTTTATGAAATGTATGTCTGTATTTATGTAAAATTTTTACTTTCTATTATTTTTATTATATTTTAAATTTGTCATATACAACACTATACAATCTTTAATATTTTTAGTTGGTAAAATGTATTCATATGTACTACTTTCACTGACTTCTAATGTACTATGTATGTGAATGGGGTCAATAAACCATCTATCTATCTATCTATCTATTATTATTATTATTTTTTTTTTTGTGTGTTGGTCATTGTGCTCGTCGATATATCATTGGGGTAATTTATATTTTATAAAATAAATTTGTGGACTTTAGATAAGTTATCACCTGGTTAAGCTCGTCATTTTGGTTTCTAAGAATGTTTTCGATCTGGGGTATTTTGAGGAATTGTCTGTGAAAATTGAAGGCTGCACAAGTTAATATATGTTGGGTTGTCAGTGGGATGCCGCACTTCTCACATCTGGGTTTGTTCTTTCCAAGGAGGAGGTGTAAATGGGTTAGGTTTGTGTGGCCTATCCTTAATCGGCTGAGGACGACTTGTTCACGCCTTGTAAGAGTTTTGGGGTAGAACCATTTTTGTACGCTCGGTTTAATGTGTCTTAATTGTCCATCATATGTATTCCATCTGTTCTGCCATGCTTCGAAAATTTTATTCTTTATATCCGTTTTCATATCCAGGAAGGTGTTAGGTATGCCTCTGTCAACTGTTCCGCTTGTGGCTTTTTTTGCTACTAGATCAGCTTCAGTATTACCGGTAATATCGGTATGCCCAGGTATCCACATTATTGAAATAGTCCTTTGCATACTGTATAGATGGGTTGATAATTCTTGAATGCGTACAACCCATTCATTTGCAGAAAAACGATTTTTTGTCGAGAGAGTGGCAGTTAAGGAATCCGTACAAACTAAACATTTTTCAAAGCTGCTCTGACTGAAGTACAACAACGCTTGCCATATTGCATACAACTCGGCATTAAGTATACTAGACTCTTGGTTTAGGGTCCAAAAGAAGGAATCTACACCGATTACGATTGCCGCCCCTGTTCCATTATCTGATTTGGAACCATCTGTGTAGATGACTAAATGTTCGTTGTATAGATCCATTTGTTCTAAAAATAGCGTTCGGTAGATCGATGGAGCGGTATCTTCTTTTTTGTATTTACTGAGAGATATGTTTATTTGTGGTAGTTTTCTTAGCCATGGAGGAGTGTCATACGTATAGGTCATTTTTTCTATTTGTAAGTTTATCCTGTACTCTTCAGATATGTCTGAAAAACGAATACTGGATGGTTTAGTTGAACTACGTCTTAGTGTGTGTGGACTGGGAAGGTTTGTGAAAATCTTGTTATTTAAATGGTTGGGTAACGTTTGTATTTTCACGCCATATGTTATGAGCTGCATATCTCTCCTTAAGTTTAGGGGTAAGGACGAAGCATCGCATAAGATTGCTTCTATAGGGCTTGTTCTAAATGCACCGATTGCATGTCTTACTGCGAGATTTTGGATTTTATTTAGCTGGTCCAAGTGTGGACGTCTTGCAGAACCATAAACAATACAGCCAAAGTCAATTTTGGATTGCACTAAAGTTTGATAGATGCGTAATAAAATTTCTCTGTCGGACCCCCATCGGATACTCGACAAACATTTGATAATGTTAATAACTCTTCGGCATCTGTTAATCAGATATTCAATGTGCGGTCTCCAGTTTAATTTTTGGTCAAGTATCATACCTAATAATTTTGTTTTATGTTTTATCTCGATATTCTGACTTTGCAGCTTTAGTTGTGGTTCGGCGTGGTCGGATCTTAATCTGCAGAAATGGATGGCGTGGGACTTCGAAGGTGAAAATTTAAAACCGCTGGCTCTAGCAGTTTCTTCTAGGCTGTTGATTTGTCCTTGTAATGAATTCTCAATTTCGGGAATTGAATGACTGTAAGAATAAATGGTTAGATCGTCGACATATAAAGCTGCTTTGGTGTTTTCTCCGATGTTACAAACAAGACAGTTAATTGCAATGGCAAAAAGAGTTACGCTAAGAACTGAGCCTTGTGGTATTCCGTTTTCTAAGGCTCGTGTTGATGAAAATTCATTGTCAATTCTTACACAGAAGAATTATTATTATTATTATTATTATTATTATTATTATTATTATTATTATTATTATTATTATTATTATTATTATTATTATTATTATTATTATTATTATTATTATTATTATTATTATTATTATCACTACTAATCAACCATGGTTAGTCGGCGTTTTTCCATTTATCAAGAACACTCCCTGTTCCTGAGAGTAAATGGTCTTATCTTTATCCTAGGGCTCGTCTGATTATGCGGGCTGTCTCCAGGAGCGCAGTTTTTTGTAGTGTCCTAATTGTGGTTTTATTGTTGTTGCCAGGTATTTTGTTCAACAATTCTCCGAAGTTATTATGAATAGTTCTCGTTGCTCCTATTATAATGGGGATGATAGATGTTTTAAGACCCCACATTCTCTGCACTTCTATTTGTAAGTCTCGGTATTTGATGATCTTTTCGGCCTCCTTCTCCTTTACTGTAGCATCTGATGGAATGGCAACGGCGATTAATAGACACGTCTTATTTTTGAGGTCCTTGATTATTAGATCCGGTTTGTTCGCCATCACTGTCCTATCCGTTTGTACTTGCATGTCCCATATTACTGTGATATCGTCTTTTGTTTCAACGCTTTTTGGCTTGTGTTTATACCATGCGTCCTCAGTTTCTATGTCGTAGAATTTGCAAATATTATAATGTAATGTTGAACATACTTTGTTATGCCGTTCTAGGTATTCTTTTCTTGCAAGGACCGGGCATCCAGTAGTAATGTGTTTAATTGTCTCATCGTACTGTTTACAGAGTCTGCACCTGGAATCTATTTTTTCTTTGAAAATCTTCTTCCTTATGTAGTTGGTTGAAATGGCCTGTTCTTGTGCCGCTGTTATCAACGATTTAGTCTCACCTTTCAAAATTCCTGTTGTCAACCAGTTAAATGTCTGTTTTTTATCTACGTCATCCTTGTCGATTTCTCTTGCATATTGTCCATGCATTTCCTTGCTCTTCCATTTTCGTTCTCTTTCCTCGTTCATTTTTTTTCTACATCGCTGTTTGAGGTTTTTAACTTTTTCTGTTACTGTGTTTCCGTTCATTTCATTTACCGATTTCTTTTCATATTTTTTTGTTAACTTTCTGCCTTTGTTCATAATTGTATTATTTTCTTCTCTTTTCATTTCGTTTAGTTTTATCAACTCAACAAGTCTGTCTTTCTTTTTTTCTATTATGTAGTTCGTAATACCTATGATTGTCAAGTTGTATGTCTGCTCATTGCTAATGAGTCCTCTTCCTCCGCTTGATCTGACAGTGTAGAGTCGGTCAACGTCCGCCTTGGGATGATGCAGATTATAAATGGTAAGTAACTTTCGAGTTTTTCGATCTATATTTTTTAGTTCTACCTCTTTCCATTCTAGGATTCCATAGCTGTAAGTTAGCACTGGCTGTGCAAGCGCTGTAATGGCCGTAAATTTGTTTTTCCCTGTCAACTGACTTTGCAGGATTTTTCTGACTCTGCTAGAGTACTCCTTGCATACTTTATCTTTCTTTTCTGCATCTTCTATTCCAGAGTTTTCGAGTATTCCCAGGTACTTATATATTTGCGTCTCTTCCAGGTCCATAATCTCGGTTTTGTTGTCAATGACTATATTTTGAGTTTTTGTAGTTTTTCCTCGTTCAACTGTTACTTTAGCGCATTTTCCCAGTCCAAACTGCATTTTTATATCGTCACTAAATGTTTTGACATTGATAAAAAGATCTTCTAATTCTTTGTCGTTCTTTGCGTATAATTTAAGGTCGTCGACGTAAAATAGGTGATTGATGGTTTTTTTTCTTGTTTAGTATGTATCCTCTGTTGGTGCTGTTCAACTCATTTGAGAGCGGGAAAAGTGCCATGCAAAAAATGAGAGGTGATAGTGAGTCTCCCTGAAATATACCGCTTCTAATTTTTATGGTCCCTGTATCTATGGTTGTTCCATTTGCGTTAATTATTGAGTGCGTTTTCCATGTTTTCATTGTAATTTGCAGCATATTTATTACAATCGGATTTGTTTTGTATATTTGAAGAGCCTTCAGTAGCCATGAATGTAGTACATTGTCAAACGCTTTCTGGTAATTTATCCAACCCATGCTCAAATTTCTCCTCTTTCGCTTGGCATCCTCTGTTATAATTTTGTTCAGTATAAGATGGTCTCTGCACCCGGTGCTGGTAGAGGCTGCTGCTAATTATAGCGGTTAGGTTTTTATACATGGTTGTGAGACATGTGATTGGGCGGTAGTTTTTGGCTTCTTCTGTTTTTTCATTCTTGGGGAGCAATAGTGTATTTCCTTCTGTTATCCATTCTGGCATATTTTTCGGGTGTTTTATTACTCTGTTATATTGATGGGCAAGCGGTTGGTGTATTGTCGTGAGGGTTTTTAGCCAGTAATTTTGTATTCCATCTTGACCAGGTGCTTTCCAGGTGGATGCTTTTTTAAGTGATTCTTGGACTTCCTTTACTGGGATGTCTGCCCATTCCATGTTCCTGATGATTCTGTATCGTTATTCCTCTCTCTTTATCCACTGTGCTTCGTCGTTGTGCTGTTTTTCTTCCTGCCAAATGCCTTTCCAAAATGTCTGTATTTGCTCATTTGTCGGTGTTTTTTCAATGTTTATGGTATTCTGCTTTAATGTCCTATAGAAACTTTTGGGATTTTCAACGAATTTCTTGTTTTCAACATAAAACTTGTATCTTTCGTCGTATCTTCGTATTCTTCGAGCTTGAGCTTGAATCTTCTGTTTGATTTCTTACATAACTTTGTCTTCATCTTGTTTGTACTTATTTTATGTTTTTGGAATAATCTTTGCTTTATTAGCTGCATTCGCCCGGTATTGTTTTCCCGGCTTATTTCGTTCATTTGAGAAAGCTCTTTCCTCATCTGTGCTTATTATCATTATTATTATTATTATTATTATTATTATTATTATTTTATTTTTTCACACTTGTACGTGGTTGGTGGTAGCAGTTTCTACCGGACGCAGTAGCATCAAGGTATAAACCTACTTAATTAGGGGGTTAGTGTTCTTCGGACAATTGCAGTTGTTCCCAGAATTACTGCTTTTTGCATCAAACCACAGATATGTCGAGATATGCTTAGCTCTTCCAGGTGTTTAGTTACTTTAACGTGCACTAAGCCATTTGCAGAAATTATGAATGGTTTGATCTCTACCTTTCTTAAATTCCATAAATCTCTTACCTCATCTGCTAGCGGACGATATCGCATTATCTTGTCTTTGTAAGCTTTCCCCAGATTTTCGTCCAGTGGGACCGAAAAATCAATAATGATCGCAGATTTGCTGTTTTTATCTAGCACGATCATGTCCGGTTTGTTGTGTTGAACTTCTCGGTCTGTTCTTATCAAAGTATCCCAATAATAATAATAATTATTATTATTATTATTACTATTATTATTATTATTATTATTATTATTATTATTATTATTATTATTATTATTATTATTATAAAAATACAGTCTGCCAAACCAATTCAGCTTATTATTTAATCAACAATTTGCCTATTTGATTCAGCAAATTGAACAGTATTTTCCAAAAGACATGCCATATTGTGTGGATGAGATGGCTCGAAGTAGAAACAATAATGTACTTAGACTACCACTCTATCATTGCGAGGTAAATCCTATTGAACAGTAACTGTATAATCGAAGGAGCAGAATATACGTTGGGAAATCATTAATACCAGCGTCCCGAAATCTCGTTCCCTGACGGAATGGCACATGTGCAAATGCAGTATGCGAATGTAAAACTGCATTAAACAAATATAGGAAGACCGGAAATACAGATAATTATATACATTTGAAAGAAAAACTAGAAGCCAAAACAACATGCGTGGTAAATCAGAGTAAAAAAGCTTCTTGAAAAGAACTACGTTTCTGACACACCCCGGGGCAAGTCTGGGTAAAAATACTACAAATGAAAAACAATAGAACTCATACTCAAATCCCCACGTTGATCCTTCATGGTAACATTGTCACTGATAATAAGCAAATCTCAAATTTAATAGCTACTAATTTTAAAGAGAAGTGCAGACACAAGAGAATAATAAAACCACAATCCACTGAACGAGTCTTCTCTATTTGTCCAACTATCATATCTGATCTCGACTCTTTAAATCTCCCATTTTCATTCAAAAAATAACATACGCTGTTTCTTCTTGTAGATATTCTACCGCTGGTCCCTTAATTTTCAAAACTATTTATCATCGACCTCCTAAATCAAATTACTGGAATTATTTAACACCTAAACAGCATTTCTCAGCAAGAATAAGTTTCAATTCCAGTGATAAAACCATATAAACAATCAAGAGATCCAAATGTATGTTGGGAAAAAAATAGTGCGGAAAGACTTTTTGTTTCGATCATTTTCAATATTAAATGAAATTAACTGTCTCGACTCTTACTTGGTGGAATCTACTCATATTAGTGTTTTAAATGAAACTAACGGTTTCTAGTTAATTCCACAATATAATAAAAATTGTTGAAAATTCTAAAAAATTGACAATTGTTTCGATAAATCAATATCATCGTCAGAATGACAGAAGTTACATATCATTTGGTGCCTACCTGATGTTTAGTAGTAATTTTTGGCTAGACCAAGAAGTGACCTAACTTGTGATTGACTTAATATATGTTAATAGAAAAAAGAAGAAGATGTGATATTACAAATATTGAAGCTTAGACATTATTAGCCCTATGGTGATATCCTGGATATCATTTTTCCAATTAAGATCAGTATAACTGTGCAATGATATAGAAAACCATGAAAACTATATCTGCTGATGTTTACAATTATCACTTAAGACGACAGTTTATTAGTGGAGAACTCCCTAGATTTAACGGTTCAATGACAACTTCATATTGTGGGTTTCTTAAATGTCTTCTAATTTCCAATTCTTCAAGGAAATCCAGTTCTTATTTCTTTTCACAAATATGCAGCACTTCTAGTTTTGTGTTAGGTGTCAATGAATGATTGGTGTCAAGTAGATGTTTTGGGTAGTGGAATTTATCTGGTTGTTTTAATCTGTATGTTCGTAAGTGCTCACTGTATCGGATTTCAAAATTCCTAAGGGTCTGACCCAAATAGACAGCATTACATTCTGGACATTTGAGTTCATATATACCTGACTTTTTTAATTGTGGTATTTTTGTTTTTACATTTAACAATTTTGTACTAACGTTACTTTCTGTTTTAAAAGAAATTGTTGTATTCGTTGCTTAAGATATTATCTTTGAAATATTATTAGAAATATTTCCTGCATATGTGATGGTTTTATAAGTTTTTATTTCATCAGTTTGTTTAGGACATATTAGTTGTAATGCCACTTTTTCCTCTTTATTATCAATTAGCTTATTTATCATATGTAATGGTTAACCGTTGGATGTTGCTATTTGTCTAATTGTATTATTCTGTCTATCAGTCTGTGTTGGTTTTCGATAAATTGAATAATCAAGTACATCATTAACTCTTTGAATTTTTAAATCAAGAAAATTGATTGAAATATTTTCTTTAATTTCTAATGTAAATTTAATTTTTGGGTGTAAATTATTGATGTGGTTGAAAAATACATCTAATTGTCGTTCACTACCCACAAAACAAGCTACATATCTTCGCCAAAATAAAACATTTTTCGAAATATTACTTTCAAAGATCTTTCTTTCTAAATTGTCCATAAAAATGTTTGCCAAAATAGGTGATATAGGGCTTCCCATTGGTAAACCTTCATTTTGAATATATATCTTATTGTCAAAATTGAAATAATTTTGATTAATGCATACATCAAATAAATTAAGTGTATCTGAAATTATTCCTGGATTAATATTTCTATCTTCTAGTAATTTTCTTACAAGTATTAGACGTTCTTTAGGAGGAATTTTAGTGAACATATTAGTAACGTCGAACGAAATGAGTTTATAGTTATCTTGCAAGTTAAGTGCTTTCAACTTTTTGATTAGTTCTATTGAATTTCTAATTGAGTACTGAGATTCATATCCGTAACTATTAAGTATATTGTTGAGCCTCTTTGCCAATATATTATTAGGAGCATTAACATAAGAAACTACAGGTCTAATTGGTTTCGTTATTTTATGTAATTTAACGGTTCCATATAATTGTGGACAATGAGGATTCTTATGTATGATAGACCTTTTTTCGTAATCACTTAAAAGATAATTTGAATTATTAACAATATTCCTTACATTATTAGAAAACTTTTTTGTTGGGTCTGCTTTAAGAACTTTTACATCGCTAGATTCTATAAAGTCATATATTTTGGAATTGTAATTTTCAGTTGTCAAAATGACAGTTGTGTTCCCCTTATCAGATTTTGTTAGGTTATTATTTTCTACTTTCTTTTTGATTGCATTTAAAACTGTAATGTCATTTTTTGTTTGACGCTTAACTTTTGAAGGTTCAATATTTTTTAAAAAATTGGCAATTTTTAATTTCTCATAAAGAAAATTATTTGAATTAGATTTTAAAGCTATTTCTGACTCTGTAGCTATAATTTGTTTAATATTATTCGTAAATTTTGGTGGTATGCTGTACTTTAAACCTTTATTTAAAAATTCTATTTCACTATATGTAAAATTTGTGTCTGAAAGGTTTCCAAATCGTGGTGCAGAGTGTGTTGGTATGTAGGTACTTACACTTTCATGATGTTTTGAGTATCGAATTCCATGTTGTGTGTGTTCAAGATTCTGTAGCTTTTTTTCTTGCTTCTTAAATTTCTTATGCTTCATCGTGCTGACACTTTCTCTAATTTTGTCATCCAAACAGTCGTATCCTACTGGATGTAATTGGAATGTGAGTTCTGAATGTACAACTTTTATGTAGTTGTCTAAGGAGTCTCTAACTTTGAACCATTTCTTACATTCTCCTTTTATCCAAACTCGTTGAGCACATTTTATAGCTTTTTGTGCTTGTGGTGTTTTAGAGTGACATTTTATATTCACATAATTTGGTATTACCTTTTTCCTAAGGCATTCTTGGTTAAACCAAATGTTTTGTGATGTTTTGTAACGTTTTTGTAGTAACTTCTGGTACAGTCGGGTCAAATCTTCTCTCAAAGATTTTTTAATTAAATTACCTGTCTCGACCCTTACTTGGTGGAATCTAATCATATTAGTGTTTTAAATGAAACTCACGGTTTCTAGTTAATTCCACAATATAATAAGAATTGTTGAAAATTCTAAAAAATTGACAACTGTTCCGATAAATCAATATCATCGTCAGAATGAAAGAAGTTACCTAGCTTGTTAGGTCACTTCTTAGTATAGCCAAAAATAACTATTAAACATCAGGTAGGAACCAAATGAAATGTAACTTCTGTCATTCTGACGATGATATTGATTTATCGAAACAATTGTCAATTTTTTAGAATTTTCAACAATTTTTATTATATTGTGGAATTAACTAGAAACCGTGAGTTTCATTTAAAACACTAATTTTCAATATTCTCTATTGTCAAATCAATATTTGGTTATCTCAAGATCAATTTTATAATCATTAATACAAATACGGTCCTGTTTAATATTCCACTTTGTGATTATAATGTATAAGATTCAATCATTATCAATAACCGCTTATATTCAAATTTACCTCAGTTAATATTGATTCTATAGGTATTTCATCGATACGAAATCTATTCATAGATTTGTTCACAAATTTATGTCCCACGATCAGCAATTTGCAATAGTTCTTTCAGAATGTCACAATATCTACTTCCCTTTAGCATTCTAAAGCAGAATGTGTTCTTCGAATGGAATTTCAATAAATATCTGGAGATTGAAAAACGGAATGTATAATAAATACATTATTTCTATTGGTATCCCATTCTTTCGATTTTATTATTATCTGTATTTGTTATTCGTTTTATTCCTTTAACATATGGACCTCTAAAATATTATATTCAATTGAATAGGTAAAATATACGAGGTGATACATTAGGAACAAGACGTAAAAATGATTATAAAATGATAATTAAACCGTTGTTTCTAAGACTAAAATAGAACAGGAGTTGAAAATTTGACCCATTTATATACGTTGATGTGAATTGATTGACGAAATTAGCTGTGTAAATAAAAAGCAAGATTCGTTTTAGTTTTTTCCGTAGAACAAGCTGGCATTTTTCAGTTCTTATATTGTTTTTTCAATTTTTTCCTCTATTGATATGATTTTTTTCAATCACTTGAGAATTCACATAGATTCAAAAACCAGTCCCATAAGAGCTAGATTTTTGGCAGTGACAGTTCTTCTAAACTTTTTTCGAAAAATTGCACTGTATGTGTGTTCACTGTATCTAATTTCAAAAATTATAAGGGTTGGACCCAAATAGACAGCATTGTATTCCGGATATTTAAGTTTATATATACCAGACACAAATAGCTATTGCATTAGAAATTGAAAAAAATAACTCAATCGTTTTCCTTGATTTAAAAATTCAAAGAATCAATAATGTACTTGATTATTCAATTTACTGAAAACCAACACACACTAATGTGACCATTCCATATAATTGCAATCATCCCATGTCACATAAATAAGCAGCATTTAATTCAATGATACATGGAGAATTTTCAGTTCCTATGAACAAATGTGATTTTGATAGAGAAATTAATACAATTAAACGAATAGCAACATCCAACGATTATCAATTACATATGATAAATAAACTTATTAATAAAAAAGAGGAAAAAGTGACATTACAACTAATATTTCCTAAACAAACTAAAGAAATGAAAATTATCCTCATTAAAGAAGTGTGGCATATATCAACTAGAATGTCCAGAATGTAATGATGTCTATTTAGGTCAAGCCCATAGAAATTTGGAAATTAAATACAGTGAACACTTACGAGCATACAGACTAAAACCAGAAAAATCCCACTAAGCAAAACATATACTTGACACCTAACACCGAACTAGAAGTACTACATATTTGTGATAAGAAACGAGAACTGGATTTCCTCATAGAACAGATAAATCTAGGGAGCTCTCCACTTTTAAACTGTCTTCTTAAGTAATAATTATAAAGATCAGCAGATATAGTTTTCCTAGATTTCTATATAATTTACTGACCTTACAAGGGAAAAACATATCCAGGATATCCCCATAAGGCTAATAATATCAAAGCTTTAATATTTGTATCTTTGTATCTTCATCTATTTTCTTTTAATAATAATATTTATTCACCATTCAATTTGATTCATACAATGATTTTTATTAACAATAAATAAATATAGATAAATAAATATAGAATTCCCACAGAAGAATGAACCTGTTCGTGGGTTGTAACCATATTAAATAACATAGATTGTAATAAATAAAACTGTAAAAATATAAAGTTTCTTCCGGTATTAGCAAAGATCACCAGAAGATATATAGATATCATATCAAAATCACTTACGGATAATACAGAAGAAGAACCTACCGCTTCATAAACAAAACAATTGGCAATAAGATTATAATAAATAAAATTGTAAAAATAAATTTTTTCTCAGTGTGAACTGAAAGGCACGGAAAAAAATATTTTGTAGATATCAATTAAAAATCATTTGTAAATATTATAAAAAAAAGCACCTTACTATATAATAACATTTTAACAATAATATTTTCTTCATAACATAATTCACAAAAATTACTTTCCAAATTCTCAAGATTGTAAGAGTATATGTAGGGTTGGAGATAGTATGAGCCAACATATCAAACAGTGATTGTATTCCAGCTTGTTAAAACCGATATGGTCGTGCACAAGCAGTTGAATAAATGTTTATGAATTTTTTTTTATACAAACATGAAAATGAACCTATACAATCCTGCAAAAATGCAATCACAGATTAAGGGAAGGGAAGTAAAATAATAATCAAATATTAAGAAAAAAGGGTGAAACGTGTGAGTGGTGGAGAGGTAAGTTTGACTATATACTAATTTTATGGTTTCCCCTATTATCAATGATTATTTTATCAATATTTTTTTGGTCTATTATAGCAAGAAGCTCTGGCCTGTTTGAATTCAGGACAATTTTTTTAAGAAATCCTTCAATCATGTTTAAGGAATTAATAGTTGTTATATAAATTTTTTACATATTGGGCAAATACTTGAAGATCTTGACAGATAGTTATAGAATATTCCTTTGTCCAATTGTTTTCCTACTTATATTGGTAGCTGCATAATTTTTATTTTTTAACCTAGTAGAGTAGTTGTGTACTATATTTCGTAAGATTTTGCTATTTTTATAGATGGTCAATATAATAGAGTAAACATATAATTGTCTGATTTCCATGACCCTACTTTCCAAAAATAGTAAGTCAGAGGTATGGTCCATTTTTTTATTATATATAATTTTTAAAATTTCCTCTTGAAGTAGTTTTTAAGTGTGTTTGTAAACTACCACCCCATCCAAGAATCCCGTAACTCAATCTTGACTCTACGAGTGGGTAATAAATTATTTTTAGTTGGCTAATGTCTAGAATTGATTTCAGATATTTAAACTTTGAAAGTAGTTATCGTAAACACCTCGCAATGTCTCCAACATGTGCATCCCATTTTAAGTGAGAATCAATTTTTATACCTAGGTATTTTATTTCATGGGTGGATTTTATATTAATATTTTGTGAACATTCAATTTCAATTTAAATGTATGGTGGCAAGGAATTTTTATAACTACTAAATGGCATAAAATAAGTTTTGTCAAAATTAATTCTTAGCTTTTTATGTCTGAATCAATCGATAATTATTGAAAAATCTGACTCTATTTTACTCTCCACTTCAACATCGAAAAGGCCATTAATATATATATATATATATATATATATATATATATATATATATATATATATATATTATAATTGATTTATATGTTTTATTTATTTATTTAATACAGTATTATTTAATATAGTATTTGTTTTACCTCGGCTAGCTCAAGATGTTAATTTTTTATTAACTGTTATATTTATATTTATTTATCTCAGTCGGAAGTATGAGACTCCTCCCTTTGAGTTCAGGATGCATTAATACCAGTGATTGACAAATTTAATTCAAACCTTACCTTTTTCCTTGTAAAATTTTTTATGAAAATTAATTTCTGAAGTTTCTCCTATATAAAATTATTGAAATATGTTGACAATAGAAAATTTTCTGATGGATGTGATGAGAATAAAATACCAACACTCAAATGTAAACAATTTAATAAATTATTATGAAAATTTGCAATAAGATTTAAACATTGAAAATTGTGTTTTTGTTCCACCCTATATCAGATACATATCTCGGTATAAGAATGTTCCTATCAGTGCGTCGGCGCATAAATCTGAACGCATGCGCTGTTATAATTGAAACGATAGGAGGATACTCTCCCCTCTATAAGAAATAGCTTTACTGTTAAACATACTACCAGCGCGTCTATAATGGTGAAACAATTTGAATGATATAAACTTTAAATAATCAATTACATATAAGTATACTTAGTTAAAATTATGTGAGTGAGTTGAAAGTGAAGACAGTAATAGGCAAATAGTTATTCATGCTGAAGATAAAAGAAAGAATGAGAGGTTATGTGAAAATTCATGATGCTCGTGAACATATACAGTGAATTATATTATATCAAGTAAGTACAAATATTATTATTAACTAAAACTGTTTAATTCTCAATTGAGATAAAATTATGATGCATCATATGATAAATGTTCTTGGCCATTTAATGAATTTATTCAATTTGAACGTTCTGATAAATTTTTAATGTTCACTTTCTTCATAAAGAATTATATGGAATTCCAATGAATGTAATTGTAAAGACACAGACCTTAATATTGAATTCTCTGCCGGGCTGCAACTCGCATCTCCAAATTCTTGTAGATATCTCTCAGGAGATATTCACTTTCTACACTTCTTCATCCTTACACAGGATTATAAACAATAGTTAAATGCTTTGATTTACCTTTGATTGTGTTTTTTAACATTTATACCAATTTCTGATAAATTTTTAAACAAAGAGTCTCTCTATCGACGCTTCCTCTCCATCACCCGAAAACTCTCTTCTCTTGTTTTCAAAATCAACAACCTCCTCGCTTGATTAATCCAAAGCTCACTTATCTGTTATTTTGAATAAGAAATTGTCATTTCAAAGTGTTTTAGTTCTAAATCTGAATTATTTAATTTAATTGTTCTGGAGGATATTCACACTAGTTCACTATTATTTCTATTGTATTAAGGAATATATATCATGTCCTTTTTTCATAATACAATAGCTAATTTACATATAAACATGTTGTTTAGATATTTTTATAAATAATTATTCTTACAAAAACTACAACCTAAATTATTAATTTACCTTTATGTAATTGATCCTTTTTTTTAATTTTCAATCTTATTTTATATTTATATCATATAAACTATTGATTATTTTTGTTTTTGATATTATTTCAGTATGCAATAAATAATCAATAAAATTAAGTTGGCAATTATAAATTTACTAAGATTCATTACTTCCTGTTTATTAATTTCCCTTTCATAAGTTTGAGCTGCGTTCCATCTATCTTTTCATATACAGTTTTCAATTTTTTATGAAATTATAAACTTTTACTATTGGAACATGTGTAATTATGCTAATCAAACACTAGACTAAATATTCTTTTTTTTTAAATTCTTTTAGGTTTCAAGTTATAATATGGCAATTAATATCTACAGAAATTCCTACGGCAGTGTTCAGCACATTGTGGAACTCATTGACTTTGACAGATATTCGGAATTACTTGTGCAGGTAACTTTTTGTATTTAATTAAATAATATTGTTTATGGTATTTGTTCTCATAATCCTTTTTAAAATAATCACATTCATATTTAATAAGATTGATACATATTTCACTAATTTTTATATAACTTTATACTTAAATTGTCATTTTCTTGCTAATGGCTGTGTCTACTGACACACCTCCCGTGATTATCTATACTTTTTATGATAGTTATTTGTGTAAATTTGTTTCCAGAACTAGGTAACTAGTTCAATATATATATATATATATATATATATATATATATATATATATATATATATATATATATATATATATATACTCAATAGAAGTGGGCCCAATACGGTGCCCTGAGGGACACCGTAAGTTATAGTGTGAAAACTGCTGACAACATCATTAACTTTCACTTGTTGCTGTCTGTCCTTCATATAATCTTTAAGAATATCATATGTTGGGCCACGCATTCCTGCGTCCCACAAAGCATCCATCAACTGTTCATGTATTGTGATATAGTATCGAACGCCTTGGCTAGATCGAGAAATACGCAGATACCTGGTTTACAGTCGTCAACTAACCGATAGATTGTATTTGTTAATTCCACTATTGCGTCTCTAGTAGACAAACCTTCCTGGAACCCGTACTGACTTCTCGAAATATAGTTATTTTTTTTTAAATGTAACCAATCTTTGTTTTACAGTTTTTTCAAATATTTTTGTTGAATTTGTTATCAAGGAGATTGGTCTGTAACTAGACATATTGCTTTTGTCGCCTTTTTTATGTAATGGCAACATAATGGCCTTTTTGAATTGATTGGGACATTTACCTACACGAAATGTAAAGTTTATGAGATGTACTATTTGTGGTATTATCTCATATTTGATATTTTTTGAAATCTCTGCCTTTATGCCATCTACGCCTGGTGCTTTACTATTTTTAAGTGAATCTATTATGATTTTGATTTCGTTTTCAGTGGTGTCAGATAGGAATATAGAGTTTACATTGTTTTTGTTTCTTAGGGGTGTCGTTTGTGGTTTCAAGATTTTATTAGCATAATTTTCACCAATGTTACTAAAGTGCTCAATAAAGAGTTCAGCTATGTTATATTTGTCTACTGAGCGGCATCTACCATCATGAGTTTGCAATTCTGTTACTTTTTTTTGAGAGTTATTTTCAGTTGAGTTATTATTTACTATGTTCCATAAATGTTTAGTGTGGTTTCTGTTTTTAATAATCTTATTTCTGTAATAATTCTTTTTTGTTACTGTAATGTTATTCTAATTTATTTAAACAATAAACGGGTGGGATAAATTTTCAACACTCGGTATGGCTACTTACTAATTTATTTAAAACACTAAACTAATCACTAACACTTAATTTATATATACTCAGTATATTCACTTAAACTAATTTATATAAACACTTAACTAATTTATATTTACTGTTTGCTATTTCGGTGTATTTATTTCACGAGATCACTTTATCAACTCACTGGTCCGCTGATCGGTCCTTTTTATATATTAAAGCCGTTTTTTCCTTGTAAATTGTGGGCTGCGGCTTACACAGTCACAAATAATTTTTCTGGCCTTTTCTAGACAAGTCTAGTCACAAAAACAATGTTTACATAAGATAAGTCGTAAACAGTTATAAAAAAAACAGTGCGTATCCGCCATAGTTATAACTTTCATACCTGCCTTAGACAGAGTCGGATTTAGGAACTATACCAGTGTGCTGCTTCGAAATATTACCCCCTCCTTAAATGGAAGTTCCTCCTGGAACTTTTGTGTAGCCGAGACTGGATGTTTGAATCGGCAACTGGCTCCATTCCTACACTTTCCGATCTTATGGAAATAGCAGGGCACCGTCTTCATCGGATACTGCTAACGGAGGTTGTAACTGCAAATTTATATCTGAACACCGGTATCTTGAAAGATAATGTCTACCATGTTCCTGATGATTAGCCAATTCAACTGGTCACTCGCTATCTTGGGCATAGCCAGTTTCTTCACGCTGGATTCCAACACATGGTCTCGGAGGTTTCGAAGTACTTCCCACACATCGCGGTAGGTAGATCGATCTTGGAATTCATTTTTAGTTACCACGTAGAAGACGTACCGCGAATTATGTTTCAGTTTCAGTGTCTTGCCAGGGGCTGGAATCTGGTCTTCAAGTTTTTCTAATTGCCCGAACTTCTTTCGAAAGACGGTTGCCAACCGTCGTGCGTTCTTGATACGGGCGGGGATGTTGTATGCCAGTGAATAATCTTCCGGGAGAGTGAACAGATCTTGTTGTTGTTCCGAAGTGACTCCATATCTAGCTTTCCCGGTACCTCCATACGTGCCCATAAATTCCTCGAAGGTAGGGTCAGACACATCTCGAATAAGGTTTACTCCTCCCTCAAGGTCATGGTCTCCTCCGAATGGCGCTAGTCGGTTTTGGTGAACTACTTTTGGTTTTCCGTTGGGGATCTTGCTTATGCGATATATAACATCATTGATCCATTTCTTGATTAAGTATGGACCTTCCCAGGATTTTTGTAATTTTGAAGAAAATCCTTTTCTCCTCAACGGGTTGTGTAGTCATACTTTGTCCCCTTCTTTGAAACCGCCTTCTGTGGCCTGCATGTCGTACCGACTTTTCATTCTGTCGCTGGCAACTTGAAGATTTGTTCGAACTAATTCATGAATATCGTCCAGCCTTCTTCTCAATTGGATCACGTAGTCTTCGCCTGCTATATCTTCTCCAGGCCGACAGTCAAATTCCAGGTCACAAGGAAGCCTCATTTCACGTCCAAACAGGATTTTCGCCCGTGTTTCACCCGTGGACTCAATGACGGCAGATCGATAAGCTAATGCGAATAGGGAAAGATACTGGTCCCAATCTCTCTGATGGCTGGATACTACTTTGGACAGGTATTTTCCAGTAGTCCTATTCATTCTCTCGACCATTCCATCTGACTGTGGATGTAATGCTGTTGTCCTGGTCTTCTTCATTCCCAGCTCCTCGCAAATTTCCTGGAAAAGAAGACTTTCGAAATTTCTTTCCTGGTCGCTGTGGACTTCCAAGGGCACTCCATATCGGCTGATGAATTCTTTCACCAATACATCCGCGACAGTTGTGGCCTCTTGGTTGGGAATATCGTAAATTTCCACCCATTTTGTAAAATAATCCATTATAACCAGTATGTATTTGCTACCATTTTCTGTTGTCGGAAATGGTCCAGCGATGTCTAAAGCAATCCTTTCGAAAGGGCTTCCAACATTGTACTGTTTCAAGGGTGCCTTTCTCTTGCGATGTGGTCCATTACTCGTAGCACAAGTCGTTCATTTCTTACACCAGTCCTTCACATCGTCGGAGCTGTTCATCCAATAAAACCTTTCACGGACTCGCTGAAGGGTTTTCTTCCCTCCCAGATGACCTCCCGATGGACTGTCGTGTAACTTCTTCAGTACCTCAGCTACTCTTGTTCTCGGGATAACTAGCTGTCTCTTCATCTCAGAACCATCATCTTTTTCAAGGACTCTTTTCAACAGCCCTTCTTCCAGGACAAGGGAGTCCCACTGAGCCCAATATGCCTTGAAAGTCGGTGAAAATCTTGACACTTCTTGCCAGGTAGGTCGCCGATTTTCTTCCTTCCATTGCCGGATCATCTTCAGGTGAGGATCATTCTCCTGATCTTCTCTGATCCTGGTGGGTGACCATTCTTCATTGACTACTGTAATTCTTGAAACTGCAACTTCCTTAGATTTCGACTTGTTGCATTGTGAATAGTCTACAAGGCATGACCGTCTAGGTAAGGAGTTGGCTTTTTGGTGATTCACATTAGCTGGATGTTCACCCCTGTCTGATTTCCCCTGTGTCTGGAGATCTTGGGTTACAGGAGTCTTGGGGAGCTTAGACGGACTGCGTACATGCTCTAGCTCGCCACACTTCCGGCATTTGATCTTCTTCGGCCTCTTGTCTGCCATACTTTTCAACAAGTTGACGATCTGATCAAGTTTGTCATCGTTATCTTCTTCCTGCATGGTTCTACCTTTGTTATACCGCGAGCTTTTCTTGGCTGCTTTGCATTTAAGAGGTTCTTGGTTTACAGAAGACGTAGGACGCTTACACGAACTGAGTGCATGCTCTAGCTCGCCACAATTACAGCACCCGATTTTCTTCGGCTTCTTGTCTACCATACCTTTCAACAAGTTGACGATCTGGTCAAGTCTGTCATCGTCACCTTCTTCCTGTATGGTCCTATCTTTGTTGTATCCCGAAGCCATCGTGGCTGCTTCATATTCAAGAGCAGCAGTCAATGCATCGACCAATGTTTTAGGATGGGCTTATCGAAGCGTCTTCTCCATATCGTGGTCGCACAAGCAGTCAATAAAAGCCTGGATGCCCAAACATTCCATCATGTTCTCTGGTGCTGATGGATAAGCAAATCGGACTAGTCGGACAATATCCATTTCATACTCTTGAAGGGTTTCGTCACGTTTCCGCCTTCGGTTCTTCAGCTGGAATCTGTACAACTGTTCCAAAAGTTCATGACCATATCGCATGTCCAACCTCTTCTTCAGCTGCTCGAAGTCATCCGTTTCTTCCAAAGGTATCGTCTGTAGTACATCTAAGGCATCTCCGCGAAGCGCGATGGTTAAGTTCACTGCCTTCTCTCTATCGGACCAATCATTTACTCTAGCGGCTGCTTCAAATTGTTTCACATAATTGGTCCACGACGTTTTTCCATCGAACGTTGGGGCCTTGACTCGGATAAAACTACCAATGTCTTCAAACTTAGGTAGTGTTTCTGGCTTGCAAGGTTTCGTTTGCTCGGTCTTTTTTCTTCCTCCGGCGTGCTTCGCGTTCTTGAATCGGCAATCTTTTCTTCTAACTCCTTGATTTTCTCGTCTATCGTTGTAATCTTATTCTCGATTTTTTCGTCCATCGTTGACATTTTATTCTCGATTTCAGATTTTAGAGACGAAATTTCATTTTCAATGTCAGCGGCAATGTCGTTTTTCATTAACAAGATATCGGCAGATATATCGTTCTTCAAAGTAGAAATATCGTTCTTCATATGTTCTCCCGCGCCATTTTTAATGTTACTCAATTTTTCCTTTAAAAAATTTTCTTCGGATACATATATCAGATCCGCAACAGAATAGACTTTGTCTTTTATGTGTAGTTTATTTTTCTTAATACTTGCATTTAAGTTATTTTCTCTTGCCAATGTAAGATGTTTATGTAGGATTTTTCCATCTTAATACTATTATGTGGTGTAATCTCTCGATATCGCGGTGGAACTTCCCTTTAATTCTTGAACATTCTCAAAGATGCTGCTTATCTGCTTATAGTTAATCAGTTCAACGATAAGAGGTCTTATTCTGTGGTTTTCTAACTTTCCTATTCTGTGAATATCTCTTATGTCTTCAAATGTACAATTTCCTTGACACCTTTTGTTTATGGTAGTCAGGAAGTTTTGGATATCTTCAATTTCGGTTTCCTCTTCTTCTAATCCGTACACTACCAGATTATATTTCTCCCTTTTCGTTCTATATTTTGAAATTTTTCTTGTAGTTTCGTTACTTCTTTTTTTAATTCATTATTTTCTTCCTTTAACTCATTAATTTGTTTTTCTAAATCTATTCTTATTTTTTCTACTTCTTCTTTGATTTTGTTTTTTTATTTCAGCATTGCTTGTTTGAAGACCTATAAGTATTTCGTGTAATTGTTATAGGGTAACCTTTCTGTTGACTTCACCAATTGGTTAGAAGATTAAAATTTACTTGTTCAGTTGATATTAGGCTCAACAAAACTACTGTATTACGAATTGAAACAACTATTGAAACTAAAGGGATCTAAAGTACTTATTTTCGATTGCAAAGTGATGGTTTTTTGTTTGTAATTTCTTAATACTACGGTACTTTACCAGGCCAAGTTTTAAAATTATTGCACCTTATTCTACCAGGTTTTAAACACAATAACCACAGAGCACCTTTATAACGAACCTGTCTCTTTGACTGAATTACTACTGTGAATTACATATAATAAAGTCAATCACAAGGTAGGTTACTACTGGGTCTAGGCAAAAATAATTATCAAACATCAAGTAGGCATCAAATGAAATGTAACTTCTGTCATTCCGACGATGATAGAAATATCGAAACAATTGTCAGTTTTTTCAATATATTGTGGAATTATTTACAGACAGTTAGTTTCATTTAAAAAAGTAAATGTGTAGATATTTTAATTCTCTATAACTATCATTAACCATTTTTTGAGATAGGAAATCCCGTGTTACATCGATAACGAATGTTTCCTTTATTTAGTACTGTAATAAACACGAGATATGACAGAAAATTTTAAAAACGCCCTATATAGACAAATTTTTCTTAATTCGAATTAATTATTAATTGTTGACCTCGACGAAAAGAAAGTGATACAAATAAAATGTGTTATCACAAGGTTAATAAAACATCACAGCTGACGATTGTGTCATGTTTTGTTTACCAATATGTTACAAATAAAAAATAATGATACAGGAAACTAACCTTCACACAAGGTAAATTTTAGAATAAATAACGATAAATTTTGAATCAAAGGAGAGAGACAGTAACTCTCCCCTGAAGTGGCCAGTCTAAGTCCGGACGGTCCCTTCACCCTCAACAGTAATATTGTGCAGTTTGTGACTAGTGATATTCCAAAACGTAAGTTTTTAACATACAATTAATTTTTATATAGTGTATTGACCTGCTTTATTATATTTTCATTGACTAAACCGGGTGTCCCAAAAAGGTAGGGGACCCCACAGTTCTTTTTCGGTCATATCTAGTGTATCATATACATCTGCGCCTCTCATCTACTGTTAGAATCTAAAAAGTTATAGGTATTATCTTATGTTCAGGGACCATATCTCTATATATCTGATTATTTGAAATTGCGAACAGATATTTATATTGTACATGAGATCATATTTAGTCCTATCTTAAAGTTTCAACAGATAAATTTTCAGGCATATTACCGGACATCCAGATACCGGAGACATCATAATTAATCTTCCGAATTTTGTTGATATAGATTGTATTCTACATATTCAAATTCTACGAGAATCGTAATTAGAATTCAAAGTGGGGGATATAGATTTTCTTTTTTTTTATATTGTACCGGTTACCTAAATTTTCACGAGATTCATAATTATTTTTTTCCAATCTTAGAAATTTTGGCAATATAGATATATGGTTTACAGGATATCGTATTAGTTCTAAATCATAAAGTTTCGTTTGATTCCTATTTATTGCCTTAATTTTTGTGAAGGATATCCACCATAATTATCGCCAAAGGTGTATTAGATTATTCACTATTGTTTTGAGAGTATCAGCATACTACTGTCATTATATGATTTACTGTAGCGTATAGGGTACCTAAATTATTCCAGGTTAAGTACCAAAAAGGAATTCCGCTCGTTACTTAGTTATTTTTTTTATATCACGTAGGCTATCCAAAAATCAGGAGAGAGCCGAATTATTATATTTCATTCGATTGCAAAAACTTTCGTATATTTTTTTGATTTTTTTTTGGAATATATGTACATATTCAACCTTTCAGTTTATTTCCTTTAACCTCAGCCCTCATCCTCGTACCAGCCAAATAGGACGGGCCGACTCGACCTGCATTACGAACTCGGGCTTGGCACACTGTATAAGCCCAAGGGGCCCCACGACGATCTTGATCGCTCGAGTCAGGAACAACCCCTCCCTCGAGGTAAACCCGCAGGGAGATTCCTGGTTCTAATTTTGTACCGCGAGGCACTGGTGACAGCACGCTTCAACGATTTTGTTCTTTGGATAGGAGTGTACAGTAGGGGCTTCCGGTCACTACCAACAGTGAAAAAGAAAACCCGAAAGATAACCGATCACATTACACTGGTGTTGAAGAAGGATAATTCCGACTCTATTACATTTACCGGGATAATACCGGTCCAATTACATTACAGTACTACCAGTCGATACCCTGTAAAACACTTTCGATTAAATCTGTTTTTTTTTATCTTCACTCTCTAGAAGTTTGTTAATTTGTTATGCCTCTTTCTAGCTTATGAATTTTATCAAATCTGGTCTAATTAAGCATATTTTATGAAAATTTTTCCATCACACAATAAGCCATCTATGTCTCAAACAAGATACTTAAAAATTATTTCCAATCCTCATTAACCAAATAAAATTTTGATCGCCATGTTTGGTCCCCTATATAATCTAAAAGTAAAACTTGATGTTTAACTGTATAAAAATTATAGCCTTGTATATTGAAAAATGTTAATCACTTCTTAATAATGATTAGATATGATTGGAAATCATATAGGGGGCTATATTTGTTGCTAAAAAAACCAATTGATTTGTAACTACGATAGTCTAATATGGAAACAAGAAATTAAAAAAATAAATGTTAGGACGTCGAGATTTTGATTATGATATAACTTTGTCAAGGTAACAAAAGAAACAAATCGATTGTAACGGTCGTGTAGAATACGGAAAAGTTAAGTTCAACTTCTCAAGCACCAAATTATTTGGAGGAGGATCTATTACAGTTTGGCGATGTATTTCTCTGACAGCACGCGCGGACATAGTAAACATAAAAAAATGGATCTATGACAGCTGATCAGAGGGTGTGCACTTACACTTATTATAAAAGATACACGTTCTTCTCGTAATCTATATGTGTCACAAAGAACAAATCAACTTCGGTTGCGTTAGGTTAAATAGCCCTAGTAGCTGAGGCCTTCAAATTCGGGAAGAATTTCGGTCGCGTTCATTAATCTCTTTGACATCCACAGACAAATAATTGAGGTAAGGCATTCAAATTTTGCCATTACAATTGATTGCCTAATGTTTGGTTATTAATTTATTTTATTTTATTGATTTAATTCAAAATGCCAGCCCCTCGAGAGCGTGTTGTTCCCAATTGCTTTAACCAAGATCAAGATGCTCCAAGGTAGGTTATAAATATCATTATAATTAAAATGAGCAATTTATATTAATATTTTATAGATATTTTATTCCCGCGGACAAGCGTATAAAAAACATTTGGTTGGAAAGAATCAATAATCCCAGTTTATTGAACCAGTCAAGAAGCTTTTAGGGGGGAAAGTAGTTTGTAGTAATCATTTTTTGGATGTATGTCAAGAAGGGGGGAAACTAAAAATATGTGAACTTCCTGTTTTAAATTTACATAGTAAGCATTTTATATTAATACTGTCAGATTTGAACTACTATGTATATTGTTTTTGTAGATTTCATTGCTGGGGATAATTTAGAAGAAAGTTGCATTAATAGTCCAGGTTTCCAGGCATTGTTGATACCAATGAAAAATATACGGTGATTGAGCAAGTCACAAAACTCAGGACTGACCATGGACAAGACACAATCACTCAGAAAATCATAAAATTGTCACAAATTTCCAGTGAAGAAGACCTATGGAATTCCCTAAGGACTGTCAGAGATAACACAATAGAAGATGGTCATGTTGCACTGCACCATGTTGACAATATGACCCTGGGGAAGTTCAGGAAACTCGTTGAGTGTGTCTTTCATGGTTCGGGTATAGAGGTTTTCATTTATACCACTAAAAAAAACAGGAAACGGAAAGTGTTCAGCCAGTTACAAGCAAACGACAACCAACATCATACGCCCTTATAGTCAGCAAGCACAATAATACGTACTTGGAAGCTCTGAAGACCATAAAGGAAGCTGTTCAAAATGCGAAAGATGCTAACAGCATAAGGCAAATCAGAGAAACCAAAGACAGCAAAGTTCTAATAACCATGGACAAGAACCAGGAAGCAATGAATTCCTTAAAAGCAGCAGTGGAATCCACCAACATGAAAGTGAGCACGAGGGGTACCCATTGGCCTAAAAAGAAAACATTCCACATTCGTGGGATTGATGCAACAGCCACAGTAGAAGATGTCGCTGGAGCAATAGAGCGAAAGGCCGGGGAGCAGATTAAGGAAAACTGCTCTATTGGAAATCTCAGGCCAAATGCTGGCAGTACTTTGGCAGTTACAATATCTATATCGGAAGACAAGGCCCGTGAATTAACCCAGAACCCGTATATTCGTATCGGGCTTTCGAATTGCAGGATCGAACCCAGAGTGAGGGTCGATCGTTGCAAAAGATGCTGGTTATACAACCACCAGACTGAAGAGTGTAAGGGTCCGGATCACAGAAATTGCTGATATAATTGTGGACAGGAAGGACATCTGTCAAAAGAATGCAAAGATAAACCATTCTGCCCAGTTTGCAAAGAGACGCATAAGTCAAATACCGGAAAATGCATTAGCTTCCGTAGAGCTCTGAGTACGACTAAAAGAATGAAACGTCAAAAACTTTACTCCAGTAATGAAAATATTACAAATTAACGCCAGTCGTAGTGTCCCAGTCCATGACATTGCTGCACTTACTGCTTCTAACAAGAAATGTGATGTTATTTGCATCAGCGAGCCCAATATCAAAAAGTGTGAAACTGTGAATAGAAATATATACGTAAACCCTACCAAAGACGCTTTAATTGTTAATATAAATAGCTCCATGCCTGTTTTAAATGTGTTTAGTGGGAACTGTTTTGTGTGTGTCCAGTATACGAACCTGTTTGTAATGTCAGTGTATATCTCCCCAAACATCCCTTTTCAAAGCTTCCAAAACTGCTTAGGGGAGTTGCAGGATATAGTTCTGCGCCTTCGGCATGGGAATAAAAACACACCATTTGTGATAACTGGAGATTTTAACTCAAAGAACGAAGTCTGGGGGGGGGGCAGAGTAACAAACCGTAGGGGCAGAGAATTCTTGTCCTGGTGCAATGCTACGAACTTAAATGTCATTAATGATGGACTTGTCCCCACGCTTGTTAGAGACACTGGGCAAACATACATCGATCTTACTGTGGTGTGTGACCGAATACAACGACAAGACCCTCAGTGGACGGTGCTTGTGGATCCTGACGTGACGGAGCACAGGTTTATTTTAAGCGATCTCTCAACCGTGAAGCCTGTAGTCAAGAAAAGGAAAACAAGGTTTGGTGAACCGAATAAAGAATTACTAGTTCACATGTTTAGAAAAAAGACCAGAGATATGCTGGATTCTACGAGTGTTTCTGATCTGGTGAGTCGCATCCGCAAGGCTTACCAAGAATGCACACCGAGGGTTTGTTGCAATGAGGACTATCGCTTGCCTTACTGGTGGAACGAGTCAATACAAGAGGCCATCTTAGATGTTCATCATAAGAGGCGTCTCTTTCAGAGAATAAAAAATGACCCAAACCGGCGTGAAGAAAAATATAGAGAATATAAGACTGCAAAAAATCTGCTAAAGACTGAAATCAAAACATTGAAAAGGCGAGCTTGGCAAAACCTTTGCAATGACCTCGAAGACGACATATTTGGCCAGGGATTCCAAATAACAAGAGCTCAATTGAAAAAAAATGCCGGCTCGTGTTTAAATGTCAAGAGAGGAAAGGGAGAGACATTTTAAGGAGTTGTTTGTCACCAACTGCCCAGATGGAAAATAGCGACAAAAAGAACTAACTGTGATACAAGACTGTGATATGCTCAAACACCAGGAAATATTGGATGCCTGTGATAGTATCAAGGTTGGCAAAGCCCTAGGCCCAGATAATATACCATCTGTGATAATAAAAGCTGTGATTGATGGTAATGTCCAATTTTTTGTAAATTTTTATAATTCGTTTTTAACCAGGCAGTGTTTTCCAGGAGAATGGAAAAGAACCAAGCTATCGCTTATCGAGAAACCAAGAAAGTCACCTGACGACCCTGCAAAATATCGCCCAATTTGCTTAATAGATGAAATTGGAAAAGTCTACGAAAAACTCTTAAATACCCGGTTGATTGCAGAATTGTAAAACAAAATTAATGGCTTCCACGAAAACCAATTTGGATTCCGTAAAGGACGGTCTACTTCACATGCAATGGAAAAGATTCAAGACATGGTAGCAGCAAACAAAGGAAAACATTGTGCATTAATCTTGGTGGATGTTAAAAATGCGTTTAACACCGCATCCTGGACAGTCATCAGCGACCAGCTTAACAGAATAGGGGTGAGTGCATACCTTAAGAACATTTTAAATTCCTACATGGATGAAAGAGTAATTATCCTGAAGAGGGACCTTGAAAGACAAGTTTGTGGTGGTGTTCCACAGGGCTCGGTTCTCGGCCCTAGTATGTGGAATATTCTATATAACGAAGTGATGAACTTTCCAACGCCAAGTGAAGTAGTAATATTGTGCTATGCCGACGATCTAGCGGTATTCGTAGCTTCTCGGACCTCCAACCAAATGATTGATAAGGCAAACCATACTCTTGATCTTGTATTTCAGTGGATGACTCAACATCATCTAGAGATGGCTCCTGAAAAAACCGAAGCTATTCTTCTTAGCTACAAAAGAAAGACCGATGCGATAAAATTTAAAATGCAGAGCCAAGAAATAAAACCCCAGGGAACAGTCAAATATTTGGGATTCCACCTAGACCGAAGGCTGAATATGACAAACCACATCCGAGAAACCTGTCTGAAGGCTGAGAAAACAATAAAGGCTCTAAATTGTCTTTTACCAAATATAGGAGGACCAACAGCACCGAAGCGGCGAATTCTGGCGATGGTGTGTCAAAGTGTAATCTTATATGGTGCGCCAATTTGGGCCCTTAAGACATATTTAGAAGTCAATAAAATAAGACTTCTGAAGACACAGCGAAGCATTGCGCTTAGAGTCTGTTCTGCTTACTGCACCGTTTCAGGTGCATCTGCAATGGTTATTGCTGGTCTCATTCCGCTGCACCTTTTGGCAGAAGAGAGGAGGAGAATATTCCACATGGCTGGTGTAGCTTCTGTTACCCAGAAACAGATAGAGAGGGATATGACTCTGCAGCAATTGCAGGAAGAGTGGCAGAGCGGCCCTGAAACTTGGACCAGACGCCTTATCCGGAATATTCGACCTTGGCACAATAGGAAATGGGGGACAGTATCCTACCATCTTACTCAGTTCCTCTCAGGCCACGGTACTTTCGGCACTTTTACTTTTAAAATTAAAAAAAAGAGAGACGAAAGTTGCATATGCTGCGGGGCAGCTGTAGATGACCCAAATCACACTGTCTTCGAATGTCCTCAATGGGCAGAGAAGCGCCAAGAACTGTGCTCAGATTTAGGGGAAATAAGTACAGGCAACGCCATTGACAAGATGCTTAAATGTGAAGATGGGTGGAATAAGGTAACAGATTTCATAACCTATGTGATAAGCGCAAAAGAGAAAGTTGAGTTACGAGCCCAGGAAAATGCAGAATATTAGGCAATATTCCGTTCTTTCTTGAGGAGATGTCCTAATGGCGGGTCCAAGAAGGAAAGTGGAAGTTCTTAAAAGAGGAAAGGGTTTTAGTGGGTCGGGGGTCTCCCCATCCCCACACTCCCCCAAGCGCCGAAACACCAATGCCTGGGGGGTCTGCTAGCAGATTTCCTAAACCTCTTTGAAAAAAAAGGTTAAATAGCCCTAGTAGCTGAGGCCATCAAATTCGGGAAGAATTTCGGTCGCGTTCATTAATCTCTTTGACATTCACAGACAAATAATTGAGGTAAGGGATTCAAATTTTGCCATTACAATTGATTGCCTAATGTTTGGTTATTAATTTATTTTATTTTATTGATTCAATTCAAAATGCCAGCCCCTCGAGAGCGTGTTGTTCCCAATTGCTTTAACCAAGATCAAGATGCTCCAAGGTAGGTTATAAATATCATTATAATTAAAATGAGTAATTTATATTAATATTTTATAGATATTTTTTTCCCGCGGACGAGCGTATAAAAAACATTTGGTTGGAAAGAATCAATAATCCCAGTTTATTGAACCAGTCAAGAAGCTTTTTAGGGGAAAAGTAGTTTGTAGTAATCATTTTTTGGATGTATGTCAAGAAGGGGGAAAACTAAAAATATGTGAACTTCCTGTTTTAAATTTACATAGTAAGCATTTTCTAATAATACTGTCAGATTTAAACTACTATGTATATTGTTTTTGTAGATTTTATTGCTGGGGATAATTTAGAAGAAAGTTGCATTAATAGTCCAGGAAAAAATCAGACCCAAAATGATCATTTTGCGTCATTTTCGGCTGATACTTGGTAAAAAGTTAGTAAAAATGGTGTACAACAAAACTTAACTTATGCGACCTCTTAAATCGGACCGATTTACACTCATTTTTCATGCCTTTTGTAGTTTTTTAGGTATATCTTTTTTCTCGTGCATAGTACAGACAAAAAGTTAAATACTTTTTTTTCTTCTTTTAAAGACCTACAATTCTAGACCTTACACGTAAAAAAATTGATTGGGTCAAAAGTTATTGGAAAATAAACAACTGATAACGTTATTGTTAATAAATAAAAATACAATGAGCATTTTTTTCAACTAACACTTCCACATCACGCTTATCTATTCTCACTCATTAAAAAATGATACTCACGAAAGATGGAGTCTGTATGTTCAATAGTTTATGAATTATGGCCTTATAAACAAATTAACTAAAAATTGACTTGCAGAGTTCTGTAAGCTATGCGACCTCGCGCCAATTTTTTCACTGTTAGATTTCATAATAACACATCGATACCCATAATTGTTTTTTAAAAAAATACATTTTTGCAACAACGCGAATTTTTTTTCATATTTGGCTTAGTTGCATAATTAATTTGACACTATATCCGCCGATTTTTGTCGAGAATTAAGTACGCACATAGGAGGGGCATGGAAAGAGCTTTAATTGAAAAAAAAATACGTTAGGATTTATTGACAAACAACTGAGTTACGGACAATCGAAGTCGGAGGCCTGTCAGTCAACAATTTAAATTAAGAAAAAATCTATTTCCCTTTTTCCACGGAAAGTCTCGATTTTTGTCGAGAATTATGTACGCACATAGGAGGGGCATGGAAAGAGCTTTAATTGAAAAAAAAATACGTTAAGATTTATTGACAAACGACTGAGTTACGGACAATCGAAGTCGGAGGCCTGTCAGTCAACAATTTAAATTAAGAAAAAATCTATTTCCCTTTTTCCACGGAAAGTCTCGTCGGTTGTTCCGCTATTACTACTGTCGAATTCATGGACTTCTGGAATATAATCCTCACTCACTTTCACTACCAGTTAACGGCTCTTCTTCACTTTCCAACAAATTCAAATTGTATTTACAACGATTAAGCACTTCACTTTCAGTTCACCCACAATGAGAATCTAACCTCTCAACTTTCGCACGGGGTGAGCAACTGCTTGAAGATCTGGCAACCTCATCTGTCGACATTGTGCTCACTACAAAACATAAATAACGATAGCAGTTCGGGAGACTGTCGGCTATATCCGGCGGTGCCAGATATATCCGACACTCGTCCACCTAAAACGATGTTTTGTAACGGATAAAGAAGTCAGTCGTCTGTACGCAAGCATACATTTTCATTAGCGACGGATATAACTGGCGGTAGTCTGGAGAGCAATTTGAAGCGTTGACAGGTATATCCGTCATTCGTCCGTGACGCACTTTTATATCCAACAATTGTACCGAAAGGGACAAATCTAATTCAATAACCTGGAAGAGGTAAGGATGAGGAAATGTTCAAATCTGGGAAGAATTGGGCCAAAATAAAATATGATAGGACGTTATCTGTGCGAGACATTTTTTGGTTTCTTTCATTCACTGTCACTTTCTAATTATCCGTTTATTCCTTGTGGAATTTTTATCAAAGCCTGAATTCAGTTTGACCATTTATAATAATTATAGTAATGAAATGTAAAATGACTATAAAAAAGCTTAATTTGATATTTCAGAAATTGTGCAATCTTATCAATCATCTGCTATTCAAATGAAATAAATTTTTCATAAATATGAAATGTAAGTGATGATCCCGTTTGGGGATAGGTTGTAACCAACAGCAATAATTTTAATTTATAGTTAAAGTAATTGATGACTTTGGTAAACAATAAAAGAAATTAAAAACCTACTTCATTTTCACGTACTACATAATAATGGTGACAAACATAATAACAAAAGTAGTTTATTGTTGTCAACGTTTGTTTAAACCTCTAATAAACCTTTGTGCATGCATTGTGGTTATTTTAATATTCGTAAAACGAGAGCAATTTCTTTCATAGTTTTTTTATCTTATTATATTTTTTCAATAATATTAGTGAAATGAAAAATAACACTCAATATACTTCACTAGTTTTAGATATTTTTATTTTATATAGTGTGCTGATAATTGTTTTCATGATTTTGTTACTGTTGGTAAATAATGGATATTTTAGGTTCTTTAGTCAATATACACATATACATGTTTGTTCTCTGACTAATATATCTAGATGACATGACATATTTTAAAAAATATATTTTTGATCTTTGTAAACGTTGAAATAAAATAAAACATATAGAAACAACCACTATAGTTCTGGAATGAAATCTATGGGAATTTAGATTGTCCCAATATAGTGATCCTTTTGTGATAATAACAATTTGTTTCACATACATAAAATTCTAACATTGATAACAATGTATTCAAAAAAAGCAAATAGATGTTTTGTTTCAATTAGTAGACAATAACATGTATAACAACAATTTTAAGTGAAACGATTAAAATGGTTAATATAACGTATTACTGAGCTAGTAATTGTTATAATCTTTCATTCTCAAACAAATGTAACTACTCTAGCCTTACCTGCTAAATTGTGTATAAGTAATGAACCTAATTTCAAACGAAATACACCCTTCATGAAAATGTTCCAAATGAATGAATTATTATTATTTGTGTGCCTCTTCAATTTGGATTTAATACTGATTGTGGAATTCATTTTTATAGAAGAAATTCAATAGTTTCTATACATTTGACGTAACAAAATGACATTTGTATTGTAACGTCGACTGACGCTATTGTGAGGACGATACAATTCGGGAACGGTTCTCGAGAATATCATTTTTAGGAACTATTCGCAAATAGGGCATTCACAGGCTTGCGTATACATGACGTAGGAAACGATGTCAAGAATGGCGCCCGGTTCGAGATTCAGGGCGGATGAAACTCAATCATCGACCACCACACCTGCAAGAAATGAATCACCGGTGACGACAGTGATTTTCTTACCAGAATATCGAAACCACACCTGCCAAACGTTAAACTTTAGAAATATTTTTACAAAAGTTGAAACTTCTATTTTTTAGAAGTGAATACCTTTTTAATAAATACGTTTATACTGCAAATGAAAGATCATATATGAATTATACGGCAAATGTATGCATAATTTGTCCGTAGAGAATATACTTTATAAATAATTTAAAAAAATAGAGCGTTCTCAAAATAATTTGATACTAAACAAATAAGTATTGAATGCATAATTTCTCTGGCAGGTTTAGTTAAGTTGTATTGTTAAGTTTAAATGAATAAGAAAGCAAAATATTAACTTTTCATCTTTATAATAAAAATTTCATTATACCGTCATATTTTTTTTCTGGCCAAATGATTTTTTAGATCAGGTTAACATTAGTTGGAAAATAACTATGTATATATAAAAATTTTATCTGAATAAATTTTAGTCTATAAATTAAGAATTATTTAGAAGAATGTTTGTTTGTAAGTATCAATTTGTGATGTGGCAAAGGTGCCCTGGAGCGCTGACAGCAATTCCCCACAGGCATAGGTTTGTGTCACTACCGTTGTACCTCGTAGCAGGAACGGAATCATTCAAACGTCTTCATACAAAAATGATTGGTGGGTTTATTATAACTAAAACTTGTACTTATATAGAGCGGTATACGTTACACTTACTATCGCATAACTATAAAATAATCGGAACTTAAATTCTACATAACGATGTTAAAATATATATTAAGGATACGATGAGTAACCCTAACCTACGTCATAGTTATTTACTATTACTACGACTACGACTACTACTTCTTTGCAATCAGCTAGTCGACGGCTTATATTCTATAGAGATCAAGGTGTCGTGATTTCAGTCAAGGTGAATTTCATGGCTGAACGCTGTGTTTACATAAACTATGATTTGGATTGTATATACTTATCATCGCGCACTGTTTACAATACACTTGAAATAACTTTTAATTTAAAATATTAATTATCTTATGACCTTCAGGGTTTCAATTTCTATAATGTCTAAATTAATTATATGGATTCACTACACCATCCTTCTCCAGTAGCGGGAAATTACCCTGATTATTTTCCGCATTTTACGTCCTTACGCTACTGTGTTCACTTAATTGTGTTGATTACATAATTGTTTCCATTTTTCAATACCTGTTATTTGTTTTATATATACATGTTTATAAGCTAAATATTGACTATTATTCAAACAAAGTCTATTCTTATGTACAATTTGTGTTTAATTACAATTTTGAGTTGTAATCTCACAGTTTACACCTATTATTTTGGTTATTTTAAATGGCCCGAGTTACTGCGGGTCGAATATCAGCCTTTCTACCTTTTCAAACAAGACTAAGTCCCCTATCTCAAATTGAGTTGTTGAAGCTTTCAGTTTGCTATGTTTCTCCCTATTTATTTTATTTTTTAGCAAACATTTTCTAGCTCGCTCGTGGGCGTATTGCAATTTGTATTTCAATTCGTTACTGAACTCTTCAAAATTATAACATGGTTGTATTCCCTTGTTTAAAAATTCGGGTATATTCGATTTCCTAACATATAATAATTCAAATGGAGTATAACCATGATATGTACTGGGTGTTGTATTATAACAATATGCAAACATTCTGACCAATTCACACCGATTATCTTTAGCTTCATTTATGAAATTCCTAACATACTCGTTAAATGTTCTGTGTAATTTCTCACAGCTTCCAATTAATTCGTGGTGATACGCCGTAGAAAATTTTTAGAAGATCTGCTAATTTATTCATTATCTCGTTTTTATACTCTGTTCTCTGATCTGATCGTATCCCTATCATTAATCCATAATTCGGTATAAAATTGTCGAATATTACCTTAGCTACTGTTTGAGCTTCTTTATTTCTAACTGGTATCATTACTGCGTACTTCGTGAGTTCACATAATATTGTTATGCAGTACTTATTACCGTTGCTACTTTCCGTAAATCGACCTATTGTGTCTATATATTTTATATCAAATCTCTCTCCATGTTTTTCCATCTGAAATTCGCTCTTATTTTCTTTAAAAGTATGTTATTTCCTGAATGTCCTCCAAAAACTGGATCATTGTGATATCTTTCTAGGATCTTCATTATTTTTTCTTGCTGTTCCACTACTTTTGGAACGCTACATATACTTATTTGTACATTTTTCAATTCTCTTCTACCTTCTTCTATAAATGATTTTATTATAGAACTGTCTGTGGGTATGGTGTATGGTGTACACACTAGATGTAAATTGAGTGAATGAAAATGACGAGTACTCAGTGTGTATATGTTTATTAATATGCAGCTAAGCGCTTTCGGCCTTTAGGCCATTATCAAAGCTGTCGTCATCAAAAGATCCAAAAACAGGTGTCAAAAAACACCCAGCTGATAAAAACGAAACAATGTACGGAGTTACGTCATTGTTTTACAACTAGATCATTAAAAAAACATTAAAACAACACTTTAAGAGGGTGTACAATTACATCTACATGATTAAAAATAACATAACATTCACCTCTGAATGTTATATACCAGACACCACGATGGTGTTATTCGGCCTAGGCGTGTGAAGACTATTGGATAGAGAAATGCACATTACTTAGCACCGAGAATTCATGCAATGGTACCCAAACATTTAAAAACGATTAACAAATATAGTAAATATAAAAGGCAAATTAAGAAATGAATTACGGAAACGGATAGATCAATATTTTCTGATCTAATAAATTGTAAATAAAGACAATAATTCAACGAACCCGACACTAGAAAATTTTACTTTATACTCTCATTGCCGTAGGGCGAAAAATTAAATTTTGTTGAAAAATCCCGAATATATCGCACAAATTAATTTTGGTCAAATATTCCCGAATATGTCGCACACACAAGTTCTAATATTAAGACAATATCGAACAATACGAAATGTAAATATATTTAAATGGTATTTTACATCACAAAACAAGCAGCTTTATACACTGTTTCTGTGATTATTATATTTATTCATATATGTACTGTATATTTCAGTTGTTAAAAAATTTTAATTGAATAAATATATTATTATTATTATTATTATTATTATTATTATTTCATCTACCTCCAAGAGGCGTGCGGTTTTAATATGCTAGAGAGGAAACAATTCAGTTTGTCTCTGCTAGTTTAAAAATTTCCTGACTATATGGCATGTTTGCAGTAAGACTGCTCTTTGTCCAATGTCCACTATGTTATGTGGCAACTCTAATTCTCCTAAATTTTTGGAAAGCTGGTCACTAACAATCCCTTCAACCGAAAACACTAAGGGGATTATTTTCACTGTATTTAGTTTCCAAGTGTTCTTGACTTCATAGGCGAGATTTTCATATTTGGTACACTTTTCTGTCTCGGTCTTCCTGATATTGTGACTGAGAGGCACAGCAATTTCGATGATGATTCCTGCTTTTTTTTCTTTATGAATCAACACGATATCTGACCTATTGTAATCCACAGTGCGATCAGTTTGCATCGGTCTATCCCAGTAAAGCACCACGTCATGATTTTCTATAACTGGTAGGGGATTGTACTTGTAGTACGGAGGAGGCATCACGTCAAAAAGTATATTCTTAATTCCTAATTGCTGATGGACAAGTTTAGCTACTTGATTGTGCCTTCCTAAGTAGGAAGATTCTGCGAGAGCTGTATAGCCAGCGGTAATATGCTCGATGGTCTCACCAACCATCCCGCACTTTCGACATTTGTCCCTCTAACTCCTTCTCTTCTTGCAATATACAGCCTTTCAACAGATGAGTTGGGATGGAAACATCTAAATTTCTCTAGAATTCTACGGGTCGTGCGATCCAGTTCCTCCAAGTCAGTGTTGGACCATTTGACTATTCCAAATGAATAGTTTAGAGCTGGCACTGCCCATGAATTTATAGCAGCGATCAAGTTTCCCCCACTTAGTTTTGTGTTCAAGAGAGTCGTCAGTCTCTTTTTATATTTTTCCCTAAGCTGTTATTTTAATAGTGTATGGTCCATTACTTGGTTCTGGGAGGTTCCCAAGTAGCGATACAGCTCGTCTGGTGGGAGCTGCTTAATCTCATGCATAGGTGGTTGTTGATCCTGATCCAGGATTCCCTTATTCACGTTAATGATTGCGCACTTGTCAAATCCAAATGACATCCTGATATCATTGCTAGAGGTTCTCACCAAACCGAGGAGCTGGGAAAGCTTTTGCCTGGTCTCAGCGTAGAGCTTTAAGTCATCCATATACAGTAGATGCGATAGTCTTTTTGGTGACCCCATACTAAGTTTGTAGCCAGCTTCCGTGTTATTCAATAAGGCTGAAAGTGGGCTGAGAGCCAGACAAACCACACTGGTGAGAGTGAATCACCCTGAAATATTCCCCGCTTTATATCAACCTTCCCAACCTTTTTACTGGACATGTGGATATTGGTTTTCCATCTGATCATTAGATGACTTAGAGTGTTCCGGATCTTAGGACATACTTTATATATTTCCAGTACCTTCATGAGCCAATCATGGGGCACGGAATCGAACGCCTTTCTGTAATCGATGTAGCACATATGGAGGTTACGTTGTTTTACTTTCGACTGTCTAAGTACTACATCATCAATTATAAGCTGTTGTTTGCATTCCAGTGCCCCTCGTATACACCCTTTTTGTTCATCATCGAATATGTTATGTGTTTGACAATGACTTTCTCGTTGATGACGGAGGTGAATAGTTTATAAACTACCGACAAACAAGTTATAGGCCTGTTGTTTTGGGGGGCATTAGGGTCTCCTTTCTTATAGAGCATATACGTGTTGCCTTCAGTCAAGAATGTTGGTATTTGTGTGGGGTCATTAAGGGCTCTCGTGAAGCATGTTGCGATATTTTCGTGTGCTGCTACAAAGTTCTTGAGCCAGAAATTTTGAAATCTATCGGGTCCTGGTGCTTTCCAGTTATGAGCTTTTTGCAATACCCTCTTGATATCGTCAGCAGTGAATCTTTCAACAGTCATTTCCGGTATATAAGCTTGCTGTCTTTGGCAATTTTCGATCCAAAGTGAGTTCTTATTATAGCCTTCTGAGTTTTCCCACACCTTCTTCCAGTAGTTAATGAACTCTGCTGAAATAGCAGTTGTGTTTATATTGTTTACATGGGCGGAACTATCCAAACCACGAAAAAATTCCCTCTGATTTCTCAGAAACCCAGCGTTTTTAATTAGTAGCTAAGATAAATTGTTTGTTAAAATCTGGATATTTTAATATGAGCGGTGATATTAATGTTTTTTTTCAAAATCTGAAATGAATTTTCACACTCTGAAAACCAATTAAATTTCACATTTTTCCTGGATAATTTATTAAGGGGTAGACATATTTCTGCAAAATTCGGAATGAAACGCCTGTAATACTTACAGAATGCAACAAATCTTTTTACCTCACTCGCATTTTTCGGTCTTGGATACTGCTCTGTTACAGAATACTTCGCTTTATCTGAGGAGTTGCCTTCACTTGACAAATTATGACCTAAATAAGCGACTTCTTGCCTGAAGAATCGGCATTTTTGTGGATTTAGTTTCAAATTGTATTTGTGACAAGCGTCAAAAACTTTTTTGAGATTATCTAGATGATGCTTTTCCGAGATTCCTGTTACTACTAGCCAAAACAACGAATGTGTTTGAATCGACAGTATTAAAAGTTTTATAAAAGTGAGGTTTCCAATAGTTATTTAACCATAAAGTAAAAGTTCTATTTTAAGCGATATCTTCAAAGTTTAATATGCGTTTTTCTCAAAACATTAAATATGCACATTCGTGAGTTTGACATTAGACAGACGATATGTAAACATTACGAAAACGAAATGTTTTCAATAAAATCATATTTTAATTAAGTGACGACAGTTATTTCACATTGAATAACTATTTGTAAAATCCTATCAATATATTATTAAAACTATTAACTTACAGTTATACGTAATTTCTGATCGTACAAATACCGTTTTCCTAATAGATCACTAAAAATGACCCGTTATAAGAAATTGTCTAAAACAAAAATAAAATGCTTTTTTATATAAATTTGGAATTGATTGGAAAATGTAAGCGCCGAAAGTATCATCTTTCACGTCATTGAATATCAAGTTCATCAAGTTTGTTAAATTTGTTACATTTACCGTTTTTCGACGGACCGAGAATATCACTATGGACCGTACAATACGTTTACCGCAATGTAGGTCATTCTTTGTTTCACAAAAATATACGAAAAATGAATTGATCATAAATTGGATTATATGACAAAAATCAAGTATACAATGGAGACTATTCAAGTTATGGTTATCAAGAACGTAAAAATATGAACCGAATCTTGTTAGGGGTAATAGTATAGTTCAGTAGTGAAACATGGTGACAGATAGAGATAAAGCTCGTAAAATACGTACGATATCTCATTCGATCCGAAAATTTGTCTACAAAAATATATTGAAACGGTTTTTGCAAAAGTTTTAAATAGAAAATTTCACACCTGTCATTTTAACCCAATTACATACTGTAATTTCAACAGTTGTCCGTGGGAACCTTCAAATTTTTCGGAAACAAACAAAATTAATAAGTGGAAATTTTTATTGACAGCTATCATATGGTTCAAAAATCAGTACCTATCCAAAATTTTGCTTTGTAATGTTGTGTGTGTGTGTGTGTGTGTGTGTGTGTGTGTGTGTGTGTGTGTGTGTGTGTGTGTGTGGAGAATGGCCTCAGACATAGTCGATTAGCCACAGAATATTAAAAGTGAGTAAAAAGTTGAAATATTAAAATCACTGTAACGGAATAGAGATATAAAATTGCTGATTACTGATGTAGTGTATTTCTAAATAGATAATTTAGACTTATTTATGAAATCCACTATGGAATCAAGTACAGACTTCTCAGTATTTGCCAAAAGAGTGGTTATATTTGTGGGAAGAGGAACGTTGAAATTCATCAGAAGATTGTAAAGTTCAGTAGTTGCTATTTTGTTTTCAGTGCATTCAAAGAAAATATGATTCAGATCTCCTACTAATGCCTTGTTACAGGAGCAAGCTAGAAAATTGAGAATACCTATTTTAAAAAGATGAGCCAGGAAACGACCATGATTCATCCTTAAACGTGATATGATGGACGTATATTGTTCTCTATAATCAAAATTAGAAATATGAGAAATCTTAGTTGGTAAAGTAGGATGCAAAACGAACTATTGACTATTAGATGTTTTAGCGAAGTCAGCGTAAGACCGCTCCCAATTAGTTCTAATATGTTTCTTATAATAATTTACAAGGTCTGAGAAGGCATAAAGTTTGGTATAAGTAGTCATTTTGCAGGCTCTCTTGGCATCCAAGTCCACGTAATCATTTCCTTCTAACCGCAATGCCCTTTCACCCAAATAAATATCATACTTTTGTACAACGTTTTTAATTCCCTTGATAATTTTTTTATTTCTAAAATTATATTTTGTCTGTAACACATGAATGGAGAACCTTCTATAGCCTGTAATACTGACTTGGAATCACACATAATAACAGATCTTTGAATAGGGTTTAAAGTACACCAAGTTAACGCTTTTGATATGGCGAAAGCTTCTGCGGAAAAAACAGAACAATAGTTGGGGATTCTAAATATTTCCACATAATTAGTATTTGAAACAAGAAATGCTGCCCCAGTTCCTTCATCACATTTCGATCCATCAGTGTATATTGTGGTAACATTGTCGCCTATATTGTGAAGTTCAGTTTTCAAAATTACTTGGTTAATACTAGTAACTTCGTAAAAGGAGGGGTATATGATGTTAGGTACAGTCACTAAAGATTCATAATTGCATTGAAAAATAGGGAAATTACCTTGCTTTACGATATGATTTTCTTTGCTGTTGGTATTAAGAAAAGCCTCTGCTAATGGGGGACTGGTTTTTATTCTCCAGTATGGCATAGTGAGATTGTTAGTGTTTATTGCTGGAATATTTTGAACCATGTACGTGTTAAATGTTCGGTATGTAATAAGAAGCTTTTCGGCTAGGTATTGCCTTCTAATATGCAACGGGGCTCTTGCATTTCTGCTAAGAGCTTGATTAGGTGATGACATCATAACTCCTAGGCATATTTTTAATGATTAGTATTGAATTCGGTCAACAGCTATTAAATTGGTTTTTGATGTGGAACCATAAAATGTACACCCGTAATCCAATATTGAACGGATATAAGACGGAAATTTTTGAATCAGCTCCCTATTTTTGTTTGGAAACTACTCGGAGAAGATTCATACCTTTTTCACATTTTTGTTTAATGTACTTGATATAGCTAGTCCATAATAATTTTTTGTCCAGGACAATACCTAGATATTTGTATTCGTCGACAAATGGGAATGTGAACTCATCTAGAGAAAGAGCCCTTAGTCGATGGCAACTAAGACATACTCCGAAGAAACACTAAAGCCCATATTTACCAGCCATGGTTTGAGTACTTGAATGAATGCTCGTAAGTCCTTAACACATTTTTCATATGAATTACGAGTAACATAGAAATATAAATCGTCAGCGTATTGAATTCGGTCAACTGCTTCACCGCCTAACCTATGCAGCTCTGCAGTATAGATGTTAAAAAACAAGGGACTTGATATGGATCCCTGTGGTAAACCATTGAAGACTGTGCGTGGACCATGTAACACGTTATTATGGTCGCGGATAAAAAAATTTCTATTTGTGAATTAATTGACTACATTAGCACTAACCTTTTTCCTAATACCAGCATCTACCATTTTTCCAAATAAAATATTTAAATCTACTACATCATATGCACCTGTCAAATCGATAAATAAACATAATGTGTACTGATTGTTGGAAAACATATTTCAATATCTGAAACTAATGCACCTACAGCATCCACTGTGCCAAATCCCCTTCGGAAACCGAACTGCGTCCTAGGAAAAATAGAACTACTTTCAAGAAAATATTCAAGTCAAAGTTTGATTAATCTTTCAAACGTTTTTGTTATACAAGACAATAGGGAAATAGGTCGATATGATGGAGGGAACTCTGCATCCTTATTTGGTTTTAAAAGGAGACAAATTATAATATTTTTTAAATCGTTGAAAATGTGAAGAAGGAAAATATTTACCGATGAGGGTAGCTTTTGAATAATTTTATAAGTAAAACCATCTAGTCCTGGGGCTGTATGACGACTATGTTTTGTAGCAAATTCTAGTTCATCTATTGTAAATGATTTTAATGTACCAATAATCCGTGGGTTGGAAACCAAATAAGCTGCAACTCAAGAGATTGGGTGCAGAAGGAGGTGCTAGTTTGTTTAAAAAAATTTCAATTAGCTCTTTAGGAATAGGATTTTTACGATTTTGATTGCGGTTGCTGTTCATAGATCTAATATATCTCCATATATCAGTTAGTGGGGTATTTTTATTAAGTTTGTTTGAAAATGTCATCCAGTTGTTCCTTTGTTTGACTTTAAATAAACGTTCAGCATTAGCAGCAGCATTTTGGTAGTTCAAAAAGTTTTCAAGACTTGCTAGAGTTCTCTATTTTTTTAGAGCTTCTTTTCGTTTTTTAAATATCATTGTACATTCCTCGTCCCACCATATAGGCTTAGGGATAATCACTATAAAAGGCTTTTTCGCCGGCATCGATTGACACGCCGCACCTGAAATCATTTCAAAAAGTTTTTTCACTTTATCCGAGCCAGTTGAATTTTTATCAAAATAATTTTTTATCATTTCGGTTTGCAAAACGTTCTGAAATGTATTCTAATCAGCGTGGGCATCATTATATTTCGAGAAAGGATTTATTGCAAGGTTTGTAGGATTAATCTGAATCTGTTATTAAATGGTAATGATCAGATCCCAATGTGTCATCTAAGATAGTCCAGGAAGACTTTGTAGCGAGAGTGTTGGATGTGAGAGTTAAGTCAACTACTGAGTGATTGCCTCATGGGTTAATTCTAGTAGGGGAACCGTCGTTGAGAACTATAAGTGCTAAGTCATCCATAGCTTCTACCAGACTTTTTCCGTGTGGATCATCAGGAATTGGTCCCCACATATCGTGATGTGCCTTAAAATCACCGAAAAAAATTATAGAAGATAAATCAAATTGTTTGAAAAAATTAATCCAGTTGACTCGACTTACCATTACGTTTGGAAGTCTATTGATGCTATAGTCAAATTCAATGAGTCAAGCGATACGGCGCATACTTCTAAATCCTTGATTCCAGTATTTAGCAAAATCTCTTTACAGTTAAGATCCTGAATCACAAAAATGCATACCCCGCCATAACCATCATTTCTACATTTACTAACTAGATTATATCCTTTTATGCGAAATTTATTGTTTGGTTTTAGCCAGTGCTCTCATATAACTAAAATGTCCACATGTGTGTCTTTAATATATTTTACAAGACTCGCTTGATTTGCAAGAATAGATCTACAGTTCCACTGTACAATTGTGATATTATTTCTGATATGCTTATTGGAAAGTATCTGAGTCTTCGTCATTTTGTTTATCAATAATAATGTTTTCTTTTAATTCATATTTATCCAGGATATTATTAATTGCTTGTTTATCATTGATCTCATTGATGTTACATTTTTTGAGAATTATATCTTTAATGATGTTTTCTACTTGAAATACTAGCTGCTCTTTATAAAATTTGAAATCTTCCCTATAAGGATTTGGAAGTATGGAAGAATGTTTGTTAGTTTTCTTGTTCTCATGATTTACTGGAGGAGAAGGTGGAGGGGAGGACTTTCTGCGTTTTTGACGTAGATGTACTCGTATTAAGTTTAGGTAAATGTACGGAGGGCTTAGGTTTACTCAAGATTGAACTGTAAGAAGAAGTTGAAGCTGTATGTGTTAGCTCAGGAACATTTTGTGGATTTGATAATAATGAATATCCATTATTAGTTGTGATTTTTCCGTACGCGGGATATTTCACAATAGTTTCGGCTTCTTTGAAAGATGCATTCATAAAGGCCATTACTTTTTTAATACTTAACTGTGTATTGTAAACAGGGCATTTTTGGATGTGGATTTATGTTAATTACTGTCTCAATGTGCTCTATTTTCTTCACAGGAAACCGAGTTACAATTTTCTTCTGAACAGTTTTGGCATTTCTGTTTACCTTTACATTGATGTTTAGTATGACCGAAACGTAAACAATTATAGCATTGAACCACCGGATATATGTATGGTTCTACCTGAAAGTTTACCATATTTATTTTAACGGATTGGGGAATCCTATTTCCTAAGAAAGTAACCACGATCATTTGTCTATCTACTTCTTTTGTTTCTTTGGGTTCACTGTCCACAATTTTACGCATTAATCGCTTAACATCAACTACTTTAATTCCAGATTAAATTGCGTCTTTTAGGTACTCAGCATAAACATAAGTATCTACCATACGTACTATACCTTTTTTATGCGTGAAGAATAGTGGAATATGAGCAATGTAATTATTTTTTAATAAAACTTCATAATTTACCAACAAGTTAGCAACATTGAAATTTTTAAAAAATTCCTCTACCCTATTTACCCCTACTGGTTTTATATCTGTTATATTTTGCCTAGATTCTGCAATGTTTCTTAAAAAGTGGCCGGTTGTAATGGGAAGTAAACGACCTACATTCTTTTCTTTATGTTCTATGTAAACCAAATAAGGACCGACATCTGAAGGCTGATATTTTGAAAATCTTTTATCGAAGTGCCTTTATCAATTAATAAGGCTAAATGTTTTTGAAATTGTAGCTGGACCCCTTCTCTTTGCAACGGAGAGTAACGATGAGCATATTTATTACCTTTATTTTTCATTTCCATCAGATGTCTTAGTTTCATAAAATATATGTAATATTTTGATGAAATTTTGTTCTGCTGAGCCCTGGTTTTACGTGTTTACGTGAAAAATCTTTTGAATAGCTGCGAAAAGGTTTTCTTGATGCAAACTGATTCCAGTTTTTTTCAGTAAATATGACGAATACTTTAAATTATTATGAAACATAAGAATGTCCCCTATTTTGGTGTAAGAATTATATATACTACAAGGTTTCAAATTAGTTTTTTGGTTGCTCACTGCCATGATTTAATTGTAAACAATTAGATGCTAGAGTAAATTACTGTCAACGTTACGTATAGCGAAGGCGATTTTGAAATCACAAGCCTAAGCCTACTTGAATTCGGTTATGATTTTTTAATAATCATTGATATATTGCCATAGACATCGCTTTTCTACAAAAACTCACTCTCCTATTTTATTGTAGTCATACTAAGTGAATTGTGTTGCAGAGATAAATATTTGAATTCAAAAACTGAATGCCTTCTTTATTCTTCTTCTTCTTATCACGCCCTCTCCTGCCAAAGGTTGGCGATCCAAATGGCAATTGTAGCTCTGGAGACTGCAGCACGAAAGATTTCTCCAGACGAGCGGTCGAACCATATCCTTAAGTCCTTTAGCAATGAGTTCTGGCGTCTTCCTACTGATCTTTTCCCGTGCACTTTGCCCTCTATTATGAGGCGTAGTATTTCGTATTTATCACTTCTCATCACATGACCCAGGTATTGCATATGCATAGTTCCTTTTGTTTGTGCACGCGCTCGAGTACTTCATCGTTGGTGATCCTTTGTATCCATGAAATTCGCAGCGTCCGTCTATACACATACATTTCGAAGGCTTCTATTTTCTTTTCGGTCTGTGAATTTAGTGTCCATCTTTCACATCCATAGAGTAGAACAGAGAACACGTAGCATCTGATCATCCGAATTCCGAGTTCTAAGCTGAGGTCCAATCTTGCAAAAAATGGTTTCATACTGACAAAGATTTGTCTCGATTGTTCAATCCTTGAAAGTATTTTCCTATTCGGGTCACACTGACTATTGATGTTAGCTCCCAAATATTTTATTGAGGTCACTTGTTCGATTGTTTGTCCCTTGACCCGCAGGTGTGCATTTATTGGAATCTTAGAAAAGATTATTAGTTTGGTCTTGGAGACATTGAGATTCTTTATTAATATTATTTATTTTCAGTTTTTCATAATAAACTGTATTTAATTCTTCTAATTCATATTCATTCATCTTAATCTTCTCTTTTACATTGAAATTCAGTTCCACTTCCTTCAAAGTAACTTTTTGTGTTTTGTAGTCGATATTCCTTAGTAATTCATCCGATCCTATCAAGACGTCATATTCCATGTTAGGTACTATCAGTAATTGTAGTTGTAACTTCTTTCCATCCAATTCCATGTCTTATATTATTGATTTGTTGACTTCCCCACATTTTTTTTAATTAATCCCAACCAAGCTGATACTTTAATAATGAGTGGTTATAAATTTAATTTTGTAATAATAGATTCGTTTATGAAAGGTTATTAAAGATACCTCTGAACAAGATTCTATAAGAATATTTACAACAAAATCAGAGATTATACCTTCAATCGTAATTTATAAATTTTCTTCTTGCTCTAGACAGACTACCGATTTTAGAAATTCACGGAGGTGCACATAATTAAAAAGACTACGTGTCATGTCACCCACTAATGAAAATTCGAAGGATTGTCAATTATAGAAAAATCGAAACCATCGGAAATATCTTTAGGATGTTCACTAACTATAGGAGGTGGTGTATTGTCAGAGAAGCTCCCTTTATCAGCACTACTGTCTGTCTGTTGACAATGTATATGTTCGGTGTTACCTGCATTGTAACAGACATTCAAAATTTAAGCAATTTGTACTCTCTCCCCTTAACTCTAGACAAGCAAAATTCCTATAAGCAGATTGATAATAATTCTAACAATATTTCTACATAGCATCGACCGAATTATTGTACCTCCCTCGTATTCTAGTAACATTCATATATTATTTCGATTGTTTTTAGTTTATGTCATTATGGTCGAGGTAATTAATGTTTTCTTTTCTACTTCATAGGAAAGAAGAACCTGTCCTTATCCTTAACCTATTTTCAAATTTCGATACAAATTAAAATAGATCTATGTGCTTGTGTGGATTCTCGCTGTGCTAATGTTTCAACTTTTTAATGACTTAACAATATTTTAATATGTGACTGTTAGTGCTTGTAATGCAATCCTGTCTTGTTTCGTTCTTCGATGTTAACTGTTTAGCAATTGTCCTTATGTTAAGATCAAGAATACATTCTCGATTAGCGTAAGTTATGAAACTGTTGTAGCGGACTGTTTTGTAAATTATGTTTTTCTCTCTTTGTAGTTCCCTGAAGATGTAAATAAAGATTTACGAAAGCTTGGAAATCTAAGAAGAGTACAATTTTTTGTTTGCTGCTAACCTCAATAGTATTTGTCCTTTTGTATCTTAATTGATCAGCTACGATCACAGGCGTTTATCGCTTTTTTGCTAATGAGCCAGAAACATGCATCTGTCTGTATCTGTAAAGGTTTGAAGGGTGGGTGGCCCCACAGCACTTAGGCCACAATTGGCCCATTGTGCATCCTTCTGAGGTTCAAAACTTCCTTCTAGCTCGTCATCCAGCCTACTTCCTTGAAGTAGGCGATAACGTCGCCTGAATTAAGTTCCCTCATATTGGCGTATGTTAGCCTGTGCTCGCCGAATACTTGAAACCTAAATTGAGAGAGTGTCTGACATTCGCAAAGAATGTGTTCGACAGTCTCATCTTCTTGTTCACATCCTCTACAAAGTGGGGTGTTAGATAGACCCAGTCTGTGAAGGTGTTTTCGTAGGTGGCAGTGACCAGTCAGAATTCCCGTGGTTGTTCGTAGGTTCCGCCTGTTCATAGTCACGTATTTTTTGGCTACTTTGCTATCCGGATACTGTAGCAGTTCCTTGGCAAGCCTGCAGCCTTCTGCGTCGTCCCATCTACCCTTAAACTTATTAAGGGAGTGTTCCTTTAATAGGTCGGCCGTTGCTGACGCCGATAGACCAATGAAAGTGCCAGGTCCCAAGAGTTTTTGGGAGGCTGACTTCCTGGCTAGCGAGTCTACAATACGGTTTCCTTTCGATTTCTCATGGCCCTTGATCCAGCCTAAAGTGACCGTGTTGTTGTTACATGCTTCGATTAAGGCCATGTGACATTTTAGTACTAGGCTTGATGTAATACGTGGTCTGTTCAGGGCTAGTAGTGTTTGTCTACTGTCCGTAAGGATGTATATATTATTACCTGTGGTTTTCCTTTTGGTAATCTCTTTAGCAGCGATGCAGATAGCAGTGAGCTCTGTTTGAGCAACACCTGCATTACAGCCCATTGCCCATTTTATGTTTAGATTCAGGTATCTGGAAAAAATACCACATCCTGAGCCCATATTGGATTTAGACCCGTCTGTGAAGATGCGGATTGCGCCTTCTTCCAATAGGTCTTGTGAGTTGTTTTCAAAGATTACCTTATAGGGCCTGTTGAAGGCATATCGCGGTGGAATCGAGTCCGTATTGGCTTGAGGGCCTCATACCACAAGTTACGTCTCAGTTTACCGGATCCTACATCAGGTTGTATACCAGTAGAGCGCAGACGTGCCATGGTCATCAAAACAACCTCCTTGATGTATATGTCAAGGGGAGTGAGACCGAGGATTACCTCCATAGCTCTTGTTGGTGTGGTTCTCATGCCTCCTGTTGTGTTGAGGCATGCTGTTCTTTGGATTTGGTCCAGTTTACGGACGACTGTCAGCTGGTTTGCCTTAGCTCCCCAGGCAATCGCACCGTACGTTAGCATAGGTCTGATGATGGCAGTGTAGATCCAGGCAGCAACCTTAGGTGACATTCCCCAGGTGCGGCCGATGGTTCTACGACACTGCTCATAAGAAATATATTATTTTTTAACTCTGTTTTCTAAGTGGCAGTTCCACGTTAACTTACTGTCAAAGGTGACCCCTAAATATTTCACCTCTGAAGAGAAATTAAGTTTGGTATTTAGGAGCTTTGGGGCTTGATGTTTTGCAAGCTTCCTTTTATTCGTGAAGAGGACCATCTCAGTCTTTTTGGATTTATTGACAGCGAATGGTCTCTGCACCATTGTTCTATGATATTGAAGGCCTCCTGCATTAAAGCGAAGAGTGTCTCCTCGAATCTTCCTGTTAGCAGAATCACTAGGCCATCTGCGTATGCTATTGTGTAAAAGTTGTTATCATTGAGGTGGCTGACCAAGGAGTCTAATACCATGTTCCATAGTAGTGGTGAGAGCACCCCTCCCTGTGGACAACCTTTTACAACCAAGCCTCTGATGGTTACATCATCTACACTGATTTTGATTCCTCTTTTTGAGAGCATGTTATATATCCAGCCATTTATGGTTTGGGGGATATTCTTGTTGGAAAGTGCATTTGTTATTTTAGGAAGAGTGGTTCTATCAGAAACATGCATGTCTACGGTTACCACTCATTCTATGTAACCTCTTTTGCGTCATATGCCCGTTAAATTCTGTTTTTGTTTTACACTCCACGCGTTATTCGTTCATCTTTTCATTGGTTATTTGTCCATTTCCTGGTTCGAAAGATTCAGACAGGAGAGCTATAGGCGCCTCCGTGTCTTTGTTGGTTGTTGTCCTGAAAACTCGGGATATTCCACTTGAAGGCATACATGTGCGTTTGGTTATCTTGTTGAAATCCGTTGTTTGTATTTTGTCATGTTTCAACTAACATTCTTGCTCCCAAGTCATACACCTTTTTTTGGTTATACCGTGCTGATGACGGCAAATGAGCCAGAAACATGCATGTATACGGCTACCACTCATTTTCTGTAACCTCTTTTGCGTGATTTCGTTTATTAAATAGGGGAAGAATATATCGTGAATTTCCACCATTCCAAATATGGCTAATAATAAATTCTTCTATTGAAACAATAAGGTTACATTAAACTGTCAGTTACTTCCTATTAATGGTCGGTCAACTGTCTGCTCCTCTTCTGTTCACACTCCGACCAGGTGTTCATCTATGACAGTAAATTCTTTAAGAATAAACTTTATTGATCAATCGATATAATCGATTATTCATGGGGACAAATATTTTTGCTTGTTTTCTTCCTTTTAATCAAATCTTTCATATCTATCTCTCGGTATCATCCAGTATTATGTACCTTTTATTGTCAATTTCAAATTCTTTGCACACATATGTATATAGAAATTCATATATTGAATAGATAAGTATTACCAAAAAAAACATTTTTATAGTTTTACTCATTGAACCAGATTCCGGCACTTCCCATGAGTTGAGTATCATGGAAGTGAGAACTTATACGACCCTTACTCATAGATTTACAAAAAAACTTAGTGGCCACGATTGTTACAATATTGAGATCACGTGCTATCTCTCTAACACTCGTTTGACGATTTTTCAGCACAATTTCCTTGATTTTAACGACTGTGTAACTTTGTCCTTTCGTAAACTTGAGTATTGGATGAAGCAGCAAAACAAAAAAATTGGGATGGGAAAAATAATTTCAATAATATTCAATTATTAATTGTTCGAATAGAGAACAAAGAAAAATAAACACCCACCAATATCTGAAATGCTTCAAAATATCCAGAATCAGTTGAATAGGTATTCCTCCACGGAATGTAATGGTGGTGAAGACACAAATCCCGAAAGCTCCGTGATTGCAGATTTATTAAAGTTTCTACAAAAATTATTTTTTTCAACAAATATTAAATCACAAAACGCACCTGTAAGCTACCGAAAATATTCTTCATCAAGTGTGGTAAAACATGCCTGAGAGATATATACGCTTCAAACAGGTACGACCCGACATCGATTTCTAATCCATTTAATCTGTTGAACAAGTTTGTTTCATTGAAACTTGTTGATTCATTTAAGACACGTCCATCTATAAATGCCTAAATGGACTATTGTTATTTAAATAAGTACATTATGTAAATTTTAATTAATTAAAATTAACTATTGAAAAACTATTAATTAAAAATCTTGTTAAAATACTTGTGGATGCTGCTTCAACAACAGGTTGTACAACATTTTGGAGATGATCGGAATTTTGTTCGCGAGACATGCTGAATAATCTGGTATGTTAATTAGATACTATAATAGTACAGCAAACCGCCAAGAGAGAAGGTGCATTTCACAATAATTCTACTTGACTAATTTCCAATAAAAATATAACGCTTTTAAATAACTTTTTGGACGCCAAATTTTTAAACAAAGACACTGCTAAAAATAACACATATTTACGTTTTGATAGTTGATAGATACTCTTATTAAATACAACAATATAGATATAAAATTTATAATAAAATGTTTGTAGCACATCATAAAAGAAAATACATACAAAAAATATCTTAAGATAAAAACAGATGTCCCAGCAGAGATACGGTGTTGAGATTTCCTAGACAATGCGCAATGTAATCTTCAACAGAGTAGAAACAATATTTAAGGTGAAACTTTTTTAACCTTTATGTGACTGGGAAGAAAAACACCTTCTTACGACGGCGTAGGTACCTGGGTACCTACTGTATAATAATTTGGAATATAAACGCAAAATACCTGTTTTTATCAAAAAACTCCATATATGTATTTATAGGTACACAATACGTGATTTATGAATTTCTAACTTATCTGTATTTGACAAAATAAGACTTTGTTTAAATGGCAACAGCGCAGCGACATCAACTGAATTTATTCCTAGTTACAGGTCAGTTGCATGTTTGAGTTTGTCGAATAAACAACTGCGGGTAATTAAGCGTATTTGTTAAATTTTGTTTTAGAATGTCTGATAGTAAGGCTGGTTCAAGCCAAGCCAATATTGCGAAACCAAAATGGCGAAATAAAAGGTAAGAAATAAGACGATTCTTTGATTTTAGTAGTGTATGAATAATGAAAACTGTCATGTTATTTTGCTTACCTGTGGTCTATGTGTGTAGGAGCCGCAGTGGAGTGGAAGTTTTTTTTTATGTTACAAAGAAACAAGAACAATAATTATACTAATAAAGGTAATTCGAAATATGTTATTTCAGGCTGACCTCTGCAGAATTACGAGAAGCAGTAGAACATTTGTCTGATGAAGAGCCATTTGTTGCGTCCGATGAAGACGAATATATTCCACAATTGTTATCAGGTGGAGAATCCGAGGAATCTGATATAGAAAAGGAGCCTGTAGTGGAGCAAGAATATACTGATTCCGATGAAAACGTTGACGAAGAAGAAGCGCCTACAAAAACAACTTGGGCTGGCAAGGATGGCACTCAGTGGAGTGACACATCATCAATACAAAGGCAAACAATAGGTCGTAATATTCTGCACGAAAAAAGTGGCGCATCATCCTTTAGTCGTTCATACACGGCTCGAGAAATTTTCAAGTCTATTATATCTCCAGAAATGTGTACCTTAATTCTAAGGCATTCTAACAAAAAAGGTAGAAAAGTAACGGACGAATGGAACCGAAAATTGGCAGATAAATATCCACCTCCCAACACACCAAGCCCGAAAGTATTCATTCCATTTACTGAAGTAGAATTAGATGCATTTTTAGGAGTTCTTATTGCTGCTGGCGTACACAGGTCTAATAGGGAACACGTATCTGAAATGTGGAAACTAGAGTCCTTACCTCTATTTCGAGCGGCCATGTCTCGAGATCGGTTCAAAATGTTTCTCAGATTTATTCGCTTTGATGATCAGAACACACGTGCCGAACGTGCCAAAAATGATAAAGCTGCCCCAATTCGAGATATTTGGACTATGCTAAATTCAAATTTGGCAAAGAACTACAAGCCAAAAGAATGTATAACAGTAGACGAACAATTGTTTCCTTACAGGGGACATACTAAATTTACCCAATACATTCCATCGAAACCCGCAAAATATGGAATAAAAATTTTTTGAGCTTGCGATGCGGCAAATGCTTATCCTTTACAAGGTCAACTATACACTGGAAAACCATTAGATGGTGAACGACAGGTAAATGTCGGTGAGCGTACAGTTTTGGATCTAGTGGCAAAGTATAAGGGTTCGGGAAGAAATGTAACAACGGATAATTTTTTTACAAGTCTGCAATTGGCCCGTACTTTGAATTCATGGAAGATGACTTTGGTAGGGACTCTCAGGAAAAATAAGGCATTTTTACCACCAAATATGCAGGCATCTAAAGACAGGCCTATATACTCAACCATTTTCGCATTCAACAAAGATGCAACAATATGTTCCTATGTTTCAAAGAAAAACAAATCTGTTATTCTTTTATCAACGATGCACACTACAGGCCAAGTAGATGATACTACCGTGGCGAAGCCTGAAATAATAAAATATTATAATCAAACAAAAGGAGGCGTTGACACCATGGATAAGATGCTAGGCGAGTATACAGTAAAACGTAGAACAAATCGTTGGCCATTGGCATTTTTTTTCAACACAATAGATGTTGGTGGCTTGGCTTCTTATTGTATTTACAAGGAACACAATCCAAATTTTAGAGCAACTGATCAACGTCGAAGATTTCTAAAAGATCTTGCTCATGACATGTGCTTGCCCGCTATACAAATACGATCCCTTATTCCAAAAGTTGTTGGTAATTATTTCACACGTCAGTCGCTAGAAATGGTTGTTGGTCGACAAATAATCGAGCCCATTGTTACTCCAGCCGGAGAACAACCAAGACGGGATGCTTCTGGGCGTGTTATGGTTGTTGGTAGCTGCCAAATTTGTCGAGAATTAAAGCTCAAACAAAGGAAGACTCGTAAAGCGTGTAAATCCTGCTGTAAGCCAGTTTGTAATGAACACTCTGTAGATCAAACTATATGTAAAAAATGTTGCCAAAAAACCAACTGACCTTATATGTAAGATTTTTTTGTTTTTTTGTAACCATTTATATGAATAAATATATGCAGATAAACTTCGCGTTTTCATTCTGGCTATAAAAAATATCTATTTGCATTTAAAACTGATAGAGGTACCCAGGTACCTACACCGTTATTTCTGGGTGAAAAAACTTTGGACCTTATTTATTTCTAAAATAGCGTAAAAATATTATTTCTATTGTAACATTGTGTAGGAAAAACCTAGATTAGAAATGTCACGAAATCACACACTTCAAAGAATTTAAACAAAAAAAGTATTTATATCTAAAATCTGAATAGGTACCCGGGTACCTATTCAGTCACATAAAGGTTAAATATTTTTTAAAAGCATTGGATCCCACGGTTTTTACAATTGATGGCAAAATATTGAAAAGCAAATAGTTTGGTGAAATTGATTCTGACAATGATATTGATTTATCGAAACAATTTTCAATTTTTTAGAATTTTCAACCATTTTTATTATATTGTGGAATTAACTAGAAACCGTGAGTTTCATTTAAAACACCAATATGATTAAAATTATCGTCAAATGAACAAAAAATTCGTATAATTTATAAGCAATTAACTATTCGGAATCCGCTTTTGTCGTATGCAGTAAATTTATAAATAGTAAACTCCAGTGGCAGATCAATCAACAATGTAAACCGGAATTATAAAACAAAAAGATACATTAATTTTGATAGTACCTAAGCTAAACAAATCCTTTGTGATAGAACTGATAATGTCGATAACTGGATAAATAATACTAGAAGAAATCATATCAAGTAAACATGAATTGAAATCACTCATAGAAGCAGTAGAGGCTAGATTATCCCTAAAAATCGAAGATCTGTACAGAAAACTGAATAAAGTAGAAGCAGAAAACCTTCATCTTTTGAATAAGATATAGTGATTTTTGGACTCGATACCAAACCCGAGGAAATAACGCCTGAATATATTTTTAACGAGCTAGGGCGACTAGTAAACGTTACAATAAATGAAAGCGACCTGAATAATATTTACTCTTTGGGTAGGAAAGAACGAGCCCCTGTCAAAGTGGAATTTGTTTCATACTTGAAAAAGTCAGAAGTACTTAAAAACGCAAAGAATCTCAAAGGTACCAACATAAGCGTAGCTAATGACCTAACACTCATCCATCGAGAGGAAAAATATATTCTCCTGAAGAATTAGAAGTAATAGAAACTACTGAAATAAACAGACCGAAATCAAATAGCGAATCTGCGACCCCGAAGCGAGATAAAGCAGCGGTAAACATTCCCAAAATAACAGCTGGGCAAACATCAATTATTCCCAAAGAATTAGCAACCGGTTCCGGAAAAAAAGAAGAACTATCATTTGTGGGAGGAAAAAAAACAAATACTAGAGCACGCACAGGTTCTACGCAAAGCATCAAATAATTTACGTATGTTAATTTACTATTTTTACTTTCTGTCTTAAATAACTTCTACAAAAATCTTATTAATGTCATCATACTTTGTTAGTATATAGAAACCAAATAATTATTGTGAAGACTGTCAAATAATTTAAAACTGTTTACTGGTTGGTGCCTTCACATGGAGGAATATATAAGAAATTTTATGCTAGAAAAAATAACAACATATCCCCTAAACGATACAAATGAAGCAAAAGAAGTTTTGTCTGTGAATAACAAATTGAATAACTCTAAGATTCTTAATACTAATATTTGTAGTGCTTCAAAAAATATAGATGAATTAAAAATATATCTTGAGGAACTTGAGACATGTTTTGAGTGCATAGTTTTAACAGAAGTCCCGGATACGTCCTTCCTCAACATGGCCAACTACACAACCCTATACAATGGAGGTAGCTATAACCAAAATGATGGTGTTATCGTCTTTGCAAAAACAAACTCATACCATTCGCATGAACATATTCAGAAAAACGGAGGTATATTATTGAAAATTGTAATGGTTATGGATAAGCTGAGTTTTTGCATTTTAGCATTCTAGCGAGTCGAATTGACGACTTTCTGGACCAGCTTGGGGATATTCTAAATAAAGGAAGTAATCAACATTATTATAGCTTATTTGTAGGTGACATAAATATCGACTTGACGAAAATAACTGAAGATTCAAGGAATTATCTCGATATGATGAGTGAACATGGGTTTCAATCAACTATTAATACTACAACAAGAGCGAGAAATGGATCTGAATCATGTCTTGATCATATATTCAATAAAACAAAACTTCAATAACATATTACCTCTCACTAAATCAACATCAATTACGGACCACTACATAACGTTGTTACAAATTGTACTGAATGAAACTAAAAACAATTCAATAAACAAAAAAATATTTCCAATAAGTAGACGAACAATTATTACAAAAAGCAATTAATAGTTTAAGTTGGAAAAATGAATTGTACCCAATGCATGATATCGAATCGACAACAGAACAATTCATCAACATCATAAACACATGTGTACAAAAATCAACTCATTACTTCAGATTAAAAAATAGTCAACGTAAAAGACAAAATTGGATAACAAAATCATTGATAAAACACATCAACCAAAAAAAAACATTCATTTTTATTATGGAAAGAAAATCAAAATAATGTAAACTTGAAAAATGATTATTTAACGAAAAAAAAAGAAACTGGAACAAAAATAAAGACTGCCAAAGAAAATTATTATAAAAAATAAGTTGAAAAAGAGCAAAATGCAAGTAAAAAACTCTGGAACACTGTTAATGAAATTTTGAATATCAAGACAGGAAGAATAATAAATAATATTAGGAATGGAAAAAATGAGATCGTCACAGATCCAAAATATGCTGCTGATATATTTAACAACTTCTTCGCGAATGTGGGGGAAACTTTGGCAAAAAACATACGACAAAATCCCAATTACAAAAGTAAAAGATATATAAATAAAAATTCACTTTTTCTTACACCAACGAATACTACTGAGGTTGAAAATACAATAATTAGCTTAAAAACAAAAAGGCTCCCGGGCTTTATGGAATGAAAGCTGAAACTCTAAAGATTATTGCAAAATTCATATACGGACATCATAAATAAATCCTTCGAATCAGGCATATTTCCTTCGATTCTAAAGGAATCTCTTATAACTCCAATTTTGAAAAATGGGAATACAGAAAATATTCCAAACTATAGGCCTATTTCACTTCTATCTTCAATAAGCAAAGTCTTTGAAAAAATTATAAAAACAAGACTTACGACATACCTATCAAATTATAATCTGCTGTCGACATCCCAGTATGGCTTTAGAGAAAAAAAATCTACCAATGATGCAATCCATTCCTTGACAAAAACCATCTACGAATCCTTGGATTCAAGCACTCCATCTATTGGGTTTTTTGGATCTAAAAAAGGCCTTCGATACTGTCGACCACTCCATACTTTTAGATACACTAGAAGATATGGGTGAAAGTGGTTTAGCTCATAATTTATTCAAAAGTTATCTAACAAGCAGTACACAAAAACTAAATGAGAAGAGATCAACATTAAATGTGGTGTACCTCAAGGAACAGTATTGGGGCCGGCGCTATTCGTAATTTACTTAAATAAATTATTTGAACAGGAAACAATCGGAAAAATAATCAGCTTCGCGGACGATACTGTGATTTATTACAAACATGATGACTGGTATAATCTCAAAATAAATATTGAAAACTCAAAGACTGGTTGGACAGCAGATTACTCTCAATAAACTTTGACAAAACTGTATATTTACCCTTCAGTAGTCATGAAACGTCTCTGCCAAAATACAATCTTAATATCCAACAAGATTTTTCAATTAAACCTGCAAATAGAATTTGATACTTGTGTTAGTTTTTTTAAATGAAACTCACGGTCTCTAGTTAATTCCACAATATAATAAAAGTTATTGAAAATTCTAAAAAATTGACAATTGTTTCGATAAATCAATATCATCGAAACAATTGTCAATTTTTTAGAATTTTCAATAACTTTTATTATATTGTGGAATTAACTAGAGACCGTGAGTTTCATTTAAAAACACTAATATGAGCATATTCCACGAAGTCAGGGTCGAGACAGTTAATTTCATAAATACTTGGGTATTTACATTGACAATCACTTATGATGGAACCATCATTTGGAATATTTAACTAAAAAGCTTCGGAGTATCCTATTTCGAATCAAGCAAGTAAGCCAATTTTTGAGCTTTAAATGTAAAACAATACTGGACCACAGTTTGGTTTAGTCACACATCAATTATGGCATTATTGGCTGGGGAGGAGTTTCAAGGAACTATCTAAATGCCCTCGAAGTGTCTCATAGGCGATTCCTACGAATGATTCTCAACAAACCTACAATATATTCAAGCTCACTACTCTATACTGAAACACAAATATTAGATGTTAGACACTTATACATTATTCAGGTAGGATGCCATCAATATAAAAATAAATACAAACTTACCACTCAACATCATAGATACGCGACAAGATCGAATAATCAAAATACTGTATACCAACAGCTCTTAAAACAATAGGTCAATAAGGTTACTCCTACTTGGCACCTAATTATTCATTCAACTACCACAGAGAATTATCGATGAAACTTCTTTTAAACGCTTCAAAATCCATCAAGTAGCATTTGTTAAAGAAACAGACAAAACAAAAATACGCAAAATGATAGAATGCTGAATCAAAAACAGAGAAGAGTAAACTCATACACGAAATGTATGTCTGAAATAGAATCATGTAAAAATGGATTTATATTGATTTTAACTGCATTTTTTGTTTTTTTAATTTTTTTTTAAATTTTGACACACCTGCCTATATTCACCACATACAAGTATGTACATGTACAATACTTCTGTGGATGTCTAGATGTTTATTCAATTTTATTTGTATTTTATCACTGTATTTGTTAAATGTATGAATAAACGTTATTATTATTATCAATAACAAAAAACGTTTTGAAAGTTTGAAGGAGAATGTTCAAGATTGACAATTTCAAAAATCCCAATTATCCTAAAAGAATTTCGTATTTTCCAAAAGAAAATCAATAAAAATAAAAATAAATAACAGGGTTCCATAGACAATGAATGCAGCTTCAAAATGACATATTATTACTTGACACCTCTAGCCATTTCAGATATTTTTTCAAAATTTGAACATAACTCGAAATATTTGCGGTGCAAATTTTATTAGGGACACTCTATATATAAAAATATGGACGATTATTCATTTACTTATTGTCAAATTTACTGCTGACACCCTCTGTATAAAAAAGTAATAAGAACGTCTCCGTATGTAAATTGAATCTCTACAAATTTGACCGTACTATAGGCATTAGAAAAACAAGCGCTCATCTTCCGACGCCTCGCCAACGCAAAGACCTAACTGTTCAAAGAGTTAGTAACCGTGGTAAAAAGAACGAAAGACTTAAGCCCAATGGCCATCGAGGATTCTTCTTTTCAACCAATGGTCGAACTCGCTTAACCGTCTTCGAGTAACTATAAGACCAGACACCTGCGAAATGGACTCATTTCGAAGTTCTTGCTCTTGGTAGGCGCTGGCTCGCATGCATCTATTTCTTCGGTGAACTTGACATTGCAATTACGAAGAAGTGACTTTGACTTTGACTTATCGCGCGGTGTGTTGTGTTTAGTGTTAACATAACAAGTGAGTTCAACGCCTGCTGCGTTTCAGGACGGACGAGGTTTTTTTTCTCAGGAGGTCTCCGATTTGTGGATTGAAAGGTATGTTTGTTTTAAAAACAATTTAAACAGCTTAAAAATGTTTGTCTTCTGAAAATGTACATTTAAATGTGATAAATATATAGGGTGTTTCTAAGTTTAGACCCCTAAAAGGTAGTGAGAAAAATTAAGTTTTAATTTTTTTTCTCGTATTCAAGTAAAGATAGACATTTAGGATTTTTTTATTTACTTGAACTATGGACTCATCACCGGTATATTTTTTAAATTTCTTGTTACATTATAAGGAGGCGAAATTAGCATCCCTTATAACTCGACGATCCTAGATGGGCATTTTGGATATGCGTAAACTAAAAAGAAATAGTGTGCTTGAATAGGAACAGAAAACTTTTTTACGACGATACAGCTGCTTGCAACACCAGTGTCGTATAAATCAGTGGAACTGGGGATTTTTTATTTTAATAATTAGATGCATTTTATCTTTTATCTCAAAAACTTTAATAAAACATTTTACAAAATGTTGAATTTATTTTATATTGAAATTAACTGTCTCGACCCTTACTTCGTGGAATCTACTCATATTAGTGTTTTAAATGAAACTCAACGTTTCTAGCTAATTCCACAATATAATGAAAAATAATGAAAATTCTAAAAAATTGACAATTGTTTCGATAAGTGAATATCTTCGTCAGAGTGATAGAAGTTACATTTCATTTGATGCCTGCTTGATGTTTAGTAATTATTTTTGGCTAGACCAAGAAGTGACTTGTGATTGACTTAATATATGTTAATAGAAAAAAGAAGAAGATGTGATATTACAAATATTGAAGCTTAGATATTATTAGCCCTATGGTGATATCCTGGATATCATTTTTCCAATTAAGATCAGTATAACTGTGCAATGATATAGAAAACCAGGAAAACTATATCTGCTGATCTTTACAATTATCACTTAAGCAAATAGTTTAATAGTGGGGAACTCCCTAGATTTAACTGTTCATTGACGACTTCATATTGTGGGTTTCTTAAATGTCTTCTAATTTCCAACTCTTCAAGGAAATCCAGTTCTTGTTTCTTATCACATATATGTAGTACTTCTAGTTCTGTGTTAGGTGTCAATGAATGGTTGGTGTCAAGTAGATGTTTTGCGTAATGGGATTAATCTGGTTGTTTTAATCTGTATGCTCGTAATTGTTCACTGTATCGGATTTCAAAATTTCTAAGGGTCTGACCCAAATAGACAACATTACATTCTGGACATTTGAGTTTATATATACCTCATTTCTTTAATGTTGGTATTTTTGTTTTTAACATTTAACAATTTTGTACTTACGTTACTTTCTGTTTTAAAAGAAATTCTTGTATTCGTTGCTAAAGATATTATCTTTGAAATATTATTAGAAATATTTCCTGCATATGTGAGGGTTTTTTAAGTTTTTATTTCTTCAGTTTGCTTAGGAAATATTAGTTGTAATGCCACTTTTTCCTCTTTTTATTAATTAGCTTATTTATCATATGTAATGGATAACCGTTGGATGTTGCTATTTGTCTAATTGCACTGATCTCTCTATCAAAATTACATTACAGGAACTGAAAATGCTCTATGTATCATTGAATTGTATGCCGCTAGTTTATGTGACATGGGGTGATTCGAACTATAAGGAATTGTCATATCAGTGTGTGTTGGTTTTCGGTAAATTGCATAATCAAGTACATTTTCAACCACATTATAATAATTTACACCCAAAACTTGAATTTATATCAGAAATTGAAGAAAATAAATCAATCAATTTTCTTGATTTAAAAATTCAAAGAGTTAATATTAAACATCAAACCAATACACACTGATGTGACAATTCCTTATAGTTCCAATCACCCCATGTCACATAAACTAGCGTCATACAATTCAATGATGCATAGAGCATTTCCAGTTCCTATGAACAAATGTAATTTTGATAGCGAGATTAATACAGTTAGACAAATAGCAACATCCAACGGTTATCCATTACATATGATAAATAAGCTTATTAATAAAAAAAGAGGAAAAAGTGGCATTACAACTAATATTTCCTAAACAAACTGAAGAAATAAAAACTTAAAAAACCATCATATATGCAGGAAATATTTCTAATAATATTTCAAAGATAATATCTTTAGCAACGAATACAACAATTTATTTTAAAACAGAAAGTAAGGTAAGTACAAAATTGTTAAATGGTAAAACAAAAATACCAACATTAAAGAAATCAAGTATATATAAACTCAAATGTCCAGAATGTAATGCTGTCTATTTGGGTCAGACCCTTGGAAATTTTGAAATCCGATACAGTGAACACTTACGAGCATACTGATTAAAACAACCAGATAAATTCCATTACGCAAAACATCTACTTGACACCAACCATTCATTGGCACCTAACACAGAACTAGAAGTACTACATATTTGTGATAAGAAACAAGAACTGGATTTCCTTGAAGAGTTGAAAATTAGAAGACACTTAAGGAACCCACAATATGAAGTCGTCAATGTACAGATAAATCTAGGGAGTTCTCCACTATTGAACTGTCTTCTTAAGTTATAATTGTAAAGATCAGCAGATATGGCTTTCCTGGTTTTCTATATCATTGCACAGTTATACTGATCTCAATTGGAAAAATTATATCCAGGATATCACCATAGGGCTAATAATATCTGAGCTTCAATATTTGTAATATCACATCTTCTTCTTTTTTCTATTAACATATATTAAGTCAATTACAAGGTAGGTCACTTCTTGGTCTAGCCAAAAATAATTACTAAACATCACCTAGGCATCAAATGAAATGTAACTTCTGTCATTCTGACGATGATATTCAGTTATCGAAACAATTGTCAATGTTTTTGAATTTTCATTATTTTTCATTATATTGTGGAATTAGCTAGAAACGTTGAGTTTCATTTAAAACACTATTATTTTATATTTATATTTATTCAATAAAAAATTTCATTAATATTGGTTTATTTAATATTGCATCGGTTTCTATTATTTTTTATATAATGCAAGTTATGAGACAAAAAAATATAATCAATTATATTTTTTTAGAGTTTCATAAAGGGTTTATTATTTTAATATAATGGGAAATAAATTATGGTCTTAAAGTATAATCCAAAACTAACAATTTTAATACTTTAAAATATTTTTTTGTACGATCGGCTTTTTGTATTAATTTACCAATATTGTTACCATGGAAGTAGGCTGCAAATGCGACTAGGGCCGTAAGTAACTTACGGCCCTAGGGTCTTCTATGAGTAAAAAATTTGTTTCTCAAAAATGCTATAAGCTTCGAAAAATTGGAAGTGTCGACAGTATCATTCAAATTTAGAGACGCTCTCAGCTTTAAATATTCTGCCCACATGGTATTCAGATATTTCAGGCATTTACTTCGTTGTACAAAATACGCTAGCCGTGTTTTTTCACAAAGAAAATGGTATATTCTATATCAAGGGTGGAATAAGCAAAATTCTTCACTATAGTTTATTTACGATAAAAAGACGATGACGTTGCGAAACAAAATATTGTGATGTTGCCAAGCTGCAGTTTTTACCTTTACTTAACGAAAACTAGAAAAGTCAATCTGATGTTAGATTGACAGTTCTTCTTTTTCATTTTTCCGTTCCTCGTAGGGCGTAAGTCGAAAATATTTATTAAAAAATAAGAGGCTTGTATGGTAGGCTTGATTAATGTAATATAAATATTTATTCATGAAAAACTATGTATAAGATACAAGAAACAGTAACCAATAATTCTATATTCGAAGTAACACTTAATTATTTTACATAGAAAAGGGTTAAATGACGAACTGTAGTTCCTTATACCTTATTCTATGCTTTATAGAACCATCTTCAAGAGCACTGCGAGGGTTTACGCTAAAAGGAATCAATACAAGCTGTAATCATCTTCATGCAAGTTTAAATATTGTTTCTTTATACAATATCTATTATATTTATTATAATAAAAATAGAATGGAAAAGGAAAATATAGATTCACAAAATAAAATTTTGTTACAAGATATAAAAAAATCTCCCATTTTATAAGTATTATTTATGTAGAGATACTGTGGTCGTTGTTTTAATTTGTGTATTATAAAATAACTGTACCTAATTAATTTATTAATAGTTATTAGTGATTTTGAAAAGGTTGAAATAAAGCAAATTGGATAAAAATATACAAAAGATAAAACACAAGATTTCCACTACCCCACTACAAAATCATCACTATCTTCATCGTCACTGTCAAAATTAATAATAAGAAGTGGAGGCACATTCTGTCTATCAAATACTACTTCTCTATCCCACCCATCTTGTATAATTTTTTCAGTGTGCTCTACTATCTTTGACCAAATATCAGGAGTCACTTTTTCTAAAGACTTTTTCCATACACCTATTGCTTGTTTTGTTGAAGAACCATCAGTTCCCACATGGTCTCTATAAAAATTTTTAACTATGCCCCAAATATGTTCAATTGGGTTGAGGGAAGTCGAAGCACTTTGTGACCATATTTTTCAAATAATATGTCAGTTTCATATACTGTTGGTGGTTTATTCCTCCTAAAATGCATATATTTGAACAAAATAAGTTATCTAAGTATTACCATAATATATTGAAAAATGTTTATATCAACTTACCATTGTACTACATTCAATAATTGGGTTTGGAGGAAAGTATTTCCAAAACGAATATCATTTTGTATCAACCAGTTCTATATCAGCCTTTTTGGTAGCTGTTGTTAGTACTTTATTGATCACTGTACTGTAATAACTTGCATTATCCATTACAATTGTGGCAGGTTCTTCCAAGTTCACTAAAAGCTGGTGTTCAAAGCAATGCAAAAAAATTTCTCGGTTCATTTCACCGTGGAAATCACCATCTTGTTTTTTGGAAGAAAAAACCCGCCCTGCTCCAGGAATAAATTCAGAAGAGGAACCAGCATTCTATACTATATACCTACAATAAGGAAATAACAAATTACTACTAGGTTTCCTAGATATACTGCATAGCTCAAAACAACTATTAATAATTATATAGATTCAAATTAAATAGTGTGACTAGTAAATATTTGAAAAGGTCATAAATTAATTGCTAAATTTTATTATTCAATTACCTTGGACCACCAATTTTGTTTTTTTTCCACGCTTCTATGATTAGAATCTTGCCAAGAACGTCCAACAGTACCGTCTTTAAATATCCAAGTCTCATCCAAAAACACAAATTAATATAAACCTTCCCTTTTTATCTTGACATATTCATGTAGAAAATGTACACGTTTTAATGCAATTTGTGGCAACTCAATTAAACCACGACGAGGATCATCTTTTTGGTACTTGAATCCAATATTTTTCACCATCTTCCAGAGTGATGTTAAACAACCATTAAAGTGTTCACGCTCCTGGAGTTTGTCTCTTACAGTTTTCAAGGTTATGTGTTCCTTTGAAAAAATATTGTGTTAGTTAATTGTGAATAAAATAAAAGAGTATATACAACACTGTTTCCCTACATTTCGTATATAATATTTCTTAAAGCATTTTGGACAAGGTTATCAATTTCAACAGTAGGTTTTATGCGTTGTCTCTTCTTAGGTGGGCTTTTAGGCTATTCACTTCTATTATGCTTGGCAACAATACGGTTAACAGTGGCAACCTTCTACAATATCATTACTTCAATTTATGAAAGAATAATATATTACCAAGTTTAATTAACCTAACCTAACATTAAAAACATTTAATCATTTACATTTAAATATACAATATACAATAATATTAATAATGATGAATACAAATAGCGAATACTATTTCTTACGTCTGTTACAGCAGTAAGCGGGAGAAGCGGGCCCCCATTTCGGCATTCTCGTTCAAAATAGCTATTTTGTCTATTTGCTTACAAACAATTTCTTAACAAATGATGTAAAATTTTTTTTCCAATGTTACTTAATGCCATTGTTGGATACGAAAACAGCAATAATATAACATTTGTTTAAAAAAAATTTTAATAACATTTCTTAGACTTTTCATTTTTTGTTAACTTTAAAAAATTGTTATAAACAAAATAATTAACTTCAATAAACTTTTCTCGCGGGATCTTGTTAAGTATATATTTAAGAAGAGCTACACAGAGCCAAAAATTTATAGGTTAATAATTAATTAATAATTGCATAACATTTTGGAAAATTTATATAAATTTTTTTTTCCAACGGGAATATATTCTTTCAAGTATCTGGATGATACCATAATATATTCAAATTTTTAAATCCATATTTGTTACTATAAAAAAATAATTTCATGTGGTACGCCGTCTTTAGCGGCAGAGCACCCATGCCGTAATGGCTGCGCGGAGCCCTATTTTCAGCGATAAATTGAAATTATTAATAATAGAGGTAGAGTTCCGGGAGCTGAAACTTTTTTTTCGGAAATTGCCTCCTCTTTAAGGACTTTTTTTCCCAATATCGTAAATATTAATAGTTTATGACTTATTAACAAAAACGAAAATACGTCTTTTTTCATCTTATTTTGTTAATAACAATTGCAACTTTTCACGTGCAGTAAAATCCTCAAAACTCATTTTTCTAGAGATCATTCCGAATCCAATGAGCTATTGCTCATATTTTTAGGAGCTTTAACTCTATATTTCACGTTTTTTAATTTGTTGACTGGACTATAATTCCTAAATATTGTTCATTCAAACCTCAATTTTCAGTTAAAAACTCAACGGAATTAATTAATAATATTCATGATATAAAACTACCTCATAATTCAATATTCATATCGTTCGATGTAACAAATCTATTCCCCAGTATACCTCCTAAAGAAACTATAACTCTTGTTGATAACTTGCTCACTTTTACATCCATTTCTGTAAAATCAGAACAACATACTTATTCGTTAATTATATACGGTATTTGCGAGGCATAAAAAGATTTACTTAAAATGGCAAAAACATTTCATTACTAAGTTAACAACATTAACAAATCTCACTTAGTTACAATGACCAGACTTTCATCGTTCTTATAACGGGAATATACCGTTGCTCGAGTGGAGAGTACAAAAAAAATGTATTTTAAAATAATTGACATTCTTCATTCGGAACCATATGCTCTGTTCCATTATTTATATTATTATTTTGAAGAGTTAAGTCACTTTGATGACACAGATAAATAATAACGGCAAGCAAAAAATATACGAATTTTATTAAAAACCATATGTCGTTTGGACATTATTTTATTAGTAACTTGTTTTTTTCTGATTGAAACAATATACAGAGTGTCCCGCATAAGAACCGACACAGAGCAGAGGCGTATAGGGGAGCCCAAAATATGACGATTGCGGGCAATTTACCTCTATACCAAGTTGCATCCCTGAAGAGTTATAGGGCCTCAAAGTGGGGCCCAAAATTTCGAAAAAATTAATTTCTTTGCAACCCTTCAACTTCAAAATACCAAATTTGGTACACAGTATGAGAATGTTAACAGCATTAAGTAATGGTAAGTAGAAGGCGATCAAACCATTCGGGGGAGTTCATTAGGTGTGACCTAACCTTAAAATTTCACAGAATTTTTTATCTGTTATTAGATTTGAAAAAGTTTATTTTCATACCATGGATAACTTAATTCTTAAACTTCTTTTACTCTTGTAATTTTGCAAAAAACTTTATCATTTTAAAGGAATAATCGAATAACCAAAGACATATTTTCAACAATGTTATTTAAAAAGTTATAAAAAAGTTGAGAGTTGGCTATGAATTTATACATCAAATTTGACAATTTGGAATTCAGTTCTTGTAGTAAGTAAATTGTTACAATTTTTTTAAATAGTTGAAAATTCTCATTTAGCGAACAAGTGGATATGTTATTGGTGTTATGTTTTTGTGAAGGAAACTGTAGAAGAAGCGTGGAAGAATATCGGAGAAGGTTTCCTAATCGCATAGTTCCTCACAAAGAAACATTTTCTAATGCTGAAAGACGGGCTCAAGAAACAGGAAAGTTTTATAGTGTTAATCGAGAACGAACTGTTCAAAAGAGTGTGCGAGATGAAGAACTCATTTTGGATACAATTGACGATCAACGGCATATTAGCACTAGAACTTTATCTAGACAGAGTGGCATATCAAGATCATCTGTACACCGAACTATTAGACGTAATTTACTCCATCCATATCATAGTCATAAAGTGCAAGAATGGTTACGTCAAGAGTTGGTTCAGCAAGTGAATTTCTGTCGCTTTATTTTACGTCAGGATATTCTTTTTACTAATGAGGTTTGCTTTACTCGTAGAGGTATTACAAATATGCATAACTATCATGAGTATTCAGATGGAAACCGTCATGTAATAACTCCTCGACATTTCCAACGTGAGTTTAAGATTAACGTTTGGGTCGGCCTTATCGATCAATATTTGATTGGACCAGTTATTTTACCAAACCGGCTAACAGGCGAAACTTTAGAGTTTCTCCAAAATACTCTTCCGGATTTATTTGACGATTTTCCATTACAATTCAGATTGTAAAATTGGTTTATGCATGATGGAGCACCACCTCATTTTATTGTCAATGTAAGAAACTTTTTAAATCGCCAATATCCAAATAAGTGGATTGGACGAGGAAATAATTGTCCTCAAGATTGGCCTCCCCGCTCACCAGACCTGAATGAATGTGATTACTTTTTTTGGGGGTCGTTAAACGAGTCTGTTTATTCTTCTCCAGTTGATTCCCGAGAAGAATTGTGGAATCGCATTGCAGACGAATGCAATATAATAAAAAATGATCATCAGCTACTGGCCACTTCAATTTTCGGCGAAGAATAATTTTGTGTCTAAGAGAAAATGGTGATCATTTTCAGCAATTTCCTCAAATAAAAATGTTCATGTTCTTTCTACAATATTGTTAATTTGTTTTTCCAATAAAGTGTTTTTATTAGTGTTTTAGATGAAACTCACTGTTTCTAGCTAATTTCACAATATAATAAAAATTGTTGAACATTCTAAAAAATTGACAATTGTTTCGATAAATCAATATCATCGTCAAAATGACAGAAGTTACATTTCATTTGATGCCTACCTGATGTTTAGTAGTTATTTTTGGCTAGACCAAAAATAAAAATGAATAAATATAATTTTGATAGAGAGGTTAATACAATTAAACAAATAGCAACACACAACGGTTATCCATTACATATGGTAAATAAGCTAATTAATAAAGAAGAGAGAAAAGTGGTATTACAACTAATATTTCCTAAACAAACTGAAGAAATAAAAACTTATAAAACCATCACATATGCAGGAAATATTTCTAATAATATTTCAAAGATAATATCTTTAGCAACGAATACAACAATTTCTTTTAAAACAGAAAGTAACGTAAGTACAAAATTGTTAAATGTAAAAACCAAAATACCACCATTAAAGAAATCAGGTATATATAAACTCAAATGTCCAGAATGTCATGCTGTCTATTTGGGTCAGACCCTTAGAAATTTTGAAATCCGATACAGTGAACACTTACAGCATACATATTAAAACATCCAGATAAATCCCATTATGCAAAACATCTACTTGACACCAATCATTCATAGACATCTAACACAGAATTAGAAGTACTACATATTTGTGATAAGAAACAAGAACTGGATTCCCTTGAAGAGTTGGAAATTAGAAGACACTTAAGAAATCCACAATATGAAGTCGTCAATCTAGGGAGTTCTCCACTATTAAACTGTCTTCTTAAGTGATAATTGTAAAGATCAGCAGATATAGTTTTCCTGGTTTTCTATATCATTGCACAGTTATACTGATCTTAATTGGAAAAATGATATCCACCATAGGTGATGATAGGTCTGACTACTGTTATATATGACCAATAGATCATTTTTTGTTTTAGACCCCAAGTTTTCCCAAAGAGCCTACGACACGTCCAAAGAGCGCTTGTTACTTTTGAGGTGATGTGTGCGAGGTGTGAGTTCAACGTAAGTTTCCTATCAAGGATGACTCCAACCTCTTCCGAAAAAAAAACAGGGTTGTACCATTCAAGCTTGGAGACTGTATACTTAACTTCGTCCTGTTAGTGAACAAGTGTCGTTTTATTAGGATTGACTGAAAGTCCTTCCTTCGAACACCAGGTAGTTATGAGGTCAAGGCACATTGCATGCGATCGGCAATGATGCCGATGACCACTATAACTAAATCGTCGCCATAGCCAAGAGCACGAAATCCTTCTTTTTTTAGCTTTGTTAGGAGGTCGTCAACCACTAGTGACCACAGTAGAGGTGATGGTACTCCTCCTTGAGGACAACCTTTCACCGCTTTCATAGTAATCGACTAGTCTCCGAGGTAGGTGATTATTTTCGTAGTCTTTAGCATAGACTGAATCCATTTAATTATGGAAGGTGGAATACCCTTTGCAATTGCAACAGCGCTAATTGATTCATATGTGGTGTTATCAAAAGCTCCCTCTATATCTACGAAGACACATAGCGATACTTCTTTTGCAGCTATTGCCTTTTCTAGGTCTCTTACGAGACAATGTAAGGCATCTAAGGTAGATTTGCCAGGTTGGTAGGCAAATTGTTCCTCGTAAAGCGGTGCTTTGATAAATATCCACTTCTCATGTATGTGTCGACTATTTTTTCCATACTTTTGAGTAAGAAGGAGGTGAGGCTTATAGGTCTATATGACTTTGGTTCCTCTGGAGGACGTTTGCCACTCTTAGGAATAAAGCAGACCCTGACCTGTCTCCGCCCTTTTGGAATGTATTCCAAGATGAAGTTAATCTTGAATATCTTACATAAGTGAGGAGGAATTAAGATATCGGATCCCTGTTGTAGAAGTGCTGGAAAGATGCCATCCTCTCCAGGTGATTTGTAGGGCTTGAAGCTGTTAATTGCCCATTCAATTCTATTCTTGGTGAAGATTTTACCCGCTAGGTTTTTTGCTGATCTAGATGTTTTGATGATAGCTTCATCAAAGATTTGCCTCTGCGTTATCTTCAATGATTACAGCACCAGAAAAATGAGTCTAATAAACATCTCATGCTTTCCTCTATGGTTTCGGCGAACTCTCCGTTTGGCTTTTTAAGGAGTCCAATACCGTTAGAGTGGTCCATAGTGATGACTTTTTGAAGGCGCACTGCTGGGGCTACGTTAGAAATCCCTTCGCAGAACTGCCTCCAAGTTTTTCTCTTGGACCTTCTGAGTTCTTCGTTATATTCAGTTAGAGCCTTTTTGTAGTCTTCCCAGTTTACTGTCCTCTTGGCTCTGTTAAATGCTTTGCGTGCTAACACCTTTAGTTAGCTGAGTTCCTTTTGTTCCACCAAGGCGTATCCCTATTGACACCCTTTGTTCTGGTGAAACAAGATTCCTCGTAGCAATTAATTATCGTGCGATTCGACCATTGAGAGGCTACTTCAAGCTCCTCCACAGTTTCAATTGTATATAATGCACCTTCAACATCCGACTTTAATTTTTCCTTATATGAACACCAGTCCGTTTGTTGAGGTATTCGACAACACTGGATCTGTCCCCGCGTAGCCTCGACCTCGAATCGTATCATCCTGTGATCCGACATCAAAACCTCATCGGAAACATGCCAGTTTTGTATTAAATTTGTTGTAAAGCAACTAGCTAGGGTGATGTCAAGCACCTCTTTTCTAGTTGCAGTGATAAAAGTAGTTGTGTTACCTCTGTTAATAATGTTTATATCGGATTTAGCCAAATACTCTAAGAGATACTCACCTCGTTTGTTCGTGTCCTTGCTGCCCCATACTATATTGTGGGAGTTTGCGTCACATCCAAGAATAAGATGTCTGTTCTTTTTATTGCACCATCTGATGAGGCTTTTGACTTCCTCTGGTGGAGGTTTGTCTTCCTCTCCCGGAAAGTAAGCAGAAGCAATTATAATGTGCCTTTTATCTCTTTTGGTGAGGACCTCCACTTTAGCTGTTGCAAGGTCTCTAGTGATAAACTCTGGAACAGAAATAAGTTAAGTTTTTTAGAGATGAGTAATGCTGCTCTTGGTTTGTCATGTATTTGTGAATATATCAACTTACATGAATTGATAGATAGGCCTTTGATAACTTCTTCATGAGCCCAGGGTTCTTGAACGAGCCCGATGTCAGATAGGTTTCTGCTAAAATTCCCATAAATCAAAACATCTGAAGAAAATACTTGTTATTAAGTATTTGTTAACACTTGGTTGTATTATCGTTTATATAATTGTTCTTCGATAGTGTTATCTATATTGCTGTGGTAATTAAACGTTATTTACCTATGATGATTGTTAGTTACAAGTGTTTGTACAATGCTTTTGTGAAATTAATGGCTTGTTGCATCGTTATTTTTGTTGTATAATAGATAAACCACGATTTATATATTAATATTATTAGTACTTTGAATTGTGTTTAAAATATAAATTATTTATCCCCTACATAAGTAGCGTAAATTAAAGAAATGCGAAATATTTGAAATAACTAATTGAAATTTCTCTCTCACCTTCAAACCTCGTGAGATATAGGCTCATATAGTGTGCAGAAGCAATACACATTATACTGCTTATCTTCTGGGGGACAAAAATTTTTATTACAGAAAAATGAATTACAAATCCATAAAAATTATTTATGTAAGTACAGGTTACGGGATTATGGTCAATAAAACAACGAAAATCTATTATTTTTTCAGCCAACGTTTCGACCTTTATTGGGTCATCTTCAGGGCGTCTACAAGAAACATACAAATAATGTATTTTTTTGTGTGATACACTAAACACAGAAGTCATAAAATTTGTTAAAATCAAATAAAATTTGTACAATAGTATATGTAAGACAGGACAAAAATTATAGTTAAAATATATTAAAAGTTATTTTTTAAACATAATAGTTATGAAAACCACAGGAAAACAGGTGAGATCCTTTTATGTCATTAATTGCGACATGCAGTTAGAGTTTACTTGCATGTCGCAATTAATGACATAAAAGGATCTCACCTGTTTTCCTGTGGTTTTCATAACTGTTATGTTACAAAATTAACTTTTAATATATTTTAACTATAATTTTTGTCCTGTCTTACAGTTAGAGTTTACTTGCACCAGATACTCATTATCGTTAGGCTCCTTCCCGAGCGTCTTACAGGCAGAAATACTTGCGATCGAAAGATGCGTGGAAATGAACCTAGAAAGAAACTACCAGAAATGTGACATATCGATCCATTCTGATAGTCAAGCAGCTATCAAAGCATTGACCTCCCATATCATTGACTCAAAGTTGGCAAGGGAGTGCCGAAGAAAACTTGATGAATCAGGCAAGAATAACAGGGTCTCTTTAGTCTGGGTACCTGGCCACTCGGGAATCACGGGAAGAGGCCAATACACTTGCCAGGAAAGGAGCACAAATGCCCTTTATTGGCCCGGAGCCTTTCTGTGGTGTAGCAAAATGCTCCTACAAGAAAGAGTTTCGGAAGAAAGAGGAAACCGAAAGAGAAGCACTATGGCGGTGCCTTCCCGGGTTGGAACATTCCAAAAAGTTCCTGGGGAACTTTGACACTGCTAGGTCCAAAAAATATTTGGACATCAGTAAAGATAAGCTACATCTCCTCACGGGCTTTCTTACAGGACACTGCCGCCTTGGGAAGTACTTAATGAGAATAGGTCTAGCAGAAATTGACGAGTGTAGATTCTGTGGGGAGGAGGATGAAACTCCTTATCATCTAGTTCTGGAATGACTCGCCATTGCAAGCCAATGCAAGAAATGCTTCGGACAAGAAACTTGTAAGAGTGAGGACCTAACCTAGTTGAAGCCGTCCCAAATACTAGAGTTCATTAGAACCTTGGAACTGGAAGGCGAGCTGTAGTAGTAGCGACAAAAGCTCTGATAGGGGGGCACAATAAACCTTTGGTTTCAGTGCACTGTAACCCCGTTAAAATCTAATCTAATCTAGAGTTTACTTATGAATTATATGATGTTTATTATCTTTCAACGCCCAATATCCGCTAGTTTAATGAAAAAAAATCAAATGAAGAAATGAGAAGGATAAAGTTCTTTTCTTCATTTGATTTTTTTTCCTCTGATCCATCTTCCTGTAGAACTATACTGGGGATTGCACCTACACAAATAATTGCAACAATATACAACCTTAAACTAGCGGATATTGGGCGTTGAAAGATAATAAACATCATATAATTCATAAGTAAACTCTAACTGCATGTCACAAATAATGATATGAAAGGGTCTCACCTGTTTTCCTGTGGTTTCCATAACTGTTATGTTAAAAAATCAACTTTTAATATATTTTAACTATAATTTTTGTCGTTTCTTACATATACTATTGTACAAATTTTATTTGATTTTAACAAATTTTATGACTTCTGTGTTTAGTGTATCACACAAAAAAAAATACATTCTTTGTATGTTTCTTGTAGACGCCCTGAAAATGACCCAATAAAGGTCGAAACGTTGGCTGAAAAAATAATAGATTTTCGATGTTTTATTGACCATAATCCCATAACCTGTACTTACACACATTGACTTGGTCAAAAAACTATTTCACAAAAATTATTTAAACTACTACAAATATCTTGTTTAAAAAAATTCACGAAAAATATTTAATTCCATTAAAAACGTCAATTTATACGGCCTTTAAACGACAAAGTGAATGAACGCTAGCATATTCCAAAAACCCGTTATATTCGTATCCACTTGACCCAATATCATCACATCTTTGGCATCTGCAAGACTGGAGAATTTATATATATAAAGATAACTGTTAAACAATGAGTTGGCCATTGAGAAAATATTTCTGGTAGTTTATTAACATACTGGCCCTGAATGGTTATGTGAGTCAGTCGAACAATTCGGTGGGTTCAACTTCATATCGGGAGTGGAAGTTGTTTTGGCAAATCGAGGTTAATATGCCCAAGCTGATGATATGTGGTTCAATCTGTAGCTGTTGAATAAATCAATAAAAAATTACCATAAATTCCGTATGGAAAGGGAAAAATGAGGTCATTACTTTGGTGAAAATAAATGTTCATAACTTGTTTACTTAAATATAATTAGTTGGGGTGATTTAAATTGATTTTAACAAGGGATTAAAAACAAAATGTGATTTTTATCATAATTGAATTCAGAAAATACTAGAATGTGCATTCAAAAGAAGTATTATACTTTATTGGTGTAATTTTTTAGAGAAACTGTTTGTTGATCTTTCATCACTCTCGGAAAACGGGTCTAGAAGATTACGAAAAGTAACAGAATTTTTTATGATCTGATAAACTATTTTCAGAAATAGAAAAAATTTGTAATTGTGCAGTTGCTTGATTAGTATAAACTCTAAATAAAAAAAACCAGCCGAAATGTTTGTTATAAAAAATCTAGTTTAAATAATTTAAAAGTTTTTGGCAGTTAGCTTATGCCAAAATTCCACAAACAAAAAGTAAGAAATAAATTTGACCATAGAGCAAACGCAACAATAATGATGAGTTATGGATTTGTGGAATCCTATTAATGCAAAAGTTGTTATATTCTTTGAAGATAAAAAGAAGAAGAAATTAGAGACCTCCCACCGACCCCAGCAAACTACGATAATTTCATCTCTGCAATCAATAAGACAGCGAGGCGCTGCATTCCCCGCGGCTGCAGAACTTACTATATACCCGGTCTCCCCAATGAAAGTAAAGACACATACGAGGAATATTTAGAGCACTACAGTCGGAATCCCTTTTCTCCGGAAACCATACAGCTAGGTGACCAGCTGATCGATTCCATAAGTAAGGAGAGACAAGGGGCATGGAAAGACACGATAGAAAGCCTAGATATGAAACACGGCAGAAGAAAGGCCTGGAGCCTCATTAAAAAGCTATCAGGCGACCCAACATCCTCTAAAGACCAAGTAAACGTCACCGCCAACGAAATCGCATATCAGCTACTTCTAAATGGTAAGCCTGATCAAAAAGTGAAAGTGACCCGCACTTTCAGGATGGCACAACAGCCTAGACAAGCTAATAAGGATTACTTTACCATTACAGAACTGGAAACTGCAATCGAGTCTCTGAAGGCCAGGAAGGCCCCAGGCCCTGATGACATCCTGAATGAGTTCCTGATAAACCTAGGCCCATCAGCCCTGAACTGGCTTCTTCAAATGTATAACTCATGCTGGAACAACAATACAATCCCAAAATTGTGGCTAAAAGCTAAGGTCGTAGCCATCCACAAATCAGGGAAACCGCGGGAAGATGCCAAAAGCTACCGCCCGGTGTCACTGTTATGCTCTCCGTTCAAACTCTACGAACGCCTCATTCTAAACAACTATGGGCCCAAAATAGAAAACCACCTAATCTCCCAGCAAGCAGGGTTTAGACCTGGGAAATCCTGTACTGGTCAGGTTTTAAGCCTCACACAACACATTGAGGATGGTTTTGAAAGAAAGGCAAAAACGGGGGCCGTCTTTATAGATTTAACGGCGGCATATGACACTATAAACCATAAAATATTACTGGGAAAAATCTTCGAAATGACAGGTGATTTACAGTTGACGAAAGTGCTAAACACAATGCTATCGAATAGAAGGTTTTATGTAGAGTTCCAAGGATCAAGAAGCCGCTGGAGGAACCAGAAGAATGGCCTTCCCCAAGGTAGCGTGCTCGCACCCATGCTCTTCAATGTGTATACCAACGACCAACCAACCGGCCCAACAACAAGAAGATTTATCTACGCCGATGACGTAGCTATCACCTGCCAGTCAAAAAATCTTTATCAAGGCTGAGCGGCTATTATAGATCTAACCAACTCCGCCCGAATCCAGCAAAGACGCAGACATCCCTATTCCATCTCAATAACCGACAGGCGAGAAGGGAACTGCGAATACAGTGGAACTCAGTTAGACTGCAACACTGCCCAAACCCAGTCTATTTAGGGGTTACATTGGACCGCTCCCTCACCTACAAGAAGCATATCGATAAAACTAAGGCCAAAGTCAACACCAGAAACGGCATTCTCCGTAAACTGACTAACGCTCGTTGGGGGGCGAACCCTAACGTCCTGCGCTCCTCGGCCCTTGCACTGTGCTACTCCGCGGCCGAATATGCATCTCCCGTATGGCAGAGATCAGCACACGATCCTGTCCTGAACGACACGTGTAGATTAATAACGGGATGCCTAAAACCCACCAATCTTGACCAACTCTACATGCTAGTCGGAATCGCACCCCCACAAATACGGAGGGAAACCCTAGCCATGGCCGAACGAAACAGACAATGCGACGACACCAGAAATCCTCTGTATCAACATATACCGGTAGCGGCCAGACTAAAATCTAGGCGAAACTTTATACAATCTACACAGACCCTCACAGCCTCTAAAACTGCCACCAAAGAGGCAAGATGGGAACACTGCCTAATAGACCACGACACTCCAACCTGGAATCCAAAAGAAAAACTTCCTGCAGGTTTGGACCTAGACTGGGGTACCTGGAAGACCCTCAACCGACTCCGGTGCCAAATGGGGAGATGCAATACCAACCTCGTGAAGTGGGGATACGTGGAAGAGGCAGCATGTGAATGCGGAGAAGCCCAGTCAATGGAACACCTCCTGTCGTGCTAATCCCTACAAGCCCCATGTACCCTCCGGGACCTATGGACGTGCAATGACAATGCTGTGATATGGGCCAGACACTGGAGTGATATATGAACATTTATAGCTATATATATTTGTAGTTCAGACACGATTAAATAAATAATATAAAAATATTAATAATTAAGATGAGGCTATTACTTAACTTAAAATTGAACAAAAAGAGGATAAAATCAAGAAGAAATCTTTAATATATTGTCGTGATTTAAGAATAAATTTAAATATTGCATTTTTCCAGTAGACAACAACAGAAATATTCAGAAATATGAAGCTCGACTTGTAGCTGGTGGATATTTTAATAATGCATGATCTCTAGTTGGTTCAAATTAAAAAAAAATTCGGTGACCAATTTTCGTTTGCTCCTGGTATTATTGCTAAGACGAAACAATTTCTTAAATGATTTCCACATCTTATGCATAATATAATCTATTAAAAATATGATTATCTGCTAGAAATTGTTTATAATATCAATCCGATTTATTAATGATAATAATATGGTTATAACTGTTCATGCGCTTATATTCCATTATTTTTTACGAATCATTAATTTCCTTAATGTCTTCATTCGACCATACGATATATAATTTTTTCTTTCCGCCATATTATTACTAATAATTTCCTTATGTAGTGTTTTACAAAAAGATAAATTGAATGTATGCTTTACCTACCGAGTGCTTTCCGTCCTCCATTGCCTACCTGGGAATATTATAGTAATTTTTTAAAAGTATTATGACACAATCTAATTCTACTCAACGTCTCATTAGATGATGGAGCTTTCTGCATAATTGAAAATATTCTGGGAGCATTAAATGACACTGCGATGTCAAATAATGACCGGAAGACTCATTTGTTATTTATTTGATGATATAGATTGTCCCCAGAGGCGCGAATGATGTTTTCGAACTTCGAGAAGGCCATTTTAAAAACGAACTACACAATTGAGACGTACATTTAACAATACAATCTAACTTTTTATTTAGACTCGTGGAACAAATTCACCAGTACAATAACCACAGACACATCCCCAGCTCAAGTTTGGTCTAAGATACGACGAATGAAAGGCCAAACCAGTAGTACAAATAAAGTACCTGCTCTACTACACCAAGCAAATGTTGTCACAAACGACCAGCAAATAGTGGACATTCTTGCCCAACATTTCAAAAACAAAACCAAAATTAACAAACCCCCCTCTAACCGAATAAATATAGCTGAAAATTCCGATAATACAACCCCTAACTATCATCCAATCAACAGTCAGTTTACCTTAGATGAATTAAATATCGTTCTTTCCTCTTTAAAAAATACTGCTGCAGGGCCTGACAAACATTTACATCCTACGTCAAAGATCAAACTATTCGAACTTTATAATCGAATATGGTGTAGTCAGCAGTTTCATAATGCATGGCGGGAATCGATTATAATTCCGATCAAAAAAAATAACTCAAATACGGCAAATTCTTTTAGACCAATATCGTTAACATGCACATTATGCAAGGTACTAGAAAAAATGGTCAACAAACGTCTACTTTGGTTTCTCGAAAAAAATAATATACTTAACCCTGCGCAGTCAGGCTTTAGAACAAATAGATCAACCATGGATAATTTAATTATGCTTCAAACAGAAATTTATCAATCTTTTAGTGATATAATTGACGTAACCCTGGACATTGACAGTGCATTCGACACTGTTTGGCAAACCTCAATCCTTCAAAAACTAATAGACTTAAAGCTTCATGGTAATATTTTCTCCTTCATACAAAATTTCTTATCAAACAGATCCTTCAAGGTAACAGCAAATGGGCAAACATCTTTTCCACATAATGGTGTCCCACAAGGCGCGATACTCAGCTCCACCCTATTTATTCTTAGCATTAATGACATATGTAATTCCATAATTGCCTCAGTTAAATACACGCTCTACGCGGATGACCTCCTAATTTGTCAGGGTAAAGTAACAACAAGTACATGCTGTCTACTTCAAAACGCTCTGAATTCCATCCATGATTCGTCTATAAATCGCGGCCTCCAGTTCTCGGCTTCAAAATCAAAAGTTATCCGTTTCAGCAGGAGAAATAGCACGATCTTTCCACTTTTATACTTAAACGACGCTCTGCTTGAACTTGTTAACCACCAAAAATTCTTAGGTGTAACATTTGACAAAATATTGTCATGGACTTAAAAGGAGCCTGCCTTATTAGAATGAATATCTTAAAATCAATCGCTCATCATCAATGGGGAGCTGAAGAAGAATCACTCTTACGGATCTATTGAGCCCTTATTCGCTCTAAATAGGATTATGGAAGCATTTTATACATGAACGCTTGTACTTCATACCTTAAATCTCTTAACACAATTCAGAACACTGCTCTACGTATTTGTATTGGTGCCTTCAGGTCTAGTCCTTTCGAAAGTATTTTCGTTGAGTCATTCGAACCCCCTCTCTTCATACGTCGACAGCGTCTACTACTATCATAATTTTCTAAAATCGCAGCCTGTTCTAATCACCCTGTCATTAACCTTATCAACTCTGCACGCGCTCACGAAGGACATCCCGAAACAATTTCAACAACTGTGTCATCACTAGAATCACTGAACAATTAATCTTGCAATCATGACCCCTATTAACTCTTCCAATTTAGCGCCATGGACTATTAACCTACCTTTTCTTGATACTACTCTAAGTCGCTTCCCCAAATTGGACACCCCCAACGCAGTACTTGAGCAAAAATCCAGGAAAATTTTACTTTCTCATTAGTTTGATTAAGTTTTGTTTACCGATGCATCAAAAACGCAAAGAGTGTCGGTTGTGCTGTAACAGATGAAAATTCTATAGTTGCAAAATATCGACTTCCCGACACTACCAGCGTCTATACAGCAGAGTTATTTGGAATACTGAAAGCTTTGAACACTTCAACAGATAACAACAGCACTATAGCAGTATACCCAGATTCTCTCTCATCGATACAATCAATGACAAACATTTATTCACTGCATCCAATAGTCCAACAAATTCACAATACCTGCCACCATCTCTATTCCAATGGTATTTTGGTTCACATCATCTGGACACCATCACACGTGGGAATAACCGGGAATGAAATCGCAGACCAAGCAGCAAAACAAGCATGTTCCTCCGACTTAAAAATAGAAAATGTTCACCTCACCCAAGACATGAAACCCATCGTCAAGCAACTCACACTTCAAAACTGGCAAAATCACTGGAACCAACTAGATACTACACTTCATTCAATACAACCCACCGTTTTCACACCTAAATTCCCCCCAATGACTAGGAAAAACAAAATCATGGTACACAGACTGCGAATAGGGCATTCCCGCCTTACCCACGGATATCTGATGGCCTCAGAAGATCCTCCTAAATGCGAATTCTGTACAGATACTCGACTTACTATTGAACATGTTCTACCAATACCAGATAGCTCGAAGACGTCATAATATTAATGGAACAATTGGAAATATCATTGGCTCAACCAACAGATATAGTGATGTGATTCGTTTTCTTAATGACTGCCGCCTTCTCAACTCAATATAAATCTAATTATTTAATATTGTAACACTGTTGTGATTTACATTGTTATTTAACATGTACTGTACCTTATATTGTTCCCGTGTCAATGAACTTTGAATGTCGAGACACGTAAATTTCAATAAAAAAAAATATATCTTTTAAAAATGCTTATTAGACGAAATGCATTACTGCATAATATACAATATTCATTGACGTACTCCTCCGCCCTAGAAGAGAACTATGGGGATGGACCAGAGTTCGACATGATGGGAAAATTTTTCAGAACATCTTCTTCACTTGTTGTCGTCCGTTTGGATTGACTTTTCTTCTTTCTATTTTTGAGTACTAGGTGGATAATGCAGGCTGTAACTATAAAGTAGAATAAAATTGAATAAAAACTCATACTTTTGAAATGAATCGGTGACGAATCTATCTTCTCGGCTGAAGTTTGATCTTCTTGAATGGCACTGATGACATTGTTCATTTCTTTAAGATCAATTGAATCTAAATACACAGGTTTTAGCTTAACGGTATCTAAAGTGTAATTATTTTTATTAAAGCTTTACTTATAATAACAGCTGTTTTAGAAGGAATGTGCACTGCTTGTGCAAATTTTGTAAATGCATCTGTTAACGTTAGATAAGACTTTCGGTCGTAAATAAAAAGTTAGCATTAGCGGAACATACGGTTTTTGTCTAGCATATTTATTTTTCTGGCAAATAGTACAAGAATTTATGTAATTAGTTATTGCATTCTTCATATTTTCCAATAATAATTTATTTTTAATTTTTCTAAAGTTTCCTGAATTCCTCCGTATGTAGTTTTGCTTTCATGGTAATTTTTCAATAAAATCATTTGTTCTTCCTTATCAGATACAGTGTTTACTAATTTAGTGCATTTAATGAGTCTTGGTTCGTTTGAAGGGAAATGTTTTAAGTAAACTTTATTGAAATCGTTATATAAATTTTCTTTGTTAAAATAAATGTGAAACGTGTTATTAAGATCTGTGTATTCTACTAAATATTGAAATATGAAACGTTCATTGTCGTTTTCAGGAATTTTAACTTTTATAATTTTATAATTTTCATGAGTCCCTTCCCAGATAGCACTAGATATTCAATGGACGTACTAACAATATACGTTTTCGGATATTGTATTATTCTATAGACCCACTTTAATATATATATATATATATATATATATATATATATATATAAAAGGAAGATAGTCTTTGCTGACTGTTAGGAACAAAACTGGTGAATATTGGGGAAAGCAGCAAGAAGAAAACGGAAAACGTGTACTCTTAACGGAAAATTTTCAAGCTTTCGAGGATGATTGTCCTCATCATCAGGAATACTGAAATGGAAAAACAGCATTAAGATACTGTAGTTGATAAGTAATATATAATATAGAAGAAATCGCAACAGGTGCGAACTTACCTCCGAATTGAGGTTAGGATCCATTATGTTATATAAAAATAAACTACGGACATTCAAGTATGAAACAGTTCACTAAAAAAGGTTTAAAATAGCACAATCACAATCAGATGACTAAAAAAGCCATCTAACACCATTTGTCTGCAAAATGGTGTTATCTGCTGAATGTATATAGCAAGATAATCCAGAATATTCATAGAACATTCCAATAGGCATATTCTACAAATATCCAAGTAATATTATAAGGATATCTGTGGAACGTATATAGCAAAATTTCAAATATTTGTAGAATATCCCAATATGGATGATACCTGTTGAGCGGGTGACACTGAATCATAATACTCCTCCCTTTTCATATTTAGTTTCAAAGATAATTGATTGAAATTTGGGAGATCCTGTATATTTAATGAACGACAATAATGTACATATCAATTCTTTTCAAACTTCTTGTTCCACCAAGAATGATAGCAACTTTCGTTCAATATCGCCAATTATTTTATCCATAAGCTCCATTCGTGTGAGAGAGAATAGAATTAACCGCCAGGGAAAGCTTCTGTCTCGCACTTATTCAGTAAGCAAACGGTATGTCCCAAATTTAAACAAATATTCTTTGAAACTAAAGGAGAAAAGGGGGAGTACAATGATCCAGTGTTCCCTGGTATATATCTTACAAATATCTAAGGAACTTTTCAAAATTTCGAATTGTATATATAGGAAAAAATATTTTTAATTGAAAAAATTAAAGCACGGGAAACATTGAGTTCAATTTAATTTATTTATACATAAATATAAGATGTACCTCATAACATAACTGAAACTAACATAATTTTCAAATCCGAGATTACAAAATTCACTGACTTCCTCCATACTCAACGAATTTTTTGAAACCGATTTCTGCTGTTCTTTACATTTGGCTTAGAAAATTCCTGTTTTCAAATCAACTTCTTTGTTTGTTATGTTTTTATCCAACTTTTGGACGGCATCTGACACAATAAAATAATTATAATTTTTGTGTTAATAAGCAATTTCTATTCTACTGTGGTTTTTAAGTATGTACCTATAACAATCAAAATATAATCCCAAAAACTGAAACTTAAAAGATGAAGTTGAACATCAAATATGTAATTTAAAAAATAAGTCTTGTAGGAGACAAGTAAAAAGCAAAATATTCCTAACAAAATAGTGATTAGAAGTTATTTGTTTCTTGTACATGACATATTAAATTAATTTACATGTACATTCGAAAATAAAATAACATGATTATACCTACTACTGCTTCAAAGAGAATTGTTTTCCAAAGCATTTTTCCCTTTTTATACATGCATACTGTAGCCCTCCATTAAATACTCTATCAGGATTTTTTGCAAGAATCTTTTAATATATTGTTGCAAATAAGAACCTTCCAATCTTGCCAGAGGTACAACCTAAAATTGTATTAATTTGAAAGTTAATCTCAAAAGTTTTAAAAATTGAACAATCACAGTTTATAAGCAAAGTTATAACAAACGAACAAAAATATAAGACCGCTTTCATCTTTGTGAACAGTATACATATGCCTGAAACTAGACACTTGTACAATTGACCAGCAATAACTTTTATTTACCAAATGTCAGAACTAATTTAACTTTTAATTATCAGATCACCAGTTGTGTAGAGCTTTCTAGTCAATCCCAATTAATAAAAGGAGGTAACTATAGGCAATTTGATTAAGGAACTCATAGCATACATCTCGGTAACATAATTACGTGAAACTACCTGAGAAAATAAAATTTTGTTTTACCTTTAGCAACAAGGTGAATTTCTACTCTACTTACAATTGAAAACATTTATCCAATAATTTTGTTGCAAAAATTTATGAAATCAACAATTATTTCAATATTTTCATGCACTAACATATAAAAAGTAACACATAAATACTCCAATATTTCGAGGCAGTTTCATTTTGATTTGGATATAATATTGAATGTTCAACTTATAAAATATTCATAGGATTCTTCAGCAAGGCTGACTCAACTTCTTCAAACATTGCCTCATCATTTATTGGAAGTTTTAGCAGCAAACCGATAATTTTCTAAAAAATGCATTGATAAATCAACAGTCATTAAAAAAATACAATAAAACGTACCTGTTTTGATGCGTGAGGTCGTATGTATTAGTTCCACCCGTAGCATATAATACACCGTAGAAACATATTTAAACAACTTGACAGTGGCAAAAAATTGACTAATTAATTAAGGATCAAAAGTAATTAATCATACTACTACTATTTCACCAATAACAATAACCTATAATAGATGGTCGAACCGCCATTTTTCACTGGTCGTTACCGTCAACTGTCAACTGCAACTACTGACACATGCCCATGGAACAGAAAGAGAGTTTGAACAAAAATCAATAATCATAGAATATTCTTAGAACTATTTGATTCGAATCTTCTAAAAAGAATAATCTGAGGATATTCCAACTGGACTTCCATTGAATATTCGATTCAGGTGTACTCACAGATATTCTAGATATCCCCAGAATAACCCTATATATTTGGATTAATATCTTCCAAATCGAAGACTGTCAGAACACCCCATGGATATCTGGTGCTATCTGGGTTGAGAGATATCAATTTTTTGATATAAAGATGAGTATACTAAAATTTGGTGAACCTTGTTATTTATAATTTCGTCTAATATAGGAATACCTTGGTTAGTGGTTTCATCATTAGCTATGGAATGAACAGTTGAGGGATTAGATTTGGGAGTAGAGAGTTTCGTTCAGTCAGGTTGAGGTGTATTGAGTTCGTCTCTAGAATTTGTAGGTATATCAGCGGTATTATGAGGAGGCTTTATTTGTATATCTGAAATACTGTTTATTTTTGATTGGTTTTGTGCACACGTAGAAGATTTTTCTTTTTCTAATGAACTTTCAAAATTATGTAAGAATTCTATAATTTCTTGATTAGTGTCACCAAGGCTATTAATATCAAGTTTAACCGGATTCTCAATAGAATTTATTATTGTAGTTATTGCAAAATTATCAACTATATTTACTAAAGCTTTTGGTGTCTCGAATCCATTACCTAACTTCTCGTAATCAAGTATCCCAATGCCATTTTTGTAATTGATGGGTAATTTAACAACTTGTTGAGTACAACCTGGTATTATTAATGAATAATTTCTTATATTTTCCTCAGTATTTGAACCAAATACAGGAATAACTGTGTTGGGGGTAACAATTTCCCTTTTACTATCATTAACGCTAGCATTTAATTGTTTATTGAGTGAATGAAAACGACGAATACTCAGTGTGTATTTATTTATTAATTTCCAGCTAAGCGCTTTCGGCTATTAAGCCATTCTCAAAGCTGTCCTATCAAAATTACAAAGTTTGTGAAATTTTGAAAAAACAATTTAAAAAAGTTGAACTTACGTCATTTAAAAAATAGGTGTCGAAACCATCCAGTTGATAAAGAACAATGTTCAAAGTTGAATCATTGTTATGATTAAGTCATTGAATTAAAAACATTAAAATAACCCTATTGGAAGGGTGTACAATTATAATTTACATGATGTAAGTCAAGAACACAATGTGACGTCGGGCTATGTATGGGACATAGTTTGGGTCATTAGGTCACAATCACTATGCCATTACATCTAATTCATATGTGAGGCCGTCAGTTGCTGGGTTCACCTTGCCAGCGTATTTCTTCCACCTTCGTCAATAGATTATGTAAACTCCTCCATGGATGCATTTACAACTAAGTATTATTTAATTTATGTTATCTAGCATTTCACACGTTTAGGTTACTACGCTTGTTCCTGACTGGCTGGGGAATGGATCCAACCTCTTAATTCAATTTCAGTATACAACTAAGGAATGAGGGGTATTTTGTTATTCATCAAAATTGGATGAATGTTGGAAATTGAATTTGAATAGAGTTTTTTCAATTTTTTGCTTTTATCACATCTTTAACTTCATTTTCAAATTTAAAAATAAATGTAATATTCAGGGTTCCCTACAATTTTCAGTTCACTATATGAATTTTTTTTTCTTCATCTTTTCAATCATGCTTTTGATTCAATGTTCGTCGTATGAATATGTTGTATTGTCATGCACTTGTTTTCACGACACGCTGGCTTATTAGCCACCGTAATTTTAACGTCAAACTTGTCACCGGTTTTCATTCAGTTTTTATTTTTGAATGAATTTACACCATGTAAATTATAATTTTACACCCTTCCAATAGGGTTATTTTAATATTTTATTGTTTTTTAATTCAATGACTTAATCATAACAATGATTCAACTTTGAACATTGTTCTTTATCAACTGGATGGTTTCGACACCTATTTTTTAAATAACGTAAGTTCAACTTTTTTAAATTGTTTTTTCAAAATTTCACAAACTTTGTAATTTTCATAGGACAGCTTTGAGAATGGCTTAATAGCCGAAAGCGCTTAGCTGGAAATTAATAAATAAATACACACTGAGTATTCGTCGTTTTCATTCATTCAATTTACATCTAGTGTGTACACCATATCAACAGACAGTTTTAATTGTTTAACCTTCATAGGACTGACCGGGGTCCGTTTGTACCCCATGACGTATGTTTTTGCTGTATCTGTGCAAACGCAAATTTTTAAACATTCATCTTTCATCTAGCTGCAGTTTATGAATTATTTTGATAAAATATGATGTATTTAGTAGTTTTTATTGGCTGGTATAAACAAAAAATAGTTTTATATTCGAGGGGTCTCTTCAGACCCCGGTCAGCCTTTTACGTCCGATAAAATAATCCCGGTAACTGTTAGTAAAATCGGGGAATCCCATACATTTAACGTTTGTTTACTCACAGGGAATTTACCCATATAATTGTAAAATATAAATTACCAGTTCAAATGGGGGATTCCCCGCACTGCGATATAATTTTTAGACTTGAATATTCGGGTTAGTCTCTTGTGATATTGCGAGTAGGGTACATTGTTTTGAAAATGAGTCAGTTTCTATTTACAAACAATCGCAAGGGGCTTACTGACGATGATATGTTACGTATACTTGAAAGTGATGATCCAGAGTTTGATAGTGTTATCAATGAGGAAACATCGAGTGACTTAGAAGATGAAGACATTGTCACAGAAGTAGAGGAAGAAAATTATGTAATAGTTGTTGATCAAAGTATAGAGAAAACGAACCCAGAGGAACCAACAGTTAGTAACAACCAGGGCGCATTCCAGTATATAAATCTAAAGATGGAACTGAGTGGTCAAAAATTCCAGGAAACACAAAAGTTAGACGTTCAAAAGCTAATATTCGGAGACATGCTCTAGGCCTTACAAATTACAGTTCTGATATCTCAAGTATAAAAGACGCTTTTCCTCTTTTCCTATCTCCGGATATTCTGAACATAATAGTAACCGAAACAAACAGAAAGGCACAAACATATTATGATAAATGGAATATAGAAAATCCGAATAAAATTAAAGTTTTTGTACCTGTTGATTCTACAGAGATTGAAGCTTATATTGGACTGTTGCTTATTCTTGACGCACTTCACGGATCGAAAGAGGCTATCGATTTGCTCTGGTGTCAAGATATTTCTTACTGTCGTCCTATAATTCCTGCTGCAATGTCAAGAGACAGATTCAAACAAATTACTTCATTTTTACGCTTTGATAATTTTCAAAAAAAACAAGAACGAAAATTAGTAGATAAGCTAGCTCCGATAAGAGATATATTCGATATTTTCACTTCTAATTATAAAAAATCACTTAATCCTGGCGACCATCTATGTGTAGATGAGCAGCTTGTACCATTTAGGGGTAAGGCACCATTCCGAGTCTATATGAAGAGTAAACCTGATAAGTATGGAATCAAAATATGGGCTCTTGTGGACTGCACCACTTCTTATATTGCAAACATGCAAGTTTATTTGGGTAAGTTATTTGAAAAGAAATATAGGCAAACTTTATATTCCTATGTATCTATTAATTTTTAGGAAAACAAGGTAACAAAGCGGAAAAGGGTCAAGGTCAAAGGGTTGTCCTAGATTTGACAGACCATTTGGAAGGCGGATTTGGAATAACGACCGATAACTTTTTTACAAGTTTAGAACTTGCTGACAAGTTGTGGAAAAAAATATTACTTTATGTGGAACCCTCCGGAAAAATAAAACATTTATTCCCAGGGAACTTCTACTGGCATCGTACAAGAAAGAGTTTTCAAGTATGTTTGCTTTTAGAAATCAAAGAACGCTTGTATCCTGTGTTCCAAAACAAAAACATGCTGTCATCTTACTTTCAAGTGAGCATACTGATAGTAAAGTAGCTGAAGAAGAACAGCACTATAAACCAGAAATTTTTCTTCATTACAACAAAACAAAAGGTGCTGTCGACACTTCAGATAAGTTGGCCAAAGAATATACAGTGCAGAGAAAGTCAAACCGCTGGCCAATGGCAATATTTTCACATATTATAGATATCGCAGGAATAAATGCTTATAAATTGTGGTTACTGCAAAACCCGGATTGGCGAAAAAACAGTTTGGATAAACGTAAACTGTATATTTTGGGACTAGGGGGAAAAGAACTCATAGAGAAAAACGTTTTCCGGCGATATAATAATAAATACATTCAGACGAATAGAAAACGGCATATGACAGACGTTTTTCCCGAACTACTGGATGCAACAGAACATAGAGTTGAACAACAAAACATTACCAGGGGGCGCTGCCATATGTGTCAAAGACGAAAAGACAGAAAATCCAGAAAAATATGTATTAGGTGTAATAACTTTGTGTGCCTAGAACATTCAAAATCGGAGATAGTTTGTAAAAAATGTTAAAATGATATGTAGGCTAGTAGTATTAGTGATTAGGGTATTTTGTATTTTTTCGTGATGGTTTTTGAATAATAAATGGTTAATAGTAAAACTTTTATAAAACTTCTTTTCTATATATTTAATTTGAAAAATACAGCACTTCTGCAATTTTACGCATGGGGTCTTCTCGGACCCCAGTTAGTCCTTTTCGTAAAATTGTGATGTCCGTCCCATGAAGGTTAAGTAAATCTACGCCTATGATTCCATCAAATCTTTCACTAAACTTGAAAAGATAAAATTTATGAGTTTCGTTTAAATTGAAGATATCAAACAACGGAATATGAGCTACCTCGTCGTGATACGTGATATTATGAGCAGTTTGGATGTTAATTTTTTCTTTAGAAATGCAATTATTATAAAATTTATATGCAAGTTCCGGATCTATAAGTGACTTTGAACTTCCTGTGTCAACTAAAAACTTTGCACTTATTTCTGGAATTTCTATGAATGGCAAATTCGTTTTCAATGCGTTTACACATATTATGTATCTTGGCTTGGACATGTGCGAATATGAAAAATCCTGAATATGATTATTTGATATTTCCGTAAGAGAGTCTACATAAGAATCTCTGTAAAAATCATTGTAACTTGTCGGATCATTTACATGAGGATATTCTATTTCCGGCGTATAATAATTGTCAGCATTTTTGTCAGTTTCATAATTATAAGAATTTTCGTAATTAAATAATTTTTCGTAATTTTCTGTATCAAATTGGTTATCGGTTTGAAGGGAACTATTGATTATATAGAATATCTACTAATATCCTTCCCGAATTAATGAAAATAAGGAAAAGTCAAAAAGGAAACTTAGCACTTACGGGACGAAGGGACGATTTCCACAGAAGGGATTATTTGCACTGGGTCCACTGAAGGGATGGGCTCCACTGAAGGGATGTAAGTTCGTATTTGGAAAACACGTTAGGATAATACGCGTTATCCTACTGACTGCGCCAGATATGTATTTCCAAACAGAAACACTATTTTTAAAAAGATATTTTATTCAATTATTACAAAGAGAGATGTTATTCTCGGAGTGGTTATACAAAAACTGATTTACAAATATAAAGCAACTGAAGAACTATGATAACAAGTATACATGAATTCTCACTAATGATATATGATATGGTGCAGGTGCTGCGAATTATGACCTCGTAACTGGAGCACTAATATTCACTATACTGTCTGTAATTGAGTTTTACTTTGATCAATAAACACTGTTAAATTTGAAAAATGTAGGAGCTGACACAAATACTGTTTACGCGTTCGTTGCCAGAGCCGAACTCCCGAAAAGTTAGTTTAGCGTTTATTTCATTTCAAAATTAGATAAGTAACAGCGATTAATTGAATTTTGTGTACCCCCTTATCTGATGTATCAGTATAAAAAATTGAATATAGGTATTTGCACTAATTTTAATTTCATTTATGTTACCTACCCATGTATAAATTTTCAATAAAAAAGAGGGAAGGGGTGTAAAATTATAGGCATCTACCTTTCCTGTACAAATGTAATTTAAATACACTACAATTAAATTATACATTTATTTTAATAAATCTCCAGCATACAATTTATATTAACTTTGAAATGTCTTCAATATCTTCTTCGATGATCTCCTCAATACGATATTTACCTTTCATAAGGTCCCACATTCTTTCGATTACTGCAATTCCACTTTCCGTATCAGTCAGATAATTATCAAGTTTTCTATCACCTCCTGTAGGATCTACTCCAAAAGGCATAAGCTTAAGATTCAAATAACTTATAGCTATACAATGTATAGGTAATTTTATTTCTTCTACAGAATTCATAAGTTCTTCGTAACTAATTATGTTTTGAGTATTTGAATTATGAGTCTGCAACAAGATTTCTACTTGTTTCAGATAGTAGTTCAGTAGTTTTAGTAAATATTTCGATCTGATAGATCTGTCTGTAGTTATAGTCAATAAAAATGAAATATCAAAACTCGGTGAACACCATTTAACTGCAGCGAAATCTATTAAATAACATTTAGTAGAGTTTTTATTGAACAATATGTTGTTGCTCCAAATATCGCCATGTGCAATCACATTTCTGTATTTAATTGACGATTTTACACTATCATATATCTTACAATATTCTTCAGAAGCTCGCGATACTAATTTTTCTACGTTTTCAACTTTGGAATGTTGCGCAATTTTTTTAAACATATGCACATTACATTCCATCGCTGTATTCACTATATCGTAACACGGCCCATTTGTAATAACACGTTCAGTAAGCATATCCGTGAAATAATTATAGACAATAACATCGTACCCAAGAAGTAGAGAAAGTTTTTCTTCAAATAAAACTGTACAAGAATGTAACTTAGCGATGTTTTCAAGAACAATTTTTAACTGATGTTCGTTTAGAGGTTGAGATACATCTAAAGTTGTATAACCTTCTACGTAAAGATCATCTAGTACCATGAACGAATTTTTGTAGCAGAGATAACAGTTAGGCAAGAATTCGGTTATTTTAGAAAATCCCAGTTTCTTCATCATCGATATAAACTTGGTATAAAAAATTTCTTCTTTCTCGAAAGATACTTTCGCCATTTTGTACCATACTCCGTGATCTGATGATTTAGGAAGATATTTTAGGAAAAAATAATTGTTGGAACTTACTCCGTTTAATTTAGCTGATATTTTTAGTTGGTAATAATCGCTGGTAACTCCATTTTTATTATCGAGTTTCTTCATTTTAAATCCTATAAATTCAATTTGATTTTCTGGGAATTTATTCTTTATTATTTCGTAACAGTCTTCCCTCAAAATATTAGGGTATACTATATGTTCGTATAATTCTTCTACGGCCAGTTTTACGCTGTCCTCATCACTTTCAGATCGCATTAAACGTGTCAAAACTTCTAACTTCACATGAGGAATTAAAGTTCTTACCAGAAAACGAAAATCTTCTTCGGATATTATCAATAGATGTTTTCCCAATTTTAATAATCTTTGTACTAACTTGTTGTAGAAATTTTTCAAAATATCATTTAAATAAATAAATCTGTCTTCTTTAGTACTATTATTAAATATAATAAACAATGCTTTATAAACAATGTTTTTCACCCAATCATCTTCTTTCTCTTTTTCTCTCTGTTGAATTATCGATTCCAGTCCATTTTTTAACAAAGTATGATCGATATGATTGAACTTCTCAAATTTCTCCCAAACAATCGGATCTTCATGATGATTAATTTTGGTTATTTGGAACTTGTCGTTACCTAATTCTTCTAGAATAATATCGAGGGTAACGTCGATGTGATTTGTTAGCATCGTGGATAATAACTTTAAAAATTCAGAGGTACGATGTTTTTTATTTAAAATATTATCATTGTATTCAATGGGTTAGCAGTACTCAAACAAAAGGATAAAATTGAAATACGTGTTTAAAAATTGTTACCTATTAGATATATTTTCTAAAATTGCTAAGCTCACTATGCAATTGTTTGGAAATATTTAAAAAATACATGTTATATGTTTAAGTATCAATAGGGCATTTAAAATTCCTAAAATTAATCAATATATAGAACATAATCTACTAAACAAACATTTAAGTAAACTAAAATAAAAAATTCCTAATGACATGATGGTGTGTAACAAGTCAACATCTGAAAAATAGAATTAACAGCCACAAGCATGATAAGAAAATAAAAATGCACACACAATAAACTGATAATAACCATACATTTAATTATGAACAAACAATAAGTCTAAAAACTGAAATAAATACAAAAAACGAGAAATTTACGAAATGATATGTATACAAAACATCAAAAATACTGTTAATTCCAAAATTGACACAAACAATTTAAGTAAGATCTATCATGATTTAATAAATTAACGAAATAAATATAAATAAAAACAATAGCATATGAATGAAATGCTTTTTGATTATACATTGTTATAACACCCTTTACAAATTGATTAATTGTCCGTTCATGTTAAATGCATTGAATCGCAAGATAAAAAGGGAATTGATTACTGTTTTAAATGAAACTTACTGTTTCTAGACTAGATTGAAAAAAATGTTAAAAACTCTAAGAAATTTGACAATTGTTTCGATATTAAATTATTTTTGGCCTGAGCAAGAAGTGACCTACCTTGTTATTGACTTAATATACATGTTAATAGAAAAAAGAAGGATATATTATATTACAAATATTAAAGCTTAGATATTATTAGCCCTATGGGAGTATCCTGGATATAATTTTCCCAATTAAGATCAGAATAACCGTGCAATCATAATAGAAACCGAGGAAAACTATATCTGCTGTTCTTTACAATTATCGCTTAAGAAGACAGTTTAAAAATGGAGAACTCCCTAGATTTATCTGTTCATTGACGATTTCATATTGTGGGCTTCTTAAGTGTCTTCTAATTTCCAATTCTTCGAAGAAATCCAGTTCTTGTTTCTTATCACAAATATATAGTACTTCTAGTTCTGTGTTAGGTGTCAATGAATGATTGGTGTCAAGTAGATGTTTTGCGTAGTGGGATTTATTTGGTTGTTTTAATCTGTATGCTCGTAAGTGCTCACTGGATCAGATCTCAAATTTTTTAAGGATTTGACCCAAATAGACAGCATTACATTCTGAACATTTAAGTTTATATACTTCTTTAATGGGGATATTTTTGTTTTCACATTTAATAATTTTGTACTCGCCTTACTTTCTGTTTTAAAAGGAATTGTTGTATTTGTTGCTAAAGATATTATCTTTGAAATATAATAAGAAATATTTCCTGCACATGTGATGGCTCTAGAACTTTTTATTTATTTAGTTTGTTTAGGAAAGATTAGTGGTAATGTCACTTTTTACTCTTTTCATTAATTAGTTTATTTATCATATGTAATGGATAACCATTGGATGTTGCTATTTGTTTAATTATATTAATTTCTCTGTCAAAATTACATTTGTTCATAGGAACTGAAAATACTCCATGTATCATTGAATTATATGCTGCTAATATATGTAACATGGGATGATTGGAACTATATGGAATAGTCACATCAGTGTGTGTTGGTTTTCTATAAATTGGATAATCAACTACATTATTAACTTATCGAATTTTTAAATCAAGAAAATTGATTGAGTTATGTTCTTCAACTTCTAATGTAAATTTAATTTTTGAGTGTAAATTATTAATATGGTTGAAAAATATATCTAATTGTCGTTCACTACTTATAAAATAAGCTATGTCATCTATACCAAAATAAAACATTTTTTGAAATATTACTTCCAAAGATTTTTCTTTCTAAACTGTCTATAAAAATGTTTGCCAAAATTTGTGATATAAGGCTTCCCATTGGCAAACCTTCATTTTGAATATATATCTTATTATCAACAGTGAAATAATTATGATCAATTCATATATCAAATAAATTAAGTATTTCTGATAGTATTCCTGGGTCAATATTTTTATCTTCTAGTAATTTTCTTACAAGTGTTAGACATTCTTTAGGAGGAATTTTAGTGAACATATTGGTAACATCAAATGAAATGAATTTAGAATTATCTTGCAAGCTGAATGCTTTTAATTTTTTGATTAGTTCTATTGAATTTTTAATTGAGTATTTAGATGTATATCCGTAACTATTCAGTATAATAGTAAGTTTTTTTGCTAATATATTACTAGGAGTATTAACATAAGAAACTACAGGTCTAATTGGTTTCGTTATTTTAAGTAGATTGACGATTCCATATAATTGTGGAGAATGAGAATTTTTATTTATGATTGACTTCTTTTCGTAATCGCCTAAAAGATAATTTGAATTATTAACAATATCCCGTATATTATTAGAAAACTTTTTTGTAATAGAAAATGAAAGTAATTTAAATCAATTATCAATCTTGAAGTTGTTGTCCTACTGGTAGAGTTATTTTGAATAAATTTTATATAGTAATTTTAAATGTGACGTTCCCACTATGAGAGTCAGAAAATTGTTGTTCTGAGTATCTGTGAGTAACATTTGATTTGAATTTTAGCTGTATGATTGGGAGTAATTATTGAGCTGTGATTGCCACTATAAATTTCTATTGTAGTGTTTTTGAAAAAGGCTAGAAAATTAACTGAAGCGTTAAATAAATGGAATAAGATGAAGTATATTATGTAGTTTGTAAAAATTTAAGATAAGGACCGAAGCCCAAGAAATTGCCAATAGAATCCATTACAACCATTAGGTATTCGTTTCATATTTCTGTTCTGTCAAAGGAAGTGAACCAAGAATATCAATTACAATTCGTCGAAAGGGCTCTCCGAAAAGATACTGTGCCATTTTCCCTCGGCTTCTTGTGTTAGGACCCTACCTACTATTGCACAGATCACATTTCTTGTATCAATCTTCTACCTACGTCCCATCGACAGTTGACCTAATAATATTTTTCCAGAACTAATGCCAGTTTTCTTTTAGTACAAAAATGTCCTGAGTGGCTACTATAAAGTTCTTCTAACACATTTCTGATATGTGATCTTGGCAGTATTAATTTATAAACTGTAGGGGCTTTTACATCTGCGATGCAGTATACCATCATGAAGATCCTACTAATCTCAGTACTATTTTATGCTTCCACTATATCTGGTTACCTCTTGCCAAGTAGATCTGACTCCATTTTTAGGCTATTCTCTTATAATCATCTTTCTTTTCTAAGGATTTCACGGGGATTCTGATTATCATTACTTTCTTTCTTGATTGCGGTTATTTGTAGACTAACTTCCTCCACTGGGTTGTCTTTTTCTTCAAGCCTTTTATAGTACCGGCCTTGTTCTAAACAGGGTCGCCTGGAAAGTATATTGTCATTGCTATGGAGACGTTCTTTTCGGTGTCCTATTACAAAGTTCTATTGCTGTAGTCTCTATCCACCTACCAGCTTTTCCTTCAAGCTTCTTAAAATTTATTAACCATTGCAAAGGTCGCTTCAAACAAAACTTCTATTATAACGAAAAGTAAGTAAGTGTTCAAGGGTTTTGATAATAGCCGAAAGCTCTTTTCTGGTGACGCAATAATTTTCTCAGTCTTTCCCATGGTTTTAGGAAAGTATGCAGCACTATTTCTTCGCGTTCTTGTGATAATACGGCGCCTATGCCCATATTCGTTTCTCCCGTGCGTATGCCAAAATAGGTGCAGTGGTTAATCGTTTCTTTAAATCTATGAATCCATTTTGACAATACGGTGTCCAGTCAAATTCAATGTTGTTTTCAGTTAGCAATGAAGAGATTTAGCAATTCCACAAAAATCCTTGACAAATTTGCGGCAATATGAACAAAATCCAAGAAAACTACTGATTTCCTGTTTGTCCCTTGGTTTCGGTCAGTCTTTTATAGCTACAAGTTTCTCCGGATCGGTTCTAATTCCTTCTGTGGAAACTACATATATACAATACAGGTTTTCAACGTTAATCTTCTCAGAATCATCTCCAACAGTCGTTGAAATGTGGCTGGAGCATTACAGAGTCCTAATTGGAGGAGCTGGAACTGCTAAAAACCACTGCTAGTAGAAAAAGCTGTTTTGTTTCGATCATCAGGGTATACTTCTACTTGCCAATATCCGCTCTTAAGTCTAGGAGGGAAACAATTTAGCACCTCATAGAGTATCTAGTGTATCGTCTATTCTTGGCAGTGGATAGCTATCTTTTGTGTAACCCGATTTAATCTACATAATAACGAGTGGATCTATATTTCTTAGTTACCAGAACCACAGGTGAACACCAAGGACCAGAAGCTTCTTCAATAGTATTTGCATCCAGCATGTCTTCTATCTGGGTATCGGAAACTTTTTCAAATTTTAAGCCCCTAAAACTGCATTTTAGATTTGTTTTTCTTATAAAATTATAGCCTACAGCTCATAGCTTTTAGTACATTTCAATAAAGTATAGATTTACTGTGATTATGTATTAGATTTTATTCATTTTTTGGGTTCTGGGGGGGGGGGGTTCTCTAAGCTTCTTTCAGTAGGTTTTCGATTCAAAATCCCTGCTCGAATCATAGACTTTATGGCACCGGTATCAATGACGGAGGCGCATTTGTGCAAGTGTAACTGCGTATTATGGAGCTCCCAGTGTCATCAATTATTTGAAACTTTCAAATTACTAAGGACTAAAGTGTGAATATGTGGCCATAGTTTATCTTTTATTTTAAAAAGATTATAAGTAGATATAATAATTGTGTCACCTTATACATCGGTGTGATATGATATCACATTTGCTAAAAGACATCCCAGAAATATTAGGAATATCTGTATATTCAATGAATTGTTTATACCTTAAAGTAGAGTTAATGATTTCATAGTAGTGATGGATGCTAGAAACTCATTCTACTATTTAATAAAATCAGTCGATGCCATTTTAAGCACCTGCCGTTACACAAAGAGCCCATGAACAAATTTTAAATAAATAAATTATCTATTAAGTATTATTTCAAAGTTTTGGAACCGCTGAATTACATTTTTATTTAAATTTATAACTAAACAGTTCATTACACATGCAGTATGATAAGATCTTTTAATAATTAGCTAGTATATACATATTATCTGAAACTTTAAAAATATTTTTCATTTGTTACACACCGATGGAAATTTTAGTTAATTATTTATAAATATTTTTTTTCTATATTTACATGAACTCATGGTTCTTTGCCCGTATTAATAAGTAAGGAAGCACCACATATTTAAACTTCTAAACAGTAACAGGAATATGAAACTTTGATTTTACTGTTTTATATCACAATAAAATACGAAAACAATACAGGCTCATTCATTACGCGATCGAACAATATGGCCCTCAAAACCAGGCTAGGGACACTGCAGACCGTGCTATCTATAGAGCCCGTCGAGTAACTAAAATCGGTAGATAATTCCAAAAAATTTACGGAAACTGTAACTGTTAGTAATCAAATTTTATTGATTTTTATAACTGCGTACGCGCGGTATCATATTGCTCGTCCCCATCCCCACATGTTATATGTTATACTGTTATCATTTCTTAGTTCAAGTGTAGAGGTTATTTTAAGGTTACGGTATTTTGGTGTATTTTTTAATTGCTATAGTGTAATGTTTATCTGTTGTTTCGTTGCTTTATTGTTATTAATTGAAAAGACAATGTCAAAGTGTATTCTGAAGGAGTAATAAGTGGTGTACTCGATAAGTTTTATTAAAAAAATTTGAGCATTTTTTCTTTCACAATTAACAACCATTATCTTCATTTTATAAAACACAGAGAATTGCTAATTTCGGCTATTTTTCTGACAAACTTGGCACCGACGAACTATGATAATACAAAAACATTAAATTAGTTAACTTAAAAATGTATTTTCACACTAAAAAGTCTTGAAAAACACATCAAACCGAAATAACTAAATGTTTACTCTCTAGTCGTAATGGAGCTCGTATAAACAAACCACGTTTGACATTATTTACTACAATACTACGACCTATTCGAAATGATCGTCGATCACAGTCTGACGATATTTGCATCTCTCTTTATATGGTAATTAAACAAGGACAAAACTACTAAATAGATTACTATTGACACATTGAACAGGTACTGAAATTTTGAGCAATGTTGCCACTTTTAGTTATGACCATAAAGGTATCTAAGGATACAACAAACTCTTGTTTAAAATGTATATAAGAATATGCCATTATTAAATAAAATTCAAGTATTATTAATTAATTTTAACAGCAGTGACTCAAATGCAGAAATTAGTATGACTTTTTTTATTTGCATAACTTTTTAACACATTTTCAATTAAACGTCTATAGTCCGTTTCTTATTGACTGACAGCACGCGAAAAGGTCACAGATGCTAGTCAGGTAGTAAAGCATAAGCGTCACAGTTCATCTAAGGAATTTATTTACTATTTAATTTTATACCCGATCTGATATATAAAGGTAATATAAATGTAAATTCGGTTAGTTAAAACAACTAACTGACCTTCATACATTTGTAACCCCGAGGGTCGTTAAAGACCTACTTACGTTATTTACGGATTACTGACGAAAGTTAATTTGAGGGAGATTTCACCCCTCTATCTGATGGCTTATTTGGTTATGCCTAGTGACTGTCACCCCAAAAAATAAGATTATGGATTAAGTACATCCCTGTTTAAATTCCTTCGAGCGGTCTAAGCTATTTTTCCGAAAGAGCTTGAAGCCCCACCTCGGTTTACAGTACGAGGATTTATTTTTAGGAAAGGTTAGAGTGATTTAAATGAAAAACCTGAGTTAACGAATCCATATATATATATATATATATATATATATATATATATATATACATTCCTTTATAAGAAAGTTAGAATTCTTATAATTAACAAACAAATAAAATAAGCAAAAAAAATTAAAGAAAATATAGAAGGGTTAAATTAGCCTATTCTCTAATTGGCGTAAAAGAATTAACTCAAAAAAATCGCTGAAGTTACAATCCCCTTAGTTGTTAGTAAAATTATAGACAATGTGAAATTTATGAGAGAACTTGAGACAACACTTCAAAATATGATTTTTTCTAATTAATAACCAAACGAAAAAAATTATTTAGCCTATACGGCCGAAATCTAATGGAACTAGTCCACATGGATACAGTGAAATTTTTGTCCACAATATGATGAACTACTGAGGATTAGTTCCTCCCTCTATTAAAAAAAATATGTATCCGCTAAATGTCACTGTATATGTGTTTAAAATTACCTGAAATGATTTAAACTGCCAGGGACCATTTGATGAAATGAAAAAATTAGTAATAACAAAAAAATATATAAAATAAAAAAACAGTTTCTTGTGAAGCCGTTACAAACTATCGCCTCTTACTGGCCCTCTTTATCTGTAGATCAGTTGATGACCTTTTATGATTTTCGGCGGCAATATTTTGTAATACTTCCCTAAATACTAAATGTCACTGTATGTGTTTAAAATAACCTGAAATGATTTAAACTGCCAGGGACCATTTGATCAAATGAAAAAATTAGTAATAACAAAAAAATATATAAAATAAAAAAACAGTTTCTTGTGAAGCCGTTACAAACTATCGCCTCTTACTGGCCCTCTTGATCTGTAGATCAGTTGATGACCTTTTATGATTTTCGGCGGTAATATTTTGTAATACTTCCCTTAATACTACCCTGACAAATCTGATTAGTAGTTTAGACGTATTCGTTAGCGAGAAGCAATGTACCGACAGGTTCCTAGTTTGTACAATATGACAACTCTCAGACAATCTCTACATTTCCTGATTCTGCATGTACACCCCTCAAAACTGGTTAGTCTGTTAAATAAACTTTCAAATTACTCACCGGAGACGAATCTCTTCTCCTCAGACGTGGAGGCCCAGAATATATGCACACAACAAACAACGAAAAAAAAGAATATCACTTATTTAGTGATTTTCGCAAAATTCACGGAAACTACCCGAGGTGTTCAAATCGCCGCGCCGGCTCAACAAGCTCTGCCCTCTTCCAATTTCTTTTATTCCCCTCTTCAATAAACTTTTCAGTTACCTGTCGACTAAACTCTATATGTGGGTGTCTGAATTTGCGATTTCATACATGAGCTCAGGTATTTCTCAATTTTTTGTTTTAAATTATGCTTCTAAAATACAGTTGAAGTAGCTTACGCTATAACTTCCTATAACCTAGTTTCACGAAATTATAAACACTTTTCGTTTAATATAATTTCGTAACGAACTAGCTGAGGATATATTATTCAATTTTTTTATATGATACCGGTTGTCCCAATTCCAATGATTATTATTATATTAATAACTACAATTTATTTATACCCTGTAATAAATGTTGCTATGTGGCCAAGGCCACATGATATTCTAAAGAAAGAAGATAACCTGAACGGCCTTTTTTGAGAACTGTTGACTGTAAAATCCAATTCATTGTTTTAACTGTTAAGTCAATATATTTTGTTAAAGAAACTGTTGTGTGTTATTTATATTACATACCCATCATTACACATTTGTAGAGTACATACAGTTAAAACAATAAATTATTATTGAAATAATCTTGTAACGCAACTATTCTGACTGGATATTTCATTAATTATCTTGAGAATTTGGAGCAGGTCAATTTTTGGGAGACATATTAACAAACCATTTATCAATCCATTCTCCAGATAATTACTTTCTAATTTGCGAAATGTTGATAATAATATTTCCAAGAAACATTACAATAGAGTCCTACTAGGGTTTGTCCCAATGACTACTTAGAAATTTTGCAGGTATATACGGTGAAACTTGGTCTCGCCCAAATTTGTGTAATTTGTTTTGCTTAGAGTCGCCTATGTTCCATAAGTGTTAACTGTGTTGTGAAAAATGTCTTCAAGTTTTACCCCAGTAAAGTGTAAGAGCGTGATTAGCTTACAAACGAAGACTGTAGCGTTAAATGTGCATGATGCTGTTGTACATAAATTCCGGCTGCTTCTGTTAGAAATATAGTTCCGATATGACAGGAGTTAGTGAATCTACTATTTACAGGCTTCTAAGAGAGAGGAAAAATGTAAATATATCTCCACCTAAAAAGTCAACTGGAAGAAAACCATTTGACCTTGATGAACATATGCAAAATACAATAAGACGAAAACTACATGAATTATATTTTAAAAAAGAGATCCCAAACCTTGACAGAATTCTAAGACTGGTGAAGGAGGACGAGAATTTGCCTGACATAGGGCGAAAAACTTTGTGGAAAATATTACACAAATTAAATTTTACTTGGGAGAAGCAAAGTCACAAATCAGTGCTAATCGACAACGAAGAAATAATATGTTGGAGACGCCAGTATTTACGATATATCCGAAAATACAGACAGGAGGGAAGACAAATCTATTATCTAGATGAGACATGACTCAATGAAGGACATTCAGTGAAAAAAATATGGCAGGACAAAAGTATTCGAACCAGTCGTCAAGCTTTCATAGAAGGTTTATCTACTGGACTGAAAACTCCTATCGGTAAAGGTCGCCGACTAATAATAACGCATATTAGATGCAATCAAGGGTTCGTTGAAGGTGGTTTACTGGAGTTTCAGTCAACATCAACCAAAGACTATCATGAAGAAATGACTGCAGATGTATTTTACACAAATGGTCGAATTAATTGCAAATAATGCTGTAATCGTTATGGACAATGCCACTTATCATTCGCGATTAACAGAAAATCTTCCATCTACCTTTTGGAGAAAAGCTGATATTAGAAACTGGTTAATCGTAAAAGATATACCATTTGAAGATGATATGTTGAAAAAAAAAATTTTAGAGGTTGCTTCAGATCCTACAATTTAAAAAGTTTGTTATTGATGAAATAGCCAAGAATCGTGGGATAACAGTGCTTCGTTTGCCGCCATACCATTGTGAATTAAATGCAATAGAGTTAATATGGGCTCAAATGAAAGGTGATGTAGCTAGAGATAATAAAACATTTAAAATGAAAGATGTTCGTGAACATATGAAGTACTTATTGACAACAATAACTGAAGAAAACTGGAGAGATGCTGTGAATCATGTAATTGAAGAGGAAGAGAAAATGTGGGTTTTAGATAACCTCATAGAACAAACTATAGAACCGATAGTGATCTCTCTCGACGAGTCCTCGGATGATTCTTGTATGGCCAGCGAAGAGGATGATGCTATATATTGAATCTCATATTTCCTATAAATGGTATGTTTACTTCACTTAATATACATTATTTCATTGTCAATAAATTTGAATTATGAGAATTAAACTATATTTTCTTTAATTAATTCAATTTAATAAAAATGAAAATGTAACTTGGTAATAGGCCTAAACGAATGAATTTTATTTCAACAGTAGTGTTGACCGAATCTAATTACATAAGCAAAATGAACTAATACCTTAATATCCGCCACTGCCGCACTGTTTATACTTTTGCTGGCATTGTTCAGTTTTATTACCATATTGTATTTTGAGCTGAAACAGGGATGTACAGATAACTAATACAGACACCTACTTGTTTTGCATTAGAATTTTAGTATTCACTTGTAAAATTCATAGGATCACTCTGTAAGAGATAATTTTCTATTTGAATATTTAATGAGGCTACTGTGCTGTCAGACATTAAGAAATATACTATAATTTCTTTTTTCCCGCAACTAAAGAGGATTTGTGAATATGGCAAAGCAGTGGAAGTGTCCCGCAAGTGAGCTTAGAATGTGACTCAATGTTTGGGGCAGGAAACAGTCGAAACAAACATATCTATTTTATTTGTTAATGTGAGGTGCGAATACGATATTTACAAAAAGGACGTGTTTTCTTAACTATTTCACTTGTCCTTATTAGTTCGCAGGCCGCTATCAATATTTGAAATTATTATTTACACAAATCTAACAATGTATTTTCTTTTGATAATTCTTTTTGGGATCATCACACGATGTATACATTTTTACTAAAAAAGAGGGAAGGGGTGTAAAATTATAGGCAGCTACGTTTCTTGTACAAATGTAATTTAAATACACTACAATTAAATTATACATTCATTTCAATAAATCTCCAACATACAGTTTATAATAACTTTGAAATATCTTCCATATCTTCTTCGATAATCTCCTCAATACGATATTTACCTTTCATAAGATCCCACATTCTTTCGGTTACTGCAATTTTACTTTCCGTATCAATCAGATAATTATCAAGTTTTGTATCACCTCCTGTAGGATCTACTCCTAAAGGCATAAGCTTAATATTCAAATAACTCATAGCTAGACAATGTATAGGTAATTTTATTTCTTCTATAGAATTCATAAGTTCTTCGTAACTAATTATGTTTTGAGTATTTGAATTATGAGTCTGCAACAAGATTTCTACTTGTTTCAGATAGTAGTTCAGTAGTTTTAGTAAATATTTCGATCTGATAGATCTATCTGTAGTTATAGTCAATAAAAATGAAATATCAAAACTCGGTGGACACCATTTAACTGCAGCGAAATCTATTAAATAACATTTAGTAGAGTTTTTATTGAACAATATGTTGTTGCCCCAAATATCGCCATGTGCAATCACATTTCTGTATCTAATTGACGATTTACCACTATCATATATCTTAAAATATTCTTCAGAAGCTCGCGATACTAATTTTTCTACGTTTTCAGCTTTAGAATGTTGCGCAATTTTTTTAAAAATATGCACAATACATTCCATCGCGCTATTCACTATATCGTAACACGGTCCATTTGTCAAAACACGTTCAGTAAGCATATCCGTGAAATAATTATAGACAATAACATCGTACCCAAGAAGTTGAGAAAGTTTTTCTTCAAATAAAACTGTACAAGAATGTAACTTAGCTATGTTTTCAAGAACAATGTTTAACTGATGTTCGTTTAGAGGTTGACATACATCTAAAGTTGTATAACCTTCTACGTAAAGATCATCTAGTACCATGAATGAATTTTTGTAACAGAGATAACAGTTTGGCAAGAAATCGGTTATTTTAGAGAATCCCATTTTCTTCATCATCGATATAAACTTGGTATAAAAAACTTCTTCTTTCTCGAAAGATATTTCCGCCATTTTGTACCATACTCCGTGATCTGTTAATTTAGGAAAATATTTTAGGAAAAAATAATTGTCGGAACTTACTCCGTTTAATTTAACTGATATTTTTAGTTGGTAATAATCGCTGGTAACTCCATTTTTATTATCGAGTTTCTTCATTTTAAATCCTATAAACTCGATTTGATCTTCTGGGAATTTATTCTTCATTATTTCGTAACAGTCTTCCCTCAAAATATTAGGGTATACTATATGTTCGTATAATTCTTCTACGGCCAGTTTTACACTGTCCTCATCACTTTCAGATCGCATTAAACGTGTCAAAACTTCTAACTTCGCATAAGGAATTACAGTTCTTACCAGAAAACGAAAATCTTCTTCGGATATTATCAATAGATGTTTTCCCAATTTCAATAATCTTTGTACTAACTTGTTGTAGAAATTTTTCAAAATATCATTTAAATAAATAAATCTGTCTTCTTTAGTACTATTATTAAATATAATTAACAATCCTTTATAAACAATGTTTTTTACCCAATCATCTTCTTCCTCTTTTTCTCTCTGTTGAATTATCGATTCCAGTCCATTTTTTAACAAAGTATGATCGATATGATTGAACTTCTCAAATTTCTCCCAAACAATCGGATCTTCATGATGATTTATTTTGGTTATTTGGAACTTGGCGTTACCTAATTCTTCTAGAATAATATCGAGGGTAACGTCGATGTGATTTGTTAGCATCGTAGATAATAACTTTAAAAATTCAGAGGTACGAAGTTTTTTATTTAAAATATTATCATTGCATTCAATGGGTTAGCAGTACTCAAACAAAATGATAAAATTAAAATACGTGTTTAAAAATTGTTACCTATTAGATATATTTTCTAAAATTGCTAAGCTCACTATGCAATTGAAAATATTTAAAAAATACATGTTATATGTTCAAGTATCAATAAGGCATTTCAAATTTCTAAACTCAATCAATATATAGAACATAATCTACTAAACAAACATTTCAGTAAACTAAAATACAAAATTCCTAAAGACAAAAAATGTCATGTAGTCTATGAGATTCCCTGTAGACATTGTGATAGTGTATACATAGAACAAACAAGTCGACATCTGAAAAATAGAATTAACAGCCACAAGTATGATAAAAAATAAAACTGTACATACAATAAACTGATAATAACCATATATTTAATTATGAACAAACAAAAAGTCTAAAAACTGAAATAAATACAAAAAAACGAGAAATTTACGAAATTATATGTATACAAAAAAACAAAATACTGTTAATTCCAAAACTGACACAAACAATTTAAGTAAGATCTATCATAATTTGATAAATTACCGAAATAAATATAATTAATCAACAGCATGTGAAAGAATTGCTTTTTGATTATACATTGTGATAACACCCTTTACAAATTGATTCATTGTCCGTTCATGTTATATGCATTGAATCGCAAAATAAAAAAGGTAATAGACTACTGTTTTAAATGAAACTCACTGTTTCTAGGCTGATAATTCCACAATATATTGAAAAAAATGTTAGAAATTCTAAGAAATTTGACAATTGTTTCGATATTAAATATCATCGTCAAAATGACAGAAGTTACATCTCATTTGATGCTTACCTGATGTTTAATAATTATTTTTGGCCAGAGCAAGAAGTGACCTACCTTGTTATTGACTTAATATATATGTTAATAGACAAAAGAAGGATATATTATATTACAAATATTAAAGCTTAGATATTATTAGCCCTATGGGGATATCCTGGATATCTTTTCCCAAATAAGATCAGTATAACTGTGCAATCATGTAGAAAAAGAGGAAAACTATATCTGCTGATATTTACAATTATCACTTAAGAAGACAGTTTAAAAGTGGAGAGCTCCCTATACTTATCTGTTTATTGACGACTTCATATTGTGGGCCTCTTAAGTATCTTCTAATTTCCAGTTCTTCACGGAAATTCAGTTCTTGTTTCCTCTTTCCATTAATTAGTTTCTTTATCATACGTAATGAATAACCGTTGGATGTTGCTATACTTATCTGTTTATTGACGACTTCATATTGTGGGCCTCTTAAGTGTCTTCTAATTTCCAGTTCTTCACGGAAATTCAGTTCTTGTTTCCTCTTTCCATTAATTAGTTTCTTTATCATACGTAATGAATAACCGTTGGATGTTGCTATTTGTTTAATTATATCAATTTCTCTGTCAAAATTACATTTGCTCATAGGAACTGAAAATGCTCTATGTATCATCGGATTATATGCTGCTAATATATGTGACATGGGTTGATTGGAACTATATGCAATAGTCACATCAGTTTGTGTTGGTTTTCTGTAAATTGAATAATCAAGTACATTATTAATTCTTCAAATTTTTAAATCAAGAAAATTGATTGAGTTATTTCCTTCAACTTCTAATGTAAATTTAATTTTTGAGTGTAAATTATCAATATGGTTGAAAAATATATCTAATTGTCGTTCACTACCTATAAAACAAGCTAATATTTCATCAACAAGATTCAAAGATTCTTCTTCCTAAACTGTCCATAAAAATGTTTGCCCATTGGCAAACCTTCATTTTAAAAATATATCTTATTATCAAAAGTGAAATAATTATGATTAGTTCATACATCAAATAAATTAAGTATTTCTGATATTATTCCTGGATTAATATTTTTATCTTCTAGTAATTTTCATTTTCAAGTGTTAGACATTCTTTAGGAGGCATTTTAGTGAACATATTGGTAACATCAAATGAAATGAGTTTAGAATTATCTTACAAGTTGAATGCTTTTGATTTTTTGATTAGTTCTATTGAATTTTTAATTGAGTATTTAGATGAATATCCGTAACTATTCAGTATATTGTTAAGTATTTTTACTAATATATTATTAGGAGTATTAATATAAGAAACTACAGGTCTAATTGGTTTCGTTATTTTAAGTAATTTAACGGTTCCATATAATTGTGGAGAATGAGGTTTTTTATTTATGGTGGACTTCTTTTCGCAATCACTTAAAAGATAATTTGAATCATATTATTAGAAAACTTTTTTGTGATAATGAAAGGAATTTAAATCGATTATCAATCTTAAAGTTGTTGTCCTACTAGTAGAGTTATTTTAAATAAATTTTATATAGTAATTTTAAATGTGACGTTCCCACTATGAGGATAAGGAATTTGTTGTTCTGAGTATCTGTAAGTAACATTCTATTTGAATTTTAGTTGTATGATTGGAAGGAATTATTGAGTTGTGATTGAAGCGTTAAATAAGTGGATACAAGATGAAGTCTATTATGTAGTTTGTAAAAATTTAAGATAAGGACCGAAGCCCAAGAAATTGCCAATAGAATCCATTACAACCATTAGGTATTCTTTTCCTATTTCTGTTCTGTCAAAGGAAGTGGACCGAGAATATCAGTTGCAATTCGTTGAAAGGGCTCTCCGGAAAGATACTGTACCATTTTCCCTCGGCTTCTTGTTTTAGGACCTTTCCTACTATTGCACAGATCACATTTCTTGTATCAATCTTCTACGTCCCATCGACAGTTGACCTAATAATATTTTTCCAGAACTTGTGCCAGTTTTCTTTTAGTACCAAAATGTTGTCCTGAGTGGCTACTATAAAGTTCTTCTAACACATTTCTGATATGTGATCTTGGCAGTATTAATTTATGTACTATCGGGGCTTATACATCTGCGACGCAGTATACCATCATGAAGATAAAGTAAATCCTACTGAGCTCAGTACTCTTTTATGATTCCATTGGTTACCTCTTGCCAAGTAGATGTGACTCCATTTTTAGGGCTATTCTCTTATAACCATCTTTCTTTGACTGTTTCTAAAGATTTCAAGGGGATTCTAATTATCATCACTTTCTGGCTTGATCGCGGTTATTTGTAGACTAACTTCCTCCACTGGGTTGTCCTTTTCTTCAAGCCTTTTATAGTACCGGCCTTGTTCTAAACAGGGTCGCCTGGAAAGTATATCGTCATTGCTATGGAGACGTTCTTTTCGGTATCCTATTACAAAGTACTATTGCTGTAGTCTCTCCATCCACCTAGCAGCTAGTCCTTCAAGCTTCCTAAAATTTATTAACCATTGCAAAGGTCACTTCTTATAACAAAACTTCTGTTATGACGAAAAGTAAGTGAGTGTTCAAGGGCTTTGATGAAAGCCAATAGCTCTTTTCTGGTATTGCAATAATTTTCTCAGTCTTTCCCATGGTTTTAGGAAAGTATGCAATCACTATGTCCATATTCGTTTCTCCCGTGGGTATGCCAAAATAGGTGCAGTGGTTAATCGTTTCTTTAAATCTATGAATGCATTTTGACAATACGGTGTCCAGTTAAATTCAATGTTGTTTTCAGTTAGCGATGAATAGATTTAGCAATTCCACAAAAATCCTTGACAAATTTGCGGCAATATGAACAAAATCCAGGAAAACTACTGATTTCCTGTTTGTCCCTTGGTTTCGGTCAGTCTTTTATAGCTACACTTTTCTCCGGATCGGTTCTAATTCCTTCTGTGGCAACTACGTATCCCAAACACTAGACCTACTTACGAAACAGTGAACATGTATCGCGATTCAGTTTTAAATTGGTTCTGTCAATTATTTCATTAAAATGTATCAAATGCTCGTCAAAACTTTTCGAAATGATTATTAAATCATCAAGATATACAATACAGGTTTTTAACATTAATCTTCTCAGGACCATCTCCATCAGTCGTTGAAATGTGGCTGGAGCATTACAGAGTCCTAATTGGAGGAGCTGGAACTGCTTAAAACCACTGCGGTATGATATGATATGATACACATATCGTCGTCGACACTGCAAAAACCTCATTTCTCAGAAGAGGGAAAAAACTTCATATTTTCTGTAATAATGTATTAATGAATATTATTCGTTTGGCTTTATTAAATGTTAGGTTTCTTCACCCCGTACAATCTATTAATATTTAAAAAAAATGCACTAGTAGTTTTAAAAGCTAGTTACGTGTTTTTGAGTTTTATATTAGTTGACAATTTTAACAGTTATGAGGTTTTGCTATTTAATCAGGAACGTGAATAAAGATTAAAAAACCTATTTAGCTTCCTCATTTTTTATTGAGAAATACAAAAAATAAAGTCATTTTCATGTACTACAATATAAAAGAGTAAAAACAAAAGTATTATTCTTAGAAAAATTAAAAATAGTATCAAACATTACTAATGCGGAGAAGAATCATAGAAACTATGGCAATCTGATGGCAAGACTTTTTTCAGAGCTTGTGAATGCTCGTATTTTTGTTGTTTTATTTTTAGGCGACTTTGATATAATCTCCCTATTTGGGGGTTTAGATTAACTTTAATTCTTTGAGGCAAATTAGTCCAGTCATCAGAATAATTAATTTTGTATGATATTCCCTGAGTTTTTTCATATTTAAGACATCTTATATCATTAATGTGTAAATCAGTCTTCTTATTTCCTGGTCTAATACTTTGGAAATAGCACAAATTTGAAATTTTTTAAAAACAGTATGATCCAAAAATCCTACGTGAAAGGGTTGCTTTGGTCGTGCTCTCTTACAGACCTCTATGTAATCTGATGGTAGTTTTATATCTTTATTTCTTAGTTTTCTTTCTATCAAGCTATGTGCGCTATTGACTTCCATCTGCGTATGCCCTTTCTCCAAGAATTTTTGGATCACAGTTACGTTTGTCTCATTACCAACATGATAAATAGCATTACTGAGAGTGTTGTTCCGGTTTTGGTAACCGCATCCGTCACTATAGATAACAATGTTCTAAGTTGAGGGTTCCTGTTCCAAAAACTGGAAAAGATGTTTGGTGATAATAGTTGCGAAAATGTTAACCTCAAGACCTCCTTCAGCCTCATGCCATAAATAGCTGTTTACCTCCTTGTTTTTTAAGTTAAAAGTTGTAAAGTTGTGCACGTACAACTTTGTTTTGTAGTAAATTGCAGATGCACGTAATACTGGAGCTAGTTTTACTGCCTGCACATCCATTGTAAAAATACCTAACTCAGAATTTTCTGTAGCCTCTTTTTTGTCATTCTCTTTTTCATTTCTGGCTTCTTCTTTCCTTTTAACGTGTTTTATATAGTATTTTTAGTTTTGTAACTAATGCAGATATCACATTGGTCTTTCTTTGGTTTGTGAATAAATATATTTTTGATTTTCATTTCTTTTTTAAAGTGAGCTAAACTGAGTTCTTTACCGCCGTTTGTATCACAGAAATCTTTGTATACCTGATATACATCTGTTTTACTTTGGAATAATGGCTCTAAGTAAAGTCTATTCGACGAAGACCTAAAATAGTGTGATTCCAATTTGGGAAGGTCATTTAAAAATGATTCTAAAGTATTAATCCTTATTTTAAGTTCTGCAGGGATTCGCTTTTTAGTTGGCATGGATATGGCATTGCTATCTTCAAGTTTGTTGCGGCAACTACCCAACTTTTCACCATCCATTCCTTTAAATCTAATGTACTTAAGAACACTTTTTTACAAACTCGGAGATTTTTACCATTTATTCGCAAAAAATATTCAAGTAACTGCTGTGCTTCTTTTGGGCGTCGAGAGGGTACAGTCTTAACTAACGATGGAACGAGAACTTTTTTCATATACCACGACATTTTCAAAAAATTTGAGAAAAAAGATTCACAAAACCTTTTTTTAGCTTTCTTGCACAAGTCAGACTGACAGGTTGGTCTTAGTTCCGCTCCCCTTTGTCTTTTTCATAAACATACTTCTCAGAGTCTTCATTTTTTCTTAAAGTTTTATATTGTAAGCCTTTTTACGATTTCTTTTTCTTAAATCTTTTTCTTCTGAACAGTCTAGTGGTTCTACATCGCTTTCCGAAGACTCGCTATTTGGATCTCCCGACATACTATCATCCCTATCTTGCATCGTAGGAATACTCTCGCAGTCTTCATTAGGCTTTTCAGAATCATACGAGCTCTTACCATGTGAATTTAAAATATTAGGTTCTTCATTGTCGACTACTTCGGATTGAGTACTATTGATACTGTCATTATTTAGTTCAAATTCATGGGTGTTGTTGTCATCCAGAGAAACACTATGGCAGACATCATCAGTCTCCAACGTACTGATCGTTTGATCGACATTTTCTTGGGGTGGACAATTTATTTCTGCAACAATACGTTCAGGAATTACGTCTGATAACTCTTCGACGTTGTCTTCTAATTCTGCAGTATTTTCAAATACGAGGAGATCTTTGAAAAACTCTTCACTCTCCAATATTTTCTGCAATTCGGAGTGAGATAATGGTTTTTTGTTCATTGCCATCTCAAAAACACGTATCTGTAAAATACAAACAAAAAAGAATTTTGCAAAAACACGTATCTGCATACTTGATTAAAATTGATGATTTTAGCAATATTATCCAAAGACATTTACAAAAATGGACGAAAATCAGTCGGGAATAATGTTATAGATTAAAATCTTGTTGTTTAAAAAAATAATTACAACAAATAACATACTTACAAGTTAAAATTTGGGCTCAATACAGTGTTCACTCACAATGACATAAGAAACTCTTAGATACTTGTTTTTGTACACGTGTTCAAATGTGTTTCAGATGCGTGGTATTGCATTTATGGAATTGAACGTCGTAGGATTTTTTGTTGGTTAAAGGGTTTTGCAGTCATGCGCCACTTGTTTTGACAAATCGTTTACCGCTAAAATCCTATTTTCGAATTTTTGTTAGTTACGTAGTTTTGCGGTGTCGACGACGATATGCTAAAAGACATCCCAGAAATATTAGGAATATCAGTATATTTAATGAATTGTTTATACCTTAAAGTAGAGGTAATGATTTCATAGTAGTGATGGATGCTAGACACTCATTCTACTATTTATTAAAATTCTGTACATGCCATTTTAAGTACCTGCCGTTACACAAAGAGCCCATGAACATAGTTTAAATCAATAAACTAATCATTAGGTATTATTTCAAACTTTCGGAACCGCTGAATTGCATTTTTATTAAAATTTATAACTAATCAGTTCATTGCACCATGCAGTATGATAAGATCCTTTAATAATTAGCTAGTATATACATATTATCTGAAACTTTAAAAAATATTTTTCATTTGTTGCACACCGATGGAAATTTTAGTTAATTATTTATTAATAATTTTTTTCTATATTTACATGAACTCATGGTCCTTTGCCTGTATGAACAAGTAAGGAAGCACCACATATTTAGACCTCTAAATAGTAACAGGAATATGAAACTTCAATTTTACTGTTTTATATCACAATAAAATACGGAGACAATACAGACTCATTCATTACGCGGTCGAACCATATGACCCTCAAAACCACACAATTTATTGCTGCTTGACCAATCACAACGTATTCTCACTTACTCTTCTGTGTCGCATGTGGCTATCACGCACTGTGCATTTAATTACTCTTGATTTTCATAGAGATATAGTTCCCCTAAAGTTGTTTTTACAAATGACTGTGGACCTGGACAACGGCCACGGGACGAACGAACGCGCATTGTCCCATCGTTCACTCCATGATGCAAGCGGCAAGAAATTCTACAAATGAGCAAGTTCTTCTGTCCTATCATGTAGTTATTTCAAAATATAGTTGGAAAACTATTCAACAGACAAGGTAGAAACTTGGAAAATCATTTCCATCCTTTTTGTCAGCAAATGTTTGATCAATAGGTTTTAATATACAGTAAATACATTGTTTTATGGCCCACCCTGAAGAGTAATTAATCAGGATGTTTATCTAGCTGCATATTAATGTTATTAGAAACTAAAGAAACCCATACAAGTCTTAATATCTTGGACGCTTAGCGAGCAATTTTATAAAAAGCGAAACTCGTAAAAGATGACCATAAAAAATAATGTGTGTTTGCTAATGCAATTATCTTACTACCTAATGATAAATTTCTGGAATATCGTCTTTACCAGAGCCGTATTTATACAGATTTTGACTTATTACATAAACAGAAAATTTGCCAACTACAAAATGATCATAACACAATAAACACACCTACGTAAAAAAACGTTTTTAAAACGTTTTAATGTTATTTCAACGTTACTCGTTGAATTTTCAACATTGACAAATTGGTTGAATTCGAAACGTTATATTCCAAAGGTTTTTTCACGACTTAGCTCAACCCACATGTATTTTCGAAAACGGTTTTTATGGCCGTTATTTTAACGTAGTATTTTTTAACATTATTTATACCATTTCGCGAGTTATAGACGGTTATACAGAAATGTTTTTAACACGTTGTATATACAACGCTTTTTTAAATTTGAAAACAACGACTCAATTGAACTCAAATGTATTTACAAAAATGCTTTTTATGTCCGTTATTTTAACGTAGTATTTTCAACATTATTTATACTATTTCGCGTGATAAAGACGGTTATACCGTAATGTTTTTAACATGTTATATATACAACGCTTTTTTAAATCTGGGAACAACGACTTAATTGAACTCATATGGATTTACAAAAACGCTTTCTAATTCCGTTATTTTAACGTTATATTTTCAACATTATTAATACTATTTTCCGTGATATACAATGTTATCTAGTAAATGTTTATAATATGTTGTTTTCACAATGCTTCTTTAAATTAAAAACAACGACTCGATTGAACTCATATGCATTTACAAAAACGCTTTTTATGCCCGTTATTTCAACGTAGCATTTTTAACATTATTCATACTATTTAGCGTGATATAAATAGTTAAAAAGCAATGTTTTTACCACGTTGTATATACAACGCTTTTTCAAATTTGAAAACAACGAATTAATTGAACTCATGTGCATTTACAAAAACGCTTTTAATTCCCGTTATTTCAACGTAGTATTTTTAACATTATTTATACTATTTCGCGTGATATAAACGGTTATGCAGTAATGTTTTTTAACACGTTGCATATACAACGCTTTTTAAATTAATAAAACGACTTAATAGACTCAATTGAACTCATATGCATTTACAAAAACGCTTTCTAATCCCGTTATATATACACGTTGTTTTGTAAAATATTAAAACTAGAAATCTTATATATTTTATGTTATAGCTTTAAGAACATTCTTTATTTTATTATGTTAATTACAATAGTTTTCTTTTTTTTATTGCATACTATTTTTGTGTGGATTTATCAAATAAAATAAATATAACGTGTAACAATCGCCCGTAATTCTCGCAACCCCAAACCACAACGGCCAACACGAGACGCCTGATGAGTTGGTAGTAATCCTATTAACGTCGCCGTGGAGTTCCGGTTCCCGCTCATCGATGTCGCTGTACGAATAGACTAGCTCCTTTTAATCGTAAGCGTAGCTCATCAGTATAAGGGATCCATCGAGGACCGAACACGGTAACAAGTAAAGAATACATAAATGCTTTATATCTTGTATAATAAATATTATTTGTTGTTTTATTAATATGAATAAAGTTTTATTTATCAAATATTACTTGTTTACAAACGTTAATATACGATTCCAGTTTTTGTCAAATATTCCCCCCTCTACTTTTAATTTTAAATGTGAATATAACGTTACGAAAGTGATGGTTTAAACCGATTAAATGTAAGTGCTGAATATTATTATACAAGAATGTTTATAAATTGCATTATAAAAACGTTTCTATTACATTACAAAAACAATGGGTGAATCACATTGAAAAGGCAACGTTTAAGTGACGTTAGTAAGGTGGGTGCTAAATTTCGTTTAAAAAAATCGTCTATAAGTAGCATAAGAACGTTCATATTACGTTACAAACGCAATGGGTACATCACATCAAATAAGGAACGTTTAAATTACGTTAAAAGTATGTGTTAAATATCATTGTACAAAAATGTTTATAAACTGCATTATAAAAACATTTATATTACGTTATAAAAGTACTGGGTAAATCACATTGAAAAGGTAATGTTTAAGTGACGTTAGTAAGATGTGTGCTAAATTTTGTTTCAGAAGACTGTTTTATAAACGTTTATATTGCGTTCAAAAGCAACCGGTTAATCACATTAAAACGGTAACGGTTGTTTACAGGGTGATTCGGGCTTTCACAGACCTGTTTTTGTTAAATTACGTATTTTTACAATGGAAGAAAGCATCAAATATCATTAAAAAAATCGCCGTCAAAGGTTCTGAATACTGAATATAGTATAGATCTCGATGTCCTCGGTAAAAGTTCTTATTGGTAGAATTTGATCATATGACTAGTTCTCGAAATATTATACGCTTTGTCTGTAAAATATCATTTTTTAGTAATACAACATAAATACAAAATAAAAGAAATATTGTAAACTAAATATTTTCACACACTGTGTTAGATTATATTACAACGTTCTATTATTGGGTGGTAGGCTACAATAATTCATACTTACAGGGTGATCTGACTTGAGCTTGTAAGATGACAAAATCAACAAATCCAAAACAGCCGTCAAACAATAGAAACAATTTTGCTATTACTTTTTTTGCGTTTTTAATCTGAGTTATTAGTGCCTTTGAACAAAAGTGCATACTCCATTAGGCTCCATTTTAAGCTCGTTTCCACACCACCCGAATTTTTTTTTCAAGTGGTAGGCCTATTCCACTTATATTTTTATAGATTCTTATGACATACTTGTTAAAGTTAGGATCGTTTGCAGTAGATATTTTATAAGGTCACCACAGGCGACTAGAACTAGCATACATTTAAAAAATCATGGTGAAGTCCAAATAAAGTGGGGGTAAACGAACAAAAAACTTTTTAATTTTCTTCAACTATGGGACCTATACTCTGTTCGCTCCCAAGAAAAACCGCCTGTAAACAAAAACCGTGCGTGATCTATTCTAAATCGGCTGCGTATTGGACGTTTCGCTTTGAAATATTAGCAGTAGGAGAACAGAACTTTTTACAGGGTCGTACATGCTGTGGGTGATCTGTGCATCTGACTGTATTAGTATTAAAATTAATTATTGTGTATAGTACATATTTACGAGAGTTAATTTACAGTATTAGTGTTTTGAGTTGTTAGAATTGTGTTATTCCTGTGTTATTTGTTCTGATAATAATTATTGATATTTGTAAAGTTAATTATTTAAAAACAAAATTATGTCGAGTACAGACAGTGTCAGTAACGAACAACATAATGTCGAGTTATCTTTCCCAAGAAAAAGTCATTTAGATGTTGGCAAAAAAACATATGATTTTAAATATTTTAAAAATTATTTCTCGCGAGAATCCTGATAAGGCTGTTTGGCAAATTGTCCAGAACTTCCCGCTCAAGTGTGTATAAAGTAAAAAGAGAGTATCAACAATCACATTCATTTCTGGAACCTCGTACTAACCAAAACCGAGTAAGATCTATAGACGTTGTTGATGACGTAATAAGAAATGCTTTTACAAGAGTAGAAAAGTACATGAATTCTATTTTCGCAATGAACTTCTTACCATTAACAAAATATTGAAGGAAGTTAATGATGATGTTGGTTTGCCGAATTTTAAAAGAACAACTTTTTATTCATTCTTAAAAACGCTCAAGTTTATGTTTCAAAAAAGAGGAAGAAATAGCATGTTGTTAGATAAAGAGGAAATAGTAGTATGGAGAAGAGAATATTAAAAAAAAATTAAAAGGTATAGAAATGAGAATAGAAACATTTACTACCTTGGGTGAATTCTGGGCACACGAAATTGAAAATTTGGGTTGACAGTTCCATTACTTCCTCTAGAAAAGCGTTTTTAAATGGTCTTTGTACAGGGTTGAAAAGTCCGTCGGGTAAGTATTTACTCAGTAAACATAACCTGCGCATCTAACAGGAAATGTCGCAAGTATGCTTTTTTACGTAATGCTGTGTACATAATAAATTTTTTATTAATTTGTGAAACATGCGGATACAATGTATAATAAACATTTTCAAAAAGATGTCGCTAAGACTTCTTTGCATTTTGTTGAAGATATTGTTTGTTTATTTTCGCGTGTGTTGTATATAATTTAAAACATTTGTTAGGAAAAGGGAAAAGACTCATAGTATGTCACATTGGTAGTGAAGATGGCTCCGTCCTGATGGTTTATGAGCGTTTGAATCCAAAAAAAGTGGCGACTATAACGAGGAAATGGATGGGAGGTTGTTTGAGAATTGGCTATCATCCATTTTACCTCGCTTACAGGATAATTGCGTGATAGTGTTGGACAATGCTCCCTTTCACTCAAGAAAAAATTCCAAATATCGTGAACAAAAAAGCAGAGATAGAAGAGTGGTTATTATCGAAAAATATTACTTTTGAAAGTAATTTACTCAAGTCGTAACTATTAACCGAAATTTCTCCAAAAATAAGCAAACATGTAGTTCATCTGGATTTATAGGACACGCTGTACTCCCTCTAGTCAACTGAAAATCAATAGAGTACATCTATGAGACACATTAAACAATATTCAATCATAAAATTGGTCACTTGTATACACTTTGGAGGCTGTATCGTGCTAACACACTGAAAATTCTCCAAAAATGACAAAAATTTGGTACTTGAAGTACAGTAGCACCCGTTTTACTGGTTTTGGTGAGCTGAATATCAATAGTGTTTACCTTTGAGACGCCCTGAATAATATCCAATCATAAAATTGGTCACATGTATATAGTCCGGAGGCTGTATCGTGCTAACAAACTGAAATTTCTCTTAAAATGACAAAAATGTCGTACTTAAAGTACTATAGCACCTGTTGTACTGGCTCTGGTGAGCTGAAAATCAATAGGGTTCATCTGTGAGATATCCCGAATAATATTAAATCATAAAATTGGTAACTTGTTGCTCTCCGGAGGCTGTATCGTGCTAACAAACTGAAATTTCTTCAAAAATGACAAAAATATCGTACTTAAAGTGCTATAGCACCCATTGTACTAGCTCTGGTGAGCTGAAAATCAACAGGGTTCATCATAAAATTTGTGATTTGTTGCACTCCGGAGGCTGCATCGTGCCAACAAGACATGTAACGAAAAGTGGCCGACGACAACGACGACATACACACAGGATTTTTTTCTAAAAACCATTTTTTCGTGTTGTTCTTGATGAAAAACGTAAAAATCACTCAAACAATTTGATTATGTATAATCCTTTTTCTATTTTGTGTAAATAATGTCATAGATACAATGCATATCTTGTAAATAACGTATATTTCACATTTTATGCTAACAAACCGTAATTAATTTAATTAATTTTAAAATAACTAATACATTATTGTGTGAATACTCAATGCGCCCCTATTCAACCTTATTCACCCGCCTAGATCATTCAATATGCGCGTGATTTTATTTACATGCGGTTCTTCTTGGGAGCGAACAGACTTTAGAACAATATTTTCTGGCAATAAACGGTTTGCTGCATCGTCGACACAATTTAGTAGACGTGTTGGTGGAATGTGATATTATTGTGCCTAGCAAATCCAAAAAACCATTAAATTGTTGCAACGTGTGCGCATGTGCCTAAAGTTCTCGTACCATATGGAAATGTGCAGTAGTGGTAGAAAACTGGAAGGTTGTCCTGATTGAGATTGAGTCCATCCTCGTATGCCAACCATGTGGCAAGTAACGTTTCTCGATTGAGTTTGAATTTACAATAATTAATACTCCGACACAACTGTACCCTTAAGTTTCGGGGAAAGTTACCACCTTTGCGGACGGCAGCTGTTCATCGGTAGAGCAAGTGGGTAAGCTTGGATTTCTCAAATTTAGGTAAGATTGGTTATATACTGAACAAAATTATCAAGGGCGCCACCTTTTCCAAGTTTAAAGTCGTGGAAGAGGAAACGTCTGATCCACAAAATCACTCAAAATTGCACAGTCTGGTGAAGGTATCTTACACTAGTAATAGTACTCGGGGGTCGTTATGAGCTTGTATCATAGTAGTATAAGTTTGTATAAAATCATCTGATGATCAAGATTCAAATGAAAAGTTGCTAGAGGAATCTTCTTTTCATTTTTAGTGAGTAAGAGCGCATGACTATTTAAAATGCAGATATCCAAAATATTAAAAAATAATTTCTTGTACTATTTTATACTTTTTCTCATACAATTTATGCTGCTAATTAACATGTCTGAATGGTCGACAGTGCCCATTTTTTCATTATAATCTACCACACACAAAGGTTTTCTTTGTATTTCTTTAGTTATTCTGTCCACTTTGGGTAGAGTAATTATCTCGTTTTCATGATGACTAATCAACATGTACACATCTCTTCAATCTTTCCATTTCAATGCTAACAAGTGTTCAGGACTTTTCCACGAAGTCTCTCTTTTATTTAGTTTTATTTTTAGTGTCGGCATAGCTTTTCTATTCTGCCGTACAGTTTCACAAGCATTAGTTTGTCTCTTAAACAGATAGTACCTGGATGACCGAGCTTTGCTCGTTAACAGATTCATTTCATCCTCTACTTCTCGCATCATTATATATCCCTGTGCATAACGATTTTGCGCTCGAACGATAAACTCCAATAACTTCATCATTGAGGTAGTAATTCCTGAATTGAGTGGATGGTTAACTCTTTCATTCACGGCTTCATCAGGGTCTAAAAAGTATAGTTGTCCATACTGTGGCCGTTCAAAGACACCAACATCATTTTGGGTCGGATGTGCTGCCATATTCGTTTTATGATATACTTGTCCGCAAACAATAAAACTATAAATTCCATGGCTATTTATTATTCTATCATCTTCTACATTGAAGGATGCTAGAGCAAAAGATGCGTTTATCTTTCTTATTTTTTTATGAAATTCTTCCGAATATGGGTGACGGTTTAAAAAGAGACGTACTAATTCATTTGAAAATTTTGGTTGCTCCATTACAATTCGTCCATGCAAACAACAGTCACCAAAAGAATTTCTATTTATACGATTAGAAACGCGTTCCTCAGCGAAATGCAATGCACCACAATAGATACACAAAATTTCAAATGGTCCTAAGGCGTGATTATGTTCTGTATTTAATGAGTCTTCACTGTGAGAAGTTTGAGAATCCTGATCAGTTTGATGACGATGCTCTTCTAGGTGTTCTTGAGACGAGTTGCGGCTTCGTAAAGTTAGATTGTTTATAAGCGTTTTTTTCCAAGATCGTTTAGGCATTTTTAAGTGAACACGTGCATTAAGAAGACACAAATAAATAAACAATTTATTTTAGTCTAACCTCAAAGCAAACAGTCATTGACTTCGTGTTACTTAACAACGCCATCTGATGTCGTGTCGTTAAAGCAATTAGTTGCTCACAATAAATAGTATTATTATTCGCCAATAGATGTCAGGAAGAGTCATATTTTTCAGTTGAGACTACTCAAACGCCTCCTTTTTGTTATTTTTCTTCCAAGTTTATGTTCAAGTTGATTATCGATAAAACACGAATAAAATGACATTTTATAAAAATTATTCCTAGCTAGATCGATTTATCGCCCCCGAAACCCCCTATATAATAAATTTTATGAAAATCGTTGGAGCCGATTCCGAGATTTCAATTATATATATTCTAATAATATGCGCTTCTGATAGATAGATATCCCACCGTGTTACCACTCTAATAATATTGCGCTGTCACCACTCTAATGATATACGCTATTGTATCACTGTAATCCCCTAATGATATACGATATATAATATATAATAATATACGATTAGATATCACTATTATCCCTATTATTTACTGATGTCACCACTCTAATAAATGGGTATTTTCTTTTTCGTTCTTATGGTGAAGCCGTGATAAACTCAGCCGATGTTGCTGATATCCCAGGCTGTCACCAATCTAATAAACACCACTATGTAGCTACCAAAGATATTAATCGCTGTCACCAGTGTAATAACTTGTATTGTATCGAATCGGTATTATCCTATAGTTCCTAGTAGTATCCTATATCTGGGGTAATGTATATAGTAGTTCTCTGTTACCAGTGTAGTAACTCTATCTATCGTCTCTTTTTTCTCTAACTGTACAGCTGCTGTCACCAGTGCCTGATGGCACAAAAAAAAATTATAGAACCCGGGATTCTCCCTGCGGAATTTCCTCGAGGAGGGGGGGTTGTTCCGGGCTCGAGCGGTCGAAGACGTCGTGGGGCCCCTTGGGCTTATACAGTGTGCCAAGCCCGAGTTCGTAGTGCAGGGTTAGCTGGTCCGACCTATTTGACGGGTATGGGGTGGTGAGGATTGAGATAATTGAAAGGTTAGAGCATATGATAACAATATATTACAAAAAAAAACAAAACTGTGTCAAATAACCTCCGAAAGTAAACTAGTATTAGCGGTACCTGAACTATGATCTCTATTTCTAGTATAAACGTCTACCAAACTCTATGATCTAGGATTTAACTAAAATTCTCAAGTGTACAATATAAAATATCTCTGAAATGGTTTTAACTTATGGATCTCCAGTGCAACGGAGAATACCAATATGTTTGACTAAAATCCCTAGTGTAACGTAAATAACTCTAAAAAAGATTACATATAGTGGAAAAGATTTCTAATGTCGAATTAGGTATAGTATCGAGCCAAATGTAGTTATATCTACGTAGTTTGATTAAACTAATTAGATGATAAAGAGATAATATGCACAAACAAAATCTCTGAATATAACTAGATAAAATGCCCCTATACTCTTGGGCCTTAGCGGTAGATGAAGGGCGCTGATGTATAAGAACACTCGATATGACTGAACACCTTGTAGAGTCCCTTAACTTTCTTGGGTTACCCGATTTAGTCAAAGAAAAAAAATATAATAACACAAACCAATATTCAATATAATAAATGAATTTGAACTTTTAAAAACTTACGTTTTGAAAATCCCACAGGTCACATAAATATTCACACTATTACTTTTTGAGGGTGAGGGTCCGTCAAGACTCAGACTTGCCTCACCAGGGGAGAGATAATACCTATCTCACCGACTGACTGACGGACTGACTGTCCCTTTTCCTAATATTTTTTCCATATTTATTTCCGTAATTCACCTTCAATGAAGGTTAATTATTCATATTTGTTTTATTTCGTGGTTTACCAAACTGACCTGTACGTGATATCTAATATTGTGTTAACCTTTGTTTTGTTTGTATATTTTCCTTTGGTTGAGGTCGATAATTAATAACTATTTTGAATTAAAAAACGAAATTCTATAGTGTTAGCCTTGTTTTGTTTAAATGTTTTAATTTATTTGAGGTCGGTAAATTTGATAACGATTTTGAATTAAAAGAAATTATCTATATAGGGTGTTTTTAGAACTTGTGTCATATCTCGTGTTTATTACATCACTTCCCCCCTTGTAAAAGTGTTGTGACGTTTCAGGTCCAACACCTTTTTTATACCTTAACTAATACATTAACATTGATGATGACATTAACATGAACTCTGTACTACATATAGTAAGTTTTACGTACCGCGCACTTGACCGCACTCGCGTTCCGATTTAACTGTTTTGATCCTGACCTAGGACACGATTATTTACACTCGCGACACTGCTGCTTAGTAGATCGTTCATGGAGTGATTTCTCTCCGTCCAGTGTTGCGTACTGGGGTGGCTCGTCTCGTGATGCTGTATCTGCTCCATTTCTATCGCCTCTTCGTCTTGTTTCTGGGTTCTGCTATGGGTATGTATTACCCATGCCGTAAGGGAATCCCATATGCTGCATAACATCGCTATCCCACATCCTACAGTCTGCTGGATGCGAATTGCGTTTAGTATCGTGTCTACTATGTATTTTAGTAGTTGGTATGTGCAGTATATACCAATTATACCGCTTATTATTGAACCTATTTCCGTGAACCATTTCCAAGTGTGTTTTAGGGTTGATTCGGCTAGGTTTTTGATTTCCTGGAAAATATCTTACACTATGTATTCTTGGCTGTTACTTCTCTTTTTATTTCTTGAGAATGTCTCTCTTTGTTAGGCGTCGTCTATGTATTGCATGCATACGTGATATTTGTATGCTTGCTCTATTTATGAGATCGACATTCTGGGGTAGAATTGGCATTGTCGGTTGAAGGTTTTGGTTGTCTTCAAGGCAATGGCAATTCTCGGGTGCTCTGTTCGCTATATTATGATAGTAGGTTTCTCTTTTGTAGTGGTAAAACGAAACCTTTGTCTTCTTCTTCTATGTCTTAAACTTTTTCTGGGGTTTCGGTTGATTGTTGATACAATTATATTGCTTTGTATCTGTGCGTGGCTCGGCTTCTTCTTCTTCTGCTGCTTGGTCGACTACGGATGTGTGGCTATGCATCCCGCAGAAAAACATGAGTCTGGTTACAACTACTAGGCATGACCATACTGGTTGCCGTTTGGTTTCGTTGCTCTGGATAACTGGAATGTTCGTGCTTTCCCTGGCATACGTCATCTCGGGTTCCGGGCACTTTTGAACGTCTTTTGGGGAGATCACTGTAATGTTTGTATTGGGGTTCGAACAGTCTTGAGCAGTTAGCGTAATTGCTGTTTGAAGCCCGCACATAACGAATGTTACCCAGGTCAGAAAACGATCTGTCGTTTTATTGTCGCGCACTTATTATACCTTTACAATTATTTGAACAATTACGTTTGTTAACATTCATTGGTTTCATATTTATAAGCATAATGTTCATTTATTACAGTTATTTATTACTATTCCTTCGGAAAAAAATAATGCTTTTATTTTCCCCATGTTAACGCTGCATTTGCGTTTTATCCTTAGTTTATTTTTTTCTCAATTGACCGAACTGTACAATCATTTAGGACTGTCAATTGAGTTTCCTGTGTAAGATTATTTCTTAATTTTCTAGTTGGTGACTGGAGTGTAACTTATGTGTTCACCTCGTAGTTATTGAAATTAAATCTTTCTTTTAACCATACTTTGGTTGACCTTGTAATGGTGCAACACAGCAAAATTTTTAATATGATTACCTGCTATGACCTTGCATTTGTCGGTGTGTAATGGAGTTTCTTTCCGTGTTTTATTTTGTCTTGGTCGACAATAATTACTTGTTTATTGTTTTACTTATAGTTAATAAATCTGTGTTTGTCTTAATTCTAGTGTACTTATTATGTATTTTATAACTTATTGTTTATGAGTGCTTGTGTATATCTATATGTATTACTGTTTCATAAAATTTTATTTCTTCTTAAAGCAAAATTTGACTTTCGTGTGAGATCGGTGTGTGTGAGTGACCTGTGTTTTTGGCGGTTAAATTTGTCGTCTGTGTGTATATTTCCGCCTGGTTTTGTGTGGTGTGTGATAGCGTTTGGTTAGTTCCGTCTTTTTCCTGTATAGTTTTGACGCCTGTGCCCATGTTATATTAATGTAGCTAGGTGCACTCGGAATTCGATTTCTTATCCTGGCTGATCTTCGAATTTCCGGTGGGGGTCTTAGTGAGACGGGGAGCCTTCCGCTCGGCTTATCTTTTAGTGGTTTTGTGCGGGGTACTGTCTTATCGCTGTGTGGTTGTGTTGACCATAATGGTAAGGCTGCCAACTTCCCTATGTTTAAATCGTTGCTGGTTTCTTCTTGTTGCTCTTCCTGTTCGTGTGTTGTGTTCTCCTCATTCTGGGTCGTTGTCGTCTCTAAAATTTCGTGTTGATCGTCGTCCAGCTTGCCGTAGTATGTTTTTAATCTATTAACGTGAACAACTTGTATCTTCTTTCCTTTGTTGGACGCTATTTGGTAGGTGACTGGTCCTACTTGGTCTTTTATTTCGAATGGTCCTATCCATCGGTTTTGAAGTTTTTTTGATAATCCTGTTGTGTTACTTATGTCTAGAAGGTAAACTAGGTCTCCTGGTTTAAACTCTCTTAGGGTGGTTTTTTCATTGTATCTGTTTATCCGTTCGTCTTTTGCCTTTTCTGTGTTCTCTAGTACTCTTGTGTATATTTGGTTAAGTCTCGTCTCTAGTTCTGACACGTAGTTATCGTCTAAGTTGTATTTTAGTCTTCTTGGTTTGATGAATTTGTCGAATGGTAGTGCTTGATCTTTCCCATGTAGTAGAAAATACGGGCTGTACCCTGTTGATGTATGTATACTTCCTCGATATGCCATTAGTACATATGGTATCCAACTATCCCAATCTCGTTGATTTGGGGCTATGTAATGCGCTAGCATATCTTTTATTACTCTGTGTAATCTTTCTATTTGACCATTGGTTGTTGGTGCGTAGCTCGCTGTGTGTATTCTTTTTATGTTGAGTAGTTTGCATGTCTCTCTCATTAGTTCTGACATGAAGTTTGTTCCTCTATCTGTTAACAGTTTCTGGGGTGTTCCGTGTCTGCATATTATTTGTTCTACAAAAACTCTTGCTACCGTATCTGCTTTCTGGTCTGGTATCGGAATTGCTTCGCAGTATTTCGTAAAATGATCTTGAAATGTTAGAAGGTACTTGTTTCCTTTGTTTGACGTGGGTAGCGGGCCTACTATGTCCATTGACGTTATTTCCCACGGTTCTGTGACTTTTGTAAATCTTTGTAGTGGTGCCTTTTTAAAGTGTGGTGAGGTCTTTCGTCTGTTGCATGCGTCGCAGCGTTTACAGTAATTTATTATGTCCGTTCTCATCGTTGGCCAGAAGCAACGCCTTTTTATTGCCAATAACGTTTTTTGTTGTCCTTGGTGACAATATATGGGTGAGTCGTGAAAGTCTTCTATAACTTTGGTGATATATTTCCTGGGTATAACTAGTTGGTCCTTGTTGTCCTCTTGATCTTGTCTGTATAGGAGTCCTTCTTTGTCGAGGTAATATTTTTGTTTTGTTTCGTCCTCTTGGTTGAACTGTTGTACTGTGCTAATGCAGAAATCGTCGTGTTTTTGTTCTTTCTTCAATAATTCTTTGTCCCACAGTGGTTCCCATTCTTCTTCTTCCTTGATTATTTGGATTTTTCCTGTGTTTTTTGTTGGTGTCGGTTTCAGTATGCTTACTTTGGTGGTTGACCCGTAGAATGTGAATTGTATCATCTTTGTGATTTCGTGCCAGCTTAATCCTGGAATTTGTTCTTGACTAGCTATGAAGGTTAAGCGTTTTTCCGCGTTCTCTTCGCATTGTTTTTTTAGCTTTTGGATAATATTCCACATTATTTCATATGATGTTTCTTCTTTGACTGATGTCCTATTTAATGCTACGTAGAATTTCGTGTCTAATGTGTCCCATTCTTTGACCGATTCTATTTGTTCCTGTGAGATGTCCGGTAAAGTGTATATGTTTTCTATCTTTTTAATTAGTGATTCCTGATTAGGTCTGTTTTTTGCTAGTAGGAGGGCTATTGATTCTTCTTCTTGGATGTAGTCTAGATTTCCTTCTTTCCAGTTTATTGTGTCCTTTCCTGGTAGGTCGTTTTCTGCAATATACTGTAAGTAGTCTTCGTATGTGGTTTCTATGTAGTTGCATGTTTTGTCGTACATTCTGCTTAGTGCGTCCGCGTTTCCATGTCTTCTTCCCATTCTGTGTATTACTTCGAAGTCGTATTCTGCCAGTGTTAAGGCCCACCGTGTTAGCCTAGAGTTTGGGTCTTTTAGTGTCAGTACCCATTTTAGTGCTCTGTGGTCTGTTATTATGGTGAACTTTGTTCCGTAAATATAGCATCTGAAAGTTTTGATTCCGAAAATAACGCCTAGTAATTCTTTTTCTGTAGTTGAGTAGTTGGTTTCTGCTTTGTTTAGTGTTCTGCTCGCGTATGCTATAGGTCTTTCTCTGCCCTCCCTTATTTGACTCAATATTGCTCCTACGCCTATGTTTGACGCGTCGGTTGATAGCAGGAAGGGTTTGGTGAAATCGGGGAATATTAGTACTTTATCTGAGGTTAGTGATGTTTTTAATTGGTTCATTGCTGTTATTACGTCTTCCGATACTTTGAACGGTGTGTCCTTTTTTGTTAGGTTCACTAGTGGTGCTGCTATTTCTGTTATATTTGGTATAAAACGTCTGTACCAGTTTACTAAACCTAGAAATCCTCTTACTCCTTTTACATTCTTTGGTAGGGGGTATTTGTGCACTGCCTCCAGCTTTTGTGGGTCCGGAGCTATTCCCTCTTGTGAGATAATGTGTCCCAGATATTTTACTTTTTCTAGCATGAATTTACATTTTTTTGGTTTTAGTTTAATGTTGGCTTCTGAAAGTCTTTCGAACACTTCCTCTACTTTCTGTAAGTGATCCCTGCTTCCCGCGTAATTGAATATGATGATATCATCTAGATATACCATACATTTTATTCCTGTCAATCCTCTTAAGGTGGCGTTCATGAATCTCTGGAACGTTGATGGTGCGTTTACTAATCCGAAAGGCATTTTGGTGTATTCGTAGTGTCCTTGGTATGTGCTGAATCCTGTTAACGGGATGTCCTCTTCTTTCATGTCTACTTGGTGGTATGCTTCCGCTACGTCGATTACCGAAAATAACGTTTCGCCTCCCGCTTTGTATCCTTGAAGTAGGTCTGATACGTTAGGTAGTGGGTAGTATTCTTTCTTGGTTACCGCGTTCAGAGCTCTATAATCTATACACATTCTTACTTTTTCTTCTCCTTCTGGGGTCTGCTTTACTACCAAGACTACTGGTGCTGACCATGGGCTAGAGGATGTTCTGATTACCTTGGATGCTAGTAGCCTATCGATTTCTTTTTGTAGTGTTTCTCGTTGATGGTAAGGTATCCTATATGGAGCCTTGCATATTGGTTGAGCGCCTGGTTCTAGAGTTATGTGGTGTTTGACTTTCGTGGTGCTTGTCAGAGTTTCGTCGTCATCCGTAAATATATGGTGGTACTTTTGTATCAGCTTGACTAGTTCTTCTCTGCTTTGTGTGTCCATGTGGTTTAATTCGAAGTTATTTCTGATCCAGTCGTCTGTTTTAATGTCGAATTTTCTGATTGTGCCCTGTATAGTATTGTCAGTTGGTTTTTCTTCGGAGCATTCGTAGGCTTTCCCTATCTTAGTGCCTTTCGTGAGATTTATTTCCTGCGCCGATGTATTGATTATTCTTACTGGAATTTGTCTTTGATTTTTCGATATGCTGTTTGCTAATCTGATTGTGTGTTGTCCGTATTCTTGAGTTTCGCATACGACTGTATTTCCTTTTATCTCATGTTTTAGGATCCCTATTGTGTGAACTTCCGTTAGTGCTGGTATGGTCAAACTGTCCTCCGTGTATATGTCTGTGCTGGTTCTTGTGCATTCTGTTCCTTCTCTGCTATTCCTGATGTCTTCGGTTGTTTCGTTTTTTCCGTTTTCTTTCTTCGAGTCTGGGTCTGTGCGCCCTTTTCCGTTCATTATTGGTTTTTGGTTTGTGTGTGTAGTTTCTCTTCCTACGGTTATGTCCGTGCTTGTAGTTTCCTTTATTTTTCCTACATCTTTATTTAGGTCTACTTCTGGTTTGGTTATATCTTGTCTGTACATTGATTCCACTGTTTTTAGCCATTTCTGCCATGCTTCTTTCTCCCTCGCGTTTTCTTGATCCCTTGTTGCCGTTATTTTTCCGTATGCCTCTGTCCGCCTTTGTCTATACTTATTCAGCAAATCTCTGATTTGTCTTGGGTTCATTAGTGGTATTTTACTTCCCCATATTTCTAATGTTGGTTTTCCTTTGTATGAAATAGTTGCCTCGTGTTCTTCTAGGAAATCTCTTCCTAATAGTACTGCTGTGTCTCCCATTATACCATCATCGGCTGCAATTACTTCCGTGTGAATATTATAATCCATTTCTGTTGTTGCTATGGCTATTTGTGTTGATCCGTATAAGTGGATTGTGTGTCCCGTTATGCCTTTTAAGGTTAATTGGTCTGTGATCCGTGTGTCTAATTCGTTGTCTGCTACTATGGATTCACTTATTAGTGAGTATGCTCCGCCTGTGTCTATCATACAAGGTTCGGTTTTACCGTTTATTCTTAGGAGTACTATATACGGGGGTTCTTCGCTTTTACTTATCGTCGGTCCGTTATGATGCATTGTTTTTATCTGGTTTTTCTTGTCTTCTTCTTTGTTACCCTTTTGTGTTGCCTGTTGATTCCAGTTTTTTTCTGTGTGAGTCCAGTTTTTTCCCCTAGTTTCAGATTGACCACTTGTTTGGGGAGTAACGGTGGTCCTTGTTAGTTTAAATGTTTTCTTCCGTCTTCCTTGTTTATGTGTCCTCTCTCTGTGGACTGTCCTCTTCTGTTCTCTTCTCTTTGGAGCCTTTGTTTCTCGTTTGCATGTGGTGCTTCTCTGTTCCAAGTCTTTTCTCTGGAATTCCTTTGTCCGCTGTATTCCCCGTAGTTATTTTGGTGCGTTGTGATTCTTCTTCCTTGATCCCATTGCTTTGTATTCCATTGTTTATTTTCTTCACTTAACATTTTCTTTCTGCAGTTCTTAGCCCAGTGGCCCTGTTTTCCGCAGTAGTGGCATACATCTCTATCTGTTAATGGTTCCTTGGATTCTTTGTTTCTACAATACGCTGCCCAGTGTCCCTGTTTCCTACATATTTGGCATTTTTTCTCTATTTTTTCTTCTTCCGCTTCTCTTGTTCTGCAGCTTGATGCCCAGTGGCTTCGTCTGCCACAGTACATACATTTCGCGCTATGTCTACATTCTTCCGATTCATGTCCTGATTTGCCACATGCTGTGCAACTCCGTTGCTCATTCGTAAAAGCGACTCTGTGGCCATTATTCCTTCCGCTCACCATTGTGGCTGCCGTTTCTTGGCAACTTACTATCTCCTCTGCTTCTTCTAGTGTTAGGTCATCTTTGTGCAATATGTAGAATCCTACTTCTCTAAGCAGGTCCTTTCTTAGCCCTACTTTGAATTGGTTCATCAGTACTGCGTTGTGTTTCTTTTGAATGTTCGGTATCTGTTCTCTGTTCGTTCCTTTTATGTCTCCCTCCAATATTTTATTCCCTATGAGCCGTAATCTTGTGCAGAAAGCTGCTACATCTTCGTCGTGCCTCTGGTAGCATTGGACTAGCTGCATCCACCAGTCCGCGATCGATTTCCTTGGGACGAATTTCCTGAGTATTTTCTCCTTAAATTCAACATATGTTGCTGTGTCTAATCTTGGGTCGGCTTTGAAAAAATCGTGGGCTGCGCCTGCGAGTTTGAATTTCAGTAGTGTTAGTGTTTCTGTTTCTGACCATCCGTCGAGTTTGGCCCTTAGTTCCAATTTTTCTATATATCTGGCTGCGTCTTTTCCCGTGAAGTCTGTTAAAGTTGAGGCGATCACCCCTAGTGGTGGTGCCTGTGGTATCCTTAGTGCTGCTGGCATATTACTCGAATCCCCTGTGGACTCTAACGGCATGTTGTTTTATTAGCTGGCGCGAGTGTTACTTACCTAGATGGTTTTGAAATGGATAGTTGGGAAAATAAAGACAAATAATTATTAATATTGTAATATATAGGAATCGGTATTATTCACTTTAACTAGCCCTGAACCAAATTTAATTTAACTTATTATTTTGCGTTTAAAGCGTGAATATTTCCTAACACCTTTTCTCAAATCGTTAATGTCTAGTTCATTTAGAGAATAGTCCGTTTGTTAGTCAAAATATATCCATATTTCCTGTAAAACCTTTTATATCTCCCGGACGTGCAGCTTTCCTCCGTACTATATTTTATATTGCTATTTTTGTCTTGTGCGGAAGCTTGTTGCTGACTTTGCGAATTCCTCACCTGTATATTTGCTGTTTTTCATCCGTTGTCTAAATGTTTATGTATTAAAATAGATTTGGATTCAACGTTCGTTTGTAATAAATAGAATAACTGAGTAAGCAGATATATCTGATTGAAATTATATCACTTTGGTTATATATTAGTTTTGATTAGACCTATGTCGCAATATTTATTTTATGATATGAATATGAAATTAAAAATAACGTATGTATCAAATGTAAATTATGTAGGTGAAATTTACACGGCCTTAATTAATGTAATTGAATGTAACTATCTCCTCCTACCTTTTGGGCTTCTACGATGCCTGAAATGGGTAGTTTAATTGGGATAGAGAAGAAAAAAAAAAAAGGATTATTGCCAGGACTTCCCCTCTTGTTAACCTCTGCTGTACGGACTCAGTATCTGGAGCACCGCTGTCACCACTCTAACATTATGCACTATCACCACTCTAATGATATACGCTATTGTATCACTGTAATCCCCTAATGATATACGATATATAATATATAATAATATACGATTAGATATCACTATTATCCCTATTATTTACTGATGTCACCACTCTAATAAATGGGTATTTTCTTTTTCGTTCTTATGGTGAAGCCGTGATAAACTCAGCCGATGTTGCTGATATCCCAGGCTGTCACCAATCTAATAAACACCACTATGTAGCTACCAAAGATATTAATCGCTGTCACCAGTGTAATAACTTGTATTGTATCGAATCGGTATTATCCTATAGTTCCTAGTAGTATCCTATATCTGGGGTAATGTATATAGTAGTTCTCTGTTACCAGTGTAGTAACTCTATCTATCGTCTCTTTTTTCTCTAACTGTACAGCTGCTGTCACCAGTGCCTGATGGCACAAAAAAAAAAATTATAGAACCCGGGATTCTCCCTGCGGAATTTCCTCGAGGAGGGGGGGTTGTTCCGGGCTCGAGCGGTCGAAGACGTCGTGGGGCCCCTTGGGCTTATACAGTGTGCCAAGCCCGAGTTCGTAGTGCAGGGTTAGCTGGTCCGACCTATTTGACGGGTATGGGGTGGTGAGGATTGAGATAATTGAAAGGTTAGAGCATATGATAACAATATATTACAAAAAAAAACAAAACTGTGTCAAATAACCTCCGAAAGTAAACTAGTATTAGCGGTACCTGAACTATGATCTCTATTTCTAGTATAAACGTCTACCAAACTCTATGATCTAGGATTTAACTAAAATTCTCAAGTGTACAATATAAAATATCTCTGAAATGGTTTTAACTTATGGATCTCCAGTGCAACGGAGAATACCAATATGTTTGACTAAAATCACTAGTGTAACGTAAATAACTCTAAAAAAGATTACATATAGTGGAAAAGATTTCTAATGTCGAATTAGGTATAGTATCGAGCCAAATGTAGTTATATCTACGTAGTTTGATTAAACTAATTAGATGATAAAGAGATAATATGCACAAACAAAATCTCTGAATATAACTAGATAAAATGCCCCTATACTCTTGGGCCTTAGCGGTAGATGAAGGGCGCTGATGTATAAGAACACTCGATATGACTGAACACCTTGTAGAGTCCCTTAACTTTCTTGGGTTACCCGATTTAGTCAAAGAAAAAAAATATAATAACACAAACCAATATTCAATATAATAAATGAATTTGAACTTTTAAAAACTTACGTTTTGAAAATCCCACAGGTCACATAAATATTCACACTATTACTTTTTGAGGGTGAGGGTCCGTCAAGACTCAGACTTGCCTCACCAGGGGAGAGATAATACCTATCTCACCGACTGACTGACGGACTGACTGTCCCTTTTCCTAATATTTTTTCCATATTTATTTCCGTAATTCACCTTCAATGAAGGTTAATTATTCATATTTGTTTTATTTCGTGGTTTACCAAACTGACCTGTACGTGATATCTAATATTGTGTTAACCTTTGTTTTGTTTGTATATTTTCCTTTGGTTGAGGTCGATAATTAATAACTATTTTGAATTAAAAAACGAAATTCTATAGTGTTAGCCTTGTTTTGTTTAAATGTTTTAATTTATTTGAGGTCGGTAAATTTGATAACGATTTTGAATTAAAAGAAATTATCTATATAGGGTGTTTTTAGAACTTGTGTCATATCTCGTGTTTATTACATCACTTCCCCCCTTGTAAAAGTGTTGTGACGTTTCAGGTCCAACACCTTTTTTATACCTTAACTAATACATTAACATTGATGATGACATTAACATGAACTCTGTACTACATATAGTAAGTTTTACGTACCGCGCACTTGACCGCACTCGCGTTCCGATTTAACTGTTTTGATCCTGACCTAGGACACGATTATTTACACTCGCGACACTGCTGCTTAGTAGATCGTTCATGGAGTGATTTCTCTCCGTCCAGTGTTGCGTACTGGGGTGGCTCGTCTCGTGATGCTGTATCTGCTCCATTTCTATCGCCTCTTCGTCTTGTTTCTGGGTTCTGCTATGGGTATGTATTACCCATGCCGTAAGGGAATCCCATATGCTGCATAACATCGCTATCCCACATCCTACAGTCTGCTGGATGCGAATTGCGTTTAGTATCGTGTCTACTATGTATTTTAGTAGTTGGTATGTGCAGTATATACCAATTATACCGCTTATTATTGAACCTATTTCCGTGAACCATTTCCAAGTGTGTTTTAGGGTTGATTCGGCTAGGTTTTTGATTTCCTGGAAAATATCTTACACTATGTATTCTTGGCTGTTACTTCTCTTTTTATTTCTTGAGAATGTCTCTCTTTGTTAGGCGTCGTCTATGTATTGCATGCATACGTGATATTTGTATGCTTGCTCTATTTATGAGATCGACATTCTGGGGTAGAATTGGCATTGTCGGTTGAAGGTTTTGGTTGTCTTCAAGGCAATGGCAATTCTCGGGTGCTCTGTTCGCTATATTATGATAGTAGGTTTCTCTTTTGTAGTGGTAAAACGAAACCTTTGTCTTCTTCTTCTATGTCTTAAACTTTTTCTGGGGTTTCGGTTGATTGTTGATACAATTATATTGCTTTGTATCTGTGCGTGGCTCGGCTTCTTCTTCTTCTGCTGCTTGGTCGACTACGGATGTGTGGCTATGCATCCCGCAGAAAAACATGAGTCTGGTTACAACTACTAGGCATGACCATACTGGTTGCCGTTTGGTTTCGTTGCTCTGGATAACTGGAATGTTCGTGCTTTCCCTGGCATACGTCATCTCGGGTTCCGGGCACTTTTGAACGTCTTTTGGGGAGATCACTGTAATGTTTGTATTGGGGTTCGAACAGTCTTGAGCAGTTAGCGTAATTGCTGTTTGAAGCCCGCACATAACGAATGTTACCCAGGTCAGAAAACGATCTGTCGTTTTATTGTCGCGCACTTATTATACCTTTACAATTATTTGAACAATTACGTTTGTTAACATTCATTGGTTTCATATTTATAAGCATAATGTTCATTTATTACAGTTATTTATTACTATTCCTTCGGAAAAAAATAATGCTTTTATTTTCCCCATGTTAACGCTGCATTTGCGTTTTATCCTTAGTTTATTTTTTTCTCAATTGACCGAACTGTACAATCATTTAGGACTGTCAATTGAGTTTCCTGTGTAAGATTATTTCTTAATTTTCTAGTTGGTGACTGGAGTGTAACTTATGTGTTCACCTCGTAGTTATTGAAATTAAATCTTTCTTTTAACCATACTTTGGTTGACCTTGTAATGGTGCAACACAGCAAAATTTTTAATATGATTACCTGCTATGACCTTGCATTTGTCGGTGTGTAATGGAGTTTCTTTCCGTGTTTTATTTTGTCTTGGTCGACAATAATTACTTGTTTATTGTTTTACTTATAGTTAATAAATCTGTGTTTGTCTTAATTCTAGTGTACTTATTATGTATTTTATAACTTATTGTTTATGAGTGCTTGTGTATATCTATATGTATTACTGTTTCATAAAATTTTATTTCTTCTTAAAGCAAAATTTGACTTTCGTGTGAGATCGGTGTGTGTGAGTGACCTGTGTTTTTGGCGGTTAAATTTGTCGTCTGTGTGTATATTTCCGCCTGGTTTTGTGTGGTGTGTGATAGCGTTTGGTTAGTTCCGTCTTTTTCCTGTATAGTTTTGACGCCTGTGCCCATGTTATATTAATGTAGCTAGGTGCACTCGGAATTCGATTTCTTATCCTGGCTGATCTTCGAATTTCCGGTGGGGGTCTTAGTGAGACGGGGAGCCTTCCGCTCGGCTTATCTTTTAGTGGTTTTGTGCGGGGTACTGTCTTATCGCTGTGTGGTTGTGTTGACCATAATGGTAAGGCTGCCAACTTCCCTATGTTTAAATCGTTGCTGGTTTCTTCTTGTTGCTCTTCCTGTTCGTGTGTTGTGTTCTCCTCATTCTGGGTCGTTGTCGTCTCTAAAATTTCGTGTTGATCGTCGTCCAGCTTGCCGTAGTATGTTTTTAATCTATTAACGTGAACAACTTGTATCTTCTTTCCTTTGTTGGACGCTATTTGGTAGGTGACTGGTCCTACTTGGTCTTTTATTTCGAATGGTCCTATCCATCGGTTTTGAAGTTTTTTTGATAATCCTGTTGTGTTACTTATGTCTAGAAGGTAAACTAGGTCTCCTGGTTTAAACTCTCTTAGGGTGGTTTTTTCATTGTATCTGTTTATCCGTTCGTCTTTTGCCTTTTCTGTGTTCTCTAGTACTCTTGTGTATATTTGGTTAAGTCTCGTCTCTAGTTCTGACACGTAGTTATCGTCTAAGTTGTATTTTAGTCTTCTTGGTTTGATGAATTTGTCGAATGGTAGTGCTTGATCTTTCCCATGTAGTAGAAAATACGGGCTGTACCCTGTTGATGTATGTATACTTCCTCGATATGCCATTAGTACATATGGTATCCAACTATCCCAATCTCGTTGATTTGGGGCTATGTAATGCGCTAGCATATCTTTTATTACTCTGTGTAATCTTTCTATTTGACCATTGGTTGTTGGTGCGTAGCTCGCTGTGTGTATTCTTTTTATGTTGAGTAGTTTGCATGTCTCTCTCATTAGTTCTGACATGAAGTTTGTTCCTCTATCTGTTAACAGTTTCTGGGGTGTTCCGTGTCTGCATATTATTTGTTCTACAAAAACTCTTGCTACCGTATCTGCTTTCTGGTCTGGTATCGGAATTGCTTCGCAGTATTTCGTAAAATGATCTTGAAATGTTAGAAGGTACTTGTTTCCTTTGTTTGACGTGGGTAGCGGGCCTACTATGTCCATTGACGTTATTTCCCACGGTTCTGTGACTTTTGTAAATCTTTGTAGTGGTGCCTTTTTAAAGTGTGGTGAGGTCTTTCGTCTGTTGCATGCGTCGCAATTAGATGATAAAGAGATAATATGCACAAACAAAATCTCTGAATATAACTAGATAAAATGCCCCTATACTCTTGGGCCTTAGCGGTAGATGAAGGGCGCTGATGTATAAGAACACTCGATATGACTGAACACCTTGTAGAGTCCCTTAACTTTCTTGGGTTACCCGATTTAGTCAAAGAAAAAAAATATAATAACACAAACCAATATTCAATATAATAAATGAATTTGAACTTTTAAAAACTTACGTTTTGAAAATCCCACAGGTCACATAAATATTCACACTATTACTTTTTGAGGGTGAGGGTCCGTCAAGACTCAGACTTGCCTCACCAGGGGAGAGATAATACCTATCTCACCGACTGACTGACGGACTGACTGTCCCTTTTCCTAATATTTTTTCCATATTTATTTCCGTAATTCACCTTCAATGAAGGTTAATTATTCATATTTGTTTTATTTCGTGGTTTACCAAACTGACCTGTACGTGATATCTAATATTGTGTTAACCTTTGTTTTGTTTGTATATTTTCCTTTGGTTGAGGTCGATAATTAATAACTATTTTGAATTAAAAAACGAAATTCTATAGTGTTAGCCTTGTTTTGTTTAAATGTTTTAATTTATTTGAGGTCGGTAAATTTGATAACGATTTTGAATTAAAAGAAATTATCTATATCGGGTGTTTTTAGAACTTGTGTCATATCTCGTGTTTATTACAATATATATATATATATATATATATATATATATATATATATGTGCGTTTGGTTATCTTGTTGAAATCCGTTGTTTGTGTTTTCTCATGTTTCAATTAACATCCTTGCTCCCAAGTTGTACACCTTTTCTTGGTTATGCCGTATATATATATATATATATATATATATATATATATATACAAAAGAATTGCTCATTTGAAGATATAAGATAAATATAAAGAAGGGCTAGTATATAAATTATCTGTATCAATGACATTCTCTTGATACAGATATGGCTCCATCAGTTTCATTACAACCTCAGCTGTGACTCCTAGTGCAGGGTTGACCGCATTTGGAATCTAGGATATACCCTTATTTTTGAAGATTTTATTTTGACAGAATTTCCATTGAAACGGGCTACTTTACTATTTTTACTTTATGTGTAGTTTTCTTTAATACAGAAAATTTTCAATACGTCTCTGTGCATACATTACAATTTATTGAATATGCATTAAGTCGTAAACTACAACCACTATTACGACTACTTAAAAGTAATAATAAACGTTGAAGCATAAAGATTTATTTATCGAAAATTGCCGACTTGTATCATCTAAGTTATTTTCAACAAGGTTCGTTTTTTTAGAAGAAGGTTGAAAAACAGGTTATGAGGAAAATGTATGAAACTTCGGTATATTTTATGCAATTAATTAGTTTGCAGATTATTATCTATGATCCAAGCTACGCGAGAGTTTTTTTGTACCTATTACTTTGATTAAAATACTCATGGCGCCATTTAAATGAGGAAGGTCTTTGGTTGTCGTGGGGTATTTGATAGAAACGTCAATGTGTGTTGTCAATAGTGCTATTCAGTGCTGCCAGACGTGACGTAAGAAATTATCGAGCAGCGTTGCCAAAATTATCGGAGTTTTCAGAAAATTATGTTACACGAAGAATAATTTAAGACCTAAAAGCAGGGGTCACTAAGGGCTCTAATAAGGAAATATCATGCACGGATTTTTTAAAATTTATTTGATTGATAATAAAACGTTTTTGGTAAAATATAAAAACATATATTATGTAATAAAATATATAAAGGAAACAAAAACATACATATTATCCTACTTTACTAAACATTAGCTCAACGTAACTTCTGGAAAAAAAACAAAGTCAAAAAAATCATGAAAATAAAAAAAACTTATTCAAAACAAACTTGGACATCGTTCTTTTGATAAATATTATTTAAAGCCATTGCCTTTATCATCTGATGAATAACTTCAAAGTTATAGCATTCGCCGTTACATCGTTGTGATGAATGGATTTACTGTTTTTGTACAAATACTATTTCGAATATTAGTTTTTATTAAATTTATTTTAGAAAATACTCGCTCACAGTCAGCGTTGGAGTGAGGTAAAACGAGTATGTCCAAGACAAATTCGCCCAAATCCTTAAATGACATGCATCCTGAAAGGTCTTTATTTATTGATATTTTATACCAATAAAACTGTCGATACTGTTTTCATTTTTGATCTCATCTGGAAACTCGTTTATTCGTTGACCATACATCCTCCACTGATCATCAACTTTTTGTTTTTTGTCAGTATCGTCGGGGCTTACAATTCTAGGTAGCAACTTTATTACCTCGAGAAGGGACTGAGTTGTTTGCTTATCATAATTTTTGTCAAAAATAGCTATTTTGGACAAAATGCTATCTCCGAAATCAAACCTTGATACAAATACCAACAACGCAAAGGTCCTTTCCTTATTATTCTAATCTAATTTCTCCCTGAATTCAGTGAAGTCTCAAGTAAGTCCCACTTCCCAGAAGCGAGTACAGATTTGTTTACGCGTTTACGCCGACGCGATGCGACAGAGTAGCAGTTCGAGTTCGGGGAATTTTAGAAACGAAAATAGAAAAAGATTGAAATTTGGTGTGCCCATGGTGTGGAGAGAACATAAAAACCACCATGATGATTGTTATTTTTGTTTAGTTAATGTAAAAGGTTTTAACAAATACAAGAAAGGCAAATGGGATTATCCTGATTTGGAATCAGCACGAAGACCTGTGCCACATAGCGAAGAGATTCCCGTACCAGTATATACGACACTGCCAGATGTTCTGATGGCGGAAGAAGAAGAAGACATTAAGGATCAGTACAGTAGCAGTGGAAGTGAATATGAGCAGGAAATACAATCAACACCACAGCAGTTCTCTCAAGAAGAACTGAATGACCTGATACGGGATCTCGGTCTATCAAAGCAAGCATCTGAACTTCTGGCATCCACATTAAAAGAAAAAAACTGTCTACAACCAGATATAAAAATAACCATTTATAGAAAACGAGAGGTGAAACTTGTTCCTCACTTTAGCCAAGATGAAGATCTTATTTATTGCAACAACATTCCCGGACTTTTTCGTCAAATGGGAATACAATTTGTTCCAGGTGATTGGCGACTATTCATAGACAGTTCCAGTAGAAGCTTAAAGTGTGTTTTGCTACACAATGGCAACCGATATGCGTCAATTCCTATCGCCCACTCAACAAAACTTAAGGAAGAATATCAAAACATCAAGTTGGTATTACAGAAACTATCCTATGAAGAACATCAGTTTTCCATTAGTGTTGATCAAACAATGGTCAACTTCTTGCTTGGGCAGCAAGGTGGGTACACAAAATACCCTTGTTTTATCTGCTTGTGGGATAGTAGGGCGAAGCAAGATCATTGGAATATGGTTAATTGGCCAATAAGGCAAAATATGACTGTAGTAACAGCAAATGTCATAAACGAACCATTGGTTGACCGTGAAAAAATCATTCTCTCACCGCTCCACATTAAGTTGGGACAAATGAAACAACTTGTTAAGGCTTTGAGTAAAGATGGCGAGTGCTTCAAATACATTTGTAGATCGTTTCCTAGGCTAAGTATGGAAAAGCTAAAAGCGGGTATTTTTGATGGCCCTCAAATTCGCATACTTATTAAGGACTCTAATTTTACAAATCACATGACGATACTTGAAGCTGCTGCTTGGTGTAGCTTTATTATGGTAGTTAAAAATTTCTTGGGTAATCACAAAGCGGACAATTACGAGGAATTAGTGCAACAGATGTTATTAAACTTTAAAAATTAATTTTATTATTTTTTCGTTTCTCTTTTTTTGAAACCACTTCAATATTTTTTACTAAAAGTTGCTTATAAGGGTCATTGGTCTATTAAATTGATATTTTTCTCTATCTTATCATATTTTGATAATATATCTCTAAAATTAGAGCCAATTACCTATAAATCGCCCAAATATTGTTGACAATAAAATTAGTGTTGATCAGTGTAATCTGTCTAAAATTACGATGCTATTGAAAACAATCCTAAATCGGAAGCATGTGATTGGTCGAAAAATTTAAATAAATTACCGTTTGTCTATGGGTTATGTGATGTGAGTGATATTTTGCAATTGTATATTACATTTTTAGTTAACCGAATAGCTTCTATGAAATTAAACGTGATAAACTAAATGAACTTGTGAAAAGTGTGAAATGAGCTAAAATAATGATGAGGTTATGTCACTATTGATTTATTTGATTTGTAAAATGACATGACAATTTTTTTTGGTCGTTCAACAAACATCAATCCGTTTTCGATTTCGATTATAAACTAAATCGGAATCAAGATCGAAGTGTTGAATAGCACTAATGTATCTACATGGCTGCGGGTTATCTGTGTCTACGTATACAAAGTGTGTATGCAACTCTTTTAACATAACTTTATAGAGAGCGTCTAAATTGTACCTACAGTAAAAACGACATTCACTTAAATCATAATTTTCAATTCTGGTTAGTACCTATAGTTAGCAATTTCACTTCTACGTTGTTAAATAATTGATTACGAGATTTTTTTCACAATCGCAATTTAGTACCCAAAGATAATAACTATATTAAAGAGATGAAGAGTTAACCTTGAAAATAATATATCCGGTAATTATTGGATACCCAATAAGTATAATGATAATAAAAAAAAACCAATTATGCCGTGACTTGATGGCGGTAAATACTTATTAAGTGATAAAATGTGAGTACCTACTTCAATAATTATTTTGCAAAAGTTGAAGAATTTGCAATCATATTTGTAGTTTTTACTTTAAAAATAAGTAACCGATAAACTAGTTTTCTACGTAATTATAAATACAAAACAAAAATTCTAGATAAAATTAAATATTCAACAAACTACCTATATTATTTACAATAATTAAAAGATTTTGTCGTTTAGGTCTATATTATGCAATATTAGTTGCATAACTCTTGGCGCTGGAATGTGTGCACAGATCTGTGTTCTCTGCCCCAAAATGTAAATAAATAGATGTATAGTCCCCATCTCTCAGCTATTTACGAGCCTTCCGCCTAATACCATTACACTGGAATGTATTATTAACAACAAAACCCGATATTGAATGTAAATGATATATGTGGTAATATAAACAGCTGTAAATATTGTAATAATACACTGTCTACTTCTTCGTCGTTTTTCTATTAACGTTAATAATCATAAAACCGATTAAAAAGCGCACTAGGATGCTCCAAACAAATAGAGTAAGAGTTCATTTTTCTTACGCGAACTGGTTTATCTAGTTAGCGATCATTGATGTATGTTGCGGTCGTAGAACACACCAAGAACAGAGGTTTCTATTAATAACTACTTTAGACGTCCTTGAAAGTTCAGGCTAGGTCAGTAACATGCCCTATGCGAGATTCTCAACAGCGACGTTGCCAAGAATACATTTGTAGTTTACTGAATAGATTTTCTTGATTTTAAAAGACTTTGTGCATCATATATTTTTATGTGCACCTATAAAAGGAACATTTATACCGCAAGTAATCAAAGTTGGATAAAGTAACCAATTACACCGTAAAACCGATTTTATACGTTACCATTTAATAATTACTTTTTCTTTTTCAGGTAAGAATTATTCTTAGTAGCCAGTACCTAATCGGTAAGTTTAAATGTAATACAATATTTGTTTTGAAGACTCAAGTTTATTATTTTACTTGCTTAACTAAAATTAAGAACCTATTACTATTTTGATGGTTTTACTTAAGCCAAAGTACAAATCGATTACCATGCATAATATATATTTTATAAACATTGTTACCTGACGTGTTTTATTGAAAATAATAATATTCCTTTTAATAACAAAATTATGACTTTCACCACTTCCTGTTCAAACTATATTATTTTCTTTACAAAATTTGAACTCCACAATATTACTTATTTGAACTATAATATTATTTTATCTCAATAGTTGAATTCATACACGATCAATTTAAGATAGTATATTAGCAAATCTCTTCAATTCCACTAATCAAATATGATTAGTGAAGATGTCAGCAGATTATAGAGACTTTTATAATTCATCAGATATATTAGGCAATCCAAACCACGTGACTTTTTAGCTGTAAATATGGCGGCGACGGTCAAACGTTGGATTCAGTAACTTTAATAATAATAATAATAATAATAATAATAAATTCTTTATTGTTCGCCATATAACAAAATACAACTCAGTAATACAAATAATGAGAAAAAAAAGATGGTAAACAAAAGGTTAGGTGATAGGTCTATTGACCAATTCTTCCTCACCAACCTCAAAAAAGAAAACTAAAAAAACAACCAAAGCAAAAGTTACCTAAGATTATTAATTAATAGTAAGGTTCTGAACAATGTAAAAATTCAATAACCTGACATTAACATAACATTGTTATATTAAAATCAATTGGTGTGCTGAAACAAGCTCGTTGACTAAAATGAAATTTAACTTACTGATGTTGAAACAATTCCTTATGCAGTTTATTCCTAAATGCTGCCAGTGACAGCGAGAACCTAGGCGCAGCCAGAAGAGCCCCATCTAAGGCAATTTGATAAGAGAAGGAAGACTTAAATAGTTATTTTTATGATGAGGGATAGTAATTTTATTCTCTGATCTTAGATTTAAATTGTGAACATCTGTCCTAAATTTTACTTTCTCACATAAATATGACGGGCTTTTGGATTTCAACATTTTGTAAAAGAGGCAGTAGGCATGCACTTACTTCCGTCGATTAAACATACTAAGCCAGCCAATTTCTTTCAGCTTGTAGCTTATTCTGTTTCTTCGTCTGATGCCATATATTAAGCGCAAACATGAATTTTGAACTTTCTGAATGCGATAGCTAAAAGATTTTCTGAAAAAAGGTCCATATACAGTATCGCAATCAGTAAAGTGGGATAAGACCAGTGAGTCTGTTAACATTTTTTTAGTTTTGATATTGATTTCTGAGCGATGAGGATAAATTAGTTTGAGTGAAGCATACGCTTTTTTAATTTTTTCAGAAACATGTTTGTCGAAATGGAGTTTGTGGTCAAAAATTTCACCTAAATTTTTACACTGATTGCTAAAACACAGCATTTCGTTACCAATAAAGATATGCAGTTGTTGCAGTTGCAGTCTGTGTGTTTCATGGCCAAACAATATTGCACATGATTTTTTAGTATTAATTTTTAACATATGTTTTTCGGATAAAGAAACAATTTTTGATAAATCTTCATTGATTGTTTTTCTAATATTTTTCCAATATTTTCGAAAATATAAATGTAGGAAGAATACTAATGCTTCTTAAATGACAAAATTCAGTGGGATTAGATATCTTAGGTAATGGTATCACATACGCTCTTTTCCAGGTATTAGGAAAGTAGCAGTTATCTATACATTTATTAAAGATATGAACAAGAAAGGGACATATCGATGGGCAATAAAGTAATATAATTTGAATATTTAAGTCATCTACACCGTAAGCCTTGGATTTAATGTTTTTAATAATGTTGAGAATCTCATTTTCACTGGTGTGATTAAATCTGAATTGTTTATCCACAATATCAGTGACATTATTATTGTAATATTGTAGTAACTCCTTGTTAGGAATACGGATGTCTTTTGTTTCATTTATTAAAAAATTGTTATATTCATTTGCTTTTTTCCAGGAAGCAGGTAGAACCATATTTTTCTTTTGAGTAACCTTTATTTTATTCATCTCGTTCCACTTTTCTTTGACAGTACAATTCGAGAGTTTGAATTCCAAATATGCTTTTCGTTTACAAAGCTGCAGTTATAGTTATAAAACGGTTTACTTTGTATTTTCTGGGGTTTTGTAGTGTTTGAGAAGGACAATTTTCCTATTTTAAGATGAAGAGTGCTTATTTGAAATCCTCACCTATTAGTGTAAAATCCAGATGTTGGAGAAACATAAATAGTTTAACTAATAGATATATTATGTGTAACCTCTGCAATTAAATCAGTGTTGTATTTTATTTTTTGTAAATAATTGTAGAACTAAGTTAGCCTTTCATTGATTGTAAGGAATTATATATGTATTTGGAGTTATGAAATGAGTTTATAAATGATTGTTTTATGTCGATGTTGTCTTGTGAAATTGTTTCTATGACCTTAGTAGTTTTATTTTCTAGCTTTTTTTTGTTTTTGAAAAAAAAACTGTTATATAAGGGTTTTCTTTTTTTATTGTCCCTAAAGTGTGTGACATTTAATGCATTAGAAAAACAATTATTTTACACTGCAAAATATAAATTTTATTTAATTTTGACATTTGTACATTACAATACATATTTCTAATATTAACATGTTCAAAGATTTTGATGTTATTGACAAAGCTATGTAAAAATATATTACTATAATAACACTTAGTACATAAACGTTATACGTATTATGAAAAGACAAGAATTATTAATAATTTAAGTACAAATCAAAATAAAACATTCATCAAATGTTGAGAAATAATAAGAGTTGCAAAGTAATATTTACTAAATGTTTAGCTTCAAAACTAAAACATAAATACTTAAGCATCATAGACACCCCAGTCTCCATAAATTCAATTTGCTCATCTTGGGACTGCTGAGGCGTGTCATCAATATCCATGACCTGATGACAAAGTAATTAATTATAACAATTTTCAGCAACTATCAATACATAACTTAACATTTCTATTACTAAAATTAACATTCTTTTTATCAAAATAAAGTGTGCAAAACATGCTCATCTTGACCAGGACGATCAGTTAAACATATCCCAATCAATTGTCTAAGTTTGCCTAAAATGAGTTAATACCTACTTGAGTACAAACTACGTAAACTAGAAGCTAGTAGAGATGATATATTTTATAAGAAGCTCACCAGTTATAAAGTGTCTACAGCAAACTTTCTGGTGTTTCAATATAGATTCGGTCAGACCGACTCTCTTTATTGCTGCAATCCATGCAGCCCTGCGAAGTTTGGTCAAATCATTTTTCTTCGTTAAAAACCTGTCTTTTGTCTCGCGATAAAACGAAACTTCATCACCATTAGAACGGCTTCCACAACCAACTACAATACATATCGAAGACAAACACTACACTATTTAAAAACCACAATTTACAGCCAATAAACAAAAAGAAAATCAATTTAACGTGGGTTAAACAATCACACTCTACAGTAACTTTTAGTAACTTTGTTATTTGTTTGACCGTCGCCGCCATATTGAATTTATTTTGACAGGTCGTTGGATTGCCTAATTGACATGTGGAACAAAAACATTTTCCTAACCCATTTTTAGTTAACATTGAATTTTATCATTTTCTACGAGAGCTAATTCAAAACTAAGTGTGTGTCTAATAGATTGTGGCATTACATGAAAGATATTGAATATTGTTTAGATTTGACAACAGCGCAAATGCAATCATAAGATCGGCCATATTTATATATTTGTTCCCGGAATAATGAATGTGTTCCATGCTTAAGAATCTTAAGATTGAATGTTGATGAATAACAAAGAATAATTGGTCTTTCTAAGATAAAAATTAGTCCCAGGTCAATAAAATAAACGTTAAATCAAATGTTTTTTCTCCCGTCTCGTTTTTATCCTTATAATTTGCTTTAATATTTTTACACTTAATGATTTTCGTTTAATTATTTCTCCATTAAGCGAATCTTTTTTTTTACTTTATGGAACAAGACGATGAACAATTTTCTAAAATAACAATAACCACAATATTTTATGGGAAACCATAAAAGAATAACTTTGTTTATGTTAACATAAAATTTCATGGTATAGTCGTAATCGTAAATGACTCTATAGAGGACCAGTTATACAATAAGAGATAAAATTCATAGTCGTACGTGTCACTATCATCATAGTATACACCAAGCAATCACGAATTTGTAATGTCATATCATAAAACAGCATGCCAATAAAAATAGTTATTCATTATATAAGGGAAAAAGTAATAGATTTTAGAGCTGTCGGTGTTGCAGGTTTTTCTGCGGTTTTCCTGCATACTCTGTGAATTTATTCACTAGCCAAATGGACCGACGTCGACGTACCCGCATTTTTATATTTTTGATTATTATTATTCCACCAACCACCGTAAATAGTCCCAAACCACCGAAGGCACGTCCCCGTAACTTTTCATCACATTCAACAAATCATCTAATCCCATACACTTTTGAAAAATGTCTCCTATACACTTTTTTCTCAAAAATTCCATAAACCAGTAAAAATCTCAAATCTCTAATATTTCATAATATTACTTTTTAAAATATTGGAGACATTTCAAACTTAGTAAATCAGACCCATTTTTCACAAAACAATTCCTGACACCTAGCCAGTTCAACGCATATATCTATGTATCGGCAACGATACATGGTTCGTCTTCAACATTTACGCTCCCATCCCTTTTGTCACACCATCTACGCACACTTTTGAGCTTCGCTGCATCCAAACATCAACCCCCGATACACCCCAATACAATAGAACCCTCCGGTTACCTTCTACTGAAAAGCCCATCCAATTACTCTCAATTCCATACACTTTTTAAAACAAACTTTCCTAGTCACCTTTTAAAAACAATTTTTTACTAGACAGCTTTTCAACCCCCAACTCAGTTTCTCAGTCAACGCGCACTAAACCATCCAACACACCCCCAACTCAGCCCTGAAGAGGAAACCTATCCTACACCAGGGCATTACAAGAAAAGTACAACTTCTCCCATGAAAACTCCAATCCAACAATAGTTATTTGTAAAACAAGTGTCACAATAACTCGTTTTGTAGTACGAGTGAAGTTTGCACAACGAACCGCGAAGCGGTGAGTATTACAGAGTATTGCAGAAAGTCATTGTGGCATAAGTTTTACACAATATTTCTTATAGTTCGCATTTATTTAATTATTTAAATAAAATAGAATTTCATATAATCCCTGTTTTTAAACTAGGAGGAGTGGTTTGAATTTAAGTTGGCAATTCTGTACATTCCTGATTGGTCAGATCACAGATGGTGTTATTCAGCACTTCTGACTTTTGACATATTATAACCGAATAATTGTGTAAATTGTAAACAAACTTTCATTCAAGCCAAAAGAGAATGATTATTTGTTTAAAAAAGAGCTTCTTCGTATATGCTCTTGCGATCTATTTATATTATATCACGAACAGAACTATTTCTGTAATACATCTTCACATAGATATCTGGTATTTTATCCCAAAAATCGAACGTTTTGTATACCTATATATTGATCCTATAAAATATAAAAATAACCAATTGACAAATCATTGATAAATAAACGTTAACGTACTTTATTCATTAATATTGTTAATATATAAATCATTCTAATTTACCTTTAGTATAATAATTTGCTAGTTAGAATAATCTAGACCATTTTATTTATAATTTGTGTCAAGGCTAAAGTCAAATGTCAAATAAAATTATAACTAAATTCAATAACCAACTGTACACTTAAAATTACTATAACAGTGTTCAAAGAGCTTCATTGTGACACTGTAAACAATGTTATAATGAAGTCTCTTTTATACGCGAATTATAAAAAATTCATTTACGAACTTCTCTCTCTCTCTCTTAGATTTTAGAGCTGAATGCTGCAAATCCAGCGAGTGTGAAAAGTGCCTTGCGTACGAGTTGTACAGAATATTTGATCTACAACCACGTTTATTAATGAGAGAAGAAGTTAAATTATATTTTCATTCTCCCCCCTACGAAAATATATTGTTTTATTTTAATTAGGTAAGCGAAAGCGAAAGTTAAACATGCTATGTTATCGGTAGCTAGGTATAAAAAACTTTCGTGCCCTGGACAACGAACAAATAAAATGTCAAATTACTTGTCAAATGAAATTGACTGTCTCGACCCTTACTTCGAGGAATATGCTCATATTAGTGTTTTTAAATGAAACTCAAGGTCTCTAGTTAATTCCACAATATAATACAAGTTATTGAAAATTCTAAAAAATTGACAATTGTTTCGATAATGATGATAATGATTTATCGAAACAATTGTCAATTTTTTAGAATTTTCAATAACTTGTATTATATTGTGGAATTAAGTAGAGACCTTGAGTTTCATTTAAAAACACTACTTGTCAAATATTTATTATTGAAAATTTGTTACCGTCTTAATTGTTCGGTACCAATTTGTCCAAGTTTCCTTGGATGGGAACAAGATGACGTATTATTATTTGAAACGATACCGGGCGATAAACAATTAAGACGTATGCGAACGGCACTCTTGTTTAGGTTGGAGAGCTAAGAGCCGTGGGTTTATTTTAGGAAAGTTAATCAAGCAGAAAGGTAATTAAAGGGCGCCAGAAATTTTAATTCACAGGAAAAATTTCAAAAACTGAGATGAGCGAGAGAAATTATAAAAAGTGAGGTATTATCGGTAATGTGTCTGTGGAGAAAAAATACTCACTAAAACGCGGATTATTATATTAACCAGTTTATTAACAGGTTTGACCAGCGTCAGTGAAGAGAACATAAAAAAAATTGCAATATGGGTACACGCATAGCCGGGTAATGCAAATATATACATAAAAACAATAGAACAAATTATCACTAAACACTACAAGGCGAGTCATACGGTAATTGTTCGAGAAATAAATAGTCTCCAAGAAACAGCAAATCTACAAATCAAAATCATATAAATACACAACCCAGATAACAATTTTAGGTACTATATATGTGCTAGGAATATCCTCTTAGGAATAATAATATGATATATCCATAGCGTTTTTTGCATTCAGCATGTACTGAGGATGTTCCAAGAATATGGAAATGTCCCGCATAAGTTTGTGCTACAGACATTCTATGTACATACCAAAGCATATTATTTGCATGTGCATTTCACATATTTTAGAATTTTGTATGGAAAGTACAAACATTGCACATAATATGTACATCTGCTGGGAATGTGATTCACGTGGAAAGTATATTCTATAGTAGAGCAAACTCATATCTTATGCATGTGCTATTCTGTACTCAAAAGAATGAGTTTAGTATAAATATTTTTCCTTATTTAAATATTTTATCACACTTGGTTGTACCAAAATATAAAAAGGTACAAACCATTGTGATAAAATATTGAAATATTCCAGAAATGATTGAAAGCCTATATGAAATTTCAAGAAATATGATTTCAAACAATAAGTTTAGCTTGTCTTTAGACTCCCTGATTTACATGCATAGCTAAAATAATAAAATGTTTGCGTCAGTCCAAAACTAACAGCGTCAAAAGTGAAACTTTTCATGTAATTCAAAAACTGTCAATGAGTGTACAAAAAAATACATTGCAGCAAAGAAAAATTGACTGGAAATTATAATAAAAATGATTTAAAATAAAAATCAAGAAAAATCTACAGACTATCCGGAATTAATTACTACGGAAGTTTCACTTGTACGTACTATTATTTACATATACATAAAACTATATACATATACGTACAAGTGAAACTTCCGTAGTAATTAATTCGGGATAGTCTGTAGATTTTTCTTGATTTTTATTATAAATCATTTTTATTATAATTTCCAGTCAATTTTTCTTTGCTGCAATGTATTTTTTTGTACACTCATTGACAGTTTTTGAATTACATGAAAAGTTTCACTTTTGACGCTGTTAGTTTTGGACTGACGCATACATTTTTTGTATCTTCATTGACAATAACTGAGAATAAAAACAATATTAAAAAAATTTTAATATGAAATAATTTAATAGACATATACATATATATATATATATATATATATATATATATATATATATATTACATATACATAAACATTCTACATTAAGAAAAGAACTATATAAGTAATTAATATGACTTATGTTAATGAATCACAGATTGAAATATCTTTATCTGCACTGTCATTTTTATTTGGCAAAATAGAAATAATTGGCTGATGATAGCTAAAGTAGGATGCAAATACTTCAGATCTCAATGAATTCAAGTGTCTTGAAAAAACAGCATCCAAGCAAGTTCCATATCTTGTTGTTGAAATATGAATGTCATTGTTTATTTTTAATTGTAATTTATTATATAAAAATGAAATGAGTGGTTCTGAACTTTTGTCACTAAAATTTACATTAAAATCTCCAGCTAAAATCATTGGAATCTTATCTTTTTCTGATTTAGCCAACCAATAATACAAATAAATACACAATGCAAAGAAATTTCCTAGTTTTTATCGCCTTAATTTTAAAGGTAAACAATTTCTATATTAATTTCGCACTGGATTATACCAATATCGACAGAAATTATTAAGCGCTTTTGGTATCCTTTTCCCCCCGAATGCGTTCTCACTTTATCGTTCGCGCAGCGAAGTGGGGATTGATAAACGGAATAACATGATCGCCATCAATAAACAATGCCCTGCGACTATTCTCGGCGTCTCCTCTTTGTGCGGATCTTCGTTAATTTTTTCCGCCTCTCTCACAAGGAGTTTAACAGATTTGTTAGCTCGACGAGTTAACTCTCATGACAAAACGCTAGTGTCCCATAAAAAGTTTCACTTCAAAAATTTACAATATCTTTCAAAAACTCTTGGCATATTAATTGTGGACTTCTGCTTATTTCCATAATATTTCAGGCAGAACAAATTCTGCTTAAGCTGCTATATGTGTGAAAAATGTTTATTTATTTTGTCACTATTTGTGTTAAGCTGAAGAATTAACATATGACTATTTTATCTCCAACTTGTTCAGGACCTCGAGATTCTATGTAAGACGTACATACAGTAATGATTTTGTAAAAACCCTAAATAAATATTATTACAAATATTACAATGTAGTTGCCAGTAATATTCAAATGATATCCAAAATCTTATTAACTGATATATAATTACTATATATTAAACTAACGAAATTAACATTTTTTAATAAAAAATAAAAAAAAATATTCTGCCTTATTTAAACCAAATAATAATTCTTAGAATAAAGCATATGCATTCCACATCCTAATTATCTCCACATCCTTACTCTAAAAATAGAAAACATATTAAACTAAGTATTTTTGAGTGGTACTTTTTATATTACTTTTTGATTTTTCATCCTTCACAAGCCACGCTTCAATGACACTAATAATATATGTTTCTGTAGCTAGCCTAAAACAACCTTTTACTGCATCTGCAAAAAATAATCAATGAAATTACCAATCAAAAATCTGGGTGTGTTAATAATACAGTAGAATGTTGTCACGATACAATCCATGAACAATGACTTACCTAATATAATTTTTGAGCGAATTAAACTCTTGAATGGTCTTTTTTGTTTCACCCCAACCTAGGAGAATTTATTAGCGATATACTTACTTAATATTTACTAATAATTGAGTATCTGCACTTGGAGTATATAAAGCAGATAAAGCCGATATTACCTTATTTGCTATACGCCTATAATACTTCGAACTATATTTATGACCTCTTTTCGGTGCTCCTATTTGATTTTGAATAGGACAGGTTAATATATGATATGCAATTACTACATTTGTTACCTACTTTATTCATTTTCACTAGATACTTCACTTTTTATTTTTAAAAAACCAAAACTCGTTATCACGCTTCCAGTCAAAAACTTAGATATTAACATAACCTGTATTCTACTTCTCACATACTCAATTTTAGATTCAGCCTTTACTCATTAGGGAGTTACATCCCTCTAAATAATTTTCCAATTTTGAAAGCGGAAGAAAATTTAAAACATCACATAAAAAAGTGAATATTAAAGATGAATATAATTATATTTTTCACTTTATTACAAAAAAACAGTTGTGATAGTTTTATCTTAGTAAAAAAACTAAAAGCTATTCAACTTATGGCCTCCCTAAAAGTTAAACAATAAACCGATAAACATTCATCAATAATAACAAACCATTATGAATATATTTGTAGTATTGAAACGTAAATAAAATCTGTACATTTTTCATATTTTATTTTTGCAAAATTGAGGGATCGTTCTAAGGGGAATCTAGTTAGCAAGTGCTTAGGATGTACCGGAAAATATTCTTTTAAGCACATCCTTAATATGTACTAAAAGTAATGTGTGACTTACACATTCTCATCGGTATGTACTTGGCAAGTACTTAACAGAATGTACAATTTCGACTTCAAATAGCACGAACTTATTCTTTTCACCACGCGCTATGGATGTCTCATGTATATACTTTAGAAAATGTACGAATTATCATCTTGTGAGCACATGCTAAGAATATATTTGTACCTTCAGTGTTATCTGGGAACCGATAAATGACGCAGAGTTTGCGAACTAGTAAGTTAGTTTATTAACGAAATTATTTTCCGTTCATTCAAAAAAGAAAAGGTAGGATATTATATTACTGAATTACTCAAAAACAAAACAAACGCATAGGCTTTGAGAAAGTTACGTCAATATAAGTAATCGGAAAATAATTTAATCTAGATTTGACGTGCACGCCGAATTTCTTAACGGTCTTCTGTAAAACAGCATAACACATAAAAGTTCTTTCAAACAATATCAATATTAGTAACAAATAAACTCGTTATCATAATAAAATAGTTCTGATGCCGTATGGTTCTTTCGCTAAAGAAATGGCGTGACACTAAATTAGTCTTTTCGCCATCGTCTAAGGAAAGGTGCGATTTACTCCAGGTAGGAGAGATACAAAATAATCATTTACGATACCTGAGTCCAACAGTCTCCAGCAATTCACCACAATACTATTCAGGTGAAGACACTTGCATCAACGCCGGAAGCGTGGTTTCTCGATCAGGTCGATTTAAAAATTTAGGATAGTACTTGTAATAAGTAATCTACTCTCACCGCGGGATGGAACAAATCAGATACTCGGTATTCTTCGGTAACTTAATGTCGGTGTTAAGCACAATACACAGATACTCCGGTAATTTTAATTGGACGACTAAGCACAGGTAATATCAATACTTTGGTACGATACGATACGATAACTCAATCTTAATAACGATAAATACGACACGTAAGTAGAGTTGACACTCTCGAAACTTTACAACTGACTTGGTCAAGAATTCTTCGTAGCCTGCCTCTCGTGACGAGATTTTTGGGGATAGACAGCCCTTTTTTAGAAATTCTTTCCGAATATACCTGTGAAATTAGTTCTAAAAAAAGCCACATAACAAACCATATAAAAAGAATCGGGCCGTAAATGCACAAATTACGCTGTCTACCCAGAATTTCGTAAAAAGTACCTTTTTGTCCGAAGGCGATATTAAAAACTATTGTCTGCACTTCGTACCTTTTTTTAGAGACGATATTAAAACTTTTGTACATTCAATTGTCACTTAGTTCAATAATAAGTCAAGATTGAGGCGTAACAAACCTTTTCGGCGTCCAGAGATATATTGTTCTTAATTTTTTTATGTTTATTTATTATTCGATTCCGCAGGGCGAAACGTAGGGAAAATAAAAACGTTACAAATTAAATGTAAAATTACAATTGTTGTATGTTCCTGAAAGATTTAACGGCAAATACTGATTGAAATCTTGTTTGAAAGCAACGTCACTGGAAATTTTGACTTGCTTATCTATTGGCGCAACATTATCATTAAGTTTTATTTCTGAATTTTGGCTTTCCTGAATAGATATCGATTTTGTGGGCATGATTTCTTGCCTGTCGATTTGCGCAACATGATCATTAAATTATTAATAAAATAATAATAAATTCTTTATTGTTCGCCATATAACAAAATACAACTCAGTAATACAAATAATGAGAAAAAAAAACATGGTAAACAAAAGGTTAGGTGATAGGTTTATTGACCAATTCTTCCTCACCAACCTCAAGAAAGAAAACTAAAAAAACAACCAAACCAAAAGTTACCTAAGATTATTAACTAATAGTAAGGTTCTGAACAATGTAAAAATTCAATAACCTGACATTAACATAACATTGTTATATTAAAATCAATTGGTGTGCTGAAACAAGCTCCTTGACTAAAATGAAATTTAACTTACTGATGTTGAAACAATTCCTTACGCAGTTTATTCCTAAATGCTGCCAGTGACAGCGAGAACCTAGGGACAGCCAGAAGAGCACCAGCTAAGGCAATTTGATAAGAGAAGGAAGACTTAAATAGTTTTTTTATAACGAGGGATAGTAATTTTATTCTTTAATCTTAGATTTAAATTGTGAACATCTGTCCTAAATTTTACTTTCTTACATAAATATGACGGGCTTTTGGATTTCAAAATTTTGTAAAAGAGGCATGGAACTTCCGTCGATTAAACATACTAAGCCAGCCAATTTCTTTCCAAAACAACGCAATGCTAAAAGCCACCGAACATCATTCTAATTCATTATTAAGCAACTTTTTTATCCTGTGATGGCAGAGCTGAGTTCGATCTATTCCGGATTTCAGTGGGCATATCTCAGGGTTTTGTTACTGCCAACACAACATCAGTCTATCAATACCATTTACCAACATTTAGCGACTCTGTTAAATATACCATTGTATTTTACTATGATTTTTATCGCTGTTAACCTTTTTTCAAAAAAACTATTACGATGCAGTCAAACCTACTTGATTTAACGAAAAAAAATACATTTAGCTACGTATAAAACATAAAGTTTAAGAGGCTCACGTTTTAGGAACCTGAAAACAGTTGGCACCCGTGACTTGCAACAAAATTTAGGTCAATTTGTGAACAACAAATCTAAAGAACGCAGGGAAATTAAGTGTTGAAATTTTAACACAATATAACTTGGACCTTTGTCTTGGGGATCAGGTATTTTGGTTAAGTTTTATATTGTTATTAGAAATATATGAATCATTAAGTGATGGTGTGATTTTGACAGTTTTGACAATTTGTGCTCACCGATTTGGACGCCAAAACCTGATCCCCAAAAGGATGCCTAGAGAATTCGATGCTGAAAATATGAAATCTCAAATTACTGTATTTTTGAGATTTGTTGCACGCAAATTTTTGGAAACGAACAACTTTTTACTTTAGTACAACCGTTCCACCGTCTTGATGGACGGCGCTGTATAGAACTTCAATGACAGATGACGACGGTCAAATCATTGACAAATGATATTATAAATTTATCTATGGGTCAAATGTTTCCATATGATTTGTGTCCATAAAAATATCCCAAATTCATAGTTTAGTGTGTATTGTATTTGTAAGTGATTATAATTAAATAATTTTCATGCTGAATAAGTAAATTTGTGCTTCGTAAATGTAAATGTTAATATTTACTCCACATGTGCTTCACCACAAGATTCTGTTTAGTGTAGCCTAGACATAAAATAAACCGAAAATATTTTTAGCTGTTGCTAGTGATTCCACAAGTGCATTATATTTATTGATTCCCATATAAGGGTCTTTTGCTTCCTCTAAGGACCTGTACACAGCCACAGATTGCATCTGCATACAAACATCGGCCTTCTGAGTTAGTGAGAAAAATTACATTGGAAAATAGTATTAAATGCTTCCTACTAATTTAACAAAATAGACATTTCGTATTCTATTCAAGAAGTAACACAACATGTAATATTTTATTTTGGAAATGCAGGAATAAAAATGTTATATATTTTTCATCTTCAATATTTCCAGGTTATGTATTGAAACGTTATACTTTTTGCATTTTCCTCCAGTTTGTAATAAACGGACATGCCTGTTTTTCCATTGACTCAATTATTGAAGTAAATTATAGCAAGTGTTTTCTTTTATTGAAAACAAAATCAAATCATTTATGCAATCTGTTTGTTTACTTGTAGTATTACAAATTTGAAGTACAGAGTAAGTAAGTAGGTAGTTTTCATATTTACTATAATACAGAATGTCTGCTTTTCCACTGACCCTCTTAATCATTCAAATGAATAGTAGCAAAGAAATGCCAATTAATTATAGCAACAAACAGACATGTCCGCTTTTTCATTGACCCTTATTAATTATGCAAATGAATTAAAGGAAAAATTGGTGTATGTTTTTATTGAGAAGAAACAAATAAAAAATATTTTATAAAAATATCAATAAATTATTATTAGAAATTTAATGTATTTGTCTTCATATTTATTAACACATGGCAACTGAAGTTCATCTTCCATTTTTTACGATTCTATACGCACAAAGGGGTGGTGACCCCCATCCAAATATTGAAGTCTGGATCCATGTAGTTATAAAGACTGAAAAAATATTATTTAAATACTTTCTTTAATTAAGTAATATTTTTACAGACAAAATTATTTTTCTAACTTCCAATTCAGCAAAAGTATACATTTTATCTTGGAATCCATATTACAAATTTGATATACATAAATACTGAATACATTTCCTTTATTTTTATGCATACAATGCAACTGAACTGCATCTTCTATTTTCTCAATCCTCAGACAAAAAAAAAGTTTATAAAATATCCCTTACAGTTACATCAGGCTTCGTTTTAGTTTTTACTTACTGAATAGCTATAGTGAACACTGCTATATGGAAAGTATTTGGACCTGTGCGGGCAGTTACATCAGGTTCCTTTTTAGTGAAATTATCAGTTCTGAAAATGATGAGAAATTTGATTTTTGTAAATAAGTCTTGTTAGTTCTTTTACTTACGGAATGGTATCAAGAAATTCTGTTTTATTAAATATTAATGGACCTGCGGGGCAGTTACATCAGGCTTAATTTTAGTTACATAATCAGAACTGTAAATGAAATAAGAAAATTAGATGCTTCTTATAAGTAGAATTTGCCATATTTTTACTTACAGTATAGTTGTAGCGAAAACAGCTATATGAAAATTAATTGGACCTGTGCGGGCAGTTACATCAGGTTCCGTTTTAGTGAAATTGTCAGTTCTAAAAATGAATAGAAATTTGATTTTTGTAAATAAGTCTTGTTAGTGATTTTACTTACAGAATTGTATCAGGAAACTTTGTTTTATGAAATATTAATGGACCTGTGGGGCAGTTACATCAGGCTTAGTTTTATCTACATAATCAAAACTGTAAATGAAATAAGAAAATTAGATGCTTCTTCTAAGTGGGTTTTGCCATTTTTTTACTTACAGTATAGTTGAAAACTGCTTTATGAAAATTATTTGGACCTATGCGGGCAGTTACATCAGGTTCCGTTTTAGTGAAATTGTCAGTTCTGAAAATGAATAGAAATTTGATTTTTGTGAATAAGTCTTGTTAGTGTTTTTACTTACGGAATAGTATCAGGAAACTCTGTTTTATTAAAGATCAATGGACCTGCGGGGCAGTTACATCAGGCTTAGTTTTAGTTACATAATCAGAACTAGTCAATAGTCGAAATTACCTTGCAAATTATTTGATTATATAAGAATTTAAAAAAATAAAAGAAAATAAGAACTCAAATTATTATTGAAGGATGACTCAGTAATAGTGTTAGTTGTTGACATTAAAAAAAATTGTGAAACAAAGGACGACTAAAAAATTCATTTTGTCTACCTACTCTAGAAATGGCAATAGCGCTTGTAAATAGAATTGGACTCGTTCTACTCGCTCTAGTTAGGTGAAAATCAATAGGGTTCAACTGTAAGACACTAAAAAATATCCAATTATAAAATTGGTCACTTGTGTACACTCCGGAAGTTATAACGTGGTAACAACCCGGAATTTCTCCAAAAAATGTTCCACTTCAGGAACGATAGCACCCGTTGTACTAGCTCTATTAAGATGAAAATCAATAAGGTTCACATGCTCTGAATAATATCCAATCATAAAATCAGTCATTTGCATACACTCCGGAGGCTGTATCGTACTAACAACTGGAAATTTCTCCAAAAATGTGACACTTCAGGAACCATGGCACCCGTTGTACTAGCTCTAGTGAACTTTAAATCAATAAGGTTCATCTATAAAAAGCTCTGAATAATATCCAATCAAGAAATTGATCATTTGTATACACTCCAAAGGCTGTTTCGTGCAAACAAACTGAAATTGCTCCAAAAATGCCATACTTCAAGTAACATAGCACCAGTTCTACTGGCTCCGGTGAGCTCAAAATCAAAAGGGTTCATCTGTGAGATGTCCTGAACAATATGCAATCATAAAATTGGTGACTTGTTGCACTTCGGGGGCTGTATCAAGTTATACAGATAGGATTTTTTTTCTAAAAACCATTTTTTTGTGTTGTCTTGCTGAAAAACGTGAAAACAACTCAAAAAAATCCAAAATTCCAACTTTTTTTTGGGTACCTAAACCAATATTTTTCTCGCATATTAGATGGTTTTGTCGGAAAAGTAATAATACCAATAATGTATTATATAAAAACAAAAAAAATATTTACCATTCAGGTGATCTCACATATGTGTATCTGCCATTTTTTGATAGATGGAAAAAAGAGAATGAGCCAACTATTTTTTTGTACAATGAAAGAAAAATGTTTCAGTTCAATCTCCACAACACATGATCTTTGCAAACAAGGTAGAAGCAAACTTGTACATGTTGATTGTATGTTTGCTTTTGTACAGTATATATCGATCTCCCCACAATTATTATTTGTCATTACATATCTTTCGCTTCACATTTTTTATTAGTTGTTATAGTTGCTTTGTAAGTTTTTTTAAACGTTTGCTATTTTAAATTGAAATTCATCACTGTACCTTACTTTCCTCTTTCTGTTAAATATGAAGCATTGTATTACAAGTAAATATTTCTTTGTATAATAAATTTAGAAACTTTTTGTTTATATTATTTGTTTCTAGATCAAATTGAATATATTTACACATGTAGTTGAAAAAAGAGCCTACATGTCAAATAAAATTTGGAAGCAACCAACAGAAACTCTGAAACTGATACAAATATGGTTAGATTGAGGCAAAGTTGTGACACTATGTTCTGTGTTTTCAGGCTAAATGGCCTATTTTCAATGATGTAAATTTGCAATTTAATTTTCTTAGCATGAAACAAACAAAAATTTATAATTATGAAAACATTTTATTATGTTAATATAAATGGTGCAAATTTTGAAAGGTAGCACGTTTTTAAAGTATGTATATTTTTCTTCCATTCTTGATTTCTAGCAATTCCCACAATGCTGTCAATTATTAAATAGCACATGTCCTTTCATGCAATATGTAATGCACCTTGTATCAGGTGTAGTTTTCAATTATCACTATTATATTCTCATCAAAACGAATTATGTAATTCTTGTCTTTTGAGAGCGGTTTTAATTTTTCTCCATTCAGATACTTGGAAGGTCACTTCACTTCAATTAAGCATTTTTCCCTAACAAACCCATATTATCATTAAAACAGGGTTTTAAGAGAATGTTGAAAGATGTTTTGATGATACTAGAACAAAATCAGTATTATTTATCTCATATTTTCACATTTATCAAATAATCCAGTAAACATAACCTCCAAAATAGCTTTTAATGTGAAAAATACGGATTGCAGAATAATGTACATTATCATAACTATAATTTTTGATATCGGATAGGTACGATTACTTACTTATTAACAATTTATTCCTTTCAAAAACACTTATGAAACGCTTAAATATTCAAAAATCTACACTTAAATGGAAATACTTATGTCAGCAAGTTTTGTTTCAATACAACCAGTGTGGGCGATTTGTGGATGCAACCTAAAAAACAGTGATAAGGATTCTGTGCTCGCAAAAAGTTGAAATATTTGAAAGCAAGACATCCGAACATCTGGTCCAGGGATGCGTTTCTTTGAACCGTCAAGAGTGAAAAGACAGGGAGAGAAAATATGTTAAAATAAGTAAAAGCCGATTCAGTACTACTGTCGACATCTATCGTTAAATACTTTGAACCAAATAATTACTAGATTAGCAACTAGTATTGTGTAGGTTTTTAGGTTTATATATCTGCGAGGAGGCCCCTCTTAAAATTGCTGGTCTATCTAATACAATATATAACCTCAATTTCGTTATTGTACCTTACATGCTGACAAATATATCTTCACGTTTCCATAGTTTACACGCGCATTGTATAATATATTATAATAATCATATTCGGTATAATAAATCGTTAACCGTATAAATCTCCACGTTCGTCTAGTCTCCGCTGAAAGCTGTCATTTTACATTGCTATGATCAAGAAAATCATAAAACATGAACTGAAATGACACTAATTCCCTCCGCCATCTCCTTAATTATATCAGGTAAAACACGGTAAAAAAGAAGAAGAGTTGAAAACTGGCTTGTAGCTCTATCATTTATCATCGTCATAAAATTACTACGCTTCATCCAACGTGTATATCATATAAGCCATCTAGAAAAATGAACTACTTGATTTACATCAAGTTTATAATGCCGGTTCGATGTTTTTTCTTTTCGTTTGCTAACTTTTCCCACCGTACACCACATCCATCACTTAGTCGACAAAGAAAAATAGCACTTAACAGTTGGTTTAGACTGTGGGTCATTTCTGACGGAAATAATATTATTTATATAGAATGAAATTGAAAATTACGGGGTGATTCATTAAGGATAACGAGTACCACAATATCTCAGGAACTATAGTAAAATCGCAATCGATGCGGAGTAATAAATCAAAATTTTATGGAACTTCCTCACCACAAGTGGACCAAACAAAATATGTAATTTTACCCTACCTGCTGTAATGAATGTTGTGAAAACCAGAAATTTATTTGTGCCGACGGGTATTGTACAAAGATAATAATAACCGAGTCGTACCTCAATACTTTCTAGGGGTATAATAAACGTAGGTTTAGGAACAGCATTAGGGGTTCGTAGGTATGTATTGTTAATATTTGTTGTATTGATCAAGTTTTAAATTATGAAAATACGTAGATATCTTATTAAATAAGTGTAGTTTATAATGTTGACCGTTGAATTATGGCTCGAATTATAATAGTATTTTATGCAACGATCATGTAATGATAGCCATTAATACACGAGCATGTTGTAGGATACGATTTGTTAATTGAACAATGTGTGCATACAGATGATTGTTACATTTTCTTTTGTAATTCTTCAAAATATACTAACAATTAATTTTATAAATGATGAAAACTATAAATAAATTCATAAAATATAAACTGACAGTTGTCAAATTAAGTGTCACTTTACTAAAAAGTAGAGTGATTGTATTGGCTTAAAAATCCGTACCGTAATGAAAATCTGTATCATAATGAACTTCATTATGATACAGATTTTATTCTCTTAATAAGTGTATTACAAAACTACCTGTATAAAAATGATGTTATGATAGGTACTAATTGTAATTTGCTTACCAAATTAATATGAACATGCCACTTGTAAATTGTCTTAAATAGTTTCTCCTTCATCTTAGTCTAGATTAGTATAAGTGCAAATGTCTCTAAATCACTGTCGGAATCACAATCGTCACTTGAGGAGTCTTTATTCATTGAAATTATTAATGGTGTCACTGGTCTGCGTCTACGATTTTGTCCAGATTCCACATGTTTTCTTCCTCTTCTAATACATGATTAATTGCTTTTTGCCAATTTTCTTTAGTAACTTCTAATAAGGACCTGTCTAATAATGCTTGCACATCTTTTAGTTTGAATGTAGTATTATGTCGACTTAAAACTTTTCACTTGTGTCCATATCAGTCCTATCGGATATAATTGAAAGTGATATGGGGGAAGTCGCACTACGTCAATACCACATTTTTTGCTCGTTCGTCCACTGCATATCGAACAGGAGGCTTATTCAATTTTACAATTTGTAGAAGTTCTGGTTTGACTAATTTTTGAGGAAAATTAATATTTTTTTCTGTTAGCCATTCGATGATCTCTTGTTTTCTCCATGATATGTTTGGCACCTTCTCAATGTAACGAGAATGGTAACCAGCGTTATCTAATACTATGACTGAACCTTTTGGTATTAGGTCAATCATCTGCTCAAAATATTCCTCAAAAACGTTTGTGTTCATATCTTCATGGTAGTCTCAAGTTTTTACTTTTCCGCCCAACCTATCTAATACAAGAGAAAAGTATTGGTTTATTTCAAAAAAAGTTGGAATTTTGAGTTATTTTTACGTTTTCCATCAAGAACAACATGACAGACTGGTTTTTAGAATAAAAATCCTGTGTGTATGTCGTCGGCCACTTTTCGGTACATACCTTATTAGCACGATACAGCCTCCAGAGTGTAACAAGTCACCAATTTTATGATTGAGTATTGTTCAAGACATCTCACAGATGGACCCTATTGATTTTCAGCTCACCAGAGCCAGTAGAGCGGGTGCTATGGTACTTAAACTACGACACTTTTGTCATTTTTTGAGAAATTTCAGTTTTTCAGCACGATACAGCCCCCGGAGTGCAATAAGTCACCAATTTTATGATTGAATACTATTCAGTATCTCTCACATATGAACTCTATTGATTTTCTACTCACCAGAGCCTGTTATTGCAGTAAGAGAATATGCAACAAGATATCCCGCAAGAATGAAGTCTTCATTCAAGACATGTTTTCAAAAGATTAGCGAAACGAATAAAAGAAACTGGTCAAATCCATCCAGTTACAATTCAAAACAGAGTAAGGCGACGTGAATATAATGAATGTTTTAGCCCAAGTGTGTCAAACTCAGATGCTAATATGGGCCAAACAAACTAGGTTTAACTTTAGGTGGGCCGCAAAAAAATTAATATTCATAGAGACGTAGCTTTATTTGGAATAATATATCTATATATATAATAAAACTAAGTCGATAAAATGTGCGTGCCGATAAAACTTAAAAAGGAGTCCCGACACGATAAAGGGACTTATGTGGTGTGATAGCCCTTTATCCCCCCTCGAACAAGAAAGTTCCCGTTTTAATCTAAAGGGCATGTTTTTAAAGATATAAGGGACTTTCCGACCCTTCAACTTGGAAATTAAGTGCAGTGGCGCCATCTGTTATCGAATATTTGAACTTCGTTCAAGACAACTATGGAGACTATACACTCCAATAGTGGCGCCATCTGTTATCGAATATTTGAACTTCATGCAGGACAACGATTGTTTGGGTTGCATTTCCAAAAGCGTTGCGAGCAATTGTAGCATGTGTAGTAGTGACACGAAATTTAAAATTCTAATTTCAATTAAGTCTTACATTTAATTTGTTGCTATAATAAAGTTATTAAATTTTGTGTATTTATACGTCATTAGCTAACTTATATTTTGGAGTTAAAGCGACATAATTTTAGTTATCCAAATTAGTTCTCAAAACATTAAAAAATTTAGGCTTTTAAATTTCGCGCTTTTACTACAAATGCTACCGCTATAGAACAATTTATTATGGCGGACGATAATGACCAGAATACTCTAGAAGGTGTGAGAGAAAATATTTTCAAATTTTCTCGAATATTCTAGAGCCTAGCTCTCTGAATATATAAGAGCCCGGTGTCGCTCACCAGAGTTAGTTTAATTTACACTTCCAGTTATTCCCAAGTCAACATGAGAGTTGAATTATCAAGAGATGAAACAACAGCACAATTTGCTAAAATACTTTTACAAATCGGCGAAAGTACATATCCTACTGACCAAACGACAGGCCTCATTGAACTTAATAGTGATTTCTGTAATATAGCCACTACTGAAGACGAACTAATCGACAAAATTTATCCAAATATTATTCAGAACTATACTAATGCAGAGTGGTTATTTCAAAGAGCAATTTTGGCCACTAAAAATAATATTGTTGACGATATCAATTTTAATATTCTAAAGAAAATACCTGGTGAAGAGAAAATATATAAATCGATCGACACGATGGTATCCATTGAAGAAAGTGTCAACTTCCCCACTGAATTTCTAAACTCTTTACAAGTACCAGGAATGCCATTACACTGCCTTCGTCTGAAAATTGGAACTCCAATCATACTACTCAGAAATCTCAACTCCCCAAAATTATGTAATGGAACTAGAATGATCGTAAAACAGCTATCGAATAATATCATTGAAGCTGAACTTATTTCTGGAAAGACCAAAGGACAGACAGTATTTATACCTAGAATACCTCTGATCTCTTCGGAATTGCCATTTCAATTTAAAAGACTGCAGTTTCCAATAAAATTAGCCTTTAGTTTTACAATTAACAAAGCGCAAGGACAAACTTTAAAATATTGTGGCATTAACCTCAAAGAATCCTGCTTCTCTCACGGTCAGCTATATGTAGCTTGCTCAAGAGTAGGAAATCCGAAAAATTTATGTATATATACTCCGGACAATAAAATGAAAAATGTTGTTTATAAACAAGTATTGTAAATAATGAGAAAACGTTTTCAATAAACTTTTTTTTTTACTTTTTACGTCATAGTTTATTTTTTTATTTCGACTCTACCACGTTATCTCATATCAACTCCCGGGCGAAGCCGGGTTTTTTAGCTAGTTATGTTATAAAAGAAAGTGTACAATATACGTGCCGCTCAAACTCAGTAATGAGTCCCGGTAGGTACGACCAAAGGAGTTATATGGTGTAGTAACCGTTAATGAAGAAGGTTCCCGTTTTTATCTGAAGGTGATTTTGAAGAAATAAGGGCTGGCAATTTCTTCGTCCTCTAGAAATTTCTAGAACAATCCAGAACATTCGACAGCATTCCACAACATTTTGGTATGTTGTGGAGTATTCGGCAGAATCCCAGATTGTTGTGGAACATTCCAGAACACTCTCGAATGTGGAATATTCTGGAACATTGAGGACCATTCGAAGTATTTTTTTGTATGGGTGGAGCTAGTAGGGTATATAAAGCAACTTACGTCGTGTGTTCGAACGTTCGAGAATATCCCGGAACATTCTGGAATGTTCGGGAATAGTATGGAATGTCCCAAATCATTGTGGAAAGTTTCAGAACACTCGAATGTTGTGCAATATTCTAGAGCATTGTAGATTATTAGAAGCAAGATCCGTTGTGGATTCGAACGTTCGGGAATTTTCAGGAGTAGTCCAGAACACAATCGAATGTTGATGAATGTTCTAGGTTTTTTATGGGTGGGAAGCATATTTTAAATTTTATTTACACTTAAATACCGTTGTACTCGTATATTCAAAATAAATGTACGCATTTTGTTTAATAATGGCAAAAATAACAGTATAATTGAAAAAACGTTCAGAAAATTTTGGTCGGGCCGCAGAAATGTTCGTTTTGGGACGCGTGCATTGTTTTAGCCTATATAACTGCTCACTCTCATTTGAGCATTCGAGATTTGGTAAGAGATGTTGATGTGTCATATTTCTCAATTCAACGGATATTAAGAGACCACATTTGCATAAAAATTAAAGCCTGCAGATATCGACCATCGATCGAACCATTGCCATTGGTTGTTGGGGATGCTGAATGAAAACAGAAAGTTTCTATCGCAGATACTTTGGAGTGATGAGGTCACTTTTTCCAGTTCAGGAAATGTCAAAACACATAATGCGTAATATTGGTCGCAGCATAACACACATTGTTTACGGAAAGTTCAATTTCAAAATCGATGGAGTGTTAATGTTTGGTGCGCAATTTTAGAAGGAAGAATTTTTGAGCCAAATTTTTGTGAGCAGCACTTAAATGGTGCAGAATATCTCAGATATTTGGAACATAACTTACCTATATTGTTGGAGGAAGTATTTTTGGAGGACCGAATATACAGGGTTGGGATAAAGTATGGAACCATAAATAAATATCTTTTAACCGAAAAGAACGATATTTATGAAAATTTTCAGGTAAGTGCAATGGAAAAAAATGCATCTGATGTACATTTTTTTGTTAATAATATACTTCCGGTTTAACCGGAAATGTCATCAACTTCTTTAATTCAAATGGGACACCCTATATATATTTACAGATTTTGAAAGAGCTTGTTATTTTGAATTTATACATACTGAGTTTAGTGTAAAATAATTTGTAAAAACGAGGAATAACTCACTGTTAGTTTTACAATAGGTGTACATTTCATTATTTTAGAATAATGAGAAACAAAATTACTTAAAATGTTCAAAATGTTTACTTGCTGACAATATGCCATCCTATTAACAAATTCTTGAGTCACTCTTTCCAAGACTTCACGTATTAGTTGCCATTCATCAATAGTTCTTTGTCTCAATTCCTGTAAGTTTGTTGGTCGTCTAGCGTAAACACGTGATTTTAGATAATCCCAATGAAAAAAATCTAACGGGCTAAGATCCGGAGAACGAGCAGGCCACTCTATGAATCCTCTACGTCCAATCCATCGATTTGGAATATTTGCATACAGAAAATGCCTAACCGGTCTATCATAGTGGGGAGGTGCTCCATCTTATTGAAACCAAACATTTTGTGGTAATTGCCCATTCTGTTGAAGTGCAGGAATAATTTCGTTATTTGATAGATCCAAATACTTGTCACCATTCAAGTTTCCGTGGATAAAAAATGCCTATTTTCGACAATTCCCATCCAAGCATTTAACTTTTGTGGATGCTGAGTATGTGCTTCATGAAGCCAATGAGGTATAATTATTTGATTTTTACTGTGAATTTTATTTACTGAATTTTATCAGTTATTTTATTTATAAATGTTTAGTTATATAAAAGTCGTTGTCTTGTTTAAAATAGACTTGACATACCTTCCGCTAGCTCCTAATTATGATACGGTAATGTTGTTTTAATTTTTAACATAGAGTCGGTAGCATGTAGACTCCTCCCTTTGAGTTCAGGACGCACAAAAATAAATGGAATTTAATTTTGAATATTTAATTCTTAAATTTTCATGGTGCATTTTATTCAGAAATTAAATCTTTCCTGAATATATACCTCTGATTTTAATGATTCAGAATATTATTATATAGAATGAATGAAATAAGCAAATTTTAATAAATATATTATGGGTATTGAATAAAAATAAAAATATCAACACTTTAAAGAAAAGATTTTAATAAATTGTTAAGATCAAATTTCGAAGTATTTTAACATTAAATTTCCTGATACCACTCCTGCATTCTATCCAGTCATGCGTACTGAATACTTTGGATATTGTAAATGATTGCGTCGGCGCATAGGAGAAACGTATGCTCTCATATAATTCCACGCGACACTAATTGTGGAATTCTCAGTCGATGTTAGATGTATTAAATGTTTTTGCGATTTTAACGTTCATATATTCATTGAAATAATCGATATGTTATTTAAAACTGAACTATACAATTACATATATATAAAAGAAATACGAGTGAAGTGAAATCAGAATAGTGATAGATAGAAATAGTCAAACATGCATCAGAAAGAAGAAATGGAAGCTAAATGATCATTTATGTAAACCGTGAACAATGATGGAATGAATTAATTTATAACAAGTAAGTACAATCTATATCTATTACTAAAAATGCATGGATATCCATGGATATGATATTCATCATATTATAATGTTTTTGGCCTTTTTGTGAAAATTAGTATTGAAACGTTCAAACTATATTTTATTGTTCACTATTTTTTCTTTTTGGAATTCCAAAATTAATACTTAAAAAGCAAAGACCTTATTTCGAATCTTCGGTACCTGGACTGCTGCTAGCGTCTCCCACTTCTTGCGGATTTCTCAGCGAAGAAATGCTCCTTTCTGTTCACTTCCCGTTCTCACACAGTTTAATCAATATTAATGGTACTATTTCTTTACTTTTTTTGGCTTTAAAATTTACTTTTATATTATTTTATCAAAAAATTTTGTGGAGGAGATCTATACTGAAGCTCTCCATTCTCCAACCCAAGAGCGATTGTCTGTTATTTTTAAAATCAACAAACTTTTTCCTCATAAAATGGAAAGCCTGCTTTTCACTGTCTTTTACACAATAACTGTTGATTTGAATGTTTTTAGTTAAAATGTGAAAATATTTATTTTAACAGTCCTGGAGGATCACAACACTTATTTATATATGTTTATATTGTTTTAGGGATTCCATAAAATGTCTTTTTCATGTGTTACAATATCTAATTTTTCTATATTTTCCTTTTGAAGGTATATTTATTTACATTAAATTATACAAAATCTACAACCTAAAATAATTATTAATACATATTTAATTGTGTAGTTTTAAATCTTTGAATTTGTACTAATTTTTTCTTATATAAACTATTAGTTGTTTCCAAATTTCCTTTTTGTATTCTATATTCAATTAATAACCAACAAATTTAAGTTGGCAAGAAAATCACTAAATTTTATTACTTCCTGTTTATAAAGCTTTTTGAATTATCATATTTCCTTGACAGATAGCTTGGCTCTGTTCCGTATGTCACCTATTATAAAGTTTTTTATCAATTCTTTTTTTTTAATTTGAACCTTTACTATCATCGTCTGTAAATATAGATAACCAATTAGTTAGTTGAATATGAATTTTTGTTATTTCAGGTTTCAAGTGATACTACATTCTATTTATCCAGATATTTACATGTTCAGAGTATTTTGAAACATGTTGACATTGAATTGACCTGGGATCAATTGTTAAGGTGAAATTTTATACTTATTTAAACAATGTTATTAGAATTTTTATTTCCTTTGGTAACTGTTTTTCTCAATATCTGACATTACATTTGCTCAGTTCATTCTATTCGTTTATATTAAATCTTAGTTTTTTAACTTGGTTGTGTCTACGTATTAATATAACATTTTAATGCTTGTTCACATTTGTGAATTGTTTTAATATAATAGAGGACTGGTTCAGAGGATTCTCATTTGACCAATACCTTGAGTTATGGCGATTAACTGTTCCACTTAAACAAAAAGTTGCCTCATCGGAAAAAACTATGTTAGAAGCAAAATTTTCGTCGACATTACAGATGTCCATTAGCCGTTCGCAAAATTCCAGCCGTCGGTCAAAATCATCGTCTGACAATTCTTGAACCAACTGTACCTTATACGGATGATACTTTTCACTTTTTAATATCTTTCCTACAGAACGTCGACTGATACCATGGTTTAGTGCCAAATTTGTGGTGGAAGTTTGAGGTGATTCTTCTTAATCGATTGCAATCTTTTGTTTAACAGTTTCGTTAATTGCAGTCCACGGTCTACCAGGTTTTAGCAAATTTTTTACCATCCCAGTTGTATTAAAACGTTGTAATGTTTTAGTTGCTGTTGAGCGTGATAGGATTTCTCTCCGGATGCAAATTATTGAAAATATGACACACTTCTTCATGAGTTCTAACACGATCACCATAAAAGATCATCATTAAAATTTCAACACGCTCTTTTTCACTTAATTGAACCATTCTAAATTGTAAAATTTATTTCCGTCAATTAGAATTTGACACGTGGAGAACAAAATACGTACTAAACAGTACTCGTTTATTTACTACTATGCATACAAACAACATCAATTAATTTATCTAAATAGTTTTTTGCTCTAATGCAAAAAACTCAAAGGAGGTTGATTAAAGTGCTAAATTCCTCTTTTTTACAATTCTTTTTACACTAAATACAGTATGCATGAATTCAAAATAACAAGCTGTTTCAAAATCTGTACAAATATATAGGGTGTCCCATTTAAATTAAATAAGTTGATGGCATTTCCGGTTAATCCGGAAGTATATGATTAACAAAAAATTGTACATCAGATGCATTTTGTTCCATTGCACGTACCTGCAAATTTTCATAAATATCGTTCTTTTCGTTTAAAACATATTTACTTGGTTCCATACTTTATCACAACCCCGTATATCTGGTTTCAACAGGACACTGCACAATATTTCTCGTAATTTGCACATTTTTCAAATGTGCAGTTTCCTAATAAATAGATTGGTAGGAACAGCATTTTTCCTTGGCCGGCGAGGTCTCCCGATCTTATGGTTATGGATTTTTATCTATGGGGTAGGCTTAAAGATATGGTTTTCACAACTATAAGAAATATTTCCGCTGCCGAAGTTGAAGTAAGTGTGTTATCAACAGCCGAAAGAGTAAATTTATGAGTGGCCAGTAATGGTAGACACTTTGAACATTCATAGTGTATTTTATTGGCAATTTCACACCTGTCATTTTAAGTCAATTACATACTGTAATTTCGACAGTTGCCCATGACAACCATTAAATTTTTTGGGAATTTCTCCCCCTGCCAAACTAGGCAAACAAAATTATTAAGTGGAATTTTTTTTTTGCAGCTATCATATGGTTAAAAAATCAGTAACTTGGTAATCCAGAAAGATGTAAAATTTTAATGAAATTCCTAATATTATATTTTTTTAATATTGTTTTTATGGATATTTTAGAGAAAAATGCCTTTTTATATGTAACCATAGTGATTATGCCCCCTAGCGAACTTTTTTCCAAAACCGTTAGTTCTTGAGATATGGTACCTCGTTATCGTACGTTATTGAATCACTCGGTACAATACGTTTATTTGACCCCAAATAGAAAAAAATATATAAATGAATATAGAATAAATTTTATAAATTCATTGAAGATTTGAATCATATTTAATTTTATAAAAAAATGGTAACAAATTTGTATAAAGTACATCTTTCTACAAGATTTTACATCTATTTTTTGGTTAACTAACATTTAACATTTACTATTCTTAATGTATTTATAATGACACGGCAAATCGTTGGCCTCTTAAAATCAACCTGCCAATACCATTCTCCTATAAAGAAACTGCTTTATTTTTTGTAGTAAAATGTTCTCCCAACGGAATGTGTCAGCACAATTTCAACAAACTTTACTCGCTTCAGTGAACATTCTGCCATTCGATTCTCACGATCAAATCAGTGTCGACATTAAAATGAACGTTTGAATTTTTAGTTTGAAACAAGAATTTTGTAATCTTAGTTGAAAATATAGAAAAGTTTATTAATGTTACTGGAAACTAATCGTTTTTGAAAATATATGTTCATTCAAAGAGCGAAAAAGAATCGATCATGTGCCATTAGAGAAGATGAAAAAAACTCAAACAAGAAAAAGAAAGAACAAAACTATAACAAAATGCTGTTAGAGTAAAAACTAGTCAAAAAGAAATTTTATGTCAATGAGATGGAATTATACAAAAAGGCTTTCTTAAAAACGCTACAGATATCACAAAACAGAACAGATGTTGCCTTAAAAAATCGTCCAGTAATATGGAAATACTTGATGAGACAGGAAAGAAAAGTGGTGGAAGAAATAAATGTACAGCTGATTAAGTTTCTACAGTCATGGAACACATAAATTCCTTTCCGAAATATGTTTCCCATTATTGTAGAAAGAAGATAGACTCAAAGTTTTTAAATTCAGACATAAATTTAGCCAAAATGTACGACATATATAAAAAAATTTGCTCCAATTCTAGACCTATAAGCCTGGCAACATACAAATCCATATTACTTTTTTATATGAATTTTTACCATTTTTTCAATATAATGTGGAATTACCTAGAAACAGTTACATTCAAGGCTGGGATACGCCCAAAACGGAAGTTCAGTGCGTAACCTCCTGCCTTCGAAACTTCCCCAGATTGGTGATCAATACCAATGGTGAGGATTGTTCCCTTTCTCTCCTTTTTGGAATTCAGGACCTCCCAATCCCCAGTAGGGAGGTTTAGTTTCTGAACAACGACAAGTTGGAGGAGCTTCTCCATTTTCATGTCTATGCTTCTTGGGAAAAATACTGTAATGGTGACCGGCTTTGGAATGTCGTCTCCAAGTTCGGGTCCTTTCCAAGAGTTTAACTTCGACGCTAACCTCATCAGCCAGTCTGCCGACTCCTGGGACCCACAATCCACCAGTATAATTCCGCAACGGAAATTAATGCTGGAGAAGATCTCCTTCTCCTTGCTCTGGCACAACTCTTTCACCAGAGTGCGTTCCAGGGAGGATTGCTGTACGCCTTTCAGGGTGACCCTAGGGTAGTCCTTGGGCATTATTCCGACCCTGGTCACCTTCTTTGTTCTAACTGTTGCTGCGTAACCAGTGGTTACCCTTGCAGCTGTATTTGGTTTTTCACTCACAGGTCGCTACAGAGGAGTAATATGCCCCTGGCCTCTTTTCTCCGTTGCCTTTCCCGTTTCCTTTTGGGTTAGTCACTTTCCCGTTGGCGTTTTCTTCGGGGAAGTTTCTTACCATCTTCAGGTGCAATTGTCACAGGTATGTCCTCACCTCTGCTCTACTGAAGCATTTCCTCAGCAGGTCGTCTCTGCTGCCCGGTTCTCCCAGTTTGGTCAATTAAAATGGCAGCTTGGGCCGTTTGGCCTCTTCCCCCTTTGTAGGGTGCCCGTATGCGGAGGCATTCTCCACTACATCCTCGGTGATTTTTGCTTTCTTTGAGTCTATATACGGTCCCGAGAAGCTAGGGTGATTAAGATCCACCACTGCAGAGCCCCGCATGCAGAGGTAACGGGTTTGATATAACGGAGTTCCCCAGGTGTCCAAGGTCGAACCAGTAGAGACGAATCTTCTATATAGCCACGCACTTTTCGGCCTGGTTCCCACCTTGAAGTTAGATTTTAATGAGGTTGTCTCCTGTTGGTCCGTTCAGTGAAGCCAAGACCCCCTCCATCCCAATAGCCCGTCAGACATGAAAATAGACAGCTAGGAGACATTGGTATAACGGGTGATTTCGAGGTAAGCAATTTTATACGAAATTTTAATCTCTACGTTTTTTATTTGGGACTTTTTAGGTATTTTAAAAAAAGACAATTTTGAGGTAGTTTTTAATAGTTTTCTACTCCCATATGAAATTCAACATTTTTAACAATAATTCCTTAAAAATATATGCTAAAATTAACTTTAATTTAATACAATAACTAATTTCATTCTGACGATGATATCAATAGTTTTTCAATGATAGTTTAAAAACATCACATCTCTATCATATTTTTTGATGCGATTGTTTTATCGAACACTTGATATAAAATAGAATACAGTTTCTGATTTCCGTTATTGGTATTTATTCAGATTGAATAATCAAGTAATTTTCTTGTTTAGAAAATCTGTGTAACCGCTAAGTTGTCACTATTCACTGTTATTCAAACAAGTTATAAATAAATACACATTCTCTCTCAGAACTTATTCAAAACAATATAAACTGTGTGAATGTATGCGAAAATTTACTGAATAGTGACCTAGATCTTTCTTTTTGTTGTTTTGGATTTATGTAACTCGCTTCCAATCTCATGTTAATAATAACATGGACTGTTATAAAATGTACTTAAACTAGTTTTAATTAAAATAACTGAATTTTTAATAGAAACTGTAAAAATTATACAGTGCGTCCATAAAGTAACGCATAAATTCATTATTAGCAAAATAAACAATGTGATGAAAAAATCCTGAAACAAGTCAAAGCTTATTAACTAATGGGAACTTGAAAATTCATTTTTAAAAACTAATATTTATTACTCTGACGAAAATTACAAAAAGTTATTTATTATAAAAATGATTAAAAAGAATCAATTAACAGAATGAATGAATGTGAACTAGAGTTTTCTATTTATATGATAGAACTGCAAGGTCTGCAACTTCAATCGGTTTCTTGCTGTGTCTTCAGGAAGGGCTGAGATCATTCCTCCCGCCGAAGTTTCAACTCACGAGGGAAGAGGGAGTTGAATGGATGGTGATGTAATAACTGGAGCTTGGGACGCCGGCTCCTTCCTGTGTCTTCAGGAAGGGCTGAGATAATTGGCTACAAACACAAACTTTATTACATTATACGTTTTGTAGTGCTTCTTTTATATTTTTAAAATTTGTTTTAAAATTTAAAATTTGACCACATAATATGCGACATACAAACGTTTTACAATGATTTACATTAATTTATTGATATGGCAATTTTTACAAAAATCAATATCCTACAGTCTCATCCTTTTGCAAACTTAAAGAGGATAGAGGGCGTCACTTTTCCACCAAAACACAGTCTCGAAACATTAAAATTACAGTAGTTATCAATTAGTTAAATGAATGTTAGATTGGTGATTTTCCAAATTTTCTTCCCTCTAATTATCCTACAGCTCATTTTATACGTAATTGTATTGCCTATAAATTACTTGGATGTCAAGAATATTGCTTAATTTATTTCTATATTATAAATGAATTTGTTCTTGAAAATCGATTTATTGGCTATAAAAAAAGTTAATAAATAATGTCGATACTTATATAGCAAGCATACACTACCTAATCCTTATAAAAACATCAAAAAACTAAATTATATTCATTAAGTTCAACCATTAAATCTCCATACATTATCCGAAATATCAAATCCCCACTAATATCTTCATTCTAATTCAACTGTATCCAAAAAAAAGCAATTTCAGTAATAAATGTCTTTAATGACAAAAAAGTCATTTATCTAATTCAACTCGCATTCACTGGAACTTGAAATATGCCCATATTAAATCCGATCTTAACGGTTTAACAAATGAAGCAAAAAGTATAGAACTATGAATATAGTCTGGTAAAAATAATTCAATTTCAGAATATAGCGGGTTACATTTCTTAGGGCCATAGGCACCGTTTTGTACTAAATTAAACTCACGTGAACGCGATTAAATTATAAAAAAAAATTCTATTTGTTACTTGTTTGAAGTTTTATCGTAAGGATTTCGTTCTTGATTGAAAGAAAAACTTGTTATGGAAAATAAAAGAGTACCGAACTTTATAAATGCAGGAAAAGCTCCTTTGATAAATAAAATAGGGAGTAAGTATAAAGCAACTTTAGAAAAAAAGAAAACAGACCGAAAAACCACTTTACAGAAGAAACTATCAAGCCAAAAATTTAATTCTTCCAGCAATATCAGATTTTTAAAAGAGCTACATGCTTTAAAAAATGCTACGAAAATAGTGAATAAGAATTAACAAAAACGTTGGCTGAAGAAAGGAAAGAAACTATGTTGACATATGGGAGTCCACCTGCCAAGATAGCTAAACCTGAGACTGATTCATTCAAGTCAATTTTGAATAACAAAACATTGGTTGGGCTATAAAACTCCTTTGTTGATGATGCAGAAAAAATCCGAAATCATGCATTGTGCTAATAGCAGTGCAATATAAAATTGCCCGTATCTCTTAAACCGTTAATATTATCGAGAAGTCACAAGAAGACTTGGTATCTCTAAAAATGTTCAAAAATTATTGCATTTATAACTGAAAAAAAGTCATATTTACTAAAAAATTGCCGCATCCACCATTGAACTTGAACTGATAGGATTTTTACATAACTTCTTCGATGAATAGTGTATCAAGAACTTATTGAATAGTGCCATTTAACAGAGATGAATCGATTTTAATAATGAAAATATCTGACGTACTGAATCTATGCCAAAGATTAAATCAGTTTGATGAATAATATCTTGTTTCATAGGGTCAGTAACAACATTTTACATAAAGCACCAAGTAAAATAATTCAGATTTGATATAATTCTGTAAATATTTGAGATATATTGTATTTTGTTCAATAACGAATGTATCAATTAATACAATTTGTACGATGAAATAAAACAATATAATTTGCTTAAAACTTCATTTATTTGAACTAATGTTCAATTTAAACTGGTTGACCCGTTTCACTAACACAGTAGCTTTCTCAAAACGAATGAAGGTCGAATATAAAAATGTTTTAATATATACAGTGCCTAATTACAGAATTCTATTTAATAATGTTAACAAAGGTATTGAAAGAAACTACCTGGAAATTCATTCACTACAAACATTCCTACGCTATCTTCTAGGTAGAAAGGTTTCATAAAGGAGAGTGACTGATATCTATTTGGTCGTTGATGAGTTTGGATAAATTGTAATCAGTTTTAAAGGAAATATTCATGTCGAAAGTTTCTAAAAATGATTTAATTTTTAAGGATGGCATTTCAAAGTATGTTAAGCTTTTAAATTGTTTATTATTATTTTTATCAGAAGGGAATACTTGTTCTAAAGTCTGTTTTTTATCTTTTTATTTATGATATTCTCAATTTAATTTGAATCGTAATTATTATTAACTGCTATTTGTTTTATGATATTTAATTCTTTGTTATAATTATTAATATTTAATGGGACTGTAAGGAGTATTTGTATCATACTATTGAAAGCTGCTAGTTTATGACTGAATAGGTGGACTGAACTATTATGAATTGTAATATCTGTATGTGATGGTTTATGAAATTGGAAAATCATGTTTATTATTTATATTTGAAATTATAAGGTCTAAAAAGTTAATAGACTTATTTTGTTCAAGCTCTACAGTAAATTTGATATTATTGTGAATTGAGTTTATGTAAGTAATGAAGCTCTCTAATTGTCTATTTGTACCGATGAAGCTAGTTAAAATGTCGTCCACATATCTGTGCCAGTACATAAATTTTTTACTAAGGGGGGGCTACAAAAATAAATGTTCAGGTAACCTTCTTAACGACCAAATAGACATCAATCACTCTCCTTTATCAAATCTTTTGACATAGAAGACAGCTTAGGACTGTTTGTAGTGAATGAATTTCCAGGTAATTTCTTTCAATACCTTTGTTAACATTAGTAAATAGAATCCTGTATTTATGCACTGTATATGAATAAAACGATAAAAAACAGACTTTAGAACAAGTATCCCCTTCTGATAAAAATAATAATAAACAATTTAAAAGCTTAACATACTTTGGAACACCATCCTTAAAAATTAAATCATTTTTAGAAACTTTAGACATGAATATTTCCTTTAAAACTGATTACGATGTATCCAAACTCATTAAAAATAATAAATCTAAATCTTCAAAATTAAACAAATCATGAGTTTATAAATTAAAATGTGGTAACGACAACTGTGATAAAATTTATATCCGTAGAACTTTTAAAAATTTCAAAATTAGAATTTCGGAACACAAACGTAGCTATGACAACAAAAAATTAGATTCTAACTATTTAAATCATTTAATAGAAAACCAACACATTTTCGACCCAAATTTTGAATTTCAACATGTAGTCGGTAAATCCTTTAGTTTGAATTTATTAGAGGTCCTTGAGATTAACTAAAATAAATATTCAAGTAATCTTCTTAACGACCAAATAGATATCAATCACTCTCCTTTATTAAACCTTTTTACCGAGAAGATAGCTTAAGAATGTTTGTAGTGAATGAATTTCCAGGTAATTTCTTTAAATGCCTTTGTTAATATTAGTAATTAGAATTCTGTATTTATGCACTGTATATATTAAAACATTTTTATATTACACCTTCATTCGTTTTGAGAAAGCTACTGTATTAGTAAAACGCGTCAACGAATTTAAATTGAGCATTAGTTCAAATAAATGAAGTTTTAAACAAATTATATTGTTTTATTTCATCGTTCAGTATGGATCTTCATTAAGTAAAAGCCTCATCTATTCAATACAATTTGTCCTGACGAAAAATGTTATATTTCTTTTGACATTGTATCGATATTTTCAATTTAATATTGACTGAATGGCCTAATAAAGGGTTTTCATTCGCTGAAATGATTAATAGCATTGCTTTCTCTAACAATAGGTTATAATTTGAAGAAAAAAAGTGATATAAATGCCTTTACCATATTTGATTTTCTAGAACTAATGAAGAAGATAATCAACCGCTAATAATTTTAAGTTAGACTAATAAGTTTTGACTAAATATTCTAGATTCCCTATTCTATTTTTCTACAACTGTGTTCCTATAACGTTTTCTTTTTAGCAAAAATATCTACGCCACCCATGCACAATAAAGGCATGTCGAAAATACCTACTGTTTTTGGTTTTTATTCGATCTCAATAGGGACCGTATACTCTATAAAATCAAGACTATAACAAATTTTATAATGATCTCGTATAATTAATCCACAAGGTTCAAAATAAGTCTAAGAAGAACTCCTTCCTCATTTAATATTATTTCAGAAACACGTAAAATGAATACTTCCCATTGAAAATAACTATAAAGTTGTCCCGTAAATTCTATTTTTATGGTAGCTTTATATTTTTATTCGCACTCGAAACAATTTAACTAAGGAAAAGGGAGTGCAAATTTTAATTTACTCCGTGAAACATTTCCAACAGAGGAACGACTTTTCACAAACTGGAGATATATTTTCACTTTTCTCATTCGGCGATGAAATGGCTTGAGATAGAAACAGAGATTAGAAGGCAAACAAAACTTTCATAAAATTTCAGCTGCTCCAGAAATAACATCGTATCGATCTCACATAAATTATTTTATTTAGTAAACTCTTAATAAAAAAAGAGGAAAATGAAGTTGCATAGAAACTTTTTTAAAATGTATAGTGTATTGAAAGTAAAAATAGGAAAACAAATCGAGGCGAAAATGTTTCATTTTGACTCTGCACAAGGACAGACCAGCATTATCTACTGCGATAAGCGTCGAAGGGCAATAGATAATGCTAGACACATAAAAGCGCCCAACAATTGGTATTTTCTACTGTGTTAAGACGATAAAAATTACGAATCAAAACGCAGTAGGAGATCCCTAAATCCCAAAGCTAAATGAGCTCAATTATTTTAACATTGGCTACTTTATTAGAATGCATCTGATGGGTAGAGTAAAAAATATCCTCCGCTTTTAAGCCATGTCACTTCTATTTGGACAAGAAGATTAGAATGATGTTTATATTTAAGGAAAGCTACTATTAGGAGAGGTAATAATGCAAACAATTATGTAGAAGTTTTCTAAATGAAACCCAACGTTTCTAACTAATTCCACAATATAATTAAAAATATTAAAAGTTCTAAAAAATTGACAATTGTTTCGATAACTGAATATCATCGTCAGAATGACAGAAGTTACATTTCATTTTATGCCTATCTGATGATTAGTAGTTATTTTTGGCTAGACCAAGAAGTGACCTACCTTGTGATTGACTTAATATATGTTAATAGAAAAAAGAAGAAAATGTGATATTATATTGAAGCTTCGATATTATTAGCCCTATGGTGATATCCTGGATATCATTTTTCCAATTAAGATCAGTATAACTGTGCAATGATATAGAAAACCAGGAAAACTTCGAGAGATTTGACCCGACTGTACCAGAAGTTACTACAAAAACGTTACAAAGCATCACAAAACATTTGGTTTAACCAAGTGTTCTATTGAACCCTTTTTTTACGTGGGCTAATAGATGGAATGGAAAGTTCTTTATTGTTAGCTGATGTTCTCGAAGGACCAATTTATTGTATTCACTATGGTGTAGGATGTATGATGAAATGGATGAAGAAATTAAACACTTATTCCACGTTCATTTTTATATATTGCAGGAATTTATAACTTTTTATTTTGCGTAGACAATTGAGAAACTCACTTGATCATACGCGTTACACTGTGATTATGTAGCACATAATCTGAGGGAGTAATGAATGATTAAATATTAAAAACACATGTTTTTTACCGGGACGAAACGCCGGGTGCTCTTATTACTTGAGTACTATTATGTACGACGGTTAAATGATGAAGAGTGAGAACGAAGGATAAATGAGAAGTGTATGAATGCCGGCTGGGAAGTTTGTATGACCGCTGACTGGGAAATGTATGAATGACGAATGACGACTGGGAAGTGACTAAAATTGAGGTTGTATTCGTATTTATATGTCGGTTGACGTAGTTGCGAGGTAGGAGCAAAATATTAGGATCTGGCCAATGGGGTAAAAGAATTTGAAACGTAACGGTCAGATGCAGCGAGTGAAAATTTGCAGTTAGGGTGATTTTTTGTGGCCTGAAAAGGTTTCGTAGATACAGATAACAGAGTTTGGAAGAGAGTTTTTATGAAGCGATAAGGTGTCGGGTACTTTGAAATATTCATTGGAATTTCAGAGAACGATATTTATCTGTATTTCTTATGTGGTAGTAAAGTTTAAATGAGTTTTTTGTTGATGTAAGGAAATATTAAATGTTGAGAAGAAGGATATGTTTAGTTATATGATTTGAACAGAATATTCGAATTGTATTATACAGGGGAAGTTGAAAATAAAAATCACAGGAGAATTTGGTAATTAAATCAAATTCGAACACCAAGAATGCCTTAGAAAAAAGGTAATACCAAATTATGTTAATATAAAATGCTATACTAAAACACTACAAGCACAAAATGCAATAAAATGTGCTCAACGAGTATGGATAAAAGAACAGTGTAAAAAATGGTTTAAGATAAGAGACTCCTTAGACAACTACATAAAAGTTCTACATTCAGAACTCACGTTCAAACTACATCCAGTAGAATTTGACTGTTTAGATGACAAAATCAGAGAAATTGTCAGCACGATGAGGCACAAAAAATTTAAGAAACAAGAACAAAAGCTACATAAACTTGAACACACACAACATAGAATGCAATACTCTAAACATCATGAAACTGTAAGTACCTACATTCCAACATACTTTGCACCACGATTTGAAAACCTTTCAGACACTAATTTTACAAATAGTGAAATAGAATTTTTAAATGAAGGTTTAAAGTACAGCATACCACCAAAATTTACAAATAATATTAAACAAATTATAGCTACAGAGTCAGAAATAGCTTAAAATTCTAATTCAAATAATTCTCTTCATGAGAAATTAAAAATTGCCAATTTAATCAAAAATATTGAACCTTCAAAAGTTAAACGTCAAACAAAAAATGACATTACAGTTTTAAATGCAATCAAAAAGAAAGTAGAAAATAATAACCTAACAGTTACAAAATCTGGTAAGGGGAACACAACTGTCATATTGACATCTGAAAATTATAAGTCAAAAATATATAACTTTATAGAATCTAGTGATGTAAAAGTTCTTAGAGCAGATCCAACAAAGAAGTTTTCTAATAATGTAAGGGATATTGTTATTAATTCAAATTATCTTTTAAGTTATTACGAAAAGAGGTACATGATACATAAGAACCCTCATTGTCCACAATTATATGGAACCGTTAAATTACATAAAATAACGAAACCAATTAGACCTGTAGTTTATTATGTTAATACTCCTAATAATATATTGGCAAAGAAACTTAACAATATACTCAGTAGTTACGGATATGAATCTAAGTACTCAATTAGAAATTCAATAGAACTAATAAAAAAATGCAGTATATCTGGATTTATAGGACCCGCTGTACTCGCTATAGTCAGCTGAAAATTAATAGGGTACATCTGTGAGAAAAATATCCAATTATAAAATTGGCCACTTGTATACACTCCGGAGGCTGTAGCGTACTAAACCCGAAATTTTTCCAAAAAGGACAAAAATGTGGCACTTCAGGTACCATAGCATCCGTTGTACTAGCTCTGATGAGCTAAAAATCAATAAGGGCCCTGAACAATATTTAATAATAAAATGGGTCACCTGTATACATGCTGGAGGCTGTATCGTGCTAACAAACTGAAAATTCTCCAAAAATGACAAAAATTTGGTACCTCAAGTACCATAGCACTCGTTGTACTGGCTTTAGTGAGCTGAATCTCAATAGTGTTCATCTATGAGGCGCCCTGAATGATATCCAATCATAAAAGTGGTCACTTGTATATACTCCGAAGGCTGTATTGTTCTAACAAACTGAAATTTCTCCAAAAATGACAAAAACGTCGTACTTAAAGTACTATAGCACCTGTTGTACTAGCTATTGTGACCTGAAAACCAATAGGGTTCATCTGTGAGATGTCGTGAACAATATTCACTCATAAAATTAGTGATTTGTTGCACTCCGGAGGCTGTATCGTGGTAACAAGACATGTTACGAAAAGTGGCCGACAGCATCGACGACGACGACATACACACAGGATTTTTTTTCTAATAACCATTTTTTCGTGTTGTTCTTGATGAAAAACGTAAAAATGTCCACTTCTTTGTGGGTAAACCAATACTTTTCTCTCATATTAGATAGGATCATTTAATTTCTACGTTTGATGCCCTTCCTGACTGAATTTTTCTAGACCCGCTCTTAAAACCATCCTAATTTTCTCGTCTGGCCTTTGAAACAGGTTGTACCCAAATTTGTGTATTATGGATATGGATATATTGTGTAATTTGCCTGGTCTATAATAGACCACCTTGGTGCATCGGAGTGTTAACAAAAACTATTATTTTAAGTTTTTATTGGTCACTCTATAGGGTTTTAAAAGAAACTAGAGAAAATGGAATAAATTATACAGCATACTATTTAATCACATACATTTTTTCCTTTTAATCGCTGATTACGAAGCCGTAGAGTATGAAAAATTCTAAATGTTTTTCATTAGATCCTGTGGTAACGACCTGTAATTTAGTTGGATGCGCCAACCGTCTAAAACACATCGACAGATGAAAATCACCGACTGTGACGTACTTTGGAATTTATTAATTATTACATTTCACAAACTACTGATTTTCGCCAGCCACCAAGGCTAAAGTCCGTCTACTATTTTATTATACAGTTTTAGTACAGTAAATGGGGAGAAAAAAAGGTATAACCTCCGAATTCTTTACACCCGCTCCGATTTTGATAAAAATTTGGAAATAAGTTATTTTCAGCCTCTAGATCAAAGTTGATATGCTCTTGAGGTGCGCTTTTTATTTTTAGGGGGTGAAAACCACCCCTTATGCTAAAAAAATAGAAACATATATTACATCGATCTAAATCAATTTAAATACGCATACTAAATATATTTGTATGTTGTGAGTTAAAATTAAACAATAGTTTCACTCTTTCAACCCTTAAAAACCACCCTTATTGTCGTAAAAAATGATTTTTTCAGCTTAAAATTCTTGAATGGCGCATAAATTTAAAATAAAAATGTTTTTAATGTTTTACAGTATAATAAATATTTAATTACAACCCTTAAAAACCACCCATAATTAAATGTAGGGTAAGTCTGGGAGAGTTGGACCACATTTTTTTGGACGCTCACTAAAATTGTATTTTTCAATTTATTAACATTATTATTTCAGCGATTGGTAAAGAATTTAGTTTTATACCCTTAAACAGTTTATTTTCTAATTGGTCATTATCACTAAAGGCTACATCACATTTTTTCCTAAACCTTACATGGTCCATCTCGCCCGGACATGTCCGGGTGAGATAGACCAATGGCTTGGGAGAGATGGTCCAGTGGTAAAATACGGGAATAATGACTAAAAAACAAGTATAAAGTAAAAAATATGTATATTTTACATAATAACACATTTAACATCAATAAATAAACCTTTTAAATGCATCAGGTTAGCATAAGACTTAGTCTATTTATTTGTTTAGGTTAAATTACAAAATAAATCTACCAAACGAAACGAAAAAGCTCTTCTTATTTTTATAAATTACACCTTAGTCCATAAGCCTAAATAATAAAAAAATTACCTAGTCAAAGAATATTTTAAGATGTTCAATATGGATGACAATGTTAATCGGCTGTGTATAAAACAAAAACACTAAGCCTAACTTTTCAATACAAAATCAACTTAAGCCTTCTAAAAAAAGCCTAATAAAAAACAAACAAGTCTAATATTTTTCTTTTTTGACTACAATCTTCCAATTAAAGGGAAACTTCCCTTTTTGTGACATTATTTCCCTTTTACCTACCGCAAAAATCACATTTTATTTCAAACCTAGAGCAACATTCATGAAACCATCTAGAACAATGCACACACTTCACCCAATCTTCTTTTTTTGTAGTTTCATTGTAAGTCTCTCCACATCTCACACATTCATCTTCGTCCCATTCTTCTACTAACATAAGTTCATCTTGGACTGGATCTTCAGAATCATAGCTTTCTGAGTCTGAACTTTCAAACTGTGTCACTTTGCCGGATGGTTTCTTTTTTTTCTTAAGAAGCTTCTTTTTTAATTCAATTTCTTTTCTCTGTTTATCTTGCTTCCTTTTCTGTTTTTCTTTCATTTCTCGTTCAACTGACTTCCTTTTTACAACAGCAATACTCTCAGCAGAATTTAATATTTTTGAAACCGTCGTCAAACTTCTCTTAACGGCTACTTTCTGCGTCAGAGAAGGCACGGGTGATATATTTTCCAGAAGTTTAGACGGAGTCATTTTTGACGGTGTAAGGCTACTAGAAGTCGACTTCAAAGAAAGTTGACCAGATTGACCTGCACCATGTTCTGCACTGGAGGCAACATGATCAACTTCGCCGGTTGGTCGGTAGTGTGCTCTACTTCGACAATGGGCACTGTACCAGAGATATCGGGATCTAGGTAGGCCTAGTCTGGTATAACAGTTATATCTAGAGGGACTATGTCACAAGCTTTGAATCTATTCACACTGTTTTGTACTGCTGCAGCTTTTGTCCATGCAAAGTTGAGAAATTTTCCAAACTGCAGACGATTGATCTTTTTGGATGGGTTATTTGTCATGAAAGAATAACAAGTACTATAAAAGTAGGACTTGAGTGACTGGAAAAAAGAACGGTCCAATGGTTGTAGCCAGTGCGAAGTATGGGGTGGAATGCTCATCAAAATTATTCCGTCTTGCTCCGTGTACACAAGTACTTCCAAGGAGCTGGTGTGAGAAGTGTGACCATCAAGTAAGAGAAGTACGTTCACAGCTGGTTTTCTAGGTTAAAAATGAGTTTTTAACCAGTGCAGAAAAATGTCACTATTGACATAAGAAGATTTTTGTGACATTTTTACAACTGAACCTGGTGGCATCCCGTCTATGAACTCAACTTTCAAGTTCTTTCCCTTCATTATGCAGTATGGGGGAAGAAATGTACCTTCAGCGTTAGCACAGGCTAGAACAGAAACAGTTTCACCCTTATCTCCTGCCGTAATGGAAGTTACATTGTTTTAACCTTCAACGATAACAAAATTTCTTGGCTTGTTGTTAAGTTGGAGCCCGGTTTCATCCATATTAAAAATGTGCCCAGGCTTTTCAATCAAATCGTTTTCCAAAATGATACTTTCGAGTACTATTCCACACACCTCTTATTCATTCCTTTAGCTCGGGATACAGATACATCTTCCGATTTTCTAATAGTAAGAGTAGGATTCAGCTAATCATAACCAGCTTTTCTAGTTTCCTTGTTAAATTTGTGAGGCAATTTTAGCTCTTCAGCAAGTTCAAACGCCACGCTTTTGACTGAATCCCTGCACGGAGCAAGTAAACCCAGCTTGTATCTTTTTTACGTGGCCTACAATCTTCTGTTCGTTTACTGATTCTAGAACGCTCTCATTAGTAAACTTTTGTTGTTTAATCCTTCTTTCAAGAGTGGTCTTACGAATTTTATAAGCTTTAGCTGCAGCATTGACACCCATTTCTTTATTTTCTACCGCATTAACCGCTTGTATTAATGAATCTTCCGTCCACGGCCCTCTACTGGTATCTTTTCTTACGTAGTTAGTTGGCATTTTTATGAAACAAAAAAATACCAACTAAATAGTTATTAAAATTACAATGAATTCGTTTTAATAAAAGTAACATTTGAAAACGTTTGTATTGGCCCTTCTCTCCCGTATTGAAATACGTGGTCCATCTCTCCCAAAACGTACTGGTCCATCTTTCCCAAAAGTCAGGGTGAAATGGACCACCTCATAATTCACATTTTAAACGAAAACTTGGCGGTCATTTAAGGTTAGATTACTAACTACATATTTATTCACATCGCTACAAGAACCTTACGTCGATACCACGTAAGCTTAAGCTGAAAACTAAAACCACGTTACTACCTTAAAAATCTTTGGTACTTACCAAAACACACATATATAACACAACCACGACATAATTAACATCACGTCTTCACTGTAACTGAAGCCAACTCACAACAAACGATGGTGGCGCTAGAACGTCACAGTACGGAAACAATGGACTGGTCCATCTCTTCCCGGTGGTCCAACTCTCCCGAATTTACTCTATAGAAAAAAATAGTTTTTGAGAAATTGAAATAATTTCATACATATAAGACAACTAAATATTATTTATTCTTAACTTTTTGATAGCTTAAGTTATTGCATTGTTGTATTTCTTGAGATTCACCCTTGCTTTAAAAAAAGTCATAGTCCATAGGGAAAAAAATTAAAAACAAAAATAAAAGCAATTTGTGTTTATTTTACAAAATAGATTTATAAATGGTTAAATATTAGTAACGCATTTTTTATCTCAGTAATGTAAAAAAATCAAAGAGTTGTTATTCGTTTTGAGGTTATCGCAATAATAACTGTTAATATTAAATAATTTACTGTATTATTACGAAATTTTAAAGCTATTATAATGATTCAAGTCTCATTTTAAAGGAAATTTTAAAAGCTATAAGCTCTGTAAATTTAAATATTTTTTAACGGGTAGTTTTCAAGATTTTTGACGTTAAGGGGCTTCAGACACGTGACTATTTCCCTCAAGAGAAAATTTCTACTAGCCATAACTCTGTCAATTTTTATCGTACAGAAATGAAATCAAACTATTCTGTAAAAAAATAAGCTACGTTTCCCTCTTATGAATATTTTTTGTATCTTTAATATTTTGTTATTTTCATTTTAACATTTCTATTTTTAAAAATATGTACTCTAAATTGCTTAAACTTGCAGAACACATAGTTAACACATAAATAAAGTAAATTGCAGAAGGATTTATTTTATTTTTATCAAAAAATTCAGAAGCTTAAGTGCTGATTTTTTTTCAGAAAAAGTGAAAATTCGATTTTATTTTCATCAGAACTTCGTTAATTCTTATGCTAATAACTTCAAACTGGATTTATTTTAAAGATTTTTTGAAGTACTTTGAAAAATAAATGATATACTTTCTTTGAAAACTTTAACTTTTTTATTTATTTTACGTTAAATGCATGTAATTTAGTGACTAAAAATGTTTTTTTCCCTGTAATAATTCCACCTATGTCATTGATAAACCTCTTAATCTTTTCCTTTTTTTGTAAGCTTTATTTTAGTTCCCCACATGTTTTTTCGTAGTATGGCAAATTGTTGACTTATACAAGAAAAACTGTTAAAAAACGTGATTTTTTTATAAAAAACGAGCATTTTCAACCAAGAATAACTCAGTAAATATTGACTTTACGAAAAATGTTTATATTTTTCCACCCCCTGAGCAAAAGCGCACTACGGCACTATATAAACTTTGCTTTTTATGGCATTTTATAGTTAACCTACAAATTTCAGGTCAATCGGACCGGGTGTTTATTTTTCTTAGCAAAAACCCCTCATTTACTGTACTATTTGTAGTGAAATCGTTAAAAACAATTGTTTTCTTCTTAATATGCCATGGCGGAAAGAAGGAACTGAATAACATAACGACAATTTACCGTTCTAATATAATAGAATCAACAATAACGAACCTCATATAGGAAGCAGGAGTAAACACCAATTTTGAGTTTTGCTTCTGTGTGTCTTTGATCGCATATTGTGTTTAACTAATGAAAGAAAACATTTTTAATCTAATAAAGTTCGTTTTTGTAGCTACCATAATGAAGTTTCATATTTCAAGTCTTTTTCCGGGAATTTTAGTTGTATATAAATATAGTTGATTCACCAATTTGCCAAAATCCATAAGCGTACTTAATATGAGTTTAAGAATCAATTTTCCCCATTTAAGATATGTTTTTTTCACTTTTCCGCCCAGCATATCTATATGCGAGAAAAGTATTGGTGTACCCACAAAAAAAGTGAAATTTTGAAAAAAAATTATGAGTTATTTTTACGTTTTCCATCAACAACAACACGAAAAAAAGGTTTTTAGAAAAAAAATCCTGTGTGTATGTCGTCCTCGTTGTCGTCGGCCACTTTTTCTTACAAGTCTTGTTAGCACGATACAGCCTCCGGAGTGCAATAAGTTACCAATTTTATGATTGAATATTGATAAGGACATGTCACAGATGGACCCTATTGATTTTCAGCTCACCAGAGCCAGTACAACGGGTGCTACAGTATTTGAAGTACGACATTTTGTCATTTTTTGAGAAATTTCAGTTTGTTAGCACGATACAGCCTCCGGAGTTCAACAAGTGACAAGTTATTCAGCACATCTCACAGATGAACCCTATTGATTTTGAGCTCACCAGAGCCAATACAACAATTGCTACAGTACTTTAAGTACGATATTTTTGTCATTTTTGGAGAAGTTTCAGTTTGTTAGCACGATACAGCGTCCAGAGTATAAACAAGTGACCAATTTTATGATTGGATATTATTCAGAGCGTTTCAAACATGAACTGTATTGATATTCTGCTCACTAAAGCCAGTACAATGGGTGCTATGGTACTTGGAGTACCAAATTTTTGTCATTTAAGGAGAATTTTCAGTTTGTTAGCACGATTCAGCCTCCAGAGACGATTGATCAATTTTATGATTGAATATTGTTGAAGGTGTCTCACAGATGTACCCTATTGATTTTCAGCTGAATATAGCGAGTACAGCGGGTCCTATAAATCCAGATATACTGCATTTTTGGTTACTTTTGGAGAAATTTCTGTTTGTTAACATGATGCATCCCCCGAAGTGTATACAAGTAACAATTTTATGATAGAATGTTAATCAGGACATCTCATAGATGCGGAAAAGTTAGTTTTAATCTTTAAAACCGTTTATTTTTTAGTTACTTTAAAATGGAATTTCAAATTGCGTTTTTTATTTAATGAAATATTAGATCCTCCTTTGTAATGAACTGATTGAACCAGTTATTATTAACGTCTCTAATTGTCCACCCTTTAAAAGGGAACGAAAGCATCAATTTAAATTCCCACGTAGCGGGAATTGCTTCTATGAGCGTGTAGAGAATTTAATTAGGAGAAAAAAATTTTATTAAAAAAATCTACTACCTCTACCCCCCCCCCCACATCCCTCCTATAGCTATCTCAGAAACGGTTTGAGCAATTTTTGTCGGATATCAAAAGTGCCTCTATTCGAGTCAACGCCGTCACAAAAAAAAATATGACCCCCCTCGCTCGAACGATAGAGGGCGCAACTTAAATCCACTTTATTATTCGAGCTAGCGAAAAAATAAAAATTGCATCTGAAAGAGAAAATTCCGACTGGTACATGGGGCTAATAAACCGATTTTTTTATTTGAAGGATTATACAGGGAAAAATTAAAAAGTATTGCTGCAAAATTTTTTTCGAGTCCTAATTGTACAAAATTTGGGGTACACCTATTTTGCGATACGGAGATTCCAGATTTAATATTTGCAATGTTGCCAGATCTCCCGTTTCTCTTATATTATTAGTAACTTTGGTTTTTCGAATGCATCACCCTGTATATTCATTCATTTTTGGAATCTCCTATTCAATACGAGTTCAATCATATGTAACACTTATGATTTTATGTAGACTGGAAGGTCTTAAATAAATAAAACACAAGTCTGGCAACGCCTAATTATCTCATTAAATGTTTTAATACAAACTATTTTCAACTACATTAAACCGTAACATTTGAAATATTGCAACATTTTTAACTCAATGGTTACTTTATCAAGTGTTCAAAATGTGCTTCATTTGTGAGTTGACAGTACCCTAATCGATGGTAGAATGCATCTATATACCACATTTCTCCATGATTGTCTAGAAATTAATCGAGATTCATCGATAATTCGTTGCCTTAGATCTGCAAGACTTGCTGGTTTAGTTTTGTAAACTGAATTTTTCAAGTATCCCCAATAAAAATAATCTTTAGGATTGAAATCAGGTGAACGTGGAGGCCATTCAATTGTACCTCGTCTACCAATGCATCGTCCGGGAAATATCCCATCTAAATAACGCCGGACATTTACACCAAAATGAGCTGGAGCTTCATCTTGCTGAAACCATATATTATTAAAATTGGCTCCAAACAAGTTTCTCAGTGTAGGTACAATTTCATTTCCAAGTAGAAGTTCATATTTATCTGACGTTAAATTTCCTTCGATAAAAAATGGCCCAATTAACTGAGTACCTACTATACCTGACCATACAATTAATTTTTGTGGTCTTTGAGTATGGTTCTCACGCATCCAGTGGGGATTTACGTCACTCCAGTACCTTAAATTGTGTCGATTTACACTGCCACAAAGTGTAAAGGTTGCTTCATCGGAAAAACATATTCTGTTAACAAAATTTTCATCATTTTCAATTTTATCCATCATTACCTCAGTAAACTCTAATCTACGATCGAAGTCATCTCCACTTAATTCTTGCAATAACTGAATTTTGTATGGTTTAAATTTAGTCTTATGTAGTATACGTAAGACTGAAGAACGACCTACATCATGTACTTGTGCAACCCTGCGTGAGGATGTATGTGGATCTTCAACAGAACTCTGCATTATATCTAAAGTTTTGTTGTCATTCATAACCGTTTTCGGTCTGCCTGATCGGTATCTGTCTTTTACTCCTCCATATTCCTCAAATCGCTTTACAGTTTTTTGTACCGTCGCCTTATGAATAGGAGAACGGTTTGGGAAAGTATCGTTGAACAAGTTGGCTACTTCACAATAAGATCTTTTTCTGTCGCCGTACCCTCTCATCATTAGAATAGTAATTCGTTCTTTTTCGTTAAGAGCCATTTTAGAGAAGCAATTTACCTTGCAGAACTTTTCAAAACACATCAAACTACTGTCAGTTTTAGTTAATAATGTAAATGGTGGACATATGTCAAAATCACAGCATTCTACATTTAAATTACTTCAAATCTACATATTTTTTACTGTTTTATGTATTTAAGACCTTCCAGACTACAGAAAATCATAAGTGTTACATATGGTTGAGCTCGTATTGAATAGGAGGTTCCAAGAACGACTGAATATACAGGGTGATGCATTTGAAAAACCAAAGTTACTAATAATATAAGAGAAACAGGAAATCTGGAAACATTGCAAATATTAAATCTGGAATCTCCGTATCGCAAAATAGGTGTACCCCAAATTTTGTACAATTAGGACTAGCAGTTTACGAGATAATTGGCCGTTTCCAGACTTTTGGGCCACTCTGTATAAGGCCACCCATCCCCTCCGTTTTTTGGGGTCCAACATTTGCTAAATATTGATGCTGGAATCGTGATTTTCGGGGGATATTCCGGATTTGGTCTGCCTATAGATGTCATAGGTTTGGAATATTTTTAGAGCCCCCCAGCAGTGGAGCGGAATTGAACGTGGAAATTCGAGATGATGTTTTTAGGCATATGCGCATTAAGTCGAAAAAAAAATTTAACCTCAAAATTTAGCGCTTCTTGTAGCGCTCTCTTTCTCGATAAAATGTTCAAATTATATATATCGATCGATAGACAAAAAAATTAGAATTTTCCTGAGGATAGAGTGTTGTGAAAAAAGTATTTTGCAATTTTTGAACATTGAATTTTCGAAATTTTTAGCAACTATACTTCTTTTATAATGGGTAAAAAATGTCTATGTACGTATACAAGTGCCCTCTACATTTTTAGTCTCTAGCATTTTTTCGATATCTCGCAAAAAAAATGTATTTGTCTATTAATTTCAATTTAGTTAGGGGGGCAAGCTTTGTCCATGGGGCGGGGCATATTTTTTTTGTAAGTTACCTATAATGGACTATCATACCCCTCCATCAGGTACCTAGTCAAAAAAAATTTTATTAATATAAAAACAGAAATACAATTTCTAGGTTAACTTATAACTAATTAATTCCAAGTACCATCTATATGATACATATGGAAGTTGTATTAGTATGGCTAAATTCACTTATTTTACTAAACAATTACTGCGTTGAAAGATGAAAACGTAAAACACTTGTTGTGTAAGACTTATTTATAAGTGTTTTATTATAATTTTGATTGTTTAAATTTGAGGTTAACTTGTAATGAAAATTGAAAGCATTCACCTGTTTTGTGCAATTTGGAAGCTCCCAACTTGGCCGCTCCAATTTCCAATTGTGTAAAGATTTCAACTACTTGCAGTTATATAAAATGGAAGCCGTCATGTAATTGAGAACCTTATTCCACCGTTTGCAAATACCAGCCGATTATCTTGCAACAATTTAACTTCCCCAAATTTATGTATAACTACTTCTATAGTACTTTTAATTGAGTACTTAAAAGCTAAAGATGTGTGGCTGTGCGTTTTTTTGAACATGATTGGTCTAAGTTGAAGTAAACTACCTTAAAAACTTACTCGGTTCATGCAAAAAAAGAATATCCTTGAGTCCAGTGTAACTTTGGTTCTCGTTGAATTAACACTTAACTTGTTCTATAAATATGTCGCTGTGGACTAAAATAATACCATGTTGCCCACTGCCTGGTATTAAAAAAGGGCTGTGCCTTGATTAATTCTTATATCTCGTTAGAAAACGATGTGACGCGTGAGAGAGTTTCAGATCAAAAAGAAGGCGGAAGTGACGAAAAAGCTGCCATTTTCCTTGTTTGACCAATCAAATAATGAAATGTATTTATTTGACGTATCAGCCAACTAGGATGAACTGCAAGTTGTACGTGTGGTTGCATATGTTTGACATTAATACATTGTAAGAAATTCGAAAGACAGTGCCGTACTTAATTTTATTTGCTAAAAAATATGTTATATTTTTTCTTTGTTTGGGATGTCCCAAACAGTTGGAACTTGCTTAATTAGATTTGTATACTTGAATAGTCTACTGGGGCGTTGGTAGATATGTATATATTACAAATATATAACGGAGTGTTGGAAATAATTTTCACAACAGCTTCTAGGTTTGTGTTTACATATTACATTTCGGATTAAATTGATTTATTACTTTTCCGCTCAACCTAACTAATATGCGAGAAAATTATTGGTTTACACACAAAAAATTGAAATTTTGAAAAAAAAATTTAGTTACTTAAATACAGCCTCCGGAGTGCAACAAGTCACCAATTTTATGATTGATTATTGTTAAGGACATGTCACAGATGAACCCTATTGATTTTCAGCTCACCAGAGCCAGCACAGCGGGTGTTATGGTATTAGAAGTACGACATTTTAATCATTTTATGAGAAATTTCAGTTTGTTAGCACGATACAGCCTCCGGAGTTCAACAAGTCACCAATTTTATGTTTGAATATTATTCAGGACATCTCACAGATGAACCCTATTGATTTTCAGCTCACCAGAGGCAGTACAACAGTTGCTATAGTACTTTAAGTACGATATTTCTGTAATTTTTGAAGAAATTTCAGTTTGTTGGCACGATACACCCTCCGGAGTATATACAAGTGACCAATTTTATGATTGGATATTATTCAGAACGTCTTAAAGATGGATCCTATTGATATTCATCTCACTAAAGCCAGTACAACGGGTTCTATGGTACTTGGAGTACCAAATTTTTGTCATTTTTGGAGAATTTTCAGTTTGTGACCAATTTTATGATTGAATATTGTTCAAGGTGTCTCACAGATGTACCCTATTGATTTTCAGCTGACTAGAGCGAGTACAGCGGGTCCTATAAATCCAGATATAATACATTTTTGGTTATTTTTGGACAAATTTCGTTTTGTTAGCACGATACATCCCCCGAAGTGTATACAAGTGACAATTTTATAATAGAATATTATTCAGGGCCACTGATGCGGAAAAGTTAGTTTTAATCTTCAAAACCGTTTATTTATAAATGTTATCACTCCTCCACTCGCGCGAGCTGCAACGGCTCTATATTTTCTAAAACAATTAAAATGTTTTCCCACAAGAGCTAAAAACAGGATTAATCAAACCACTGTATAAAACCGGAGAAAAAAGTGAAATCTCAAACTACAGACCTGTAACATTAATTTCTAACATATCGAAAATTATCGAAAAAATTTTAAACTTCCGACTAATGAGTTTTTTAAAAGTAAATAACACAATCAGTGATAGACAGTACGGCTTTATAGAAGGAAAGTCAACAGAAGACGCAATTATCAACTTAACTTCAGAAATATACGACGCACTTGATAAAAAAATGCCAGCTCTTTGCATATTTATAGACCTCTCAAAGGCATTTGATACTGTCTGTCACTATAGACTACTACAAAAGCTATATTCTTATGGAATAAGAGGAAATGCCTATAATCTAATAAAAACCTATTTAACGGATAGAACTCAAACCGTTTCAGTGAACAGTATTGTCAGCAAACAAAAAAAAGTTATATACGGCGTTCCTCAGGGAACAGTCTTAGGTCCCACCCTGTTCACCTTATATATTAACAGTTTATTAAAAATAAAAATACGGGGAAGTATAATAAGTTTCGCCGATGACACGGCAATTTTACCGTCATGGCAATCACTAAAAGAAAACGCAGAGAAAGATTTGACTCAAATGAAAAATTGGTTTGCATATAATCTCCTAACACTTAACATAAACAAAACCAAATACCTTTCTTTTTCATCTTATGCTACTGGGCTGCCTACATTTGGTCCATTAATTATCGATAAAAATACCGAAATTCCAGAAGCAGAGTCCATCAAATATCTCGGAATAATTATTGATGGACACCTAAGATCGGACTTGCACATAAATAATCTAGCTAATAAAATCAGAAGCCTTTTATCCAGATTTAAATTATTAAGGGATTTTTTGGATAAAGAACATTTAAAAATTATTTATTTTGCTTTAGTACAAAGTTTGCTTCAGGGGCGGGATGGGGCGGAGTGTCCGATATACATATGAATAAATTACATATTATACCAAAGTGGATATTAAGGGTAATTTTTAAAAAAGCAATTTTATATCCAAGCAACTACTTATATCAACAAAATGGAATATATGATATACGACAATTATTTGCGTATAAAATTCTAATTAATATTCATAAAGGAAAAATTGAAATGCGGTACACAGAGCATGAGTATGAAACAAGAAACAAAGAATATAAAACGCAGCTTCCTAAATGTAATAAATCAATAGGCCAGCATAGTTGTAACTATATCAGCTCCAAATTATATAAATATTTTCCAAATGAACTTAAACAAATCAAAAATTTTATTATGTATAGAAATAAAGTTAAAAATTGGATCCTAGAGACGGATCGGTATATATTTCATAATATAATATATAAATACTTAACATTATGAATATACTATTGAAAATAAAGTGAATCTCGAACTTCACTAATTAGCCTTTCGCTAAATAATGGTTTAAAAAAAATTACTCAATTTAAGACTTCCCCCATGTGGCTAATAGACTATGTCTGAGGCCATTCTCCCCCCACACACACACACAAGACTTCCCCCACCCCCGGGACTAGACGTATAGATTCTGATTGCGACTTTACCTGGATTTTGAGTTTAAATTTTTATGACATGTTCTAGTATGTAAGTTAGTGTAGTTATTGTATTAGTTTGTTATGCTTACCGTGTACAAACTGATTTTATTCAGTTCCTACGGTATTTTCCTGTTTATTCACCAATGTTTAGATTAGTAATAGATTCGTATTTTATTTGTACTTTGAATAATTGAATGAATTAACATCATTATGTAAGTTTGGCATGCCTTAAGGTTCGATTCTTGTATACAAATGATTTCAGGTGAATGTTCTGCAAAATTTTCAATATTTTGGTTGAAAACAGCAAAATTTAAGAAAAATTAGTGTTTCAAATAAAACTTACTGTTTCTAGTTAACTCCACTAATATGAGTAAATTCCACAAAGTAAGGGTTGAGACAGTTAATTTCATTTAAAAAAATGCCGTGCTTCTATAGAAATATTTATTATTCCAAAAGTACAAGAGATGCCGAATTTTTTATCACGCCATTTGATAGATTTGATATGCATCTTGATAACTGATCTTATTTTGTTTTCTTTTTGATACCTCATTTGTAGAATATATTTAAGATTAAATTTGAACAAAACATTTTTGTGACAAATCACAATAAAAAAAATCGAAGTAGCTAATAACTATGGAGTGGAAAAACTAAAATTGGTGAAGATAGAAAAATATGTGTTCATACTATTATAAAAAAATACAGCAACTTTTCACTGATAATACAAACCGAGTTATAAAATTTCAAAGTTGAATTTTTTAAAACAAGTCGCTATATGCATGTGATAAATAATCATCTTTATCTGTACCTTTGTTTTCTTTATTCTACGTTTGCGCACTTCAAGTCACTAGCTAAGTTCTTCCTCTTTTATTTTTAGAAACTTTACTATTTCACTACTTTATTTTTCAATTTTATACTCTTTTTTAACGTCGGTTTTCGAAATACAGCCGCTTATTTGGCTACCCGCTACATTTTTCGATAACCGCATTATTTTTCTTGTTCATAAATCATTGTAAACGACTCAATACTGTGACTTTCATAGATAATCTTTATGGTGACTTTTTTGAAAAGACTTCCAGCCATAAATCGGTATCTTGTAACAGTTGCTATTTTGCCGCCAGGGGTAACCACATTTTTCAGTTGCATCGAGAGGCGTTTTATCGGATAATTTCCTTTGCTGCGAGCATTTTGTTGGTTCTGCTCGAGTGGCGAATATAATGCATTAGATGAAATCTGAATACCTAAGTGTTGTTTTCGCATCGAGGCGACTTTACAGAGATGATAAAAGGTTCTACAAACAAAAAATGAAAAATAAACGTCATTAGTTCGTTGTAGGAGATTATACATAAATGTTTCTTCAAGAATTATATACAGTTTTAGTTTTATTAACTATTAAGTACCGTCTATATTAATATCATTAGGGGAAGTGTGCTCAACGTAAACAAGAACAAATCTGTATTTTCTTCAAACTTTGGAATGTGTTTCTTGTCGTACCAATTGCTATATTGATAAATTATGATTATATATTATTTTTTATTCCTTTAATTGGTTAACTACCGACGTACAGAAACCTTCTAAATGCAAAAGTGCTACCTAATAATGGAGATTTCAACTATTTTTGTTGTTTTAATAATACATTTGATAAGCCATATGTGTATAGGAGGTCCTACACTATCAAGCGGCTTGATCAAATGCTTGAGGCTCCGATTGATGGGCGCTTCAAGCGTACTTCAATCAACACTTCAATCTTTTGATCAAAACTCTTAGTCGAAGCTGAGAAGTGGAGCGTATAATTGTGTCAAATGTAGATTTGGGCCAGGCCTTAACATTGGTTGCTGTGAAGGGGAGAAACCACAAAAAAAAAATACGGTGGTCTAAAGTCTAAAGACTGGTATAAAATGAGGACCCGCTTCACTCATCAACATCTCCTTAACTTTCTGAGTCGTTTAGAACCCGAAGATTATAGGAACTTTCTACGCATGAACCAAGAAAGTTTCGATATTCTACTCGATTTAGTCCACCAAGACATCAAGAAGAAGGACACGAAAATGCGTGATGCGATTCCTGCAAGTCAGAGATTGTCTGTCACGTTGAGGTACCTAGCATCTGGCATGGATTGAAAAGACCTGAACTTCACGTGTGCCATTGCTCCGCAGACTCTGGAACTCAGAATAATAGAAACTTGCTCTGCAATTATCAAGGCACTGAAGGAAAACATGCAGGTAGGAAATTATTGTCCAAGTAAATCTCTTTATATTTTAAGAAAGGAAAAAATTTACAAATAATCACACTTTACAAATAATACAGATATCGCACAGATAATGTATATTATAGCTGAACTGAAAAGATTGGGGCACAAGTTCATATTGAGGTGATTGAGGAGAGGAACGTAGCAGCATTATCTTCATAAGACGTTTCGTGGTGTTGCTCTGGGTATGAAGGGCTTTCACTTGGATGCGAAATGTACAGCGTCTGCCCTGGGTTGAAGTACCTTTGCCAACTATTCATTGAAGAAGATGACGATGAAGGTGGCGAGGCATCAATCGATCTGTGAGGTAGGAATATAATAATTTCACGATTTGATTTGGCAATCGGATGCTCAGTAGCTTTCTCACTAGTCCAGCGTGCCATACTTGATCGAAAGCTTTTTGAACGTCCATGAAAATGGCGGCTGAACAGCGTCGTTGATTTAAAGCTCGAGTGACGATAGTTTGAAGGTTGGTGGTGGCGTTCTGACAAGAGTGGCCTGGCCTGAATCCGAACTGAAATACCGGAATTATATTATTTTCGGTACAGAAGTCCCAGATTCTCTCTTTTAACAATCGTTCAAAGATTTTACCTAGGACTGTGATTATTGAAATAGGGCGGTAGAATTCAGGCTTTGTAGGGTCTTTGCCGGATTTGGGGATGAGAACTACGTTGGCTGATTTCCAACAACGAGGGAAGTGAGAGAATGCCAAGCAGGCGTTCAGCAAGGTACAGAGCGGAGGGAAAATCTCTTCTGGCATGTTTTTGAGTGCATTTCTCGAGATTCCGTGGTGCCCTGGGGCACTGTTTCTCCCCGCTTGGTACGCCTTCTGAACTCCTTCGATTGTAGAAAGTGTAAGAAGCGGAGAGGTCTCATTTAGCGAATGTGAACGTAAGGACTACGAGTTATGTTGCGAGTGAGGAGGTCTATTTCGATAGTCCCTGAGAAATCTTGGGTTGTCAGATGGTGTAAAGACACTTTGTAGGTTATTTTTTAAGGCGGTGGCTTTGTCTTCTGGGGTGTATATCCTCTGTTCTTGCACTCCGAGATGTGATTCCACTTTCCTCTTAAGGCCGCCAAGGCGGTAGAATTTTGGCCAAAACACGCGTCTTTGTCTGAAGTCCAGTCCGGCTGTATCGGCCTTCCATTTTCTCTGTTTTTCAACATTGATTTCGTACCGAACCTGGGCGTTTAGACGGTTCCATTGTGTCTTGACAGCGGGATCTCGAGTGCGAACGTATAACCTATATAACTGTCTTTTCTGACGGATTTTAAGAAGAATTCGTTGCGGAAGAGCGTGATAGTTGGTATTTATGGTGGTGAGAGGAACGGCGATTAAGAGGGATTATAATTCCTCTGCGTAATTATCTATGTCATCAGTTGTCTGATGAATGACGGGTTGTATTATGTTAGAAGAGACGTGGTATGCCAAGGAATTCCAAACCCAATTTTTCGAAATCGCGACATGTGAAAGTAGTTACCGTTGCATCTTGACATTTGAATGCGCCCGAAGCCTATTTAGGTATATCCTCGGGCCGAGTAATTTTTCCGGGGAAATACATAATTATGAATATCTCCACTTACAGTTTCCATTAAAGATTAGAGTGCCTCGTATTTCATCAAAATGTCGATTATAAAATGTCGCACCTCTCCACTAGATGTGACGTGCGCATTCAATTATATCGGTTCAATTCAGTGGTTATAAACAATTAAAATGTGCTCATGTGATACACAAGAGATGAGAAATAAAAGTCCCTCAAAACGGCACGTCTCTTAATGTGGTCAAAAATCCCTCGAATAAGGATATTTCCCTCAAGATGGCAACACTGTATGGTCGGCCTTTCTCGCTCTCAGCAACGGTGTTGCCAACTTGCCAGATGAAAGATGAAAAGAATATTAGTGTTGTAAATGAAACTCACGGTTTCTAGTTAATTCCACAATATAATAAAAATTATGGAAAATTCTAAAAAATTGACAATTGTTTCGATAAATCAATATCATCGTCAAAATGTTGATGTTTAGTAGTTATTTTTGGCTAGACCAAGAAGTGACCTAACTTGTGATTGACTTAATATATGTTAATAGAAAAAAGAAGAAGTTGTGATATTACAAATATTGAAGCTTAGATATTATTAGCCCTATGGTGATATCCTGGATATAATTTTTCCAATTAAGATCAGTATAACTGTGCAATGATATAGAAAACCAGGAAAACTATATCTGCTGATCTTTACAATTATCACTTAAGAAGACAGTTTATTAGTGGAGAACTCCCTAGATTTAACTGTTTATTGACAACTTCATATTGTTGGTTTCTTAAATGTCTTCTAATTTTCAATTCTTCAAGGAAATCTAGTTATTGTTTCTTTTCACAAATGCGTAGTGGGATTTATCTGGTTGTTTTAATATGTACGCTCGTAAGTGTTCACTGTATCGGATTTCAAAATTCCTAAGGGCCTGACCCAAATAGACAGCATTACATTCTGGACATTTGAGTTTATATATACCTGACTGCTTTAATGGTGGTATTTTTGTTTTTACATTTAACAATTTTGTACTAACGTTACTTTCTGTTTTAAAAGAAATTCTTGTATTCGTTGCTGAAGATATTATCTTTGAAATATTATTAGAAATATTTCCTGCATATGTGATGGTTTTATAAGTTTTTATTTCATCAGTTTGTTTAGGAAATATTAGTTGTAATGCCACTTTTTCCTCTTTATTACTAATTAGCTTATTTATCATATCTAATGGATAACCGTGGGATGTTGCTATTTGTCTAATTGCAATAATCTCTCTATCAAAATTACATTTGTTCATAGAAACTGAAAAAGCTCGATGTATCATTGAATTATATGCCGCTCGTCTGTGTGACATGGGGGGAATTAAATGGAATTGTCACATCAGTCTATGTTGGTTTTCGGTAAATTGAATAATCAAGTACATTATTAACTCTTTGAATTTTTAAATCAAGAAAATTGATTGAGCTATTTTCTTCAATTTCTAATGTAAATATAGTTTTTGGGTGTAAATTATTGATGTGTTTGAAAAATACATCTAATTGTCGTTCACTGCCCATAAAACAAGCTAATATGTCATCTACATATCTATACCAAAATAAAACATTTTTCGAAATATTACTTTCAAAGATCTTTCTTTCTAAATTGTCCATAAAAATGTTTGCTAAAATAGGTGATATAGGACTTCCCATTGGTAAACCTTCATTTTGAATATATATCTTATTGTCAAAAGTGAAATAATTCTGATTAATGCATACATCAAATAAATTAAGTATATCTGATATTATTCCTAGATTAATATTTTTATCTTCTAGTAATTTTCTTACAAGTATTAGACATTCTTTAGGAGGAGTTTTAGTGAACATATTAGTTACATCAAATGTCCAGAATGTAATGCTGTCTATTTGGGTCAGGCCCTTAGGAACTTTGAAATCCGATACAGTTGAACACTTACGAGCGTACAGATTAAAACAACCAGATAAATCCCACTACGGCAAACATCTACTTGACACCAATCATTCATTGACACCTAACACAAAACTAGAAGTGCTGCATATTTGTGAAATGAAGCAAGAACTAGATTTCCTTGAAGAATTGGAAATTAGAAGACATTCAAGAAACCCACAATATGAAGTTGTCAATGAACAGTTAAATCTAGGGAGTTCTCCTCTAATAAGCTGTCTTCTTAAGTGATAATTGTAAAGATCAGCAGATATAGTTTTCCTGGTTTTCTATATCATTGCACAGTTATACTGATCTTAATTGGAAAAATGATATCCAGGATATCCCCATAGGGCTAATAATATCTAAGCTTCAATATTTGTGATATCACATCTTCTCCTTAGGTCACTTCTTGGTCTAGCCAAAAATAACTACTAAACATCAGGTAGGCATCACATAAAATGTAGCTTCTGTCATTCTGACGATGATATTGATTTATCGAAACAATTGTCAATTTTTTAGAAATTTCAATAATTTTTATTATATTGTGGAATTAACTAGAAACCGTGAGTTTAATTTAAACACTAATATGAGCAGATTCACCGATGGAAGGGTCGAGACAGTTAATTTCATAAAAATAATATTCTGACAGAACCGGAAAAAAACATAATACTTTCAAACGGTTCCGGTTCTTACAATCAAGTTGGTGTCTAATGAAATAAGGGTTCCGGTCCAGAAATAAATATCGATTCCGGTCAGGTTCTCGGCCAAATATCGGTTTGGTCCGAATCCCTGCTTTCCAGAAGAGCTAAACATTTACTACAGGCTATGCATTTTTTCAGAGATTTAACCACAATACCTGAAATATGTGTGATTACATCTTGTAAAAATGCCAACATGTAGAGAAATATATAATAAATTTAATAGAGTTTGAAATAATTAAATTGTTTTATTTATTAAAAATAGATACATTTGCCACACAGTTAAACTGTTTCTTAAGAATCGTATATTATTTCTGCACCGGACCTGTTGTTTGCTAACCACAGAACAAAAATTTAGCGATGAGGAAGGAAAGAAGAAGGAATAGTAAACGGAGAAGGATAGGACCTTGACAATATGGTGTATCTTTGAAGTTCGTTGGCCTCACTTGGCCTTCGTATGTTGGTAAAATTGCATCTGGTTTTGTCGTTATGTGATCGTGTCATAAAGTGCGCGATCTGGGTAGGATGCGCCATTATTTTAACTTCCGGTGGACCTCCAAACCCAGTTTCGCGTTGAACCAGTCAGAGATAATGCATGTGAAAGAGTAGATCGGTCAAAAATTAGGTCTTGAGTGTTAAAATATATGACACGATTATTTTTATAGTACCTATTATGTGATGAATATTATTAATCCGATTTGGTTACTCCACTATACAAGGTGTTTCTAAATTATTCCGTAAAATCCCTATGGCTAATTGGATGAAATTATCATGATTCCTTCCTTTTATGAGAGAAAGTTTGGAAATCACTGCTCTAACTGATTGAATATTTCATGTTTTTAGACAAATTTATTTTAATTTTGTTCTTCTGGCCGAGACCGTGACTTGATTATCGACTTTGTTCATCCCTTTTTTACTCGTTTTTTTTCACCTCACTCGATTTAAAAGTACATGACATATTGTTGTCGCCAATACGGCCTCTCAGCATCCACCTATGCCGACCGTTAGCGACAAGTCGTAGAAGAGATCGAGGAGACACAGCAACTGTCACAACTGACAGTAGTCCATTAATATTAACGTCACTTGACATATCAAGAGTGACTGTTTGTCACTCGCGTCATATCACGTCTCAACTCCGCCCTCTTTTATATATTTTTGCGCTAGACGACAGACACTTTTATACCGAAAATTTCGTCTTTTCCCTCTCCCCGCAATTCTATATTTTTCAATTAATTGAAAAGTATATTATCTACGAGCAAAGTATGCATACATTTGCCATATAATTCATATATGATCTTCCAGTTGGAGCATCAATGATAATTTTCCATGTATTTATTAAAAAGATATTCAGTTCTAAAAAATAAAAGTTGTAACTTTTGTTGAAATATTTCTAAAGTTGAACGTTGGTCATGTGTGGTTTCGATATTTCGGAAAGAGAGTCAATGTCGCCTCCGGTGATCCATTTCTTGCAGGTGTGGTGGTTGATGATTGAGTTTCATCCGCACTGATGCCCTGAATCTCGAATCGGGGCGTTATTATTGACGTCGTTCCGAACGTCATGCATACGCAAGTCTGAGAATGCTCTATTTGGGAATAGTTTTAAAATGATGTTCTCGAGCACCGTTACTGAAATCATCGAATTGTATCGTCCCTCACAACAGCGTCAGTTGACGTTACAATACAAATGGCATTTGGTTATGTCAAATGTAAGGGTGAATTCAGATGCTACGTCGGGCGCGTTTCATGCGATCAGATGCTTACATCTGGTAAATAGTCGGGTCGTTCAGATGTTAACGGTAAATTTTACCAATCGTCCAACCATTTAACCCAGTCGACACATCGGTAAAAATTGACCCGCATGCGCTTTACATTTTATAATGCATGATTGAGAAGTTTGGGCTATGTTTACAAAATTACAAATAATAAATTAATATTCAACGAGACTTTTTACATTTTTTTCTACACCCACATGTATATTATCTATTTTCTACAAAATTTACAGAATGGAAATGTGGCCATTTCGGTTAACTGAACGCATATGATTTCATTTACATCCTAGAATGTATATGAAATCCACCAATCAGCATTTGCATTTAGTACCCGCCAACTCTTCTTTTTTCAATTTCAATGTAACGTTAAGACAGTGATGCCAACCTAGGGAATTTTTCCCTAGCTCTAGGGATTTTTTGATGAAATAGGCCTTATACCAAAAATTGGGCCAAGTCTTATAAATTTTTTCTATTGCCAAATGATTTTTTTGATCATCTCAAAATTAGTTGCAAAATAACTATGTATATATAAAAATTTTATCTGAATAAATTTCAGTCAATAAATTGAGAATTATTTGGAAGAATGTTTCTTTGTAAGTATCAATTGAAAATAGAAAAAGTTGGATAAATTTAATATACGACATGGTATTTTACGTGATTTCAAAAATTTTTGTGATTTAAATTTGATTAGGTAATTTAATTGTTTATTAAATAGAAATTTTATTCTTTCTAGAGTAACTTGAGACGTGTAAATAGCGCAAAGTTTTACTAACATCCGTAGATGGCAGTTTTGGTAGTATATTTTTATATTGTAAATTTTAGAATACTTGTAATCGCTTGATAATTGTATAATTTAACTTTGTTACGTGAAATTCGTAGAATTATTCACTTTTACAACAACACATATCAAACTTCTCTCGTATATTAGGAAAATGCACCGGATCACGGCCTGGCAGTTACAAACTTCTATTATTTTATACGAGTCAGAAAACATTGTGGTAATAATGGCTATATATAATTATTTTCTACAAAAACAAAGTCTGCTTCGACCGCATTTTTTTCATGAAAAACTGTAGTGAAACGGATGAAAATAAATTAAAAATGGAGAATAACCCATATTATATGATATGATGTTTGAAATACAACCGGAAGACTGACTCAGAAAGTTTGATGGAAAATGAGACTAGTGTGGAGTCTATTTTTTTCATTTTCTCATATTCATTTATTAAATATTCATATTCTTACTTGTTGAAAGCATCATTTACTTCAAGGTATATAAATGACAGGAATATATGTGTAATGAGATGAATCCAATCGAAATGTCAACTGCAACTTTCACGTTTCTAATTCTAAAAAATGCTTCGAAAATACATTTTTCGACGACCTCTACAATAAATGACATTTTACGAATGAAAAATCCACTATTTAAACTTCTTCAAATTTGGTTTTTTACCAAGCCAAATTTCAGCTGGACATTATTATTTGTAATAGTTCTCGAGACTGTTCGATTAGTTAAATAAATAGCAGTTTTGACTGCTTCTCACCACAAATTTCTGTGCATATTAGCATAAAAAATGAGGCATCTCGCTTTTTCAAGTAGGGAAGAGTAGGGAGACTTGATCCCATTTTTAGTATATTGAATCTAGATCGTACTATACAAGGTATTTCTAATTTTTCTGAAATTCACTACAATGTAATAACCTTAATATAAATATTAACACTTAAATTATCGTAAAAAATTGTTTGAGTACCAAGTGGAAAAATGTTTTTAATTATTTTCCAAATGGGATCAAGTGTCCCCCTCTCAGGGAGACTTGATCTCTCTAACTGGTAGAGTTGATCACATTAGGATCATGTCTCCCTCTTCTACTTTTGATTAGTAAAGTGCGCTTAAATAAGGAAATTTATACAGATAAATAAAGTAATAATCTAAGGGAGTATTTATATTTATTTAAATATTTGCAGTTTATCCAATACAAACATTGGGAAATCTTATTTTGAAGTTATAAAGTCCACGTCTGACATCAGGTACTGGCAAAACTCTTTTTACGTCATCTGTGGACACAAACCCCTCATCTTTAGTTACTGGGAAGTGAAAATGTGCCTCTTTCTTCCTTAAAAAGTTAACTAGTACATCTGAAGCTGTTGATTGAACTTCGGTCACCTGCCCTACAATATAAGTTGTTCCCTTCTTTCTGCTTAACTCAACGAATACAAAGTCCCCAAAGTCCCCAAAAATGGGTCGATATCATCTAAGCTATCGTCACTGTCCTTCCAAACCTCTTCATCTTCAGAACTCTCGCTTTTTGGTCGCTCTTTATCTTTCTTTGAATTGTTTTTATTTTTGGGACTTTTCATCGTTTTTGAAAAATTCTTTTTCACACCTGAAGCCCTCTTTTGACGCTCTGCTTGCTCTGCTTCTAATTCCTGTTTCTCAGGTGTATCAGTCAAAATTCTACATCGACCTCGTTTACGACCTGTCGCTTGCTTCGCAACCCTCGGTGGGGCTTTGGGAAATGGAAAAGCTTCCATTGGGGACACCATTGTAGACACAGAAGGTTGAACTGGCAATTGATCACGATGGCCAGATGGTCCGGGCTGAGGACTAGGTGAACGAATTCTAGGCCATTCTGAAGCATCAGAATCTGGAGTTTCTCCCATAGGATTCATCCTATCGGTCACTAAACTTGAGCAGAACTCATCGTCTCTAAAGATATTGGAATTGAATGGAAAAATTCCGGACCCTCTGAATCCACTAATAATATTCGCTGGAGAAAAAGCTTTGGGGTAAACTTCTCCAAGGAGGCCTGGAATGTCATATACTGTTATATTTTTCCTCCATGACTGGTCATCCAATCAGATGCAGCACAATTGTAATACGTTTTCAAAGGTCCGAAAATGGTTCGGTCCAGTGGCTGTAACTTGTGTGATGTATGCGGTGGCAGCGTTAGAAGGATAGGACCATTGGCTCGGGCAAAATCGATAACTTCGAGGTTTGCGTGGCTGTCATGGTTATCGAGAATAACTAATTGTTTGTTGTCCGAAAAGCAGTGGGAATATTTTTGAAAATGTTGCAGATATTTGCAGTAATTTTCTTTTGTCATCCATCCAGATGAGGAGCTCCTGCGGAACCAGGTGGTGCACCTTGTAGCATGCGATCTTGCCAGTTTACACGTGGAAAAATTAGGAAGGGAGGAACATGATTTCCACAAGCATTTACTGCACTACAAATTGTTATGAGCTGTCCTCTTGTCCTCTTTCACCTGACGTGACTTTTGCTACTTGCTTAACACCTCTTTCACCAATAATTTTCCCTAGCTTGTGAACAGTTGTGGCTCCTGTTTCATCAATATTCCAAATTTTTTCAGGAGTAAACCTATACTTCACAAGCGTAGTTCGCAATTTTTCGAAAAAGGTGCTCACTGTAAATTTATTAAATGCGGCACTACGGGCTAGACTAGTGGGCTCGGGAGTTCTGACATCTCTTCTTCTTCCCATATTTTATATATCAATTGGTATAATTTTTAGTTTAGTCCCTCCGTATTTGATAAGTTCCATGTTGATTCCGTCGCTTCCTGGCGCTTATCCGTTCTTACTCCTGTTAATTATCTCTCTAATTTCTTCCTCCGTTGGGCTCTCGATGTCATCTTGTTTGTTCTTTGCTTCTATATCAACCTCCTCTCTTACTTCTGTTTCTGTTAGTAATTCCCTAAAGTATTCCATCCATGTCCCTTTATATTCCGTATCTTCATTAACTATTCTTCCCTCTTTGTGACTGTTAAATATAGTTTGTATTAGACATAAACTGGATTTTTTACATTTTTCTCAGCAATTTTATAAATTTTTCTTCTCATAAGAACATTCCTCGAACTTCCAGGAACATTTAGAAACATAATATCCTAATTGGTCCACCCGTTCTCGAGTTTTTCTCTTGGCATCACATTTGTATTTATATAGATGTCTACTTGAGTATCATTTGTACACAGTGACTTTTACAAGCTTTAGAAATCAAAAGCAATTCAAACGTTTTTTTGCTATTAACTGCTTTTCGTTTTTCAGTTTCCGTTCATTATGAAACGCCAGCTCATGGAAGACTAATCTCGTGATATTCTTTAATGAAGCTTACAAAGAATGCGCGTCCAATTATGAATGCTTCATATTTATAGATTACAAAGAAACAATTTGTCATGCTTGTAAGGGGTCTGTAACCGTGGAGGTTTTCAAAGACGTTGCGAACGAAAAAAATTAGTATTTGAAAAATGTATTTCAAGAGAAGTTATAAACAATGCGTCATTGACTAATTGGATGTAAAAAATACAAGATAAATGAATCGAAAATAATGTATTTTCTTTTGAAAAGAGATGAAAGGAAACTAATTGGAATGATTTTGCTCACTGAAAATAAGAATATGCGATATTTTTATCAAAATACAGGGTAATTCATAAGTAATGGGCCAAATTGTAATTACAGGTTCAGAAGGCAAAAATAATATTTCCATTAAGTCTGCTTCTGCGATACAGGATATTAAATTATGAAAATTAATATAGAATTGTTAAGTATTTAAGAAAGGGTAATATGAATGGAAAGTAAATTATAGGTTGCAGAATTTTTGATTTTATATAAAAAAGGTAAACACATATTAATGAGTATTTTGTTAGCAAAGGACGATTTAAAAGTATAAAAGTATATAATTGTAAAAATATTGATTGTGTCAAATGTGGGAAGAAATAGATTAATTAAATAAACTATTAAATGTGTATAAAATTCTAATACATACAATATATAAGAAAAATCAAGTAATTTATAAGGAATGCTTAGCAACAAAGGTTGTTGGAGAATGAACAAGAAAGTTAGTTCGGGACGCAGTAGCGTGAAGAACAAACAGAAATTGGTAACGAAGTAATATAAACTGAATAAAATATATGAAAAACTAAGAAATTAGGAAAAAGATGCCATTGAAAGCATATTTGGTTGGTATCCTGTTCAATGGAATAGTTGGTACATAGCGGTACAATTTTATAAATTTTTGGAGCTGACAGCGACTTCAACAAATACTTCGCATTAAGTCTTCTTCACGAAGGTTAGTGAACTATTTTATTGGTACCAATAAATCGCGAGGTCATTAAGATGTACATCTATAATAAATGTTAAACTTTGATCACACGTGGAAGTTATAAACTTTTGTATATATTTGCGTTTGGGATTATTTTTATAGATAACAGTAGCGGCAATCATAATTGTTATATGATATATGTAACTATTTCTATAAATGCACTATTCGTATCATTAACTTGTTCAAATCAGTATTTTATGTTATTCATTTCCTATATTTCAATTTCAGCTTTGTAGAAATATATATTTAATAATTTTCAATGAACACATGTCTAATGTGTTATGTATTTGTTACCCTTTAAGTAGATTAGATATACCAAACCATATTATTGTTAGACACTGTCTAACCGTCTACCGTTAACGTTTGGTGTTTAGATAGTAGAAATTGGGAATTTACTCATACATTGAATATAACAACACTGCATTCATTCTGCAATAATATTTAAAAAGATTCAGTCTGTATTTACTCCAAAAAACATCATTCATTCTCATAATAACCTCAAATCATTTAACTAGGTTCTTACAAAAAGACAAAAACAGATATCAAAGCAGACCATACACGCTAAAACTATTACTTCGAATTTCATAGTATGGAATTTGAGATACAAAAATTACGTGAAGCGGTCGAGAAAAATAGAGTAGAATTAAAGTTTGTTATTGAAGCATGTGAAGTTAGATTAACTTTAAGAGCGGAGGACTTTAAACAAACAGTTAAGAATTTAGAAATAGAAAATACCATTTTATCAAATAAAGTGCTAGAAAGAGGCCTAAAGAAGAATAATATTATTATACTTGGATTGCGTGAAAGAGATTTTTCTCCGGAATATGTTTGTCAAGAGTTAAAGAGGTTGCTAGAGGTTAACATCGGTATTTCTGATTTAAATAATGTGTACCCATTAAAAATAGCATCAACCCCAGCAGTCAAGGTTGAATTTGTTACGTTCCTCAAAAAACTTGAAGTCCTTAAAAACTGCAAGAAATTGAAGGGTACCAGAGTATCAATTTCAAGTGATCTTACTCACAATCAACGGATAGAAAATAAGAAACTTAGACTATTTCTGGAGAAGGCTCGACAAAACCGCAGCTCATATTGCTACATAAGGGGAAATAAATTTTTTATCGATGGTAAGGGATATTCTGCCAATGAATTTCAAGAAGGAGAAATAATTTCGAAAAAAACAAAAACAAATAGTGCACCACATACGCCGTCAATTAGTAGAGAAGTAAAAGAACGGGAAACCATTGCTGTAACAACTGCCACTGAAGTCGAATCTGTAGCTAAGGCTGAAGAAGAGGTATCTAATCAACAAAAACAAGTGAATAAAAATGAAAATTCTAAAAGCAACCGAACTAGAGTGAACACAAAAAATAATCCTGCGAACGTTTACAAAGAAAAAAATATTACACCTGCATCCGCCACGACTCTCCTAAGAGAAGGGCTACGAGCTAAATTCACTAGTAGTAACACCAATAATAACTAAAAGTTCAATTTATCCCTACTAGTTGAATATATCTGTAAAATGGACCCATATATTGCTCACTACGATATTGAAACAATCAACGCGAAAATAATAAATAGTGTCGCAGATTTTGGTGATGCATATTATGTAAAAAACTCTCAATTTAAAGTATTCCATAAAAATATGAGAAGTATTCAAAAAAACTATGATGAAATGTTATTGCCGTTAACTGAATTAAATTGTGAATTTGATGTAATCGTATTCACAGAAACTTATGTAGTATATGATTTAGAATTATATAACATTCCAGAATACGATATTATATACAACAATGGAAATTTCAACCAAAACGACAGGATAATTGTGTATGTTAAAAGTCACTATAACTATGATTACAAACTAATACCATTAGGATCCTCAAATGTTATCGAGCTTACAATTTCAAATTTACAAGAAAAAATAACAGTAACTTCAATCTACAGATCTCCCAGCTCTTCCCTTGATAATCTCAATTCTGCTCTTCATGGATATTTAGGGAATTATTACTGGTGATGTTAATATTAATCTATTACTCGAAAATACCGATTTTGTAGATGAATATAAAACAATATTAAATACGTTTGATTATGTTTCATATATTAACCAAACAACTAGACGACGGAGAGGGTCCTGCATAGACCACTTTTATGTAAAAAACGGGATTTCTACATTCAGTTAAATACAATCATTCATTCTTATGTATGATCCAACAGATCATGATCCGATAGTTTTAACATTAAAGTTTTCGAATTCTCAGCAACCTGTAAAAAGTTTACCTATATATAAAAAATTTAGAAATTTCGAAAGTTTGGGAAATGAGGTGAAAGCACAAGATTGGAGCATGATCAATATAAATAATGATATAGATGAAATGACTGAATCTTTTATATCTACTCTAAATACATGTATTTAAAAAAATACCCTTGTGAAAATGACTGCAAGTAAAAAAATTAAAAAACCTTGGATAACTAAACATTTATTAAATGAAATTACACAAAAAAATCAACTATACAAAAAGTTAAAGAAAAATCCCACAGATGATGCCCTAAAAGATTATTACAAAACATTTAAAAACAAACTTATGAAGTTCATTCAAAAACCCAAAAAGGAGTATACACAACGAATGATAGAACAAAATCAAAATACGTCCCAAAATATATGGACGTGTATTAATAAATTGTGCGGTAAGGTTAAATTTGAAACAAAAATAACAGCAGTCAATAGACACTATGAAATTGTAACTGAAAAGTCTGATATAGTGAATGAATTCAATACATTTTTTAGTTCAGTAGGAGAAGTTTACGCTGGCAAAATAGAAGCACCTGATGATTTTAACGAACATATTTCTCAACTACATAATACTGTTTCTATATAAAACAAATGAAATTGAAGTACAAAATATGATAAAATCTCCAGGTGTTGATGATTTGCGAGCGGAAACTTTGGAAAAATTATCAGACTTAATATGTAAACCTCTATCTACTATAATAAATATATGCTTTTACAAGGGTTATTATCCTAAGTGCCTGAAAACTGGTATGATAAAACCTTTATTTATTTAAGTCAGGATCTAAATTAGAAGTAGGAAATTACCGTCCAATATATTTGATCTCTTCGGTGTCAAAAATCATCGAAAAAATACTAAAAAGCCGAATCGTAAAATTCCTAAATAAATATCACGTAATCTCAGACAATCAGTTCGGCTTTAGAGAAAGCAAATCCACAGAAGATGCTATTTGTTCTCTTACAAAAACAGTTTATGAGCCTGTTGACTCAAAAACACCCGCTTTAGCTATATTTGTTGACCTCTCTAAAGCCTACTGTATCGCACGACATACTATTGTATAAGTTGCAGAAATATGGAGTTAAAGGCAAAATCTTCCACTTATTAAGCAGTTACCTAGAAGACCGACAGCAACAGGTAAAAATCGGCGATGTCATCAGTGAAACGAGGACAGTAACCTATGGGGTACCACAAGGTTCTGTTCTCGGACCGCTTTTGTTTACAATTTATATAAATAGTTCATTGAATATGGACTTGAATGGTACAATAACGAGTTTCGCTGATGACACTGTGATATTCTACAAATCAGACTCTTGGGCAAATCTAAAACGAATGGCTGAAACCGATTTCTCTTTGATTAAAAAATGGTTTGCCAGTAATAAACGTACCCTCAATATCGACAAAACCTACTATTTGCCGTTTGCATCCTACTCGAGTACTCTGCCTGACATGGGAAATCTCAAAGTCAACGATATGACGGAAATACCAGACGCGCAGTATGCTAAATATCTTGGGATAATTATCGATGAGAATCTTCGTTGGGATCTGCAAATAAATAATATTGTAAATAAATTAAGAGGTCTCATTAGTAGGTTTAAATTTCTAAAAGGATTTTTAAGCATACCTCATCTAAAAACAGTGTATTTTGCACTCGTTCAGTCACAGTTATCCTATGGCATCCTGGGTTGGAGGGATGTGTATGATAACCATCTAGAAAAAATTAATATTTTACAAAAGTGAATACTGAAAAGAATCCATGGTAAAAAGTGCACCTTCTCTAGCGATCGTCTGTTTGATATCAGCAAAAATCTTGATATAAGACAGCTTTACTGTCAACGAACACTTCTAGCTATTTTTAACAGGAAAATAGAATTAGAAGAAATTGGACACCAATACAATACGCGGACTAGAGACCAAAATATTGTAAAAATACCCAAATGCGAAAAAAATATTAAACGGCGATTCTTTGATTAAATAGGATCAAAACAATACAACTCAATTCCACATTCTCTGAAACAAATAAAAAAATTACATATATTCAGAATAAAAATTAAGAAATGGATTCTTAGTAAAGAGCGACACATATTTAGAAATATAGTGAATAATCTCTGAAAGATACTCACCTCTATATTACAGTTATTTTTTTCTCCTCTAGTTTTTGGTTTGAATTATAAATATTAAACTTGACGTTTATTTCAAATATTAGATATTAGAACTTATGTATAGATTGACTATAGCTGCACACATAAATGCATCACACACAAGCTCAGGTTCTTTCCTGTTAGAGCTTCTGTGATTATTTATGTTTATTTATGTATATTTAATTTGTAACTGTAACTGTATATAAGACAAAGAGGCACTACTTATATTCATTCACATAATCCATAAGTTGAATTATTAATAATATTCTTTAGTTAATTAGACAATTAATTTCAGTATCAAATAATGTGAATTCATATTATATTTTGTTAATTGAATAAGTTAGTGGAAAATATTTAAAATGTAATAAATGTGTTTATAAAAACAAGTATCACTAAGCGCATGTAAATTCGATAACAAAAAGAAATAAGGTATTGGATATTTTTAAGCATTGATTGTGTTGTCTAACGGCGAGAGGAACAGTGGTAGAATTATAAAATAGCGATTTTTGAAAAAATAGTGTAATTATTTCAACACCCGTGTAATAAATGTTTAAATACAGGAATAGGATGAATGCCATGGGCGTTGCAAATTTCTATTACATAGATTGATCAAATTTACTAACCATAATTTTATCATAAAAAACTTATATTTTTGTAAATAAATATTACTAGTAAATACAGTTAATTCGAAAGGTCAAATATGATAAGCGCCTGAACCCAAAGAGAATTGGAATCTTCATGTACCGACGAGCTGGCTTAAAAACGGGGAAGTAAATATATATATATATAGAAATAAAATTCATTCATCGACATTATATACATATATATTGAACATCTATAAGAAAAAATGTTGATGTCAGAGGTTTTCATGTTTATAAAGCAAGAAGTTGGTTAGAAATCACCAAAACATAGGGAATTATTTGTTTTTATCATATTTGAATTAAGTTAAAGTGAATTAAATATTGAATGGATATCTATGATAACATTTAGTTACTATAAATATTGAAATACTAAAATAATATTCAAAATATTTACCATGATGTCAACACTTAAATAAATAATTCATATAGCAGGCTATAAATCCTCATTAGACAAAATAATCAGTTGTAAATTTGGCATAGACTTCACAGAGATTATCCAAAATAAAGAAAAACCTGAAAAAATTAATACAAATATTTAGATCATTATAATACATACGATTTAACAAGAATTTAGAAGCAAAATTTCCATTTGTAAGATTTTATTATTATTATGACGCAGAGAACTGTCAACAATATGTGAACGTCAAATATATTTTCAAAGCATGGAATGCTAGCGGCATAATGTTTTTGGCAAGCGTTATGGCGAGAAACAGCACACAAATATTTTAATAAAATAGAAATTTCAGGCCGAGTTTATAATGAACTATAATTGAAAAAAAATTCTAAAATAAATGGAAAAGGATTGCATATGTATTTCAGAGTAATTAGATTGTAAGATTTGTTCATATGAGAATGGAGAAGTAATACATAATAAGAGTTTTTTTTTATAAATAGGGATAGTTTTTAGAGAAGTTGAGTTTTAATTCAGTAGATTAAATTATTTTGCAAATGGAAAGAATATTAAATATCCTAATATAGTTAAAAATGATATGAAATTAAATAAAAAGACGTCGGATATGTAGATAATTGTAAAAAAATTTAGTTAGATGATTAATTTTTTCCATGACAACGGGAAGAAAAAATAGTTTGTTGATTTGGAAGCGATGAGTAGTATGTGCTGTGATATTGTTGAGGAAGGACATATGCTAAGAAAAATTTAAAAATTCAAGAAAATATAAGACTAGTCCTCATATAATCTAAAGAAAAGTATAAAAAGAAGTTAACGAAATAATTTGAGAAGATTTGAAAGATAAATAAAGGAACAGAAGACAAGTAATTAAAATAGATGAATAAAATAAAGAAAGTAGAATAATAAAAGATACCAAAAAGTATCATTTAAAAAGATATTTAGAAGAAAGAAACCAGATTGTGTCAGAAGAGAAGATAGATAATAGTATAAAGTATATTAAGGACGAGAAATTCAAGATGTACCTGGAGGAGTGGTGTCTAGTTGAAGTCCCGCGGGAGGAAAGACAGTAGACACAATAACACAAACGTGGTGTTACAGCAGATTGGAGATTGTTGGTGCCAAGAAGAAACTATTGTTCCGTGAAGGTTAGTGCGTCATTTTATTAGTTAACCAATTAAAATATTTCATGATTTGGCCATATAAAACATATTAAATTTTCGTGAAGGTACCAATTTATTGAGTTTATTAGATTATATATAGTTGTTTGTTCTACCATTTCGATTTTAAATTTGTTTGTATTGATACATGTATTTGTTTTCCAATTTCCATCGCAATTTTGATAATATATAATTACAGTGTTCGTCATTTTCGTTTCAATAGGACCCTACAATAAAAACAAGAAATACTTATTCCATTAATTTCAAGTGTCAATTCCAAAAACAGGAATAGGATTGATAACATAGGCGTCTCAAAATAAATTTATACAAGGTATATTTTTTATTTTAAATAATAGACAAAAACAAATAATTCTTTATTAATCTATATAAAACAAAATAATAAATTAAATAGATAAAGCTTTATGCCGGAACTCAAAGAAATTAAGGAGTACTCATGCTCGACTTGATATATTTACCCTGAGCTATAAATAATCAAAAATAATTATAAATTATCGCCGCAACAATTAATTTGAGCTAACCGAACCTAAAATAAAAAAAATAATTATAAAAATATAAAATATCAGTTTTCTACTGCACCTCCGTTTCAGTCAAAATTTCAATAATTTCGACATATTAGCCTGACCGTTCTTCGAAAAGAAAAACAAATACTTTCCTGGCTAATACCACGCAGAATATTGAATTACATCTCATTCGAAGAACGTGACGTCGATCGACCATTTTGTCGATACAGACATCTGTTGTGCTGCGCAACCGCAAGGAGAAGGGCATAGTATACTGACCGGTTTCGACCTTCTTGGGTCTCTTCAAGAGTGCCGTAATGCCTTCTAGTTCAGAGTTTCTAATCTGAATTGAAGAATTCGTCCTCCGACAACCTCTATTTGGCTTGTATGATTACTCACTTGCGAGAAGTAGTCAGCTGGCGCCATCTTCACGTTCAATTGCGAACCACCACCTCAGATAATTATTTGACCGTATATATCGTATGAAATACAATTAAGTAAAATTTGATAAAATACGAGGTGTCTCTATTTGAAAAATAAATTTCGGTTTTTTACTGCATTGCACCTCCGTTTTGACATATTAGCCTGACCGTTCTTCCAAATATAGATATTTAATCCGAGCTTTTGAAGCGTTTTTTGCGCTACCATTTGGGCGTACGAAAGCTGGTTATTACCCCTATCTTTACTCGAAAAATGAAGAAACTATTGAGCAATAATGTTTACTGGAAACAACTACTATCCGAAATTAAGATTTTAATAGTATATAAAACGATTTTCAAGAAATCGTATATCTAGGAATAGCTCAATCAAACCTTAATTACATATAATTATGGTTTCTTGCTCGAAGGCTGAAGGAAGTCGGATTGATTTTTTAATCAGCATCGCAAACCAACGGATTTTGAATTCGTTCGGGATATGATCTAGCCGTTCACATGTATTATACAGTTTCCGGCATATTTTAATAATCTATAATGACATTTTTTCGCATAAGGTCCAATTTGAAAGTTCTTCTTAAATTATATTAAATGATTGAAAGTTCATATCCTCTTTTCTGTTTTCCTCCGAATGAACCGCCGAAAGTATAATGTGTTGCATAAAATGACGGAGCACAATGACAAAGTGAGTTCAACGTACCTAAAACCATCACAGGAATAAATAGAAAGAGCGTTTGCCGGACTAGAAAATAAACATAAATTTAAGCAATTATTTGAAAAAAATATATATACGCCGTAAACGTTTAACCTTCGGAACCAATATTTTAGAGAATTTAATTGTTTTACCGTTATGTTTCTTGTTGCATCAGTACTTTTTAATAAATAAGAAAAAACCACAATAGGTCGTGATTTAATTTATAAAAGATTTCACAATTCAAATACAGCGATCTCTTTTCGCTTCAGGCGGCATTCTTCATACAGAAAAATGTTAAGAATCAATTGAAAAATATCCATTTTCTATTGGATTTATCAATTTGAGTATAATAAGAACAATAAAAACATTTCCATTATTACCAGTCCGTTCCTGACTAATTAAACGGGATTAATACATTTAGGCCATAAAAGATCAAAGGGCACTATCAGGGAGATTTCCTTGAAATCTGTAGGCCTTAATTGAATCGCAACATTATTCAAAAGCTACGTCCTTTGGGATTAGCAAACTATATTGCCTCATTCTCTCCTCAGCGATTAAGGAGCATACACAATAAAAAACTTGTTTGCCATACCACTATTTCAAAATAATTATCGGGAATTAGTCAATTATTTATCCCAATGTATTATCTCTAATCAAAAACATTTTTAAAAAGATTTTAATAAACGCGAATTGTGTTTGATGTCGTCTATCGGTTGTAAATATGTGCTTCGAAGTGGTATTCTAAGTTTTTGAAAGAGAAGAAAATCTAGAAAAACCTCATCGAATAATTACGCTGTTAATTCGATATGTTTTTGACCTGCCATAAATTAAGGAATCATTCTGTTCGTAATTTAGAGATTAAAATTGGTATGAAACCTAATTACACTGTATATCAAAAGTCCCCATCGATTTTCCATGTATGCTAAAAAATTTATTCGTGGTTAAAATCATTTTTCTCTTAAACGGTGTATGTTATCTCAAATATGGGAGGAATTAAAGTTGTAGTTTATAAAATTGTCTTCTAAAACGGTTTTAATATTTTTTTTCTTACGAATCGCCGTTTCAGAAATATCGTGTTATTCTATAATATGTGCAGACATTTCCTCACCACCTATGAGGCATTTTTCTATGAGTATATTTTATATTGTTGCTGTGCTTTTTTCCTTATGCTAAAAGTCTGATGATGTCTATGGACGAACTAGACGTACAAATTAGTATTTTTAATATTTGAAACGGTGATATCTCTGAAACAGTTCGTCGTAAGAAAAAAAGTATTAGAGCCATTTTGTAGACAATTTTATTTTGGCAATTTTTACGATAGCATTCCTTTATGCAAAAAATTTAAAAAACTGATTTTTTCAACCTTTTACCTGGAATAAATTCTTCAACACATGGGATCGTTAAATACTTTCAATACACTATTTATAATAGTGTACCAATTTTTTGCTCTATGTGAATTATTTCTAGCATATCCCTATCTCTTATGTCCATTAAGGACTGACTAATATCTTGATTAATAAATGAAATAATCACTGTACTAATTGAAAGATATATCTGGATCCACCCTGTATGCAAGGTCCTCGAAAGTTGGGTACAGACCGAAATAAAGAATTCGCGAGCTGTTCGAGAACAGCTCCCGAATTTAACCCGAGCAGCTCCCAAACACATCGTCCACACAAGAAGAGTTTCAGTTATGTGTTCAGTTCGGTCCAGTTCGTTGAAAAGTTCGAACTAGAACTGCACTTTCATAAAAATTGAAATAATTAAATTTGAAAAATGTCATCGCTGGAAAGCGACGAAGAAAGCGATATCATCATTGCTTGTGCAGCAACCTTTTTAATAAAACAAAATGTCGAGTCGAAAAAAAAGAAACGTAAGACTAGGCGGTGGTGGCAAAGAAGTTTATTTAAAAATCGCTCAAGATATGGTGGAGTGCCTTTGCTCAGATATTTAGAAATGGAGGACCAAAGTTTATTTCGAAATTTTAGCCGTATGCCTGTAGCAGATTTTGAAAAACTCTTGGTTCCTCTTAGAACCGATAATATCGAAACAAGATACACATTATCGGAAGTGTATTTCATCCAGGGAAAGATTGGCTTTGACTTTGCAATTTTTGGTAACAGGAGATTTCTATACAAGTCTGATGTATTTATTCAAAATTTCCAAGCAAACCATTTCTGCGATTGTACCAGATGTGTGTGAAGCTTTAATTACAGTTCTAAGTGACTTAATAAAGGTAAGCAATTTTCTTTTACATTTGTATTCATTTATTTAAAAAAAACATACAAAATAATGTTGTAGGTATACCTACCTACGTTAGTTTAAATTCTGATAAGTTTTTGGAATAATAAAATCACTCAAGTGCTCTTCCTCTTGGGGAGACAGCAATGGTGTACTACAACAACCTGGTCGTACTTGAGAATCTGCATCTGTGGAGTAAGTAAGCAGTTTCTACAAGAGATGAGTTGCTACTTGCATCACACAATGATGATCCGAAATGCTGTTGAGAAAACTGTGAATCGGTCTCATAGTTTGAGAAGGGTGAAGTCATTGCAGTGCTACAACCTGACTGTGGTTGCGTGACCACATAACTGGCTTTACTGAAGTTTGATAGACCTGGGTGTGAGGTGACTCTTCCATGAGGCGTTGACTGTGGATATTGTTGAGTGGATAGCGACTGTAAAATGCTAATTTGGGTGTCAAAAATTATTTTGTTAATGTTAAACTCGACATGTGCTCGTTAACGGATTAAATTCTTTTAATTTCATAGCAATATGATTTGCAAATAAGGAGCAAGCATCAGGTGGAAATTCTTTTTTTCATATATAGTTTTGAGAATACCGAAAGCTTCTGCGGCTTGGTCGTTATTACTTTTCCGCCCAACCTATCTATATGCGAGAAAAGTATTGGTTTATCCCAAAAAAAGTTGGAATTTTGAAATTTTTGTTTGAGTTATTTTTACGTTTTCCATCAACAACAACACAAAAAAACGGTTTTTAGAAAAAAAAACTAGTCTGTATGTCGTCGTCGTCGTCGTCGTCATCGTCGTCAGCCACTTTTCCTTACATGTCTTGTTAGCACGATACAGCCTCCAGAGTTCAATAAATCACCAATTTTATGATTGAATATTGTTAAGGATATGTCACAGATGATCCCTATTGATTTTCAGCTCACCAGAGCCAGTACAACGGGTGCAATGGTACTTGAAGTACGACATTTTGTCATTTTTGAGAAATTTTAGTTCCTTCCGACCGATTGAATAAATATGCAAAAATGTTTAAAAAAACAGAATGTGTTCCATTGTTATACAGACACGGCATCGATTTTCTTTGTTTCGTTTAGTTAATTTTTTACTCATTTACGTCACCCGACAGGTGGAATACTGTGAATATGTTCTCGTTTCTGTTTGATAAAAAAACTGTCGCATCACGGTCCCTCGTCGTTTATATTTAGATTTCCGTACGTTTCAAAAATCCATTTATCAGTTTTTTGTCAATTAGTGGGAAAAGTTAGGTTGAATAAAAAGGCGCAAACTAGAGTGCTTGAAAATTTAATTCATACTGGCAATTTTTGAACATTTCCATATATCTTTCGTAAATTATCTGGGAAAAAATGTCGGTTTTATACATTGTGATAATAAAATTGTTTTCAGATGCGTGAAATTGAATATTAGGTACTAAGGACATTAGTGTTATTATATTAAAACTTATTTTCTTACTTGATGATATATTTTTATTATTTCTTAGCGTGGCATCTTTACATATACATATATATTATATTTAAATACATTACATGTTCGATCGTACCCCTTATGGGTTCAAACCTTATGGATTATTTTCCCAATACTATTCTTTTTCTTTAGTTATTGTAAGTAGTTAAACTTTCGTTATCTCGTACGAATAAAATTCGTCGAAGCACAGGTCGAAATAAATAAATAATATGTAGTACCTCCGCCTCTGGCCAATACATCCACAGCCTTGAAAGAAAATATCTACCGTATCCCATCCTTGCCCAAACTACGGTCATATAAATCAGTCTATTTTAAAGCTGTTGATGCAACCCAAAAGGGTTGCTTTAAAATTGGGTTGGGTGGGACTTTATCTGATTTTGGAACAGAAAAATGTTTAGAAATAAATTGTTTTTTATAAGTACATTGATCCACAACTGAGATTGCGCCTTTCTTTAATAAATCTTCTATTAAAGATTTTAACAGTATTAATTCTTTTTGAGACCACTTGTTTTCAATGGGTATAATACATTGTTTTGGCTTCAATAAATGGAATAGAAAAACCTTCAATGTAAGACAGCACTGTCTTGTGTATTAACAAATCTCTTCACATATGAAAGAGAAATTTTAATCGACAACATGGTCTACCAGCCTTCGGATCTAAAACTGACGCGGTCGCTTTTGGACGTTCTGGTTGCTCCGGAAATAGTAGCTCTGTCGCTTCTTGTATGGCGTCTTTCTGTGCGTGTACTGCGACTTCTTGGGAGCCTGGTGAATAAATCCATTCCTCCTGACTCCCATCGACCTCTGGGGGAATGAACTCTTGTAGTTTTCCGAAGTAGACTGGACTACTGACGATTGACTTCTTGGGTTTTAATTTTAGCCATGATCTCTCCAATTCTTTTGCGGTTTTAATTCTATGTTCTAAATTATCTCCAAACAATAGCCCTGAAATTTGTGTACTGACCAGGGTCTATTTAAGCTCTGTATTTAAATTTAGAGCAATGAGCTCCTTTCGAGATTTTGACTCTGAAAAATGAAGATTAATTAGTAATTCAATATATTCTCTATTATTCTCCCCCTCCTCTTTATCGAGCATTGTCGTGAAGGCTAACCCTATAGACGATAAACTTGACGCGATTTGCTGTTGTGTCTGTATCAATCGAGTATCTCTGCGGATGACGCTTTCTAAGATGGCAATTTTCACTTCTGAATTTATAATTGGAGGGTTTATACCCTGGCAATTTTCAGAAGGATGATACTTATTTATCAACACGTCTTTGGTTTCCTAATCCAAACCACGGGTCAAAATACTGTCCCAACGAGATTCTACACCTGCTTGAATTGGTTTCGCAAATGTACTTTTAGTAGTACCTTCTTCTCCCAAAATTGACAAAATGTCTTTCCCTAAACTTGTAGGATTTTCTGGCACGTCTGCAAAATATATTTGCCTATTTAGTAATTCAGGTATAAGATATAACCCTTACCAAAAACAGATAAAACAATAATAATAATATGAAACGTTGTGAAACTCCAAAAGCACTACCTGTTATCACAAACAGGCAATTGACAAGTAAATTAATTTTCTAAGGTACACCCGTTATCACAAATGGATGAAACAATGATAATAATAATAATATGAAACATCTTGAAATTTCAAAAGCACTATCCATTACCGCAAATGGATAAGCTACCTGTTATCACTAACAGGCAATTGAGAAGTAAATTAATTTTCTGCTAATACACTATCTGTCATCACAAACAAATAGGTCACCTGCTGGCACGAACAGGTATGAATGTTTCTCACATTGACCAGGGAAAAATAAAATTATTATTGTACTTACTAGTCGTGTCTCTCTCTCCCTCTATGTCCTCGCCTGACGAAGCGGTTGACGAAAAACTATCATCACGCCTCTCTCTAGACCAGTGGTCGCCACCCTGTCGATCGCGATCTACCGGTAGCTCGCGAAGGCAATTCTGGTAGCTCTCACAACGATTTCAATTTAAAAATACAAACTGCAAAAATCAGAGAAGCTTCCGAAAATTCAACAAAAAAATCTAATTGTTATAATATTAAACATAAAGAGCGGCAACGTTGCGGTGAGCGATCTGCCGCTGACGCCATCATGCTAGAATCGGCTAGAACCGTCCAGCCGGACCAGCGCGTTAGTGTTCGACAACGATCAGGATTGCTTTGAACGGGATAAATACGCACGGCGCGGCGACATTGCGCTTAGTTTAAAACTGAACGCGTAGCCAACGTTCAGCGGTTGGGTTAGTAGAGAACAACAAAAAATAATATTATGGCAAGCAGTTGTAAGAAGGTAAAGACATACCACTTTCATTCGGAATGGGAAGAACAATACTTTTTTACAGAAGTTAAAGATAAAAATGTGTGTTTGTTATGTAATACTTCGGTCTCCGTTGCTTAAAAAGGAAATATTGAGAGACATCATAAAACTGTACATTCTAATTTTGAAAAATCATTCCCACTACATTCTGCCGCCAGAAAGGAGAAACTGAAACAGCTAAAAAAGCAGTTAATTGAACAACAATCAATATTTTTAAGAACAGTCGACAAAAATAAGGCTGCAACTGAAGCATCGTACCGTGTGTCCCGGATAATTGCACAAACAAAGAAACTTTATGAAGACGGGGAAATGATAAAACCGGCGTTTTTAGAAGCTGCTGATTCGTTATTTGCCAACTTTAGAAATAAAGACGAGATAGTTTCTGTTATAAACTTTCTGCTAATACAGTGCTGAGACGTGTAGAAGTAATGAGCAATGATATTTTTTTACAGTTAACAACTGAGTTAGATAACTGTGTTTATTTTGCAATACGAAATTCATGGTTACCAATGTTATAAGTCATTTAAAATATGAAATTGGACCACAAAATTGGTTTTTGTTGTTGAAAAGATTCGCCAAAAACGGTTTTGGACTGAAAAACCGCCGACAGTCTGTTGGAAGATCGACGTGTGAAATTTGATGAGATTAGGAGATTCCAAAGAAAGCTAGGACGTGACGTCGAGATATTAGACTTTGTTTTAACAAGTCCAGAACCAGAAAATAAACCTCAGGAATATGTTTGGTTGTTTCAGACAGAAGAAGATGAAAACAAAAGCACAATTTTTTTATTTTTTATTGTATTTCGTTGTACGTGTTTGTGAATACCAGTAACTATTTTTATATGCTGTCACGTGAGCGTTTCAAATAAATTCTTACACTCGGTACCTACTACCGTATTCATGTATTGTTAAGTCACGAAAACATTCAAACAGGATAATAAAATACAATCTAGCGAAATAACGGTTCCTACAAACAATCGCCCATCTCTATATAGCACATATACACAAATAACAGTCGTGACCACGACACGTTCTCTCATTTGGCACCTTTTGACCACATCGTCGATCTTCAACTTCGTGATTTCTGTGTGAATCCCACGATTGCGCATTTTTTACAAACTATCGATGGGCGGTTCTCTCGATGTTATTCTCTCTATTTTCGCGGGCATCGTTTCCTTTAAGGCTCATAGAAAGATCTTAACACCTCATGTGTAGAATTTCGACTAATTATCCGATCTTAAAGGTCAGATAATGATGATAAAAGGTGAGAAAATGGTCATAATAGACCAAAAAAGCATAGTCGCTGACATTTACTGAGGGAAAACAAATATCTATTTACGTTCATTTTACGTTTGTAATATGCTTAAACATGGCTATTGTTAATTTGTCGAGCATTGCGGAGCAGTTTTGTAATGAAATTAAAGTGTTAAAGAAATGTGGAGACAGTTTAAACAGTGGATATGTCGTAGAGATAGAGTACATGATAGAAGTTTCGGAGCGAAGCAATAAGTCATAATTACTTGATAGTCACTGCAGTGTCACTTTACAAATGAAAAAACGAATCAACTTTTAAAATATTACAACAGTCCAGACAAGGCATATGTTAAATAATTGATCTGTTTTCCCTCAGTAACTGTCAGCGGCCATGTTCTGACGTCACACTTTTTCGGTCTATAGATCAGAAAATTGTCATAAAATATCAGAAAATGGTCATAAAATGTCAATTGGTCAGTGATACAAACATTTTTATTAAATTATATAATTTGCATGTGTAGGTATTAAGAAGGCAATTACATTTTTTTGCTCGCCCATAATAGACGATTCTAAATAATAAAAGCGCTGAATATCAGATAACGCATTGTTATTGTGAACAAGAGCACGAAACTTATCACGACCGTACGAACAGCTAAAATAAGTATTATATATAAGTTCTGTTATTAATGAGATTAGCAACTACATTTGGCAACGTCGCGCCATCCAAAACACCGCTAGTTAATGATAAGCTGATACCACTGCTCCGCTTCGTGTCGGCGACGTGGGTTATTTATTAGAAAAATGCAGATCAAGAATTTGTTTTGCTGCGGCCAATGCTTCCAAAAAAAAGAGTCTCAAAAACATCTCTCTCGGATATTGTTTTCTGCCTCATCGTAATTATCAGAAACGTCGCATCTATTGTAGAACCTCTTTAATCCGAACTAATTGGGACGAGGGGGTTCGGATTATCAAATCGTTCGGATTACCGAACATATTGTGCTTTCCACAAAACAACAGCTAAAACGTGCCTAAAATGGGTTATAAGTGTTAAAGAAAGAAGAGAAATGCATTGCAGTGTAAAATACTGTATTTTTTATGTACATATTTAAATTTCATAACCATAGAGTAAAAAAGTATTACAGTAGAAAAACGTATACACTACTATAATGTAAAATTATATATTTATACATATATATTTTGAATAAAATAACATAATCAATCAAAGTCTTAAAGTTTATAAAGTCTGTCATTTTCTTATGAACCAATGATGAAGTGCTTTCTTTGGCTGCTTAGTTTCGAATTTGCTTTAGACCATCAATTGCGGTAAGCAGCATTCGGATTGCCTTTCGTACCAGTTCATTGTCATCTCTAATGAACTAAACGCATCGACATGGGATGGTCCCAAATCAGAAGTTTCCTCATCTTCACTGCTCTCCTCAGATTCGTTTTCCTCGGTGACGATGGAAAGAATTTCATCTTCATTATATATCTGATATCCTGGATCATTCTTGTCACTATTGATCCACTCTGTTGCATCAGTTACGTCACACTCCTCAAACCCAGGAATAGCGTGACAAAGATCGACAATTTCTCCGACAATCTGACAATCATGTTCTTCACCACAATTACAATGTTCCACTTTATTGTTCTCAGGCATAGGCCATAGCTTGTCCCAAGCTTTCGTCAGATTTCCTTTGTTACATTTGCCCAAGAATCCAGCATAATATAGCAACAGTCCTTTAAGTTTATTTTTTTTTTGTAAACGCAATCACACTTTCTTCGTAAAAGTAGGCGCCGAAGCAATTCTTTCCTGTACAATCTCTTGGTTTTCGCAATGACTCCCTGATCCATTGGCTGCAGGAGGGCTGTCACGTTTGGAGGAAGGAAAATGAATGAGAAGTCTCCTTTAATGGCGTTCAGTGTATCAATGTCAGAATGAGGGGGGGGCATTGTCGATTATTAACAGGGCTTTTCCTGTTTTGCCTTTCTCGTCCCTGAACTTTTTTAGCTATGGGATGAATGTGTTTGAATAGCAATCGAGAAAAATATCAGCTGACATCCAAGAGCTTTTTTGTGCATTGTAAGTAACAGGAAGACATTTTATGTTTTTGAAACAACGGTGCTCCTTACTTCTACCAATAAGCAGCAATGGAAGAGAGTGAGTGCCACTTGCATTTTCGCAAACCATAGCCGTTACCCTGTCTTTGCTTACTTTGTATCCAGGACCTCGAGTTTCATTACGGGATGCAAGAGATTTTCTCAGCAATGAGCGCCAATTCACACCGGTCTCGTCAGCATTGTAAACATCATCTCTTGAAAGCCCTGCATTAACTACAGTTTCTTTAAATGTTTTTACAAATGCTTCTGAAGCCACAGCGTCACCAGATAAGCTTTCCCCTTGACCATGAAGTTGTCTTATTCCATGCCGTTGCTCAAATTTACTCAGCCAGCCATTGGTAGCCTTAAAGTCAAGAGGTCCGTTAAGCTTCTGATTGAAATCAAGAGCCTTTTCGCAAAGAAGTGGATCTGATATTGGTTCACCCAAGCTCCTTCTTTGTGTGAACCACAAATACAGCGCGCCCTCAAGAGCCATATTATTAGCAGGTTTCAAGGTTTTCCTGTTTTTAGGTCCTTCACTACTGTCCTGTCTACATGCGTACTGCATTATGGCATCTTGTTTCGATTTAATATCGGTGATTGTCTACTTACTAACTCCATACTTCCTGGCCAACGATGCACCACTTTCACCTTTTTTAAGTCCTCCTACGATTTCTAGTTTCTTTTCCATATTTAAAGTGTTATGTTTTAGTGACGACATTGTAACGTACTGTACTGATACGCAATCTTCAACTAAGAACTGTGCCGTAGGTTGTAAAATAAACACGTGCACGGTCCGAAAAACATCACACGTTCACAGTGACAACAAAAGTGCGACTGAGCACAATATGAAAATATGTACAGCTGTAGTGTCGAGAGGAAGGGAGGAGAGAGGTCGTTGACTCACTTCCCGCGTGTATAGTGTATTCCTTATACAGGCAGTTCTCGACTTACGACGAAGAAGTCAAAGATTGAAATTCATTATTGTTTACATACTTTTAACTCATTATTTACGCATTTTTGCGACACATATGCATGTATGTAAACAAAAATTTCTGTTTTATTTCCAGGAAGAATTTGAAGCATTCATATACATATGTACATATTTTATGCCGCGGCAGCGTTCGGATTACTGGACGTTCGAATTACGGAGGTTCGGATTAAAGAGGCTCTACTGTAGTTTTAAATTTTTCGAGAATGGGCTTTATATTCTCGTATCCTATTTGCAATAATTCAATGTAATTAAATAAATCGGTTTTAGATAAAAGCGTTGGGAAAAGCATTAATTCTCTTTTAATTTGAGCTCTGTTGTTTTTTAATCGATTTAAATCGAATTCAGCATCAACTGAGGGGTCATCACCGGCCTCTGACATAATGTTTGTTTTCCTTTAATTACAAAAACTAAGATTGAAATGCTAAACCGCATGTTTAAAATATTCAATTAACAAATTACACGATAATAATTATAATAAGTATCAAGAAAAGGCTAATGCTAAACGTTTTATTTTACAGCGACAAAATCCTACGAGGATGTAAAAACAACATTTTATAAAAAGTATGCTGTAAATCGTGAGTTATTATGTGAATATACAAATGATACTAAGATTATATGATTTGCGTTGAAACCTTACCCTCTAATCTTTTGCCCAGTATTTATTTACGAAAATAATTAGTAATAACCTCACTTAAAATGATATTATTACGAGAGACAAATTTTTTCTGAATATTAAAGATTTTAAATACAAATACGAGAGAAATAGACAAACGATTTTGAGTAAAAATATAATATGGTATGGAAAGGACTGACCTTTTTCCTGTGAGATCGTGATGGATGCTGCTTAGCTCAAGTGAATCGTGGTTGGAACTGGAAGACTGGAACCATCTACGCTCGAAAGCCCATAAATATATTGGGGGTTTTCCTGTTGACTGAATGAAAGAAACACCATTCGTGAATATTCAATTTAATATATTATAATATATTAGTCAATAAATATTTTGTTTTGTAATTAATTTAGATACAAATGTTGGTTCAGCTAGCTCAAATATATATAGTCGGGCATGAGACTCCTTACTCCCTTTGAGTTCTGGATTTTGAATACGTTGGTACGACTAAGTTATGGAACCTATTTTTCTTTATTTTATTTTTCTGATATCAGAATGAATCGACAACGACATACACTCTAATGATATATGAAATGAAAATACGAAAAGAAGTATATATATATATATATATATATATATATATATATATATAACAAAGAAGATGTTGTTGTTATATATATATATATATATATATATATATATATATATATATATATCAATATAAACAAAATTTAAATCTAACACTTCTATACCTGTGTCTACCATATACACCTACTCTGGAATTTGACACGTAAGTTTGAAATTATATTTCAGGTATAATTTAAGATGTCATATTTTTCTTTTTTAATTTCCAATTCAGACTTCAATTAATTTATAAATATGTTCTAATGGTACTCTCCGTTTGTTTTATCAACCCAATACATTTCTTTTCTATGTATTTTAATCCTTTATCTTCTGTACCTTCAATTCACTTTTAAATCTTTTCAAATAACTTCTTCAACTTCATTTACACTTTTTATATACTTTTCTTTACTTATATGAGGACTTTACTTATATTTTATTATAATTTTAAAATTTTTTCAACTACGTCCTCTCTCCAAAATATCACATCCCATACTCCCTTTTTTCCAAATCAACAACCTCTCCTGTCCGTTGCTATGGACAAAACTCATCATCTCACTAGATTTTTTTTAACAATAATTTATAAATCAGAGGTTTTCATTCAATTTCATATTTTTCTTAACTATTTGATGATATTTAATGCTTTGTTTATTTCCAAAATAATTTAATTTATCTATTTAAAACTCTACTTCTCCAAGAATATCCCTATTTATAAAAAAAACCTCTTATTGTATAATACTTTTCCATTCTAAATTAGACAAATCTACAATCTGAGACTTTTCAAAATATATATAATTCTTTTCAATTTCTATTAAAATTGGGTCACGATTATTATTTCTCATAAACTTGGCCTAAAATTGTGTGTGTGATTTGGTTTACCTTGGCTGCGGATACTATGTCCATTCGCCAGCTTAACATTTTGCTCAAGGATGTACATTTTTTTTTTTTTAAACTTAAATCCTATACCTATTCTACTATGATACATTTTTTTATCTACATTCTAGAATTCACATCTTTTTTTTTTTTCATTATTTAATATAAATTTTTTTTTAATTGTTTTTTTTTTCAAATTTTTTTTTTAATTTTTTATTATTTTATTATTCATATTTTTTTTTCTCCTTTCTTATTATTTTTTTGTATTATTTTTTTATTTTCTTATTTTTTTTGTATACATATACTTTTTTTTTTTTTTTTTTTTAATATAACAGGGACACTTTGCGCTCAGGGGTCGATCAGAGCGACTTCAACAAACAAGAGGACCACGGATTGACTAGGATACACACTAGGTATGGAGATACATTTATGGATAAGGTTTATATTGTACATAATATAAATATTCTAGTAATTATCTATTTAAATTTTAAGTCCTATTCTACATATATGCGAGTATAGTTTTTTGTATAATTCAAAGTTATTTGACCTAATTAATTCTGTTAAATTATAAGGGACCTTTATTTGATTGTTCTTATTATAAATAAATTTATTCAGTTCATTAACTTGATTTTGAATCAATATGCAACCTAAAATTTTATGCTCTGCGTTTCCTTCCTCTCCGCAATCGCACATGGGTGAATCTTCAAGATTAATTTTAAATAGATGTGACTGAACTAATGTGTGATTGAATCTGAGTCTACAAATTTTAGATATAACTACCTTATTCAGTTGTGATTTTTGGAACCTTGGTTTGCTTGGAATATCTGGTTGAATACTTTTATAAAAAAGTCCTTTCGTTGAGTTTTTATAATCATCGTTCCAACTGCTTAAAACCTTAGCTTTCGCCCACTGAAACATGTCTTCTTTTGAGCATTTATAATCGGACCCCTCTCCCTCTTCTATAGCGCCTTTTGCTAGCTTATCTACTTCCTCGTTGTTAGCTATACCACAATGAGCCTTAACCCAGACAAATTTTATATGTTTCTGAGTTAGTTCCAATTCATGTAACGTTTTTACTATATCCCCAATGGTATTATTGATTTTTGTTTTGTCTAATATATTGTTTATATTATTGATTTTTTCTAAGGCACTTCTACAATCGGAGATAATAACGAACTTGTTGTTATCTAGTTTTTGAATGTACTGTAGGGCTTCCAGAATGGCTATTAATTCAGCAGAGTATATAGAAAATTTGTCATTCAAACTGCATTGTCTTCTGATTTGGTTAACTGGATCCCAGTAAGCGATACCCACTTGCGATCTAATTTTTGAAGCATCAGTGTATATCTGAAGATGATGCGGAAAAAGTGTTTGTATATCACCTCTAAACATCAAATTTCTTATCTTTTCTGGATATTCTATGTAGTTTCTTAAATAATAAACCTTAGGATCTGTATCTAGCTCTACGTAATTTCTTGTTTTTATTTCTATTTCGTTGGAAACTGGTAAGTATTGTGCATAAACTTTTATAATTGGTAAAGTTGCTTTTTTCTGCCAATATTTTGTTGTTAAGTCTAGTATATATAATTCATGAATCTTATTTAGCAGTTTACTCTGTTTTTTGTGCAATTTGAAAATGAATTTGAATGTTAGATATTGTCTTCTATACTTTAGTGGCATTTCTACCGCTTCTACATATAAATTACTAATTGGTGTAGTTTTCATTGCTCCTAGTGATAGACGCACACACTTATTCGTTACTATTTCCAATTTTTTTAGATGGGTCTGTGCTGCTTGTGAATAAAATACAGACCCATAATCTAAAATGGATCTGATGAAGGATCTATAAAATAAGAGAGATGTACTCGGATCTGCTCCCCAATTCGTATGGCTTACTGCTCTCAACACATTCACTCCTTTTTCCGCCCTATTTATTAAGTATTCAATGTGATTTTTCCAAAGCAGTTTCCTATCCAGGATGATTCCCAGATATTTAATTTTTGACTACTTTGAATTCTATTTCGTTAATTTTTAAATTAGATGGTAAGTTTCTTTTCTTGGAAAAAATACAAAGCTGAGTTTTCTTTGTAGATATATTTAAACCCTTCGCATGACACCATTTCTCCAGAGAAGTGTAACTCTTTGATAGTTCTGTTGATTGCAGAGCGGTATTTGAAATATTTCCTTGGTATACGCATACGTCATCGGCAAATTCCAGTATTTTAGTATTATTTCCTGCTATCTTACACAAATCTGACGTATAAATTATATATAGCAAGGGGCTTAGTATTCCCCCCTGTGGCAAACCAACATTAGCTAATCTAGGCTCTAACAACTCATTCTGTATCCTTACGTATATCTTTCTATTTGAATATAATGAACAAATTCTCGACGTAAATTCTGCTGGTAATCCTATATGTATCATTTGATCATACAAAATGTCCAATTTGACGTTATCGTAGGCCCCTTCTATATCCACAAATATAGCGGTTAGAGATTCCTCTTTCGAGAAAGAAATATTTATATCGGAAACCAGTTGTCCTATGTTCTCATTTATCGAATACCCTTTTCTAAATCCAAATTGTGTTTCTGGAAATTTTTTATTTTCATCCATCCATTTTTCTAACCTTGTTTTAATAATTCTTTCAAATGTTTTGAATACGCATGATGCTAAAGATATCCCCCTGTACGATTCCGGAAATTCGGGAGGTTTCTTAGGTTTAAGAATGGGAATTACAATATATAATCTTTCCAACTAGGAGGAAATTTTCCGCTTTTCCAAATGTTATTAAAAATATTCAATAAACACTGTTTTGCTATTTCAGGTAGGTTAAATAACATGATATAATGAACGTTATCGAGACCTGGAGCTGAATTCATATTATTTTTAATACTAATTTTCAATTCCCTGAGAGAGAATGGTTTTAATAGTGGATGATTTTCATTAACTAATTCATCCAAAATACAATACATAGAATTTATTTGAACCCATGGAGGAGTTAATTTCGTTTGAAATATTAAAGCCCAATCATTTTTTATAACCTTGTTAGTAGGTTCACAATTATAATATACATTTTTGATTTGCTTAACTTCTCTCCAAATCTCTTTAACTGGTGTATTTTTGTTCAGTTTATTACAAAACAATTTCCAAGATTCTTTCTTGCATTTTTTAATTATTCTTTTGGTGTTAGCGGCTGCTTTTTTATAATAAATATATTTTTGTAAATTGGAGTTATTTTTGAAATCCAAGAAAGCCTCTTTTTAAGCTTTAATAGCTTCCTCACATTCATTATTCCACCACGTCTTGTTATAATTTGGATTGGTCACTTTTTTCTTTTCTGGAATTGCCTTTTTATTTGCTATATTTATAATATTTAAAAGTACTTCATATTCTGCTTCCTGCAGCTCATTAACGTTAAATTCTGTTTCTATTAAATGTGAAAAAAGTGTCCAATCCGCTTTCTTAATATTATATTTTTGACAGTTTTTATAGTGTGTCTTACAATTTACATTTAGTGTAATGATCAAAGGATAATGATCTGAGGTTCCTAAATAATAACCAATCCTTTCCCAATTACAAGACGTAGTTATATCCGTTGAGCAAATTGTTAAGTCTACGGCTGATTTATTTTGTTCGTGAGGATGTAAAATTCGAGTCTCCAAACCGTTATTTAAAAAATTGAGATTATTCTCCTCTATAGCTTCTAACAGTTCTCTACCCGCAGCGTTTGTAAGGTCGCATCCCCAAGCTCCATTGTGACAATTGAAATCCCCTCCTACTATAAATGGTTTTTTTAGATTTTGAAAAAAATCATTCCATGTTCTCCCCGAAACTTTATTTTTAGGCTCATTGTATAAAGAATAAAAATTTATTATATTACTGTCTGAAAAATGAATTTCAGCGCCTATGCACATAACTCCTTCTATAGTTTTTGATAATATTATCTCTTTAAAACAAAAACTTTTCTTTATTAAAATAGCGACTCCTGCATACCCATCATCTCTATCACTCCTTATCATATTATAACCTGTGAAATTAATTATTGAACTTGGTTTGAACCAAGTTTCATTAAGCAAAGCTATCTGAATGTTTTTATCAAATATAAATTTTTCCAGAACTCCCTTATTTGAAACTACCGATCTGCCGTTCCACTGGACCAACTTAAACATTTTCAATTTCAGTAATGTATTTTAATAGATTGTTTCTAAGATCATCACAAATTGAATTTTCATTTTTATTTACTGAATTTTTTTCTAAAAAGTTATTAATTATATTTAATATTTCATTGACAAAGCTAATTTTATGATTTTCATTTTTTAACATATTATGATAAGACGGTACGTTTCTAAACGACTCGTAAGCCGTCTGAGACGCTACATTTGGAATTTCCAAAATTTCCCGGTGTTCTTCTGATAGAACTCTTTTTCTAGATATATACTCGTTTGGTTTTGATTTTTTTGTTACCGTATATCGAGATCCTACTACTTTGTTTTTTGCTACCGTTGCATAACTGTTTTTATGTTTTTCTTTTGCCTCATTATATGATATATTTTCAACTACCATCGTTTCTTTAATAGATTTTTGATTGTTGTATTCGTCACATTTATTTCTCTCCATAGCGTTGTGTTCGCCCCCACACATTATACAATTTGGATTATTTTTTAATTCGCATGCTTCCTGATCGTGATTTTCTCCGCAATATTTGCACCTGACTTTACCCTTACATTGCATAGCTACGTGGCCGTATCTTAAGCACTTTAAACATTGGGTTACTTTAGGAATGTACATTTCTACTTCGTATCTAAGCCTTTCTATTATACCTTTTTTTGGAATCATTTGTCCCCTGAAGGTAACAATAATAGTGCCCGTAGGTATTAATTGCTTGCTTTCGTCTCTCCTAAACATCCTTTTAACATATTCTATTTTAATATTTTGTCCATATTCTGGTTTAATTAAATTTTTTAATTCATCTTCAGTTATATCTGTATCTACCTGCTTAATTACTCCCTTTTTTTGGACGAAAAAGTTAGGAATATATACATCGTAATTTCTTATTTTTAACGTTTCTGAATCAGTAAGTTTATTAGCACTTTCAATATTATTTAATTCTACCTTTATTTTATTTATTCCTATGAAAGAAATATTTATTATATTATCTTTAATCTCCGGTACTGCATTTAGAATTAATCTAGCCGTTCCAATTTTGTGTAACCTGCCTATATGTCCATCTTTGTTTTGTATAAATACATAATATGGACCTTGATGTCCAATACTATATTTATTCCTAGCTTTTTCAATCACTTTACCATCAATATTTACATTATTTATATAGTTTTTACTTACGTTTTTATCTTCATTATCTTTTTTTGGTTTTTTTGTTACCTGATTCTCATCAGAACTATCTTCTAAATCCATTTTTGAATTATCTTCATTTTGATTCGATACAATCGTTTCATACACTATATTAGTTTTTCCCCGATCGGGTGGAATTTTAAAGTTTGTAGACATAACCTGCAATCACCAACTTACTCGACTCGTTAAACACAACCAACCGTACACTGTGGATATCGTAGCCGAACTGGGCCTAAAATTATATTTACAAAAATTCTTTATGTGTTATATTTCATTGTCCCTTCAGATATCAATCAGAATTACATAGTTCTATGAGAACTAACTTCGGTCGCTGACATCAAATTTCTGTCGCGGGCGTCAAGTTTCTGTCGCGGACATTTCATGCTTTGAAAGTAAATTTGACATTGAAATCTGTTTGACAGTTCTCTGTGTCATAATAATAACAAACATCAAAAATAATGATTTTGCTACTAATTCTTATTAAACATGATGTATTATAATAATCTAAATACATTTATTCATTCTTTAAGGGTTTTAGATACTTTTTATGACGTATATGCCACATTTACAAGTTATTATATTGTTTAAAGATGATTTATGGTCTGATATACAAGTATGAGTTGAATTATTTTGTGAAGCACTGACACAATGATAAATGTTTTGAATATTATTTTAGCATCTCAATATTTACATTAAACAAACTATATCATAGGTACAAATTCAATATATAACTCATTTCAACTTCATTCATATAATGAAAAAACAAACAACTCCCGATGTTTTGGCGACTTCTAACCAAATTCACGCTTGAAAACCTCACACACCAACACCTTCAACCCTTATAGGTGTGATGAGTTCAATATATTAAGTCAAACTAGACAGCAGTCATACTTGTTTGACAGGGACTCTAAAATTCTAATTTTGAAACTTAACAGAAAGCGGAATGGTTCATAGGGATTTGAAGAAATTTCAAGAAACCTAAGTCCTTCAGATACCAACCTTGGTATCATACTATGGTATCAACTCTAAATTGTTCCTGACTAGCAAGCCGCCCCGGCCCCGTTTCCGAGATGACCTTCAAGCGGCTTTCCCCCTCCGTTTGGGTGACCGTCTTCGTGAGCACTCCTAAAACTGAAGAAAGTGAACTAACAAGCAAAGATTGTTTGAAATTTGGAATAGTTTTTTCCAGCAAAATATACTTAATTAACTTCATTTAATTTAAACGGCCATCAATCCAATTAAAACATTAATTATTAAACGATCATCAAATAAATTGGTTATTACAAAAAGTAATACCTACATTTTGAATCGGGTGTCTCGCTTATTGAGCATTTAAAACTTCCGTTAGACGATCATGTGGCAGTTTAACGATAATAAATTTCGCTAAGTAGGTTTGACCATAAAAGCTAAGTCATATTGCATTAACAGTTACAGAGATAATTTCACGGCATAAGATGGAATATGAAGGTGATTTATTACAAGAATTTATATGTTCTGATCAGTGTTGCGGAAAATAGTGTAAAATGTGATTAAAATGAATTTGCATAGAGATGGAAATTTCTAGTGGCACTTCTGTCAGTTTCTCAAACCAGGTTTTAACTGTTTTCCTAGTAAAAAACTACTATTCTTGCTATATATCGCGATAAATATTGGATTATTTTCCTCTGGAAAAAACTTGAATGTGGTCAATATCTTTATCGGTTTACAATATTACATTTGGGCTCAGTTAAAAGGAAGATTGCATAAGCTAGAGACCGGTACAGCTGAAGTACTTTACTGGTTCTGCTTTCACAACAAATGTTTTATCAGTTTTAGGAAAAAAGTTATTCTTTATCAAAAGTTTTGCATGTTCTACAATCTAAAATACAATCACCAGATATCAAAACGTTTGGGTCACATACTAGATTTGTATAAAAATATTAATTTTACTCAAGAATAAAGTACGTTTATATTTAATAATATCGAGAATTATTATTAAAAAAAAGTAGTATATAAGTCACTAGACTCCACTTTTCCCGATTTCCCCTAGAATTAGATATAAACGATCACCCAGAAAACATTGTTCAAGACAAGACAACACCGCATTTCCCCAGATTTTCTTAGATTTTTCCCTAGATTTTCAACAGTCGATCGACGTTCCCCTTACATCCCTCTATCCTCCGTAACACCACCTCCTCGATTCTCTAATTATACAGGATATAGTCGTAATGAAAATTATATCAAAGCGGTATTAGGATGTTTCTCGGATGGTCTAATATATCTCTTTGATTATACAGAGATGACAAATTATACAAGGTATAGTTTTTTCTTTTTTGTCTACAATGACACTAGACTTAAATTTTAAATGGGAAGTATGGGATCGTGATATATCATTTGAAAAGCATCTTCTTTCTCTATCCAAAAGTGTTATCCTCTTCTCTAGAGAGTGCGATTACCAAAAGTAAAGCCAAAGGAGTTTTGAACCAGCTCTTGACAAAAGAAACTACATTTATAGCTGCATTTTGAGAAGACGTTTTACACGAATTTAACGCTGTAAGTGAATGCGTTAATTCCCCAAAAATGTATGTGAACACAGTTGTAACTCTTTACAGATCGCTTCTGTCAGTGAGTTAAGAGAAACCTTTAATTTCTTTAAGTCTGAAGCAGAAAAAAAAATGAGGTCGGTACAAGATGATGGTGAACTTCAGGCATAATGTGTCGTAGGTCGGTTGCTGATATTGCGGAGAGTTAAGTGATTCTTCTGATTCTGAAGTAGAAAAAGACACCGTGGATGACACACTCAAGGAAAGTTATACACTAATAATTGACAAGCTTCTCTCTGAGTTAAACAAGAGAATTTTTCCTTAATTATCATAACAGTAATTGTATTATGTTTAGTTTAACAGTTAAAACGATATCTTGAGCTGTAAAAGGAAATCATAGATTCTCTGCAAATATTCCACAAAACAAAGTACTAATTGGCATGATTCCTAGATCATAGTTAATGAGGTTATATAAAGCTAAGATATTATGATGGTATTTAAATTTATTTTTCAGATATTATTAAGGGTGTCTCACAGGTGCGGAAAAGTTAGTTTTAATCTTCTAAGCCGTTTATTTTACATAAGAAATTGTCCCGAATCCTTGCTGTATATCTACTAAACTCGTATACAACTAAAAAAGTCTGTGATATCTGAATATTGTGTTCCAGATTTTAGAACATGTAGAACTTTTGTACTAAATTTTATAATAAAAAAGTTTTCCGCACGATTCATAGAACATATTGTATATCCTTTATGTCGGTTATAGCATGCTATAAATCACGTTAAACTAGACTATCCAACTAAATTCAAATTCTAATTACATTTAACTGGAATAAGCGACCGATGCAACGGTCCTTTTTGGAAATATAAATAGAATCGGTACACGTTAATGTCATTCCATTAATAATAATGTTTGCTCAACACTATAAGATAACAAAGTAAATGAAACGCTTTATACCTACCCGTAATATAATGTTGTGGCAGCTTTTGTTTTACGTACAGTTTGAATAATAATGTTCATATATCATAATGGACACTATGATTAAAACATATTTATACAGAGCGGTTCTTTGGTAGTTCCAATTAAAAGTTTCACAGAAACTTAACATTCTTGTAAAATTGTAAAATTTGGGGTATGGTATTTTCAGATATGAACGAAAGTCCAAAATAAAATTGAATGTCAGCTGTATCGTATTCGCTTCATGTGCACTGTATATGGTGGATAGTTTTTATTGAAATGCTCTATATATGCCCCTGGACGCTTTTCATGAGTGCAAAAGTCATAGCTTCAAATTTCCCAAAGGAAATCACGATATTGCCAGTTTTACGGCTATGTCATTTGAAGGTTGATTATTATTAACGCATATTAATCACTGCTAAATAATTCACGTTTGAAGGAAAGCAGAAATATCATTTTAATTGTATACTAAACGTTCGTGCATAAATTGTTCATATTTTGTTAATAACAAAGCATACTCCAGAGGAAAGGTTTTAATAATTATTTCTTTTGTTTCAGGTAATATTTCTCCCAAAATAAGAAGAACCTTGAAATGTGGCTAAGAACTTCATCAGATCTAAAATTCTTAGTGTGATAGAATAACTTCGAGAACCAGGTATAAATTTTGAAGAAAATGTAATCATTTATCGTTCACTCGCACAAAATCCCGGCATGAGACTTCTCAAAGGTGGTTCGACTCCAAGTTAATGACACACTTTGTATAACAGTGGATGATCAGACTATGAGAGTTCAGGGCGCCACTACCTTTTGAAACGTTACGAAATAGCAAGAACAAAACTACGGTGTTAAAGGTAGAAACACCGTGTAAAAGAATTTACTCTAAATTAAAATGTTATAATGAAATGTGCTTAAACCCGGACACGATACCCTGTGGCTCTCACAGCCGGGTGGATTAGAAATAAAAGAGAATATATAAAAAATTTAATTTAATTCTGCCTTAGAACGGGACGGAAAAAATACAGGATGTACTTAACTGACGGTACTCTGGTGGTTTAGATGTTCTGAAGGAATGGAAGCGGTGTTTTCTATGGTGAAAGATGTCTCGGACCAATGGAAGCTGTCTTCAACGGTAAAGGTGTCTCAGATAAATGGAAGTTGTCTTCAACGGTAAAGGTGTCTCAGATTAATGGAAGCTGTCTTCAACGGTAAAGGTGTCTCAGATAAATGGAAACCGTCTTCAACGATAAAGTTACGTAGTTCTCACGTAGCTCTCACGTAGCTCTCATGTAGCTGTCACGTAGCTGCTGTGCTTACCTAAGAGTACACAAGAATCAGAGATATGTAGGAACTTGATTGTAATGGGGCACATTGTGTTACTTCAGCTTTTCAGGTTTAAAAGGAAGGTGGTTATTTGAATTTACAAAAATGAAATTTACTGAAAAATTCCCAACATATATGTCTCCCATATTGAAACAATAAAAAACAATTTAACTAAATTAGTAATATACTAATGTTCTGAAAAACTTATGAGAGCCAAAAAGCTGTTATCCGAATAAATAACATGCTTAAAAAAATATATCTGAAACCTGCAGTGTCGGTATCTTTCATACGAATGAATATTCTATAGGTTTAAAATGTAATTAAAATGTTATTTATAGTTGGAAAAAAAATATTTTGCAACATATAAAGCTCTCAAGTGTTTGCACAAAATTAAACAATGATTTGTATTTAGTTTAAAATTGATATGTAGGTATAAAAGAAGGATTCCGTGACCACGTGCAACTGTAATTTATCTCTGAATATGTGAAAGAACAGAAATGAAAGAAATGCAATAAAAATTATCTCAGTGATTATATTGAATGAAGCTTAGAGATCATAAAATATAAGTTTCAACTTACCACAGCAAATTAAGAAAAATTTCAGAACAAGAGAAAAAGTGAGTACGTGTTTTCTCTTCAACGTCGGTATCGGAAAAGGAATGATTTTTAGATTATAGCAAACAGGGAGAAATTGACAGATGTCAATTGTCACAACGTTCAGTTTAAATTCTATGGTTGGGAGTGGCTAATGAGACGGCAAGCGGAAATTACACGGAATTTATTATATTAAATCTAAACAGGTCGATGGACATGTACAAAAACATTTCTTGTATTATTGTGCAAAGTTTATTGTAAATTATAAGAGCGTTTTCGGATATATGCCATCATCAGTGCGATAATTATCAATACATAAGGTTCTTCTTTTTAGAGTACCATACAGATTCCTGCGTTGGCGATCATCGTTCTCTTATCAAATCTCTCTATTCATAGCTGCATTTCGTATTTCTCCTGGGCCCTTCATCCCTATCCACTGGCGAATATTACTAAGCCAGGATAGTTCCTTCCTACCTATACCTCTTTTCCCCTTTTTAATTTTCCCTTGCAGAATAAAGCGTTGGAGGTGAAAATGTTCCTCACGTATTCTAAGTCTCAGTTATGCATTTTTTATTTGTTTACTGTATCGAAGAGTTGTCGATCTGTTAGTTCAGCTCTTCGGAGAACTTTTTCATTTGTTACGTGGTAAACCCAGGATATTTTGAGCATTCATCGTAGGAATTTACGATGTTTTTGATGGTTAACATAAATAAATACTAAAATTTGAGTTTCGCTTTTAATTAATGAAGATTCAAAAGTCCATTTATGGTTGATAGTCAAAAAAGTTGAAGTTTTTTAATTGACGTTTTACATTCGATAATATCTTGGACTATTAGTTTAATTTTTGTTAAACGAGACGTTCAAGTATCTACATAAACAAAATGGTACGTGCTCTAGCTGACAAAATAACAGCTATCTTAATTATTGGTGAAAGTGGAAATAATTTTCATGCGGCGGGACGTATTTTTAATCGAGGAGTTATTTGAGGGAGCTGTTTCATAAGTTTCAACAAACAGGTAGTGTTCATGTTACCAAACGATCGGGTCGACCAAATATTGGTATTGATAAACAAATTGATATAGTTGCAGAAATAGTAGTAAGTCATTCTTCTTCCACAGTCCAAGTAGCGTCTACCTGTGAACTCAGTCATAGTACAACAGTATACAACGTGTTGATCAAGAACAAATTTCACCCATACAAAATAAAAATGGTGTGCAATTCTGTGAAAATATGTCCACTAACATTCTCCAACTGCCAGTCTATGTAAGGACAATTTGTTTTATTGACGAAAGTATTTTATTCCTTAGTGGAAATGGTAATACTTATAACTGCTCCTGCTGTTTTACCCGTCATCGCTTTGGCCTCATCTGCACAAATGTCAATGCAATCGTTACAACTGAGATTATTTTCTTCAAAAAATATATTTATTTTATCAAAAATTTCGTCTCCGTTATTGTTTGTAGACAGAGATGAACACATGAGCATGTCTTCTCCAAAAGAACTTTCATATGGTGTTCGTGATTGAATCCAGATATGTATTATATACTTTAAATTCAACCGCGCAATGTTGACATTTTCACCTCGTCAAAGTTTTGTACCGAGTGTGTGTAAATTATCGTACCAGTAAGACAGCCACCGCGCGCTAGAGTACAAAGGTGTGTGATTGAAACGACATCGCATTACAACGCCGGCCGGTTAATCTCCGAGAGAAATATGTAAAAGGTAAAATGTCAGCTTTTAATTACTTACTATTAATAAAAGTACAGTTCACTTCAATTTAAATTTAAAACAAAAGGGAAATTGCTATCGACCCGAACATATGGTTATCACGATAACTAGCAAGATAGCCAGACCAGCGACATCAGTCGACTCATCCAATTGCAAGACGAATCGTGTTTTTGTAAACGAGTAAATAGTTCTTGCTTGACGTAGCTTACCAGATCATGAATTCGCCGTGAAACAGTATCGTTTGATAGCGGCACAGTAGAAAGATGCTTTACACATTTTTCATCAAGGATACATTTTACTATGTCTAGCACACATGGCTTTATAAAGTTCTCAGCGATAGTGTGTGCTTCACCTGCTTGTGCAGTGCGATAGCTATCTAAATGTGATGCCTCCGTGGCCTTTTCATTGATAGTTTTGGTTACAAGCATCATAGTTTTTTGACTTTCCAATAATTGTTCTTTTTCACGTACAAAAAATTATTTATTCTTGTCTTTAGCTTTTGAACATTCGGCTTCGTTCGAAGATGTTGTTGCAACACATTTAACGCCTTTAAGCCAACATTCCATTCTTCTGTATTAATAATATTGCTGCGTAGAAGAGTTTAGTCCGAAGAAGAAATGTACAAAACTGATACAATCAGAATACAAATACAGCAGTAGAACAATACCTAAACACTTCGTTTAAAATTCGCAATTCGCTAGCTAGCTTGTAAGTAGGTAGGTATTTATCGCTCCGAACGAACGCTAATCGTCGACTGATGAGTGTTGAGACGCGATCGTCACTTTTATAGTTCTAACCTCCATCTCGAACATTCTCGAAATAATAATAGGAATATAAAAAATGCGGTGTAAACAATTTCGACTTTATGTTTTGAAGTTAGACCCGAAAATCACTTTTTCACAACTCTAGTGTAATAAACTCGAGATATGACATAGGAAATTTTACACCCTATATAGATAACATTTTCTTGATTCGAAACAAATTAATAATAAAACGATTGTTGACCTCCGCCAGGAAAGAATTTGATACAAACAATTTTTCATAATCAGCAAGGTCGATAAACATTACATCTGGTGTTTTGCCATGCTTTGTCTATCAATAAATATAATCAAACGTTGCAAACTAGAATAATGAAATTTAAAATTAACCTTCATTTACGAAAATAAAAAAACATGAGACAAGGGCACAAATGAAACAATTTTAAAATAAATAGCAGGAATTTTGAAAACAGAATCAGTGAGGTAGTAACCCTCATTAAGTGACCAGGCTCAGTACGGCCGGCCACTTTATCGTCGACAGTAATATTGTGTAGTTGTGAGTTGTGATATTTCAAAAGCGTAAGTTTTTAACGTATATTCATTTTTTTTATATACTGTATTGATATTTTTTTATTTGACTTAACTGGGTGTCCCAAAAGGAAAAGGAGATCTATATTTTCGGTCATATTGAGTGCACTATTTACATCTGAGCCCCTCACCTACCGATCTAGTCTAAAATTATAGGCATATACAAAAGATATCGTATGTTCGATGATCATTTTTCTTATATTTTTTTTCTGTATTCTGCAAGGATATTCCACTGTACGAGATATCATATTTATTCTATTTAATTCCGAAAGTTTTGTTCGATATTTTATTACCTTATATTGTATAGGATATCCAAATGCACGAGATATCCTAATTATTCTATTATATTCCGAAAGTTTGTCTGATATATTATTATACTATATTGTACGGGATATTCAACTGTGCGGGATATCACATTTATACCCTTCGATTTCAAAAGTTTGTTGATAATTATTATAACATATTGTACATGATATTCAACTGTACGGGATTTCACGTTCATACCATTCAATTACGAAGGGTTGTTCGATAATCATTTTTCTTATATTATACCAAATATTTAACTAAACGTGATATTGTCCTTTATCTTTCATAATCAGGAAAGACCCCTTTCAAAAGTTTGGAAGACGTTGTGCCTGAGTCAGTTTTCTTTCGTTGGTTTCATTTTTTATACAGGGATAGTCCTATATAAGACATCCTTTACGGGTGTCACGAGAACGGGTAACTACTTCCAGATTTGGAAAGACCTCCCTCGAGGTAACCCGCAGGGAGATTTCTGGCTCTAAATTTGTGCCGTAAGGCACTGGTGACTCCACGATGCAAAGATTTATAGGACAGGAGTGTACAGTAGGACTCCTCCGGTCACTACAATCAGAAGAAAAGAAGCCAAAGGAATAATCCCGTTTCCTATACCATAGAATAAACCAAACGATCTATTAGTGTGGGGACAGCGGTCACTGGATACACCCAACGGAGTTAAGAGTTCTTTATTACACTGGTGACAGCGGGGGGATAAGTCACAACATCGGCTGAGTTAATCACGGCTTCGCCATAAGAATTAAAGCAGAAACTACCCATTTATTAGAATAGTGTCTTATCTCAGAGGTGACATTTTTGATTGCCATGGAAGCAGAAAAAACTGTATAGAAAATGAATGTGACATTTAATGTCAAAAGTAATCGAAATTAATTATATAAGAGCAGTATTTTTTTCTAAAAATTCATATACTTTCGAGCGAAGTTCTTGTCCGTTTAGAACCATAAGGAACTGACGGTAAGGGAACACAATAGGACCTTCGAGCCGGATAATTAACCAGAAAACCAAAAATTGTCGAATCGGAATTGAAATCGAAAACCAGATGTCAGACACTCGTGTATGAAATCATTGAAAACCGAGTTGGAAGAAAAATTGAATGGATACAAACGATACATATTTCGCAGTTTAGCACCATTTTAGTCATACCACATCCACCAACAAAGCTCTTCAAAGAAGAGAAATCATTACTTCTGAGGTCAGGTGTAAATTATTTCTCAATTATCCTTGCATTGCTGCTGATTTACGTTACCTACAACTGTCCCAGTCGCGTTCCACTTTATTTAATATGTTTTTTTATGAGTAGTTGCCAACATATATTTTAAAACATTGACCTACTTTTTCAAAGCCTGCCACATACTGAGTGTTATTTCTAAACGTGGCAGGTCAGATCCTGTAGCTTTGTTGTTTTTCATGAATTTCATGGCGTATGGTATTTCACCATCTAGTATGCTTGGTCCTGATGGAGATTCATTTACTTCCAATAGGGGACTTTCTGGTCTACCATCGCTAAAGAGATTAGCTTCTAATATTTCGCCTTTTATATTATTGTGTTGACGGTTCTTAAATTATATTTTATATTAAACATTAATAAATAAACTATACAAAAGTGTGTGTGAATCTTAGGATATTCAGCACTTTTGCACATAGCTTCAAATCTCATTATTTTTTGTATGTAAAAAATTTTTGTACCGAATTGCCGCCTTAGGTTTTAGCCTACTCAGCCTGCTGGTAAATCCGCCACTGGTAGGTAGGACATCTACAATATATTTACCCAAAAACGCCCCTGTTAAATTTTCGATGGACCACCCTGTATATACTTATACAACAAATCATCAATTTATTTCAGATTGGTTCGCTGATTATATTTAAATTTTCGTTTAATTCAACTCGACCTAAAAACTTTCTAGTTTTAAAATCATATAAATTGAATTAAAGAATCACTGGAACATAAAAAATTACCGTTTTGTTTTTAGAGTTCAGTTCATTTAACTTATTCACGATAATAATGTCTGCATATTGTTAGTATGCTATGAAAACGGCAGCTTTTGATTATTCAGTTATAAAACAGCTGTTACATCAGCTGTAACAAATTGAAAATTCAATAATAATAAATCGCCTTAAAACAGAACTATTTCATTTTATGAAATTAACTGTCTCGACCCTTACTTCGTGGAATCTACTCATATTAGTGTTTTAAATGAATCTCAACGTTTCTAGCTAATTCCACAATTTAATGAAAAATGTTAAAAATTCTAAAAAATTGACAATTGTTTCGATAACTGAATATCATCGTCCGAATGACAGAAGTTACATTTCATTTGATGCCTACGTCATGATGTTTAGTAGTTATTTTTGGCTAGACCAAGAAGTGACCTACCTTGTGATTGACTTAATATAATATGTTAATAGGAAAAAGAAGAAGATGTGATATTACAAATATTGAAGCTTAGATATTATTAGCCCTATGGTGATATCCTGCATATCATTTTTCCAATTAAGATCAGTATAACTGTCCAATGATATAGAAAACCAGGAAAACTATATCTGCTAATCTTTACAATTATCACAGACAGAAGACAGTTTAATAGTGGAGAACTCCCTAGATTTATCTGTTCATTGACGACTTCATATTGTGGGTTTCTTAAGTGTCTTCTAATTTCTAACTCTCCAAGGAAATCCAGTTCTTGTTTCTTATCATAAATATGTAGTACTTCTAGTTCTGTGTTAGGTGTCAATGAATGGTTGGTGTCAAGTTGATGTTTTGCGTAATGGGATTTACCTGGTTGGTGTAATCTGTATGCTCGTACGTGTTCACTGTATCAGATTTCAAAATGTCTAAGGGTCTGACCCAAATAGACAGCATTAGATTCTGAACATTTGAGTTTATATATACCTGATTTCTTTAATGTTGGTATTTTTGTTTTAACATTTAACAATTTTTGTACTTACGTTACTTTTGACAATAACATATATATTCAAAATGAAGGTTTACCAATGGGAAGCCCTATATCACCCATTTTGGCAAACATTTTTATGGACAGTTTAGAAAGAAAGATCTTTGAAAGTAATATTTCAAAAAATGTTTTATTTTGGTATAGATATGTAGATGACATATTAGCTTGTTTTATAGGTAGTGAACGAGAATTAGATATATTTTTAACCACAATAATAATTTACACTCAAAAATTAAATTTACATTCGAAGTTGAAGAAAATAACTCAATCAATTTTCTTGATTTGAAAATTCAAAGAGTTAATAATGTACTTGATTATTCAATTTACACAAAAACCAACACATACTGATCTGACAATTCCATATAGTTCCAATCACCCCATGTCACATAAACTAGCCGCATATAATTCAATGATACATAGACCATTTTCAGTTCCTATGAACAAATGTAATTTTGATAGAGAGAATAATACAATTAGACAAATAGCAACATCCAACGGTTACCCATTACATATGATAAATAAGCTAATTAATAAAAAAGAGGAAAAGTGGGCATTACGAGTGATATTTCCTAAACAAACTGACGGAATAAAAACTTATAAAACAACAATTTTTTTTAAACAGAAAGTAACGTAAGTACAAAATTGTTAAATGTTAAAACAAAAATACCAACATTAAAGAAATCAGGTATATATAAACTCAAATGTCCAGAATGTAATGCTGTCTATTTGGGTCAGACCCTTAGAAATTTTGAAATCCAATACAGTGAACACTTACGAGCATACAGATTAAAACAACCAGATAAATCCCATTACGCAAAACATCTACTTGACACAAACCATTCGTTGACACCTAACACAGAACTAGAAGTACTACATATTTGTGATAAGAAACAAGAACTGGATTTCCTTGAAGAGTTGGAAATTAGAAGACACTTAAGAAACCCACAATATGAAGTCGTCAATGAACAGATAAATCTAGGGAGTTCTCCACTATTAAACTGCCTTCTAAAGTGATAATTGTAAAGATCAGCAGATATAGTTGTCCTGGTTTTCTATATCATTGCACAGTTATACTGATCTTAATTGGAAAAACGATATCCAGGATATCACCATAAGGCTAATAATGTCTAAGCTTCAATATTTGTAATATCACATCTTCTTTTTAATTAACATATATTAAGTCAATCACAAGGTCTCGGTTGGTCTAGCCAAAAATAAGTACTAAACATCAGGTAGGCATCAAATGAAATGTAACTTCTGTCATTCTGACGATGATATCCAGTTATCGAAACAATTGTCAATTTTTTAGAATTTTCAACATTTTTTATTATATTGTGGAATTAGTTAGAAACAGTGAGTTTCATTTAAAACACTATTATTTTATGTCACAAAATATAAATTTTTCAGGAGAAGAATGTTTTTTTTCTTCAGAAATAAATAAAACTTCAAAGTTGAACTTTTTAAAAGAAGTCCATATTCCAAAGGAAATCGAAAATATTATGGGATATCTTCATACTATTTCCATACTTTATACTTCGTCCAACATCTTTTATTTCAATTAACAAGTTTTTAACGTGTACAGTATGGAGCGTAGAGGAAAGTAGAACTGTCTCTGTGTATGGAAAAGTGTCCGTTAAAATGTAGCATATAATGGTGGCGCCACAGTAGCCACCGGGTAAAATTTAAATACAGCGATAAAAGTTATTAGAAAAGGATAGAGAAATTAACAAATAATTATTGGATGAACTACCTACGTGACTACGCTTACGTTAGCGCCACTTATTTACTCTCTATAACTGCTTTCCTCTACCCTCCATAGTCTACCATTTAGTTTTCACAACTCTTCTTCTTTTTTATTCAACCAATAAGGGCTCTTACAGTAATTCGCAGACATAGTAAAACAACCGACGTTTTTATGCATCCACTTCGCCTACGATAATGAGACTATTTTTAGTTTCGAAACAGAGATAATTGGACTGGGAATGGCGCATAATGGCTGACCAACAGATAAAAATCAACTACAAACTTGATTAGTTATAGCGTAGTTGTTTCAAAGCGCTATGAATCACTTCTTCGTCGTCGTGCAAGGCCGATTCATACTTCTTTTTCAACTTTTATTTTTATATTGACTGGAATACTGTCACGTATAGATCACAAGCTATCTTTAATCGGATAAATTGGTCATTTAGTATGCAAGCTTGCACACTAATTGAATGAATGCGTTCCAACTTTGATTTAACTACTGGAAAAGGAAAAAATTGAGCCTTTGATTTGAATGAAATTAACTGTCTCGGCCCTTACTTGGTGGAATCTACTCATATTAGTGTTTTAAATGAAACTCACGGTTTCTAGTTAATTCCACAAAATAATAAAAATTGTGGAATTATCTAGAAACCGTGAGTTTCAGTTAAAAAACTTTGATTTAAAGGTAATAAAAGATTATGTTGGATTTTTGTTTTCTATTTATTTCTTATTCATCATTTGGATTATAAAATGATGCACAGTGGACTATTGACAATATATTTACATTACTTTTTATTACACTCACAATATATAAAACATAACCTCCTACATACATCTTTTTCTACTCTCATAAGAAAGGCATTAATGCTATTCAACACTTCGATCTTGATTCCGATTTTGTTTATAATCGAAATCGAAAACGGATTGATGTTTTGTTGAACGACCAAAAAAAATTGTCATTTGTCATGTCATTTTTACAAATCAAATAAATCAATATTGACATAACCTCATCATTATTTTGGTTCATTTCACGTGTATTTCACACTTTTCACAAGTTCATGTAGTTTAATCGCGTTTAATTTTATAGAAGCTGTTCTAATAACTAAAAATGTAGTATATAATTGCAAAATATCACTCACATCGCATAACCCATAGACAAACGGTAGTTTATTTAAATTTTTCGACCAGTCACATGCTTCCGATTTACGATATTGTTTTCAATAGCATCATAATTTTAGACCGATTATAATCATAGTGATCGATTGATATTGAAAATGAATTGTTGTTTTTTAAATGACAGGAAATTATTGTAATCGATTGTCGCGTTGAATAGCACTAATATCATAGATCTATATGTCAACAATGTTGCCATATTCAACAGATTATTAAAAAAAGAAGATTGACGTAAACTAAATCACGAAAAATAACAGGTTTTTTCAGAGTGTCTCATCACACAACAGATTAAAAAGAAATAAAATTAATTTACGTTCTATACAATTTATTAATTTGAAATGAATCATGACAATGTAAAATTCAAGCAAAAATTCGTTTTTCCATGGTTGAAAAACATAAGGAATGGAAAGAAGATAATAACAGTAAAAAGGAATTAAAATGAACGGAATTTCAAACTGGATTATTAATAAAACTGTCATATTATGGTATCCGGTAAATGACCACTTCGTCACAGGAAGCAGGGCCGGCGCTAGCAGCTTGCAACCCGAGACCCTGCACTGCGCGGCAACTGTGAAGTTAATTATACAGGGTGGGATTATTTGAGAGTTTTATATGAACATGATATATTTAAAATCTAAAAATTTCGATTGTCCTACGGGATATATGAGAAATTTCATTTTAAAAATACTAAACGTTTCAGTTCTCACGTACTTGACTTACTATATAAAAGAATTTCAAGGTGAGATTGAATAAATGACTGAAAACGGTACCGAACAAGCATTTTGAGGTCAACCTGACGACTTGATGGCAGTCTACGAAGATGGTACCAGAGCTACTCCTAACTATTACCACTTAAGTACCGTTTCATTATGTAATGACTCGACTTGACAAACTGCTTCGCCATGTCCATTATAACGTTTCACAAATTGCCGGTTTCTTATGTGATACACACTTATAGCCCAGTCAAATAAGGAATGAGAGGTAAAAAACTGAAAATTGGAATAAACATTTACTTTGACATTCTAATAATGTGTCTCAAATAATCTCGTCTATGAAATGTGAGATATATTTTTTTTATTTATGTAGATAATTGAATTTTAATGTATTTAGTTAGTGTTATTGTTATGATTTTCTTTTAACGTTTTATTGAAGTTTTACTTATTTACATTTAGAACACTTGATGAGAATCATCTTATGACCTTTAGAGTTTTTGGTTGCCGGGAATTCAATAAGAGGGAGACGAGAGAATATTGTGACGGACAACTTGAAAAAATCTACTTTGACTGTACATTGAGGTATTTTTAGAATAAAACTGTTATATTCACCTCTGGGAATATTATTCAACCTAGACAAACGAAAACAAACCTACATTTATTTAATGTCGCCCGAACCACTTAGGTTATAAGCGACAGTTATAACTCCTTAATGGAAGTTACTTATGTTCTACGTTAATATACAGTGTATTATCTACATTAGCATTATAGATAGTTGTGTTATTAGTTATGAGGTATGATCGTTTTGAATTTGAATATCTCTCATGTTAATCTCCTTAAGAAACTTAATAATGTTGTCCATGTTGCTATTCGGCAGCTCCATTCCAAAACACAGTAACCAACATTTTTTTAGAAATTGATATTTCTATATATTTGGATATACTGTGTTTGGACGCATCTTTCAACCTGGCCTGTTTGCTGATAGCTGCAATAGATTCAGAGTTATCACATACCCATAACCTAGTATCTGCACAAATTTTCTCTGTTCCACATTTCAAAACATAGTATATGCTTTTTCTACACCAAAAGACTGTATATACCAGATGCTCCGTTTTGGCAACTTGAAAGATATAAGATTACGTCGGTCAGCAAATAGTAAACACAGTATATGAACAGTTACTGTGTTTTGAGGATTCAAGGCTGAATATAAAATTCAAACGTTTCAGTGTTTACCATTTTTAAGATGCAGTGTTGTGTCAGTTGTTATTACCCTGCGAAGAAGAGTGGTTTATTGCATGTTGTGTGCTGCGTAGCTCTGTTCTTCCGTTTGTTCTGAAATTCGTAGTGAAACAAACGACTAATAATTATGAATCGTGGAAGATTGATGGTGGACATGTGCTTGAATAAGCAGTAAGTAAAGCTAATTGACTTGAAATTCATTTATGTTTTAGAAACAATTTCATAACCTCAATCTTTGGTTACGTACGGTCATTTAAAGTAAATTTAAATATGGTTCAATATATATTTCAATGAGCTGACTATGAATATAGTGTGAAGCTTAGAGTAATAATATACATTAATCTGAGGTGTGAAGTAGTGCTACGTTAACACAATAATAATAATAATAATAAACGTATTATCATATTAATCTCGTTTTTTTTTCAAATTTAATTGTAGTTTATTGTTTTTCAGACAGCAAGATAGTATATTTGAAAATTATGACCTGGATGAAGAGATGAGTGTTACCAACTTTAGTGACGATAGTATTGCCGATCCCGATTTTGATCCTGAAACCAACAACAATTCCAATAACAGATTACGGAGTCTTGACAGTTCATTGGAGTCTGTGGAAGAAACAATCAACGACTTACCTCAAATGGATAACCCAGTTAATGAAACAGCATCCACTTCAACTAGCTTGCAGCCTCCCATTAAAAGACGACACAAAGAAAACCAAAAAAATAAACGGTTAACGAAAAATGAAGAAGTTGCCCGCGACAAAGAAAAGCATCCGATGAAACCTTCATGTTCAGAAAAATGTACTAAAAAATGTGGTTCCACATTCTCTGAAGAAGAACGATTTCGGATTTGGGAAGAATACTGGTTGTTGGATTACAGTTAACGCCGTAAATGGTTGGCTAAAAATGTCCAAATGGTGCCTGTAATGAGAAGAACTGTCCAGGCTCAGCCTGGCAAAGGCTTCGCCAGAAACGAAAATCCAAAATTTTTCTTTCCAAAAGAAGATAAAAGTAGATGCATTTGTCGCAAGTTTTTTCTAAATACCCTTGGATATTCCAACGATTCTGTTATTACTGAATTATGCAACGCGATAAAAAAATTCCTTCGCTGGCAGCTGTAAGAGAAAATAGGGGTACCACAGGAAATTATAAAAGAAAACGAGAAAGAACTATCATCATGAATCACATCAACAAATTCAAGCTTTGTATTACTCACTATCGACATCACAATGCACCTAATATGAGATATTTATCAAGAGACGTAACAGTACAATCCATGTTTGATGATTTTGAAAGTGAACATCCCGGTTTCTGTAAAATTGAACTTTACAGGAAGACCATAAAATTAATTAATGCATATTTCTTTATGCATGCCCAAATCTGACGTTTGTGTAGAATGCGAAACTTACAAGAAAAAATCACAGGCCAAAGATGTTGAAGAACTGATTTTTGTGAATGACGAGGAATGGAATACACACAAAAATAAAGCTAAAAAAGCCACTGACAAATACCACGAAGATGCTATGATACCTGACAATCAAAACGTCAGAATATATTCAATGGATTTGCAAAAGGTGATCTTAATTCCTAACATGCCCTCCGTAAAAGATAGTCATTTTTAAGCCGCCTCACAGCATTCAATTTGACATTTGCTTCGTTAAAAAAAAGTCTTTGTTCAAAAATTATTGCCCCATGTGGCATGAAGGTTTGGCAGGACGTGATGGAAACCATATTATTGATGCCATTTTTAGAGCTTTCGAGAAAGAACGAGATGTCAAATTTGGTCAGATAATTATACAGGGCAGAATAAAAATTGGATACTTCATACATCGTTAGTTTGGTTGGTAAATCTATAAAACGGACCTGATTGTGTGACTTTCCGTTATCTCACAAAGGGCCACACTCATATGAACGTCGATGGCATTCACGGGAATATCTAAACCAAAATTAAAAAGATTGGTAATATATATGATTACAATGATCTCACAGAGGCGGTAATGTCTTCCAGAAAAGGTCTTCAAGTTCTAGATGTTAATGTTTTCCACAAGTGGGAAAAGAAGAGAAGGCAAGTCCGCAGAAATGCCAAAGAATCCGATTCCTTGAGAGGTTTTTTGTTGAATCCTATAGTTGAAGTATGCTTCAAGAAAGGGAAAAGAAGCTTGGATTATAAAACTGATTTCGACCAAGAAGAGTATATATCTCTAGACTTTTTGCAGAAGAAATTCAATTTTCAGAGTATTCCAGAAGTTCTACCATTACGTGGAATACTGACATCAAAGAAAAACGAAATCATAAGAGTATTGGGACCGTTAATGACGATAAACAGGATGAAGTTTTGGAAAAATCTTCATGAAAGCGATTCTGCTCCAGATTTGGTCGAGGAGTATGATAACACCAATTTAGATGATAGTATGTAGTAGTTTCTTTGGTTCAAAATATTTGTTCACTACCTATTAGACATTTTAACCAACCGTTGTATTTCTAAACTAATAAACGTTGGACATAATTATACTGTTTTGTTATCTTGAATTCAGTAAAATGTTACTACCTACATAAACTAAACTGTTGTTTATTTAATTATTGATGTAGATACTCTGTTTTGAAATATAAAAAAATGTGTCATATTCGTTGCCAAAACCAAGCATGTGCCAAATCTATAGCTACAACTAAAAATACGCCCAATTTGAGTATGTATAAAAAATTATTCGACGAACTGTAACACGTAACCGTAAAATCAAAAATATACCATTAAATACCTCTCAGGGCCAAACAAAAACACTAAATCTCGTTTCCCTCAAAATTCCATTATTTTCACATAAGTACTGTGTTTTGGAATGGAGCAGCCGTATTGTCTCTGAATATGTCGGATATGTTCTGTGCAAAGTTGAGTTTATTTCTGGTGTTGTTGAATTTTTGACATTCCACTAAATTGTGTTTTACTGTTAAGTTAGTTTGGCATGTATCACAATAAGGGATGTTTTCTTTCGTGATAAGATGGAGGTGTATGTGGCGAGTGTGGCCGATTCGAAGGCGCGAGAGTGTCACTTGCTTAGCCCTAGATGGTAGAAAGACTGTTCGTTGTAGCGCATTTTCTTTGATTTCTCTTAGCTTCTCTGAGCACTGCGACCACTTGATTTGCCACGCACTGCGAACTATATTTTTAATACACGATTTTATATCACTGAGCACTATCTTGTTTATTTGAATGCAAACGTTTTTTGTTGCTGTTTCGCGTGCCAGATGGTCCGCTGACTCGTTTCCACTGACTCCGATATGTGAGGGTACCCAGATAAATACTGCCTCTTTTCCTCTTTTTCTGGCGTACTGGAGTTCGCTGTTGATTTCTTTGTGTATAGGGTTATTGAGATACATGCGTTGGATCTCGCACAGGGCACTCATTGAGTCCGTTATAATTGTAAATTTGTTTTGGTCGGATTTACTAATGTGTTTCAGGGCTTCTAGGATTGCAAAGAGCTCTGCGTTGAAAATGCTGAAGTGATTGTGTCGCTTGAAATTGGCGTTGTGGGTTTTGGAGAAGATTGCTGCTCCTACTCCTTCGGCTGTTTTAAAAGCATCAGTGTAAATATGGGGATAGTCGTTGAATATGTTTATTATGTCACTGAAGTGGTTTTGTATAACGGCTGCTGAGATTTCGTGTTTATTAAATTTCGATAGTTCTGTGATTATTTGCGGTTGGGTTATAGTCCATGGTGGGGGAGAGTTTTTTGTTGGGATAGTAAATTGTGGGAAACTTTATGGAGTATTTGTGGAGTAAGCAGTTGAGTCGCTCGTAAAAGGGCGGATGGCATCGGGGGTGAGTTGAGAAGTACAAGTTGAAACGGTTGCTATGGACATTGGGTTTTCAGGTGTGGCTAAAACTTTGCTAGCATAGGACAAACTTAGATAGTCTCTCCTGAAGTCTAAGGGAATTTGACCTGCTTCACAACACATGCTAAGAGTGAGGCTTGTACGAAAAGCTCCTAGAGCAATACGTAGTCCAGTGTTTTCAATGACGTCTAGTTGTTTTAGGACGGATTTTTTAGCTGAGTTGTATACCACTGCACCGTAATCGATTTTTGACCTTATTAAAGATGTATATATGCTTAATAGAGTTGATCTATCGCTTCCCCAGGAAATATTTGAAAGAGTTTCTAGTATGAAATTGACTGTCTCGACCCTTACTTCGTGGAATATGCTCATATTAGTGTTTAAAGTACAGCATACCACCTAAATTTACGAATAATATTAAACAAATTATAGCTACAGAGTCAGAAATAGCTTTAAAATCTAATTCAAATAATTTTCTTTATGAGAAATTAAAAATTGCCAATTTAATCAAAAATATTGAACCTTCAAAAGTTAAACGTCAAACAAAAAATGACATTTCAGTTTTAAACGCAATAAAACAGAAGATAGAGAATCATAACCTAACAGTTACAAAATCCGATAAGGGGAATGCTACTGTCATTTTGACGACTGAAAATTACAATTCCAAAGTATATAACTTTATAGAATCCAGCGATGTAAAAGTTCTTAAAGCAGACCCAACAAAGAAGTTTTCTAATAATGTAAGGGATATTGTTAATAATTCAAATTATCTTTTAAATGATTACGAAAAGAGGTCTATCATACATAAGAATCCTCATTGTCCACAATTATATGGAACAGTTAAATTACATAAAATAACGAAACCAATTAGACCTGTAGTCTCTTATGTTAATGCTCCTAATAATATATTGGCAAAAAAGCTCAACAATATACTCAATACTTACGGATATGAATCTCAGTACTCAATTAGAAATTCAATAGAACTAATCAAAAAGTTGAAATCAATCCACTTGCAAGATAACTATAAACTCATATCGTTCGATGTAACTAATATGTTTACTAAAATTCCTCCTAAAGAATGTCTAATACTTGTAAGAAAATTACTAGAAGATAAAAATATTAATCCAGGAATAATATCAGATATACTTAATTTATTTGATGTATGCATTAATCAGAATTATTTCACTTTTGACAATAAGATATATATTCAAAATGAAGGTTTACCAATGGGAAGCCCTATATCACCTATTTTAGCAAACATTTTTATGGACAATTTAGAAAGAAAGATCTTTGAAAGTAATATTTCGAAAAATATTTTATTTTGGTATAGATATGTGGATGACATATTAGCTTGTTTTATGGGTAGTGAGCGACAATTAGATGTGTTTTTCAACCACATCAATAATTTACACCCGAAAATTAAATTTACATTAGAAATTGAAGAAAATAGCTCAATCAATTTTCTTGATTTAAAAATTCAAAGAGTTAATGATGTACTTGATTATTCAATTTACCGAAAACCAACACAGACTGATGTGACAATTCCATTCAATTCTAGCCACCCTGTCTCACACAGACTAGCAGCATATAATTAAATGATACATAGAGCTTTTTCAGTTCCTATGAACAAATGTAATTTTGATAGAGAGATTAATACAATTAGACAAATAGCAACATCTAACGGTTATCCATTAGATATGATAAATAAACTAATTAGTAAAAAAGAGAAAAAAGTGGCATTACAACTAATATATCCTAAACAAGCTGATGAAATTAAAACTTATAAAACCATCACATATGCAGGAAATATTTCTAATAATATTTCAAAGATAATATCTTCAGCAACAAATGCAACAATTTCTTTTAAAATAGAAAGTAACGTTAGTACAAAATTGTTAAATGTAAAAACAAAAATACCACTATTAAAGAAGTCAGGTATATATAAACTCAAATGTCCAGAATGTAATGCTGTCTATTTGGGTCAGACCCTTAGGAATTTTGAAATACGATACAGTGAGCACTTACGAGCTTACAGATTAAAACAACCAGATAAATCTCACTACGCAAAACATCTACTTGACACCAATCATTCATTGACACCTAACACAGAACTAGAAGTGCTGCATATTTGTGAAAAGAAACAAGAACTGGATTTCCTTGAAGAACTGGAAATTAGAAGACATTTAAGAAACCCACAATATGAAGTTGTCAATGAACAGTTAAATCTAGGGAATTCTCCACTAATAAACTGTCTTATTAAGTGATAATTGTAAAGATCAGCAGATATAGTTTTCCTGGTTTTCTATATCATTGCACAGTTATACTGATCTTAATTGGAAAAATGATATCCAGGATATCACCATAGGGCTAATAATATCTAAGCTTCAATATTTGTAATATCACATCTTCTTCTTTTTTCTATAAACATATATTAAACCAATCACAAGTTAGGTTACTTCTTGGTCTAGCCAAAAATATAACTACTAAACATCAGGTAGGCATAAAATGAAATGTAACTTCTGTCATTCTGACGATGATATTGATTTATCGAAACAATTGTCAATTTTTTAGAATTTTCAATAACTTGTATTATATTGTGGAATTAACTAGAGACCTTGAGTTTCATTTAAAAACACTAATAGTTTCTAGTATGTTTATGGCTTGGTGACAGGCGCCCTTAAGGTTTGTAACGTGGCATTTCCAGGATAGTTTTCTGTCAAAAATTAGACCGAGAAATTTTGTTTCCGTAAGAAAAGTTAGGTCCTTGCTATTTAATGTTAATACTGGGTAACTTCCTGTTTCTTTTTTTGAGAAGATAAGGCATTTTGTTTTTTCGGTCGAGAAATTGAGTCCGGTTGTGGGTGACCATTTCTGAAGGTCGTCTAGTGTGGCTTGGAGAATCCGTTGGGTGGATTTTAGGTTTGTTCCTCTTAGTAGAAGGACAAGGTCATCCGCATAAAGCCTGTCTTTCACTGGTAAGTGGCAGTGTTTCATGATGTCATTGATAGCTACTAAAAATAAAGTCGTGCTTAAAACTGATCCTTGAGGTACTCCGTTTTCTTGAATTCTGGGAGTTGATATTTTTCCATTTGATCGTACTCTGAATGTTCTAAAGTGAAGGAAATTTTGAATGAATTTTAGTAAATGTCCGCTTATGGCCCAGGATTTTAGCTTTTTAATGATACCGAATCTCCATTTGCAATCAACAATGCTGTTTGTTTTATTAGCGCTTCATGAATTTCGGATTCCAAGTCCACTAGATTATCGGTGGTAGATCTGTTCTGACGAAAACCGTTTTGTTCGGGGATCAGGAGCTGTTTGTTTTCCAAGAACCATCTTAACCTTCGGTTTATAATCTTTTCGAATGATTTACAAGTTGACGAGGTTAGAGAAATCGGTCTGTAGGAGTGGGGGTCTGATTTTTATTTTTGAGGTTTAAGGATGGGGATTATATACGAGTCTGACCAAGATTTTGGGAAGTGATGTTGTATCCAAACTGTATTTAGGATGTCAAAGAGATATTTTCTCGCACCAGAACTTAATTTTTGGATAAAGATTAGAGGTATGCCGTCTGGACCAGGAGCTGAACTTTTCGTTTTAAATAAGGCGTCTCTAGTTCTTCTAATGAAATAGTAGAGATAATGCTGTCATTGTCGTCATATGTTACTTGTATTTCCTCTTTTTCATTTCTAATTTTGTATTGTAGAAATTGTGGAGTGTAATTATCGTTACTGGAATTTTGTTCAAAATGGTCTGCGAATATTTCTGCTATATCTTCTGCTGTAGAGATCGTTTTGTCTTCATGTTTTAAAATTTTGATTTCACTGTTATACCGTTGTCCGGATAGCTGACGAATTTTTTCCCACATGGTAGAGACGAGAGTGCAATGGTTGATGCATGATACAAAGGTTTTCCAGCTTTCTTTTTTGCTTTTTTTGGTTTGATAACGTGCTTCAGCTGTCCATTTTTTATATTCTATTTTGTTGTAGGGTGTCGTCGATATTTATTGAAGGCTTGCTTGTATTTTTTTATGGCTTCGCTGCAATTATTATTCTACCATGGGGTTGGGGTGTGAGTTTTGAATGTTTTGGTTTTGCCAACTGCCATGTGAGCTGCTTGTAATAATGCTTGGAAGAATCTTGGGAAGGTTGAGGCTATATTTGAAGTGGTGGGGTTAGGAAGATATCGAAGATATTGGTCCACTTGGTCTGCGAAAAGTGTCCAGTTAGCTTCGTTTAATTCCCATTTTGAGAAAGGAGTGGTATTTGCGGTGGAAAAAGTTCGGTTTATAAGTATGGGAAAATGATCGATGCCATATAAGTAGGGGTAGACATCCGAGTTTAAAGAAGTTTGTAGGGCAGAATAGCACATAGTTAAGTCGATGGCTGAGGCATCTCCGGATTTTATATTAAATCTTGTAGGTGAATGTGAGATAATGAAAGTTAAAGGTCACAAAAATAAGTTTTTTTAAATATCTCGCTTCCTATGCGTCCAATCTTATTTTCACGTATTATAAAAGTCATAGAACATTAAATTCTACATAATTTTTATTTGACACATTTTTTTATAAGGCTCACCGTTTTTGAGCTACAGCGCGGAGAGCCTTTTCTTATGACAAAGTGAAAGGTCACGCTCTCCGCACTGTATTTCAAAAATGCTCAAACATATAAAAAAATGTTCCAAACAAAAATTATGTATAATTTAAAGATCTACAGCTTTTACTATAGGTATAAATACGATTGGACCCATAGAAAGCGAGATTTTCACGAAAAACGAATTTTTGTAATGTTTCACATCTAATAGCTCAAGTCCTTGAGAGGTTATAAGCTGCAAACTGGTATAAACCTTTATTTCGGAAATCTAAGCAATGTGTCAAAAGTCTACCAATACACATTATGTCACAATTGTTGTTACCACATTTTAATTTAGAAACTCCTGAATTGTTCAATTTTGAAGATTTGGATTTGTTATTTTTAATGAGTTTATTTAGAATGCCAAAACAAACTTTCATAGTCATATCAATTTTCAGCTTTTTACCGAGGTTGACTGCTATTCAACTAATTTGACTGGGCTATTAGTATTACGGTAAAAATAATGTGTCTATTCATTAGTCATTGAAATTGTCGTTTGTTTACAAGCTTGTAATTTATAATTGAGATAATAGTAGGCGTGAAATTCTTGTTTTTATGGGTTTATAAGAAAACGGTCATTTGTAGAATAAATAGTAGAGTAAAAAAGATGGCAACGCCCCAAATCTAACTATATAAATTTTATGAACAGATTTAATTTTTTCCTATTTTATAATAGAATTGATGGAAAGCAACCAAATTTTTATCAATTCATTTATCGCTACTCAAATTCTGTTAAAAATATTTTGAAATAAATAAATTGGGTGTTATTATATTAAATTATGCCATTTTACAACATGGAGTTTGCCTTATATCGGCTGACACATTGATGGCGCCACAAGGTTTCAAAATAATAGAAAACAAGATTTCATGTGTTGATAAAACATTTTGATTTAAAAAAATGGTTCGGTCAAAACAATTTAGGAGAATTTACGAATAATATTTGAAATTTTTTGAAGATTAGTATTTACTAACCAAAATATTTCAGTATTTGTTGTACCATCTGTGATTTAGGGCGGAAATTTATTCTCCGATTTTTTATGTCTCTTAATAGTGACCTATTAAGCATTTTTCTCTAATCCTGATGAGTCTGGTGAGGATATTGTGTATTTTGTATGTCATTTAAGAAGATTATTATTCCAATTGATGTAATAATTTGTTATTTGTGGTTTAAAAACCCACTGGTCCTTCGAAGGAGAGTTTATAATATAGTTTTTTTTAGAAATTACATTGGATTTTATTATGGAAGTTATTTCTGATGTATAGATAAGTAAATGTACCTCTATGACTTAATTTATTTGATGTATGTATTAATCAGAATTATTTCACTTTTGACAATAAGATATATATTCAAAATGAAGGTTTACCAACGGGATGTCCTATATCACTAATTGTGGCAAACATTTTTATGAACAGTTTAGAAAGAAAAATGTTTGAAGCTAATATTTCAATATGTAGATGACATATTAGCTTGTTTTATAAGTAGTGAACGACAATTAGATATATTTTTCAACCATATTAATAATTTACACCCAAAAATTAAATTTATCATCACATGTCACATAAATTAGCAGCATATAATTAAATGATACATAGAGCATTTTCAGTCCCTATGAACAAATGTAATTTTGATAGAGAAATTAATACAATTAAACAAATAGCAAGATCAAACGGTTATCCATTACATATAATTAATAAATTACTTAAGAAAAAAGAGGAAAAAGTGGCATTACAACCAATATTTCTTAAACAAACTAAAGAAATAAAAAGTTATAAAACAATCACATATGCAGGAAATGTTTCTAATAATATTTCAAAGATAAATATCTTCAGCAACAAATACAACAATTTCTTTTAAAACAAAAAGTAACGTGAGTACAAAAATTGTTAAAGGTAAAAACAAAAATATCCCCATTAAAGAAGTCAGGTATATATAAACTCAAATGTCAAGAATGTAATGCGGGTCAAACCCTTACAAATTTTGAAATCCGATACAGTGAACACTTACGAGCATACAGATTAAATCAACCAGATAAATCCCACAACGCAAAACATCTACTCGACACCAATCATTCATTAAAACTCAGAACTAGAAGTACTACATATTTGTGATAAGAAACAAGAATTGCATTTCCTTGAAGAATTGGAAATTAGAAGACACCCACAATATGAAGATAGTTTTCCTAGTTTTCTATATCATTACACAGTTATAATTATCTTAATTGGGAAAAAGATATCCAGGATATACCCATAGGGTTAATGATATCTGAGCTTCAATATTTGTAATATCATATCTTCTTATTTTTCCTATTATCATATATTAAGTCAATCAGAAGGTAGGTTACTTCTTGGTCTATCCAAAAATAATTAACATCAGGTAGGCATCAAATGAAATGTAACTTCTGCCATTCTGACGATGATATTTAATATAGAAACAATTGCCAAATTTCTAAGAATTTTTAACAGTAAGTTTTATTTAAAACAGTAATATTAGGTCAAGATTATGAATCAATTTTTAAAGAAAAAATATAATGAAAGACATTTTAATCAAACAGAATACATTAATATCTGCTTTAGTCTAATTATGCAGCCATGCAGCTATCGTTTGAAAAGATTTTATCATTTTCTTATTTCAAATGTTTGAAGCGACATTGTGCTTTGAAAGTTTTAAAACTCCTTTAATATTTTTTCTGTTTGATGACTGCATCTAAAGTAAGAACTTTTACAATAACTAAATTTAAAAGAAATAAAATCTCTAATTTCAGTATTCAAACAACCTTATTGTTAATCCTCATTGATATTCCATGCAATTGGATGTTTATCTCTTCTGTAGATACGCTAGCAACAATGTGTAAAAATATAAATAAGGTATTTTTTTGTATCTACTAATATTATGTATGATGGAACACGTGTACTTGATATATAGGCATTACTAATTTCCTGTCATACAATGAAATGTTGAAAGAAACATTCTAAAAATAAATTTTTGAAAATTGATATCACGTTCCATGCATAATCTACAGGGGCTTCAATATTATACCCAAAGTTATCCTTTATTAAAAGATTCCTTTATTTTGACATATACGCATGCTCATTTCTTAAGTACGACTTTAATACTTTTATGTAAATGAAGGATATCATATATTTAAATAAAATACAGGAAAGGAAACTTTTAGTTAAAGATCTTTAATTTTGACATGTTTGACACACTTTTCACAGAAGTAGAATAGCTATTTCAGTTCCGTGATTGTATTGAAACTAACACCCAAAGACAATACAAATATTAATATATTTTAGTTTGTCTATATTAACAACTATATTAATTTTTATTCGTTATTCTGTATATCGTCGGTAATTCTGCATATACTTTAGCAAAATTTGCCAAGAGAGCAATAAAATTGTACAGATTAATGAAAAAAATAATAACAAAATCTTTGATTGGCCCATAAAATAAAAATCAGTATCTCATAATTTAAAGAATACCTATGTCCACAGTCGTAAAAATTGTATTATTAATCTTCAGTTTGTACAAGTACAAAGTACAAGTTCAAATTCACACAATAATTTTTTATACATTTAAAAAGTTACTCATAAAAGATTAATTATTGTAAAAAAATAAAGACCTACTACAGCTAGGTACTGGTTGTAAAAGAATAAAGTCCCTCCAATATTCAAAACATTTTTTGCAGTTTTAGGCACACAACAGGAGTTTATGGTGTAAAATGAATTTTTTTCAGAAAAAAGTATAACATCATTATAAAGATTATTATAATAGTTCGATAACACTTTAGTACTTTAGAAAATAACAACAAAATCATTCGTCTTATGACAAAACTGCTTTAAGAGCTTGCAGATGTACTTGCACTTTTCTTTTTTAATTTTGAGAATTTCATCATACAGAGGAATCACTTCATTGTTATTTGTCTTTGATTTGTTTACTAACAACTTGTAATCCTCAGTATGGCGAAGTTTAAAACTTATCTCGGTATTTTCATATTTTTGGTAACGTATATCGGATATCACCTAAAATCCTGAAATGTATGGTAATTAGAGATTTTCTTCAAGACACAGAAATAAGAACACACTATTTCCACTTTCGTTGATGAAATGTTCTGGTAATTGCAGCAGATTCTTCAATTTTAGGTGTATTATATCAGCCCTAAGCAATCTAAAGTGATTTTTAAGTTCGTCATCATTTATATCAATTATTTGCATTTGCTCATTATATACCAATAAAATAGTGCAAAATCAGCATCGCTATCTCTTCAGCATTCGCTCCTGCTAAAATTGCTATTTCTAATTGTTCCTCCATAATAATATAAATTAATATTACAATAGATACACACACATAAGCAGGATGTTAATATACAAAAACAGATAGATATGTTATATCAAAGATGTTATGTTCCTTTACAATCTGCCAAATGTCATTATAAAATAAAGTTATTTTTCTTGTATCGCTACTTTCAATAGCGAGTTATTGTAAATCTGTAACAAAGGCTGGCTGCTTTTATTAAAAGTTCCTTTATTAAAGTATCTTTTAGTATGACTTTTTATAGGGTTATTGAAAGTAGCAATAAAGGAAAAAGGACTTTATTTTATAATGACATTTGGCAGATTATAAAAGAGCATAACCTATCTGTTTGATTTGGTATATAAACATCATGCTTATTTGTGTGCATCTATTGTAAGTTTAATTTATATTATTATGGAAGAACAATTAGAAATAGCGATTTTAGCAGGAGCGAACGCAGAAGAGATAGAGATGCTGATTTAATACTATTTTATTGGTATTGAAAATAATGAACACATGTAGTAGGTCTCTATTTTTTTACAATAATTAATCTTTTATGGGTAACTTTTGAAATGTATAATAAATTAATGTGTGAATTTGAACTTGTACTTTATTTTTGCATACTTTTAATTAGATAACTGATCCTTAATACATATGAAAAAACTGAAGATTAATTATACAAATTTTTACTACATTGAACATAGGTATTCTTTTAATTATGAGATACTGGTTTTTATTTCATGGGCCAATCAAAGATTCTGTTATTATTGTTGTCATTAATCTATACAATTTTATTGCTCTCTTAACAAATTTTGCTAAAGCATATGCAGAATCACCGACGATATACTGAATAACGAAATAAAAAATAATATAGTTGTTAAAATAGACAACCTAAAATATATTAATATTTGTATTGTCTTTGTTTCAATACAATCACAGAACTGAAATAGCTATTCTACTTCTGTGAAAAGTATGTGTCAAACATGTCAAAATTAAAGATCTCTAACTTAAAGTTTCCTTTCCTGTATTTTATTTAAATATAGGATATCCTTTATTTACATAAAACTATTGAAGTCGTACTTAAGAAATGCGCATGCGTATATGTCAAAATAAATTAATCTTTTAATAAAGGATTTCTCAAAAGGCGTTTCAATAACTCTCTAATAACTCTATAAAAAGTCATACTAAAAGATACTTTAATAAAGGAACTTTTAATAAAAGCAGCCTTTATTTTACAAATCTTCAATAACTCTCTAATGTTATATATATTAGAATATAAAATACTTTTTTCTACTTCCGCTACTAAAACCCCACTTTGAACACGGGTTTTGCATGCACAAAACGACTCTTTAAACACTAGTGTTCAAAATGCGAAAAGTCACATCTCGTTTATCTTTTGTTTTTTAAACGTCAAATCAAGTGTATCTTTTGTATGTTCAATTTCATGATCCGTGATAATTTTGTTATTCTGCGTCATTTGATTTGTCAGACACCTGTCAGCCATCGTCCGTCATGTAATGAATATAATTCAAATATAATATAATTTTTTCCTTCCCGCGGGCGAAGAAAAAATATAGTAAGCACCTCGTGTTAATAACGTCTTTAGTCACTCGTTTTACAAGGAACTCGTGACTAAAGTAACCTTTTTGACACTTGGTACTTAATATACTAGTCTAGTAGATTATAGATTTTATATATTGCTTTAATTAATAAAAAGGTATATAATCATACCAAGTAAAAAGGAATATCCATCCCAATATTTGCTTTTACAACAATAAACATCACATACGTACATACGATGTACACACCTTTTTGTTCGTTTTATATTATTAATATGATAGCACAGAATTTATTTTACAGATACAATAACCTCAACGGATAATTATTATTGTCATCCAAAACCTTGACCTATCCCAACTGATGATGCGCACTAAATAAGCCTATAGCCATTTTATCTGTGTTACTTTCAAATATTCACAGAATTCAAATAAAATTTATATATTGATATACGATTTGTGGGAGTGCAATGAATGTTCTTGAGATACAATAATTTCAAATACCGACAGACGGTACCTACCTACAATTGTGAAGTTGGGTGGAATTGAATGCTGTTACTACGAATATAGAAATACCACGAAATGACTTTAGACCTATGTCCTACTTATACACTTATGGGTTTATAGTGGATGTATTTAATATGATTTGAACTTTTATTGAAACATTTCAAAAATTCTACTTTGTTGCTATGCCCTACCCTGTGCGTTCTCGAAATGCGGCAGAAGTGGGAATCTCGAAGTATAATTAGGTGTTAAATTTGGGACTTATATTCTATAGAATAACGTAGGTATATGACCCAAGACACATTCATAGATTAAAAAATAAAAAATCACATTCTCGATTTGATGAATAAGTGGGTCAGTAGCAATAAAAAACTGACCTAAAGACCCCGTTGATTGTGATTTGGCACATAAACTTCGCACTTTCCAATTACATCGCCACAGAATCGTCTTAAATGCACATTCCTATGTTATACCGGAACCCCCCTCCGCTCAAGATGACATGACCGCGTAAATTTTAAGAATGAAACGTGACGGCTTTGTTTAAACTCGTCATTAAAGTGTCAGACTAGGGTCCTTTATATAAATGAATGTAGCAATATTATTATTTCCGTTTGTTAATGGGAAATGTCACGTTAACTTTATTCATCCTGTATAAAAACAAATGCATTTAATTACACGACTCCTGTATATACTATAAAAAAAAGAAGATAAGCAAGAACATTGCGAATATACTAAACGTGATTTTTTCATTTAACTGGTATAGATTGTAATCAGAAATTTAATTGTAGCTATTTTCTAATCAACTTTGTTTATTAAAAAAACCACTCAACATCCTCTGGTAATATATTAACGATGTTTCTGTAATTAGCGGACTACACTACACACATCCTGTTGAACATTCCAAACTTTGTTATTCTATTTTGCTGCTACTTGTTTTAATACATACATTTATCAAATCATTATCAAATTAAAAGTAATTAAAGATAGTTCATAAATTTGGTATATAAAGTTGCATAATCACTAGTAATGATATTTTAAAGATCTCCAACGAATAGCTGGTTGCATACATTTGGGGGAAATGTATAGAAAACAGTTATAGATGAAATAATAGCCTATCAATATTGTCTGCTCCAAAGGGTATAATGCAAATGGTGAGGACACGAAGGAGATCGGCATATAAAAAAGACTAATAATCATACTATTCAATTTGATTCAATATTTATACTGTTTTCTCAAACACATTTCACTAAAGTGTTAATTCATTTAAACGTTAAAAAGAAATCTCAAGTATTCTGAGATGACGATGACTATTCTCTAGAAGCTCGTAACCAAAACAACGGTCAAAGGTGAAAGAATACCTACGCGGCATACAAAATCGAATGTAAATCTTTAACAGAAACAGCAATTCTTGGGGTCACCAAATTTATTGCACGAATACAAGATTGTATTCGCGGAAATCTGTATTGAGAAATCCGTTAGTTGTATTTTGTTATTTTAAGAACACGGAATTTAATATACAGGGTTTTCCAAAAGTCCCGGAACGGAGTAATAATATATACATTTTTTCATAAAGTAAGCATTGGATCAAAAATATACAGCAAACCTTCAGATATCATGGTAGACAATAAATAAAAAATTAATACTAATATTAATACACCAACTTGGATTTATTTACTATATTGTACAACTCTACCATTTGTTACCGAGTTGTTTCTTATCAAAGAAAATCCACTGTCACCAGTGGAATAACTGCTGTCACCAAATTTTAATAATGCAGCCGAGCGTGAAAATAAAATAAAACCGGTCCGAATTAGGCTGGGAACTCCTGGACTTAAAGCGGCCTAATTACCTTTGTCAGGCCAGGATTGACTTTTTCGTTGGGCCTCGAATCCAGAAACACTGCACACTCTAAAGGGATGATCGGGGTAGAGATCTGAATAAAGTATCGGAAACCACAAAGTTGTATAATAAATCATCTTTCTCTGTATAAAATAATCCCAATATCAAAACAAATGTTAAATCCCTCACAATAAAAATACTACCCACTTATCTATGAATATGTTCAATGTGTGCGAGGGCCGTATGATTTAGCCCTTATTCCGTAAATTGACTTGCCTCTCTGCGAGAAATACTTATTTATTCTTAAAAGAAATACTATACAAATCGACTGTGGTTGCGAGTCATTGCACTTTGTGTAAACAGAAGGTGAAAGTAAAGGCGTTTAAAAATCCTGCACATTTATGAGTAATAAATGTTTATCGACAACCCATTCAGTGTGTATTACAAAAATTTCCGAGTTGCAGTTTTCAGGTCTTTGAATAACCTATCATGTTTAATTATTTTACTTGTTATGAGGAGATTACCTAACCACGTCTGAAAAATCAAAATTATTTATCGTAGCGACACTTTACTGATAACGTGCCTTTACGGAGACAAAATCATACGCTCTGGGCTCTTGATACTAATTATAATTTACTTTAATTCACCTCTGTCTTATGTCCATCTACGAGGTGGTGCGAATTATATGACACAAAAAAAAGTAAAATAATACCTAAATCCTGTCGAGTTACATATGCCCTAAAAGGATACCCAACATTCCTAAACTCTTGAGGAAATCTTACTATATTATCCCACACGATAAAATCATATCACATATAACGAGCGGTGCCCAAAATTATAAGCCGGGACCTGCAGTTTTAACTGAACCTGCGAACTTGTCCAATAACCCCCGTGAACGAAATAAAAAAACTGTTATATCTTCTACGTATGCATATATTTATGTTATAAATACCAAGTTTAGAATCAGCGCACAAAGAAAATAAAAAAAATATCGTTTCAATAAAAAAATCCGAGACTTGTTCAAAAACTTACCGCGGGGAAACTTCCCTTCTCCTGCCTCAAATTTCTGTCTGGGGTCACTATCTATCTAGAAACTGTGGAAGACGCTAAATTTCTAGTAACCGGTGTCGAGCTATGCTGGATTTCGGGCAGAGGTAGAGTTTTCCCGTTTTGTGCCACCGCAGGGGGACAGTGTTCACTGTCAAGGATATCTTCTTCTTCTTCAAGTGCCGTCTTCGTTCCGAAGGCTGGCAATCATCAAGACTATTCGTATTTTGGAAACCGCTGCTCTAAAAAGGTGACTATTGGTGGCGTTAACCATTCGCGAAGATTTTTTAACCAGGAATCTCTTCTCCTTCCTATTGATCTTCTTCCACTTATTTTTCCTTGCACAACGAGCTGGAGCAGTTGATATTTGTCCCCCCTCATAACGTGACCCAGGTAGAGCAGCTTCCGTTTTTTAATAGTTAGGACAATTTCCTTGTCTTGTTTTATCCATCTTAACACTTCGGCATTAGTGACTTTCTGTACCCATGAGATTCTCAAAATCCTGCGATACACTCAGAACTCAAATGCCTCTACTTTCTTTACATCGTTCTTCTTTAATGTCCCTATTACACGCCCTGACACAACGGAGAGTAACTTCTTCCTACGAAGCCGCAAACACAAAAAAAAACGAAAGAAAACTGAGACCCGTTACCGTGACAGGGAAGGACTTTTTCCCTTCGGGTTTTTCGCCCGACTCTCTGTTTTGTCTGCTCTGAACTTAGTTTTTATTATTCCCCCAAATTATGTCCGGGGTTTCTTTGTTGACTTGCAATTGTTCCATTTTTTGTTTTGAAATGGCCGCAATCTTCGTTACCAACTAGTTTGTATACAAAACAATCATTTAAATTTGACCTAGTAAAATGTTTTTTATTGTTGCAAATTGTTATGGTTCTAACTATTTTTGCTAGACAAAAGTATGTCGAATTCTACTTTTATTATATTTCAAATAAGAAATATATTTTACCGTGTGTTTTTAAAGTTACTGATTTACGTTTTTCTATTTGATATTTGCATTTATTACAATATTTTTTACTTTAAATTGTATGTATTGATTCCTAAGAAACCCAAAAGCAATAAATTTGAATTATGCCAAAGTGAAAGAAGTATTTCCAATCGTCCTACGTTCTGAAAAATTAACCTGGTATTATACCGAGAATAAATCAAGAATAAGAGAGATAACTACCACTACACACGTAATAAATTAAAAATATTATGTTATACTCAGTATAATTATTCACCCAAAAGTTATACTGGCCACTACCCTTATTTAACTATTAACGTCATTGTAACGTAAAAGAAATTGATGTTTTAAATTATGGATTTTTCAACTCGCGAGAATAAGGTTTTTGAGAGCTGTTGAATAAGCGAATAATATAATTAATATTGCAAAAATTCACAGATGTAAATAAACAATACGGGTTATTCTTCTCTTGCACGAAAATGAATTTGCCAATACGCTAGTTGAGTATCTTTGGCGCGCAGCGCTCGCGCCGCCTGCCGAATTTTTTTTAAATTCGGGGATTGTACGAGTAGGAACTTGAATGCAAACAAATGAAAAACATGACTTTTCTAATCGTTTTTTTCAACGAGTCGGGAGGGTTATTTCTGATCAAAAATGGTTGTTACAATAAAAGTTGGGTTCCATTCAGTCGATACAAGCATTTTTCGGTCAAAAAGCCTATCTAAAGGCAAAAAACTTTTAGAAAGCTTCCACGTAGTTGAGATACATGAAAATATTGGGGAAAACAATTCTCGCGAAATTATTGGTGAAATTTTACGAGAAACACCTGGTGCTACGAGTACTAAAAATGCTGAGAATGTTTATAAAGTTAAAATACAGGTAATTATATGGTTATATTATGTTATATATTATAAAAATAGAAAAAACTATTAGCAAACATTTGAATTGTTTAGTATATTTCTTCGATTATTTTTCATCAATGAGTTTTGTATTTTAATTGTAACAATTACAATAATTACATTTTAGTTAAAACAAAACAGAACTCCCAAATCTTATTTTTATTGTTCTCACTAAAACACACATTACACTGAATTAATAAAGTTCTATTCAAGGTTGGAAAAATAATATGTAGGATTACTTAAGGATTAATTTTCAGACACAAAGATAACCTATAATTACTTGACACTGAAAAATTTAATTTTCATATTTATACTTGATAACATAATTTGTCATTTTAATCTGTACAATTATTTTATAAGTATATATACAAATACATGTTAACTTACTGTACACGACAAACAGCAATGATCCATTTCTTTTTTCGTTTGTTTTTCATATGGCCGAGAAGGAAATTTATAAAACTGCAGCTCCGGATTTGCACGCTCTGAGTGTGAACACCCAACAACACAACAATAACGATTTGCACGTCTACTATTTTTAATAAACAATTTACTATTTGGGCAATCCATTTTGCCCGTACAGCATACAGCGAGACAGCTCATACAATCCTGAAACCTCAATACTTTGCCACAAGGCGGCGCTCACCGCGGTACTAAACTACAGTAACTATATACAAGACAGTGGCGACAATTATGGTCGTCCTAGTGATTGGTTACCTATGTCACGTGGTATCGGCCGCCATTAGTTTTCTAAATGTTTGTTCATTTACCATTGGGTTCTATTGTGTTCTTACCACAGTTTTTGGTTTTTGAAAGTTTTCGTGCAAAATTTGGTGTTTAAGTGCTATTTATAAAAATTATAGACTGAAGACTTATTTATGTATGGTTTAGAGTAACAAAATTAGTGATTAATGCATATATTATTATTATTTTTATAACCAAATGTCCTTGGTTCTTACAGGGGATTTTGCGCATGCTTTTAGACATTGAATTCATCGATTAAATTAAAACAAATGTATTCTTGAGTTTTACCAGTTGTTTCTTGTTATTTCTAAAACCTCTTAGAAGTATAAAACGTTGCATAAGAATTAAAGTCTTTGAAAAATTATTTTGTTTTTATTTGTAATAGGACAATGCCTGGCTGAGCTGATGTAAATTGCAGTATTTCTGCAAGAAAGGGGTTTATTATGAAACACTTTCCAAAAGATCCTGAAAGAAGGAGGCAGTGGCTCATTAAAACCAGAAGGGACAATTGGCAAGATTTTTTTGTCAAAAAAATGTGTGAAGAAAATTTAGTTCTAAATATACTTGATTGTAATAAAATTATTAAACGATACATTGTAGTCAGATTAAAATAAGTTCAATAAAGAATCAGAGTGCTTCTAAAAAATTAGCTACTAAGTCCGTTTCTGGTCATTTGTTATGAATATTCAATAAACAATTGCAATAGAACATTTTTTATTTTATTATTTATTTGCTTGATGTTTTTTTAATTAAACTTAAAATCTCTGAGACAAATTCAAAAATATTGGGGCATTATGACATGTACACTGGCCAAAAATATTAGATATAGGTAAGCTTCATATTATCTTCTTTATTAATAGCGTAAAACATTTTTATTACATAAATATTAAATAGGTATGTGTTTCATTTTTTCTGGTGGAGTTTCAATGTCAGAATCGCACGTACAGTCTGTAACATATAAAAACATTCATTGATTAATTTCAGATTAGATGAAAAAACAAACATATGGTAATTATTTCCTAATTATGTACTGAAATTGGATATAATTCTGACTAAAACCGTAATAGTCCAAATTTGTATCCCAACTAGTCAAATTAAAATATTTTATTACTTATTTTATTTTTTTCTATTCACAAGAATAGGAACTAACATCCCTCTGTGGGATATATATATCTAATTAAACTACCTGCTTTTATTAAGAGGCCTGGTGCATTCTTTCCGCTCCGAGTATATTTGGAGTAATCATAGATCAAAGACAGACTCCCTAGTACACTACAGATTACGATTTATTGTAGTATCTATTTAGCATGACATTTAACGTTATAATCCAGAATTTAAGAGCTTACCTTATATCTTTCTCAGATGGTAAATAAAGATACATCCATAATTTTGTGTGCAACAACATTACATCCTTGATGATTTTGATTAACATCTGTACACTTTTCCAAAAATATTTTATGATACGCCTTATAAAAGAGCTATTATTTAAAATTACTAATTCAAAACTAGTTTAAAAGTGGCAAAACTCTTTTAAAAAGGGTTATTTAGTTGCATGTAGTCAAATGTAAACAAACCAAAATTAGCAAACTAATGGCGGATGGGCGGAGCTTATACCCAATTGTCGCCACTGTCTTGTATATAGTCACTGTATACTAAACTAACGTATAGCACAGAACCTAACGAATCCGACACCTGTTATTTAAATTTATGGTGTTTTATGTACTTGTGTCAACGGCTTCGACGTTTCACCAAATTAGTTTTGTGGAATAAGAGGAGATTAGGTCTACCGATGTTATTTGTGAAAGAGTGATACTTTCCTTATACTATTCCTACATAAGTTTAGGATAACCCAGTGCTAACGTAAAATACACCCCGATTTAGTAAAGTTAGGCAACACTACTTGCGTTTGGTCCAATTTGACTATGCGGGGGAAGCAGATATGGCAGCTTCTACCGCATTTTGACAAAGGATTATAATAAAATGATAAATCGCCCCCCCTCCCCCCCAATTTAATATTGTTTCACCTTTTTCACCCACTTTTCTTGTGAAACTATCTAATTTAACTGTATTTATATAATAATGAATGTTAGAAAACATTGTGCCAATTGACATCCAAATAAGATTTTAACGAGATAATAAAAGCTGATGAGAAACAGTTATAAATCGCTGCATGTACAACATAATCGTTGTATCAATCAAAATATTTTTGTTCCCATAACAAAGGATGTCACGACATGTTTAAAACGTGATTATATTTTCCGTTGATTGAGAGAACGCAGTCCTACATATGAATCAAACGCAGACATTGATAATACATCAATAAAATCAATATGACTATAAAAAAAATGCAAATGAGATAGACACGAAATGTATTTAATATCAATATAAATTTTCAGTGGGTGGTCCATACCGTAAATGATGAACATAAATTCTACTTAGTAATGTAGCATCTTTTGAAAACAACAAACTATTTATTTGATATCGCCTTTGTCTATCTCTCGAAAGTTCAAGACACCATCTTTCGATCAAACTAAAAACAAAAAGTTTTTAAAACCAGTGGGGTCATTGGGGAAAAATTATACTTGACGAAATGCTGCAAAAATATATAAAACTCATTTTCGGACATCCACCCCGATGGGTTTGCTACTCCGATACAATCAGGTGGGCAGTTTCCTTAGCTCCTTGAAAGTCGACATTTGAATTGAAGCTGCATTCGAAAGTTCATTATAGTAATAAGTGATGAATATAGCTAGAGTTTCTGTCTTAGTGTTCTAATGATATACGATTATGTATCATTTTTATCCCTATTATTTACTGATGTCACCACTCTAATGATATACGATTAGATATCACTATAATCCCTATTATTTACTGATGTCACCACTCTAATAAATGGGTATTTTCTTTTTCGTTCTTATGGTGAAGCCGTGATAAACTCAGCCGATGTTGCTGATATCCCAGGCTGTCACCAATCTAATAAACACCACTATGTAGCTACCAAAGATAATAATCGCTGTCACCAGTGTAATAACTTGTATTGTATCGAATCGGTATTATCCTATAGTTCCTAGTAGTATCCTATATCTGGGGTAATGTATATAGTAGTTCTCTGTTACCAGTGTAGTAACTCTATCTATCGTCCCTTTTTTCTCTATCTGTACAGCTGCTGTCACCAGTGCCTGATGGCACAAAAAAAATTATAGAACCCGGGATTCTCCCTGCGGAATTTCCTCGAGGAAGGGGGGTTGTTCCGGGCTCGAGCGGTCGAAGACGTCGTGGGGCCCCTTGGGCTTATACAGTGTGCCAAGCCCGAGTTCGTAGTGCAGGGTTAGCTGGTCCGACCTATTTGACGGGTATGGGGTGGTGAGGATTGAGATAATTGAAAGGTTAGAGCATATGATAACAATATATTACAAAAAAAACAAAACTGTGTCAAATAACCTCCGAAAGTAAACTAGAATTAGCGGTACCTGAACTATGACCTCTATTTCTAGTATAAACGTCTACCAAACTCTATGATCTAGGATTTAACTAAAATTCTCAAGTGTACAATATAAAATATCTCTGAAATGGTTTTAACTTATGGATCTCCAGTGCAACGGAGAATATCAATATGTTTGACTAAAATCCCTAGTGTAACGTAAATACCTCTAAAAAAGATTACATATAGTGGAAAAGATCTCTAATGTCGAATTAGGTATAGTATCGAGCCAAACGTAGTTATATCTACGTAGTTTGATTAACTAATTAGATGATAAAGAGATAATATGCACAAAAAAAAATCTCTGAATATAACTAGATAAAATGCCCCTATACTCTTGGGCCTTAGCGGTAGATGAAGGGCGCTGATGTATAAGAACACTCGATATGACTGAACACCTTGTAGAGTCCCTTAACTTTCTTGGGTTACCCGATTTAGTCAAAGAAAAAAAATATAATAACACAAACCAATATTCAATATAATAAATGAATTTGAACCTTTTAAAAACTTACGTTTTGAAAATCCCACAGGTCACATAAATATTCACACTATTACTTTTTGAGGGTGAGGGTCCGTCAAGACTCAGACTTGCCTCACCAGGGGAGAGATAATACCTATCTCACCGACTGACTGACGGACTGACTGTCCCTTTCCCTAATATTTTTTCCATATTTATTTCCGTAATTCACCTTCAATGAAGGTTAATTATTCATATTTGTTTTATTTCGTGGTTTACCAAACTGACCTGTACGTGATATCTAATATTGTGTTAACCTTTGTTTTGTTTGTATATTTTCCTTTGGTTGAGGTCGATAATTAATAACTATTTTGAATTAAAAAACGAAATTCTATAGTGTTAGCCTTGTTTTGTTTAAATGTTTTAATTTATTTGAGGTCGGTAAATTTGATAACGATTTTGAATTAAAAGAAATTATCTATATAGGGTGTTTTTAGAACCTGTGTCATATCTCGTGTTTATTACATCACTTCCCCCCTTGTAAAAGTGTTGTGACGTTTCAGGTCCAACACCTTTTTTATACCTTAACTAATACATTAACATTGATGATTACATTAATATGAATTCTGTACTACATATAGTAAGTTTTACGTACCGCGCACTTGACCGCACTCGCGTTCCGATTTAACTGTTTTGATCCTGACCTAGGACACGATTATTTACACTCGCGACACTGCTGCTTAGTAGATCGTTCATGGAGTGATTTCTCTCCGTCCAGTGTTGCGTACTGGGGTGGCTCGTCTCGTGATGCTGTATCTGCTCCATTTCTATCGCCTCTTCGTCTTGTTTCTGGGTTCTGCTATGGGTATGTATTACCCATGCCGTAAGGGAATCCCATATGCTGCATAACATCGCTATCCCACATCCTACAGTCTGCTGGATGCGAATTGCGTTTAGTATCGTGTCTACTATGTATTTTAGTAGTTGGTATGTGCAGTATATACCAATTATACCGCTTATTATTGAACCTATCTCTGTGAACCATTTCCAAGTGTGTTTTAGGGTTGATTCGGCTAGGTTTTTGATTTCCTGGAAAATATCTTACACTATGTATTCTTGGCTGTTACTTCTCTTTTTATTTCTTGAGAATGTCTCTCTTTGTTAGGCGTCGTTTATGTATTGCATGCATACGTGATATTTGTATGCTTGCTCTATTTATGAGATCGACATTCTGGGGTAGAATTGGCATTGTCGGTTGAAGGTTTTGGTTGTCTTCAAGGCAATGGCAATTCTCGGGTGCTCTGTTCGCTATATTATGATAGTAGGTTTCTCTTTTGTAGTGGTAAAACGAAACCTTTGTCTTCTTCTTCTATGTCTTAAACTTTTTCTGGGGTTTCGGTTGATTGTTGATACAATTATATTGCTTTGTATCTGTGCGTGGCTCGGCTTCTTCTTCTTCTGCTGCTTGGTCGACTACGGATGTGTGGCTATGCATCCCGCAGAAAAACATGAGTCTGGTTACAACTACTAGGCATGACCATACTGGTTGCCGTTTGGTTTCGTTGCTCTGGATAACTGGAATGTTCGTGCTTTCCCTGGCATACGTCATCTCGGGTTCCGGGCACTTTTGAACGTCTTTTGGGGAGATCACTGTAATGTTTGTATTGGGGATTGAACAGTCTTGAGCAGTTAGCGTAATTGCTGTTTGAAGCCCGCACATAACGAATGTTACCCAGGTCAGAAAACGATCTGTCGTTTTATTGTCGCGCACTTATTATACCTTTACAATTATTTGAACAATTACGTTTGTTAACATTCATTGGTTTCATATTTATAAGCATAATGTTCATTTATTACAGTTATTTATTACTATTCCTTCGGAAAAAAATAATGCTTTTATTTTCCCTATGATAACGTTGTATTTTCGGTTTTATCCTTAGCTTATATTTTTTTCTTTTCTCAATTGACTGAACTGTACAATCTTTTAGGACTGTCAATTGAGTTTCCTGTGTAAGATTATTTCTTAATTTTCTAGTTGGTGACTGGAGTGTAACTTATGTGTTCACCTCGTAGTTATTGAAATTAAATCTTTCTTTTAACCATACTTTGGTTGACCTTGCAACGGTGCAAAAAATATTTTTTAATATTGATTACCTAAAATGACCTTGCATTTATCGGTGTGTAATGGAGTTTCTTTAAATGTTTTATTTTGTCTTGGTCGACAATAATTACTTGTTTATTGTTTTACTTATAGTTAATAAATCTGTGTTTGTCTTAATTCTAGTGTACTTATTATGTATTTTATAACTTATTGTTTATGAGTGCTTGTGTATATCTATATGTATTACTGTTTCATAAAATTTTATTTCTTCTTAAAGCAAAATTTGACTTTCGTGTGAGATCGGTGTGTGTGAGTGACCTGTGTTTTTGGCGGTTAAATTTGTCGTCTGTGTGTATATTTCCGCCTGGTTTTGTGTGGTGTGTGATAGCGTTTGGTTAGTTCCGTCTTTTTCCTGTATAGTTTTGACGCCTGTGCCCATGTTATATTAATGTAGCTAGGTGCACTCGGAATTCGATTTCTTATCCTGGCTGATCTTCGAATTTCCGGTGGGGGTCTTAGTGAGACGGGGAGCCTTCCGCTCGGCTTATCTTTTAGTGGTTTTGTGCGGGGTACTGTCTTATCGCTGTGTGGTTGTGTTGACCATAATGGTAAGGCTGCCAACTTCCCTATGTTTAAATCGTTGCTGGTTTCTTCTTGTTGCTCTTCCTGTTCGTGTGTTGTGTTCTCCTCATTCTGGGTCGTTGTCGTCTCTAAAATTTCGTGTTGATCGTCGTCCAGCTTGCCGTAGTATGTTTTTAATCTATTAACGTGAACAACTTGTATCTTCTTTCCTTTGTTGGACGCTATTTGGTAGGTGACTGGTCCTACTTGGTCTTTTATTTCGAATGGTCCTATCCATCGGTTTTGAAGTTTTTTTGATAATCCTGTTGTGTTACTTATGTCTAGAAGGTAAACTAGGTCTCCTGGTTTAAACTCTCTTAGGGTGGTTTTTTCATTGTATCTGTTTATCCGTTCGTCTTTTGCCTTTTCTGTGTTCTCTAGTACTCTTGTGTATATTTGGTTAAGTCTCGTCTCTAGTTCTGACACGTAGTTATCGTCTAAGTTGTATTTTAGTCTTCTTGGTTTGATGAATTTGTCGAATGGTAGTGCTTGATCTTTCCCATGTAGTAGAAAATACCCTGTACCCTGTTGATGTATGTATACTTCCTCGATATGCCATTAGTACATATGGTATCCAACTATCCCAATCTCGTTGATTTGGGGCTATGTAATGCGCTAGCATATCTTTTATTACTCTGTGTAATCTTTCTATTTGACCATTGGTTGTTGGTGCGTAGCTCGCTGTGTGTATTCTTTTTATGTTGAGTAGTTTGCATGTCTCTCTCATTAGTTCTGACATGAAGTTTGTTCCTCTATCTGTTAACAGTTTCTGGGGTGTTCCGTGTCTGCATATTATTTGTTCTACAAAAACTCTTGCTACCGTATCTGCTTTCTGGTCTGGTATCGGAATTGCTTCGCAGTATTTCGTAAAATGATCTTGAAATGTTAGAAGGTACTTGTTTCCTTTGTTTGACGTGGGTAGCGGGCCTACTATGTCCATTGACGTTATTTCCCACGGTTCTGTGACTTTTGTAAATCTTTGTAGTGGTGCCTTTTTAAAGTGTGGTGAGGTCTTTCGTCTGTTGCATGCGTCGCAGCGTTTACAGTAATTTATTATGTCCGTTCTCATCGTTGGCCAGAAGCAACGCCTTTTTATTGCCAATAACGTTTTTTGTTGTCCTTGGTGACAATATATGGGTGAGTCGTGAAAGTCTTCTATAACTTTGGTGATATATTTCCTGGGTATAACTAGTTGGTCCTTGTTGTCCTCTTGATCTTGTCTGTATAGGAGTCCTTCTTTGTCGAGGTAATATTTTTGTTTTGTTTCGTCCTCTTGGTTTAACTGTTGTACTGTGCTAATGCAGAAATCGTCGTGTTTTTGTTCTTTCTTCAATAATTCTTTGTCCCACAGTGGTTCCCATTCTTCTTCTTCCTTGATTATTTGGATTTTTCCTGTGTTTTTTGTTGGTGTCGGTTTCAGTATGCTTACTTTGGTGGTTGACCCGTAGAATGTGAATTGTATCATCTTTGTGATTTCGTGCCAGCTTAATCCTGGAATTTGTTCTTGACTAGCTATGAAGGTTATGCGTTTTTCCGCGTTCTCTTCGCATTGTTTTTTTAGCTTTTGGATAATATTCCACATTATTTCATATGATGTTTCTTCTTTGACTGATGTCCTATTTAATGCTACGTAGAATTTCGTGTCTAATGTGTCCCATTCTTTGACCGATTCTATTTGTTCCTGTGAGATGTCCGGTAAAGTGTATATGTTTTCTATCTTTTTAATTAGTGATTCCTGATTAGGTCTGTTTTTTGCTAGTAGGAGGGCTATTGATTCTTCTTCTTGGATGTAGTCTAGATTTCCTTCTTTCCAGTTTATTGTGTCCTTTCCTGGTAGGTCGTTTTCTGCAATATACTGTAAGTAGTCTTCGTATGTGGTTTCTATGTAGTTGCATGTTTTGTCGTACATTCTGCTTAGTGCGTCCGCGTTTCCATGTCTTCCTTTTATCTCATGTTTTAGGATCCCTATTGTGTGAACCTCCGTTAGTGCTGGTATGGTCAAACTGTCCTCCGTGTATATGTCTGTGCTGGTTCTTGTGCATTCTGTTCCTTCTCTGCCATTCCTGATGTCTTCGGTTGTTTCGTTTTTTCCGTTTTCTTTCTTCGAGTCTGGGTCTGTGCGCCCTTTTTCGTTCATTATTGGTTTTTGGTTTGTGTGTGTAGTTTCTCTTCCTACGGTTATGTCCGTGCTTGTAGTTTCCTTTATTTTTCCTACATCTTTATTTAGGTCTACTTCTGGTTTGGTTATTTCTTGTCTGTACATTGATTCCACTGTTTTTAGCCATTTCTGCCATGCTTCTTTCTCCCTCGCGTTTTCTTGATCCCTTGTTGCCGTTATTTTTCCGTATGCCTCTGTCCGCCTTTGTCTATAATTATTCAGCAAATCTCTGATTTGTCTTGGGTTCATTAGTGGTATTTTACTTCCCCATATTTCTAATGTTGGTTTTCCTCTGTATGAAATAGTTGCCTCGTGTTCTTCTAGGAAATCTCTTCCTAATAGTACTGCTGTGTCTCCCATTATACCATCATCGGCTGCAATTACTTCCGTGTGAATATTATAATCCATTTCTGTTGTTGCTATGGCTATTTGTGTTGATCCGTATAAGTGGATTGTGTGTCCCGTTATGCCTTTTAAGGTTAATTGGTCTGTGATCCGTGTGTCTAATTCGTTGTCTGCTACTATGGATTCACTTATTAGTGAGTATGCTCCGCCTGTGTCTATCATACAAGGTTCGGTTTTACCGTTTATTCTTAGGAGTACTATATACGGGGGTTCTTCGCTTTTACTTATCGTCGGTCCGTTATGATGCATTGTTTTTATCTGGTTTTTCTTGTCTTCTTCTTTGTTACCCTTTTGTGTTGCCTGTTGATTCCAGTTTTTTTCTGTGTGAGTCCAGTTTTTTCCCCTATTTTCAGATTGACCACTTGTTTGGGGAGTAACGGTGGTCCTTGTTAGTTTAAATGTTTTCTTCCGTCTTCCTTGTTTATGTGTCCTCTCTCTGTGGACTGTCCTCTTCTGTTCTCTTCTCTTTGGAGCCTTTGTTTCTCGTTTGCATGTGGTGCTTCTCTGTTCCAAGTCTTTTCTCTGGAATTCCTTTGTCCGCTGTATTCCCCGTAGTTATTTTGGTGCGTTGTGATTCTTCTTCCTTGTTCCCATTGCTTTGTATTCCATTGTTTATTTTCTTCACTTAACATTTTCTTTCTGCAGTTCTTAGCCCAGTGGCCCTGTTTTCCGCAGTAGTGGCATACATCTCTATCTGTTAATGGTTCCTTGGATTCTTTGTTTCTACAATACGCTGCCCAGTGTCCCTGTTTCCTACATATTTGGCATTTTTTCTCTATTTTTTCTTCTTCCGCTTCTCTTGTTCTGCAGTTTGATGCCCAGTGGCCTCGTCTGCCACAGTACATACATTTCGCGCTATGTCTACATTCTTCCGATTCATGTCCTGATTTGCCACATGCTGTGCAACTCCGTTGCTCATTCGTAAAAGCGACTCTGTGGCCATTATTCCTTCCGCTCACCATTGTGGCTGCCGTTTCTTGGCAACTTACTATCTCCTCTGCTTCTTCTAGTGTTAGGTCATCTTTGTGCAATATGTAGAATCCTACTTCTCTAAGCAGGTCCTTTCTTAGCCCTACTTTGAATTGGTTCATCAGTACTGCGTTGTGTTTCTTTTGAATGTTCGGTATCTGTTCTCTGTTCGTTCCTTTTATGTCTTCCTCCAATATTTTATTCCCTATGAGCCGTAATCTTGTGCAGAAAGCTGCTACATCTTCGTCGTGCCTCTGGTAGCATTGGACTAGCTGCATCCACCAGTCCGCGATCGATTTCCTTGGGACGAATTTCCTGAGTATTTTCTCCTTAAATTCAACATATGTTGCTGTGTCTAATCTTGGGTCGGCTTTGAAAAAATCGTGGGCTGCGCCTGCGAGTTTGAATTTCAGTAGTGTTAGTGTTTCTGTTTCTGACCATCCGTCGAGTTTGGCCCTTAGTTCCAATTTTTCTATATATCTGGCTGCGTCTTTTCCCGTGAAGTCTGTTAAAGTTGAGGCGATCACCCCTAGTGGTGGTGCCTGTGGTATCCTTAGTGCTGCTGGCATATTACTCGAATCCCCTGTGGACTCTAACGGCATGTTGTTTTATTAGCTGGCGCGAGTGTTACTTACCTAGATGGTTTTGAAATGGATAGTTGGGAAAATAAAGACAAATAATTATTAATATTGTAATATATAAGAATCGGTATTATTCACTTTAACTAGCCCTGAACCAAATTTAATTTAACTTATTATTTTGCGTTTAAAGCGTGAATATTTCCTAACACCTTTTCTCAAATCGTTAATGTCTAGTTCATTTAGAGAATAGTCCGTTCGTTAGTCAAAATATATCCACATTTCCTGTAAAACCTTTTATATCTCCCGGACGTGCAGCTTTCCTCCGTACTATATTTTATATTGCTATTTTTGTCTTGTGCGGAAGCTTGTTGCTGACTTTGCGAATTCCTCACCTGTATATTTGCTGTTTTTCATCCGTTGTCTAAATGTTTATAGATTTGGATTCAACGTTCGTTTGTAATAAATAGAATAACTGAGTAAGCAGATATATCTGATTGAAATTATATCACTTTGGTTATATATTAGTTTTGATTAGACCTATGTCGCAATATTTATTTTATGATATGAATATGAAATTAAAAATAACGTATGTATCAAATGTAAATTATGTAGGTAAAATTTACACGGCCTTAATTAATGTAATTGAATGTAACTATCTCCTCCTACCTTTTGGGCTTCTACGATGCCTGAAATGGGTAGCTTAATTGGGATAGAGAAGAAAAAAAAAGGATTATTGCCAGGACTTCCCCTCTTGTTAACCTCTGCTGTACGGACTCAGTATCTGGAGCACCGCTGTCACCACTCTAATAATATACGATTAGATAGATAGATATCCCACCGCTGTCACCACTCTAATGATATACGATCAGATAGATAGATATCCCACCGCTGTCACCACTCTAATAATATACGATTATGTATCATTTTTATCCCTATTATTTACTGATGTCACCACTCTAATGATATACGATTAGATATCACTATAATCCCTATTATTTACTGATGTCACCACTCTAATAAATGGGTATTTTCTTTTTCGTTCTTATGGTGAAGCCGTGATAAACTCAGCCGATGTTGCTGATATCCCAGGCTGTCACCAATCTAATAAACACCACTATGTAGCTACCAAAGATAATAATCGCTGTCACCAGTGTAATAACTTGTATTGTATCGAATCGGTATTATCCTATAGTTCCTAGTAGTATCCTATATCTGGGGTAATGTATATAGTAGTTCTCTGTTACCAGTGTAGTAACTCTATCTATCGTCCCTTTTTTCTCTATCTGTACAGCTGCTGTCACCAGTGCCTGATGGCACAAAAAAAATTATAGAACCCGGGATTCTCCCTGCGGAATTTCCTCGAGGAAGGGGGGTTGTTCCGGGCTCGAGCGGTCGAAGACGTCGTGGGGCCCCTTGGGCTTATACAGTGTGCCAAGCCCGAGTTCGTAGTGCAGGGTTAGCTGGTCCGACCTATTTGACGGGTATGGGGTGGTGAGGATTGAGATAATTGAAAGGTTAGAGCATATGATAACAATATATTACAAAAAAAACAAAACTGTGTCAAATAACCTCCGAAAGTAAACTAGAATTAGCGGTACCTGAACTATGACCTCTATTTCTAGTATAAACGTCTACCAAACTCTATGATCTAGGATTTAACTAAAATTCTCAAGTGTACAATATAAAATATCTCTGAAATGGTTTTAACTTATGGATCTCCAGTGCAACGGAGAATATCAATATGTTTGACTAAAATCCCTAGTGTAACGTAAATAACTCTAAAAAAGATTACATATAGTGGAAAAGATCTCTAATGTCGAATTAGGTATAGTATCGAGCCAAACGTAGTTATATCTACGTAGTTTGATTAACTAATTAGATGATAAAGAGATAATATGCACAAAAAAAATCTCTGAATATAACTAGATAAAATGTCCCTATACTCTTGGGCCTTAGCGGTAGATGAAGGGCGCTGATGTATAAGAACACTCGATATGACTGAACACCTTGTAGAGTCCCTTAACTTTCTTGGGTTACCCGATTTAGTCAAAGAAAAAAAATATAATAACACAAACCAATATTCAATATAATAAATGAATTTGAACCTTTTAAAAACTTACGTTTTGAAAATCCCACAGGTCACATAAATATTCACACTATTACTTTTTGAGGGTGAGGGTCCGTCAAGACTCAGACTTGCCTCACCAGGGGAGAGATAATACCTATCTCACCGACTGACTGACGGACTGACTGTCCCTTTCCCTAATATTTTTTCCATATTTATTTCCGTAATTCACCTTCAATGAAGGTTAATTATTCATATTTGTTTTATTTCGTGGTTTACCAAACTGACCTGTACGTGATATCTAATATTGTGTTAACCTTTGTTTTGTTTGTATATTTTCCTTTGGTTGAGGTCGATAATTAATAACTATTTTGAATTAAAAAACGAAATTCTATAGTGTTAGCCTTGTTTTGTTTAAATGTTTTAATTTATTTGAGGTCGGTAAATTTGATAACGATTTTGAATTAAAAGAAATTATCTATATAGGGTGTTTTTAGAACCTGTGTCATATCTCGTGTTTATTACAGTGTTCTATGTTGTGTGTCGGATAGTTTTGTACTCCTAGAAATAAGATTTTGACAGTTCACTTGAAATGTGAGATTGACAATAAAAAAATACGTTTGTCAGTTTAGTAAAGTTAATAAAAGCTTCTTCAAGTGCATTTTTACTGTAGTAGAACCCATTACAACAGGTTATGGGCCCAGAGCACAAGAAGATCTAAATATAACGGCTGTAAGCAGACTGAGAAAAGGGTCGACAAATCGATACCAAGTACAAGCAAGGTCAAACTGAAAACGTAAAAAAGGAGGCTGAAGAACCAAGCAAAATGAATTCGTAAACGATTCCGGTTTTAAAAGCAAACAATTTTAATAATTGGCTGTTTAGAATAATGGCAATATGTAGGAGAGAGGGATGTAGTGATGCCATAGATCAAACACCACGAGCAGAAACAGCGAGTCAGACCGACAAAGACAACTGGAGCAAAAAGGATGTGAAAGCGCAATCAATCTTAGTGTCAGGTATTTCTGATAAACATCTAGACATCATAAAAGAAAGCACAAGTGCAAAGGAAGAAATCGAAGATTTGAAGGCTGTCTTTGTAAGAACCTCATCGTTGACTAAATTAGCATTGTAGAGAAAATTTATTAACCTGAAAAACGAAGAAATTGAGAAACTAGAAGATTTATTTTTGAGGTTTTATACCACAATAAGAGAACTGAAAGAGAGAGGATCAGTATTAGATAAAGGAGACAAAGTATGCGACTTACTTTTATTTCTACCATCGAAATATAGCTATGTAGTGACTGCTTTAGAAACTATAGAAAATGTGAAACTAGTTTTTGTGAAACAGACTACTAGACGAAGAACTCAAACCCAACACACAATTTAACAACATTGAATCTAGGTTTAAAGCTTCTAGTGGCTGCTACCAATGTGGGTGTCGACAGCATTGGTTTGCAGCATGGCCTAAAAGAGAAAGAGGTAGAGGTGGATACAATAGACGTCCCAGAGGAGGAAGAAATTACAGGCGAGGCTCGAGAGGAAGTGAACATAGTAGTAGACAACACATAAATCAAGCCCATGTTACAGAAGAGATGAGAGTGAAATTCAGGTGTATGCAGCAAATTTATGTTCAGAAATTGATGGAAAAATAATAATGGTTTTGGACTCAAGTGTGAGCAATCATTTTTTAAAAGAAGACTTGTAGAAATACATGATAAATATTAAAAACTTAGAAAGACCAGTAACAATTCATATTGCAAACGGAGAGACATTACAAGCTAATAAAATGGGAACATTGAAAACAGAATGTCAAGGACAAAATATATCGATAGAAGCATTGATAGTTAAGGATTTGAAGCATAACTTATTATCAACATCAAAACTTACATCAAAGGGACACAAGATTATTGTAGAAAAGAACAAAACAGCCATAACTGGGAAGAATTTTTTTTGACATGCGAGTTCATTAAAGGATTGTACTTATTAATAATAAATAAAACATAAAGGAAAGATAAACTTGAACAGTGCAATATGACTGTAAAACAAAGTTTATGGCACAGAAGACTGGGTCATCCAGGAAATGACGCCTTGGTACAGTTGCAGTTGCCTACAGAAACTAAAGTGTGCACAACCTGCATGGAAGGCAAAGGTGCAAGGTGCTCATTTAAGAATTCTGATAAAATAACCACAAAAATTGGTGAATTAATCCACACAGATATATGCGGTCCATTTAATCCAACAACTTTTGATGGCTCATGGTACTATTACTGTAGTAGAACCCATTACAACAATAAGTAGCTAGAATCCGTTTGTTTTGGTATTGTTTCTCCAGCATATCATATGCTATAAGATCATTTGCATCAGTAAGGGGAATACCCTCAATTAAAGCTAAGGGTTCTTTGTCTAGTGACGTAAGCAAATTTTGGAATTTTTCAGCCTCGGACAAATAATATTGTTATGGATAAGCGAATTGAACAGATCATAAAAGGAAGACCAGTTTTTACAATCTCCGTCGAATGTAGGTAAATTAATTTTTGGAAGTTTTGCTACAAATCGTTGATGTGAAGAAAGTAGTGTAGCTATGCCGGTTCTGAGCCACTACTTCGAAAAAGGTCCGCTAGGCGACGGTGGCGCTGCTGTCGTTGGCGCTGTCGTCCATTTTTTATCGATTTCGCATTTTTACAGATTTCTTTTTTCTGTCGTCCATTTTTTAGTCGGCCATTTTTTTATCGATTTCGCTAGATGGCGCATTTCTTTTTTCTGTAGTCCATTTTTTATCCTGTAAATTTGTGCATGACGTAAAAATTTTTGCCCCGAGTGAGATTCGAGACCACGACCTCATCGTTCCCAGCCTAAACCGTTACATCTCCGCCATAAGGGTTCCAATGTATTATAGTTTTGAAATCTAACTGTATAAGATACAGAGAGTCTGATTTCACAACACGATGTAATTTTCTTCAATACTCCCTATAGTTTTCATCAGCCGTTTGAGTACAAATCAATAGCATACGAGTGAAATAAAAAGTGTCTACTCTTCGTTATTAAACATAAAATGTATACAGAGGGTGTACTACGTTCTTGTTAAGAAAAAAAAAGATATTTTTATTTTTAGTAGGACGTCTACATAAAATTTCATATGATGCATGTTAGTTGTAGATGATGAATCAGTCGCGATATGTCTTTGGTTGAGCTTAGTCATCGTTGTCGTTGTCGATTTGAGGAGTTTATGATAAAAATCGATCGATTGAATAAGGATATAATCTTTTATGAAGATAAAAGAAGGATTATTAAGCAAATTGAAAACTTGTGTCTTGCAACAACGACAGCTGTCGACTCACATCAGAATAAATGGGAAAATCTTAAAATTAATTGGGTGCCCGAAGAACTACTACTAAACGACGGAATACAACAAAGAGAGATTTCGAGTGCCTTAGATCACATTTTTAGACGCCAGACACCACAAACGATATATCCATTAAACAGAATCAAACCTACCTGGCTTCCACAAGATGAACAACGAAACCTCTCACAACAGCAGCAGCAGCAGAAACATGAAAGACGAACTTAACAATCTTTTTTCATTGGCATGTATAATATTAGCATGCTTATTTGTTTTAATAATTAAAATTCTATTAAAAATTGTTAAACGTAAATTTAAATCGTATTGGTTGATGAGTAGATGTTTTTAATAAAAAACCCATTCAATGCAATTTGTTTTATTCAGACATTACAAAGGTAATATAGTATTTGAAAACCATTGTTGGAGACGCTGTGTGTCCATCAACTACGAATCCTTGGATGTCGACGAATGCTATTCTCATGATGACGATGGCCGGAATACTGATGTGCAGCAGCAGTAGCACATTCTAGTTTAAATTCTTAACAATTTCGGTGAGGGGGAAATACTCCATTACGCAATCGTGTATTATGATGCAATATACTTTGGTATTTTCGGGGAAACCAATGTTTGCTTCAATGTCAAGTTTTACATCAACTGTAGATGCCTTCATGCTTTCTTCTTGTTTCGAGCAATCGATAACAAACAATGCACGCCTCTTGAATGAGGAATAATCCAACAGAGGACGCTTCTGTGTCGAATTCATATAGCTAGGATAAAATTCAGTATAGTTGAAATATGCCTCATTGTAATCATTCTTGGTAAAATCCAACTGCATTCTTTCATTGGGATAATACTCTCCATTTAGCGATAACCTGATACTTTGAATGTCTGCATTGTCGAATAAAGTTGGATCAGTTGTGTTGTTGTCATGTTTGTTGGTTTGAAAGAAAACAATAACATAACGAGGTCGTTCCACTGAAGTTGTAGTTTTAACAGCCCAAACTTCACGTCTAGCATTTCTGGTGATGGATGGCAGTTCATGTATCTCCCACTTTCTAAATGGAATAACTATAGGCTGATCCTTTTGAATGGTCCTCATCAGTTCCAACTTAATATCATCATTAGGGTAGATATGCTTGATTTTCAATTCGATGTTGGTAATGTTTATGCTAACAGTTGTAGTGGAAGTCACACCGGCAACATTTTTTTCTGTGATATATACACAATCATTATCGTTTCGAGCTCGAACCAAACGTATTGTTTGCCGTCCACATGTAATCATGGGATAGTCATTGAAAATGTTGAAAATGTGCTTGAGAGGAATTTGTAGGTTGAATGATTTATCGGGGGCATTAAGGATGGGATCTTTGGGATAATTCCAGCCTGCTATAGCCATATGATTGGAATCTTCTTGATTGTAGCACGTCATGGCACGTACAGCACTCACGATTCCAGGATCTCGAACCGTTTCCATTTCTCTTGCGCTTTCACTGTATGTGCACGAATCGAAAAGGAAAGCACCAAAATTATTTGCCAGCTTTACATCACCGGCTCCATGTATATTGAGCAAACCTTTAATGCACAACAATGTTTCGTTCATTGCAAAAAACGAGTCGACTTGATTGATGCTAAATTCCGTAATGTCACTGCAACTGAACGATTTGATGAACGGAGCATATGTTCTGTATTCAGCTTTGCGAATCGATTCATCGAATCTCGGCTTGCGATAGATATCAAACATTGGTGGCATATCGTTCATACGAGAACGTTTTCCATACGTGGTGGTGGTCATCGTTTATCTTTCAATGAAAACCCTAATGTTTGTAAAAGCAATTTGTTTGCAAATGTAAGATGCTGCTGCTTCGAAGGACGTCGCCTAACTAATGGTATTGAATGTGCAGCGGTACGTCTTTTATTATTAATTATCAATCCCATCGGTTGCTTCTCGCTCTAAGCTCCAACACCAAGGTGCTCTTTTCACCACGAAAGTTGATTGGATGTCCGTCTTGATCCAAAGCCTGCACAGTAATGTTGGTAATTTCACGTTGTGGTATAACAGGTAAATAAAGTAAATTATGTGGAGTTTCGTCAATGGCGTACCCAGGATCTACTTTTATAACCAATTCGTAAATAGTATGAGCAGGTCTGTCTGCATCGAAGGCTCCAGTGGTAATGTTACATTAGAAGCGTATGCTAGATACTTTTATAATTTTAACGGGTAAATTTGAAGAGTACCATTGTTTGGCTTCGAGTATCTGTCTAGAAAAACCCAATATGTCGCCAAGACAGTTGGGAGTATCCTGCTCGCCGAACGGAATTCTATATTTACTGTAAATCATACATTGTAACGTATTATTATTGGGTTTTAACGCAAATACAGTTTCAAATGGATTGCTGGTGCCACCACCACCACCTAACTTGTCTAGTATGAACGCTTCAATATCAGCGATTTCGTAACATCCCGTTGGTATATCAAAACTCTGCATCATGTTGTTGTCATCGTAGTAGTGAAATTTGCGATTTTCAATGTTTGGTATACTATGGTATGAGTGAAAGGAACGTAGTGCTAACTCATAGTCTTTCTCAGGATAGAGTACAATAGGCGTAGGAGGTTGGAATGTAAATACGTGATTTGTGCTATTTACTCTCAACAACTGCGACATGATGACTGATGCATGTCAAGGGATGAAGGTACTTTAAATAATACACAGAACTATGTTCAAGATTTATTTAATACACTTTGACATAGAAAACAAGATGCCTGAGAACTTGCGGGACCATCCCAATGCGTTGTCCAATCGGGACGGTTGTAGTGAACGAAGCACGGCAGACGAATTTGTAGCTCAAAATTTGTTTTGTAGTCATTAGGTAGTTTATGCCATATATCCAACAATTCAGACGGGCTGACAAACCCAATTAGATATTGAATGGGGACTATTTTCAGCGCATCAACAGTAAAACTTCGTGGCTTTTGCATTAATAATGTTTTAATGTCATCCCACTCCTCTCCCATTGTTCCAAGGATGTTGAAGTAGAAATTTCAAACACAAATGCCCACAATTGATTTGATCGTAGTTTTGATACTGATTATTGTTATAAAAAATATTTTTTCCTCCTCCTCCTAGATACTTTACAAGTTCTTTGGGCGGTTTCAAATTACCAAATGAATCGAAATACTCGATGACATTGTTTTTCTTTATATATGCTACCCAATGTGTTCCACTGTTTTTGGATGAGTCCAAGTTAACCACTGCACACTCTTGTTGTCGTCGAGGACCGGATTTAGGTAGAGTGTCACGCATGAAAACACCACGAAAGTGTGAGATTTTATATAATTTTGTATAACGCGCAATATCGGTGTCGTACAGTGGACGATTGGGTAGCTTTATCGCGAGTTTTTTTTTAAATACAATCCAAATCCTCTGCCACTAGGATACTTTTTCAGATATAAACCATTTCCGACATGTTCCATAACCTTATTATGGCGGTGGTCTTCTTCCAATTTTTTTCGAGCATTATTTGCATCAATGACAGTCTTTGCAATCCCAGCAGCTCCACCCGATAGTGCTCCGAGTGCTGAGAGACCGGCAAACAGAGGTATAAGTGGTAGAAAACCTCCAGATTTTACTGGTATCACTCGAGGAACAACAATTTTCTTCGATCCACCAAATTGTTTAATAAGTGATTTGGCTGCTCGTAAGGCAAACAAGGCGCTTTCTTTTAGAGATGCTCCTCTCTTCATTGATTTTCCCACCTTTAGCACTACATCTCGATGGAAGGAACGTTGTTGTCGTTGTTGTTTCTTTGGACGACTTCCCATTCCCAACTTTCGTTTCACTTTCATGGTACCAGTAACAAGTAATGCAGCAGCTTTTTCACCAAAAGATCCCTCTTTTGATTTTACTCGAGCCCAAGCCTTATCTTCCAACTCCTTATCTGCTTTGTGACGTTCTTCAAGAGATTTATTTTGCGAATAAGCTATATCGTGTTGTTTGCAGGCGTCGTCTAAAGGATTAATGCCTGCGTCACCACGTGCAAGTCGCTTTTGTAGTTTTGTTCCAGCTATAAATGTACGTAATATATGTTTAACGGAAAAAAGACAAGTTATATTCACTTACGACCACAATAATTGTAGGTAGGCAAGTGAAGTTCGAATGGCAGTTTATTTATTAGAGAATTCAAAAGACCTTCTCCCTCAAACACCAACATTAAGACTGATGTATGATAATGCTGCGATATCCATATTTATAGAATAACACTCTAATAAAATTCTTCACAAGATGAAGATCGTTCAACAAGAGCAGACGCTACCCATTGAAAACTTGGACTTTACCTCTAATCCATCATCTGTTGGTAAACATGGTAAACTACTGCCAAATTCTTTTCGTGCAATCATCTGTGGTCCTAGTGGGTGTGGAAAGACAAATGTTATGTTGTCGCTCCTATTCGATCCAAATGGTGCTAAATTCAAAAATGTTTACGTTTATTCTAAGTCGTTATTTCAACCGAAATATAAGTTGTTGCAAGAAGTCCTAGGAGAAGTTAAAGGTGTGGGCTATTTTCCATTTAAAGACAATGAGGAAATTATTAGTCCAGATAAAGCGCAGTCAAACTCGATATTCATATTTGATGATGTTGCATGTGATGGTCAACAGAAAATTCGCGAATATTATTCAATGTGTCGTCACAAAGACATTGACGCGGCCTACTTATGTCAAACATATTCGAAAATACCGAAACAGCTCATACGTGACAATTGTAATATGATTGTGTTATTCAAGCAGGATGAAGTTAATCTAAAACATATATTTGAGGAACATGTGTCACCAGACATGACATTTGAAGAATTTAAAAAGATTTGCTCAGAATGCTGGTCGACTACTAACAACTATGGAACATTGGTGATTGTAAAAGATTTTGCTTTAAATAATGGCAGGTACCGTAAAGGATTCGATAAATTTATAGAGCACTAGACATTATCCTCAGTCATCGTCACCATGTCCAACGATAAGGTTGCTATTGCCATGCGTAAGAAAAAAATCAGTGAATTGGCGAGATCTATTCGCAAGAAATATTTAGCGTTAAAATTAGGAAAATCAGAACATGATACATCTCTAAATAAGATATTTAAACCGATATCTGTACCGCTAAAAGAAATGGTCAAATCCTCAAAATCATTACAACAAGCCATAGTTTCAAAATTCATCCCTCCAAAAGAGGAAACAACGACAAAAAAAGAAAAAAATGCTGATGTATCATTTCTCGATACAAAACCCATAGCCGAGACGGATGAATCAGGAAATAGTATACGTTATGATGATGAAGAAGAAGAAGACGATTATTATTATGATGATTATGATATAGGCACACATCCCAACGTTTCGCGTGATGTCATAGAAGATTATTTAGATCAATATCCAATAATTAGTCAACCATATCTTGAAGATTACTTTCGCAAAGATGATGAAATTGATAGAAGTTATGGTCCATTATATAATGATGAAATTGGTTGGATGTTGGGCAGACATAGAATTGCATTCGATAAAAGAAACGGTAATATAAACATATTACGAGAGAAGGATGAGGGGGGTGGAGAAGGAAATATACCGGGGACTTCGGGATTGTATCAGCTTGTGTTTTACAATCATCCCAATGAATACTCTGATGATGATTTGAATAATTACAAAGCTCTGCTAACAATAACAAAAGCTCATCTCAATGCAGCAGATCGTCTGAAAAGTACTGCTACCGAAAAGTATCGCCACATAATTAGACCGTTGTTTAAAACTGACTCATCAAATATTAGTAGTAGTACTATAACCAAACCTCCATCAGCTCGAATATTAAAGAAACAACGACAACAACAACAACAACAATCCATTCAAACCGCTCCATATACTAATGTAGGAAAAGGTTTTGTTGTCGGCGGCGGCGGTGGTGGTGGCCCTCTTTTGTCATACAACGAAAAACCGATGGAATACATTTATTGGGACGATCCCAATGAGCTGTGTGACCGTTTAAGATTACTGATTGCATCCAAGGAGGCTGGCAACACCTCATTCTCACACAACAACGAGATAATTGCAATAATCAATGAGTTGAAAGAGGCCAATATAATTGAATAACAAACGGAAAACATAATCATTTCAATCATGTCTGTCGATAAGTTTGGACATCGCCGCAATCATGCTAATGAGCGGGTTAAGCCGTATATGCCGAAAGTATCGTATCCACATACTCTAGACGGTAATATTGATGCAGAAAATCTAAAAATTTGTAATGTAAAGATGCCGACTGCAAATAGCGATGTTGCTAACAAACTATATGTTGATGAACAATTACATGTGTACCATAATGAGCTCGAAACACTTCAAAAAACAATAATCCCCTCATTACAAACGCAATTGGTATCTCATCAAAATAAAATCAACGAAATTGCTGCATTTATTTCGAGAAATCCTCCTGTCAGAGCTCGAGATATGGCTACTAAAATATATGTCGACGAGGGAGTTGCTATGGGCAAGCAATTTTTGAGAAATGATTTGGAGAGTTTTAAACGAGAAGTACAGGATAAATTGTCGAAAAGTAATACTCTAATCAGTGATAAGATCGATATGTATAGTACATACATAGAACATGCGTTTCAAGTTTTGGACAGGGACTTGAAGAAGAAGCATGAAATTGAACAAAAAAAGAAAATAGATGAGAAGAGTAATGGATCATCAGTTTAGAAAGTGCATGCGCCCACGAAACATGTCATCCAAAGTCCAGCTTGTTAACGAACTCCATAAACCTATACGTAAAAATTATCCACGCAGACGTACAATTGTCAAAGGCATAGATGATTTATGGCAAATGGATTTAGCTGAAATGCGACCTTACGCTAATCAAAATAAAAATCACAAAATGATACTAGTCGTCATCGATTGCTTTTCAAAGTTTTTATGGACACGTCCATTAAAGACAAAAACCGGTGAAGAGTTAACTCATGCATTCTCGGACATTCTCGCCCGCACAAAACGAGCTCCTAAAAATCTCCAATCAGACCAAGGAACGGAATTTTACAACAGCAAGTTTCAACAACTAATGAAAAAACATGGGATTAATCATTATAGTGTATTTAGCACGAAAAAAGCTTCTATGGCAGAAAGAGTTATTAGAACATTGAAATTAAAGCTTTACAAACATTTCAGTTTAAATGGCACACATAAATGGATAAACATTTTACCCAAAATTACGACGGAATACAATAATACAAAGCATTCAACTACCAACTATAAACCTTCCAATGTCAATAAATCCAACGAAAAAGATATTTTAAACAAAACATATACACATCTAAAGATTGTGGGACGTCGTAAATTTAAAGTCGGTGATATTGTACGTATAAGCAAGTCGAAACATGTCTTTGAGAAAGGATATACACCCAATTGGACGACTGAACTATTCAAAATCGTTAAAGTTAAAATAACAAATCCCACCACATATTTGCTAGAAGATTTGCATGGTATACCAATCAGTGGGGGGTTTTACGAGGAAGAGTTACAGAAAACGTCAAATCCAGATATTTACTTGGTGGAAAAGGTGCTTAGAAGAAAAGGCAACAAGATGTATGTAAAATGGTTGGGTTTAGACACAAAACACAACAGTTGGATCGAAAATACAGATGTTGTTGTTGGGTACCTACTTTTCGCTGCGCCGCGTATGAATACATTTTTTGCTTGGCATCAGAGTATAAATTGAGGAGCGCAGTGAAACATATTGTTAGTCATCGCAATATGTTTCCCGAAGACGCCGGTTATTATACTATGAGTAGTAGTGGTAGTAGTAGTAGTGGTAGTATTAGTAGTAGTAGTAGTAATACTAATGGTTCAGAAAATTATGGAGCTGAATTGGATAACATTTTAAATAATTATGAAATGGCATCAAAAATGGAACATCAGTACTTGTTATATACAGAGTATTCTATGGATTCAGTTCGAATTGGATGTGGTATTAGTGTAGCAAGAACTTTTTGTAGTGCAGTCACTTTATCATACATTGGTATGCATCCTAAAAAAATCTCCTTCAGCACCTATGAATGGGCTACGCTAACCGATATTTTAAGAGAAAATTCATTTATAAATGAACCGTTCGGAGTAGAAGAAGAAGAAGAAGTAGCAGCGATATCGTGTGGTGATTACTGCAATGTTCGACAAATAATATACAATAATGTTAAATGGTTGGAAGTGATAAAACATGACATCAGTTTCCTTTTATGCAGAGAAGATGTTCAACAAATTTTGAAAGTGGATGATTGTCTCATTTCACACCGGCTTGCCCATTTAGAAACATTAAATTTTGGTGAATATTACAGAAATGTAGTGGATATTATCAAAAGTTTTGTTCAACATAATGGACATTTGAGCAAGTTTGAATTATTAGTCGCAGTTTGTAATTGTAGTGATGGTATAATGACGATGGCTCTCAGAGAATTTATATATTTCAATGAGTCTAAAGTTGTAAACGATTTAGATGATGATGTAATAATTCAATAAACAATTATATATTTCTTGCAATTTTTATTTTCTTCCACACCACCACCACCACCACACAATTCCATTTAAATCACTAGTATTTATGGTAGAGATAATAAAAAACAATTTTTTTTTAGTTCATTTATTTCTACTTATTTATCTCTAAAAATGCATATATAAACATTCTCATTTTAAATATAGTGTACATCTTTAATTAGTAAAATATATATACCGATTCATTTGAGAAGAAAAGAGAGAAAAAGAAAAACTTAGCTCTCTCTAAATTACATAAAATTGTTTCATTTAAAAATTGTGTGAGATACAAGTTCACAAATTGAGATGGATCAAAACCAGCATTTTTAATAGAAACTATCTTTGAGAGTATTTTATATAACATATACATATAAAAAGTGAATGGGAAAAAATGACAAAATTCACCAATCATTATCAGTGTCTTCATCATCTTTATAAATATCAATGAAACGATTTAGATGACGATGATGTGTTCGTTTTGGATGAAGATCCCAATCACATTCCGATCTAGTTTTCATTCGAAATAATAACTTATTGAACTCATCTTGACATAGCATATTGTTTGACTTGTAAAGACTGGATAAAGTTCTATTGTCATGTACTTGGTGCCAATGATCTCTTAAAACATGAAGCTTAATATTGATATTGTTGTCTTCTAAAATGTATACTAATTGCTTATAGCAGCGTTGGCATAAAATTAGATTCAAATTTCTGATATTATACTGATGAAACCAAACACAATATTTATCATCATCGTCATCTTCTTCTGATGATGAGTGATAATTCCAATCACATTCACCTAGAGACTCGGGTACTGCTTGTTTTTTTAATTAAAAAATTTCGTCTATGTTCCGCATATTGTCTAATTATTTTTAATAATAAAATCTGGGGTAAATTAACTTCAATTATGAAAGTTAAAATTGAAGATATGTTTTCACATATCTTTTTGATGCAAATATCTTGTAGTTTAGTAGTAGACATTCCTAACACAAAAATTATTCTAAAATATCCTAATTACAGAATATCATATAACTATATGAAATGAATATACAATTAAAAATATTGTTTTAAGAATATGGTTTACAAACACACACCCCCCACACCCATGTTATAATAAAGAAAATACATTTCGTAAATATTCAAAAATCATTCAGTAGTATTTAACTTATAATGACCCCACGGAAGCGTATCAAATGATTCTGGAATTAGCACCCGTTTGTCATCTTTAGGGGAAAGACCAATTTTCTTTTGTTCTATACTATACACTTTATGTGCATATGACCGAATTGAATTTTGATGAATTAATGTTGATTTCCAATTTTTTAAACAATTTACATAATCGTCGAAGGTAATTTTATTTCTTACAACATTTTTCTTTACCCCCTTAGATTTTTTCACAATTTTTCCCCCTTGAACTTTGAATGCATACATTTTTGCACGTAAACCTATAAAATGGGTCATGATTGCACCATTACATTCATCCTTAAACAACCCCAACACCTTTTTATTTACCAATGGCATGTTATAACAATTACCTTCAACGTAATCGCTAGTATCAAACAAATTCATATTGGTCTTTATTACTTCTTCGTATACGTCATTACACTGAATTTCATAAGGAAAACTATCTGTATCTGTATACAGTAGCTTGCAATTTTCTTTTGTTAATTTGGGGAGCATAAAATTATAGTGAAAGTCGTACATACATATTTTTGAGATATCTAAAATCGCCATCCCAACGTACAGAGGTTTATTGAAAATTATATAATTTTTTTTAAGTTCTATTATTACCATATTTTCATCTAAAATGACTCTCGAATGGAATTGTGGACTGGCAATTAAATTTTTTGCCCCATATTGACCTAAATATGTTGTAGATAGTTTAACCGTTCTATGATTCCTAATATTTTCCATTGTTTTGCCAAACACAGCATTATTCATTAATTTGTATAGATTTTTGGAAAACGCTGTAGTGGCATCTGTTCTTAATTTGGTATTTAGCATGATGTAAGGTCGTAACCATGCAGCTTGCTTAAATTTCAACATTCGATGTGTTTTTGTTAGAATTAAACCATTCGCCAAAGCCTGTTTTAAATTTCGATAGTGTACAATATAATTATGTTTAGTGTAAAAAGTAGTCATTAATTTTTTTAATTTGGAATTGGGAGGTGCCAGATGTTCGGGACAAAAGGGAAAATCTTGATGTAGATCGTGTAACTCCTGGGGATATTCTAGATCTACCTCAAGAATATATCCTTCTGGAGAGTCATCGGCAATTTGAGTTATGTCAATGTTGGTGACGTCGTCTACCCACTGAAAATTTTCATATGGAAGGAATTCAGACATTGCCCATCCATAGAGGTTATTTACATCGAGGTACATGAGGTATTTGGATGGTTTTTGTGGATCATACCCCTCAAACATGTATTTATTGTTGGCTTCTGCATATCGGTTTGAGCAAACAGTTATTCCTCCACGAATGCCTCGCTCAACAAACATAACCATATCAATGTCTCGGAGTAACTCTAATTTTATTTTTGTATACTTCAACATCGAATCCCAAGTAAATCCCGGTAGCGTAAAATACCAGATTGGATCAAGCTGATACGTTTGAATACAATTATGTCGCAATTGCTCAAAAACGTCCGCCAATAGCAGTATGTCTGTTTTCATGTACAGACGACTGTACTCACCCAGATTGACAATATTAAAATTCTCCCAAACATTTTTTGCATGCTGGTATTGTTCCATGGAAATGTTGGAATCATTGAGTTTATTATAAAAATTATCAATGGATGGTAATTTCACTTCTTCAAGCTTTCCCATACAATCCATGTAATCATATGGAAAAACACCTTTTTTCATTAAAAGTTTTAGCTTTTCATCACTTAAATCGTGAAATTCCTGCCTCAAATTTTTAAAGTCGCTCTCCTTCAGTGTGGATACTAGTTCGTCTAAACTTGCACACATAAACCTAAGGGAGTCTATGAACCTGAATTTGATGTTAGTTTTAGGATCGTGTAGAGTAAAACTTATATAGATTTCCTTATTGATGGGCAACACTGTAACCTTACCACGTTTAGCAATTTCTCTAATAACAAAGTGTGAATCATAAGAGCTCAGATTGTGAAAGATGATTGGAACAACGAAAACTTTCTTAAAATTCAAATTGCACGCTTGATGAGCAAACCCTCGAAATTGCCCCGTAAAATGGTCATGATCTCTAACAATCTTATCATTACTAGTAAATTTCCGATCACAAATGTGACAATTCACCGCGTGTACGGTGTTAGGTGTCACATTCATGGGAATTATATTTAAAAGTTTAGAGTGTACAAATTCAGCTACATCCATCAACTGACCTGTAAACCAATCAATACAGTCTTCACCTTGATTATCTCTATAATACGAAAGTTCTTCATCATAAGCGCACTTGAAATAATATCCTGCAGAAAAAGCAATATGCTCCTGATATTTTTGAGTTTTAGTTGTTTTTTGATGATCACTATATGCCTTTAACATGGACTCAAAATCGCTGTAAATAGCAAACGGACATTTCTGTTTATAAATAAAATTTTTAAATTCAATATGTGTATAATGCGGAAAAGAAATTGTTGAATCATTTACATTTTTACAAGTCATTTCATGATTGTCTAAAACTTGTTGGCTGTGAAAATAATTTAAACATCTATCGCAAATATATTTTTTATGATTATTTTTATTTAACTGTGAACTAATTAAACGAGATAAATTTTTTATCCAGCAATAATGGTATTTGATTTCATCGTTTGTTTCGTCTACAGGAGGTGCATCATAAACACTCAACTGAGGATAATACTTGGATTGAAGTAACAGTAAATTTACGTGTTGTTCTAATCTATTTTTCGCTAATCTGGCAGGCACTGCGGTGTAAAATTGTGATGACGACTTTGGCGAATGGTTTAATTCTAACGCATATACATTTACAGACATATTGTTCATTTTTTCAAATTTTGTAATTTGAGCAAGAGGCATCTTAATGTCTAAACCTTTAATATTTAAAACTTCCGAGTAATGCGGATACGAAGATGTACGATCAAGATGACTATTTTTGCATAAAGGGTTCAAAAAACTGGTAACTGCCCAGAAGAAGCACGCATTATCCATATTGCGAACATTAACTATAGCATGCTTCTGAGAAATGGATTTAGGTAATGGAATATACGATGAGCCTGCAGCCAGTTCATATTTGTTAATTGCCACTTCTAAAAAAATTATTTTCGATAAAGCCCACCCACTATTTTTTTCAGCAAATTCGGACATGTTGTTTAAAATGGGATCAGTAACATTTATTTTGAACCAATCATATAAATCATCTCCATTATTTAAAACAACGTTGGGAGTACTAAAATATTTGCGGTCTACCAATTCCACATCATTTGACATCTTAACAAAATCACCGCAAAATGTAGTGTTTGCTTTTATAATTTGAAATTTCTTGAAAACTACAGACATTTTCTTTTTAAAAATTTTTGAAGCGTCTGTAAAAAATGAATTGATATCTTTATGACCCAAGTTTATAATAATCCCCGTTTTTAATCTACTATCAAAGGCTGCATTTATGAATTCCCATTTGACTCTATTGGACTGTTTTTTACTATCGTGAATGACATGTTTCCCCCCATTCCCTACTTTTATTAAACATCTCATGCGCTTCAAGTGTGCTATTTTTGAATGAATTTTATGTTTTTGTCCCACAGAAAATTTGAAAAATTTCAATGCCCGATTACATTTTCTAATATGACCATTAATTATTAAAACCCATTTATTTTTACATGAAAATGTCGGAAGTTTGTTCAAGGAATTTAGAACTTCATCTATTTGCTGCAAACTTTTACCACTGAAGTTAGACATTTTGAATAATACGAGAAATGTACTCACTTTGATGATGGTGTGTGTGTGTGTGTGTGGGTGCGTGTGTCAACGAAGGATGATTCCTCCAATATTGATGTTCAATATAGGGCTGTGGAGCTGATTCTTGACGTAGGGCTGTGGAGCTGATTCTTGACGTAGGGCTGCAGAGAGGTGATGTAGAGCTGCAGAGAGGGTGGTGATTCTCAATATAGCCTGAAATATTAATACATTTAATTAAAAGATTTATAGTTGTATTACATAGAGGTTTAGAATAATGTTTGGGAAAGCCATCAATCAACTTTGTTCAATTCATCAATCAATTTTTTATATGTATATATTATATAAAATAAAAAACTCACCGATTATATCTCAACAATCTCGAAGAGTGCTGTCGAGTGTGGCTTTCCAGTCTCCTTCAACCCTCTGAATATCAACCCGTACTTGTTCGGCTGAAAATGGATTAGATTTGGCGCGAAATGGTCTGTTACACGATTTGGTAAAAACACAACCTTATCGTGCAGCTCCAACAAAACACTCTTGCCGAATCGTCCATTCGTCAACCGAGCTCCAAGAATTGGATAGCTTATGTCTAGTGTGAGATCCTTCAGCTTTCTAATTTTCTTCGATTGGATGTTAGCTACTGCAGAACATTTTTCATTTAATACATTTAAATCCATCTACAAAAATTGAAATAAAAAAAAACACTGTATTATAAGTAGAGAAACACACATGCTTGTTGGTACTTACATTGATTAGTTCCTTTTTGATTTTTCTTAACACACTTCTTTTCTCAGTTTTTATGTCGAACAAAATTGTATAAAGTTGCACGAATTTATTGATAATTTGTTAATCAAATTTATCACGATGCCATTAAACTTTTTCAGATTTGACGGATGACTTGTGAGATGATGAATCTAACTGATAATCACATCTGAGTTCGCTATTATATACACGGACCCCTCCTCCATCTTTTTGATTCCCCAACACATCTTCTTGAAATCCAATTAAAATTAATGGTTTAGGAAAATACTGAATGCAATATGGTCATTCAAACTAAATATAATGCTTTGTGTCTAATAAATATCATACGGGTTGACGCTATGATTTAATCGTTAAAAATATATCACATGCACGTGTGTATAATTAAGACCCTCGACTGTTTATAAATGCATTTAATATTTTAATTGAAATCAGATGCTGGTATGCGATTAAGCCAACGTGAAATAAATTGTTTTCTCATGAAATCCTATGAATCACCTACCAGTATCTTAAGGGTTGACGCGGTGATTTAATAGTTAAAAAATATAATACATACATGAAATTATAACCCTCGACTGTTTATATGACCGTGTCTAATATTTATTGGAAAAATCAGATACACTTTTTTTTTCTTAACAAGAACGTAGTACACCCTCTGTATACATTTTATGTTTAATAACGAAGAGTAGACACTTTTTATTTCACTCGTATGCAGTGAATTCATCAATGGTCCTTCGGAATATTGATTTGTACTCAAACGCATATATCTTTTTTTTTCTTAACAAGAACGTAGTACACCCTCTGTATACATTTTATGTTTAATAACGAAGAGTAGACACTTTTTATTTCACTCGTATGCTATTGATTTGTACTCAAACGGCTGATGAAAACTATAGGGAGTATTGAAGAAAATTACATCGTGTTGTGAAATCAGACTCTCTGTATCTTATACAGTTAGATTTCAAAACTATAATATATTTGAGCCCTTATGGCGGAGATGTAACGGTTTAGGCTGGGAACGATGAGGTCGTGGTCTCGAATCTCACTCGGGGCAAAAATTTTTACGTCATGCACAAATTTACAGGATAAAAAATGGACTACAGAAAAAAGAAATGCGCCATCTAGCGAAATCGATAAAAAAATGGCCGACTAAAAAATGGCCGACAGAAAAAAGAAATCTGTAAAAATGCGAAATCGATAAAAAATGGACGACAGCGCCAACGACAGCAGCGCCACCGTCGCCTAGCGGACCTTTTTCGAAGTAGTGGCTCAGAACCGGCATAGCTACACTACTGAAGAAGTTCTATTTAAACTGGACACCAAATTATTGGCTGAATCAGAGATTAAAAAATCATGCTTAATAGATTTAGCACCATAAAATGCTTTATCTGCCGAACTACACATTGTATCGTAAATTACGAAATCATCGTCACTAACTAGAGATATGACAGTATTATGGGCTGTTTGGGAGTTATTATAAATAGCATCGAGATCCTCTGCTCTCGCTAAGAAAATGGATCTCAAACATTCATGGTTTACTGCTTCAAGACCTGCTTGATGAGTCTCTTGTAACATTTTGTAAGTAAGCGTGCGATTTAAATTCGCTTTTGTTAATTTATCTGATGGTGGAGCCATTACAAATATAAATAATTATTGTGGAAGAATGATAAACAAACAAATATCGAAACTCCTGCTTTAGGTCAATGTAGTTTTTGTATGCCAAGAAAAAGGTAATTAAGAATTAGAAAAAATACTTAAATAATTATTTTTGAACAAAGCGATAAAATTCCCTAAGCAAAGAATGCAAAATTTACGTTTAAATTTGATTTTAACATTGATATTTAACGGTGAAATTATAATTATAATAACATTTATTGGAATAAACCAATATAGAATTTATCTGCGTGAAAGCGGACGGGAAACCGGCAAGCGAATTTTAAATGTACCCAAAAAATGAACTTAACTAGAAAGTAAGAAATTAGGAATACTAATCCGGTTCGAAGGACCAATGTTAAAATATGAAAAAATGGTGATGGACTTTATCTCTAGTAGTTATACAAAATATAGCACATTATCAACGCATTCTATAACGATAAAAAATCTATAAGGCTGGTGAAGCTATATTGCCGTCCGTATCCAGACGCCTGGGAAGGTTGAAGATATGTTTTGGAACACGTTTCTGGTTGACTTTGTCCGAACTATTTTACCGGTTTGTATCGAAAATTAATCTTCACCGTACCAAGTTTTATGATGTTTTATGAGGTACTGCGTTTTTCTCAACCATGCGCCAATGATGTGCTTTACAAGGTAAAATTTAAATACAGGAGATTCCTTAACAATTGCTTCTGAAACACATGTCTACAGCAGTGAGTACAAGGGAGATATATATTATCCATATGACAAATCTTGATTTACAGTGCATCCGTTTCGGAATCTGAGCTGTCTTCACCAGTATTTATTATCACTGGTTCAATATGTATGTTCACCAAATTTTGTTCTCGAGTAAACCAGTCTTCGATTATTTTTTCGGTATGCAATTATCCTAAACATTTGCACTACAATTTTCGAATGCTTCTTTCCACATACTCAAGACCCTTTCACCACCGTACCCATCTCTGCCAATATATTTATTATAATATATTTTGCAGTGGGCCCAAATAAGCTCAATGGCATTAAATTCGCAATGGTAGAGCGGTAGCCTTAAGACTTTGTGACCATGTTTTCGGAACAATTCATCAACGACATATACATTTTCTTTTTGGTTCATTTTAGCAATTTGTAATAGTTCAGGTCTTGACAGGTTTTGATTATAGTCAACATTGTTCCTCCTGGTTTACGTACACTTTTAACATTACTGTCCTGCCAAGAAGTTAATTTGGTTCCTTTGACATATACCCATGTTTCATCTAAAAATATAATTTGTCTTGAAAATACACTATCACGATTTTCTCTATATTTTCGAAGTAAGCATGCTCTTTGGCTAGCAATATTTGTTCGTTCTATTAATGCTCTTCTGTTGCCTTTTTATATTTAAATCCCTAATGTTTCAATAGCATCAATAAAGAGGTATTTCCAACAGAAAGAATTTTTTTTATTTTTTAGTTCATCATTTATGGTTTTCACAGTAACATGCTTCCCTGAAAAATAAAAAGTTTTAAATTATCATTATCTTAAACAAAAACAAACGATTTTTTTTTATATTTACTTCATACTAAATTTGAACACGCATTTTTTATATTCAGATTTTTTATTATTTGTACCACGTGTGGTGATTAAGCCGGCAAGTATTCCTCGTTAAGTCCTCCGTCCATTATACCATTATCAATGCGAAACACTTACCCTTAATCGTTGGGAAGAAATAATACCATAGTTTATCAAAAATCACTGGGATAATATATTGAATACTATTTTTAACAAAGTTGCTGACCACAGATAACTTATACAAAATGCATTACTAACATGACACTGGTTAACAATGAACTCTGTTTTCAACGTAACGAAATTCCTCTAAATGTTATTAAAAACTGAACCTAATCATAAACATAAAAAGACGATGATCTTCGTCGACCTTACTACACTTAAATTATTTATCGTTCAACCGCGTTTATTATCATATTTACAAACAGTCGTGATTCCGATTAGAGCAATAACCTTCCTACAACTTTTTAACGACCTTCAAGTTCACTGGCCGCTGACAATACTTAGCATTAAACTAACTAAATCTAATAGTGACTTTTCGGATCGTCACACACGTAATGTATTGAACAACCCCGTATATGTGATATCAAAAAGTTTAAATTAGAAAACCGAATTGTGAAAAACACAATCTACACTCTGACCGAACAAATTGGTAAACATGTACGGACAGTACTCAACTTAGAAATCAGCACATGTAGAAGCTATAATTTATCACATTTGTTTCCGCGTAACTCAGTTGTATCAATGTGGACTGCTTTTTTTACTTACCAATACACGACGTGGTTACTTCTTGTTATCACTTACTCCAAAGAAAAAATGGTAACGAGGGTTTGGGCGAAGGAAGGCCAAAAGGAAATTCAAAGGGGGAGTAACAACCACTTAATTAACTGTCATCGTGTTTCAAGAAAAGTTGGTTTTGTGTGTTTTGCCATTAGATATACAGAGACCGAAAATTATATATTTTTCTATTACTGAGCCGATCAATACTAAAAGTACCTACCACTATCCTAGCTAGTAAAGTTTAAATCGTATTCTTGGGCGGTGTTGTCAAGCTGTACCTATAATTCTTACTTTAACAAAATAAATCGCATGAACAATATTTAAATTAAAAATATACACAACTTTCTGTATTCTCAAACTTTCATTACTCAGAGCATCTATAATAAGATTTTCATATACCACACTATAAGCTGTTGGTGAAAAACCACACTGTAATCTAAGGGTTAAGAGCATGGAAGGTGTTGTATTATTGTTTTACATGTTTGTTTACTTACTTTGTTCATACATGTTATATAAGGTATTCCGTACTGCCATTTTGGTTCTCTAGGGTAAATCCTCTGTTTTTAGCGTTAATCGAGGTGTCTGACTGAGTGACGTTGGGAAAGTTAGATTATTTTCCTTCCTTATTTTAAGGGAACATACCGTTTTTACAGAAATTTTCAGTGCAGTTGCCACTCTCTGAAATATAATTTTACATAGAAATGTTCTCAAATATATGTTAGTTTAATACCTCCTGAACAGATTAAATATGTTGAAAAGGTCCGCCGTTGCTTTTTTTCATCTCAAAATATTCAATTAAGTTTATAAAAATAGATATGATTTATTACGAAAATGTCAACAAAAATATGGCAAAAAATAATCCTGGAGTTTGAATGGAAATATATTTGCCACAATAAATAACAATGTCAAGAAGCGAAATGCTAAGAAAAGAATTTAAAATAAAATCATTGCATGTTAGACGAAAGATAACAATGATGAAATTCTTGTTTAAACTGATGACTAACCAAGTCTCATCAAATAATCTACTGTCTCTTATACCTATAAATGTACCACCTAAACGCACTCGTTCTTCTTTGATGTTTAGAATACAACAATCATCGTCAAATTCCCCATTGCTTGCAGTGCTACAACTAGCAAATAATATGAACGCGACGCATGACATAGATTGGACCCTTGCGTTTAACGAGTTTATGAGAAAAATAGAGAGCTATTTCGAGAATTTTCTTCTCTAACATTCCCAACTCACGAAAGATCTTGTGTTTTTGTGTTCATGCCTCTACTTTTACTTTTCTTTACCTTCACTTTTCTTTTCCTTTAGTACAGTTGTATTAGTATAGATTTAAGATGTCTATAGTCACCAGATTAATTTTAAAAAACATATTTATTTCCATGTAAAAAGGCCAGAGTGCCTGTTTGGATTTATTGTAAATAAATAAATAACAAACTCATGTGCTCGTTTTCCAGGCATTTTCTGAAAATAACTGTAGGTTAATATACCGTTACAAGTACAATCAGACACTTGATTCATGCAACTTTGAAAATTCTACAAAGATTTACAAATTGTGGAGAATTATAAATACGATTTACCATTAATAAGAAGTAAAATAAGCATTGTAATATTCTTGTCTAACGGCATTTTAGGTGTTATGAAATGTCACAAGTTTACAATTTGATAATGTATAATATTCGTACTTACCAACGTCAAATGGAATAGAAAGTCAAATCAGTTCTTGCAAGAACTGATTTTAACAATAAATACACTTTCAATCCAAAAATTCGCTAAAAACAAGACAGTAAACTAAGCTCGCATAACCTTAAATGTGGTAATATCAAATTAAACTTTTAGTACAATCATTCACATTACATCAATTATATCGTTGTCTCTTTTTACGATTACTACAGCAAATTGAAAGAAACTATTACGTATGTCTTAGTAACATATGTTCTCCCCCGGCTTGGGACTCTTCCTCAGGTTGTGGTATTCGACTCCAGTTAATGTATTTTTATAGCAATCACTGGGATGGGGTGAACAATCGATATTAAATTGGACGCCATCAGCTTTTTAAGCGATACTTAAATTAAACAAAAAAACTAAAAAGGTTAAAAGCTGGAAAACCTTATATTTACTTTAACTTAACAAAACGAAATACTAAAAATATTTTAACGCGATGGTCCAAGTTAATATAAATTGCTGAAAATCAAATATCCAATGTTCAGCAAATTATATTTATTAATAACTCAATAGATATTCTAGTTTTTAAAATAAAACTAACAGAAGTCTGTTCTATCATATTCGCTTTGCTCCCTAAATAAACAGAAAATGCGGAATTATAAAGCTAAAAAAGAATGAAAAGAAATTATTAAAAATTTGCTTCAAAAAGAATATAAAATGTTTCTTTTTTACAATAAAAAATAATTAAACATACAAAATTCATCAAACGCCAGCTCATATTATAATTTTAAATCAAACAGTATAAACATCGGGAAAAATATTTCAAAAATCTAACTCACCAGCAAATATGTGAAACCACAACGATGTAGGTACTAACTCATGAATTTTACTGATAGGAAGAGACTTTTCCAATGTACGATATCGTTTAAATACACGAAATTTGGAAGATAAACAAGTTTTTTAATTTCGAAACATTAGTACGACGAAATTAAAATACCATAGTTCGATAGAAATCGTAACAGGCGATCGGCTTGTTACATCTTATAGTTAATCTTGTGAAAAAGACAATCGATCGTACATTGGTATGTTTAATTTATATTGATAGAAGATAGTATGTAGAAAATATGTGTTGTATAAATCGTAAATTGGGTCACGTGATTGAAAAGATTCACAGTTTCTACTGTAGATGCTTACGATTCTTATTTTTATAGTAAATATTTGTATAATGTTTTTAAATACGTTTACAATTAGTTGAAAATATATCTTACCAACATGTATTTTGTTTATTATAATATTATAATTAGTTAAACAATTGTTCGAGCTGTATCAACATCGACACGGTTTCAGTTCATATCAGTTCGTAGGAATTGTTTCTGACCTTCGTGGTTAATAACCACTACAGTCCAGTACGATAGTAAAATTTCAATAATAGCTCCAGTTAAGGTTAATCTAAATGATAGTATCTTTTAATTTTTAACGAATTGAAGTGTTCAATGATTGTTTTTTGTTTCAGATGTCGTCTTCCAATCTACTACTTATAGGCGTAATTCTAGTCATAATTAGTTCTTCTGGAACATTAGGTGAGTACTAAATGCTAGCCACTTAATTTTAAGAATTGTTTCTAAGTGTAACCAAATCGTATTATCAATCCAGAACTTTCCAAATAACGAGAAACCAGATTTCGGCCGATTTCTCTCGAGTATCGTTCATAATTCATAACGGCTAGAAAATTGAATCCGGCAGCAATATCACCGACCGAGTATATCTACCAATTAATAAGATATGAGATCTGAAACCACTGGATCTCGGAAACTTCTAGATATTATGGTTCAAACTCAGCGGGAATTCATTAATATAAACAGTACAAACAAGATGAAAATTTCATTATGTACAAAGCTTAGTAAACATTGTTAGGCTGTTGATTTTATCATCTCTAGGAAATATCAATTAGCGACCAAAATTGAATTCAACACCATCAATTAGCGACCAAAATTGAATTCACTTCATCAATTATTCTCTCTCCGTTTTTCAACGTTTCCCTTCATCTAAACGATGAAAATAATAATTGTTAGTAATCTTGTAGAAGCACAGAATACAGTGTAATTAGAATAATTGAAACTGACTTTCCCCAAAATATTTGTGTAAATAATTACTTACAATGAATTTCTAACGTAAAACGCTAGAGGGCCAAACATCAAAAGTGTTTTTTACCTATGCATTATTGGTTGCCTACATATGTGAAGAATTGTTTATCAGTTTAATTTATGATTGCAGCGATTATTATAATAATTTATTACGGAGTGCCAACCCTGGCAAAAAACGAACTAGTTCAGTGTGATATCATCTCTGAATAATTTGACAATTATAGTGTTACTTATAGTAAACAAAATATTTTGATTACTCAATCGTATAGTGCAAATCAAATCTAGTAATTTCGAAGTAAATTGTAAGTAGATAAAGTTCTTCAATACGTAAACCAGCATTTATTGTAAATCGGTACACATCCATTATTCCGTATACACTGATAACAGCTATAAGCAGACCAAGTCCAGTAGGCAAACAGGTCCGTACCTACCTACCCAGAAATTAAAATCATAAATGTGGCGGCCGAATAACAACGAGCACGGAGATCATGTCTCCAATTCACCTTCGAACTCCTTAACATCAAACAATTTACCCAAAAACAACCGTCAATCATATGCAGCGGCAGCAAACAAAAATCCGACAATAATCCAATTTCCTGACAAACAGCAAGCCATACGATTCAACTCTGTTGAAAACGCAAAAATCGAGGACTATTTAATAGCTTTAGGATGCTCCGTAAACCCCAAGGACATTACCTTCGCCTCAAGAATTTAACAAAACAGAATATGCATTTACTTAAACTCCAAAGAAGTAATAGACGCCTTTTTAGAAAATACTGGTTCAATCAAAATCAACAACGAAATATTACCCGCCCGCAGACTTATAACTCCAAGCCAACAAATTGTACTATCCAACGTCTGCCCTAGCATTCCACACTCAATTCTGGAAACAGAACTCCTAAAGCTAGCCTCACCCTACTATGACCAATCAACTTTCTTAAAATAAATGTATCTCGCCCAGAATTTAGCCACATTATTAGCTTCCGACGACAAACATATATCACTCCCCTCGAAAAAAATTCTACAATACCAACATCATTTATCGTAAACTTTGAGAACACCTCATATAGAATTTTCATTGCTATCGACAACTTCGAATGTTTCACTTGCAAACAAGTAGGACACTTAGCCGCATCATGCCCAACTCTAACATCTAACAACAACACAGCATCACCATCGAACTCCTCACTAACTAACCAACCAACAGACGTAGCCAGCATCTCATCTAATAGTTCACATAATCAAAAAATATGCACACCTTCACTAACTGAGAACAACCAAAACCTTGAAGAAAACAATACTGTAGGAAACGAGACAATCGACACATCCCAAAAAACAGTCCAAGAACCCTCAACGAACTCTGTTAAATGACAAGTATCGGATTTAACCCAACCGATAGAGGACCTCAAACAAAATTCCGTATTTCAAAGACCCAATCCAAAGAAAATTAAATCAGAAAAATCTATACAAGAAGAATTGCATCCGTTACAACAAATTTTCGAAGACAACAAAGACAATTTTACGCTAAATTTTAACAAAACTCTAAATTTTTTTGAATCATCCCCCCACACCGCAAACATTTTGGATCTTCTTAAGACATACACAGACGACATACCAGGGTTCCTTAACGTTATGAATACAATATATCCCAAATGCTCAAAAAGCATGAAAACAAGAATTTCAAAGGTAAAACGGAAAATTAACTACCAACTCCGAAAATCCGCAATACTAGATAGCGATCTTTCCTCCTCCCAAGAAAATCCTCAGCCCTTATCATCCAAAACCATATTGCAATGGAACCTTAACGGGTACCATACCCGTTATGAAATGTTAAAAATTCTGATCTCTCAAACACACACCATCAATAATGTGTCTCCAAGAAACCAACTTAGAGGTTCCTATCATACCGAATTAAAAAATTTCAAATGTTTTTACAGAAACAGAACCAATAATGATAAGGCAAGTGGCGGAGTAGCCATCTACGTCAATGAGACTTATGAAACAAAACCTATAACTTTAAATACATCCCTAGAAGCAGTCGCTGTCACCATCAACAGCGACAAACAAATCTCAATATGCAACTTCTAAATTCCACCCAATGAAATTCTCACAATCAACGCTATCGAGGAGCTACTTCAACAGATCCCGTCCCCTCGTATCGTATTAGGAGATTTCAACAGCCATAGCCCATACTGGGGATCTAAACACAGCTCATCGAAAGGAAGAGTTATCGAACAACTGCTGGAAAATAATAATATAAATATCCTAAACACAGGAGAACTTACAAGATTTAACATGCAATCCGGATATGTCTCAGCCATCGACCTAACTATGTGCGATCCTGCCCTACAAACTTCTTTAAACTGGGATGTCTACCCCTACTTATATGGCAGCGATCATTTTCCCATACTTATAAACCGAACTTTTTCCACTGCCAATGTCACTCCTTTCTCAACATGAAAATCAAACCAAGCTAACTGGACACATTTCGCAGACCAAGTAGACCAATATCTTCGAGACCTTCCTAACCCCACCACTTAAATATAGCCTCAATCTTCTCACGATTCTCACAAGCATTATTACAAGCAGCTCATATAGCAGTTGACAAAACCAAAACACTCAAAACTCACACCCCAGCCCAATGGTGGAATAATAAATGCAGCGAAGCCATAAAAAAATACAAGCAAGCCTTCAATAAATATTGACGACACCCCACAACTGACAACAAAATAGAATATAAAAAATGCAACGCTGAAGCACGTTATCAAACCAAAAAAAGCAAGAAAGAAAGCTGGAAAACCTTTGTATCATCCATCAACCATTGCACTCCCGTCTCTACCATGTGGGAATAAATTTGTTAGCTATCCGGACAACGGCATAACAGTGAAATCAAAATTTTAAAATATGAAGACAAAACGATCTCTACAGCAGAAGATATAGCAGAAATATTCGCAGACCAATTTGAATAAAATTCCAGTAACGATAATTACACTCCACAATTTCTACAATACAAAATTAGAAATGAAAAAGAGGTAATACAAGTAACATATAACGACAATGACAGCATAAACTCTACTATTTCATTAGAAGAACTAGAGACGCCTTATTTAACACGAAAAGTTCAGCTCCTGGTCCAGACGACATACATCTAATCTTTATCCAAAAATTAAGCTCTAGTGCGAGAAAATATCTCTTTAACATCCTAAATACAGTGAGTACTTCCCAAAATCATGGTCAGACTCGTATATAATCCCCATCCTTAAACCTCAAAAACCAAAATCAGACCCCCCCCTCCTACAGACCAATTTCTCTAGCTTCGTCAACTTGTAAATTATTCGAAAAGATTATAAACCGAAGGCTAAGATGGTTCTTGGAAAACAAACAGCTCCTGATCCCCGAACAAAACGGTTTTCGCCAGAACAGATCTACCACCGATAATCTAGTGGACTTGGAATCCGAAATTCATGAAGCGCTAATAAACAAACAGCATTGTTTGGCTGTTTTTTCTGACATAACAAAAGCTTATGATTGCACATGGAGATTCGGTATCATTAAAAAGCTACAATCCTGGGGCATAACAGACATTCACTAAAGTTCATTCAAAATATCCTTCAATTTAGAACATTCAGAGTACGATCAAATGGAAAAATATCAACGCCCAGAATTCAAGAAAACGGAGTACCTCAAGGATCAGTTTTCAGCACGACTTTATTTTTAGTAGCAATCAATGACATCATGAATCACTGCCACTTACCAGTGAAAGGAAGGCTTTATGCGGATAACCTTGTCCTTCTACTACGAGGAACAAACCTAAAATCCTCTCATCGGAATCTCCAAGCCAGAATAGACCACTTTCAGAAATGGTAACACACAACCGGACTCAATTTCTCGACCGAAAAAACAAAATGCCTTACCTTCTCAAAAAAAGAGACTGGAAGTAACCCAGTATTAGCATTAGCAAGGACCTAACTTTTGTTACGGAAACAAAATTTCTCGGTCTAACTTTTGACAGCAAACTATCCTGGAAAAGCCACGTTACAAACCTTAAGGGCGCCTGTCACCAAGCCATAAACATACTAAAAGCTCTTTCAAATATTTCCTGGTGAAGTGATACATCAACTCTATTAAGCATATACGCATCTTTAATAAGGTCAAAAATCGATTACGGTTCAGTTGTATACAACATAGCTAAAAAGTCCGTCCTAAAACAACTAGACTTCATTCAAAACACTGGAATACGTATATGGCACTAGGAGCTTTTCATACAAGCCCCACTCTTAGCATGTGTTGTGAAGCAGGTCAATTTCCCTTAGACTTCAGGAGAGACTAGCTAAGTTTGTCCTATGGTAGCAAAGTTTTAGCCACACCTGAAAACCCAACGTATCATAATGTCCATAGCAACCGTTTCAACTTATACTTCTCAACTCACCCCCGATGCCATCCGCCCTTTTACGAGCGACTCAACCGCCTACTCCACAAATACTTCATAAACTTTCCCACAATTTACTATCCCAGCAAAAACTCACCCCCACCGTGGACTATAATCCAACCGCAAATAATCACAGAACTATCGAAATTTAATAAACACGAAATCTCAGCAGCCGTTATACAAACCACTTCAGGGACATAATAAACAAATTCAGCGACTATCACCATATTTACACTGATGCTTCGAAAACAGCCGAAGGAGTAGGAGCAGCAATCTTCTCCAAAACCCACAACGCCAATTTCAAGCTACACAATAACTTCAGCATTTTCTACGCAATCCTATAAGCCTTGAAACACATTAATAAATCCGACCAAAACAAATTTACAATTATAACGGACTCAATGAGTGCCCTGTGCGAGATCCAACGCATGTATCCCAATAACACTATACACAAAGAAAATAACAGTACGCCAGAAAAAGATGAAAAGGGACAGTATTTATTTGGGTACCCTCACACATCGGAGTCAGTGGAAACGACTGAGCGGACCATCTGGTTCGCGAAGCAGCAACAAAAGACGTTTGCGTTCAAATAAACAAGATAGTGCTCAGTGATCTAAAATCGTGTATTAAAAATATAGTTCGCAGTGCGTGGCAAATCAAGTGGTCGCAGTGCTCCGAGAAGCTAAGTGCAATCAAAGAAAACGCGCTACAATGACCAGTCTTTCTACCATCTAGGAGTAAGCAAGTGACACTCTCACGCCTTCGAATCGGCCACACTCGCCACACACACCTCTATCTTATCACAAAAGAAAACATCCCTTATTGTGTTACATGCCAAACTAACTTAACTGTAAAACACATTTTAGTGGAATGTCAAAAATTCAACAACACCAGAAATAAATTCAACTTTGCTACTGTGCACAGAACATATCTGACATACTCAGAGACAATAGCAGCATGGAACAACATTATTAAATTTCTTAAGGAGATTAACATGAGAGACATTTAAATTTAAAACGATCGTACTTCATAACTAAAACATAACTATCTATAATGCTAATGCAGAGAATACACTGTATATTAACGTAGAACATAAGTAACTTCCATTAAGGAATTAATTATAACTGTTAAAGCTTATAACCTAAGTGGTTCGAGCGACATTAAATAAATTAAAAAAAAATATTAGAAACTTATTGTACAACTTCAATTATCAAGTATCGACATTAATCAGTTTACAATATTGTTTTTACTGGCGCATTTCTTACATGAAGTTAGTGAGCCAGTGCCACAAGTATTTCTAGGAGAAAGTGGGACAAAGTGACAGTTAATATTTTTCTTTAAAAAGAAGTAAAAATATGTAGAAATAAAATAAAAATATTCAAACTGAAAACACAACAAGTCCAAAATAATTCTTGATATTTTTGGGGTCAATTTAATTACTTATTATCGTACTGTTGGGATTAAAATAATGATTCTGTATTATTTGCTTGGTTTCAATATGATAAAAAAGTTGTTGTTAAAAAAAATAAAGCTGTCAAGAAGTTGAATAAAAGCTGTCAAAAAACGGTTAAACTTTGGAACGCCTCCTATCGAATTTGGGGGGAGGGGGTCGGAAGGGGTAAGCCCCCTCCAAAGCGGTAACTGCGGAAATCCCCCTTTCGGAGATATGGATTTTTTTAAATTGTAAATGAGTTTGAATTTGGTACGCTAATGGTCTTTTTAGAGGAAAAGTTTCCAAACGGTTGGCGACACTGCGGTCTATCATTGTCGGTTGTCGAGTTTGACATTGACTTTCATAAGTGTATTTGCATTGTGTTGGGATTTGGGCCTAAAGGGTCCAACTCCCAACAGGGTTGTCTGAAAGGAAACATCAAATGAGAGAATGAAAATTAAATTATAAGTAATCTACATTAGCTCTATAGAGCCGATTTTCAGCCTGGAGTGATTATTACCATTTACTTATAGGTACGTATCAATGCATTTCCGCGATCGCGGTTGAAACCAAAGTAGGGGAAATTGTGACGTCAAATATCAGCTGATTTGCTTTTGGTATCTACCACTTATTACCGGGCTTTGGACTTGAGTTAATCTTTCGGTTATAGCCACAGGTTTCTTTTCCTGTAAAAATCGTTCGCATTGCCTCGTACGCTGGAACTATCAATCAAGCTCTATATAATAATATAATAAATCTATAAACCCAGCGTTGAACTGCTACTAAGTATAGTAGATATATTCACTCTTTGCATACAGTTTCTACTTATCATGTTTAGATCATCTCCAAAGAAAATCTCTTCGATCAACGAATAATTTAGTTCCATTTTATTTTTCCAGAAAAAAAAAAATAAGAAACCAACACGGAAACATAACCCCACATTGCTTTAACCAATTCATTTCAGCGACCTAGCTCGTTCGGTTATATTTATTGAGTAGCGGGGGCTCTGGCGTGACACCTAGCTGTCAAAGTTGTCAACCGTAAAAAAAACTGCGGTATTTTCCGTTAAATAAACGTTCCAGGCTGAAAATCAGCTTAGATAATAAGTTCGATGACAGAAGTGAGAAATGTCATCGGTGCGTCAGAACGAAGTGTCTCCGTATGCCGGTTGTTGCAATGGCATTTACATATATTACGTATTTATTTTTTAGTACATTTTTTATTGTTCGTGATGAGCATGCTATGTTAATAAAGTACTTAAAGAGCCAGCGACTTTTATTGGCCCCAGCTATTGAAGGTCTCTTTGTTGTCCAACACAGTGGTGTTGGCACCCGATCATGGGGGATGCCTAGTAATTAAATGGTTTCTACCCACATTGAAAATAAAAGTTTTAATAATTTTTAAAATTCATATCTCGAAAAGTATTTGTTTTCGCAACTTGGAACTTGGTATAAAACATTTTTATAATAAGAACTATCTGTAAAACAAATATGAAGCCCGAAGTAGATTGGAGGCATTCCAAAGTTGAGCCCAAAAATTACTTCCCAATTAATGGAATATTCTGGCTGCATTGGGTCCAATTCTTCAATTTTACATTATCGGCATCCCTGGTGGAGATACGACGAAAATGCAGAGCTGTAAATTAGAAAGGGGAGCAATAACAAAGTCACTACAAGAAGTTGATGTGGTGGCGAAGGAAGATGAGGAGAATATAGAAAAATTCCAACAACAAATTAAAGATAAAGTGGAACAGGTATTTCTTCTAGACAACAATATCAGAGAAGTGATATTTACAGAAGAAACGGAATATTCTATACAAAATATTAATATCGAGTTAGATGATGAAGAAAACTTACAGGATCTCTAACAGTCTAACTGATACCAATGCCTCTTCCATTTTCTTTTAACTCCAACTCTGTTGGTTTGTTTTTCTCTTATATTGGTAAACCATTTTAACATACAATAAAGTAATAAGAATTAACGAAGTTTAAAAATATGGCGGGCAACGTGAACTAATACTTAATACTGTGATTGCTGCAGACGCCCATATTTTTGTCTCCAGTACCCACATTGAAAAACTACCAGTGGGCACGAATAGATCAAATGCCCTCCAAAAAATAAATACTTTCAATTGAAATTTCCAATTTAGCCGCCTATTCCACTTTACCCGACTTTCCCCTACCAATGTATTATTGGTTGCCGGCATATGTGACGTCTTGGTTGCTGTGATCATTATTATATTATTGTATAAGTTATTGTACAACATCAGTCATCAATCATAAACATTAATCAGTTTGCAGTAGCATTTTCACTGACAAATTTTCTAACACGCAAATAATAATGAAATTTGAATGAAATGAATAAATATGGCCGTCTCCAAAATATTTCTTGTGTAAATACCTATTTAGAGCGAGCTTTTCACGTGTAACGTTAGAGGGCCAAATATAAAAAATATATTGTTGGTTGCCAACATATATAAATCATTTCGTTTAAGTTTTGATTATAATATATTATTATAATTATTTATTTATAGTGAAATTACTGTCCAGCTCTATTTATTAATCATCAACAACGCAGTTTGCAGTCGCCTAATGTATGGACTGAGATAAGGATCAAAAATGGCTATTTTTTACTGTAAATATCTACTTACCGCGTAGAGCGCTAGAGGGTCAAAGATCAAAAGTTTTTTTGTACTTGTGTATTACTGGTTGCCTTCTTATGATAAGATTTTATGTAATTTTGGTTGCCGTGATTATTATTATTTATTTATTGCGAAGTTATTGCACATAAAATATTAAAAATACAAAAACCATTTAACAATGGCAATTTGACGTTAAAAGATTATTAATAATTATATACATATACACATTTTATTAATTTTCATTATTCTCTGATTTCAGGTAGAATAGCTTTCGAAAAACTCACAGATTACGACTACCGCGGCAACACCTACTACACAGTAAAAAATTTAAGTCTCTACGAATGTCAAGGATGGTGCCGAGAAGAACCCGATTGTCAAGCTGCTGCTTTCAGTTTCGTATTAAACCCCTTAATACCAATTCAAGAAACGTTATGTCTACTTCAAAATGAAACATCGTCGAGTAATCCATCAGCTACACCGCAGAGGGCAGCTAACATGTATTATATGACAAAACTTCAGCTCAGATCTGAAAATATATGCTTGAGACCATGGGCTTTTGAAAGAGTACCGAATAAAATGATCAGAGGATTGGACAACGCTCTGATCTATACATCGACCAAGGAAGCATGTCTTGCAGCTTGTTTAAATGAGGTTAGCAAATATTTTTCTTTAAAAATAAAAAAATTACTTATAACAACAATTTATGAAAATGACCGATAAATGAAGGATTGTGAAGAAGAAGAGACAAAGTCACATTTTTTATAAATTCTGAGTAAACGTTCAAAACATTTCTGGCTAAAAAAAAATAACTTTTAGGCTCAAATTGTCGAGATTCGTTCTCCATCTGAGAAGTTTCAGATCCTGGTGATTCCAAATCCGTTTATACCTAAGCTCTAGCACTTACCGTCCGGACGGGCAGGCGGATAAAAACAGAATATAAGACTTAGATTTTTCGTCTATTTCGTTGGTGTTTAGAAGTCAAAAACACTCTTTCTATACATGACAAACTACAAAATGGAGTCTCTAATTCAGACTGAAGTCGGAAATTTTATTTATACATAATATAAATGGTTATTTTCATTTATTTAGTCAATTTATTTTTTTATTTCTCAAACAATTCAATTTATTTAAATTATTTAATTTATTTAGTCTATCTAATTTATCTGATTTATTTATTTATTTGTTCATTCAATCATTTATTTATTTATTTATTTATTTATTTATTTATTTATTTATTTATTTATTTATTTATTTATTTATTTATTTATTTATTTATTTATTTATTTATTTATTTATTTATTTATTTATTTATTTATTTATTTATTTATTTATTTATTTATTTATTTATTTATTTATTTATTTATTTATTTATTTATTTATTTATTTATTTATTTATTTATTTATTTATTTATTTATTTATTTATTTATTTATTTATTTATTTATTTATTTATTTATTTATTTATTTATTTATTTATTTATTAATTTGTTTATTTTTCAGCACCGGTTTACTTGTCGATCTGCAGAATACAATTACGTTACATTACAATGTCAACTGAGTGATACAGATCGAAGAACCTCGGGTCAATTCGTTCAGTTTGTGGATGCTCAAGGTGTAGATTACTTCGAAAATTTGTGTTTGAAGGGAAACCAAGCTTGCAAAAGTAAGACACATTATAGCATATATACTTATTTCCTATAAAAACTATTACAGAAGTTTTATAAAGTCAGGTGTAAAGTTTTTTTGGTGTTTTAATCTATTTTGTACTATATACATGGGGAAATCTGTCATTGTGAGTGTAAAGTTTGACATTTTTGACAGTACATCAGAATGTTTTGACGGACTAGAAATATTTGAGTTGTTTTCTGACAAAAAATGTAATTAACTACTCGCGAAAAACAATACTTAATCAATTAAAAATTGAATATAATATATTATTATTTGACTTTTCAAAATAATTCAGAATAAATATTCAATTAATATTTAGGTAAAGTCCGTTTCACGAAAGTTGAATGCACTTGAAGTTGCAGTCATATGCGTCAACTTGTAACGATTTCACATTTTATAAGTTAACACAAAATTAGAATATTAATAATCATAATTTATTTGTCATGATATACGACAGTTCATTTGAAGATTGTAGTGTACACAAGTGACTAATTTTATTTTTCATTGAGATAGTTTCCCTATTTCTTATTTTACAAAAATCTTCTGGAATTTGCATGACATATATTTTTGTTTTTTTTTTTTCAAAAGCCTTATTGAATTTTGCCAGTGGTTCGTAGTTTAAATTGTTGATGAAATCGTTAATTTTTTAAATGGAATCCTGTTGAATTTAAGTATTTTTGAAAAATATTTATTATTTCTTCTAAGCTAAGTGAAGCTTGTGTGCTGGGATTTATTCAATAAAATAGGTTACTTCTTTTTGATAATTCAATTTAGTTACAGATGTCTCACCTATATAAAAATTATATTATGATGTAGTGCTGGCACTATCTGAAACAAACTCGCTCTTCTGCAATATCCTGTCAGTTGTAACACCTGCTGTTAACGTACTATATTATTTTGAGTTACTCCTTCAGTCTTTTGGTAGGTATTTTAACTTTGTGTCCCACATGTGTTTCCGTGATTTCTACCATTATATTTCAACAAATCAAAACCAAATCAAAGTATGTTTTCTACATATCAAATAAATGTAACAAGTTATGGTATTGCGCAATAGTGGAACATTATTGTATCAGTCTTTCTGCAGTGTCAGCAGTTTATAAAAAGACTATAAAAGCGAAATGTTAACAATAAAATTCCATTCTAATATTTGTCACACAGTTGTATGTATAATTTAAATAAAGTTTTTTAAAAAACCTTTCGTACGTTTTCGAAACGTTAATTAACATTATATAAACTTGTCTTGCTGTAAATATGCAAAGCATAGAGTGTATGAGATAATTAATAAGCATTAGTATTTTCTTTACAAACAAAACATGAATCATTCACTTAGAATATTTCATTCATATCTAGAAATTTTTCTTATTAATCTGCCTGAATGCCAAACATTATTACTTTTCCGCCCAACCTATCTAATATGCAAGAAAAGTATTGGTTTACCCCAAAAAAAGTGGGAATTTTGAAAAAAAATGTTGAGTTATTTTCACGTTTTCCATCAAGAACAACACGAAAAAATGGTTTTTAGAAAAAAATCCTGTGTGTATCTCGTCGTCGACGTCGTTGTCGTCGGCCACATTTTGTTACATTTCTTGTTAGCACGATAGCAACAAGTCACCAATTTTATCATTGAATATTATTCAGGACATCTTACAGATGAACCCAATTGATTTTCAGCTCACCAGAGCCAGTACGCCAGGTACTTTAAGTACGACATTTTTGTCATTTTTTGAGAAATTTCAGTTTGTTAGCACGATCCAGCCTCCATAGCGTATAAAATTGACTTTTATGATTGAATATTATTCAGGGCGTCGTATAGATGGAGCTTATTGATTTTTAGCTCACCAGAGCTAGTACAACGGGGGCTATGGTACCTGAAGTGCCACATTTTTTGTCCTTTTTGAAGAAATTTCGGGTTTAGTACGATACAGCCTCCGGAGTGTATACCAGTGACCAATTTTATAATTGGATATTTTTCAAGGTGTCTCACAGACGTACCCTATTAATTTTCAGCTGACTAGAGCGAGTACAGCGGGTCTTATAAATTCAGATATGCTACATTTTTGGTTACTTTTGGGGAAATTTCCGTTTGTTAGCACGATACATCCCCCGAAGTAATACAAGTGACCAATTTTATGATAGAATATTATTCAGGGCATCTCACAAATCAGATTGTATGAAAGTTTCAACGTGTTCTACAATCTTGCCTTGACTATGGATAGTTTTTCCTCTGACACCAACAAGTTTTTTAGAACTCATGTTTTCATATTAAATAAAACAAACAGCACTCACTTATAAACTAGTTCAACGTCTTATAATAATCAAATATATTCAACAGATAAACAACCATAAACATAACCCTCAAATGTCAAATTATAAAGTAGCTATCGGCATAAATCACCGTCCTACGCCAGTGGTCGTTACCAAGCGACGTAGATAAACGTTTCTGCGATTGTCAATGTTCCAATTTCAGGTGTATTCAACTTTCTGAAACGAAGTCTACCACCAAAACTAGTTCGCTTGCGGACCAAATTAAATTATCTAACATTAATAAATGTAAAACTCGAACACCTTGTTTCGACAGAAAGTGGCACTTCGTTATTTATTCACATATATTTTGATTATTAAAAAAACTCGTTCAAAGGCTATTTATTTTTTAGGTAATCGAAACTACATCGTTCCCAGAATAGGAGTGGCCGATGACAAAGTAGCTCAGTACGCCTCATTACATTATTACACCGACAAGGAATTACAAGTTACCAGCGAAACTGCCTGCAGATTAGCCTGTGAAATTGAGAACGAGTTCTTATGCAGATCATTCCTTTACAAGTAAGCATAATCTGTTAATATTCATTTTATTTTCAAATTACATATAATTATCACTAGTTATATCACAAGAGGTGAATATTTTTTGTCATTTTAGTGTAAAATTTCTATAAAAATAGCCCTCGACTAAAATTCTTTTTAAAAAATATTCTTCCAGCTTCGCTGTCGGGATATTTTTAAAGAATTTTTGTCAAAAAATATTCAAAACAAAATATATACCTCGAGTGGTATATGGTCAAATTTTATACCGAAAAAGACGAAAACATACATTGTCCTAATAACCCCTTCTTTATAATCAGAACCATTTCTTTTTTTCATGTTGAAGCCTCAGTTTTCCAACATAGCGGCAAGCTGCATTATAGTTGTATTTTTGTCTAATTTATATAGACGTGTTTCGCAGAATTCTTCTTACTGAGTCCATACGTACTTTTTTGTTTTTATCGTATTCGTTGGTATGGTCTTTTCGGCGTTTTTTCGGATATTTTCTATTGAAACATCACCAAATCGATTGAAATCCATGTTAATTAACAAAAATGTGACGTTAAGGGGATTCTCGAACTACTAAAATTTTCTGTAAATTTTTTGGGCTAAATTTTCAACCGATTCTAAAAATAGAAACACTTCTGAATTTACATTTAAAAATTCAATCCCATAAAAGCATAGACATTATTTTTCGGAATTTAAAACTGTTGACATTTTTAAAATCAGTTAAGTAATAGGCTCAAAAAATTGACAAGAAGTTTTATTGTTGCCTCAAAAATTACAGAAACTTAAAACTGAAATATGGTATGCACGCATGTGTCTACTTCGTTACCGGCAGTGAAATTAGTCTTGTAGGGGAAAGGTGGGTCGACTGCTGACGACAAGAAACTATCTTTTTTTACCAAATCAATATAGTTGGTATATTTATTAATTATAGTAATCCATTCATGTTAGTTATACGTAATGGAATAATCCAAAATATCAAGGAAGTAAACACGAAATTCACAGATTAATATTGAGAAATGTAGGTATTTATCGATTACTTGAAGAGAGCAGCACCCGCTGATACTGATTACGGTGTCTGCTTCGCTTTTTTGTACATTTATTTATCCAATGTCTGTACGCAAACGTTTGTCGTTGCCTTTTTTATAGTGTGACGTAATTTGCAACTTATTTGTGCACGGATTGTTTCTGATTCCGTGACTAAACGGTTCAATTTAATTATTTTATTTTATTAAAATAACTATGATTTTGACAAAATTATTTTTAAAAGTGAAGGTTTTTTGTATTCTTTCGTTTTTTAGCATTACTTGAAAATAAATAGATAATTATGAATTAAATAATAGTTAATTATTAATTAAACAAATACCCTGCTAGATGGGAAAATATAGATATCACGCACAATCCGGCAACAGCTGACAACAATAATGCTGTTTAGGGGCCATTTTTTTATAGGAGAATGATGTTTAGGGACAAATGCATCCAACATTTTCATTCATTCGTGTAAGCATAGCGTTATTTTGCAGACACCCTCCACCCCCTGAATTCAAAAGCGTTGTTGATGTACTAGCTATAAAAAATTTTGTGCTAGGTTGTGCTAGATGTCTTTTATTTGTGCTAGCATTTTGGCGAAACAATTCCAACCGCAGGGGGCTAGCATTAACCTGGCCCCACCCGAATTCCAATGCATTTTTATTGTAAGCTGTTGGTGTGCTAGCTATAAAAAATGGTGTGCTAGGTTGTGCTAGGTGTCCTTTATCTGTGCAAAAATTCCAACCGGGGGGGCTAGCGTTAACCTGCCCCCCCCCCTGAATTCAAAACCGTTTTTATTGTGAGCTGTTGGTCTCTCTTTTGATCGCGCACGGTATACGGAAGTAAGTACCTCCTTGTCTGATGCCGAGCTTGCAGTGTGTTTCGAATAAAATTCGAGCTTCCCCTTAATGTGAAAACATTTAAAATTGGCTGTGGCAGGTAGGCCGGGGTATATTCACTTATGTCCAAAAATATCCAGTATAATTTGCTTCTGATTGGTCGCAAAATGGTATTTGATTGGTTAGAAACGGATCGAGGTATATAATCAACTATACACCCCTGTGTCTTTGTTTAAACTGCCTCCTCTCGTCGCAGATGGCACCCGTCTCCCTTTCTTTCCTTTCTCCAGCCTATCCACGCATAAATCCGGTCCTGCTTTTTACGTCTTTCTTCTGGCTGTTTACATTTACAGTTAAATTCAAATATTCAAAAGTCCAACTAAATTATCATGTTTTTGATCACTTTCTTCTTTTTTTACTATTCATAAAAATGCAATTTGATTGGGCCAACATAATAAGATATAGAGATATTATTTTCAGGATACCCGGTACATATTTCCATTTCTTATGCGACTGGTATTGTTACTTTTCCGCCCAACCTTTCTATATGCGAGAAAAGTATTTGGTTTACCCCAAAAAAAGTTGGAATTTTGAAAAAAATTTTCGAGTTATTTTCACGTTTTCCATCAACAGCAACACGAAAAAACGATTTTTAGAAAAAAAATCCTGTGTGTATGTCGTCGTCGGCAACTTTTCCTTACATGTCTTGCTAGCACGATACAGCCTCCGGAGTGTAATAAGTCACCAATTTTATGATTGAATATTTTTAAGGACATGTCACAGATGATCTCTATTGATTGTCAGTTCACCAGAGCCAGTACAACAGGTGCTATGATGATATATTAAGTACGACATATTGTAATTTTTTGAGAAATTTCAGTTTGTTAGCACGATACAGCCTCCGGAGTTCAACAAGTCACCAATTTTATGATTGAATATTATTCAGGGCATCTCACTGATAAACCCTATTGATTTTCAGCTCACCGGAGCCAATACAACAGGTGCTACAGTATTTTAAGTACGATATTTTTGTCATTTTCAAAGAAGTTTCAGTTTGTTAGAACGATACAGCCTCCGGAGTATATACAAGTGACCAATTTTATGATTGGATATTATTCAGAGCGTCTCAAAGATGAACCCTATTGATATTCAACTCAGTAAAGCCACTACAACGGGTGCTATGGTACTTGAAGTACCAAATTTTCGTCATTTTTGGAGAACTTTCAGTTTGTTAGCACGATACAGCCTCCAGAGAGTATACGATTGATCAATTTTATGATTGAATATCGTTCAAGGTTTTTCACAGATGTACCCTATTGATTTTCAGTTGACTAGAGCGAGTAGCGGGTCCTTTAAAACCAGATATACTGAATTTTTGGTTATTTTTGGAGAAATTACGGTTTATTAGCACGATACATCCCCCGGAGTGTATACAAGTAACAATTTTATGATAGAAAATTGTTCAGGGCCACAGATGCGGAAAAGTTGGTTTTAATCCTTAAAACCGTATATTCTTTGTTCATATTGTTTGTATAATTTAATTTCATTTTTCAGGGGAAGCCCACAAGGTACTCAATACAACTGTCAACTGTTCCACTTGGATCATAAAACGTTACCGGATGGACCCAGTACTTATTTAAATGCTGAAAGACCTCTCATTGACAACGGAGAACGTATAGGAACTTATTTTGAAAACGTCTGTGAAAGTGAGTATAAATAAAACCTTATAAATTTTTTATCGAAATGCTTTATTATCTCGATTACGTTTTTCTTCAACAGTATCAAGTACAATTTCATTTCTTATCTTTATTTCATATGAAAGTACATATGCTTTTAAATGACTTGCCTGCATTTTATTTTAGAATATAAAAGAATATTTTAAACATTGGCAATCAAGAAGCTAAATAAATTTAACTTAAAATATATTTAAGAAAAATAAATAAGTTCCGTTTAAAAATAAACCAATAAAATGAAATTACTCAAAGTTTTACTTTTGAATGATTGTAAGTGCGAAACAACAATCTATTTGAAAAATAAAATTAAAATTTAATTACCACCAAACGTGTTGAAGAATTCAACAAGCAATTAACCTCGACAAAGAAAAAAACTAGAAGAGCAGAAGAACAAACCGTCAACAATTAACAAAATGGCAAAAAGGAAATTTACCTAAAAAACAGATGCAAAATATATTCCAAGAAGCAAATTTCGCAGTATTCGTATTATAAAATATTTGTAATTGAATGTTTTAATAACAACGAAATTTTATATCTCGATGTCACAAAATCTCAATATCAGTAAAAAAATAATATAACGGGGGGCGCCAGAGCTGTAGGTAAAGAAATAAAAAACAGGAGAAACAGTAGAAAATTGAAAAATGAAAAGGGGGAATAAAATGAACAGGTTAGGAGCTTATACTCCAATACATATAAAAATTGAATTTAATTTTCAAAATAAAACTACAGAAATCTGTTCATTCTTATCCGTCCTGTTCCCAAAATAATCAGAAAAAGCAAATTTAAATCAGTGAGAAATAACCATAAAGAGTCTGTTATAAATTCGCTTCATAAAATAAATTTGGACGCCACCAGATTTTTTAAAGATAATAACGGTAAAAAACTGGAAACACCATAACAAAAATATTGTTTGATAAAAAACAAAATATTATAACTAAATAGAAAAATCGAAATAGAATGATTTGTAAGCACACAATTACAGTTTGAAAAGATATAGAGAACTTACCAGCTAGAAGAATTAATATCACACAAAATTATTTATGAACTGAATGCTGAAATGCTTCTCAGCGAAGAATGAACAAGCCCCGATTCGACTTGAATCGTCGTTAAAATAGATATTTTACGATGGTAAAAACGATCGCCGACGCGTTCTCAATATTGGAAATAAAAGGATTTGGAATTATAGGTGGGAGTAGCCGACGAATAAGTAACGCTCCAAAATAATTAATAAAAATAGAAACATGTCTCAGCGACATGTTACAATTACTTTAAATGTTTGAATCTTCAAACAAATATTATTAGAGATGGAAATTTCTATTTGCAGCAGCCATTCTAAAAGTCAGTAAATACTATTTTACCATTTCGGACTATACGGTTCAATAATATACCGGAGTGTGACGTATATCTTGGGCAGATTAGAGGTTAATTTCCATACAAACTTTTGACAGCGTTTATTGTGATATGAAAGTTTTGAAAAATTAGTGTTTAGAAGCTATTTTGTTATTTTTATAACCGTAACTACTTATGAAATTGACTGTCTCGACCCTTACTTCGTGGAATATGCTCATATTAGTGTTTTTAAAAAACACTAATAGTAACTACTTATATTTGGGCGAAATCCACAAAACACGTTTTGTTCTCATATTCTAAAATAAGGAAAAATATAACCTCACTTTATAAAATATACTGTATATGAATCTTATTTAAGTTTATTTAAATTATATTCAACAGTACATTCCGGCACTTATTTTAAAATATATGTACAGAACAAAAAAATAAAACCATTTTGTAACAATAATTCACAAGATACTCAAATCACAATATCAACTTTGTTTGGAAAGTAGACACTGGCCAGCCCTAACAAGATAGCCGATTTACGTCACCACTCCAGTCGTCTATGGACTTTTTAGGTTCGTAGTTGAATATAGAGATGGCGTGAGCTGTATTAAGTAGCTTTCACTACAGTGGCAATAATAGGCCTATAAGCTCCGCCCATTCGCCGTTAAGAGGCAAATTAGTCTAGCGTCAGGATTTGAATTAGATGGTATTGTAGTAGGTACTTATACCATATACCGGGTGTCTCATTATATTCTGACTGTTTTTAAGAGCTTATATCTTCCAAACGGCTATAGATAATAAGATGCGGTTTTCACAGTTAGGTTTAAAATTACCGTAAGTTTTGTTGTGGCATACTTATATAAATGGCCTACTTCCGGTTTACCAGCTAGAAAAGTGGCGTATTTTCAGAATACAGTAGATGTAATTTTTTAAATGGGACACCCTGTACATTTAGCAGTTTCCTAAAAGACGCATATTTTTACTTTATAACGGTACCTTAAAGTTTGAAATCGGTGCACAGAAAGCGATGTTAGATAACTTTAACTGGGATACTGTAATGATTCAGATAATAAAGTTTGAATTGTCATAAACAAAAACTTGATTAGCTAGTAACTAAAAGTGAACAGTAAAAAACAAATAAGAACATGTTTTAGGACACTCTAAAACAAATGTTCGATGTGTCTTCTTTCTTGGTCTATACATTTGTGGAATCAAACCATTAAGTTGTCAAATGCTGCTGTCAGCATTTCAAGAGGAATATTTTCCATTACCTGCCGTATGTTATTTTTTAATTCCTCAATAGTAGCAGGCATCGGTTTGTAGACTATCTTTCACATATCCCCATACAAAAAAATCTGGAACAGTCAGATCTGGAGAATTTGGAGCCCATTCTATTGGACAACTCCTACCAATCCAATTATTTCCAAATTGTTGGTTAACAGATTCTCTTGCTATGTTGGAATAATGGTGTGGAGCCCCATCTTGTTGAAAGTAAACATTTTGGTTTAAAATACCATCTTGTGCTAACTGGAGATAGAAAAAGTTTTCCAGCATATCGGTATAATTATTACCACGAACTGTATTTTCTGCAAAAAAGAAAGGCCCATATAATTTTTCACGAGACACTGCACACCAAACATTAACTTTAGGAGAATCTCTTTCATGTTGATGAAATTCTCTTGGATTTTATAATCCCCAAATTCTACAGTTATGTTTATTAACTTGTCCATTTATATGGAATGCAGCCTGATCAGACAAGATAATTATAAAATTTGGATATGTTCTGTACAAATCCCTTAAAGTTTCACACATAAACACTCTTTTAGCATGGTCCCGATCGTTAATTTTTTGTAGAACTTGAATTTTGTAAGGTTAAAATTTGAGAACTTTTAGAATTCTAAAAACTTTAGTTTTGTCCTTTTCCAAATTTGATGCTATTTTTCTAATTGAAATTTTCGGATTTCTCTGTACAAGCTCATAAACAAATAACATTTCTTCTAAATTTCCATTTACAGTTCTCCTTTTTCTAGATATAGAAGCAGTATTCCTAAATTTGGTTAACCATGTTTTAATGGTATTTGTAGGAGGATTTTTATTGAACGGTCTTCTAAACCGTTTTCTAGTCTGAACATAGTGTATTTGGGCATATAAAAACATTGTTTGAGATTTTTCTTGTGCTGTATACTGCATTTTAAGAGATTAAACACTTCAATTTTATTGAATATAAAACACAATGTGACGTTCTGTCAATGATCGCAATATCTTTGTGATGTGACATATTAACGCCTCCTTGATTATTATTTATTAATAAGATATCTGAATCATTACAGTATCCCAGTTGAAGTTATCTAACTTCGCTTTCTGTGCACCGATTTTAAACTTCAAGGTACCGTTATAAAGTAAAAATATGCGTCTTTTAAGAAATTGCTAAAAATACCCATCTAAAAAATTACATCTACTGTATTCTGAAAATACGCCACTCTTCTAGCGGGTAAACCGGTAATAGGCTATTTATATAAATGTGTCACAACAAAACTTACGGTAATTTTAAACCTAACTGTGAAAACCGCATCTTATTATCTAGTACCGTTTCGAAGATATAAGGTCCCTACCCCTTATCATTGTTTTTTACCACATAACTTTCTAGTAATTGTCGATCTGTTCAGATATTTTTTGCAAATGACCTCCTTTGACCTGTCTCTTGTTTATCACTCACTTCTTTCATACACTTTATCTTGCCATTATTGAGGCCTCAATGAATAGGATATAAAACTCTTTGAATGTATGTACTTAATATTAACAAAAATTCAAATAACAAATGATGATAATCAAGAATGAAACAACACCCTTTAGATAACGAAACCCAAACATTTGGTGTGAAACGTGGTGTTTTTGTTGAACAACCGTACAGGGTGATTACATTAATTTTTTTTTATTTATGACATGGAATACAAACGGGACGAACCCAAATACAGTATTCACAAGTATATAATTAATAAAACGTAGACTGATAATTGTAAATATTATTATCACTATGAAATTAAAACGCAGCTTTATCATTCAAATACAGCTTTTTTAGCTTACTACAAAAAGTGAAAAATGTATCATGAAATATATCAATATCAGCGTGGTTACAAACTGAGTTGAATGATTTCCAACACCTATGGAGAGGAGAGTTTAGATAATAATTGTTAGCACTGCAATTAATATAAAAAAGTTTAAAATCTCTTGTATCATAGGCCGGAACATTGAATCCAATGAGGCTGGTAATCTCGTTTGAGTCAATAAGATTATTAACAATTTTATATACAAATTTAACATCGTTTATTTGACGTCTATCTTCCAGGGGAATTAAACTCAAGTTCCGCCTAACTGAAACAATATTATCCTTAGGAAACAACTTTTTCCTGCAGTACTTTATAAATTTATTCTGGATATGGTCAAGTCTATCGATGTATACAATATACTGTGGATTCCAAATTATTGATCCGAAGCTCAAGACACTATTCACATAGGCCATAAATAGAGTTCGTGATGAATGTGAGGTCTTAAAGTTATGACAAGTCCTGATAATAAACCCCAACGCCCGATTAGCTTTTTTTGATATATAATTGATATGCTGGTCAAAGATAAGTTTTAAATGAAAATAAATTCCTAGATCTTTTATCTGTGATATCTTTTCCATCTGATGGTTTTTAATAAAATATTGATAATCAAGTATGCATCGTTTTCTAGAGAAAGTGATCGCGAAGCTTTTTTTTAAATTCAAGAAAAGAAAGTTTTTTTTGCAATACGCAACAAGTCTGTTTAAGTCACTTTGTATCAATTGAGAATCCCCAACATTACCAACTTTGAGGTACATTTTTAAATCATCCGCATATTTGTACTTGAAAAATTTGAAACATTGAGATATGTCGTTGGTGTAGATATTAAATAATAACGGTCCCAAGTGGGATCCTTGAGGTACCCCTGAAGTTATACCACTGAAGGGTGATACATATTTACCTATGACTATGACTATGATTTAACTTGACATTGCAGCGAAAACGTGTTCACATTTCAATGCAACATGTGCTACATTAAATAAAAACAATTACATTTCGGACACTCCTGAAAACTGATCATCTCAGTTAAATTGAGTCATTTTAATTATAATGTTGTACAATTGATTTACACGTTAAATAATATCGTTAACACATTCCGACTTTATTATTCAAAGATAAGAGAAAAAACACCTTGATGCGGAAAAACCTGTGTGCGAGATGTTTTAATGAGACATGAGAAACGCCAAATGAATTATTTATTTCTAATTATTTAAATGTCTATAATTCGAATTATTTACAGAAGCTACTGTTGCTTCCGGCGAGATAAAGCAGAATATCCTTAAATGTTTATCACTATTTATACGAGGTAAAAGCAGCTACACTCTAATTTAAAGAATTATAATTTTAGAGTCTAAAATCTACTAAATTATTTATTTATATAATACGTATTTCTAGCAGCTAATCTTGAAGAAATTTCCTCTACAGAAGGAAACAAAAAATGTTCCCTTTTAATGGCCTCATTTAAATGCTTGGGGTCCAAGCATAAACGCAAGTCTTTGTTAGGTTTTTCAACATTTAAACTCTCAGTTGGCTTATTAACTTTATTTATTATACCTTGTTATTTAAAATCATGTAATTTTTCTTTTAAGAGTTAATGATGGAACTCGTTGAACCGGTATAATTTTTGGTATAGCTCCTTCTTTTAATGTGATGTGATAAGTACTAGGAAATATCCCTAGTCCTTCAAAAACATCTGGATATTCTTTCACAATATCATCTATAAACTTAAGGGATTGCATGCTATTAAACTCTACAATATCAATACGCTTAATCACATTTAATCTAATGCAATCACTTAAACCAAAACCAAGTAACGGTATTTGATCTTTACCATCAACTGAAATAAATAAACATTTTCTAATAAAATGATTAATTTTACAAGACAAAATAACTTCATCAACAGATTTAATATTAAAGTTTGAGCTACCATTTGAAACTAAAGAAATATCGGAGCAATTAATTGGTACATTTACACTTAGAAACTCAAAAATATGTAAAGGCAATATACTTTTATTTCAGCGCCTGTGTCTATCTTAAACTCTACTGTCGTATCATTAATTAAGTACCTGTTTTTTCCAGCTTTTCTCTATTTTACCATCTGGATTTTCAACCGTACCGACGATTTTTACTACTGAGTCTACATAAAACTAGCTTTCATCATCTTTACTTTCACTATACTCAATTTCAGCTTCAGCTTTAGTAACTTCATTTACTTGCCTTTTAGTGTTCTTTTTCTTAATATCTCTTTGTTCATTTTGACACATTTTTGCAAAATGATTGCGCCCTTGACACTTTGCACATAGTTTGTTGTAATCTGGGCATACACCACTTTGTGAACAAAACCACAATATTTACAAGTGTTTGGTCTTACAGAATGCTTCACGTTCCTGTTTGCGTTTTTCATATCTCTAGCTTGAGTTTTCTCATACCTCACTACATTCACTTGTGGTTCACTTTATAATACCTTGGCTTGATTTTTACTTGCCACTATGGCTCTACAGAAATCTAAACATTTTGACAAAGTTAAATTTGCCTCTCTCAAAAGCCTTTCTTGAGTACTTTTATCAAGAATACCCATAACAATTCTGTCTCTAATCATATCATCAGGTTCTTTAAAATCGGTTTTCTTTATTGCTTTACGTAGCTCGGTCGCCAAAATGTCAAATGTTTGACCTTTCTGAGTTATGGAATTAAATTTTTTCCTTTCAAAAATCAAATTCCTTTTTAGCGAACAGTAATCTTCAAATTTTTTATTAATATTGTCTAGTTTTTTGTCCTCACTTGCGATAAATGTGAAGCTATTAAACACTTCGAGACCTTCATCTCCAAGCTGATTTAGAAAATTAGCTATCTTTTTCTCCTCCTCTTTTGAGGCAAGATTTGTTACCGTTAAGAACAGATTAAATTTTTGCAAAAAACGTCTCCAGTTATCTGATATATTTCCATCCAAAACTAGGAATGCAGGCGGTTTGAACAAGCTTTCGATTTTTCTTCACTAGCTAAAAACTTCCAGGGGCTTGTAACCTTGAAAACTTTGTCATGAAAATGTTCACTAGCTATCTGTTGAAACCGCTACACACCTGAGACCATGTACAATACTTTGGTTGAGCAGTTAATTCAAATTTGAAGAATCATTTAACTCAAGTATTTTATTTAAGATCATAAAAATATTAATTACAAAAACTAGCCAGTTGTCAATCTGACTAAAAACAGTGACACCCCTCTTCATGACCTACTATAGAAGTAATGGTTTCTACTATATTATACAAAGTTACCTTCCAATAGACTAACGGATCACCATCTTCAGGCATATTTTGTCTTTCCAAGTATCGCCTTTTGATTAATATTATATCAAAGCTTCTTCTTGCCTCTTGGTATCTTACCATCCTCACTCCACCTGTGCATGCATACAGCAAAATATCTCATTTAGCCAATCCAGCCAAACTTTGACAGGAATGATAGATTTTGATAAATGCAATCTTTAAAATAAATGACTGTATGCTTATCTGAAGCTTATCGAGTTCCACCTTTTCATTTCTCGATTACTATCGATAGTATTCCATAGTCTCAATATTTTATCGATAGTCAAAAACTATCAATATCATCGATAGTTTCGTATCCCTACTTGAAACATTTGAAAATCGAATACGTAATTTAGTCAATTTGCAATAAGTTTTTCCTTTTTACTTAGTTTAATCGTCTACCTGCCTTAAAAAGAATGGAAAACTATAAAAGGTGTACCCCACCTGAACTGTTTGTTGTGGTATTTATTGTTCAATGATGCATATTACGATTATAGCTTTCCTTGTTTTTTTGGTGGGATTCCTTAAAAAACGAAGGACCAGAAATCATGCTTTTCTATGTCTTTATTGCATAACTTCTTACAAAAACACTTTTCAACTATATGTCTATCTTACAATTTTTACTAAAAACATGTTCTGAATTTCTAAACATTTCTTCCTGCATATAATATATGATGCAGTGATATATTTATTTGACAAGACCCAATATGTCACTTTATTTTATGAGACAAGGCTCATTAACAACCATGTGTTTGTGAAGGAATAAAATATTCTCATGTACAAAATATTATAAGTGGTGTCTGGACAATTTCAAAAGTAGGAGTGGGTCGGTTGTTTAGTTAGCCTGTTGACACACATATTACTGACTCAATACATGGTATATCATATTATTTTTAATCAATTTGTTTTGCCTAATGCAACACTTGTATTAAAGTTGGGTCATAGATAAATACTGTTAATACGGGGAAGAATGGAATCTCCTGTACTAAGTCCGAAGCCACAAAATTTTGTCGAGTGCTGCGCCATCTATTGTGGTGGAAGGTTACTATTCACCAACAGGGAGAAAATAAAGGAAGAGACCTGTATGATTAGTCACAGTTTACTAGCTACTACTAGATGGCAAGCCAAGCAAATACTGAAGGTTTTTTAAAGTATGCCTATATTGTTTTTTCTTAAATAAAACAGTCACACAAAGTTAAAACACTTTTTGAAACAACCTGTTATTTTATTTTGGCTTAAAAGTAGGATAGGTTGTTTCAAAAAGCTGTTTAAAGCTTTTATCCGTTTTTATTAACCAGGATAGTTTATTAAAAGACGAATGTCGACAAATAGTTTCAAAAATTTAATATAAAATTTTGTTTATAAAATAGTACAGGTGATTTTCTTTATTTTCTTCTCAAACTTTAGATAAGAATAATTTATTGATAATAGCATGTGCTAACAAATATTACACATATGATACAATATAATGGATACACATATTTCAAAAAGTTCAGATTTTTTAAAGGTTTCAGCAGCATACCTTTTTAACAGCAACTGACGACTTCTTCTAAACTGGGTAGTTCTTTTTTTAAATTGAGTGGCTATTTGATAGATACGTCTGGCTTTTGGTGATAGGTCTTTAACCCTAGAGACATGTTTCTCAGAAAGTAAATCAGATCTTTTTAAATTAAAAAATAATATCATTAGCAATAAAAAATAATATGAATATGCAATATACATTGCATTTGGATAACATTTTTATTGAAATGTTAAATTTTAAACCCTATTTTAGACAATATTCTAATAGAAGTATACAGTTAAAACTTGATGTAACTAAATAATATGAAATTATAAATGCATTTCTAAGTACCTAATAATTTTTCATGTTTTTTAATAAATCAAAATATTGACCTATCCTACCTAATATCTACTATTTCTATGAAAATTTCTTTGTTAAACACCTATATATTAATAAATCAATTAATTATTCACTCACTTCTTTTTGGAGTAACTGTGGCGTTCAAGTCTGCTGGTGTGACAGAAGTAGAATCTTGAACAGCATGTGTTGATAATTTCAGCTCGAGTTCAACTGAATAGCTACAACTAGCCTCATTAATAGCACAGGATTCTTGTGCTTTTTAGCTCTCAGTTTTACAAACTGAGCATTTAAAGCTTCCTGTAACTTTAAAGTCCTAGGACTCTCAGTTACAGCTAAAGAGGTTGATGGGTTCGGCTTCAATTATTGAGGATGGAACATCATCAGTTACTGTTTCTAAAGATTCTAGAAAATAAAAACAATTATTGAATAAATGTATCCTAGTTAGTTGTTAGTTTTTTTTCTTTAATTATGTATGGATTTACCTGGTAAATTGACTGATGGGAAAACTCCTCTTTTCAGAACTTTATTTGGACCAAAATCTTTAGGCACTCTACAATTGTTGTAAATATTCTCAGATGTCATTTTCTCCTTCACTCTTCTGTTTCCACATAAATTTACCCATTTGTCAAAAATTACTTTATTTTTTAAAATTGACATCCAAACAGCTTGGTTTGGATAAATTCACAGATGACGGTATTACAGCAATCAGTAAAATAAAGTTCGTTAGTAACCTTCCAAGCGAATAGATGGCGTTAAAAATGCAGTTTAGCAGTGGCTATAAAAGATCGCAGGGCATGAGTTGGGTTATGTTATTTGTGTGCGTGATTTTTAGACGATGAACGTTGACGTTTCGTCGTTAGTGTTACCAACCTTCATGAATAAAATATTGCGTTTCGAAAAATGCTTTCTTTTGACACTCAACGGGGTTTTATAAAGTAATCATTAGAATCGCAAAGTAGAAAAAATAATTATTTTTTTTGTAAGAGATCATTTAAAAAGAATCAGATGTTCTGTAGAATTTGACAAAGTTTCATCCTAAGTTTAGCTGATAACTATGTCGTCCGGCGATATCTGCCATTTTTCTAATCACTAGTAATTACGAATCCATTACTATACCGACTGTCCCATTTGTAATAATATATCGTCAACTCAATTTTAATTCTGAACAACTTTATATTTTCAGAATCCTCTACTACTGGACCTGGAGCACCGTCTGATAATACCTTACCAGTCGTATTTGAAACAACCGAAGATGCGAGCCTCAACAATCTTTCAAGGACTGATGCGAATTGTGACAAAACTGGTACTTGCTATCAAGGTAAGTATCCACTTCATAAATATCTGGAAACTGATTATTTTTTAGAAAGTTTTTAACAAAAATAGAGAGTTATTGAAACGTCTTTTGAGAAATCCTTTATTAAAAGATTCCTTTATTTTGACATAACGCATGCGCATTTCTTAAGTACGAGTTTAATAATTTTATGTGAATAAAGGATATCCTATATTTAAATAAAATACAGGAAGGGAAACTTTTAGTTAAAGATGTTTAATTTTGACTTGTTCGACACACTTTTCACAGAAGTAGAATAGCTATTTCAGTTCTGTGATTGTATTGAAACTAACAACCAAAGACAATACAAATATTAATATATTTTAGTTTGTCTATGTTAACAACTATATTAATTTTTATTACGTTATTCAGTATATCGTCGGTGATTCTGCATCTACTTTAGCAAAATATGCCAAGAGAGCAATAACATTGTACAGATTAATGAAAAAAATAATAACAGAATTTTTGATTTGCCCATAAAATAAAAATCAGTATCTCATAATTTAAAGAATACCTATGTCCAATGTAGTAAAAATTTGTATAATTAATCTTCAGTTTGTTCATAGGTATTAAGGAGCAGTTGCCTAATTAGGAGTATGCAAAAATAAAGTACAATTTGAAATTCACACATTAATTTATTATACATTTCAAAAGTTACACATAAAAGATTAATTATTGTAAAAAAATAAAGACCTACTACAACCAGGTGCTGGTTGTAAAAGAATAAAGTCTCTCCAGTATTCAAAACATTTTTAGCAGTTTTCGGCACACAACAGGAGCTTATGGTGTAAAATGAATTTTTTTATCAAAAAAGTATAATATCATTATGAAGTATATTATAATAGTTCGATAACACTTTAGTACTTTAGGGAATAACAACAAAACCATTCGTCTTATGACAAAACTGCTTTAAGAGCTTGAAGATGTACTTGCACTTCTCTTTTTTAATTTTGAGCATTTCCTCATACAGAGGAACCACTTCTTTGTTATTTGTCTTTGATTTGTTTACGAACAACTTGTAATCCTCAGTATGGCGAAGTTTAAAACTTATCTCAGTATTTTCATATTTGTGGCAACGTATATCAGATATCACCTAAAATCCTGAAATTGATGGTAATTAGAGATTTTCTTCAAGACACAGAAATAAGAATGTGATTTTGTTTACCTACCATCCACACTATTTCCACTTTCGGTGATAAAATGTTCTGGTAATTGCAGCATATTCTTCAATTTTAGGTGTACTATATCATCCCTAAGTGATTTTTAAGTTCGTCATCATTCATATTATTTATATCAATTATTTGCATGTGTTCATTATTTTCAATACCAATAAAATAGTGCAAAATCAGCATCTCTATCCCTTCTGCATTCGCTCCTGCTAAAATTGCTATTTCTAATTGTTCCTCCATAATAATATAAATTAATATTACAATAGATGCACACAAATAAGCATGATGTTTATATACCAAAACAAACAGATAGATGTTCTTTTATAATCTGCCAAATGTCATTATAAAATAAAGTTATTTTTCCTGTATTGCTACTTTCAATATCTCTATCAAAAGTCATATTATTAAGCAAAAATAGCTGGAAGTATGAGGTCCCCACTTCCCTGTGCGAACGATAAAGTGAGAACGCATTCGGAGGGAAAAGGATATCCAAGGCGCTCGATAATTTCTGCCGATAATGGTACAATTCAGTGCACAATTTTTATAGAAATTGTTTACCTATAAAATTAAGGCGATAAAAACTAGGAAATTTCTTTGCATTGTGTATTTATTTATATTATTTTGAAAAAATATGTAATAAACGTAATAAGAGTATAGAAATATATTGAAAAGGGAAATAAACAGGTATACTGGTCGGTACAGATAAATTTTACTATTTCACAATGATATTTAATCGTGGAATAATAAAATTTATCTATACCACGAAGTTATTTTATTCGCCGCAATACCTACCTTTTCGCAGACTATACCTAGTTCTGTACTTGTTAAAGTTTGAGTGTAAACTGGTGTAATTTCCTAATTTTTGTATTGTGACCAACGCGCATCGTAGGCGTGTCCAGTTTCAAACTTTTAGCTATTTTTGCTAACCAAGATACTTAATAAAGGAGCTTTTAATAAAAGTAGCCTGTATTACAGATCTTCAATAACTCCCTAATATCTCATATTTAGATTTTATTGGAAATAATAAATAATTTTTAAAGAAAAATCATAAGAAATTGAGCTACAAAACAAAATTATCGTTTCTATAAATTACTGTTTGTACAAATTAAAAAAATATCAATCTTCTCCATCTTTATATCCTCCTTTTGTTTTGATCGTCATACCAATCACATCCGCCTTCTTGATAACGATATTTAATATGTCAAAGATACCGACTATTGATCACTAAGAATAGATCCCATTGCTGCCGTACTGAAGAACCAGTTGACGGTATCAAAAAATTCAAAATGGACATCGTTAAGGTTCGTTTTATCGTTACTACGTTGGCTATATTGTCAATAACTTGCGTATAAAAACGTCCGCGGATGAACTTACAAGATTGCAGAATCAAGTCGTAATTTTACAGGGGTGTATTGAGTAAATGTGAATAAAATATATTGTGTTGTTATTTACTTCCATAAAATTTTAAGTGTTATAATGAGTTTTTAAATAATAAAATTAAAATGTGAGGCCAGTAAGAACATACAGGTTATATTATATTGATATGTCAAAAATAAAAATTCTTCTCCCACAACATAGGTCACAGAACTATGGTTATAAACACAAACATATATAGCTTGGTTTCAACATATTGTTTTACAATGAAACGATAAAAATCAATTAGTAAAACCGATTTCATACTTAGATTGTGTTTTGTTTAGGACGAGCTTATACTTCATTATTTTTTTTATAAAGACTGAACTGAAAAATCGCAACTTATAATTAATTGAGCAATACCTATTAAAGGCCGATTGACATGGAGCAATATTACCTGCAATGCAATGCAATACGCAATATTTGTTGATTACAAAAATGCGCAGCTGATATATCTCGCAATTGCAACTTTATCGTTTTGGTGCCATTTGTATTGCCTGCAAACTGCAATTCTAGAGAGAAATCTAGATACTTTTGGTTTAACAACCGACCAAATGTCAGTCACTTGATTGACAAAAAACACATTTTTTTGTAGAACTAACCTTCATGTTGATTCGCTTATTTGCGTTGCATAATATCTAACAACGTACAAGATTCATCACATGCAATATTTTGACCTTGCAATAAATTACATGCAATTACTTGCAGATTGTATTGCTCCATGTCAAGCGGCCTTAACGTGCAAGGTGAAAGGTAAGCTCAAAAAAGATTATTTCACTATTATAGAGGTGACAACTAGGCAATCTGTACTTGCTAGGTTAAGCCACTTGTCTGGTATTATTTTACGATGAAATAAAACAATATATTTTGTTTAAATCTTCATTTATTTGAACTAATGTTCAATTTTAACTTGTTGACGCGTTTCACTAACACAGTAGCTTTTTCAAAACGAATGAAGGTATAATGTAAAAATGTCTTAATATATACAGTGCATGAATACATAATTCTATTTACTAACGTTAACAATGGTATTGAAAGAAATTACCTGGAAATTCATTCACTACAAACATTCCCAAGCTATCTTCTAGGTAAAAAGGTTTAATAAAGGAGACTGATTAATATCTATTTGGTCGTTAAGAAGATTACCTGAATATTTATTTTTGTTAATCTCGAGGGCCTCTAATAAATTTAAACTAATATGAGCATATTCCACGAAGTAAGGGTCGAGACAGTCAATTTCATTAAACTAAAGGATTTACCGACTACATGGAGAATTTCAAAATTTGGGTCGAAAATGTGTTGGTTTTCTAATAAATGTTTTGAATAGTTAGAATCTAATTTTTTGTTTTCATAGCTACGTTTGTGTTCCGAAATTTTGGACGTGAATTATCTAGCTTGAAAACGTTCAAATCACTCAAAAACGTTCAAACCACTCAAAAACGTGTAAACCACTCAAAAACGTTCAAATCACTCAAAAACGTTCAAATCAATGAAAAACGTTCAAACCACTCAAAAACATGTAGGGGAGCCCGGGGCTGGTTGACGCACTTTTTGTATTTTTATTTTTAGCTTACACATTAAAAGTTTTGGTGTGCTTTTGGTACCAAATAGGAAAGTTTAATGTTTTATCTTTCATATTAGACAAGAAAAAAAAAATTTTTAGCAACAGTTTAGGTATAAATTTTTTTGTAAAAATGAATGTCAGGTTGCGTCAACCAGCGCCGGGCCGGGGTTGGTTGACGCATACCATGGGGTTGGTTGACGCAGACAAAAAAGTAAAGTGAAACATCTGTTATAATCCAAATTAAAAAAAAATTATATTGAATTCTAAAAATGGTACCTATCCAAGGAACAAACATAAAAAAGTTAACTTTCCAAGGAACAAAAGATGCATTAATTCTAAAAAAGGTAACTTAATTAACAAATTTAATATTAAATCTTAAAAAAAATATAAGGCATCATTCGCTTTCACAGTTTACACAAACAAAGAAGACGCCAGGTTCCCCAGCACAAGCTTCATGTGCCCACATTTCGCAACTAGTGCACCGGATCCATTTTTCGGATGAGGCACTATTTTTATAGCTATCTGTGCAATAAAGGCAAAAGCATTTCTCTTCATCGGACTCATCATCGTCTTTGACTGTTTTCCTTTTTTTTGTTTTTTTTTCTCTTTTGCATCGGACTTCTTATTTGAGTAAATATTTCTTTTAACAGACTTCACATTTTTCTCTTGTTCTTCAAGAGCATCTTCTATTGGCGTGTCAGTTAGAACTGCTGTCACACGCTTTCTTCTATTCGGTTTAGCGTCCTGCTTTCTAGGTCCGGCTTTTGATAGCGGTTTCAATTGAAATGGACTTACAGTAGGAGGCGAGCTCTCATTTTTTTCTTGAATAGAACTGTTAGTTGAAATGTTGTTTTCTTTCCCAGGCAGTGGACTTTTTGCTAACACTATATCTTTGGAGCATCCTGGCTGTGAACACCCCGGTCGTGGTTTTAAAATCAAGTTTAGCTGAACTGTAACCACGTCCTTGTCAGCATTAGTTTCTGCGGGATCGGGACGGTCAGTTGCATATCCTGGTAAAAACTCTTGATCGTCAAAAACGTCTCTATTGAAAGGGCTTATTCCAGACACCTTGAATCCCGTCATAATATTTTTCGGTGTTGCTGCCAGTGGCAGTGAGTCTCGAACTATTAGAGGGACATCGTATATTGACATCGTGCGTCCGGGATTGCTAGTGATCCAGGAGTCACTGGCTGAATTAACGTAATGTTTTAATGGTCCATAGACAGGCCGATCGAGAGGCTGGAGCTTATGTGAGCAATGGGCTGGAAATTACAACGCCGTTACACCTTTACTTTTTAGATAATCAAGGGCAGCTACAGACAAATGCGAATCATGATTGTCTAGCAAGAGTAGTACCGGTCTCTCTTTAGAACAACCAACGTGCTTGACAAAATGCTTAGCAAACTCCAAAAAGTCCTCTTTTGTCATACAACCTGAAGGATTTGCGGTTCCAACTGCTCCAGGGGGGCCATTAGCAAGAAAATGTTCTAAGTTAACCCTTGGAAAAACAACTTTTGTCGTTATTGCGGCATCACCATTAATTTCTTCCTCAGTAAATTTTTTGCAAAAACGTCTCAAAGTTGCCTCCGGGATCTCAAAGTCTTTTGCAGTTGCCCTAATTGATTTGTTGTTCCTTTTAAACTCTCTAACTGCCCTTAGCATATCTGGTGGAGTGATACCCCTTTCTGATGTTCGTTTACGAGAACGCATCTCGCTAAAATATAAAACAAATATTGAATTAATTTATTTTAAACTCGGGGTTGGTTGACGCATGCGTCAACCCGCCCCTTGTTGTGTGCGTCAACCAGCCCCTGACCACGTTTTTGTATGTGTGATGGAACTGCACATATACTATTTTATTCTTAGAAAATCTATTTAACAGTTCTTGTTTGGGACGGTTGAAGATTTATGTAGCATCAAACCGATCTCAATTATCTTTAAAAATAAAGTTTCTAGAACAAAAACTGTAAAAAGTAAAAAATTACTTACCACTGCCAAAAAACAACAAACCGCACTGTACACAACACCGCTGATGCAATCAAACTGAAACGAACGTTCGAGAGTGGTTTTTCATGGCAGCTTTAAGACAAACCTGTCGGCGACGTTGCCAAGTGTACTGTTTTAAAAAAAATTGAGGTGCGTCAACCAACCTGGCGCGTCAACCAACCTGGTGCGTCAACCAGTCCCGGGCTCCCCTGCTAGAGATAAACTGTCATTGCCATACACTTCTTTCAATAAATTCACAATTCAATAAAACTTAATATTTTAGAAGAAATCAATTTATTACGTCATCTTCGGTCGCGTCTAGTACCGCCAATAATTAACAACAAACAGTTTTACTAATTATTTATTAAACTGACCAATGTCGGTTTACTCAACGAAGTGCGTACCTGTATTTTTCAGTTTTACCATAAACTAATGCATTGAAATCTTTCAGTCTCGGTGAACTGCAAAGACACCAAGATTGCAGTCGAAGTAAGAACTAATAAGCCTTTCAACGGAAGGGTTTATGCTTTGGGTAGATCTGAGACTTGCAACGTGGACGTCGCTAACAGCGATTTGTTTAGATTGGACCTCACAATGAACGGACAAGATTGTAATACTCAATCAGTGGTAAGTGTAATTTACAGCTAATTTCTTTATGCAATTTGATTTTGATGTGTTTAATGTAATTAATTTAAATAGTAAAGAGATATTTATATAAAAAATTAGGCATTCCAGACCCATCAAAATTTATTCAATATGGTGTCTGTGGGCAAACAAGGTTATTATCTCGTATGAGAGTGGAGGATTCAAAGCTTTTTAAAGTGTATTGTGTGATTGTTTTGTGACCAAATCCTAGTTATTTTTTTATTTTACTTGTAACCGCCCAAATTTGCCACGTCGCTGCTATAAATAATTAGTAATGGTCAGCTGTTATTGTTGACAATGCATATTAAAAACACTTCGAAATAAAACTGAAAATAATAAATATTTACCGTATTAAGTCAACAGGTATTAATTAATAGTTAACATACCAATTTTATTTCTGCTAGTTTTGTTACTTGACGATTGACTATGTGAACAAATTTTCAACAATATGAAGCTACAGTAGAAACGGTGGAGCTTCTCCATCACGTGACTGTTACGTCACCAACAATATTCATATAAATTAAATCAAAACTTCTGTCAACTCAATAGAAATAATCGTTATGACTAATATTCCAAAGGTCGGCATTTAACGAATTGGTAATTAAACAATAAATTTAACTTTTTTAATTCTATTTATTTTATTTATATGGTCAACATCGACATATTCCGATATACTTGGTGAATAAGTTACAAAATTCGAAATTAATATTAACCATGCCAAATTTAAATTAGAAAACTAAATTGTGAAAAACACAATCTACACTCTGACCGAACAAATTGGTAAACATTTACGGACATTACTCAACTTAGAAATCAGCACATGTAGAAGCTATAATTTATCACATTATTTAAATTAAAAATATGCACAACTTTCTGTATTCTATAACTTTCATTACTCAGAACCTCTATAATAAAATTTTCATATACTTCACCATAAACTGAAAAATAACACTGTATAGATAATACTACATGCACTATGATGTTTAATCTCAATTATTAAGGTACTATGATCTTACTTCTCTTTTATTTAAAGTGGAAGCTGACTGTAATCTAAGTATTAAGAACATGGAAGGTGTTATATTATTGTTTCACATATCTGTTTACTTACTTTGTTCATACATAGTATATAAGGTATTCCGTACCGCTATGTTGGTTCCGTCGGGTAAATCCTCTGTTTTTAGTTTTAATCGAGGTGTCTGACTGAGTAACGTTGGAAAAGTTGGATTATTTTCCTTCCTTTTTCTAAAGGAACATACCGTTTTTACAGAAATTTTCAATGCAGTTGCCACTCTCTGAAATATAATTTTACATAGAAATGTTCTTAAATATATTGAACTCATCACAACATCTATAAGAATTTAAAAATGTTGATGTGAGAGGTTTTTATGTTTATAAAGCAAGAAGTTGGTTAGAAATCACCAAAACATAGGGAATTATTTGTCTTTATCATATTTGAAGGAAGTTAAAGTGAATTAAATATTGAATGGATATCTATGATAACATTTATTTACTATAAATATTGAAATACTAAAATAATATTCAAAATATTTACCATGATGTCAACACTTAATTAAATAGTTCAATTCATACATCAGGCTATAAATCCTCATTAGATAAAATAATCAGTTGTAAATTTGGCATATACTTCATAGAGATTATCCAAAACAAACAAAAACCTAAAAGAATGAATACAAATATTTAGATCATTATAATACATACGATTTAACAAGAATTTATAAGGAAAATTGCCATTTTTAAGATTTTATTATTGTTTTGACGCAGAGAACTGTCAACAATATGTGAACGTCAAAATTATTTTCAAAGCATGGAGTGCTAGCGACAGAATTTTTTTGGCATGGAACTATATGTGTTTCTGATGGGTATATTAAGCGTTATGACGAGAAACAGCACACAAATATTTTAATTAAATAGAAATTTTCGGGCCGAGTTTATAATGAATTATAATTGTTGAAGAATTCTAAAATAAATGGAAAAGGATTGCATATGTATTTCAGAGTAATTAGATTGTAGAAATATTTATATGAGAATGGAGAAGTAATACATATTAAGAGGTTTTTCATGAATAGGGATAGTTTTAAGAGATGTTGAGTTTTAATTAATTCAGTAGATTAAATTATTTTGCAAACGAAAAGAATGTTTAATACATATCTTAATATAGTTAAAAAAGATATGAAATTAAACAAAAAGACCTCGGATATGTAGAAAGTTGTAAAAAAATCTAGTTAGATGATTAATTTTGTCCATGACAACGGGAAGAAAAAATAGTTTGTTGATTTGGAAGCGATCAGTAGTATGTGGTGTGATATTGTTCAAGAAAATATAAATCTAGTCCTCATATAATCAAAAGAAAAGTATAAAAAGAAGTTAAATAAAGTGAATGAAATAATTTGAGAAGATTTGAAAGATAAATAAAGGAACAGAAGACAAGTAATTAAAATAGATAAATAAAATAAAGGCTGTAGAATAATAAAATATACCAGAAAGTATTATTTAAAAAGACATTTAAAAGAAAGAAACCAGATTGTGAAAGAAGCGAAGAAAAATAATAGTATAAAGTATATTAAGAACGAGAAATTCAAGATTTACCTGGAGGAGTGGTGTCTAGTTGGAGGAAAGGCAGTAGACACAATAACAAACGTGCTGTTATAGCAGATTGGAGATTGTTGGTGCCAAGAAGAAACTATGGTTCCGTGAAGGTTAGTGCTTCATTTTATTGGTTAACCAATTTAAAATGTTATGATTTGGACATTCAAAACAATTAAAATTTGCGTAAAGTTACCAATTTATTGTGTTTATTACAATATAGTTTTTTGTTCTACTATTTCGATTTTAAATTTGTTTGTATTGATACATGTATTTCTTTTCCAATTTCCATCGCAATTTTGATAATATATAATTACAGTGTTCGTCATTTTCGTTTCAATAGAACCCTATAATAAAAACAAGAAATAGTTATTCCATTAATTTCAAGTGTCAATTCCAAAAACAGGAATATTTTTTATTTATATAATAGACAAAAACAAATAATTCTTTATTAATCTATATAAAACAAAATAATAAATTACATAGATAAAGCTTTATGCCGGAACTCAAAGAGATTAAGGAGTACTCATGCTCGACTTGATATATTTACCCTGAGCTATAAATAAACAAAAATAATTATAAATTTTCGCCGCAACAATTAATTTTGGCTAGCCGAACCAACATTCATTGAATAAATAATTATAAATTATTATAAGTTGTCGCAGCAACAATAAATATATTATAATATGTTAATTTTAGTATAATACCTCCTGAACAGATGAAGTAGGTTGAAAAGGTCTGCCGTTGTTTTTTTTCCATCTCAAAATATTCAATTAAGTTTATAACAAATTCCTGTGCTCGTGAATTAAGCCGTTTTCCAGGCATTTTCTGAAAATCATTGTTGGTTAATATACCGTTACAAGTACAATCAGATACTTGATTCATGCAACTTTGTAAATTCTACAGAGATTTACAAATAGTGGAGAATTATAAATACTATTTACCATCAATAAGAAGTAAAATAAGCATTGTAATATTCCCGACTCACGGCATTTTAGGTGTTATGAAATGTCAAAAGTTTACAATTTGACAATGTATTACATTCGTACTTACCAATGTCAAATAGAATAAAAAGTCAAATTACTTCTTACAAGAACTGATTTTAACAATAAATACACTTCACACAATCCAAAAATTCGCTAAAAACAAGCCAGTAAACTAAGCTCGCATAATCTCGAATGTGGTAATGTCAAATTCAACTTTTAGTACGATCAGTTATTCACATTACGTCAATTATATCGTTGTCTCTTTTTACGATTACTACAGCAAATTTAAAGAAACTATTACGTATGTCTTGTAGTTGGTCTTGTGAAGATGATTATCCACTGCATATACATATAAATAAAATATACTGCGCCTAGCGGTCAGGGAAGCGTGGAGATCATTAGAGTGCCGACATATATATGTCTGCACCGTCTGTGGCCAAGATCAATACGCGCATGCGAGTCACGAGACGTTGCATTGTTAAATATCATTGGCTGTATCATTCCCGCTTTGACGCTTTTAGACCTCCTTCGGGGGAGAAGTAGAGGTTGATTGCATAGACAAATAATATATTTTATTTTCTCTATGGTTGTTTGTTTGGACACAGCATAATAAAATTGAGCTGTGGTTTAGATGTTTAGTGATTTTGTTATTTGTTTTATCATTGTGTTGTGATTTTTACGTGTTTTTTTTATTGAGACTTTTGTTAAAAACTATGTCTCCACGACGGTACTTTTTATGTAATGAGATTGGTCCTAATTTAAATGTTCATAGGTAAGTATCTACAGGTATATTAAAATAAATTCCGTTTGAAAACAAATCATCCCATTAGGTACTCCATCTTCATTTAATTTGTCAATATAGTGTGTAGATATCGAAGAAATGATTTATAAAAATAATAACTCTAATTGGTTATGTGCTCACTATATATTTCGTGTTTATCTACTTTATTTCTATTCCTTTTGAAGTAACCTAGTCAGCTATAATAGACGCTATTTGAGATTTATGTTAGGAGTGAAAAGAAATGTAATTACATAATTGCACTTCATTTGGTCAAATCAAAAATCAGACACGAAGTTTTTGTTGACTCAAATATTTTCATTTAAAAATATTACAGGCGGCAAATACAGCACTTGCGCATTACTATCATGGCCACACAGAGTGTAGTCCATGTGTAGTCGGATCTTTCACTCTGAATAGAACGCATTTCGCTTATTGAAGATATAGGCAGTTAGCAGTATATTTTATTTATTACGTATATGATCCACTGTTTTGATTATTTCTTGTTTATGAGAAACTTTGCAAACCCTCAATCATCTTCGTAATCTGAGCCCATAACTTAATATATTTTGTGTAATGAATTAAAATAACAACAAATAAAAAGCTAAATTAAACCACTGTTATAAGTCTAGCGACCGTGAACATTTATGTAAAAAATAACATTACATATAGCCTGTCCAAGCGAGGGTTGGTTAATACCAAAAGTAAATACCGTAGCGTCGTAGCGAGGAGTGGTATTAACCAAAACGTCATCGTTTGATGTCAAATTACGTCACGATTAAAACCACCAGTAACCCTGTCGGGAGCAGAGTTATAGCGGTTGACAGATGTGATATTTCACATTTGTTTATGGCATATTCATTAAAACTGAAGTTCTTAAGTTTTGAAATGGGAAAACGATAATGAACACTGAAAAATAAATCAAAACAGCGAAAATTTAACTAAACAAATCCTCTAGACCAGTGGTCGCCAACCTGTCGATCTCGAGCTACCGGTAGCTCGCGGAGGCAATTCTGGTAGCCCGCACAACGATTTTAATTTAAAAAATACAAACTGCAAAAATCATAGAAGCTTCCGAGCATTCCACAAAAAAAACTAATTGTCATAATATTAAACATAAACAGCGGCAACGTTGCGGTTAGCGATCTGCCGCTGACACCATCAAGCTAGAATCGGCTAGAACCGACCAGCGCGTTAGTATTCGAGAACGATCAGGATTGCTTTGAACGGGATAATTACGCACGGCGCGGCGACATTGCGCTTAGTTTAAAACTGAACGCGTAACCAACGTCCAGCGGTTGGGTTAGTAGAGAACAACAAAAAATAATATTATGGCAAGCAGTTGTAAGAAGGTAAAGACATACCACTTTCATTCGGAATGGGAAGAACAATACTTTTTACAGAAGTTAAAGATAAAAATGTGTGTTTGTTATGTAATACGGTATCCGCCAAAATAAACAGTACCGAAACAGAGAGTGCTGTGGAGTTGTTTATGTAATATGGATTTGTCATATTTGACCTCATTGTCATTAGTTGATATATTAATAGTACGCTGCAGTTAAATTTGATTTAAAAATGGTTCTAACAACGGAAGAAAAAGTTTATTTGGTAGAGCATTATTTTCGTTCATACGGAAAAGGTCGTAATGATGGTCCAAGCTTAGAACAGGTGTCAATAAAATATCAACAAAAATGTAATAAAGCAGCTCATAGTAAAAGTGTGATGTTAGCTGTTGTTGAAAAATTTCGTCGCACTAGTAGTGTATTCTGTCAACGTAAAGGTCCTTCAGGTCGTCGAAAAACAGTATGCACTAACGAAAATGAAGGACGTGTTTTTAACCAAGTTGTGCAATCACCTCAAAGAAGTCTTGTAAGAACTGCATGTAAACTCAACATTAGTGAAACGTCTTTACGTTGCATGTTCAAATCAATTGGTGGTTATCCATACCGTATTCAAGTTGGACAACGACTAAGTGCTGCGGACAAACGTGCAAAAGAAATTTACTGTGGTCGCATGTTGAGTTTAATTTACGAAGATCCCGAATTTTTGAAAAACATATGGTTTTCAGACGAGAGTCACGTTCATCTTAGCGGCTATATTAATCGACAAACAACCAGATTCCTTGGATTTGAACGTCCTGATGTCATTGTAGAGAAACCACTCCACAGTCTTCGAGTTACCGTTTGGTGCGCGGTATCTGGTCATGGAATGATTGGTCCTTATTTCGTTGAAGATGATAATCAGAATCCACTTACTGTCAACCAAGAGCGTTATAGAGAGAAAATTATTATACCTTTTGTGAGAGATCTAAATAACTTTTGCCGTGCACGAAATCTACAGTTTCGCACACAATGGTTCCAACAAGATGGTGCAACGAGCCATACAGCTGTGCGCACCTTAGACTTACTCCGTCAGCATTTCGATAATAGAATAATTTCTCGGGGAACAGACTTCGAATATCCTTCTCATTCACCTGATCTGACGCCACCTGACGCATACATTTGGGGCATAATGAAGGACAAAATATTTCACTCGGAAAATCCGCCGGCGAATATTGCCGAACTACGGGAAAGAATACAAAATATTTTTCGGCAGTTACATCAACCACTTTTTATAAATATGTTTATTGACTTACAAAATCGATATGAAGCTTGTTTGTGTCGAAATGGTGAACATTTTGAACAATTACAGTACAGAAATTAAAAATTAATTTTTATTTTTATTTTCGGTACTGTTTATTTTGGCGGATACTGTACTTCGGTCTCCGTTGCTAAAAAAGGAAATATTGAGAGACATCATAAAACTGTACATTCTAATTTTGAAAAATCATTCCCACTACATTCTGCCGCCAGAAAGGAGAAACTGAAACAGTTAAAAAAGCAGTTAATTGGACAACAACCAATATTTTTAAGAACAGTCGACAAAAATAAGGATGCAACTGAAGCATCGTACCGTGTGTCCTAGATAATTGTACAAAAAAGGAAACCTTATGAAGACAGGGAAATGATAAAACAGGCGTTTTTAGAAGCTGCTGATTCGTTATTTGCAAACTTTAGAAATAAAGACGAGATAGTTTCAGCTATAAAATATATGCAACTTTCTGCTAATACAGTGTTGAGACGTGTAGAAGTAATGAGCAATGATATTTTTTTACAGTTGAGAACTGACTTAGATAACTGTGTTTATTTTTCACTTCAACTGGATGAATCAACAGATGTCGTTGACACTGCCCAGTTGGCCGTGTTCATCAGGATGGTTTTTAGTGATTTTACGATTAAAGAAGATCTTTTGAAGTTTATTCCACTGAAAGTACACACTACTGGACAGGAGTTGTTTTCTCATTTAAATAATATTCTTTCTTGCGAGAAAATTCCAATATCGAAAATGGTAGGCTTGACAACCGATGGCGCTCCAGCTATGGTGGGTTGTGATAATGATCTGGTGGCGTTATGTCGTAAAGATGAAACTTTTCCGCAATTTCTCTGTTACCACTGCATTATCCATCAGCAAGCATTATGTGGAAATTTCCTGAAACTAAACAACGTTATGAAACTAGTGGTAAAAATTGTGAACAAGTTTAGAGCTCAAGCGTTACAAAGAAGATTATTCAAAACCTTGGCCGATGAAGTTGACTGTCAATACGAGGACCTACTCCTTCACTCTGAAGTCCGATGGTTAAATAGAGGACGGGTGCTGAAACGTTTTAATGATGTCCTATCTGGCATAGTTCAATTTTTCAAACAACGCGATGAACCGACTCCGGAACTAGAAAATTCAATCTGGCTTAGAGATTTTGGTTTTCTCGTGGACATTACAGACAAATTAAACGAACTTAATTTGCAGCTTCAGGGGAGAGACAAAGAACTAGCGGAAATGATTTCTGATATGAAAGCATTTATTAAAAAGCTGGAGTTTTGAGATCAAAACCTAATTAACAGCGATGTCTAGCATTTTCCTATTCTTTCAGAAAAAATATCTCAAAATCCATTAGAACCCTATGACAGCAATCATCATGTAGAAATAGTTTCTACCCTGAAGAATAACTTCAAAAATCGTTTTAAGGACTTCAACGAAATGGCTTTAGTAGCGCAGTTTGTTGTTTCACCCTTTATGGAAATTGATATCCAACAGTTTACAACTTGTGTTATGCAGAACTTTGGCGAAGACATCGCTGCAACAGAAATGGAAGTAATTGAGTTTCAAAATGATTTAGCCTTAAAATCGTTAGTTTCAAGTGCCAAGTATATCTGGCCTATTGTAAGTAAAGACAAATATTCAGTTCTATGCCGTGTTGCCTTGAAAGTGAAAACATTATTCAGTTCAACCTATTTGTGCGAATTTTCTTTTTCCAATATGAAGTTTATTGAGAACAAATATCGCAATCGACTTACAGATGAACGTTTGGAAAATTGTATTCGAATGGCTGTATCAAATTATACTGCAAACATTAAAAACATTATCGATGAGTCTGAGTGTCAGCCTTCTCATTGAACGTGCTTTTTTATTTTTCAATGTTTATGTTCATGATAGTGCGTTACTTTTTTGTTGTTATTATTAACTATTTTTAAATCTTACGTGACATGTCGTTGTGGCTGGATAAAAGTTTGTGTTTATCTTTCAAACACCTTTGTTTGGTAGGTAGGAATGTAGCTATGAACAAGTACGTACTAGTAATATTAGTTATTTTGTTATTACTTTATTATTAGTATCTATGTATTACCAGTTAAATAGTAAAATAAATACATATAATGATAAATTAACTGTGGATTATTTCATTTACGTTGCGTTACGTGGCTTCCGTGTGGGTAGCTCGCTGTTTATTCCAAAATTAAAAAAGTAGCTCAACACATTGAGAGGTTGGCGACCACTGCTCTAGACCGTACAGAAAGTAGATTAGTGATGAAGATATTCGGATGGTTTCAATAATCGGATTCAACGGAATCGAATGATTCAAATACTCGGATTAATTATTCGATTCCGAATTCATTTCAAATTTAACCGTTGTACTGGTGTACCGAACCGAATAGGTTTGTTCCAACCGACAATTTTGGCTGCATCGGCGCAATCCGCTTCGAAAAGGACATAGGATGCGATGCGATGTCGAAATTCCAAATAACCGCCCGGAATCGGAGGAAAACGGAATACATGTGGAATGCCGCTCATTCATCCACCTAACGGAGCGAGCGTAGCTGGCAGAGTCGATATTCGTATTCGTATCGTTGAAAAATCATCGGATGAATCCGAGTAGCTAAATAATCGGATTCAACGAATATTTTAATTCGAATTCATACATCACTAAAGTAGATAAAGACATTGGTAAATACCGCAATATCAAAGCGCGACCTGTATAACCATGACGTATTTTGACATTTGTTGACATTACCGCCGGTAATAACCACTCGCTCGCTGGGACAGGCTAATACATAGCAGCAATGGTAAAGCGGGAAATGTAAACGTGAATTCTACAGATCTGTAACTCACCTTGAGTACCTATATTATTTTGCTTGTAACTGTAACTATTTATAATAAACGTTATCGTTAGGTTGAATTTATTTTAATCCTATATTTGCTTACAGTGCCATTTAAAAAATCATGAGTTTCTAACCCAAAAAAATATGTATTTATATGAGTAAACGAAAATCATGATTTTTTTGCAGATCGGCGTTTACAGTAACACAGTCGTTCTTCAACATCACAGCGTAGTAATGACCAAAGCCGATAAAATCTACAAAGTAAAATGTACCTACGATATGTCTTCCAAGAACGTTTCATTCGGCATGATGCCAATCAGGTCAGTTCCTTTTATATACTTTTTCGTAACTAAGAGAATGCAGATGATCATTAATTTCATTTAGAGGACAGATATATTTATACAGGCTGTAAAATAATTTAAAACCGACCAAAAATCTGGAAACTTTCCAAATTGACATTGTGGGGTATTTAGGTTAGCAGCAGGAAATATTTTACTCACATATTTGGAAAAACTTATTGAGATTGCATCCAACTGTTATTAATGTGTAATAACATGTTAAAAAAGTTTATTTTTATGAATCAATACTAGTTCAGGACAATTTAAAAAACGATAACCTTCGCTGATCATGCAGTCAGTGTATAAACTGTATAAATACAATGCTGCCAACTCTAAATAATCCATATTAATACATTTTATAATATTTTTTTTTATCTATTTGCAATATCTGATCATTTGCTGTTCTATATAATATATTCCATTTGTTAGTAATTTATAATAGCGATGTTTTTGATTACAATTTCAGAGATCCAGAAATGATAAGTATCACATCCGCTCCCGAAGCTCCACCCCCGAGAATTCGTATCTTGGACAGTCGCCAACGCGAAGTCGAAACTGTCAGAATCGGAGATAAACTTACTTTCAGAATCGAAATACCAGAGGACAGTAAGTGGAACATAAATTTTATTACTAATTGCGTCATATATTTTTAAAGGAATATGTTTTTTTTTATTTTACAATACTGCATTATATTCAAATCTTGATTTAAGATAGTTCTGAACTTTTTGGCTGAGCTGTTTGAAAGATATAGATTTTTTAATATGAAAATGTTTTTAAAACAGAAGATGCGTGTACAATTATCACAACTTGGCAACATTGAAATCGCCATATTCAGAGCGCGTCAGTAAAATGAAGTTAAGAAATTACCGAAAATTTATTTCAAAATGTTTTATCAATTACTTACAACAATAATAACAACAAAACATTTTTTATTGACAATTTAACTCATGTATAAAAAATCGCATATGCCACAGTGGAATTGTCACTTTGACAGCGGCAAAAGTTGGGTTTAACTTTTACAGCGATAAATTAACTCCAATGTTAAAATGTCATATACCTGGAAATGTTATTGTCACTTTGCCATCGATAAAAAAGGTGCATCCTTTTTTATCGCGATAAAAACTTCTCTTCCTCAATATCTAGTAAGCGGACGTCACTTTTACACAATGACAATGAGTCGCAATTATTGTTGTTGTTCATCCATATATTCTGTCGTTAATTTATCTTGCCAAAAAACACTCGAGCTTTTCTTTTATTAGATAAATTCCTCTTTGACTCAAAGTTTTGCCAATCACTAAATTTGCTCGAAAAACTGACATTAGATAAAATCGCTCCACCTTCGGTGTCGCGATTTTATCATGTCAGTTTTTCTCGTAAAATTAGTGATTGGCAAAACTGTTTCGTTGCAAAGAGAAATTTATCCGATAAAAAAAAAGCTCTTGTGTTTTTACTGTTGACAAATACACTATTGGTTTTTTCACTTATTCATTTGTTCATCAATTATTCAATTATCGCGGTGTTGGTTACCAGAATAAACAGTTTGGCATGTTTGTCAACAACTTATTGAACTTTCAAGAACTAACAATGAGTCGAGTCGGTGTATCTACGAACGCCGAAATTAGTCAAATTGTTAATACCTGTGTGCCTACTAATACAGTTGCGACGCAATGATAAATCTGGCGACAATTTTCTACGTTTTGCGATGCAAAAATATACGCATTTGAGCCAGATACTTCCATCGAGAAATTGAATGTAATATTGCAAGATTGGGCATTTAATATGCGAAAAAGTAACGGAGAGAAGACTACAAAGAAGCGGTAGTTAAAACAATTTGGAACACCACCGCTAAAATGCTACAAAGTAAATATTATAACGAATTTAATATTGTATTCAACCCTTTCACCGATGTTCAGTTTAATTCATCACGAGCTGCACGTAATGCTAAACGTAAAATCCTACAAGCACAATCCGAAAAGAGAAAATCTAGTGCATCAGCTCTTAATAAATCTGAAGTATTTGCAATGGCCAGATTATATAACGAAAATGAACCGGAAGGACTTCAAAAGAAATTATATCACATTTTGGCGTTTGAACTAGCTTGGCGCGGAGGAGAAGCAGCTTACTGCAAAACCACTTATTTCGTATCTGAAATTGAAAATAATGGAAAAGAAACTGGTCATATCGAGTATAATCTTCTCTATTTTCGAAAACGAGACAAGGCGGCAACAATAAATGATGTGACAGCAAATAGATCACGCCTAATATTTTCGACGAAGATATTTGCCAAATACGTTTATTCAAAAAGTTAATGGAAAAACGAAACACTTTTATAACTTCAGACAGAGTATTTCTTACACCAAATCCCTTTTGGAAAAAGAAAAATTCTAAAGGTTGGTACAAGAATTTGCCGATTGGAATTAATGAAATTTCCAAATGGACTAAACGCTCAGCACAACGCATTGATTTAGATGTCAAACGTGTCAAAATTACAAATCACTCAAATCGAGCGGCAGCAGTTATCGAATTAAGTAAAAGCGGAATTGAAGAACAAGCTCTAATAAAAATAACAGGACACAGCAATTCATCATCAATAAAACCATACTTACAAGTTGACAAAGAGGTATCATTCAAGCATTATTCAATCAATTCGTTTGGAAAATGAAAAAACTTCAACATCTACTACAGAAACGATTAGCTGTGGCACCAGCAGCGATATCACTGTTCCTAGTATGAATTTCAATAACTGCGTTTTTAATAATTGTACATTAAAATAAAAATGTGTTTATTTTTAATGTTTCATAAATAAAGTTTGCATTGATATGTTTCCAAATTTCTCATTCATAAAATTGTCCTGCCGAATTACACTCTAGGTTTGTATTGATATTGGGTAAATTTGTGTTATTCAAGTTATAAACTGTTTCCTTTAGCAATTTGACTCGAATAACTGTCAACCTAAAAACACTCCACCTTCGGTGTCGTGTTTTTAATAGTGGACAGTTATTCTCGTCAAATTGCTAGGAAACAGTTTCTCATTAAACAACCCAAATTTACCCGATAAAATACAAACCACTTGTGCAATTATACGTGAAAAAAATATCTGTCAGTGACGATCTTTTACATTGCATTAGAACACTGAAAAAATCGCATAAGTAACTCAATAAAAAGGTGGAAATAAAAGTAAGGATTCCTGTAGTATTTTTATTTTTACTCAATAACCAAATCATTTAATTCAATTATTGATTTCCTATTCAAGTAGTCGACGAATGCATTTTGTACTATCTGGTTAATTAACGCTATCTCCTTGTTAATTTCATATTAATCGTTTTTATACTATTGTCAATTGTTAAAACTAAATAGCAACATGTAAACTAATTAGTGACCGTTTTTTCCGTGTTGTGAAATTATCATCAGCAAATAAACCCTTTCTGAACATCATAAACTTACACCCAACTCTCAAACCTCTATACAGATTCTATATAAGAACAGTCCGTCCAAACTCACACTCTCTGAAACCCAGTTCACATCGTTTTTAGAATATTCACGGATAGCGATCTCTTAAAAATCACTTCGCACGACTTCAGAATAAACTTAAAAGACAACTTAATCCCGAAGACCTTTCTGATAGTAAAAGCGTTTCTTCTGATAATCAAACCCATGATGAACTTAATGCTCATGAAATTAACTGTCTCGACTCTTACATCGTGGAATCTACTCATATTAGTGTTTTAAATGGAACTCAATGTTTCTAGCTAATTCCACAATATAATAAAAAATATTCAAAATTCTAACAAATTGACAATTGTTTCGATAACTGAATATCATCGTCAGAATAACAGAAGTTACATTTCATTTGATGCCTACCTGATGTTTAGTAGTTATTTTTGGCTAGACCAAGAAGTGACCTAACCTTGTGATTGACTTAATATATGTTAATAGAAACAAGAAGATGTGATATTACAAATATTGAAGCTTAGATATTATTAGTTCTATGGTGATATCCTGGATATAATTTTTCCAATTAAGATCAGTATAACTGTGCAATGATATAGATAACCAGGAAAACTATATCTGCTGATCTTTACAATTATCACTTAATAGTTAATGTCATTAAAAAATCTTCGAGAGAAGTTTTTACCCGACTGTACCAGAAGTTACTACAAAAACGTTACAAAACATCACAAACCATTTGGCTCAACCAAGAATGCCTTAGAAAAAAGGTAATATCAAATTATGTGAATATAAAACGCCATACTAAAACACCGCAAGCACAAAAAGCAATAAAATATGCTCAACGAGTATGGCTAAAAGAAGAATGTAAAAAATAACTGCTTAGACAACTACATAAAAGTTGTACATTCAGAACTCACGTTCAAACTACATCCAGTAGAATTTGACTGTTTAGATGACAAAATCAGAGAAAGTGTCAGCACGATGAAGCACGAGAAATTTAAGAAACAAGAACAAAAGCTACATAAACTTGAACATACACAACATAGAATTCAATACTCTAAGCATCATGAAACTTACATACTTACATACCAACACATTTTGCACCACGATTTGAAAACGTTTCAGACACTAATTTTACAGATAGTGAAATAGAATTTTTAAATAAAGATTTAAAGTACAGCATACCACCAAAATTTACGAATAATATTAAACAAATTATAGCTACAGAGTCAGAAATAGCTTTAAAATCTAATTCAAATAATTTTCTTTATGAGAAATTAAAAATTGCCAATTTAATCAAAGATATTGAACCTTCAAAAGTTAAACGTCAAACAAAAAATTACATTACAGTTTCAAATGCAATCAAACAGAAAGTAGAAGATAATAACCTAACAGTAACAAATTCTGATAAGGGGAACACAACTGCCATATTGACAACTGAAAATTATAATTCAAAAATATATAACTTTATAGAATCTAGCGATGTAAAAGTTCTTAGAGCAGATCCAACAAAAAAGTTTTCTAATAATGTAAGGTATATTGTTAATAATTCAAATTATCTTTTAAGTGATTACGAAAAGAGGTCCATCATAAATAAGAATTCTCATTGTCCACAATTATATGGAACCGTTAAATTACATAAAATAACGAAACCAATTAGACCTGTATTTTCTTAGGTTAATACTCCTAATAATATATTGGCAAAGAAGCTTAACAATATACTTAATAGTTACGGATATGCATCTAAATACTCAATTAGAAATTCAATAGAACTAATCAAAAAACTAAAAGCATTCAACTTACAAGATAACTCTAAGCTTATTTCATTTGACGTTACTAATATGTTGACTAAAATTCCTCCTAAAGAATGTCTAATACTTGTAAGAAAATTACTAGAAGATGAAAATATTAATCCAGGAATAATATCAGATATACTTAATTTATTTGATGTATGTATTAATCAAAATTATTTCACTTTTGACAATAACATATATATTCAAAATGAAGGTTTACCAATGGGAAACCCTATTTCACCTATTTTTGCAAACATTTTTATGGACAGTTTAGAAAGAAAAATCTTTAGAATAAAATTAGACATATTTAAGGAAACAATTCCAATTTCAAAATTCCATCAATAACAATACTGTAGTTAGTGAGAATGAAGACATCAGCAATATATTGGCAAAAATTATAGTTAATTTTAAACCTACTTCTACAGATAAAGCTCCTTCCCCACGTTCTATGACAAAATCCCAAGATATTACATCTCTTAACTGCCCAGTATCCTTCTTAGAGCTTTCCTCTTAATAGTTGCAAAAATACTGCCTCCGGTCTTGATAAAATACTGTATATATCTCTGAAAAAACTTTCCAATACAGGTGTACGTAAACTCCTAGAAATTTATAATTTAATATTGTTCTCCAACCATTAAAAAGCCTAAACAAGATGTTACCTCTCTAAACTCTTTGCGTCATGTACCTTCACTAACTCGTACCATGTGGAAATTATTAGAAAATATGGTTAATAAGCGGCTCCTCTAGTTTCTTGATAAACATAATGCAATCTCAATAGAACAATCGGGATTTCGACAAAATAGATCGACTCAAGACAATCTATTTTTTCTCCAATCCCATATCTCTGGTGTCCTAAATTGTCATTACAGGTATATTCGATATTGATGGTGCTTTTGATACTGCTAACAGACAGTCAATTCCAAATAAACTAAAGTTACTTAATATCTCCGGACACATTTTCCATTTCATTCAGAATTTCGTATCTTCAAGATCATTGAAAGTCTTTGCTAATGGTATTTTCTCGTCAAATTATATCCAGAACTATGGAGTTCCCCAAGGGTCGGTTATAAGCCCCACTCTATTCAATCTAGCTATTAACGATTTTTGTTCTAATCTCTTTCCTCCCATCAAGTATGCCTCATATGCAGAAGTTTTAATTATTTACAGTCACGGCGTGTCTATTTCGACTACAACTAATCTAATTCAGTCAGCAATGAACATCCTAAGTAAAAATAAAGTCACTTAGGATTAATTTTATTGCAAAATCCAAAATTATTAAATTTGGTAGGCGGCCACCTACAGTATCTCTTAGTTTCTACATTAGTAACGTCCATCTTTCTGTTGTATAAAATATTAAGTCTATAATTTGACTCTCGGCTTACCTGTAAACAACATATTCGAGAAATCAACTACTACGTTAATTTGTAAAAAAAATACGTTGCTGTAAACAAACATTAAATTTTCAATAACAAACATATACATTCCTTTTTAAAATTATTAACCGTTTATAGAGTTTTTCACAATTAACATTAAAAAATTCAGAATTTCAAGTTATCTTTTTATTTCAGCACCTTATGGTATTTTCGCAAGGAGCTGTGTCGCCATGGCCAAGGATTCGAAAAGCACCTTCCAGATTATTGATGATGAGGGATGTCCAGTCGATGCTACTATATTCCCCGCCTTTACACCCGACGGTACAGCTCTACAATCAATTTATGAAGCTTTCAGATTCACGGAATCATACGGAGTTATTTTCCAATGTAACGTCAAATACTGTCTTGGACCATGTGATGCGGTAAGTAATAATTGCCATTAATCTTCTTTTTATTATCATATATTTAACTCTTTTCAGGCTGTATGCGAATGGGGCCGTGAATCATTAGAATCATGGGGAAGGAAAAAGAGAAGTGTCAGTAATCAAACCGATGAGGAGAAAGATGGCGATATGACACTCAGTCAAGAAATTTTAGTATTAGATTTCGGAGATGAGAAGCAATCTGAATTCTTGAAGAGCGAATTGTCGAGTGCAGAATTCGGCAAAGGTAAGCATATAATTGATTATTTTTATGAGTTATATCTCTCATTTTATTATATCTTCATTTCCTATTTATCAAAATTACTTACTTTAGTATACAGTGTACGAATAAAGTATGGAAACATGAAAATATCTTTGTCATCCCATAAGAGAGATAAAGAAAGAAATATTAATGAGGTCATGAATCAGTTTTGGAGAAGTTTTTTCCTAAGGCTCCAATTTAATTGTTTCCAAATAATTTCATGATTTTCTTAGTTTATGTATTCAATTTTTATTTAATAACAAACTTTAATTATTTGTTTCTTACCAAAGTGATTTCTATTATTAACTACGTTTCGTCGTTTGGTAACAAAAACTGTAAAATATATTACCTGGTTTTTCTCCCAAAACCTAAATTTCCCCCGTGTTCAGTCGCCTCCTTCTGACAATTCATGAAAGAAGCGTTGTTATCCCACATTATAATGCTCGCTTCCAATTCCAGCGTTCTGATTAACTATTTGGGTTCAAGGAGATTAGACCCTCGCTGTGGTGGATGGTTGGTGGAATAATCATTATAGCCCATTGTAATCACTGGGATTTATTTAACACTTAACTATTTCCACTAATTACATACTAGGATCTGACTTACATATTAAAGTTGATAATAAATAATAGTAATAATACTAATAGTAATAATACAAAAATGTTATGACCAACAAAGAGACGTTTATATATGTTTCATAGATTATGAGAAGGCTTTTGATAACATTAAACACGATCTTCTTCTGGAAAGACTATATGAGATTGGCATCGATTCTAAGAAAATACGAATAATTCAGCAACTGTATTGGCATCAGACCACAGATGTAAGAATTAACAACGACTTAACCACAGAGACATTTAAAATATCCAAGGGATTACGACAAGGATGTATCCTATCGCCAATGCTATTCAACATATATGTCGAAAAAGTTTTTCAAATAGCATTGGAAAAGGAAAACAGAGGAATTAAAGTTAATGGAATTCCAATAAGCAACATCAGATATGCGGATGATACCGCTATATTGGCGAATTCTCCTGAGGACCTTCAACAAACTGTTGACCGAATCAACCAAATAGGAAAAAAATTTGGCCTGACGATCAACAAAAATAAAACAAAAGTTATGATAATAGCTCGACACCACAGTAACATCACAATTAGGATTGACGGCCAAAAACTGGATGTGGTGTCAAAATTTGTATATCTGGGCGCCACCATCAACCAGAAATGGGATTGCGACAAGGAAGTGAAAATGCGAATCGGACGTGCAAAAGACACATTTCATAAACTTAAGAACTTCTTTCTTGCCCGAACATTTCCCCTGGCACTTCGGATTCGAGTAGTTAAATGCTACGTCTGGCCTATCTTGCTCTATGGGGCAGAAACATGGTCTCTAAAAATCAAAACTCTGAATCGGATAGAGGCATTTGAAATGTGGACAATTCGTAGACTCCTACGCATCCCATGGACTGCACATAAAACTAATGAAGATGTGCTGGAAATGGCCGGTATGCATAGAGAACTTCTGCAAATTGTGAAGAAGAGAAAGATATCCTATCTTGGACACATACTCAGAGGCGCTAGATACTCAATACCTAGGTTGATTTTGCAAGGAAAATAGAAGGTAGAAGAGGCCCGGGAAGAAAACATTCATGGCTGCGAAACATTAGGGACTGGTGCGGAACTAGAGATGCAGCCACAATCTTCCGAAAGGCAGAAAATGGCACTTTACATTTGACATGAAAGAAGTACAAAGGACCGCCAACGTGCGAGAAGCACAAGGCACAAGAAGAAGAAGAAGAATACTAATAATGATATTAATTAATTAAGGAGTAAATGTAAACGTCTCTGAAAATTTGTCGATCGAAATATATATAACTCCTGACCAAGAACAATTTAATTGGTGACACGTAATGACCTAGACTTTTATGTTGATATTGTTTAATCTAAATAACACTGACATTGGATATGCCATTGAAGCGTATATCGATTTGATAAACAATAACAGTTATTTAATTGAAATGTATTTAGATTTACTAACAACAATAATATTAAGATATTGTTACACATGTTCTATGAATGTCAGAATGACAGCCTGGACTGAAAATAAGACAAGGGCTGAATAGGCGGAGTAGTCACAGTCACCTGTCGAGGTGACAGTCTAGAATTTTCAAGATTTTTCGAGCAATACAGTTCGAGGAGGAGAATTTAACAGAAGTTATGGCTAGAATCATAAACCTACTGAAAGACACGCTACAAAGCCGTATACCAATTCAAGTTCCATCATGATCTCGAAGCCAAGTTAGGAACTCCGATAACCAGACAACATCAAGACAACGTATATCCTCGCAGAGCCCAGTTCGAACCAAGCTCATAGCCCCACAAGAAACAACCTTAGAAGATCATCTCCATACCAAAGTCGATCACCAACACCTGATCGGCGCTCTAATACCAGCAACCAGGAAAACTACTAAAAGTCGACTAATCGGGGCGGTCGTCGACTAAAACCACTCCGAGCCCCACGATTCGCACATATTCTTTGCTTAAAAATGGCCGAAATTTAACTCTTAGGGGACAACTAGAAAATCGGGATTGCAAATTTATTGTCGCCTAAAAGCCTTGTGCTGGAAACCGCGACTGGTCATACTACTCCGATTTTGGGACAAGTAACAGCATCCATTCGAATTGGAAATGCGGCCATAGTTCACTCATTTTTGGTAGCAAACATTATGGATGAATGTCTTTTGGGTTTAGACATTATGCAAGACAAATTTGTAATAGATTTTAAAAACAAAATCTAATCCATCGACAACGAAGAAGTATTCCTCAGTGGTGAAAATGATCAATTGTACAAAATGAAAGTTATAGTTGATGAAGATATAAGAATTCCGGTAAATTCAGAAAGCATTGTAATGGCTGATCTTAAAGAAAAATCTAAAGATCTGTCTATTGGGTTTATTGAATCACGTGAATGGTAGCCAAATGTCTGGTAAAAATAGAACAGCAAATTCCCATTCGTGTTGCCAATACATCTAGGAGACCAGTTGAACTAAAGAAAAATTATGAGTTGGGATATTGTGAGCCAGTGAAGACCATAGTGAATTTACGAGATAATCCCAAACCCGAAAAAGAGCCACAAAATAAATTCGACGACCAACTTATAGAGACACTCATCAAAGACTTTGACAAACTAACACCCGAAGAAGCTTGCAAGGCAAAGGAATTTGTCTTGAATCACCTTAGCGTTTTCGAAACCGGAAAATCTACAGGACGAACCAACTTGGTTCACCATAGAATCAATACAAGAGATGCACCACCGATACGTCAAAACCCAAGAAGACTTCCATTCGCCAAACAAAAAGATGTAGCGAATATGATACAAGACTTGTTGGATGAGAAGATCCATCTAGACCGTGATGTTCTCTAATTGTTATAGTAAGTACAATATTCTGCGTCGACTATCGCAAGTTACTGTAAAAGACAGCCAAGCCACCCCCTGCCACGTATAGACGATTCACTGGACACTCTATCTTGCTCTTAGTGGTTTACCACATTAGACTTAAAGAGCGGATACTGGCAAGTTGAAATTCATCCTGATGATAGAAATAAAACAGCCTTCTCTATTGGAAATGGCCTTTATCGATTCCAAGTACTTCCGTTTGGTCTATGCAATGCTCCAGCTACTTTTGAAAGACTTATGGAAATGGTGTTAAAAGGGCTGACGTGGAAAACCTGTCTGTGTTATTTAGATGACATCATTATAATTGGAAAACATTCGACGAACATCTAAACAATCTAGAAGTTTTTAGCCCACTGAAAAATGCAAACTTAAAATTGAATTCCAAGAAATGCTCCTTATTTCAACGTGAAGTTTTATATTTGGGTCACGTTGTGTCAACAGAGGGAATAAAAACTGATTCGGCAAAAATTTCAGCGATTCAAGACTGGCCACAACCAAGAGATAAATATGAGGTTCGTCAATTTTTGGATCAAAGCACTGTTAGCAATTGTAAAGGCTATTGAACACTTTCACATATACGTTTATGGCAAAACCTTCATCATCAGAAGCGACCATAAAGCACTACAGTGGCTGTGGGTATCTTGTAAGCAGATACGATCCGTATTTCGCTGAAACTTGTTTGGACTGCAATGATGGTGACTTCCATTGTCAGGAGGTCCGGTGTAGTAATTATGTGGAGGTCCAGTCCGGTCTCCACTAGGATGATTATTTCTCCGCTTCTGGCGTTATTTTCGTCTCTGTACAGGGTTATTGGTTATAATTTGACCATCCCTTTATTTCTCTTATGCGTACAGATACAAAAAAGAGTTTTATATAAAAGTTGTAGGAGTATAAATGAATTTTAAAAAAATGTACTTTGCACACCAATAGCGTTTTGGAATTACAGGGTATAATATAAAAATATTTTTTTTTAAATAGAACGCCCTGTATATTATGACATATTCGGATAAAGCCTTTTTTTCTCATAACAAAAATATATACTTTTATAGGTCTAACTTTCATACTTTCCATAACAATGGTCAGTAAAATCCTAAAGTATTTAAGTTAGTATTTAGCTAAAAAGAGTAGTTTGCTATGCATAGCTTACTGCACTTGTTGATATTATCTGTCAAAACTAAATAACTTCTAAAGTAATTGACAGTAAATATTTAAAAAATAGGCGACTGGGTGTGACATTACCAAAGAACATACAAAACAATACAGTGTTTATTATGCAATAGAATACAATAGCAAACAACATGAAAAGCAATACAGTGTTTATTACAAAATAGAAACTGATTTGATATTTTCATAAATTTTAAGCAAACTTAAGTAAGTGCTCAAAATGACCGCCGTTAGTTTCAATACAAAGTTCATACCTTCTCCTTAAATTTTCTATACAGTTTAAAATTTTATTCCTATTTCGATGGTTAAGAAGTTCAATTTTCTCTAATTATTGCAATACTGTTACTGGTATCGGAATAAACTTTTTCTTCTAAATAGCCCCATAAAAAGCCATCTAAAGGCGATAAATAAGGACTATTTGGCGGCCATTGAATCGTACCACTATTACCTATCCAAGTTTCGAACTCATTATTTAAGTGCTCTCGCACTTCTCTTACATTATGCGGAGGTGATCCGTCTTGTTGCCATATTATGACTTTAAGCGCATCTTCTGGAAATTCCTGAAGTAAATCGTCAACTTGTGGCAGAATGTCATCGAAATATAATTGACCCGTTACAGTGAAATTATAGATTATTTGCCCAACTATTTTACCCCGAAAAATTCCACACCAGACATGAATAGATTTTCGACCTGATTTTTTAATTTGCATAATTTTGAATTTCCTAAAACTTTTTCGTTCCCACGAACATCTATTTTTTCTGTTAAACAGACCTGATGTAGAGAAACTTGATTCATCCGTCCAAATAATTTGTTTAAAGTAATTTTCGTTGTCGTCTAAATTTCTTATCATTTGTTGACATAATTCCAATCGTTTTCGCTTATATCCTTCACATAGTTCCTGTACTGGTAATATTTATTAAGGACGATAGTTATTATTTTTTAGTGTAGTTTTTGTCTGTAATTCGCCGGAAGCTTTTTTTATGATACTCTCTGCATTCTCTAAAATAAAAATAATTGTTATTTTGATGTGTCTTATTCTAAGAATATATTTTTAGGTAATTTAATATTAATTGAATAAAAGAATTATTTTACCTTCAAAGTGTAACAGTATATTCAGCTGTTCTTCATTTTCTATGGCAATACGTTTCTTTCTCAAAAAGTTATGATAAGACATTGACGTGATGGTAAATATTTACAAATGTGTTTCGACTAAGACATCATCAATTTGGATACAACTGTAGATATTCTCGTCTTGCAGCACGTTTATTATTGTTATTTTTGACATATACAGAAAATATTTCTACTTCTTCAGAAGCCGTATAATCCATTGTTGAAAAGTATAGCTAGCAATTAGTTCTATTGGTTACGTTAGTTTTTTAATTTTGACAGATAAAATCAACAATATTGCAGTAAGACATGCATAGCCAACTACGTTTTTTAGATAGATACTAACTTAAATACTTTAGGAATTTACTGTCCATTATTTTGGAAAGTATAAAAGCTACATCTATAAAAGTATATATTTTTGTTATGAGAAAAAAGAGCCCTCTCCGAATATGTCATAATATACAGGGTGTTCTATTTAAAAATATATATTCTTATTTTATACCCTCTAATGCAAAAACGCTACTGGTGTACAAAGTATATTTTATTAAAATTCATTTATACTCCTACAACTTTTATTTGAAACTTTTTTTTGTATCTGTATGCATAAGGGAAATAAAGGGGTGGTCAAATCATAACCAATAACCCTGTACATTCTGCTGTCCGTCCATCTGATCTCGTAGTTTTCTCCTGGTAGCTTCGTTTCTTTGAGGGCGAATACGTCTAGGTCTTTTTCCTCTAGTATAGTCCTCATCAGGTTGATGTTGAGCCGTTGTCCTCCGCTGTTCCAACAGGTTTGTTCCGGGATGGACTGAATCCATTAACGTTTTATCAGGCTGATGAAGATGTCCTGCATCTACTGCATGTGCGTCGAGAATATTTTCATTGCTTCGAAGACGTCTGGTTGATGTCTTCTTGGCTGCACTGGCGTAGCTTGTCCCTGCTGCTCTGATGGTGGTTGATTGGATTCTCGCTGTTCCCTGGGTAGTGGTCGTTTTTTGGGATACCGCAGGCTTTAACGCTGTCGTCTATTTCTTGGGTACTTTGGGACACCCTCTGTAGTTGGCTGGATGTTCTCCCTCGTAGTTGGCGCAGGTTGCAGGAGTGTTCTTTGGTCTCTCACAGTCCCCGGATCGGTGGCTTCCCCCGCATCTAACACATATTGTGTTCATTTGGCAGATCGATTATACATGATGGTAGCCTTGGCAGAGGTAACAATGCGTTGGCCCGTTGCTTCTTTTAGGGTTCTCAACTTAGTGCTGAGGATGAAATCCACTTTCTTAAGTTTTTCCAGGTCTTTATTAAGATCCGCCATGAAGATTGGAAGTCTTTTTTTTCTACGAATCTGGATTGGAGTTGAGTGATCCTCATGAGCTGGATTCCCTGTCCTTGGAGGTCTTCTTTGTTCTCGTCAGGAGACAGTCCTTCGATGACATTCTTCGCCACCTTTTCTTCGGGATCAGTGAAGGTATACCAATTCATACTTTGGCTTCCTAATTCTTCCAGGTACTTCGTCTCCTGTAGTCTTATATGTTTTCTATGGTGATCTTGATCCCTAGTCTTTCATTGAATGTTGTTTTCAATTGGATTCCTCTTAGTGGGCTTCTTTTCTTATCCTTGTGAAGTCCTTCGTCGTCTTGATTATGACTTTTGACTGCTTGGTCCTGCTGACTTCTCTCTTGATTCTTGAATCTTTTGGTTTGGCGTTGGCTCCTTTTTTTTCCCTCGGGCTTCTGCTTATTTCCTTTTTGTTTAATTTGATTCATAAATTGAACCTGGAATTCCCTTATTTCATCTTGGAAGTGCCTGGCTTTTTTCCTTGATTCGGAGAGCTCCTTTCTTGTTTCTTGGAGGTCCTTCCTTGTTTCTGATAGGTTGATTAGCTATTGGTTGAGTGTTCTTTCCAATCTTTCAATCGTGATTTGAGCATCAGTGAGTTGTTTTTTCAGCTCTAGAATTTGTTGTTCGAGCTCTATTTTCCCTTTCTTCCTCACAAGGGAAGAGTGGCGTTTGGATTGAAGAGTGGCGTTTGGATTCGTCCTTCCTTCCTGTTCCTCTACAAACGCTGAAAAGTATGTATTACTTTTATTGTGTCCGTTATGTTCAATGCCTGACCTAATTTTAAGGCAAGTTTTTATAGTTGTATCTTCTTATCTTCGTTGGATCGCTGTATTTTCAAAAATAATGTTTTGTGTTGTAAAACACAGTTTGTTTAAAAAATAAAGGGTGGATTCCCAAAAATGTTTCAAAAGTATTCAGGACACACAAGTTTCATAAATATGAAATGCGTTAAAAAACACAGCCTTCTCAGATAGTTATCTTTAAAATCTTTCTTTGTTTAGACACGTTTCTTTAAGTCGAGATCTAATCGCCAGGGGTGAGAAACCTACAATATCCAGCGACATCTATAGTTGTCATGATCAACGAACTAGTCAAATAGTCAATATATTAATACAGTTCTATGATTTCAAATTTTAAAGAATTTCAGAATTTTTCTTGCAATACTTTTGGCAAACCCTGTATATGTAAGATTTAGCAGATTATTTAATTTCTGATGACATTTACATGTCACAGTTGAAAAAGATATTGAAGGTTAAAGAAAACAGAATTCATTATAAGGTATTTAGATAATAAAACAATTCCAAATCTTTGATGCAGGAAAATAACAAATAGAGTTCTTTTTAAAAGAAGAAAGTGTGTAACCACAGTGTAATGTGGTTATTTATTTGATAAAAAATAGTTAGTTGAATTTGAGATCCCGAACGGAGAGCATGTAATTTGATAGTTAGCTGAATAGTATAATAATTGATAATAGAAATTGTTATCCGGTGCCCATGATTGTAAATTCTGTGCGAATTTTTTATTGGAAAATTTAGTCATCAATTCGGAAAAGTGAACGATCCTGAATTCTAAATTAGATTTAGAAATGTACGAGTTTGGAGGAGTCCAGATTTGGTGAGTCTGTTCCAGATTATTGATAATTTAAAATAATATCAGGCCTTAATAAAAATTGACAATAGATACATCTAAATAATAGATTACAAAATTTTTAATTCAGCATAAATACAGAAATTTAATATTGAACATTTATATTGGAACAGTATATTAAAAGAAGTTGGGACTGTGAATGGGTATTTGACATTCGCGAATTAAAAGTGACAATTCGAAAATCATTTAGACAATTCGAGAAATTTATCAATTTAGTTCGTAATTAATTTAATTTGTATTCATTATAGATAAGATTTTGCTATTTGATAATTTATAAACTTCATTCGTAATTCACTTAAATTTTGTACATTGTAGATAAGATTTTTGTTATTTGATAAAAAAAGGAAAACTAGTATTTCTTTATTTTCTGTGAGATTTAGTAATTTTATATAACTTTTGAATTCGACTTACTTTAGATATAGTTTTGTAATAGATTTGAACAGTTTATAGAAATTAAATTTACTTAATTTGATAAAAAAAATGTATTTGTGACAGTGACATTTGTGGATTATTGGTGACAGAATGTTTATTGAAATATATTGAATGTCATAAAGAAATTGAATAGCCTTTATAATCTTGAACAAACAGTCACATTATATTACTAGGTAGATCAAACTGAACAAAATTAATAATCAATATTTAATTTGGACAATACTTTGAAATCTTATAAAAATTTCTATTTTTATGGCGCATTGAACCCACCCGAGATAAGAGTGATTCGAATATTTTACATTAGATTTATCTTTCAATAAATTACAATTTGATAGCCGGGAATGTTTTGACAACAACTGTCAGATTGAAATAAATATCATACGCAGCTAAAGCCGTGTGTACAATATATTACCAAAGAGGGCGCTGTTCGAAAATAACTAAATTTTTATGTTGGTAGCACTGATTTGGTGAGAGGTGATGATGGCGTTTATTGCAGTGGTTGTTACTGGTCTATGCTAGTCGCTAACTGGGCAATTTACAGCATATTTACGTGAGGTTTGATGGGAGTGAGGAATGTTTGACAAAGAAGGATTTTTGAGGCGTTGCTAAATGTGTTTTATGGTATTGCAGTAGTGCCAAATGAATGGTGTGTGATTAAGGAGATGTATACGCATCAGAAAGGATTTTGAATTCGAGCATTCACATTTGGCAACGTCGTAAATATTAAATTTAAAATCTCTGATCCATCTTATATACATAACCAAAATTTCGTTTCTATGTCTTAAGCGATGACAAATATATCTAACTGTTTCCATACTTTACGTATATCTTCAGTATTATAATATTTTTTTTTATTTTAGATAAAACAGTTACAATTATAGAACCATGCCCGACTAAAACTTCAGTACTAGCTTTAGGAGTAACGTGTGCCTTATTAGTGTTACTATATATCAGTACCCTTTTCTGTTACTACATGAAGAAATGGCTCAACCCCGGTAAACATATCGCTTGAAATCGTGAACGAAAAGACTTTTTGGTGCTTAGCAAATATTTTTATACCGAAAGGATATTGACGTGTAACGTACGAGGGGCGGCGGGTTTTTCGACCGGTCCTCGTATGTTGATTAAATAGATAAACAACGTAATTATGTCTTTGGGATCAAAATCCCATTGACATAATGCAAGTAGTCTCCTCAAAAATTGTTACATTTTTTATAAAAAAAATATATAAAAATGTTACGCTTTTTAATGAGACACTGTGTATATCGCATAATTTAATCGTAAGTAATTTAATATTTGGGAACGGTGGAGGTCTGGTGGTGGGAGCTTTTTAAACTGTGATATACAGGGTCACTCAAAAATCCTCAAACGGGTGAGAAGTGCAATAAGTTGAACAAAAAATAATAATAAATGATAACCAGATGTTCAAAATTCATAAATTCAGTTATTTATTACAAGAAATTAAGTTTTAAAATTTATTTGGTGATTAAGTAATATTTACAATATTTAGGTACCTAACTGGTAGTTATTTTTGAGTAGCCTGGTATAAGGACTGCTTAATTTTACCGTTACAAAAATAATACCGATTCTTTGATCTCCTCCATAAAATATTAGTAACCGACTTTGATATTGATAATTTAATAAAATTTTCACTAAAATAAATATTTTGTTACAAAATTTGTATCATTTTTCTATCATTAATATTGGAAATGCTTAAGAAATGAAATGATCAGAGCAGACCGAGACAGCCAGAAAAGAAGACACGATAAAATAAAAGAATTTATAGACATCAAAGAAATGATTGAAATAATCAAACATATAAAAAGATGCCAATAAGTCACGGATGTTAGAAAGTTGAAGTGATGTCATGAACGTTAACGTAAACGTGTAAATTGACAGTTGCTCATGCGCAGCGAATAAATATTCACGTTAAGGTTTACGGACCTCCGTATGCTCTCACGTAAGCGTCTAACGTTAATCGATTCTGTCCGAAGCCCAGTCGCAGATGTCAACAAAACATTTCAATATTTCAAACTTAATTTTTTTGGTCAATTCGAAATTTAGTATTTCTTCTCTTCCTAATATATGTATGACGTGATATTTCTGAAAATCCATTTTTCAAATTTCGTTCCTCTTCAGCTACATTTTACAGAAACGGACTAATAAGTTAACCTAACGCTCAAGGCAGTTATGGATGTCAACAAAACATTTCAAACTTGATTTTCTTTTTTCAAGGCGGTAACAGTATTATTTAATGTTAATTTCTTTGGTGGCATGGTATCTGACGTTTTTTTGGCTTTATGGTTAAAGCTTTCATTAATTGGGTACCATAAAACGATATTTGAGAAAAAAATAAAGTCTATGCTATTGTAGTTCGGTTACTAATGTTAATAAATATATTGCACTGACTTGTACTCGGAACAATTTTGTGACGGTGAGATTTTTAATTTCAGCAACTTTTTTTTATTCCATATTTCTTGTGATTTTATACATTATTTATTTTTTTATTTATTGATAAATTGGGTCTTTGTGTACATACCTGAACTTATTTTGATTATTAATTTATATTACAATTTTTATGTAATAGTACCTACATGCCTTAGTATTTTTAATAAAATAAATACTCAATTACTTTTTGTACATCGTTGTTTTATTTCAAGTAAATATACCTAAACCTTCTTTGTATGAAGAAGCATAGCAGACTTGCTTTCAAGCATTATTTCCAATGTAAACATAGCAGCAACAGCTTTATCACAATTCCTTTCACAAACAAGGCATTTAAAAAGAGATGGTTATTATGAAAACTGGATTGGCAAATACCTGGAAGATTTTTTTGTCCATTTCAGAATGACCCGTAAACCATTTTATCATTTACTTTCGGAGGTTGGCTTAAAAACGTTGTGCTTACCAGTCCTTGACAATTGGTAATGCTCGCTATTCGCCTATTACAATTCTGAGATGGATCTAAACTGAATTATTTCCATCTTTTTGAAAATAGACATTTATTACTTTTCTACATTTTTTGACAGTTCTCTCTGACATCCCTTATACAGTATCCGCCAAAATAAACAGTACCGTAAATAAAAATAAAAATTAATTTTTAATTTCTGTAATGTAAGTGTTCAAAATGTTCACCATTTCGACGCAAACAAGCTTTATATCGATTTTGTAAATCAATAAACATATTTATAAAAAGTGGTTGATGTAACTGCCGAAAAATATTTTGTATTCTTTCCCGTAGTTCGGCAATATTCGCCGGCGGATTTTCCGAGTGAAATATTTTGTCCTTCATTATGCCCCAAATGTATGCGTCAGGTGGCGTCAGATCAGGTGAATGAGAAGGATATTCGAAGTCTGTTCCCCGAGAAATTATTCTATTATCGAAATGCTGACGGAGTAAGTCTAAGGTGCACACAGCTGTATGGCTCGTTGCACCATCTTGTTGGAACCTTTGTGTACGAAACTGTAGATTTCGTGCTCGGCAAAAGTTATTTAGATCTCTCACAAAAAGTATAATATTTTTCTCTCTATAACGCTCTTGGTTGACAGTAAGTGGATTCTGATTATTATCTTCAACGAAATAAGGACCAATCATTCCATGACCAGATACCGCGCACCAAACGGTAACTCGAAGACTGTGGAGTGGTTTCTCTACAATGACATCAGGACGTTCAAATCCAAGGAATCTGGTTGTTTGTCGATTAATATAGCCGCTAAGATGAACGTGACTCTCGTCTGAAAACCATATGTTTTTCAAAAATTCGGGATCTTCGTAAATTCAACTCAACATGCGACCACAGTAAATTTTTCTTGCACGTTTGTCCGCAGCATTTAGTCGTTGTCCAACTTGAATACGGTATGAATAACCACCAATTGATTTGAACATGCGACGTAAAGACGTTTCACTAATGTTGTGTTTACATGCAGTTCTTACAAGACTTCTTTGAGGTGATTGCACAACTTGGTTAAAAACACGTCCTTCATTTTCGTTAGTGCATACTGTTTTTCGACGACCTGAAGAACCTTTACGTTGACACAATACACTACCAGTGCGACGAAATTTTTCAACAACAGCTAACATCACACTTTTACTAGGAGCTGCTTTATTAAATTTTTGTTGATATTTTATTGACGCCTGTTCTAAGCTTGGACTATCATTACGACCTTTTCCGTATGAACGAAAATAATGCTCTACCAAAAAAACTTTTTCTTCCGTTGTTAGAACCATTTTTAAATCAAATTTAACTGCAGCGTACTATTAATATATCAACTAATGACAATTAGGTCAAATATGACAAATCCATATTACATAAACAACTCCACAGCACTCTCTGTTTCGGTACTGTTTATTTTGGCGGATACCGTATTTTATGATTAATGTTGTGTCAAGAGTAGTAGTTTTAAGTAACGAAAAATCAGAGCGGACATACGTCATTGGGAAGATTTGATAGCGCGATAGTTTTCGGTAGTTTGTAAAAGAAAGCTGTAATAAATAACTTAAAAACTCGTCATTCACGAGTCAGACCCCATCAGAGTCGGATCGTTAAGTCGTCAATAGCAAACTAAAAACGTGTTTTTTGTCATCATTAAAATGTGATAATAAAACTTGTAAAAGTGCTGTTTCTCTGCAAAATTGGTAAATATTTCTTTAAATGTACTTGTTTGTGTTGGAAATAAATAGGCCAGTCACGGAGTTACAGACTGTCTACTAACCTGAGATTTACTTATATATTTCTATTTATTTCTATTTGAACCTATTGATTGTGATTTTGGTATCCAGGATCACATCAATGTGTCAAACCTCCCTTCACAACCACTGCTCTCAAATACCACCACTTCTTCAACCCCCATTAAGCAATCTATCTCGATAAACACAAATACCCCTTCAACACCCATAACTTATGCCGCGGCTACTTCAGCAAATCTACCTCCTCCCCCGGTACCATCTCGAGATCAAGCCATCATTATGCCTTCTATCCCCAACACTGTACTATTCGATTACATCAAAGCAATAGGTAACATTGTCTCTCCCAAAAACGTACATTTCGCTTCCAGAATCTCTCATGGCCGCATATGTATTTATTCATCATCTACCCTCCAAGTCGACGACCTTCTAAAATCGAATCAAAACATCTTAGTTAATTTCAATGTCATTCCTATTCGTCGGCTTATTTCCCCCACCAAAAGAATTCTTATTTCCAATGTCAGTTCTTCCATTCCACATTCCGTTATTGAAAAAGCCCTGTATGACCAAGGATTAACACTTACCTTCCCTATTTCATACGTCAAATGTGGCTCGCCTGATGACGAATACGCACATGTCCTGAGCTTCCGCCGTGTAACATACGTTCTGCCCACCAGTAACGATTTTTCACTGCAAACTTCGATTCTTATTACACATGAAAATACATCAAACAGAATATTCATTTCTACTGATAAACTTGAATGCTTTCTTTGCAAGCAGGCTGGACATACCGCTGAATCATGTCCCAACACTTCCCACGACCTTCCCCCCCCCCCTATTAAATACTTCCGTCAATCTTGAACCCTCCACTTCAGCTGACCCAGCTACTACTGATACCTATTCAGACAATCCCGAATTACCCTCTCAAGTGCAACTCGCTCCCTCCTCCCCTGTACCTGACGAAAAACGACCCCGATCTAATAATAGCACTCTTGACTCTCCGCAGTCTATATCACCTTCCAATACTCCTCTCGCTAATCCCAATCCAATGCCACCCCCAGAATTCCCAAATTCTAATTCAAAAAAATCTGCAAAAAAAAGAACCAAAAAATCCAAACTGGCGGAAGATGATTGTCACAATATAAGCCCCGAATCACGTTCTATCATACATAAACTTTTTGAAGAGTCTCCTAAATCCTTCTCCCTTAATAGCATCCAACTTATTGCGTTCCTCGAAAATACTTTCCGCATCAACGACCCTCTACCTGAAGCCAATAAATGTATCTCCGACACTGCTTCCCTACTAAAAGATCTATCCTTGATTTTTTCTAATATCAACGAAAGATCTTTGAAAAATCGCATTACACGTCTGACCAATAAAATTAAATTTAAGCTTCACCCCGACCAAAACAATCTTACTGACGATACTTTTTCTGATGATGGTACCACCACTGACTCCTCTACACTATCTCAGTAATTAACCTCTTTCTCTCTAATTCAATGGAACTGCGATGGATTTTATCCTCGCTTAGAAATAATTCAGAAAATCGTATCTCTCCATACCCCTGACTTATCTCTGCCTCCAGGAAACCAACTTCAAAATTGACCAACAATGCAAGCTTAAAAACTTTGAAGGTTATCATTACATCCGTACCAACTGTATGAGAGCCAGTGGGGGTACTTCAATATTTGTATCTAGCGATGTATACTCAACTCATCTCCAACTAACCTCAAATCTAGAGGCAATTGCTGTAACTGCTTGGTGCCCTAATAAGCTTACCATTTGCAGTATTTACATTCCACCTGATCACCCCCTCAATGAAGAAGACTTAACCGACCTAGTATTTCAGCACCCCCACCCATACATCCTTGATGGTGACTTTAATGCACATCACACCATGTGGAGCTCAACTCGTGGTTGCACTCGATACAAAGTCATAGAAAACCTCATAAACTCCTCCGGAACCTGCTTGTTGAATACTGGACTCAACACTCACTTTAACATTTCCTCCGGCTCCTTTTCTGCCCTTGACCTCAGCTTATGTGACCCTAAAACTGCACTTTCCCTTTCCTGGCAAGTTTCAGATGACCTTCATGATAGCAACGATTTTCTTATCATTATATCCAATCATTATAATAAGGAAACTATAACTAGAAGCTTCTGGCACTTAAAAAACGCAAATTGGTCTGAGTTTATTTCTCCCAAACTTATTTATCCTCTTTAGCTATTTCTGCAAACATAAATGACACTTTAAAAATGTTTACTGACAACATACTTGCCGCTGCAGAGACTCAAATCGGTGAATCAGTCACTTCCTCTGCACAAAAAATTGTGCCTTGGTGGAATTCAGCTTGCGAAAACGCCATCCGAGAGTCCAAACATGCTCTTAACAGGTTTAGACGAAATAGAACACAAAAAACCTTCTCCTACACAAACAGCTCAAAGCTAAAGCTAAATTCGTAGTCAAGCAAAGCAAAAAATCCTCATGGCAAAGCTATACCTCCTCGCTGAATCATAATACAAATCCCAGTCAAGTCGGGAAAAAAATTTCACAAATTCAAGGCAAGAAAACCAATAGTAAAATTCCTTCCTTAATATTGAATGACATTGTTATCTCCGACAACCAAACAATTACCGATTCACTCGCACAAAATATTGATGACAAATTTAATAACCGAACCCCAATTCTGTTTATCACATTTCTCATATTCAGCCTTCCTCCACTTTTCAGTCAAACCATCATGACGTTGCTTCCGTCAACGCCCCTTTCAGCATAAATGAACTTAAATCTGCCTTGTTTACTTGTAGAAATTCTGCCGCCGGCACTGATAATGTTCCTTACATCTTTCTCAAAAACTATCCAATCTATCTCTCTCTAAGCTACTCGAAATCTATAACCTAATCTGGAATACTAATCAGTTCCCTGACGCATGGCGCAAATCCATAATTATTCTAATCAAATAAGCAGAGCAATCCACCTTATCGCCCAATTCCTTCCGACCGATTTCACTTACTTGTACTATCTGCAAACTCCTGGAGAAAATGATCAATAGAAGACTACTTTGGTTTCTTAAAAAGTACAAAATCATTCCTAATGCCCAATCCGGCTTCCGGCGTCATCGATCCACTCGCGACAACCTTGTTCTTCTCCAAACACATATCTCTTCAGCAATAAACAATCACCAGGGCGTCGTTGCAACCATCTTTGATATTGAAGGTGCCTTTGACTCGATATCTAGAACAGCAATACTAAATAAACTTTCCCAAAATAATCTTCATGGCAACATTCTATCGTTCATTTATAATTTCCTAACTTGTAGAACCTTCAGGGTTTCCGCTAATGGCAAACTCTCCTTGCCTCACCCAGAAAATGTTGGCGTCGCTCAAGGATCGGTATTAAGTTCTACTCTATTCATCCTCACAATAAATGAGCTCTGTTGCAAGTTTCCTGCTCCCATAAAATATGTCCAATATGCTGATGACCTGATTGTTTATTGCCATGGTAAATCGATCTCATCCACTTGCAAACTCCTTCAAACCGCAGTAAACCTTCTACAGGATAGATCTTCATACCTGGGATTATCCTTATCTGAAAGTAAATCCAAACTAATGAAGTTTTCAAGAAGAACATCTTCTCCTCTACCTCACATTTTCTTTAATAATTCACCCTTGCCCACTGTAAATCAATGTAAAATTCTCGGAATAACCTTTGACTCTCGACTTAACTGGAAACACCATATCCATGAACTCAAAGGCATCTGTCTAAAGAGATTAAACATAATTAAAACGCTCAGTCACTTTCACTGGGGTTCCGACGAAATCGTATTATTAGGAGTTTATAGAGCTCTCATCCTTTCGAAGCTTGACTATGGTTGCTTTATTTACATGTCGGCCTTAAATCTGTCACAGATTTGCTGAACTCTGTTCACAATACCGCTCTCCGCCTCTGCCTTGGTGCCTTCCGCTCTAGCCCTGCTGATAGTCTCCATATTGAAGCTAACGAATCACCCCTCCCCTTAAGACGACAATCCCTACTCCTTACATATGCTTCCTCAGTATCCTCCAATCCTTTCAATCCTGTTCACTCTCTTTTCACTTCAACGACTAATCTCCCTACTAACCCTCGAACAATTATTAAATCTCTTCCCCAGTTGCTCACTCCTTTACTCAATGATATTGACCTCTCTCTGACATCCCCGCTCCCACTACCTTCTTCTCCTCCTTGCACCAAAATTATTCCTATAATCGATACCTCACTCACCATTTTCAATAAGCATGAGTCACCCACTGCACTTGTAAAGAAAGCATTCCTTGAATTACTACAAAAAAAATCTTACGATTTAACACTTTACACAGATACTTCCAAAACTGACTCTGGAGTTGGTTGTGCAGTTACCTCGAAACATGAACTCATAGGCTCCTTTACTTTACCTTCAGTGTATAGCGTACATACACAAAAATATTGCAATATGCACTGATTCCCTTTCCTCCATTTTATCAATTAAATCAATCTTCACTGACCACCCAATTGTCCAGAACATACATGACATATATCAAACTCTCGCTGCTCATGATATAACAGTCTCTCTCATCTGGCTACCATCTCACATTGGAATTGCTGGTAACGAAACTGCGGATCGCCACGCAAAAGAAGCTGCCTCTAGCAACAATCCAAATCACATAGTTCAACTCGCCAGCGGTCTCAAGTTCCATTTCAAAAATGTCACGCAAGAATCTTGGCGACATCTATGGCGCCATAGTACGACAGCACTTCACGATATGCATTCATCTACTCCTCCTCTCTCCCTTAGCTTTGTAACAAGAAGAGAGGCCGCTATAATCAGAAGAATTCGAATCAGCTACACCAAACTCACACACGGTCATCTGATGTCTTCAGGAAATCGTCCTGTTTGCCATAGCTGTAATACTATACTGACTGTTAAGCACTTACTTACTGACTGCAAACAATTTACCGCTACATATAAACGATTTGACCTAAGGTTTAACTTCAAGGAAATGCTCCACTGCCCCACCGAGATCAAGAAAGTCTTACAGTTTCGGAAAGCTACGCATTTCTACCATAAAATCTAATTTAAAAATTGTAATAGTTGTTATTTAATATCATGTAAATATTTGTAATTATTTTTCTGCGCCAATGACCAGCGCTGTCGAGGCACGTTAAGCTAAAATAAAAAAAACTCGTGATCTTTTATTTATAAGGACCCAAATAGAACAATTAATATCAACAAGTCTAATAAAAAGTTCACAACAATTCTTCCCTCCTTATTACAATAGTATATTAAGTACCAAGTGTCAAAACGGTTACTTTAGTCACGAGTTTTACTAGGCACGAGTGAAGCGAAGCGGAACGAGTTCCTTGTGAAACAAGTCACTAAAGACGTTTTTAACACGAGGTGCTTACTATACTTTTTCTTCGCCCGCGGGAAGGAAAACAATTAGTGCGTTCTTTTTGACTGAGATCTCAGATCACTTCAGTTAAGGTGATCTGAGATAAAGTGATGTGAGTAAGCACCAAAAAGAACGACATCTCAATTGAAGCGCGCGATCTGTCGATAGATTTAAACTATACGACAGATTCGTATCAGCATCTAATAATGTAAATTAATGTATCCATAATTTGTAACAAAAGAAAAATAGATTATGTGTGTTTATTGTTTATATGTCAATGGTTAAAACCTTAGATAACCTTGGTTAAAACTACAAATAAACCAAGCAAATCAAATATTTCTTCATTCCCTCCACTTTATTTCCGACTCAAGTTCAACTGATTCCCCCTTACAACACATTCAGCATCGGTGAAGGGTGAGGAAAAATCTCAGCTCACTTAAAGTGAGTGAAACAAAAAGAACGCTCATATTACTGATGTGAGCTGAGATTAACTGAGATCTCAGTCAAAAAGAACGCACCTATTATATTATATTTGAATTATATTCATTACATGACGGACGATGACTGACAGCTGACTGATAAATCAAATGACGCAGAATAACAAAATTATCAAGGAGCATGAAATTTAACATACATAAGATACACTTGATTTGACGTTTAAAAAACAAAAGATAAACGAGATGTGACTTTTCGCATTTTAAACACTAGTGTTTAAAGAGTCGTTTTGTGCATGTCAAACCCGTGTTCAAAGTGCGGTTTTAGTAGCGGAAGTAGAAAAACTATTTTACAATATAAAGAGACAACTTTTAAAACATATAACATTCCTATTTACTGTTAACACACACTTGAATTCTTATTTTATGCCATTACGTAGTCTTTGGACCAAACAGGTGGACGTTTTTCTCTTTGAGGTCGTAATAGTGACGCATCAGATGTTGGTTCACCTAAATGACGTTCATTCAATAAACCTGGATTACTTTGAGGTACTGTTGGAAGCATTGGAATATTGAATGACCAAATGTTACTGTCTTTTTCCGCACTAGCGTTGATCTCAATTGGTTAACATGTCTTTTTAATGTTCTTCCCGAGTCTAAAACGACCAAATAATGGAGTTTTCCAAGTTTCTTTTCTACATTTCCGAGCTGCCATATGTGTTTATTATTTACGAAAACTGTAGCCTGGACCCTTTCCCCCACTTGAAATGAACGTACTGGTTTGTATGAAGACTGAGAGTCTTTGGGTTGATAAGGAAAAATTGCATCCAAACGAATTCGCATCTTCCGATGTAGATACAACTCTGCAGGAGATTCACCACAAACTAGTGGTGTCGCGCGATACCGAAACAAAATATTTTGGACTTTGTCTTGAATAGGTGTACTGTCAGACATACTGTCTATGCTTTAAAGTCTGCAAGTCCATTTGTTGCCGAATGTCCTGGAGCTATAAATTTTTGGAATATTCCATTTAATTCGCAATATTTTTGAAATTTAATTAACTATGTCGACCCTCACTTCGTGGTATCTACTCATATTAGTGTTTTAAATGAAACTCAACGTTTCTAGCTAATTCCACAATATAATGGAAAATATTAAAAATTCTAAAAAATTGACAATTGTTTCGATAACTGAACAGCATCGTCAGAATAACAGAAGTTACATTTCATTTTATGCCTACCTGATGTTTAGTAGTTATTTTTGGCTAGACCAAGAAGCGATTGACTTTAATATATGTTAATAGAAAAAAGAAGAAGATGTGATATTACAAATATTGAAGCTTAGATATTATTAGCCCTATGGTGATATCCTGGATATCATTTTTCCAATTAAGATCATTATAACTGTGCAATGATATAGAAAACCAGGAAAACTATATCTGCTGATCTTTACAATAATCACTTAAGAAGACAGTTTAATATTTCAAAAAATGTTATATTTTGGTATATGGCATATTAGCTTGTTTTATAGGTAGTGAACGACAATTAGATATATTTTTCAATCACATTAATAATTTACACCCAAAAATTACATTTACATTAGAAGTTGAAGAAAATAACTCGATCAATTTTCTTGATTTAAAAATTCAAAGAGTTAATAATGTACTTGATTATGCAATTTACCGAAAATCAACACACACTGATGTGACAATTCCTTATAGTTCCAATCACCCCATATCACATAAACTAGCGGCATAAAATTCAATGATACATAGAGCATTTTCAGTTCCTATGAACAAATGTAATTTTGATAGAGAGATTAGTACAATTAGACAAATAGCAACATCCAACGGTTATCCGTATTTCCTAAACAAACTGAAGAAATAAAAACTTATAAATCCGTCACATATGCAGGAAATATTTCTAATAATATTTCAAAGATAATATCTTTAGCAACGAATACAACAATTGCTTTTAAAACAGAAAGTAACGTAAGTACAAAATTGTTAAATGTTAAAACAAAAATACCAACATTAAAGAAATCAAGTATATATAAACTCAAATGTCCAGAATGTAATGCAGTCTATTTGGGTCAGACCCTTAGAAATTTTGAAATCAGATACAGTGAACACTTACGAGCATACAGATTAAAACAACCAGATAAATCCCATTACGCAAAACATCTACATGACACCAACCATTCATTGACACCAAACACAGAACTAGAAGTACTACATATTTGTGATAAGAAACAAGAACTGGATTTCCTTGAAGAGTTGGAAGTTAGAAGACACTTAAGAAACCCACAATATGAAGTCGTCAATGAACAGATAAATCTAGGAAGCTCTCCACTATTAAACTGTCTTCTTAAGTGATTATTGTAAAGATCAGCAGATCGTCTTTGATTCTGCAATATCTGCTATGTGAAAAAGAACTATTTTTTCAGGAATGAAATAAAACGTGTTTTAAATTAAGTAGCAATATTTTACAGCTTTCTGTTCCAACCAAACACATCAATATGTTTCTTGAAATAAGTGTAGTTAGTTATTACAACAGTTTTTAGGTTAGTTTTCTTAAAAACTGGAATTAATAGTTATTATGTTACATAACAGATATTTTGTGTCTGCTTTTATGCACATAGCAGTAATTTCATATTAATTAGGTATAAGTAATTTAATAAAACATTAAAACCGTATTATAAGATGATTATTTATTTATTTAAACAATTTACAAATATGTAGCTGTAGCTAAATCGGCATTCTAGTGAGTAACAAAAAGGAACATTCATTCACTAAACAAATTTTAAGAATGTCGGATACCTATTTTGATTTTTTTGAATCCGGTTTAAACTTTAGAGCATCATAAAAAGCATGGTGATCTTTTTCAATAACCGATTTAAGCTCCTGAAGATGACGAAATTTTGACTCTGCTATTTGAAGTTCTGAGTTGTACATTTTTGTAGGTGTACCTGTACCAGTTTTTTTTTCTTCTTTGAGGTAGTTGATTCCATTCATCTGTAAATCCTACTTGATAACAGATTTCTCCACTGGGTAAATACCTCATTTGGCGAATATCTGTAACTGTAGGGTCACCGGTTTTCTTTCCTGGCCTCAATGATTGTAAGTTTGTATCTAGGCCATCATACTTCAAGAAAAAGTTGAAATCAAATACATTAATATTATAAGGCTGCTTAAGTCTGGCCAGCCTCATTCGAGCAATGTAATCCGAGGGTGAATTTATTGGTGGTTTAAAGTATTGTTCCAGGGTCGCATGGACGCTGTCCGCCTCCATCATTGTGTGACCCTTTTCTAAAAACAACTGCTCAATGATGATATATTTTGACTGTGCAAGATCACTTAAAGTGCTGGCCAATACTTTATTTCTATTCTGGTAATTACAACCGTCCGAAATCAAAACCACGTGTTTATAAGTTTCGGATATCATTGTAGAAATGTAGTGAACTATGCATGAAGTGAATTCATTGCTGGATACACCCCCATTAGCCTCATGCCAAACGTACAAATAAACGTCTCCTTTATTGAGCTCATAAATAGTAAAATTGTGGATTTGTGATTTTTGTTTCTAATACATTGCCGATGCTTCTGTTTTTGGACAAACGAGGACGCTTTGCAAATCCATTGTTACAACCAACTTTTCCGAGTTAGCGCTTTCCTTGGCAGCTCTTTTAGCAGTGCGAGCATCATCTTTTCTTTTCATGTGGTTGGCGTATTCTTCATTATCAACAGTACCCACTTTGAATCCACAGCAAGTTTCGCACTGGTCTTTTCTGGGGTGATGAATAGCTATTTTATATTTTTTTAACAGACCTGTGAACTGCATTCTTCCAACTGGTACCAGTTCATTTTCTGTGCACCATTTCTTGTAGACATCATACATGTGAAAATAAGATCTAAAAGTTGACTCGACATAATTTTTTGTTGACGAAGCCCGGCAATAATGGCTAGGCACCTTGGGCAGTAAATCCAACCATTGCTTCACTTTTTCAACCTTATTAATTTTAACTGTGTGCGTATCTATAACAGTAGTTGTTGCAGTTTCTTCATCCTCATTTCCACTGGAGGTTGGACTGGAAGTATGAGTGTCTCTTTTTACCCATCTCATAAAAGTGTGTCGTCCCAGATCAATGGTATTTAGGAAGAAAGTTCGACAAACTCTCACTTTGTCCCCTGTGCCAGTTGGTAAAAATAAATCGTGGCCTTCGCTTTTAATTCGTTTCCCAGTTACTTGTTTTCTTCTTCTCCTAATGTCTCTCGAAGTTACTAATCCTTTAACATAGGCTTTCTTCTCAGGCCATGTTTTTAGTTTCTTCCAAAAGTTATCAAAAATATGTTTTCTGTCTTCGTCTTTTATTTGAACACACATAAATGAGCTCTTCGTTTTTCTTTTTGGCAGGGAATTATGAGGACAGCGACCTTTGATAGCCCTTGCATCTCTATGTTGGTCGTGGGTAATCACATTGAGGGGCGTTCTTTTATAGCCAGTATATTTTTTACCGCTTAATCTGTTTTTATACGTTTTTCTTCTTTTTTCAAAAACAGTTTCTGTGTTTTCACCCTTGGATTTGTCTGTGTATTATCCTTCATCCATATCTTCTGTGTCTACCTCATTAAAATCTGAATCCATTTCTGCAGGATTATTTTCGTATTCTGCATGCCCTCCATCTCGCCTTTGATTTACAATTCGATTTTCTGCATCATCCCCTATATCCATATTTTCTGAGCATTCTTCTGAATTTTTTTTGTCTTCCTCAATACTATGTTCAATAATATCCAGATTCATTATGACGAGTTGGTCTGTTTCAATAATGGTATCCGCAGTATTATTTTCACATCCATTCGTAATAACTTGTTCGGTAAAAGTATCTTCACCAAAAGCAGATATGTCTTCTGTTAATACCCTAACGAATTCAACATTTTTTAGTACTTCCCACTTAGGAACCTCGCCATCGAACCTTCATTTGGAATCACAAAATTTGAAATTGAAGTAACGTTTCCGGGAACTTTATATAACTCCTTAAGTAGATCGTGATCAGGAATCAATACTGTTTGAGAATCAGACTCATTTACTGTGACTGTAATTTTCTCACTAACTGAAGATTCTGGTTTTTTTGCAATGGCCAAATCGAGAATTCTTTTGCTACGAGATGTCATCTGGAAGGAAACAACAATAAATATATGCTTGGACCTAAATAATAGTATAATAATTAACTTTTACTGATCCAACTTTTACAAATAAAAACCTGATTTTGTAAAACGAAACACTTTTAAAAACTCTATTATAACCTTCGTTTTTTGTAATAATTTTACATATTATATAAAAAGTGGATGAGCGGAAATTTTCTTTTTTATGCCCAGAGTATTAGGTACCATAAATATTTTTTGTGGAATAAATAACCTTGTCATATTATATTGTACACATTTTATACTTCTTGACTGGTCCACACTGTATAATGAAAAACTTAATATTCTTTTGCTAGCTTTTACTCAGTTATCTACCCTAAATAACATCAAATTTTTAAGTCCGACCAGTGAGCTGTTTAGATTTATAGGCAAAGTATGATTGGCGCCAAAATAATGTCACTATAATCGGTATGAACTCAAGTGGGCCATAATAAAAAAAAATGCATTCACACGTGCATTAATCACAATCTTATACTTACAATAGAAATAATATCTTTGTAGGTAGGTACACTTAACTAGTTATAATAACAAAAGAAGACGACGTGTTTACTTCTTCACTACTTCAGAACAACAATAACAACAAACTGAAGTGTACATAATAGCAGATTTTATGGAATGCGATAACTGCTATGTGCAAGACCCGCGGTGGGAAAGGCTAAATAATATCTGCCATGTGAGTCCTGATACACATATCAGCTATTACTGTCCATAGTTTGAATGGTGGCACATAGCAGGGTTTTATTATTTGATTTAAAAAATCAACGGATTTCTTTAGCACATATCAGATGTTACCAACCGATGCACGTACGTTAATATAGCTGGAATACAACCAAACCTGAAAATCGCCAAAAAGTGCACATAGCAGGTATTGCAGAATCAACGACGAGATATAGTTTTCCTGGTTTTCTATATCATTGCACAGTTATACTGATCTTAATTGGAAAAATGATATCCAGGATATCACCATAGGGCTAATAATACCTAAGCTTCAATATTTGTAATATCACATCTTCTTCTTGTTTCTATTAACATATATTAAGTCAATCACAAGTTACGTCACTTCTTGGTCTAGCCAAAAATAACTACTAAACATCAGGTAGGCATAAAATGAAATGTAACTTCTGTCATTCTGACGATGATATTGAGTTATCGAAACAATTGTCAATTTTTTAGAATTTTTAATATTTTTCATTATATTGTGGAATTAGCTAGAAACGTTGAGTTTCATTTAAAACACTAATATTTTTGAAATTCTTCACTTTTGAAAATGGATGCATTGACCGAAACTATTTCGAATGGATACCCATATACTGCAAACATATTTTCTGATAATCTAATCGTCGTTAAACTTTTTAGTCAAAAGTTGTGAAAATTGTGCACTAATAAGATCAAATCCGCCTAAAGTTGTTCATCCATGGGATTTACCTAAAAGTAATTGGGAGAGAATTCACATTGATTATGCAGGTCCTTTTGAGTCATGCTATTTCTTAGTATGTATAGATGCGAAATCAAAGTGGGTAGAAGTTAAACTATTTGGCGCATCCCATTTTGATTTCGCATCTATGCATACTAATAAATAGCATGACTCAAAAGGACCTGCATAATCAATGTGAATTATCTCCCAATTCTTCTTCTTCTTAAGGTGCCGACTTCTTGCGAAGGTTGGCGACCATCATGACTAATTTTATTTTGATTTTTCGTTTTAGTTTATTCTTGGTTATCGGCCAATATAGTTAATAGTTAAAAATGACGAGATTTTTTGTATTGTTTACATTGTTTACATTTACATATTTTAGAACGCAACGTCCACAGTCGACAGCAGATTTATAATGTGGAAAAAGAAATTCTTGAAAATGAAAATACGCCGAAACGTATTTGAGAAAATGAAATAAATGAGAAAAGAATGTAAGAATACAAAACTATTAACTGTGTTGGACGATTACCAGGAATAAACTAAAACGAAAATTTAAATAATAACGGTCAGGAAATACACACTGGAAAATAATTTTATTTTGCTGACTGCTGTCCTGAACAGGTCGTTTGATGTACAGTTAAACCATTCTCTGAGATTTCGAAGCCACGGCATCCGTCTTCTTCCTATGCTTCTTTTCCCTATTATTTTACCCTGGATAATTAGTGGTAGCAGCTTGTATCTTGTACCTCTCATTACGTGGCCCAGATATTGGAGTTTTCTGACCTTTACTTCTTGGGACACTTCTAGATCCTTTGAGACCCTCCGCAAGACTTTTTCGTTGGTAATTCTGTCAACGTACGATATCCGGAGTACCCTTCTGTAAAGCCACATCTCGAAGGCATCTATCTTTTTAAGCATTTCTTTTAATAGAGTGGCAGCTTCTATTCCATAGAGCATTATTGTAAATATATAACATCTTATCATTCGTATTTTAAGGTGGTTACTTAAAGTTTTTCAACAAAAGAATTACTTCATTTTAATAAAGGTGTTACGTGCTATTTCAATTCTCGTTTTTAATTCTGATGAGTAATAATTGTTGTCGTTGATCAGGGTTCCTAGATATTTATATTTATAGACTCGCTCTATTATGTGATGGTTTACGATTTTGATTTTTTGGTAAAGATCATGAATTAAGTGTTACGGAGATACATAGCAAACGCACCGTAAGTGAAAACGCCCCTTGTCAGCTGTCAGTGGAAATATATAGTTGTCAAAGAGATTACTTAATGATCATGTATATTATAAGTTTGTCCTCAACAGATTGGCGACGAGGATGAAGGATCAACTAGCAAAAGTATTAGCAAGTATGATGGATGCAATGACAAATATGCAAGAACAGCAAAATAGATTACAACAAACAATGTTAAACCAAGAAAATACGTCTACGTCTAAAGTCAGTGGCATTTCACTTGTACCATACGACGAAATAAACGAGTCATTCGATAGTTACCTACAACGATTACAAAACTACATTACATTGAAAGGTGTGACAAATGCCAATACAAAAGTGCACATTTTCCTAAATTGCATTGGACCAAGGTATTACCAGATAGGGTCAATGTGGGTAATTGGAAACAGATATGGAGTTTTAATGCTTTTATTCACTATTTTTTTATCTCATTAGCTATGGTTTATAATTGCAGTATAAATATCACAGCTCTTTTGTAAGTCTTTTTTCAATATATTTTTGATTATACTATTATTAAAAAACAAATATTTTAAACAAAAAATGGTGTTTTTATTTACCCCAAAAAATCAAATAAATTAGGATGTCGGGGGTAAATGAAAACAGGTTGGTTTTTGGGTATTGAAATAAAGATAATATATAACAGGGTAAATGGAAACCATTTGTAAATATGTTTTGATGCCAAGTGCAACTATTTCTTGTGTTACCAATTACCCCCTCATTGTATTAACTAATAATTTGGCAAAATTGGGACAACGGTTTATTGAAAAATTAACACAACAATTATTTTAGTAAGATAAAACATTATTTTAAGTAAGAAACTAAATCTAAGGCTTTTCAAAAATATCCAGAGGCTTTGTAAATTTGTAATATACTCTTTCTCCCTTCATTAGAATGGTAGGGTCGGGAGTGATTCCAATTAACTAGTCATGTTGTACATAACTAACATCATTTTTCAATACAGAAAACAGTTTGGAATCATCATTTGTACATCTTAAGGCTGTAATCTTGATTTCATCTTCTTCGAAGTAGATTTCCTCAATGACACATAGGTATTTATACAAAACCGTCTTCCTGTTACCACCTTTAAAGCCAACTATAGCAAATTTCTTTTCTTTTAGGTTATTTGGTTCCACTGGTTGAAGGTCCAGATACTCTTCTTGTTCCTCCCAAGGGCTGTCATCTGTTTCTGCATAAGACAACTCGCCTTCACTTACATCTGAGTCTGATGTTCTTGTTCTATGGAGTTTTATTTTTTTGGTTTTTAATGATTTTGTTTTATTGTTTTGTTTATTTCTCTGATAATCATTGGACTTCATTTCTTTACTGTCGTTCTTGTTCTCTTTTCCTTTTTTGTTTTTACCAATTTTCCTTTGTTCTTGAATTGTTTTCATTCTGTTTAGGACCTCGTCAGTAGTTAGTACTTCCCCATATGATAATTGTTTCAATCTGGGTATTACTGTTGTGGGGGCTGGCTTAGAGAATGTTGTTGTGTCTAAATTTAATTTTTCAGGTAGATTAGTAGATGTCTTAAATAATGTCTTCTATGTTTGTAGTAGAAGCTACATTACCGCTAGTACAAGGAATAGGTTCTGAAATCTCTGCTGATCTAACTTGGTGTGTTGGCAAAATACCATCTAATAAATTCAAATCTGTATCAGGCAAATTCTTCATATTTTTATCAGAGCTAGGTCCAGCACTCTGATCACATGGATCCGGTGAAATTTTTTCTTTATAAAATTTCAGCTGATCAGGATTAAACTCATTTTCAGGAAATTTGGCGGCATTTACTGGATATTTACTGTGCTTTCGAATCCGGAAATTATATTTTTGGGTAACATAGCTTCTCTCCATGTTTCAGCTAGATATTCAGTGAACTTATTTTTTGTCAAGCGCCCCACACCTTTACCCATTTGTTCCTTTCCAAAGGCTAACAATTTTCGATCATTCGATCCCACGTGTATTTTACTCCTTTAAAGTGTTAGGGCATAGGTTGGTCGAGCACTTAAACAACTTAATATTTTAATACTTTATTTTCTCTCTGGGGCCACACATCGACCCCCGTTATTCCCTCCAAAAACTACTTGACATCTGACGAATACAGTAGGTGCAACCCACCGATATATGATTATATTAATCTATGGTACAAGATGACCTAACTGAGACCATAGAGTACGCTGCAAATCAAATTAGTCTAACAAAAGACGCATTTATCCAGTGGTTGCAGCCGATCTGTAAGATGACAGGGAAATCTTAACAACTCAATATTGTTATTTATTGCCTCTTCGATAATTCGAACACTAGCATGGCTACAATGTCCATCAAAAGTTAGCAAGGCTTTCTGATCGGGCTTATTTTGTTCATTGCGAATTTTTTTAACATGCGGTATAAATCCGGTTGTAAACCAATGGTAGAACGCCGGCTCTTCCATGTGGTTGCCGCATAGAGGGTCCCTGGCAAAGCATTTTCAGATACCCATCGTACTTGGACAGCTCCTCCCTTAAAGACGATTAATGGCGGAAGATAATTTCCATCTGCCGAAACACAAGCCAGAACAGTCGTTGATTACCTCCCTGAACCTCCAGAGACTCTATACAGAGCTTTTCCTTTTTGACCTATTGCTCTAATACGTGACGGGTCGCTGTTAAATCCAGTTTCATCAGCATTGAACATAAATGACGACATGTTGGGTTGATCAAGTCCATTTTCTTCGACAAGCCTCTTTAGTTTACCATACAAGTCATAAATTATTTCTGGTTTTCGGGCGTCTTTTCTAAGCTCTTGCAAATGTTCGGGCTTCTTGAGAGAAAGTGAAGAATGCCGCAACATAAATCCTTTGTACCATTCTTCTCCGGGTATTCCATCTTTAAACCTTGTCTTCAAGTTTTTTAATTTCACATATTCACCAACTAACTGTAACATTTCTTTTTTGTCACAAGGATATCCAATACTTGCTCTCGTTTGTAAACACGTAGCTATATGATCTTCTTCTTTACTGCTTAGTGTTTTGGAAACACCTGCCCCCATTTTATCAACAGGTATTTTCCTTCCACCAATCCTATCATAAATTACTGCAGTAGGAATGCCATAAAAGTTACTAGCAGCCCTAAAACTTTTTTTCTTTTCCTTGACATCAGTCACAGCATTTGCCAAGTCCTCCTTTGTGTACTGTGGTGGATCCCTTTTTTTTATGTAATTTCGAAGCATTTTTATGATATTTCTAAAAAATAAAACAATACACTGTAGGTACTCATTTACCCCCTACCAGTGTTTCCCATTACCTCGTAATAAAAATATTTACGAGGTATTTGGAAACACTTCTAAATTCAACTCGAGGACCTAAAGAACTTAAAAAACAATATTTAGACTGAAAAGAGCAACCTTTAAATAGTCACATATAAAATGAATACAATACTTACATACCTAAACAGTCAGGACAAAAATAATTATTTAATTAAAGTGAGCACAATCACATCATCGAAAAATATAAACTGAGTTTGGGAAGTGTTTAACAACAACTAAAAGAGGTTATAAGCGCGCCAACTTCATAGTGCTTATTTATTGACCTTCATAGAGTAGTGGGACTATGGAACCGACGTTGCCAAATGTATTATAAAATAGTTATTTATGGTGTTACCATTTACCCCTGTTTCCAATTACCCACATGGACCCTACTAAAAAACATTACTTCTCCAGATGCACCAGAATTAAAAATATATGAAAACCTCATACAAATCCTGAGAAATCACATCGCTCCAGAACCAGGTGAGGTAGCTCAACAGCACAAGTTTTGCCTCAGAATACAGCATGAACATGAATCTATAGCTAATTATGTGGCGGGATTGAAAGAAATAGGTGGAAAATGCAATTTTGTTTGCAATGGATGCAAAAATAGTACATTTGAAACTCATCTGAGAGTACAATTTCTTCGTGGCCTACGTAGCAGTGAAATTAAAGAAAGATTACTACAAGAACCTCCCACTACAAAAGTTGATGATATTATAAAGATTGCAATGGCAATTGAAACATCAAAATCAGAAAGCAAAGAAATGGGAAATTATGAAAATTCTCCAATAAATAAAATTACAGTCAAGAAAAATACATAAGAATACCAAATTTGATTGGACCAAAGAATGTGAAAATGTTTTCCAAAGCTTAAAAACAGAGATATGTAGTGAAAAAGTACTTACCCCATTCTATCCTAACTTACTTGTGACGCTAGCTAGAGATGCATCACCAACAGGATTCGGCGCAGTATTGTCACATATTATGCCTGATAAAACCAAAAGACCCATTGCTTTTGCGTCACGATCTTGGACCTAAGCCGAGAAAAATTATAGCCAGCTTGACAAAGAAGCAGCAGCACTGATTTGGGGACTCAAAAAGTTTTTTCAGTACTGTTATGGTCGAAGAATTATAATTATCATTGATAACCAACCTCTTGCAAGAATCCTACATCCCACAAAATTGATGCCGTCAACTACGACGACTACGAAATTAAACTCAGGAAAACAACAGAGCATGCAAATGAGGACTATTTCTCAAGACTAGAACATAATACAGAAAATAAGGAAAGACAGACAGATGACGATATATTTTACCTAAATCAAATTGCAATGATGCCAATTACTAAAGAGAAAATCAAAGAAGCTACAGCTAAGGATCCGGAACTGCACCAGTTATATAAAAATATTCAATCAGGAAAAGGAAACATGAACAATATACATGAATTCTCGTTACAAGATAATTGCATTTTCCATGGAATTAGAATCGCAATACCAAAACAATTATAAACCACTATATTGCAAGAGTTACATACAGCTCATACGGGAATTGTTAAAATGAAAGCACTGGCACGAAGCTATGTATGGTGGAAAAATATTGAATCCGACATTGAAAAGATGGTAAAGGAGTGTAAAGCATGTTGCATGCTTCAAAGAAATCCTATCAAAGTACCCGTGCACAGTTGGGAATATCCAAAAGAGCCATGGACTAGAATACATATCGACTATGCGGGGCCTTCGACAATTTACTTCTGATGCTAAGTCAATAATAAACTCTCTTTTAAACTTAAATATTGATAAAGCAGGATTGTTTGATGCTTTAGTAACTCATTTGCTGAAAAATAAACTTGATTTTCAAACAAAGAAAGCTTTAGAAGAAAATGAAAATAATCAAAACCTCATTACTAGTGAAAAGTTTTTTGATTTCTTGGATAAAAGGTGTAACATTTTGGAAAACTTACAAGGTCAGGATCAGAAGTCTGATAATTTTCATCGTGGTCATTCTTCTACTGTGACCACACCACATAATCGGATTACATTACTGTCCAATCAAACACCATCATCAGACCAGCAGTTAACAAATGCATCGAGCACTAATCAAGTTACCCCTTCAGTACTCCTTGGTGATACCCAATTCCCCCCTGCGACTCCACCGGGGTGTGGTTATTGCAGACACACCGGACACAGAATTTATTCTTGCCCTAAATTTTCATCAATTTCAGTACCAGATCGTTATAAATTTGTTAAATCAAATCGTATGTGCTTTGGTTGTTTAGGCTCAAAACATTTACTGTCAAATTGCATATCAACCGGTTCGTGTTCCATTTGTAAAAAGAAGCACCATGTACTTCTTCATTTGCCGGCAGAAAGTCCGAAACGAAATGTTGCCATATCCTCGATAAATAGAACATCTTTAGGTAATGGCCAAACTAATTACCCCAACAGTAGACCTTACAACACACCTGACGATGCTGTACCTACTGATACGTGCAACGATGACTTTAGCACCCCTGTTACTTCAAGAAAAACACACACAGTTGAAAATGTACCTTCTCTTCCTCATTTGTCCATGTTGAACCTTAACGGTAGTCATGTTCTATTGGCAACTGCCAATATACTTCTTTATCCCCGTGATGGGCCCCCTATCCAAGCTCGTGCGCTCCTGGATCCAGGTAGCCAGACTTCATTTATATGTTATAGCCTCGTGAAACAATTAAATTGTGTAACTTATGACCAACCTTTATTGGTGTCAGGCATTTTCAATAATAGCCAGACCATCAATCGTATGACCGATATTATTTTTCATTCTGCCATTGACAAAAGTTCATATTTTGAGATCAGTTGCGCTGTGGTCGACAAAATCACACAAGCCCTTCCTCAAGTTAGTGTTGATATCCCTTCATTAAATATACCCCCCCACCTTGTCTCCTCGTTAGCCGACCCAAATTTTGGGACACCTTCCCCGATAGATTTGTTACTGGGAGCTGAAATTTACTATTCATTATTGAAACCTGGAATTCATAAGTTAGGAAAAAATCTTCCTTCACTGATTGCCACCCATTTGGGGTGGTTGATCTCAGGGGTCGTTCCCCCTTTTTGTGTAAACAACAATTTCAAACCCTTAGTGCTTTCTACTTCATTTCATGTCATGTCTTGTGAGATGCCCCAGGAAGTATATATAGACTCTCTATTAGAAAAATTTTGGGCTCAAGAGGAGATTTCATCCGTTGAGAAGATGTCTGAAGCAGACGAGAAAGCAGAACATATTTTCACATCAACCCTTAAAACTCTTCCTGATGGTAAATTCCAGGTAGACTTGCCTTTGATTTATGAAACTGCATATAAAACGCTGGGTGATTCATTTGTAACAGCAAAGCACAGATTCATTTCCCTTGAGAAACGATTGTCGAAAAACCTTCACGTGAAAAATGAATATAGGAAGTTATTGTTTGAATATGTTAAATTGGGACATGGTAAATTCGTCCCCCTCACCCTGCAGACATCCGAACTCAATCACAAATACTTTGTTCCACATCTTTGTGTACTAAAGGAAAGCAGCACCAGTACAAAAGTAAGAATTGTCTTTGATTACTCGTCAAAATCGTCTTCGCAAGTTTCGCTGAATGATATCTCCTTAAAGGGCCCCAGAGTCCAACCGGAACTACTGGATATTTTAATTAGATTTAGGAACTTTAAATATGCATTGACTGCCGATATTGAGAAAATGTATCGGCAAATTCCATTAAACCCAAACTTCCATTTCCTGCAGAATGCACTTTGGAGAGACTCTCCTTCAGATACGTTTTCATGTTTACAAATGACGACAGTCTCATTTGGACAAACTAGTGCTCCTTACTTGGCTTGCCGCGTTTTAAAAGAGATTGCTTTAAAACATCCACATTTCCCCCAGGTTCAGGAAGCGTTACTGTCACAAACTTATGTGGATGACATTCTTACAGGCGCCAATTCGTTAGTTGAACTTGAAAAACTATATTCTTTGCTTAAAAGCGTTCTTGCATCATCTGGTTTTAATCTGCATAAATTTTGCTCCAATTCTGTTGAAATGACGAAAACTCATTTTCCTGAATCACCACCAGGGAAAGACTTAAACTTGGACGAAAACCCTAGTAAAATTTTGGGAATCTATTGGACTCCCAAACTTGATACTTTCAAAATCTCGACTCCTTTATCTCCTCTTGATAAATGTATTACTAAGAGAATTATACTGTCAGTCGTCTCCCAATGCTATGACCCTTTAGGACTTATTAACCCTGTGATTGTCCAAGGGAAGCTGACAATGCAGCAACTCTGGATGCTTAAACTTAGTTGGGATGAACCTATTACGGATCCGTCTCTCATTAAACAATGGTGTAAATTTCTTGATAGCATACAGTCGCTTCATAAACTTCATATTCCCAGATACACTCTGTTAGATAAAACCCTTTGTCAAGTAGAGCTTCATGGCTTTTGTGACGCTAGCTCAGTGGCGTACGGAGGATGTATATACTTAAGAGCAACATATGCAGATTGCTCAGCATCTTCTCAACTCCTTATTTCTAAGTCTCGTGTAGCACCCTTAAACAAGCCCTTGACAGTGCCTAAACTAGAGTTGTGTGCTATGACATTGCTGGCAAAACTTTATTCCCGGGTGAAACTCATTCTTGAAAAACAGCTGCAAATGTCTTCCTTTATTCTTTGGTCTGATTCACAGATCGCACTTTCCTGGATTCGAAGTACTCCTACACGATGGTCAGTTTTCGTTTGCAACCGAGTTACCCAAATCCAACAGCTAACCCATTTAGCCTCTTGGAGGCATATTAGGTCTCACTTGAACCCTGCAGATCTTCTGTCTAGAGGTCAACCGTTAGAATTTCCGAGCAAGTATTGGTTCTCCGGACCATCCTTTTTATGGAACTCATCTCAAGATACTGCATTCTATGATACATTTTCAACAGTTGTAAATCCTCCCGAGGAAAATAAAAAATCCCTTGTAGTAACAACCCCCTCAACAAACATATTCATGGCCCTGATATCTCGATCTTTCTCATTCACCAAGTTAATCAGATCTGTTGCCTATGTGTTTAAGTTTGTTCGTAGTCTTAAAACTCCTCATGATGTAGAAAATCATTTTTCTTCGAACGATTTAGACAAAGCCATATCCTTCCTTGTGACTCGCGTCCAAGAACATGATTTTCCCAACCTTCTACGCGTGCTCTGTAAAAAACAAATTCCATCAGACAAACGTTTATCTTCGTTAAACCTGTTTGTTGACGAAGATGGCATTATAAGAATCGGTGGTAGACTCTCACATGCTGACGTCTCATATCAGCAAAAACATCCCATATTGCTATCGTCTGGTAGTCATTTCACTTCGTTGGTGCTGCAAAGGGAACACCGCAGATTAGGACATAGTGGCCCTCAAAATGTGTTGGCTAATGTACGCCTCCAGTTTTGGCCCCTTGGGGGCCTCCGAGAAATAAAAAGAATTATTAACAAGTGTGCTATGTGCCACAGGTTCAAGGCCATAACTGCACAACAGATCATGGCAGATCTCCCTAAACCTCGTATATCCCCTTCTCGACCCTTCCAAACAGTGGGTATTGACTTTGGAGGACCCTTTTTAGTAAAATCCTCATATATCAGGAAAGCCCCTATAACAAAGTGCTACTTAGCACTGTTCGTGTGTTTCTCATCCAAGGCCGTTCATTTTGAACTAGTTTCCGACTTATCAACTGAGGCCTTTATCGCCTGCCTAAAGCGTTTCACGACCCGACGTGGACTCCCCTCAGCCATATATAGTGACAATGCAACTAACTTTGTTGGTGCCAATAACCAACTGAAAGAATTATCGAAATTTTTTGTGAACCAGTTTAACCCTATACGGGAATATCTACTTTCGAGCTCTATCGACTGGAAGTTTATTCCACCAAGATCCCCGCATTGGGGAGGTCTTTGGGAAGCCGGTATTAAGAGTGTTAAGTCACATTTGTACAAAGTGGTTGGTACTTCTATTTACACGTTTGAACAATTTTATACCATTCTCTCCCAGATAGAAGCCATTCTAAACTCGAGACCCTTATTTCCCCTTTCATCAGATCCTTCTGATTTGAACCCTTTGACCCCAGGTCATTTTCTTATAGGAGCCCCCTTAATGTCTCTTCCCGAAAAGGACATTTCCCTCATACCCGTGAATAGATTGAAATTCTGGCAACACTGTTCACATGTGCAGCAAAACTTCTGGAGGAGGTGGTCCGTGGATTACCTCAACCAACTACAGAATCGTCCAAAGTGGACAAGTCATCGGCCAGATCCTAAGATTGGTGACATGGTACTTGTGAAAGAAGATGAAACCCCCCCATTAAAATGGCCCTTGGCACGCATCACGGACGTGATACCTGGCAAAGATGGCAGAATAAGGTCAGTTCAAGTAAAAACTACTTCTGGACAATATGTACGTCCCATCGTTAAAATTGTGCCATTACCCACAAACGATTCCATTTCTTCACAATAGCCTTTACACCATTTGTAAATATGTAAATAAAACCAAAACTTCCTTGTATATAACCCCTTGCATTGTTCTAAATAAGAGTTTCTTACACTTTACTTCAACTTCGTGGTCCGCCCTTATGATTTACTGTTCAGTAACCCTTTTTTAATGTATCCGTTCTACTAGTGAGTAAGAACGCCCTTATGATTTACTGTTCAGTAACCTTTTTTAACGTATCCGTTCTACTAGTGAGTAAGAACGCCCTTATGATTTACTGTTCAGTAACCCTTTTTTAATGTATCCGTTCTACTAGTGAGTAAGAACGCCCTTATGATTTACTGTTCAGTAACCTTTTTTACGTATCCGTTCAACTAGTGAGTAAGAACGCCCTTATGATTTACTGTTCAGTAACCCTTTTTTAATGTATCCGTTCTACTAGTGAGTAAGAACGACCTTATGATTTACTGTTCAGTAACCTTTTTTACGTATCCGTTCAACTAGTGAGTAAGAACGCCCTTATGATTTATTGTTCAGTAACCTTTCTTTAACTTACCCGTTCTACTAGTGAGTAAGAACGCCCTTACGGCTATATATGCTCTGCCCGATTTAATTAAGGGTAATCTTTGCTATATTTCGTGTAGCCCCCCAGTATGTTAGGATTTAACAAAATCCAAACTGTGTTAATTTCAAATCAATAAGTTAGAATTCTATTTTTATATTTACTTCTCTACATAACACAGAGTGTGTGTGTGTTGTCACGTTTGAGTTTGACATTGATTAATCAATTTTGAAAAAGAGAATTTCTTCGCGAGAAAGTTTATAGAGAAACTAATAAAAAATCGAATGCATCAGAAGAACTGAGTCGGACCTGATGTTCTAATAGAGTAATGGCGGCCCCACATTGTAAAGTATAGTTAATAAACTCTTATTCTACAACTGTATATTTGATTACTACGCATGGAACTACGCCATAGCGTAGTACACAATCGAGGAAATATATCAGCCTTCAATAGGAAATTGAGGCAGTTATAACCTCCTGTTCATGGTCCTTCGAGCCGGATATTAGTTCGTTGCTAAAATTTCCTGTAAGCGCCTTCTTCGGAAACAGGATATTATTCATTAAATGTGGATAATCTTTTTTAAGAGACATATACAGATCTAAAAAGTTGGTATATCTTCTTTCAATCAATGAAGGACTTGCATCATCATTATCAGATATAAAGCGAACTTGCAATGTGTATATAACATATTTTCTTTCGTCCTCTGCCTCGGATATTTTTGTTGATACTATTTCAAAATGTAATCCTTGTTTATCATTACTCATAATCTGCGTCATTGTTATAATTTTTCATAGTTGTTTACCGGCATAGCAAAGAGTTTTTATATTAACAATTTTTTTAAACCTGATAGTTTCCAATTACAATTTATTTTTTAACCATTGAATTATGTTTAAAAGAGTTTATTATAAAAATTTACAACTATTCCAAAATTCGCTATAGATTTTATGTAAGTATTCATTATTTCATTTAATTATTATTAATGATAACATTGACCAATTATTTATAGCCCTTGATAATGAATGAAAATCATTCGAAAGCTCGGGAATAAATATCTTAAAGAATTTACTCTGGAGTCTTATTGCCACATCCCCACAAAAATATCCATTACAAATAAGTTGGCAAATATCTTTTTTCAAATTATATATATATATATATATATATATATATATATATATATATATATATATATATAGTGGCTTAACACTCCCGTGGGAGTAGCGCCGCTCTTACGAGCTTTCTAGATCCTTTTCTAAGGGTGGATCAGACCACATTTACTTTTTCATATTTTTTTTACTATTTGTTGCCATTGCTTCCTGTCCTGCGTTTTCTCTTCCCAGAATCTAATTCCCATAGTCTTGAGATCACCCACTACCTCCTGCAACCAAGTTGTCCTTGGTGTTCCCCTTCTTATCTTACTTAAGGGCTTCCACTCTATCATGGAGTATATTATTGCTCTCTTACCTGCTCTCCATATGTGTCCCAACCATTTTAATCTTTGTTCCTTAATTTTTCTTACTATGTCTTTTGTATTTCTTGATATAGTTCCATATTTGTTCTTCTTCTATATTCTTCACCTATTTTTTTTGCCCCAATATTGTTCTTAATATTTTTCGTTCCTGTATTCTTATATCCTCTTGTTGTTTTTTAGTCATAGTTAATGTTTCTGTCCCATACATCATCACCGGTCTAATTATTGTGTTATATATTCTTATTTTCGTGCGCTTGCTAATTATTTTATTTTTTAATTATTTTTTGTTAGCCTTAAATGCTTTGTTTGTTGCTACGATTCTTTCCCTCATCTCAATTTCTCTGTCTCCATCGCTACTTATTGTTATTCCCAGATATTTAACTCTATCCACCTCTTCAAATTCATATCTTCCAATTTTCATATTTTTATACTCACAATAGTTTTTGAGTCTTAATAATTTGGTTTTGTGTATTTATCACCAGTACAATTTTCTTTCCCTCCCTTATATTATCTTCTCCAACATTTCTTCCATTACCATTCTGTTTTTAGTCACTAGTGCTACGTCGTCGGCATATGCTATTATTTGTCCTCTGGTCCTTAAATTTGTGTTATTACTTCTGCTACACTTTGGTCTAGTGTCATTTTTATTAATCTTATCAGTTTATTTTTCACTCCCATCTTATTCAGCGCTTTCAATAATTGATTCCTTTTATTGCGTCAAATGCTCTTTGGAAGTCAATGAATAGTATCTCAATGTCTATGTTATATTCGTTGGACTTTTCCAAAATTTGTGTTAGTATGTATCACATCTGTAGTTGACTTTCCCTTTGCAAATCCGTAGTGATATTCTCCACCTCTGTAACCTGCATCATGCAGTCTTCTTTTTATAATTGTTGTTGTTATCTTATATGCTGCATTTAGTAGCGTAATCCCTCTGAAGTTTTCACAAACTTGTTTGTCTCCCTTCTTGAGTATTGTTACTATCTGTCCCAGCTGCCATTCCTCTGGCATCTCTTCTTCTTCCCATATTTTATATATCAATTGGTATAATTTTTCTAATCTCTCATCTGTGACATTTCCTTAACAATATTCAATCATAAAATTAGTGATTTATTGCACTCCGGAGGCAGTATCGTGCTAACAAGACATGTAAGGAAAAGTGGCCGACGACAACGACGACATACACACAGGATTTTTTTCTAAAAACCGTTTTTTCGTGTTGTTGTTGATGGAAAACGTAAAAATAACTCAAAAAAAATTGCAACGCATAAACAAATTCACTATGTAAAAACGAAAATCATTCGATAAAGAATAAGCATAAAAGTAACGTTGCCGAAGTAGAGATTTGTCCGAGGGATCCTTCTTACTGAGTATCAGAATCGAACGAGAGAACAGTTTGCGTATGCAAAAATGATACTCGAATTGACTTAGATCTCCTCCCACTAGAAGCACAAAATCTCCTCGGTGGTTACCCCCTCGATCTTGGTGAGGTTCTGGAATTATTCAGTTCTCAGCTAGGTCCTAGTGGATGGAGATAGTGTTCTTAATCCATCCCGGCCGGTTTTGTGTTGGGTCTATGGTGGTGTTCAGTCATAGGGCCGACCAGGGGCTGCAGGGCAGCTACTACGATGTAGGTATTAACTTATAATTGTTACTATAGGAAGAGACTTTTCCTATGTACGATATCGTTTAAATATACAAAATTTGGACGTGAAACAAGTTTTTTAATTCCAAATCATTAGTACGATGAAATTAAAATATCATAGTCCGATTGAAATCGTAACAGCCGATCGGATTGTTACATTACATTATTGTAAGGATTTTTGGTGCGGATATGACTAAAAAATATTTGTTATGTCTACATAATTTTATTTAATAAATTGCATTAAACACATTTTTCTCTTATCCTAATGTACTTATTAATATAATGTTCCACACTAATTGTATTTATAAAAAAAAACAATTTTTACAACACAACCTTATTGCACTCATAATCCTATATTAACGGTAGAAGTACTATCTTTTTCCTCAAATTCAGTTTCGCCTATTTCCACTAAACCGTTTTCACCGGCTCTGGATAAAATATCACAAATCAACGGCGATTCCACGCCTAAAATATATTGACAAACTTTCGGTTCTAGTAGATAAAGCGAAACTGCGTTAGGACTACTAGGATTTTGTAGACACTTCAATTTCACTTCAGTTTGTCTAGGTTTGCCTGTTTTCTCGCAAAGTGAACCACCTGAATATAAATGTGATAACTGTTTCCTTTCGGATAAAGGTTTCGGCCTTTTATGTGGATTCTCTACAATCCAATCCAGATGAGCTTTCTTATTGAACATACCCAAGTTTATGGATATTCGTCTACCATCCGATTCCACATGGTATTGCTCAACTGATTTCCCGTAACAGAATTCGAATTTCCACCAACCGGTGCCACCGTTCAAGCAATTTTTCCCCTTGAGGAAATCCTCTACGGGAGCGCTATCTATGGGTTTCGATTCCTCGTCGGGTATAGCTTCTTTTTCAATTTTGATCAGTTCCACTTTGAATCTATCGAGATCCGATATTTTTCTCAACGAATTTGAATCGTGTATGAGTTTTGCCAAGCTATAAGGCATCTTGTAGCTACCATCGATGGGAACACAATTTATTTTATTTTCTTCAGACTCCTTGGGCTTGTATCTCGGATGGGCGCATACTAGAGGTGATAAAATTATGATTTCGTATACACACGTTTGCGGTTCATCCACAGAATATATCTCGTGTTTACCGTGGATATAGCATACGTAAAGTACTTTGGTTATGCGGGGTTTGTTATTGTTTAAACTGCATTCTGTTCCGTTTTCCAAAACAACTTCGTAGTATGGCAAATTGATATTATCTATTTTCTTGACTGGAGGGGGTGTATTTTTATCAAACTCTTCTAATTTTGCACTTTCCAGTAACTTTTCGTAATAATTACTGTCCCATTGTCCAAGTATGTATTCGTGAACTCTTGTGGTTTTCCCTTCTCTATCTTCGTGATACTGACGGACTTTTCTACCATGACAAACCTGAAAGAAACATTACAATAAATATAGTTTTTTTTAATTATCAGTTGGCAATATTCATTTTTAATATCTACTAGTTGTTAAGACTTTTGATTAGAATGTTCTGTTTGTATCGCGATTTTATTCGCATTTTGTTGCCATGGAAGTTTTTATATAAAATATATAAATATATATATATATATATATATATATATATATATAGAGAGAGAGAGAGAGAGAGAGAGAGAGATATGTCAACAAAATGTTTAAAAATAAATTATAAAACCCAATTTCGAAAGTATTGATCCCCAGGCGGGAAACTACATCCTAACACTAGTGAATATACAAAATGTGCCACAGAAAACAGTCCACTCCGATATTTGATAGTATTAATTACATTTTAAGGAAATGCTTAAACAAACTGTCTTAGTATAAAATTCTTAATTTTTGCAAAATTTGTTTCAATTTATTTTGATGTGACAAAAAAAATTACACATTAGCAAGCCATAGGCGTTGCATTTCATTTTTAAGAGGTGTTGCACTCTAAATTAATTAACACTTTTTTTGCAAAGATGGTGAAAATATCGAAAAACATCGTTGACCTTCATTATGTCTGAATCTTCCTCTCAAACCTTTCACTTTCAACAAAAGTATAGAGAAAAGTTTTAAAGCAACAGTAGCTGTTTTAGAAATCCCAAATAAAAGGAGTAAATTGTATATTATCACAGTCTACAGAACACCAAATAGTGATATAGATATATTTTTTTATGAAATTTATGATCTGATGTGAAAAATCTTCACGACAACACAATACTACATTCTATGTGGTGATATTAATATAGACTCTTTAACAAACAACTTAGAAGCGAGAAAAATTAAAAATATATTCTTTGAATTTGACATGAAAAATATTATAACTGAGCCTACACATATTAATAGAAGTATAGATGTGGTGTACACAAATCTCCAGCCAACTGATTGTTATGTTGAAAATACACATCTTTCAGATCATAAATTTCAAACTTGTACATTTGCATTACCAGCAGCACATAATTGTAGTGTAGAAACTATTTATAAACGTAACTACTCAGATGATAACTTGATAACTTTGAGAGAACTGTTGATGAATGAAAAATGGGAGGATGTATATACAGCTGATGATGTGAATGAAGGATTACAACATTGCTTTTCTACTGAAAAAAATAAAAATAAAAACAAGTAGAAGTAATAATAATAAAGAAATCAAGGAATTGCATCAAATGGTATGCGATATGTATAAAATAGCTAAATATTCAGCAAACGAGATAATAAAAAACAGATATAAACAACTCAAATATATTTATGAAGAACTGGTGATAAAAACTAAAGCAGAATACAACAACGAAAGAATATTGGATGCAAATAATATAAGCAAGGAGAGTTGGAAAATTATTAATGAAACAAGGAATAATGCAAAAACTAATAACAAAATTGAGCTCACTATCAATAATAATCATACCACAGATAAATATAACATTGGCAACCACTTCAATGATCTTTTCATGGGAATCGAAAAAACAGATCCAATAACAAATAATCTGAAGTTATCCCCCTTATCAAATACCACACTATTCTTGTACCCCACAACTTATATAGAAGTTCAGGATATCATTACCAAAACAACAAAAACCACATCACCTGGTATAGATGAAATCCACAGTAAGGCTCTAAGAACTGTCCGTGATGTGATATGCTATCCACTACCTCACATAATAGATGGAACATACCCTGAAGCACTAAAAATATCAAAATCGGTACCTATATATAAAAAAGGGATCTAAAAAGGAAGTGGCCAACTACCGTAATGTATGCTTACAATCTCAGGTTGCGAAAATTATCGATTTTAGCTATTATCTGAGATTGATTAATTTTGTTGAATATGACAAACTTATTCCTAGCTTCAGACAAAAAAGATCAACTTCAACTGCAATAAATGAACTCTGGGAAGACATATATTTGCACCTTAACAACAAACAATTTCCAGTTGTTTTTTGACCTAAGTAGAGCGTTCGATACAGTGAACCATAATTTACTGCTGGAAAAACTGTACCAAATTGGAATTATTTTATTTTTTTATTTTATTTATAAACGGGCAAACCCCTCTTTACAATATATATAGAAAATAAACAATATAAGAATTAATATAAGAAGATAATAATATATATCACAAGATATCACAGAGTAGCCACTTCATTAAGTGAATTTTTAAAGGTACACAAGCTCACACCAGTTACACATACATCGTTTGTGTTAAGTAGATTACCCAGTCTCATAATACGAGATATACTGCTATTGTAGCCATAATTAGTATGGTGAAAAGGAATGCTGAAAAGTTCAGAATTACGTGTTGGTATTCTATTGAATCTAAAATTGATTTGTGCCAACAATTCTGGGCATATTACGCCATGAATTAATTTGTATAATAAAATCAAATCAGATCGATTTCTGCTAGCTTCTAAGGTATGAATTGATATATGCTCTAAGATTTGGGAATAATTGTATGTACCCTGGTATAAGCCCATTTTATAGGCAACACCACTCAAAAACTTGTTTTGTATACGCTCAAGATGATGGATATGAACTTGATAATGAGGGCTCCAGACAGGAGAGGCATATTGGAGACAAGAATATATGAGTGACATGTATAATGTTTTTGTTGAAAGAATTGAAAATTCCCGTGTATTTCTAAGAACAAAACATAGTTTTCGAGAGCAGCCGCTTACAGTTGAATTTATATGCTGAACAAATGTAAGTTTTTCATCAAATAATACTCCAAGGTCCTTAACAACCGATACTCTTTTTATGATCTTATTATCAATATGATAGTCATTTTGAATTATAGGATTTGCTCTACTAAAAGTAATACATTGGCATTTATCAGGATTCAACAACATTCCATTTGATTCTGACCAGTTTATCAAGGAATTAAGATCTTCTTGTAGTTTGTTACAATCAGTTGGTTTTGAGATGTTTGTATATAATTTTAAGTCATCAGCAAAAAGAAGAAATTTACAATTTTTAAAAATAGTTCCTATGTCTTTGATAAAAATGTTAAATAACAGGGGACCCCAGTGCGATCCCTGTGGCACTCCTGATGTGACAAGGAAAGAATTGGAAACAAAAATTCTTAATTTGAACTAACTGATGTCTATTATAAAGATAGCTATGTAACCAGTTTGTCAACCATGACGGAAAGCCAGCGGCAGACAACTTGTTGATTAATAAGTTGTGGTTAACTTTATCAAAAGCTTTACTGAAGTCAGTATAGACCGAGTCAATTTTATTGTGTTGTTCTAGTGCACTGACAATATCGGTTTGATATAATAATAAGTTAGTTACCGTTGATCGACCACCTACAAAACCGTGTTGTTGTTCAATTATTAAATTTTTACAATAAAAAGAAATATGACTGTTCCAATAATTTTGGTATGGCAGAAAGTTTGCTTATTGGTCTATAGTTTCTGATTTCTCCCTAAGAACCGTTTTTGAAAATAGGCGTTACATAACTATTTCGCCAGGTAGTAGGAAATATTTGATTTTTGAGTGACAAATTGAATAAAATTTCCAATGGTTTACTTGAAGAATAAACACACCTTTTCAGAATATACGAAGGAATTCTGTCTGGTCCAGAACTTTGTTTTTCAGTTTCATTATTCCATTAAAAACCTCCAGAAGGGTAATTTTCAAAGGGGGAATCGATACAGTATTAACTGGATTGAAATTTACATAATCAGCAACCTCAATATTGCTATATACACTTCCAAAATGTTCAGCAAACAAATTCACAATATCTGTGCCACAGCTGGCTACATCATCATTGTATGTCATAATATTAGGAATTCCATGATCTTTTTTCAAAGAATTGATATAGTTCCAAAAATATTTGGGATTAGTTGAGATGTTGTTATCAACCATACCTATATAGTCACTATAACATAACTTGGATAAATTTTTGCACCTAGTTCTCAAATTACAAAAAGTAGTATAATCATTAGTATCAGACGTCTCTTTGAATCTTTTGTGAGCTATTTTCTTTTCTCTAATTAGTTGCTTCAATTCAGAATTAAACCACACCGGATAACTTGAGGATTTGAATCTACGAAAAGGTACAAAATTTGCCAAAGCATTATTGAAAATTTGATAAAAATTCTTAACCGCTAATTCAACATTACCACTCAAGAACACATCCCAGTCAATAGCAGCAAAATAATTATTTAAACCAATAAAATCTGAATTTTTAAAATGATAGTAATAAGTATCAAACTTCATACTCTCATGATTATCTGGTAGTACTAAGTCACAGAATAATGCTACATGATGTGGATTGTTGGGCAATAATAGATCAATTGCAAGATTCACTGACATCATAATGTCTTGCGAATTGGAGAAAACTAAGTCTAAAAATACATTATTGTTATTAGGTATCGTATTAATTTGTTTTAGTCCACTAAAAGAAAAATGTTCATTCAGTATCGTATCGATGCTGGATATCCAATTGGACAATGCTGTAATAGTCCATCCCGATCTTGGGGGTACCAAGTGGCCAATGGCAAATTATAATCACCAAATAAAAATACTGATGAGTTCATATAATTGAATAGTATATTTTCAACTGACTGACAGTGACTTTCATAGATGACGTTGCCAGAGCCCGGACAAATGTATGTTGAACCAAAAATGAAACTGCTTTTGATGTGTGTAAGATGTACGAATAGATGTTCAACATCAATATTCACTTCAGTAATTTGATAAACTTGTAAATCAGTCTTAAATGCCATCAAAACTCCTATCACATCGAAATACTTGATAGTTTTTTAAACCAAGCTCTGAAGTAGCAAATGAGTCTGTCAACCAAGACTCAACTAAGATTATGATATCGTAATCGCAGCATGCTACAGCATTCTGCAATTCAATTAATTTTGTTCTCAATCCTCCAACATTCTGAAAATAAATCTTGAATTGTTGTAGAGGGTAGAGGAGTTGCAAATGATTGGGTGGCATCATACCCAAAAAACAGATCTCAGATAGTCGTTATTGACTTTGTGAAATCGCGATCTGCTTCTGTTTCAATGGGGGTTCAACTTTGGCTCAACTTTTCTTCATAACATTTATGAGTGACATAGAACTCTCAAGTGTGGTACAGTAGAAAGCGATCATCTATGCAGATGATACTAGTAAAATAGTGGCACACAATAAGCTTCCGCTCTCTATAAAAACAGCAAACTCAGCTGCAGTAAAACAGTCTTCATGGTCTTCCAACAAAAGAACATTTCTTATGACTATTGCCCCCTAATAAGGGTTAAAAACAAATCCATAGAGCAAGTGAATCTGTTCAAGTATCTAGGCCTGACTATAGATCAAAAATTAATATGGGAGGCACACATAGAAAACCTCGTTACCAAAATGAGCTGTATGTCTTTTGTAATAAAGCAAATACGTGGAACAGTCTCACTACATGTGCTTAAGCTGATCTACTACGAACTTGTACAATCCATCCTATCTTATGGACTACCTTTCTGGGGGAACTCAGTCCATACAATAAAAGTTTTTAAGCAACAAAAAAAAGTGATAAGATGTCTAGCAGGACTACATTATAAAGAATCTTGTAAGAGCACATTCACTGAGTTAACCATATTGACTTTACCCAGCTTATACATTTACATAATAACCATGAATGTAAAAAAAAATGAAACACTACGCCAAAAATAATTTGATTCACAACTATAATACTAGAAGAGGTAATGAACTACGACTACCCTACTCTCGTCTAGCTCTGGGACAAGACTCTGCTAGTTATCAAGGTATCATCTGCTACAACCATGCACTCAAATTATTTGGCACACATGTAGCTTAGTAAGCTTCAATTATACAATCATCTCATCCAAAATGCTTTTTACTCTGTTGAGGAATTTCTATTATCATAATGACTTTCTGATTTATCTACATAAATAAATGGTGGCTCCAAAAAAACAGTTTATATTCCTTATGTATATATTTGAAATAAGTCTTTTCCAGTGTAAGCATTGTGTCTCCTGGAATATTTATCTGTTTAATTGTATTTTGTACATATCCTTAGTGGTATCTTTGTAAGTACTCAAATATATGTTCTGTTTTTACGATTTATTGGGTGTATATACCATTAATAATAACAATAATCAAATTTTACATATATTTTCAACTGTTTGTGTCTGTACATAGGTTAGTATCCTTGACTAGTCTGATAAAATTTTATAAATTTATGTATTGCAGTTGTAGAATTTTCAATGATGAATAAATTTCTTTCTTTCTTTCTTTCTTTCTTACTCCATCTAAATGTCTTTCTAATGATGTGCTACACATGGTATATTCCCTATTTAAAAATAAGGGGTTAGGGAAGTGGAAGGGGTTGACAAATGACAGATGTCTGTATCGTAAAAATGTGTTCCCCTTAGAACAAAAATCGACCTGTTTCAGCATTTCCTTAAAATCCAACAAATACTGTCAAATATTGGGGGACTGTCTTCTGTGGTCCACTCTGTATATTGACCCACAGTCGCTCATACCAGTGGCGTTACTATGTGAGGCGATAGAACCCCCGCCACCCAAAATCTAAGACATAAAAATAAGTTTCTAAAACAGAATCACTGCACTTAATAACTAAAGTTACTAGGTTTTAAAAAATCTCTGCATTTTTGGATTTAGTGTTCAAATGTACCTCTAGTAACTATTTTTTATCTTTTTCTATATTCCTGTGGCTATAATATGCTACTCTCTATTTCTAGTAACTCTTAAAATCCTTTACGTATGCTAAAGAAAAATATTGTAAATAAAGTTGCTAAGGACAATGTTTCGTACTTATTTATTTTAAATTGCTTCTAATAAAAGCTAGTACCTCAAGTTGCTTACACAAAGTAGTTTCTAATGGTAATATTAAAGCAGCGGAAGTTTAATAAAGTTACCATGTTTTAAATAATCAATTTACGGCTTTATGTATGTAAATCTTCATTAAGTAAAAGGTGGTATGTTAAAGATACTATGATTTAGTCAGTTAGTTTTTGCATTTTTAATCAACACATTAAGGAGCTTTACAACATACTCCTATTTGCTAAATTAAGTTTTACCAAGAATAGACACTTCCCACGAATATTTGTTGATACGGGAATCAGACTCGTTTTGCTTTTATAATAAGGTGTGTTGTATCATATTTCACTTAAATAATATGTCCAGAACAACAAAATTATTAATTTCTTTGTGTTGTCAGAGCATTACCTTACGAACTAACGGTTTCAGCAGTCTATTGCCTACCTAGACATAATATCAAAAAAGACTTCGAACTATTTTTAAAAACTCTTGGTCAAAAATTCTTAGCTGGAGGCGATTACAATAGCAAAACCACTCTAAGGGGCTCTCGGCTAACTACCACTAAAAGAAGAATACTTGATAATCTGATGCACAATTGCATGATTAGTGTTACTAACATACATATTTAACGGAATAATAAGAATGAAGTATTGGCCAAACAAACTGAAAATATCAGAAATAATTACAATAGTCAAAACAGGAAAAGAACCCTCAGAAGCAAACTCCTATCGACCAACATGCCTCCTGTCAGTACTTTCCGAAAAGTATGATAAACTTATACTACGCTGAATAAACAATTATATAAGACCAGAAGAATGAATCCCACACAATCAATTTGGATTCCGCCAAGGGCACTCAACAACTCAACAGATGTCATCCAATAAAACAATTCAAAATGATCGATCTCAAAATAAAATTTGATGATCTGAAAATAATAATAATAATAGCCTTTATTGCCCAACAGATTATACAAATCCCTTTACAGAGCAAAAACAATGAATATATAATAAAAGAAGAAACAGCATTAAATTAAATTAAGAAAAGAAATCAAAAAAAAATTAAAATTAAAAATCTAAAAACACATTTCACATAGTTGTATAACGTTCAGTAGCACAAGCTTTAATAACTTTAAAATTATCTATAAAAATGTCGCATGTGTTGCACAATAAATTAAAATTATTACACATAACGTTAATTGGTGAATGAAGTAAAACATTTGTTCGAGACCAATCACAATAAAAAGGTAAATGTTGTTTATTGTAGAACTGTGGTACATTAAAATTAATTTTATATATCAAGTCTGAACAATCAATTAAATTGTGCAAACACTTATATAAACAGGACAATGATTTACAAATTCTACGAAATTCAAGACTTTCAAAATTAAAAATACCTAATAAAATCTGATAATCAGAGCCTCTCTGTGGATAAATACCACTAACCTTCATTAAATATTTTAGAAATCTCTTCTGAACCTACTCAACCTTGCTGATATGAACATTGTAATAGAGATCCCATACAACAGAGCAATATTCTAACTTAGAGCGTATGTACGAAAAATATAACATTTTTAAACTACAAATATCCTTACATCCACGGCAGTTTCTAATCACAAATCCATAAAATCTCGATGCTTCGGCAACCTTAGAATTAATATGTTCAGTGAAACTAAGTTTGGAATCGAATATCACTCCTAGATCTTTTACAGAAGTAAGACGAGATAACAAATTCCCATTAATGTTATGGTAGAAGTGAATTGGGTTTAGTTTTTTAGTGTAGATCACTACTTGGCATTTTGATATATTTAATGTCAGTTTATTCTGAAAGCACCATTCGGATACTCTATCCAAATTGTATTGCAGTGTTAAGGAACTGTCTATGGATGTTATGGGAAGAAAAATTTTTAAATCATCACATACATGAGTCTACCCGAATCTATGTGTACCTCCAGGTCATTAATAAATAAAAGAAACAACAATGGTCCAAGGTTTGAGCCTTGCGGTACACCTGACTCACTAAGATATTTATTTGAAGAGTGACCATTATAAAAAACAAATTGAAACCTGATGAAGGTAAGATTGGCAGAACTTCAACAAAGCGGAAGAGAAACCAAACCGATTCAGCTTTTCGATTAAAATCCCATGATCCATTCTGTCAAAAGCCTTTGAAAAATCAGTATAAATTACCTCTATTTGTTTACCGGCATCCATTATTTCCGATATTTCTTGGGCTATAAGAAGTAAGTTAGTTTCAGTTGACCTCTTGTTGAGGAACCCATGATGTGCAGGTGAAATAAGGCTACAAATGGATGGATATAAACCACCATTTCAAAAAGTTTTGAAGAATTGGACAGAATGGATATTGGGCGATAATTATTAATTAGAGACTTGTCACCTGATTTAAAAACTGGAACAACCCTAGCTTCCTTCCATTGATCAGGGAAAGTGGAAGATTCTAAAGCCAAATTGAATAATATTTTCAATGGACAAGCTAATAAAGAAATGCAGTCCTTTACGAAAAATGACTGAATATCATCTGATCCAGATGTCATCTTATTTTTCAATTTTTTAGCAGCTTCAACAATTTCACACTCTGTATCTCTGTAATATCCCTGATGTTGATGATGTCCCCATAAAACTGCGACTCATATAAGTCAACTAAATCAGCTCGTGGTTCTGATGATGGCACAAATACATTTTCAAAAAACTGACTAAATTTATCCACTATATCCTGTGGCATTGGATAGGTTTCATTATCTAAAGACATAATGCCAGGTATGCGTTATGTTCTATTTTTCGCATTGATGTAGGACCAAAACTGTCTTGAGTCGGCAGCAATATTATTTTGAATGTTTCTAATATAGGATTGATAAGCATGTCTCGCTTGCTGTTTAGTTTGTGAACGAAGCTCCTTAAACTGTTGCAGAAAACGCTCATTACGTGTTCTCCTAAACTTTTTGAGATATTTTTCTTTCTTTTTTATGTTGCTAATAATAGAACTGTTAAACCAAGGAGGAAAATTACGTTTAAAGTGTTTAAAGGTAGGGACAAAACAGTCAAACACTGAATATAAAGTATTGTAAAAACGAGATACTGCTTGAAAATATCAACTAGTATTTAGGTTTTGCCAAAGTATGGGAAAACAAGCCTACTAGTTTGAAATGTACTGAAAGCTAGGAACTGTAGAATACAATTTTATAAGAAAAGCAAAGACAAAATACAGTTTTAGGGGTTTAAAATTTGAAAATCCATACCCCAGAGTTCATGACACCACTTCCCCCATAACTTCATCTTAGTTACGCCACTGGCTCTTACCACAATATTCTCCAGCATGTTTTTATCCTATGTACTATTTATTACTAGATATTTTATAACCTTCCTGTATCATAAATTTTATAGAATTGGTTTAAATGTAACACTTTAAGTGAATATTATCTTCACTTTAAATTTTATTATTTTTTAGATTCACAATTGCTAAAAAACTATTTGAGAAAATATTAAATATAAGAATTATTTATGATTATTTACCTGATATGTCCAATAAGATTCTAATCTAAAAGAACACGGGGTATTTGGAGAAAATAATGGCGATAGGATTTCTAAAGCTGTAGGACCATCATATTTTTCTTCTAGCTCAGCTTCTTCTTCAGCAGTTGTGGGTAACGTGCATTTGTATTTTTCTTGATGAGCGGATGTTACGATGATCGACTCTCCCCCTGCTAATTGTTCATCTTCAGAAAGTAATTCACCTGGCCAATTTATATTGAAAATTATCGAATCATCAAATCCTCTAATGTCATTTTGCGAAGAAATGTGCCAAATTAAGGTAAAAATTACAAGAGTATTTTTCATTATTAATTTTGTTTATACGTCCACATACTTATATTTATTAAAATAACAAGTTTACGTGACATTCGTTCATTCGTTCTTGGTTTGAAAACAAACGTCAAAGTCAAAAACTTCAGAGATAAATTCAACTTCTTTTTTAATACAATCATAGGATAAATGATAAGCCCGTTGCTGAAATCAACGATACTAAACTCTATAGGATTGCTAATTTCCATTTCCTCTGTGCTCATCTCGCTCATGTCGGACGCATACGTCATCACTGGACTAACCTTTTTAATATAGTGTTTTGACGATTTTGTATCTGCTTTTTTTTAATTTTAAAGGTGTGGTTGTTTAAAACAGATGAAAAGTAAACTTCTCTAATTGTCAGTTTTATGTTTTTAAATCAACATATCAAAATTTTGGTTTTCTGTATGTAAAAAAAATTCCAAAAGAGCAAATATTGAAAAACTATCACGATTTACACACAGTCCTGCAACTAAGTGAGAGCAGTGACTTCCAACCTTATGAGTTGTATGAGGAGTTACAAAATATGATCCCAAATTTACCCAACTCTATTAAAGACGTGAAACATATGCTGCAATATATCATAGAGAACGATTTGAAAGAAATGTACCCAAATGTTTACGTTGTCATTAGAATTTTGTTAAAAATATCTGTAAGTACTGTTTCCGCTGAAAGGAGCTTTTCAAAATTGAAACTAATTAAAAATGATTTAATAAATACTAAGGGTCAAGAAAGACTTTCAGCTATGGCAGTTTTATCTATTGAAGCAGATACAGCATCTAAGATAAATTACGAACCAATGATTATGGAGTTCAGTAAAACCAAAAGTTGAAAACTTCTGTTTCTTTAATTTTTCTTTATTTTTTTTCATTTTTGTTGAACGTCCCAAAGAAGTATAAGTAAAAATTTAGGTTTGCTCTTAAAGAACAAAAAACTATCTAATTTTAAGTGATTTTTTATTTTATATTCCCTTCTTTTTACATAATCAGAGGGCCTCGCGAAATGTACCTTGCCCACATTAAGTTTAGGTCTTGCGCCGCCACTGCTATTACTGATAGCTTTTGAAAATAGCTCATCACAAAAAAGTAATGCATTCTAAAATTCAGCTTTTTAAAACTAGTTTGATTCGAAAATCTAGTTCTTAGCCCAAACTTTCGACTTTTTAATTCTTTTATCATTTTAATTATTGCGATTATTTATTGTTATACACACAAATAAACTTTAAAAAGAATTTATGCAAATAAACAAGAAAAAAACGGAAAATGTTGACGATTGTAATATATTTTAAACGAAGAAAGCTGAACTGAGGTCCACTGGTGACGTGACAAAATTCCCGCCCACCGGCGTAGTCTTTAAGCAAATAAGCAATCCTGGTAGGGCTTAAATTACTTACTGAAAACTTAAAAAATATTCTAACCTAGCAATTCCAACGAAGTAAAAACTAAGATAAAATTCAAAATTAAAATATACAATATTCTTAGAAATGCCTCAAAAAATCCAAATTCGCCTTGCCTCTGAGCGTGTAAACACCTCTGTTGCTGTAAATCAGAGATACCCTAAAATATTTACTCCAGGTGAAGTTATTACAATCCAACACGAAAAAGAATTTATGAGGTAAATAAAAGTCACCCTACAAATATTAATAAAATTTTATAATTCTTGTTTATATCAAAGATGTGTTGATAAATTGGTTCTATAAATATTTTTATTGCTGCAGAGGACATGGCACATATGAAGAAATTGGAAAACTTAAAGCATCAGTGGCTGGTGTAAAGGAACAAGTTAACAATCTGGTGTCAATAAGACCACTTAAGAGTAGATACAATGGAGAAATTGGTGATGTTATTGTTGGAAGAATAACAGAAGTACAACAAAAAAGGTGGAAAGTAGACACTAATTCCAGGCTAGATTCGGCGCTGTTATTATCATCTGTAAATTTACCAGGAGGTGAATTGGTATGTATATTTAATCATTCAATACATTCTTTAAATCTAAGTAGAGTTTTTCCTGAATGTTTTGATGTTCATTTGCAGTTTGTATACCAACGTTTCGTAAATAAACTCATGTTTAAATTTGGACATGATTAAAGGTAATTAAACAATAATTACATCGAGAAAGTTTTATTTTGGTTTAAAGTACAGTCACAAAATCTTTCTCCAGATCTCTACTAGGTATACACTGTAAAGACTAAAGATTTTGGACTTTTCGGGTTTCATCTATTAACAAAACTGACTTTTAATTATCGATAGTCCAATCTACATGATAGTTAGGGTGTTATATATATTACTTTATATTTTAGATATAATGAATATATTGTTGATATCAGTGGTTAGTATTGGTAGGCAATACTCTAAACAATACAGTAATTACTGTAACTATTGTTACGCCTATGTGGAATGATACTCCTATGTCGGCTTCATCTCCTGTTACTCACAATTAAAAAAGTGGATTTATTGAAATGACTAAGTTTGAGATTTCTTGTGTAGATTAATTGGAATGTGAAATACTAAAAAGGCATAGAATAACATAACAACAATATTTTGCAATGAATATAACTTCAGAAAAGCAAATTTTTCACTATTGTATCAAAGTCTCTCTAATATAGATTGGACTTTCCTTCAAACATTTGATAGATCCGATGATGCCTGCATCTACTTTTACGGTAAGTTGTATAATGTATTTGATGAGTGTGTGCCAAGAGAAACAAAACAATATAAAAGAAAATATCCACCGTGGTTTACCCGGGATATTATTAAAGACATTAAGCTGAAATCGAAATTAAATAACGAATGTAAAATCAACAATGATGTAAATACTCTTAACAAGTTTAAATATTTACGAGCAAAGGTGAAATCTGACATAGACAAGTCGTACAGGGATTATGCTGATTCAGCTGAGTCGAGTATGAAAGCAGACCCTAAAAAATTCTGGGCTTTTGTCAACAGCAAAAAGGGGTCAACTAATATCTCTGATAGAATGACGTTTAATGAATGCTCGATACGCCTACCGATATACTTAATGGTTTTTCTGAATATTTTGCAAAATCTTTTTCAGTTAGTACAATGTGCGTTACCCATGATGATTTAGTAACCTCACAGTTCCTGAATATCATCTCCTTCACTGAGGATGAAGTACTTATAGCTTTAAAACAAGTAAAAAATAAAATGACAACAGGACCAGACTTTGTCCCTGCTTTCATTTTGAAGGATTGTGCGTCTGTACTTGCTCCGCCGTTAACAATACTGCTCAACACGTGCGTGAAGACTTGCACTGTGCCGAATATGTGGAAATCGTCGAAGGTTAGACCTATCTACAAACATGGTGATAGAGTTGGTATTAGCAACTATCGGCCAATCTCAAATATTTGCAATTTCTGTAATGTATTCGAAATGTTATTGTACAATAGAATGTATAGACATTTATGCAGCATAATAACAATAAAGCAACATGGTTTTGTGAAGGGTCGCTCAACTGTCACCAATTCAGCAAATATAACCCAATCTATTGCTGAAAACATCGATGAGCGATCGCAGACTGAAGTTGTGTACAACGATTTTTCTAAAGCGTTCGATAGACTAGACCACGGAATTCTAGTGAGTAAATTATCTCGATATGGATTATCACCCTCTCTAATCAAATTATTCACCTCCTATCTAAACAACATACACCAGTATGTCGTGTTTAATGGTTATAAGTCAGTTGAATACTTGGCAACATCTGGTGTTCCACAGGGAAGTAACCTGGGCCCCTTATTATTTAATGTCTTCATCAATGATATAGTTGACGATCTCGATGTCAACTGCTTACTATATGCTGACTTGAAATTATTCTGCCGGATTGGTGATAGAAGCGATTGTGTCTCACTTTCAACTAACCTTCGATGTATTGAGAGAGGTGTATAAGTAATAAATTGTCGTTGAATGCCTGTAAATGTAAGGTAATGACGTTTTCCTTAAAACCCGAGAAAATTATATATGATTATGAAATTAACAATATTGTTCTTGAACGCCCGGCGACATTTATTAACTTGGGTGTCACTTTTGATTCTAAACTTTCTTTTATACCTCATATTGAGGCTATATGCTCGTCTGCTAACAAAATGTATGGCTTCTTAGTTTGAAACTCGTGTGACTTCAATGATCAAGACACTTTAAAGGCTTTATACTACGCCTATGTTAGGTCTAAAATTGAATACGCAGATGTTATTTGGAGTCCATTTTATGACATACACATTCAGAAACTTGAATCAATTCAACAGAGGTTTTTGAAATTTCTTTCCTTTAAAATGGATGTAATTTACCCACCGGTAGTAGTTCGTACCGGTACACTTCAAACGAGGCATTGTGTAAATAACTTAGGGGCTCGTCGTGACTGTCACTTATTGATATTTCTGTTTAAAATCATGAATAACAACATCAGTGATCCCAATCTTCTTCTTAAACTCCAGTTCAATACTCCGAAAGTAGCTTCAAGAGCTGTTGATACGTTATACCTTAATACCCCTCAAACAAATATTTTAAAATTTTTGCCACTTCACAGTATGTGTTCGATATGTAATCATGTAAGTTACCAGCTTGATATATTTCATTGCCGCATACCTGCGATTAAAGCATTCTTCCTTGATTGATGATATTATTCTTTGTAATCAATATAATTAAGTTCCTGTTTGAACAGTGTATTAATAAATAAATTATATTTTGTTAGGGAAATATCGTTTAAATTATTTTCTCTTTACATTATCAATATAATTATAATACTATGTCATTTCATATTATTTAGAATACAGTGACATCAGAAGTAAGTTCAATGAATGACAGACTAAATTCACTAAATTCTAAAGAAAACATTGAAATAAAGAAAATATGCATATTTAGATGTAATACTAGAGATACACACTGTATTATCAATAATTTGAAAGGTTCAATATACCAATAAAATTTGACAATTCAATTTCATATGACATTACTGCAAAATAGACTTAATGACAGATAGATTTTAAAACGATTTGATAAACCAGAATACAGATGTCTCTATTGGCAAAATGGCACTTATAAAAAATAATGAAAATCTCTCTTGGTATATAAAAACGTAAATTTGTATTTTTTTAAAAAAAAAAAGAATTCTTGGTAACCAAAGGAGAAGAGAGTTATTTATGGAAACAGTTTAGTGAGTGGATTCATAACATCGCGAGAGACAACATCGAAATAAGAGTTGTCTCAGAATTTTTTAAATAGAGTTGAATTTTAATATCTCGAGAGACAACATCGGAATAAGAGTTGTCTCAAATTTATTTGAGAATATCAGAATAATTTGTACCATTATTATCAAATTAACACAATTTGCCTTTGAAAGCCAGTGCGTGTATTATTCGCAGAAAATTACAGCGGTAAAGTGCGAGTGTTGTTCCAGTTTCTAAATAATTCATTTAGAAAACTGTTTCAGATATTCTAAAACGTTTTTAGAATACAAACCAGTCTATCTGTATCCAGTTTGGTGAGTCCAGTCCATATTATATATTATTTCTCGAGAATTAATAGGCCTTTAGTAAAAAATATTTCGAAAGTAGATGCATCTGATGAATTAAATATTTGATCAAATTATAGTAACATTATTGATATATCATTCTACGTAAACTCAAGGAAATTGGGGAATGTTACATTGACATATGTCATTTTGGACTTTTAGTTAGAGTATTTAGATAAGAATTTCTAATTTTAGATTGTTTATAATATTAAGGTTTTGATACAAAATTCTATTTTTGCGTATTCGTTTGTGATATTTTTTGAAAAGTTTTAATTTTTGTAAGTGTTTATTTGATAATATAATATATAAATTTGAATTCTAATCACCTTTTGGCTCTCTTTTCATAATCATTCTCATTACATTTGATAATTTCTGACAGTAATTTCATATGTGTCATAAGATAATTTAATTGTCTTATAGTATATTGGACAAACAGTTACTTTCGATTTGAATAGTATATGTGATTTGGAAAATTATTTGGAAATTTATAAATTTTGAATTATTCTTTGAAATCTTTAATCCCTCCCTGAGAAAAGAGTGAGTTGATTGATATTGTGTATTAATTTATCTTTCAGGATATAAAATTTAATATTTATTTAGCCGGGCATATTAATTTGACAACTGCTGTCATTAAAAATTTTATAGGTTATATTTAGCTAAAGGTGTTTTCATATTAGTGCAGTTACAGCTACAAATAAATTCAACGATAAAACAATATAGAATATAATATATTATAATTAAAAACATAGTCTAGGTATACTATAATTTGTCACCCGAACGTGGGGCAAATATTATTAAAGAATTATAATATAGAGTATACAATAATATATTAAATGCATTTAATACTTTTCTAATGTTTATTTATTATTCTGAACATTGAAAATTGAAATAACATAAGAGTGCACAAGGTTTGAGTTGACATGAAGCAGTGCTGCCATTAGTTAACTAATGGAAATTTTGAAGCCCGTTTTTAAAAACTAACATTTATTACTTTGACAAAAATTACATAAATATATTTACTATAAAAATGACTAAAAAGAATCAATTAACAAATGAAACAAGAATTAATTAACGTCAACTAGAGTTTTCTATTTATATGATAGAACTGAAACATCTGCAACTTCAATTGGCTTCTGGTTGTGTCTTCAGGAAGACTGAGATAATTCATTGTATTTTCTCAGGCATATTTTAGTTTACTTTATAACATACCCCTACCAAAAATAAAAAAATTGCATTGTTTAATCACGTACATAATCTTCTAAGTCCTAGTTGTTCATTTTCCACATTCGATGTTCATATGATTTGTTGATTGACTTTCCAATTAATTCTTTCCTTTCTATCACTTGGTTGAAATAGTGTTCCATTTGAGATATGTTTTAAAAGTTGAAGGTTTCTTCTAAAAATGTAATGATTTTGTCGGATTTTTGGCTCTATAGCTTTATACCATTCCCAGAATCCGTTATCGTTTGTTTTATGTTGTGTTCTCCCAGTTTTAAATTTTTTAATGGTTTTCTGTTTTTACTTAGGTGTTTATTATTGTCATTTCTAAGAGTTAAATCTTCGATGGCCTGTTCGGTGTTGAATTTTGGTATTGGTAGAATGTAATTTAACTGATTGTTCACGCGATTTTATTTTGCTAAACTAAAATTATAGGTACAGCTTGACAACACCGCCCAAGAATACGATTAAAAATTTACTATCTAGGATAGTGGTAGGTACTTTTAGTATGGATCTGCTCAGTAATAGAAAAAGATATAATTTTCAGTCTCGATATTTCGAATGGCAAAATTCTGTCGGAATCGGTTTTAATTTATCAAAAAAACCAACTTTTCTTGAAACAAGATGACAGTCCACATTGATACAACTGAGCTGTGCGGAAACACTGATGAAACATTAATAATTCTGATGGTGCCGCTAATCCATTTCTGGAGTAGTGTTTTATTCCAAAATCGCCCATTGTATTTCTAATCCTGAATGGTATGATTTTTTTATTAGTCCTTTGACTGTTTGCACTAAGGGTCCCACTAATCCATTTGAAATCAGATACTGAGCACTTGAAGTTTAGTAGCGAAATTTAAAAAGGTGGTCCATTGTCACTAATTATTTTTTGAGGGATTAAGTACGTGGTAATTCACGGTTTGTTGTAGAGGAGAAGATCCGTCGAAGACGAACACATGATGAGACAATTCTTACAAGAAGGTGACCTTATTAGTGCCGAAGTACAGAATGTATTCTATGACGGAGCATTATCTTTACATACCAGAAGTTTACGATATGGCAAGGTGAAACTTTTTTTCTCCATTTGTGTTTCCATCTATTATCTTCAGTTTTTTTCTTTAATTTTATTATAGCTTGGTCAAGGAGTGCTCGTGAAAGTATTTCCTTCTTTAATAAAACGAAGCAAAACTCATTTCCACAATTTACCAGTAGGTGCCAGCATCATATTAGGTAACAACGGATTTATATGGATTTATCCAACGTTGGTTAATACTGAAGAAAGTGTTGGGGGATTTATTCAAAATTTAGAAGAGGTTAGTACCATTTATTGTATATATAATTTGATATGTTACATCTTCTTATAAAAAGCTTGCTTAACTTTCCCTTTCAATTTTTTCAATTGTTCTTTTAGTTTCTTTTCTTAGTTTTCACACATTTCCGTTATTAATTTCTGTCCTTATTATATTATATTTTTTGTTTTATTCTTAGGTGATTTCTAGACAAGAACGAGAAACTATTGCTAGACTGAGAAATTGCATTTTGGCTTTAACTCAAAGTAAAATGATGTTATATGATACAAGCATTTTATATGCTTACGAAGAATCCTTGAAATATTCCGTTGTCGAACTGCTCATACCTGAAGCTATGGCCGACGTTGCCATTTTAACGCAGCAACGATTAACTATGTTGGAAAACGCTTAGGATATAACAGGTTGGTGAATAAAGTGAAAAATGTTTACAAAAATTGTATACCCAGTGTTTCAAATTAAATTGACTGTTTTATATAATTAAAATGAAATTGGGGTTCTAGGTGGAGGTGTTAATGGGTTTAACAGAATTGATTTTTGGTTGCAATTACAGTAAATATCATAAGGAGTTAAGTTTTCCCCTTTCGAGACTGTTTAAAGTCATTTAACAGTATCTCGTAAACTCCTATTTTCAAATTTTCCGTTTTATATGTTGAAATTTATTTGTCAATTTCATTGTAAAAAGTTTTTTTTTATTAATTTTGCTTATTAAAACTGGTCTTTGTAGACCAATATTTAATTTTAATTAATTAAGTCATAATCTGTTCTCTGATGTCTTTTAGTTGCTTCTTTCCACTCTCCCACTGTGATCTGCTATTACACTCTGATGGTTTGTTTCTCTTCAGTCTTCGTACTGCTTAATGTTTGTTAGTACACTACACAAATAATTTACACAGTTTATATTTTTTGTAGTTTTAATATAATATAAAGTAAATTCAATTATAATGGTGTTTTATTGAACATAAGGGATTTTAAGTTTATGTTTACATAGGACAAACGTCCCAATATTTGGAAAATAGATTGAACAGCAATCGTTCAATACCCAAAAGGTATTTGCATGTATCTCTGTTATTATTGGTAGAATATGTCTTTGATTTTACAGGGCATGGTGTTAATTATACAGGGTATAGTCGTAACAAAGATCGTTCAATAGCAGAAAGGTATTAGCATGTATCCGTTATTATTGATCGAATATCTCTGTGATTATACAGGACATGTCGAACAAGTCCGTTAATTATACTGCAAGATTGTCATAAGTCATAAGTCTGTTGTGAAATAATATTTTGATAAAGACCGAAACATCAAGATTTCTCTATAAAACATGTTTTTCAATTAAATTAGACCAAAAAATCAAGAAAATTTATTGAAGAAAATATTACAATACATATACATAAAATACAGTTTAAGTTTAGTTTTAAAAGGTATTACAAAGTTTTTAGTACGCAATAAAAACTCACTACAGTTATTAATATCACAGATACTTAAAACTCGTAACTTTAGTAGTTGTTTTTTGGTCCTTACGCAATATAAAAATAATTTAATCTAACTTATTCTTTTTACCGAATATTTTCATTAGATTCCGAGACATATAGTAAGGCTTTTCGGCAGATCCGTCATTTCTTTCACAGTCCTCCACTGAAAAACAAATTATATTTAATGTTAATGTTAGAAAACATTTTTAAGAATAAATAATGATATTTGAAGACACAATGTTTCATAAACTCTGTTTTTAATTGAAAACTTTAGTAAAGTTAAAAATTTTTGTGATGTGATGTTAGAAGATTGATCATGTATGGAACGACTAAGAGCGGCTGTAAATAATGAAAAGACCAGCTAAAAGAATAATGAAAAACACAAATACATGAAATATGAACAGAAATAGAAGATTTAAGAGGGAACCCCCAGGAATTTCTATGCAATAATGAAAAAAATTCGAAAAGAATGGTTATCAATCAATAAAAGGATTGGAAAAGGAAAATCTGGGTTGGCCATTATAAGAAATTACTAAAGATGGTATTACAGAAGACAGTACGACCCAAAACATCAATGAAGAAGCAATACCATGATTGGGAAGTACAAGATTGGATCAAAAAAATGAGGGGAACTCAGGACCAACTGTTTCTAGTAAAACAAATTATTGAATAATGTTTGAATACAATATTGATATAAATATTCTTATTGTTGACTTTTGTTGGTATTTAGTAGAGCAAGCTCGAGGAAATCATGGAATTATAAATAAATTATAATCATAGTAGGAGTCAGTCAGTGTAATTATTTGAATAAATATGTTAAATAAATCAGCGACATAGCTTTAACTTAAATAAAATAGATTAAATACAGTGAAAAATCATCAAGAACAGTAAAAATAAAATATAGAGTCAAAGTAGGATTCAGTCAGTGCAGAATTATTTGAATATATATTTTATATAAATCAGCGACACGGTTTTAACTTGAATAAAACAGTGGAAAATCATCAAGAAGAGTATAAATAAGCTATAGATTCGAAGTAGGAGTCAGTCAGTGCAGAATTAGGAGTCAATCAGTGCAGTTATTTGAATAAATATGTTATATAAATCAAGGACAATGTTTTAATTTGAATAAAATAGCTTAAAACAGTGAAAAGTTATCAAAAACAGTAAAAATAAACTATAGAATTAGAGTAGACGTAACTCAGTGCAGAATTAGGAGTAAAATCAGTGCAATTACTTGAATAAATATGTTATATAAATCAGCGACACAGTTTTAACGTAAATAAAATAGCTTAAATATAGTGAAAAATCATCAAGAACAGTAAAAATAAAATATAGAGTAAAGTAGGAGTCAGTGAGTGCAGAATTAGGAATCAATCAGTGCAGAATTAGGAATCAATCAGTGCAATTCTTTGAATACATATTTTATATAAATCACCGACACAGTTTTAACTTGAAGAAAATAGCATAAAAACAGTGGAAAATCATCAAGAAAAGTATAAATAAACTATAGATTCGGAGTAGTAGTCAGTCAGTGCAGAATTAGGAGTCAATCCGTGCAGTTATTTGATTAAATATGTTATATAAATCAGGGACACTGTTTTAATTTGAATAAAATAGCTTAAAAGCAGTGAAAAGTTATCAAAAACAGTAAAAATAAACTATAGAATTAAAGTAGGAGTCAGTCAATGCAGAATTAGGAGTAAAATCAGTGCAGTTGTTCAGTACTGTGTACCGTCACCGTCCTCATGTGTCAACACTATCAACAGCGCCAAAGAACGGTTACGGAAACTATAAGGTACTCCCACCTGACCACCCACTGCGATGACAATGTGAAGCGGCAGGGGATGTACAAGGACAGTCGACGAGTAGTAAAGTTGAGATACAGACACTCAAAAGATGTATTTCAAATCACACATTTTATTTGTTACGTGAAATGCTAATAATTTGAACTCTTACACAATTACAGCAGTTATTTGAATAAATATGTATTATAAATCAGCGACACAGTTTAACAGTGAAAAATCCTCAAGCAGAGTAAAAATAAATTATAGAGTCAGAGTGGGAGTCGGTCAATGCAGAGTCAGGGATCAATCAAGTGTAATTATTTGAATAAATATGTTATATAAATAGCGACTTAGTTTTAATGTGCATAAAATAGCTTAAAAGCAGCGAAAAATCATCATGATTAGTAAAAATATATTATTGAGTTAGTGCAGAATTAGGAGTAAAATGAGTGCAGTTTTGAATAAATATTTCATATAAATCAGCGACACAGTTTTAACAGTGAAAACACCTCAAGCAGAGTAAAAATAAATTATAGAGTCAGAGTAGAAGTCGGCTAATGCAGAATCAGGAGTCAATCAGTGCAGTTATTTGAATAAATATGTTATATAAATCAGCGACACAGTTTTAATGTTAATAAAATAGCTTAAAAACAGTGAAAAATTATCAAAAAAAGTATAAATAAATTATAGATTCGGAGTAGGAGTCAATCAGTGCAGTCATTTGAATAAATATGTTATATATAAATCAGCGACAATATTTTAATTTGAATAAAGTAGCTTAAAAACAGTGAAAAGTCATCAAGAACAATAAAAATAAATTATAGAGTCAAAGTAGGAGTCAGTAAGTGTAGAATTAGGAGTAAAATCAATGCAACTATTTGAATAAATATTTTATATAAATCAGCGACACAGTCTAAACAGTGAAAAGAGTAAAAATAAATTATTGAGTCAGAGTAGGAGTACAGTTATTTGAGTAAGTATGTTAAATAAATCAGCGACACAGTTTAACGTGAAAAATCATTAAAAACAGTATCAATCATTAAAACCCTACAATTAATAATTATAGTATATACTTACGGAAACATAAGAATAAAGTGTCGACTGCCATAGAGTACACGCTGAAGAACAACGATGCTATTAAATATGTGCAAATCATGATTATGATAACAGGTACAATTTCGTAATTCAAATTTGAGTTATCGATAAGCGATGTCGGAAGTAATTCCGAGGCGAAGAATATGTATGAGACTCCGCCGACAGCTAAGGTTAGTAAAACTTTGCTGAGGAAGAAGAGAAAATCGGTAACCTGCAAAATAAAGATTATATAAAGTAGGAAGTGAAATTAGTCGGCCGTATCAATAATACTAACCTTATCTAGTACCCAGACTCGAAGTATATTCCTCATAAGTAGCATAAACGCATCTTTGGCACTGACGCAGAAGTTTTTGCCGTGAATTGCGCACATGATATAAGCGTTCTTATTTAAAAATCTAAGGAATTTTTCCAAACAATAGAAGAAGCATTTCAGCAAACACATAATGGCTTTGGTGAAAGCGTTATCGTATTTCTTCAATTTATGATCTAAGTATTCCAAAGCGACTCTAATCATTCTACATATGGCCAATATCAACGATCCAAAAGCTAACGTTCCAATGTGATATCTGAAAAAAATATGACATTAATTCATAAATAAATTATATCTTTTAAATTCGTTAATAGGAATTAGGGAAATTATATGAAGAAGAGGTTAAGGTACAGGAACGAAGAATTAAAAAGAGAGGCTGAGACACAAACTTCAAAATATTATCAAGATCAGCAATAATTGAATGTTTGCAAATTGGTGATCAGTAACATTGTTGCGGAAAATGGGTTTTAACAAAGGAAACACCAAATAAACTACGAGCGCAGAAGAGGAAGGTGCTGAGAAAGGAATTCAATATGATGAAGGTGCTTGTAGAACAGTGGTTCACAAGCTTTTTTGTACCACATCCCCTTTTGTTAATATTAAAGCCTCCCACGCCCCCCCCCCCTCCTTACACAATAAATTCGGTTATTAAAAAATAATTAGTAGATCTATTATATCTCTTTTTACTGTCTTATTTACATTCCACGTCGGATATATACATCGGGCTTGATGATGATCCCATTCCCATAACACTTAGTCACATTATATAATCCCACCTATAAATATTACCTTTAACTTCACTTCGCTTATCAATTTTTGAATATTTTTCGTTGTTTTTATTTACATTTTTCTAACAAAGAACTTCTCTAGAGAGAGAGAGAATATATGTTTATTGTCCAAGAACAAGTCTTATTGACAAACACCTTGTAAAATAAGTTAATAAGTTAAAAATTAAATTACCAACAAATCATTAAACATTACTAGATAAAAGATATAAATAAAAAAAAAATATATAAATACATTCACACACAAATCTTACATATTATATACATACAACATAACTTATATGTATTGTCAATAAATAACTAAATTATAATACAATAATTAAAAGCACTCTAAAATATTTTAATTTCATTTTCTTTACTTGTTTATATACACTGTTGACAAAAATAATATTATAGAGAATGTATATGAGAAAAGCATTCATTTAAATTGTAGTACGCCTCATCTATCAACTTTTCTTTCATTACTTGCCGAAATTTATTTAAATGCTCTATATTCTTTATATATGGTGGCAACAAATTATATAATTTGACTCCATTGTAAACAAATGAGGCTTTCACCAAGGAAGTTTTAGGTATAAGTAGCGACAGATTGTCACTTTGTCTTGTATTATAATGACTTTCTGTAATATACTGCTCTTTGTTCTTATGAATGAGGGATGTTACTTCTAGTACATAGAGTGATGTAAGAGTCAGTATTTTGTGTTTCACGAAATATGTTTTACATGAAGTTCTTTTATTTATTTTACATAAGAATCGCATAGCTCGTTTCTGCAATAAAAAAATACTTTCGAACAGCTCCCCATTACAAGAGCCCCAAAATTGTAGGGAATACCTTAAGTGCGATTCCACTAAAGCGTAATATACATCTTTAGCTACCGAGAATCCCAATTCACACGAAGCTGATCTAACAGCGTAACAGCCTGAGGATATTTTCTTTTTTAAGATATTAATGTGTCCTTTAAACGTCAGGTTACTATCAATGTTGAGTCCTAAAAATGTTGCTTCTTCAACACTCTCCACAGTGTCATTTCCAAATTGAACAGGTGGTAATCTGCATTTAAATGTCATTATTTTTGTTTTACTTATATTTAGTGTTAGGTAGTTTGCACTACACCATTCCTTAACCGTTTGTAAGTCATTGGATACAATGTTATGAAGCCTCTGTTCATTGGACTCATGCCAAGTTAATGTGGTATCATCGGCAAACATAGTAAAATTACCATGAATATTTAAATTTGTAAGATCATTGACATAGAGGAGAAACAAGATTGGACCCAACACTGAACCCTGTGGTACTCCCCATTTACCAGATCTGACATTTGAATTTGAATGTGGTGTTCTAACAAATTGCTTACGCCCAGACAGATACGAGCTCATCCATCCAAGACCAACACCCCAAATCCCATAATGATTTAATTTTCTCAGCAGTAATTCATGTTTAACACAGTCAAAAGCTTTTGTCAAATCACAAAAAACCGCTGCGACCGGTATACCATTGTTTATAATTTTATATATTTTTTCTAGACTGTTAAATATGGCATCCGATGTATTTTTACCTTTCTGAAACCCAAATTGTCTGCTGTCAATTATATTATTTATTTCTAAAAATTCTGTTAGTCGATGTTTTACAAGTTTTTCAATTATTTTTGCCAATGTTGGAATCAGAGATATCGGCCTATAATTAGATGGATCCCCACCATATCCCCCCTTATGAATTGGAATTATCACACTAGTTTTAAGAAAGTCTGGAAATACTCCCTCTTGAAACGATTTGTTAATCAAAATTGCTAAAACATTCAAGGCTGTGTATGGTAAATTGTTAAATATTTTTATAGACAAGTTGTCATAGCCACAGGCATTTTTCTTTTTGATATTAGCAAATACTTTTCTTAACTCATAGGTATTCGTTGGATATAACTTAAATTGTTGATTTATATGAACATCTTTCATGTACGATAGAGGATCGGTTGTAGAATTTAATGTTTTAATCAAAGATTCGGCTATATTACAATAAAATTTATTGAACTGCTCAGGATCTATATGTATGTTCTGTTTAAGTTTATCATTATTTTTTCCCCTTAATTCATTCACAATAGCCCATGACTCTTTAGATTTATTTGAAGATTTTTCCATTCTTTTGTTATAATAATCATCTTTTGCCTTCTTTATTATTGCTCTATAAATTGACCTATATTGTGTATAATATGTGCTAAAGGGCTCGTCACGAAAGTACCCTTTTATGTAGTTTAATGACCGCATGTTTTTCCCTGATATTCGAATACCACATGTAATCCATGATTTTTTAGATTTTATTCTGATTCTTTGTATTGGAAAGGATTTTTCAAAGATAATACAAAATGTTTCATAAAGTTGCCTGAAGGAATTTGAACTTAAATGTATAATTAAAGAATTCCAATTATATGCATCACAGTGAGCTTTAAATTTTTGATGGTTACTTGTACTATATAATCTACCATATTTAAAAGACTTTTTTTCCAACCCACACTTGACTGGTATCATAGTATATACAGCTTCATGATCAGACAAGTTACTTGGAATTATATTACATGTCACTTCAGTTTCATCATATGTACTACAAAAGTAGTCAATAATTGTTGCAGAGTCTCTATTTATTCTTGTTGGCTGTTTAACATGCATTTTGAGATTGAAGGATATCAATAGACTATTTAATTTGTTAACATTATTTTCATGCTCATCGTCAAAATTAATGTTAAAATCACCTGTTAATATCACCTGTATAGATGTTGTTAATTTGGACAGCAAAATTTCCAGTTTGTCTAGGAAGACTGAGACACTGGTTGTTGGAGAACGGTATATGCAAAGTATCACAGTATTAATAGACCTAATATGTATGCCCGATAATTCAAATTGTTTTTCTTCTGCGATATTTTCAATTATGAATTCATTGACTTGCCAATTTTCCATCACAGAAGTATGTACTAATATAACTGTGCCTCCATGCATATACCGTTCTCTACAAAAAACTGAAGCCACAGTGTAGCCTGGAATATAAACGTTTTCAGATTCTTCAAGCCAATGCTCAGTTAACAATATTACTTTAGGATATTTTAAATTTTCTATTATGATAAAAAGATCATCAATTTTATTTCTTACCGACTGTATGTTAAGAAGTAGAAATGTTAAAGAGTCAAATTTATTTCTACGTTTTTCCCTAAAAAAGAACTAGAAGAAGAGTTACTATCTTTTTGTTGAAGTGAATTTTGTGATTTTAATACATTCATGGATTCCCGTTCCTTCACATCAGTATCCAACTTCTGTAAAATTTGTTGTTCACTACTACTAGTATTTTCTTTTGTACTCACCTTATCAGACTTGTTATTGTTATATGTGTCATCGTTATGTCTCATTTTGATAGAGTGTTGCTTGGAATTTTCCTCATTTATTTTTACAAAAATTAAACTTGTATGTGTTTTTGTCAAGCCCATTTGTTTTTTGATTAGCCAAGACATATTAAAGTTATTTAGTTTATAGCCCTTATTATTGCAAATATTTAGGTATGAAATATTATATTCATTATATCTGTCAACAGTGTTTATATATTGATTTAATCTAATGTTAAAATTGGTGTTAGAACATATGTTTAATTTAGAGTTTATAATTCGCATGCTAGGATATTTCAACTGTAACAGATCATTAGTTCCAGCCATAACAATTACATAATCATTGGAACTCAAATTTTTTGTGAGATTTTCTAAATCTTCAATTACCCCACTTAACATTGCACCGGGTTTTATTAAAGTTTGTATTTGAATATTTTCCTGTTTATACCTACGACGCAGTTCTTTATCCAAGTCTCTACCATATTCATCAGTTAGGATGAGGATTTTTTGAACATTTTTACCAGTTTTCTCACTTGATTCAGTTATTACAGTTTCTATTTTATTTTTATTTGTATTAATTTTTTGTAGTTCTTCCAAACATCTATTGTTGTCGTCCTGTAATGTTTTTATTGAATGTTCCATATTATCTTTTTCCAGTAGTAGCCTTTCAATTTTTTCTTTAAAATCATTGTCTCTTCTTTTCATATCTTCTTCATCCAGTTGCAAAGCAGCAATTTCTTCCCTTAGTTCAGCAATAAGTTTATTTGTCCTTTCCTTTCCTACATCGATTTTAACTAGGTTGTTTTTGTAAAATAATTTTTCATTTTCAATTACCTTAATTGTGGTAATCATGTTTTTTCCTATACTATCTAATTCTTCAATATCTTTAGTTAGCCTTAATATTTGTCTGTCCTTTTCATTTATTACCTCTGTTTGTTCCTCGTTTGTATTCTTAAATGACGTATTTTCTTTGTGTAAAGATTCTATTCTTTCTTCTTGATTTTTAAGTTTTTCAATGAGGTTTGATTCAGCCTCTATCACTAGGGCTTCGTAATTTTTTGTGCTTTTTTGCATGAGTTCTATAAATCTGTCCTTCTCATTGAGTGCTTGATTAAGACGTCTTATTTCATTTTTTAGAGTTTCTTCTTTACTTTCCTCTTCTCTATTTTTCTCTTGGCAGATCAGAGAACAGTAAATTTTATTATTTCCTAGTCTAATTGCATTTTTTATATCCCTCTCCAGACAACTTTGGTGGAATGCATTCAAGCAAATCACGCAAATATAACCTTTAAAATCTTTATTGCAACATTTAAATTTTGAAGTCATTTTAAATGAAACGCCACTGGAGCCAAAAGAACTACAAGTAGATAAGAGGTAATTTCCACTAATGACTATCACTTATCAGTTATAAATGTGACTAGTTTTTGTTGCACATTTTTGTTTTAATGATTTAATATTTAACACAATTTTGCAATTATTTCATCATACGTACATTACACATTTCTGCAAACTGCATATTCTTGTAGTGCTATTTTCAAACTATCCATCGGTACCAAATTCACTTTAGTTGTTTAGATAACTTTTCAGAATATTAAATATTGTTGGGAGCTATTCAAAAATACGTCTATACGAAATATTAAAATTGTCTTCTTTATTATTTAGAGACATCCTCGCGATAATATCTGTTATCAATTTTTTTTTACTTTTTGTTGCTTTTTTCAAACAACTCTTATATTTTCATTTTAAATTGTTGCTAGCAATGACATTCCTTTTATAATTTAGTTACTAAATTAATTTTTCTATCTTTGATAGTATTCTTACTTTATTTAGACTACATTATATAATTGTATTTTGTCTATAATTCATTTCTATGTTATTATTTTTCAAATTGTGGTTATTTTATTTCTGTGGTGACAGTTGCTATTCTGATAGTTTTTTATTTTAAAGTTTGTATTTCTGTTTCTATTTGTCATTTCATAACTTGATGTAGTGTACAGGGTTTGTCAAAACTTATATTTGAATATTATATTTTTCTTTATTGTGACAAAATTTTGTGTTTTATTTTAGCTTATTTCATACTTATTTCAAGGTTTCGTATTCTTCTACTATGGTGAATTAATGAATATCAAATGACAGAGTTTGTTGTGTAGCTATTATAAAAATATATTCCACAATATTACCAACCTAACTATTTTAAGTGTCAAAAGGACAATATCATTCACCCTCTAGTTTCTGGGTAGAAATCATTTTGTACATACGATGTATAGTTATTTTAAGTTCCAATAATATTTTTATTTACTGTCTAGTTTCTATGGAGAAATCATTTCTTTGCATATAAAATATTTATTCCGGCTTGGAATTCGCAAATTCAATATATTGGTTTCCCTACTGCCACGCGATAAGCAGTGAGTAGCGCGCAGGTCGAACTAACCGAGGGAGGTGTAAATGTGAAGTGAGTACGGGGAAGGGGAAACCTTTGAAATCAGTGGAGGTGGAGAGTCGAGTGTTGGCTGAGCCGAATTTGAGACGGCAGTCACTGTACACCATACCGCCGAACCGTATTTTGGTTTTTACCTGCAAGTATCTATCAATTTCTTTTTGAGTTTTTTCTTGTATATAAGTACCATGGGAATTCCGTTGTTGTAAAGGTAAGAAGTTTTTAGTAATAACGATTCGAAATTAAGTGGTCTTTTCAATCACAAATTTAGAATATTTATTTAGTTAGTTTTCGGGTTTTAACAATAAGTTGGAATATCTTTGAAAAACCGGGGTCCGGCCTTTTTCTTGTTCTTTTCTTTTAAATTTTCCCCGGGAGGTTTCGATTAAAATATCAGGGAGCGCCAGGCATACATATCGGCTAGGGCTTTCTAATATTTTAAATCAACAACCCTAATCAATTATTAATTTGCACCCCCGGCGTTTTTCTTATTCTTTTCTTCCGATTTTTCCAGGAGAGGTTTCGATTGAAATAGCAGGGAGAGCCAGGCATAAATATCCGTTAGGGCTTCCTAATATTTTAAATCAACAACCCTAATCATTAGTAATTTGCAACCCTGGTCTTTTTTTCTTGTTCTTTTATTCCGATTTTTTCGTGAAGAGGTTTCGATTGAAATATCAGGGAGCGCCAGGCATACATATCCGCTAGGGCTTTCTAATATTTTAAATCAACAACCCTAATCATTAGAAATTTGCAACCCTGGACTTTTTTCTTGTTCTTTTCTTCCAATTTTTCCATGGGAGGTTTCGATTAAAATATAAGGGAGCGCCAGGCATACATATCCGCTAGGACTTTCTAATATTTTGAATCAACAACCCTAATCATTAGCAATTTCCAACCCCGGCCTTTTTTTTTCTTGTTCTTTTCTTCCAATTCTTCCATTAGAGGTTTCGATTGAAATATCAGGGGGCGTCATGCATAAATATCCGCTAGGGCTTTCTAATATTTTAAATCAACAACCCTAATCATTAGTAATTTGCAACCCTGGCCTTTTTTTTCTTGTTCTTTTATTGCGATTTTTCCGTGAAGAGGTTTCGATTGAAATATCAGGGAGCGCCAGGCATACATATCCGCTAGGGCTTTCTAATATTTTAAATCAACAACCCTAATCATTAGAAATTTGCAACCCTGGCCTTTTTTCTTGTTCTTTTCTTCCAATTTTTCCATGGGAGGTTTCGATTAAAATATAAGGGAGCGCCAGGCATACATATCCGCTAGGACTTTCTAATATTTTGAATCAACAACCCTAACTATTTGTAACTTACACCCCCGTCATTTAAAAAGCTTATTATTATACCTATCGGGTGTATCAAGAGTAACCGAATATTTTCTGGTCAGAAGTAATATCGGGTCCGACTTAAAGTATTTAAGTTTTTTTTGTGTTTCATTTTAATTGCCAATTATACCTACCGGGTATACCAAGAATAAGTAGCCGTTTTTCCTTTTTAGTGACACTCAACCCGTTTCATTCATAAAAGTTTTATTAAATCTGTTGAACGAAAGGACCACCGAATTCGGAAGATTTTACATGTGCTTTTACCGCTTCTTTCTTATATACACTATTTTTATGCTTACGACCTGCTCTCGCTTATGTCCTGCCTGCTTCGTCGGTATTAATCGCATATAAATTGTACATATAATCTGATAATATATCTGTTTTCTGGAGACTAGGGTATTGTCTCCCGTTACCAGTATTAATTTTTTTTAGTTTTCTTTATTGTATGTAACGGCTTAGTTGACTATAAAAAAAAATAGAATTACAATATAACCTAACCGAACCTTTGTGTTTTATTGACCTTCTATAGATTAGCACCTACCCATAGTAGAGTAGTTATTTGGCTGCACGAATTCTAGCTTCCCGTAGTGTGGGCCAGGAGTATAACTTTTATTTCAGGATTAGCGAGAACGTTTGTTTTATTTAGCAATAACCACCTGGGTTTTGACGACAGTAGACCCCTGGAATTTACCGTACCTCCATCTGAGGCTACCTGGAACTCTCGATGAGTGAAGTCGAGGAGTCGTGAAGACAACCATGATAAAAATCTGGCGCCCGAGAAAAGTGTAAGGTTTCAAAGGTGTCAGAAGTGACGTACCGAGGCCGTAAGAGGCTGCTACCTATACTACCTCCGAGGGCGAGTAGAGAAGAAGGAAAAATATATCACAAGTTGCTGTGAATAGTAGAGAATTATGGATTATGCTGACGGGCAAGGAGCCATGAACCACAACCAGACAAACACAATAAGAAAAGAAATGGCCAGAACATCGACAAACACATTTTATTTTATGTATTTCTCTAATTATTGTACAGGGATCCAAAACATACAATAAAAAATATTTTTATTATTATTATGGAGTTCAAAGGCAAAAAACAGGACGCTGTGAAGGAATTGTTGACGAGGCCAATACCCACCCAGAGTAGCTGTAGCGTCTTTTGGTATAAGTATCTGTAATTTTTTTATATTGGCCGAAATATGATGTATATATTTACCTTGTAATAATTTATTGTTAAATTTTGTTCAATTTATTGTTTAAATTCTATATAAAAATAAACGGTTTTAAAGATTAAAACTAACTTTTCCGCATCTGTGAGATGCCCTGAATAATACTCTATCATAAAATTGTTACTTGTATACACTTCGGGGGATGTATCGTGCTAACAAACCGAAATTTCTCCAAAAATAACCAAAAATTTAGTATATCTGAATTTATAGGACCCGCTGTACTCGCTCTAGTCAACTGAAAATCAATAGGGTACATCTGTGAGACACCTTGAACAATATTCAATCATACAATTGATCAATTGTATACTCTCTGGAGGCTGTATTGTGCTAACAAACTGAAAATTCTCCAAAAATGACAAAGATTTGGTACTTGAAGTACCATAGCACCCGTTGTACTGGCTTTAGTGAGCTGAATATCAATAGGGTTTATCTTTGAGATGCTCTGAATAATATCCAATCATAAAATTGGTCACTTGTATATACTCCGGAGACTGTATCGTGCTAACAAACTGAAACTTCTCCAAAAATGACAAAAATATCGTACTAAAAGTACTGTAGCACCTCTTGTATTGGCTCTGGTGAGCTGAAAATCAATAGGGTTCATCAGTGAGATGTCCTGAATAATATTCAATCAATTGGTGACTCGTTGAACTCCGGAGGCTGTATCGTGCTAACAAACTGAAATTTCTCAAAAAATGACAAAATGTCGTACTTCAAGTACCATAGCACCCGTTGTACTGGCTCTGGTGAGCTGAAAATCAATAGGTTTCATCTGTGACATGTCCTTAACAATATTCCATCATCAAATTGGTGATTTATTGCACTCCGGAGGCTGTATCGTGCTAACAAGACATGTAGGAAAAGTGGCCAACGACGACGACATACACACAGGTTTTTTTTCTAAAAACCATTTTTTCGTGTTGTTGTTGATGGAAAACGAAAAATAACTCAAAAAAAATTCTTTTCGTTTTTTGGGGTAAACCAATGCTTTTCTCGCATATTAGATAGGTTGAGCGGAAAAGTAATAAACGGGTTTAAAGATTAAAACTAACTTTTCCGCACATAAGTATACATTCCAGCGACTGTATCGTGCTAACAAACCGAAATTTCTCCAAAAATTACGAAAACTACCAGAAATTGCCAATAATTATAAAAAATTACCAAAAATTATCCAGAAGTATCAAAAATTGCCAAAAATCATCAAGAAATATCAAAAATTACATAAAATTGCCATAACTTATCAAAAATTACCCAAAATTAGCAAAAATATACAATAACTGGATTTATGGGACCCATTGTGCTGGCTTTGGGGAGCTGAAAATCAATAGAGTTCGTCTGAGACGCCCTGAACAATATCCAATCATAAAAGTGGTCACTTGTATAGACTTCGGAGGTTGTATCTATACGATCCGGCTCTTGTGGATCTCAACTTCGATAGCTCCTATGAGGAGAGTTAAGCTTCAGACAGTAAAAACCCCAAAATAATGTTTTATTTCGTGTTTTAAGTAGTAAGATTTAAAATTACAGCTTCGTTCACCATAACCAGCAGTCGTTTTTATAATTTAAAACGAAGAAAAACCATGAATTCCCGCACACGAACTTATGGTACCTCACCACACAATAGTTAGCTGAATTCTCTGGCTTGTGTAGTTTTATGTCGACTAATTAATTAAACCTTTAATTACCGCGAGCATAAAAGGCAACCACGAATACAAGCGTTTGTTGTTTGGGTTGTCTACCTCGCAGGAAAATAGTTAAAATTAGAATATAACGGAAATCCAACAGTATCGTGCTAACAAACTGAATTTTTACCAAAAATGCGATCATAGCACCCCTTTTACTGGCTCTGGTGAGCTGAAAATCAATAGCCTGAACAATATTCAATCATAAAATTTGTGACTTGTTGCTACATGGAGGCTGTATCGTGCTAACAAGACATGTTACAAAAAGTGGCCAACGACATACACACAGGATTTATATTCCAAAAATCGTTTTTTCGCGTAGTTCGAGGTGGAAAATGTGAAAATAACTCAAAAAAAAACAAAATTCCAAATTTTTTTGGGCGGAAAAGTAATACGAAATCAACTTGTTCAGCTGAGGCATAGTTTCAGGGCCACTTACTTGAGCATCTTTTTTTAATATATTGGTTGCATTATATAAATCTATATAAAAAAAGAGTTTACCTTAACGTCCTCAAAAAAGCGGATGTGACAGCAAAAAATGGCAATTTGTATTTATTGAACGTCCAGTACCATTGGGCAAATACACCTGCCAATACCATTTGGCCGAGAGCTATTACGAAAAATAATAACCAGAAGAATCCAAAAATGTTATAGGCTGAAATAGAAACGTATGAATTGATTATATCCTGTGGAAATGGAATAAATGTGATTTTGTCGTCTAAAGGCTATAAAAGTATCATTATATTAAAAAATGGCGATTCCATATTTCTCAACTATAAACTCATTTTAAGAAGTTTTTTACTTATAGTACATCCCATGAATTTATTTTGATTTGATTTCTATATTATACTAACCTTGTAAATAAGGATAAAGAACGTCGTTATTCATCTTTATAAATTTACAAGAAGCATTCGGGCACAATGAGGAATAACCATTAGCGCTCCATGCTGTTGGATCGCATTCTGTATTGTCCTAAAATTTTCAAAAATCATTTATTCGTAGATATAATTAAATATATAATATAATGAGAGCGAGAGAGGGATGTTCGAGACTTTCTATATTTTGATGTTTTTTGGATTCTTACAGAAAGTCGGGCCCTGATATAGGATACGTTTCCTTTGCAAGGCTGGGGTTGGTGTGTTTGAATTGGAAGATTTGTGTATTGGAAGGATTGTAATAAAAACTATCTAGGAAATTGAATTTATGAAAAGTGTCAAGGAATTGATATTGATGAAAACTGAGGCGAAGGTAGATGTTGGTGATGGGTGATTCGTTTCAGTGCATCGAGGAATAGCGAGATTTTTAGGTTTTGAAATTAATTATGTGGTTTATACAGTTTATATATATAGGGAAAGAGAGGGCGGGTATATCTTCGGCTATATTATTCCCTTCCGTCGGCCATTTGGCTGGTAAACGAGTCTACCAGATTACAGGAAAATCGCAGATAACTTGCAATACCGACAGGCAATATAATGAAATTATTGATGTCAATATTATAATTTGGTTAACTGTTTGACATACCATCCAAAATCCGAGATGACATCAAGCAACTTTCTTTTAGAATTGTCAGGGCCGATCCTAGGGTATTGGCCGCACGCGTGCAAATACCAGATGTGCCGCTCCTCCAGAGATTTTTTTCTTATTTTGACCAATATATAACGTTGACGTTATAAACTCTTAAACTCATCTACCTGTATAACGTCTATTTCACAGTTTCACACACTACGATTTTGGACATACTCAGTGCGTATACAGCTTTGTTCCATGGGAGGGAGGGAGGGCGAGTAATTCGTGGCGCGGGGGTGGCAGAAAAGGAAAGCGCCGCTGGCGAAATTTTTTTTCTATTCAAGGTCAAATGCCTTTAAATTGATGGTTAGGCTGCAGTTTTGTAATTTTTCAGTTTTTAGGTAAAAATATATTAGATAGTTACATATTTTTTCGTATTCGTAGGTCACAATCGTTGTGTGTGAAATAAGTGTAAGAAGTGAATCATGAGTAAAAATGCAAATAAAATTTGAAAACTTTATTTTTTTGGCCACCTCATAAAATAGGTTAATAGCAACAAAATACTTTATCAAAATAAAAAACAAACAATAATATCACCTTTGCATAAAAAAATACCAACTCAACGAAAAGTATATAAATCAGTTGTTCTACAGACTAGGTACCTAATCATTATAATTACCTAATTTAAAAATAACCTTTTTGGCTTTCTGAGTGGCAAATTTATCAATAATTTCCGTAAAATCTATCTTTTCACATATTTCGGATTCAATAGAGATGATGGCCAAATCTGAAAGCCTTTCTTGTGTCATATTATTTCTCAAGTAATTTTTAATTTGCTGAAACTTCTTTCTCCTGAAGCCACAGAAACAGGTAAGGTTAAAAAAATTCTTATTGTTAGAGCAAAATAAGGATAACAGGAAATGAGATCATTTTTGACTATGATTTCTAATAACGCAATTGGCTGTTTCTTACCTGGAAAAATATCTTTGAATGAAGTTATTTCATTGAACAGTTGTATACCGTCTATATCTTTCACGATACTTCCTTCCTCCAGTACCTGTAACTTAATATTTAAGTCCATGCAGGCTTTCATGACTAGAAATGTTGTGAAATTCATACAGAAAGCAGAATATTGAAAAGCACTCAGATAATAATGTGAATCTTCCATTTACCGAAGAGATCGCGTGATCAAGAATTGCAAAATAGAAAGAAGTCTTTAATTGCAGGAAGGGATTCAAAAGGGGTTCATCACTGCCCTCGTAATCAAATAAACGGACCTTTTTCCCGAGCCTCGAACTTGGAAATTCGGGATCAATACCTAAATCTCTAGCAAGTGTTGTGGCTGATTCGACAAATTTTTGAAATTATCGTCTTATCTTTGTGAAACAAAATATTTTTTTAAATTATCTAAGCCTTCAATGCATTCCGCGATGTTTAATTTAGGATTTTGAAGCATTTTACTCAGAACATTAATTCTTGATAATAAATCATGCTAAATCAAAATTGAACACAAAAATTTGAATGATTCAAGATTTTTAATTATTGATTTTGCACCATTTTTTGTTTTCGCGTCTCTGGTGGAATCTTCAATTAAGGCATTTAATGCGGTAATAATGTTTTTGAGGTCTTGCTTTAGAGGTCTAATAGCATTGATACGACTTTCCCACCTTGTTTCACTTAATGGTTTCAAAGTTAGGACTTTTCACGTATTTTTTTAGTAAATCCCATCGATATGGGGACGCAGAAGAAAAATTATATACCTCTTGTACCATATAAAAAAATCCAGAAATTTCACCACTGGAGCTAGCAGCGTCATTAACGACGAGGTTTAAGGTGTGAGCCGCACACGGCAGGTTTCTGAAGCCCTATATTTTTCCCCTTCATGTTCGATCCATTGTCGTAGCCCTGACCACGTATATCTTTAATTTCGAGCTGCAGACTAGGTAATAGCTTCTCTAATAGAAAACTGCACAGACCTTCTCCAGTGGTATTAGTTACTGGAAAAAATTCTAAAATATCTACTTTACTTTTACCATCAGTAGTGTTCACACATCTAATTACAAACGTTATTTGTTCTGTATGACTAATATCGGGCGTAGACTCGAGAATTATAGTGTAATATTTGTCTTTTTTTATCTTTGTATTTACTGATATTATTAAGGTGTTCTGAAATAACTGGATCAAATTTGGCCAACATCTCTACTGCCTTTAAAAAATTACCATTATCTTTATGATACAACTCCGTACTAGTTCCTCTGAATGCTAAATTTTGACTGGCTAAAAATTGTACTACAGCAATCATTCTTTCAATGATAGCGCGCCATCGCTTTTTTATCTATTGTAAACATTTTGTTGTTCCGCGTCAATAGTACAATTTTTTTCCATCCTCGTCTTTATTTCGCACCACGAGTTTATAGAGTTAATGTGTTTTAGAGTATTTTCATGCTTATTGAGGTAATCTGAACAATGACGCCAATCAGAAAAGCCAGTACTTACAAGTTGTGTTGAACTATCTCTACTAAACAATTTACATGCAAAACAAAAAATACAATTTAGTTTTATGGAATATCAGACGCGCGATTTATTTTCTCCCCGTTCACTAAAGTTTTGTTATAATATGAACAGCTAAATTTTCTGCCACTCTCATCAATCGGAAATTTGAAATCTGCAACTTGTTTGGAATCGCGTTCTACCAATAAATCAATATATTTTTTTGTTCAAATGTTAGGCCAAGTAGCTGGATCATCTAGTGCTACTTGAGCAGAGCCCTCTTTGCTCTCATCTTCACATTCGGCTTCACTGAGAATGGGACTACTTGATGATGATCTTGCAGCTTTATCACCTTCATCGGGTGTGAAATCTATTGATTTATAATTTGTTTCACTAGTACTGGTGGATGTTGATGGTTGAGAATAATCAAACTCCGCGATTTGATTCAAACCTTTTTGTTCGGGCTCACTTTTATCCGGTTTTCCAAAACACTTTTTCAATGCTCCCGCTTGTTTTGAGATTTCTTCTATTCTTCTCTTTTTTATAGAAGGCACCTGACTCTCTTTTAGTCTTTCTGTTTTTGGACGAGGACGACATCTAAAGGTAAGAAGAAAGAACGATAAGTATATCATGGCTCATAGATGCAGATAAAATGAATAGGAATTCTTCAGAAATTTTGAAATTCATGACCTCTAAAAAGTCCCTACCACTGTTAATACTTTTTTTACTTAAAGTGTAAGAATATGGGTTGTTCATAAGAAATCCCCATTCCTGTTGAAAAAGTTAGAGCAAATTATTTAAAATAAATAATGATTCGTAGCGCTCTTTCAAAATCTGGGTAAAAATTAAAATTTTCATAAACTCCCCCGGTTCGTAACCTATAATTTTGTAAGAAAATTTAATTTTGTGGTAACGAATTTTGAAAGAATTGACAATAAATTTTGAATTTTCAAACATTCTGTACTTATTTTCAAAACGAATTATCGCGACAAAATTAGTTTAAAAATATGCCCACTTTTTTTATCTAATTAGAAAATACCCTGTACAGCATTTCATTCGTTCATAAATCTAGTTAAGAGCTTTGGTACTTACCACAGTTCTGATTTAAACGATACTCAACAGCAACGCCTTGTCACTAATTTCTAATATTAACTTACACTTGCTTGCACTTGATTGTGTTTATGACCAGTCTTATTGTATGTTGATTCAAAGTTAAATGAACATTTTGAAATGAAAATTGTTTATATATAGTTGTGAAGTAGCAAAAAAATTCCGATGCCGCATCCCTTTAAGGTACGCGTCCACTAATCGGCGTCAAACGGTCGGTACGCATCGGACGAATCGGATTATTTGATTAACTACATTGTTTCAAATAGAACTATGTTCACCTATCGGCATCGAAGCGACCGCACTTCGGCATTTCCGAACGGGATTCCAAAGACGAAATCAAAATCCGTTTCGTGCGGACACTGCCGATGCTGATAGTACGAATACCGACAAGTACACGCAAGCACGGGGGATTTCTTTCCAAAGTTTATTATAAGAGCATATTTTGTTTTGTTAATAGTTTGTGACTTTCGTCTCGTCCATATTGTTTAAAAGTAATTATGGATGTAGCAAGACTTATCACGATTTTGCAGGAGTATGAAGAAATTTACAATCTGCGGCATCCAGAATATTCTAATATTCTTCGCAGGGACAATATTTGGGATGAAATCGGAACGAGAATGAATGAACCCAGTAAGTAAATAATATGTTTATAAAATGTAATAAATAAATCGCCATGCCGCAATGTTTTTGTAATGGCATTGATGTTTATGTAATTTTTAAAAAGCCAATTTTTTATATCGAATTTTTGGTGAGTAGTCGTGGTTTGGACTAGTTGATTTTATTATTCAACCCCTTCGGGGGCGGAGAAGAAGAAGGTTAAATTTTATTAATAAAAAACATGGCTGGAGAAAAATTCATTTAATTTTTTGACTCGGTGGTGCTGCACTGGGGTAAATCTTTATTTATCTACTGATAACTAGTTTATTCTAATCGTCTTCCAGCCGCAACTCTTCTCATTTGCCATTCTACTGACCCTACTTCGGAGTTGAAGTATGCTTTAAAATAATCTCGAACATTTAGGGCATCAAGTCGAGCCACACCTCCTGTTCCTCTTAAACGCTGCAAACCTGCCATATCGGAAAGGGAAACGCGTTGATCATTCTCTGTCCATTGGCATGAATCATCTTTTAAAAAGTTATGAAGGCAGCAAGTTGCCATTACAACACAGACAACATGTTCAGGGGGCATGCTCAGTTTTCGTTCAAAAATCCTAAACTTTCGTGTTAAAATTCCGAAAGAGTTTTCCACCGTGTTTCTTGCCCGACTCAATCTATAATTAAACACTTTTTTCTCTTCGTCTCCTTGAGCATCATCACGTGAATACGGTCTCATTAAAAATGCGCTTAATGGATATGCCTCATCCCCAATTATAACATGGGGCAGAGTTACTTGAGTCTGTGGTAGTCTTTTTGGGGGAGGCATATTGAAATTCTCGTCCATCAGTCGTTGACCCAAAAGAGAATTTCGAAATATACCAGCATCTGAATTTTTACCAAATGCGCCCACATCAACACTGATAAATCTATAGTTTGCATCAACCAGTGCTATAAGTACTATGCTAAAATGTTTTTTGTAGCAAAAGAAATCTGATCCGCTATGTGGTGGTGCCTGAATTAACACATGTTTGCCATCCAGAGCGCCGACCGCATTTGGTTGCAGAACCTTGCATATTGCATTGCAAGTTGACTATATTATTTCTCTTACTGTACGCTCACCGAGTCGAAAAGAAAAAGCCAGTGCTCGAAACGACTTTCCAGTAGCCACACATCTGAAACAGAAAATACAATATATTTTAGAATATTTTTGTTTGTTGCAGGTAAACTATGCAAAGAACGGTGGACTAAAACTAGGGATAATTTTCGGAAAGCTATGAACTTGCGAAAAACCAAAAGTGGCCAAGGTGCATCAAAGTTAAAGCCTGCCAAGTATGAAAAAGAACTAGCGTTTGTGGCCCCATATTTGAACGACGAACAAGAAAGGCGATCGAACTTATCACAGTTTTCTCCTACTGCTGCTTCTCAAGACAGTGATATTGAAGAAGAATCGGAAAACATAGAAATGGTGTTGACTAGCCCTACTCCCCACATTCCTCCCCCTTCACCCACCACATCAGATACACTACATTCTACTTCATACGCATCAGCACCATCAATAATTGTTCGTGGCAAAAAAAGGATTAGAAAAGTTGTTCCGCAAAATTCAACTGCCGCCTCAGTTTTGCAAAACTATTTGTCACAAAAGGAAAAAGTAGATCCGCCAGAGCCGGCAGATCCTTTAACTGACTTCTTTATCAATATGGCTAACACCACAAAAACTTTTCCAAAACGAGATCAGATTTTGATAAAGAATCAGTTATTCAAAATAGTTAATGACGTCGAACTAAGATTATTGACTGAAAGTACTGCCACAACCGAATCAAATTTTTCTTCTCCGGATGTCTACCACCAGCAGGGCCGTATTTTATCTACAAGCTGTATCCCGCCCAATACGCAGACAACCGAACAAAACATTTCTACAAGTTTCCAAGAACACCAGAAGTCTGTATGGTCCCCAAACTGCGTTCCATCCAGAATTCAAAGTAATGTAAAAGAATCTAATCCGTTTGTAAAAACTTTTCAAAATGTATCGTCAGGCAGCGCCAATTTCACCGCACATGACCAGACCCTTTGCTAGCGCCTAGCGTACCTAGGGGTAAAACCGGCGCTGCCTTTTACTTTCTTTTCGTTATTAATAAACATAATATTAGATTTTCTTAAGAATCACTTTTATTCTTTGACCTTATTGTAGCCCACTGTTTTTAGAATAATTCTTAGTTCAATGTATGGGATCAAAAGCAAAAGTTGTGCAGTCAAAAAAATTAGTTATTTTAGAATTGAAAACTTGAAGGGCTTAAATAGATCATGCTAAAAACGGTAAAACGTATTACTTAAAATATTAATTTTCAAAATCATACATACCTTAAACTGACTGCCAATCTTTCTCTAAATGGTGTATTTTGTCGCAATAAATTTGGTCTTAAAATATTTAAAAGTGCTTCAAATCTAACGTGTGACATTCGAAAATATTCAAAGAACTTTCTTTCATCTCGAACTAAATCACAAAATAAATTGTGATATTCCCCGAATATTGGTCTTTTTATGTTAATATTATGCACCCAACATTTCTTTCTTTTTCTTTCGTTATCTTCTTCTTCTAACAACACGCAAATAATTATAACATCTTTTTCGTTCAGTAACGACATTGCTTTGGCTTCAATAGCAGGAAAGAAATGACTGGCTCTCCGTCGTAGAGAAATGCTGATACCGACTCCAATAATCCATGGTAGTAAACGCAGGACGCAAAAAAAAATCCGATCCGTACCGTCCGTTTGACGCCGATTAGTGTGGACACGTACCTTAACTTTGTCGAAACAATCCATTTCTTATCTATAAAGAAAACCGCTAAAATAAAGTTTCTTTTGACCATTGACCTGCGAGTCACGTGCCGACTGTGATATATAGTCTTACGAAGTAAGTTGGCACGGCGAAAAAAAATTCAAAGGAGGCCGCGGCGGCGAAATTTTTGAAAAAAAGCCGCACGGCGAACAGCAGCACGTACCCGCTGGTACCTCCTTTAAAAATTTTTTCGCCGTTCCAACTGACATTGACATCGTAAAGACTATAACATAAATAAGTAGCCGCGCCGTACACAGGAACCAAACATACTTAGTCGTGTCAAAAATATGGCCCTTGGTTTTTTTATAGAAATTTCAATTTTTTATGCTGCATTGCCAGCTCTGCCTTGAATTTTGCTCTCAAATGAAGAATGTCTGTAGATGAGAGTAGTAGAAGATACTAATTACTAATGGACAATAGACCAGCACACAACACAACTGAGCACTAACGTTTCATTTTTCTTCTTTCAAAAAATAGCTGATTGTTATAACTAAATGCGGCCTGCGGCCGCCCCTTAGTTTCGCCGCCTGCGTGCGGTGCATGCGCTGCACATCTGCTAGGATCGGCCCTGAGAATTGTTTGAAAAGGGATGAGGATCACGATATCCCATTTAAAAATATATATTTTTGCATCCACTGTAATAGGCACTTTTAATAACAACAAAATTCAGCTCCACACAATTTTTTATATTTTAAAATAATAATCATAAAGAGAAGTATTTAAAAATGTATACTTACACTTAAGTTAGTTACGCTAGCACAATCAACTCCATAGTATCTAGTTTTGTATAAAGGTTTACCAGTACTGGCAAGAAAAACTCCAGTTAATATGGCGTATCCAATAACAACAATTTGTAGTATCCACGGTATTATTGGAAAGAATAACGACGCTGTTACGGATCCTACTGCTCTAAAAGAATATTTTTTCAATAATTATACAGATAAACCGCGGTTCATTTGAGAAAAAAAATGGATAACAGTAGATTTGTTTGAACGGAGATGGCGCCGAAGCGTCTTCCACCATTGCAACGATTTGAGCCAATATTTAATTTTTTTAGTGGTTTTTAGTCTAGTAATGGTCAGTTGATTCCTGAGCAATAAACAACACACCTTGTTCACTGTATATATAAATAAAAGAGAGGTGTTCTGGCCATATTTAAATAATTTTAACAAAATACAAAAATGCGAACAAGACGTTTCAACCAGTACAAATATAGTTTATATAGGGAGTGAGAATAGAACGTTTGAATAAGATTCCGTGATTAAATACCAAATCATTTAATCTCAATAATAGTGAATTCAGGTCTATACAATGAGTCAAATACGAATTTGAAAATTTCATTAATTTGCGAAAATCTGGACAGGACAGCCAGAATTGGGTTTCCTTTTTTCACCTAGATAATTGGTAAGTTTTTTCCATTCTGATCTAATAATTAATTAGAAGTTACAGTCCACTACCGGGTCCACATCAGTAGGAATATACGTAGTTCGTCGCTGTTCGTTGAAATATTTATTGATGTGGAGGGTGTGAAGCACCAACCCGGCGTGTCTCCTGGTGGCGGATAGGAAGGGCATCTGAGATGATTTTATATGAGGAGGGGGTCTGCGGGAGAATACCTAGGGGGCTCGTTGTGTCTAAAAACTCAACTGGCAGCCCTCGAATACCTTGTCGCGGACCAACTTTATCTGTCCCAGCTGTAGTATCGTGGCTAAGGGGTTGCACACAGGGTTACGATGCCGGGTGAAATTTCGAGCTTACCTCGAAATCACCTGTTATACCAATGTTTCCTCGTTGTCTGTGGTCAAATCTCGCGGGCCTGTGGGATGGGGGAGGAGGAGGGTGTCTGGACTTTACTGCCCGGACCAAGAAAAGACAACATCATTAAAAACCTAAAGTCAAGGTGGGAAACCAGGCCAAAAAATACGTAGCTATATAGCAGAATAGTCCTTACTGGTTTCGACCTTGGAGCACCGGTGGGAACCCCTTACCTCTGCATGCGGGGCTCTGCAGCGGTGGACCGTAATGACCCTAGCTTCTCGTGGGACCATTTATGGACAGAGAAAGTATAACATCCACCGGAATAGTAGTGGAGAAAACCTCCACCTCTTAATCCGGGCACCTCGCAGAGGGAAAAAGGCCAAACGGCACAAAGGTCGTATGCCGTTCGACCTCCCAAAAATGAGAGAACCGGGCGGCATAAACGACCCACTGAAAAAAGGTCTCACTGAAGCAGGGGTGCGGAAATACCTGCGATTCTTCACTTCTCAGGTATCCATTTCCGTTGTGGAATGATACTGGTGTACTGTGGGTCTCAAGAATCGGCAGACTGGCTCATGAGGTCAGCACCGAAATTAAACTCTTGGGAAGGACCCGAATTGGTGGCTCGAAGTGGAGACGACATCCCAAAGCCATTCCATATAGCTTGTCGGTTTGGGCTTTTCCTCTCCCAGTCTTGCAAATCTAAACCTGCATAGCGCTTCTCACTTGTATCATACATATCGGGGTTTCTTCCGCCTCCTGGCAGAACCTGCACAGGCTATCTTATGCCAAGCTCATCTTTTCCAGGTGCTTGTTGAGTCTATAATGCCCCATTAGCTGACCTACCGTTATCCTTACAACCTTGCGGCTGTGGCTTAGTAGGTCTGAATGAACTGCTTTGCCTGTTGTTGCCTTTGTGTGTTGCAGGTCCTCTCTGTCTATCCAGTTCTTGATAGCTGTTTTAAAGAGGCTTTATGATATTCCACAGGATGGTTCTGGCTCTATCATCTCTGTGGCCGAGCCTGCTTTGGCTAAGTCATCAGCTCCCTCGTTTCCTAAATGAACTTTACTATAGGCTATAACAGGATAACAGTAACTTGAACACAAGTCAACGAAGCTGCAGCAACTAAACACAAACCTTAATCTCGGAACCACCAGTAAATCAAATCAGAGTAGTGGAACTTTGACCGAATAGTCTATGCCTGAATAACTAGTCGAGTAAGCCTCATAAATCAATATTCTCAACTCGAATACTAGTCAATCTAGTCGGAGCAGTTGAAGTTTTAAGAGATACAAGATTGATATCATCAATGTTGCATTAAACCTTTTGCAAGCTCAAGAACTTGTATTAAAAATGCTCGAGTATTTTGAAATGAAAAAATATACTATGACAATATATTCAAATAGTATATTACGTAACGAGTGCGGAAAGTGACATTTTTCACACGAGTGGTAAGTATTGTCTCACAAGGCGCAAGCCGAGTGAGATAATACCACGAGAGTCAAAAATCACTTTCGCACAAGTTATGTACACTATGTTTCCTACGACCACGCATTCACTATCGCTATTACTGCCGTCCGTAAGCATAGTTTTTTAAGGTTTCTATCAAATAGTGTACAGCTGTACGAAGATAATCAACAGATAATTTTAATATAATCACTGTAAAAAAACTTTTGGCACTTTACATGAATTGTTCGACGCCTACTTTTCCAAAAAAATTATTAGCACGACGTTGCCTACCTGTAGGGGATTGAAAGTATTAATTAGCTGTTTTAAAGATTCATTATTCAAACTATGCTCCAAATAATTGAAAACGGATATTTTTTGTTTTAATAACATGAAAGTCCAAGAAATGTCGATGTAAACACACTTTATTTTTAAGAATAAATAAACTGTTGTGTATATTTTTATTAGCGCTATCTTTGATAAGAACACAACGTAACAGCGATGGAATGGCCGAGCGGGCTAAGCGTCCGTACACTCAATTTCTGACAAACAGTAAGGTGGTTCGAACCCGGGCTCGGTGCAGCAAACAACCTCATTAAAAACTAAATTCAACGTGGGAAAACAGGCCGAAGAATGCGTCGCTATATAGAGGATTAGTCTCTAATGGTTTCGATCTTGGAGCACCGGGGGGAATTCCATTGTTACAAACCCCTTACCTCTGCAACCGGTGCTCTGCAGTGGTGGATCTTAATGACCCTAGCTTCTCGTGGCACCATTTATGAACTCGATGAAAGCAAAAATCATCGATTAAGTGGTGGAGAAGGCATTCACCTCCTCATCCGGACACATTACAAAGGGGAAAAAGTCCAAACGGCGCCAAGCTGCCATTTCATTTGCTCAAACTGGGAAGAACGCGGCAGAGCGACCCACTGAGGAAAGGCCTCAGGGGTGCAGAGGTACCTGCGATTCTTCCATCAGAGAACTACACCTGAAGAGGTTAGAAAGCAGGCTCTTCAGCGCGCAACCCCGAAGAAAGCGCCAACGGGAAACTAGTGCCTAATCTAAAAGGCAACTGGGAAAGGAGGCCCGGAGCATATCACTCCACCAACGCGACCTCTGAGTAAAAAACCAAAAACAGCTGCAACGGTAACCGGGCAAGCCTCTAGTTACGCAACAGCTGATAGAACAGGGAAGGCGACCATGGTGGGAATAATGCCCAAGGACTACCCTAGGGTCATCCTGGAAGCCGAACAGCTATCCTCCCTGTAAGACTCTCTGGTGGAATAGTTCTGCCACTCCAAGTCATTTCCTAATTGGAGACATTTTGAATAATATACCTCAGCAAGACATGACCCAAATACAGCCAGGAAGATTGTCTCACTATCAACGACTTCAGCAGATCAGATCATGTTTGGAACCGGGCAAGCCTCTAGTTACGCAACAGCTGATAGAACAGGGAAGGCGACCATGGTGGGAATAATGCCCAAGGACTACCCTAGGGTCATCCTGGAAGCCGAACAGCTATCCTCCCTGTAAGACTCTCTGGTGGAATAGTTCTGCCACTCCAAGTCATTTCCTAATTGGAGACATTTTGAATAATATACCTCAGCAAGACATGACCCAAATACAGCCAGGAAGATTGTCTCACTATCAACGACTTCAGCAGATCAGATCATGTTTGGAACCGTTGGAAATCAGTATATCTGTCCATGCTACAAGCCAGGACAAAATGGATGTTCATCTCACTTGCCAAAATATAAGCTATTAAAAAACGACAATGTTCCACCCCTCAACTGGCCCATGGGAAGAATAGTGCAACTGCATCCCAGTGATAATGGAATCATGGGGGTTGTGAGTGTAAGGACTTTGAATGGAATAATTAAACGTTCAGGACAAAATTTTGCTTAATCCCTATTGGGAGTGAGGACATTTGAACTATACAAGTTTTTTTGTATAATTTATTATTAAGTTTGAAAGTCGAGCCATTCAAGGGGGTTGATATGTTAAGTGCATTTATATTATTTGTTTAAACAGGACCCACTATATATCCGCCTATGGTGGATAATGTCAAGTAGCCAGTTAACCGACCGAATCTTTTTTGTAATGTTTTAGTTTTTAAGTTGTTATTCAGATCACCGCAAACAAAGCAGTCATAGATTGAAAGTCTTACAGTAGAGACGTAAAATAAATCATTTATTTAGCTCTCGTCAGTTTTATTCATCGACAATTCAATCAATCATGAACCTAGAAAGAAACTATCAGAAATGTGACATATCGATCCATTCTGATAGTCAAGCAGCTATCAAAGCATTGACCTCCCTGTCATTGACTCAAAGTTGGCATGGGAGTGCCGAAGAAAACTTGATGAATAACAGTGTCTCTTTAGTCTTGGTTCCTGGCCATTCGGGAATCGCGGGAAATGAAAAGGCCAATATACTTGCCAGGAAAGGAGCACAAACGCTCTTTATTGGCGCGGAGCCTTTCTGTGGTGTAGGAAAATGCTCCTATAAGAAAGAGGAAACCGAAACAGTAGCACTCTGGCGGGGCCTTCCCGGGCTGGAACATTCCAAAAAGTTCCTGCGGAACTTTGACACTGCTAGATCTAAAAAAAATTTGGATCTCAGTAAAAATAAGTTACATCTCCTCACGGGCTTCCTTACAGGTCACTGCCGCCTTAGGAAGCACCTAATGAGAATAGATCTAGCAGAAACTGACGAGTGCTGATTCTGTGGGGAGGATGAAGAAACTCCGAATCATCTAGTTCTAGATTGCCTTGCAAGCCAACGCATAAAATACTTTGGACAGGAAACTTATAGGAGCGAGGATCTAATGTCCTTGAAGCTATCCCAAATACTAGAGTTCACTAGAACTCTGGAACTGGAAAGCGAGCTGAAGAAGTAGCGAGATCATCTCTGATATAGTAACCCCGCTATTAATCTTAATCTAATTGTGTGGAATATAGACAAATAAAATTTGTTGATGTATTATCGCACACATTACTGATACACTCTACTATTCACAGTTAACACGCTATTTAACTGATGTTAACTATTGTTATAGACAGACATAATCTCACAAGCAGACGCCATGACACTCGCTAGTATTTTGCCGGTAATTTTAAATATAACTGAAAAACATATATAACTAAAAATGCCTTCATATATTATCGAAACATAATATTTTTTGGAAATAGAAAATATTTAAACAGTGTTTCAAAATTATTTATCACGCCCATTTATCTTACCAGTGTTTTGAATGCTCTTTTCCAAACATTTAGAAAACGATGAAATGATTTATAATATTAAATAAAATATTTTATTAAACAAGTAGAAACAATGTTGATGAACTAGAAAGAACTTTTGTTAACAGCAATTATTCCTTCTCATAAATATCGTTGGTACTATACGAAAACGTTTATATGTGTATTAATATTATTATCAACTTACTTGCTTCCTTCTTTGATCAGAGCTATAGCTAAAAGTATTCTCTTCCTCAAAAATATTAGCATCAATAAAATAATAAATAGTACCACAGATAAAACAATTACTCCGGCGATCCATAAATCTCGTTTAGTTTTTAATTGTTTATTTTGATAATATGCGTCCTCTTCGTACTGCGTATTCTTAGATTGATTATCTGTATAAGATTTTTGGGCGGCTATCAATGCCACTATGCAAAAATATAATCCTGAAATATGAAATTTATGTACCAGGAATGTCTAAAAAGAAATAAAATGTTCCCCCACCCCTCCCTATGCCATCCAATCACTGACAATTATTTATTTGGATATCCTGTAATAGAGTACAAAAACCTTACCTGCACCTAGACCCACGATTACTCCTAATATGGACAGCCATACCATAGGGGAGGCGAGCCACCTCAGTATCGTCACGTATATTATACATCCTACCATGGCAAGTAATACTCCTATTAAAATTTTCCACCAGGAGTTTATAAGATCTCCAACTACATTTTGTCCAACCTGTTCTCGTAAATTTTTAAATTAATTGAACAAAAACCGTTTGAGGAAGAAAAAAAAAAGAAATTGGTCCAAGTTTAACAAACAATGGAAATTGATGATTTATCTAATGCAATGTAATTAAAAGTGTTTCTAATATAACCAAAAATGACATTTTGTATAGTTTCGCGCTTATTTTGCCAAATATATTGCTTTATTTTGTAGAAATTACTGTGAACATTTTTTGCTCTAGTAAAAATCCAATGAAATCAGTTAATTTGAGGTCATTTGATTGAACACAACCAATCAGAACAACTTTATACTGAAAACAGATCCTATGGGCTGTTTTCACTCTATCACGTTGCTATGGATAAAATTTGATTATTTATTTCGATTTTGACGTTTCAAATATTTAATATTTCAACATGTCACGATTTGGTCATAATAGTGACGAGAATATTAATGAAATTATAGAAACTCTGTACTCCTTTTCTATAATTAGCAAAACATTTTCTATCCGAATAACCCTCGAACATTGATAAATGCTCAAAAATTTTATAACAACTTTCTCAAGCTTGTTGCTTATAGGCAACAGACCGCCTGCGGCGTCGGTCTGTTTCCAAGCAACAAGCTTTCGAAATATGTTATAAAATTTTTTCGAACAATTATCAATGACATTGGGTTATTACTACTGATAATGAAATGCATGACAAAACAAAAATGCATAGAATACAGGGCACCACATACGGCACGGAATCTGGTGTCCAAACCACAACAATTTAAAAAAATATTTTGATATACACATATGTAGGTCAATAAGAGCTACATTTCAAAATATTTATAAATATACAGGCTGGTTAAAAAAAATTTGACATATCAAAGTTATATTTTTTTAAATGGAATACCCTGTATATTATCACATTTTACAATTTAACCATAACAAATAATGTATAGGATTCCCTATACCTATCTTTTAAGGTTCCCTAAATATCTCGGTTTTTCTCGTAATATAGGATGTCACAAAAAAAGAATAAAGATAAAACGGATAGGAACAAAAAAAATTGCCTTCGATCAATTGATTTGAAGCCTTTGGGCTACTCTTTGAAGTGAAATCGCCCTGTAATACGAAAAGATTTGGAAATGAATTTGTCATACAAGGATGTGATGATAATACCACAGAATACACCCACCACCATCAAGCTGGTGTATTCTGTGATAATACCACCAAAGATAAATCAGAACTAAATCATAACTTAGGAGATACGGAGTGATGAAAAGTGAATATAGGATCGTGTTGCGCCCATTGAAACATTTCACCAGAATGATCAATTCTACAACATATCAAAAATTCAAGAAAATTGACAGGGAGCAATTTTCCCATATAAAGTGTGCGGGGTCCTTTGTAGCCTAATAAAAAATTCAATTTTCCCCATTTTATATAAGTTTCATAAATACCTTTGAAACTTTACCTTCCCTCTACAAACCCTATGAAACCCATTTTCCTAGAACTCGTAATAACTGGTACATCCAGGTGCGCATACAAGGGGGGGTAATAGGGATAATTACCCCCCCCCCCCAAGGCAGACGATCGTCGTCACCCTGATAATAATATGTATGAAAATATTTTTAGTTCTTAGAAATAATATTGTATGTATTACGTAACATTACTATTGTTAAAGATTAGATACTATTAAAAATGAGCACACTTTTCATACTAATTTTTTGGGAAAACTAAAATTTACTCCCCCCTCTCCGAGGGGTTGTATACGCGCATTCCTCAAAGTCAAACTTAAAATATAATCTTTCATTTTATTGCGTTTTTGACTGTTTCGCTTTTGTTACTCATTTTGCAACTCCGCAGAAGGGTTCCGGTCCAACAAATGGCATTGACGCAGCTTGCTTAGCCATTTCGTCTGCCCTTATGACTTTCGAACCTCGATACCCAGACCAAGACTTACTACGGTCACTCAGCCTGTTTAGACCACACACACAATCCCATACTAGTTTTGAGTTGGCAGTTAGCGTTGCTTGGCTATCTGTGAGAACACAGTAGTGGATCGCCGTCATGATACACATGTAAGAACTTTGTATTATATTGATATACAGGGAATATCGAGAAGGTAAGTCCTAATGTATTATTTTTTATATTTCAATTGAACCGAATTTTTTTATAGCATTAGATTTACATATCGACAAAAAATGTCGTAAATTATTATAATGCCAAAAAAATCTCATTCCTCGCCAATAACTACATTTACGTAGATAATCAGATATCGAATTTAGCAAGTAAACACCATAAAACTAGCAGATTTAACCTAATAACATGATAGTATCTTGATACGGTTTGGATAAATACCATTTTTAATATAGTCCAGGCGGTAGAGCAGTAAAAGTAGGGTGTAATGGATGTTGTTTGTTAACGCAAAAATTTTTATGCAGAAAGTTGCCGAATATTGTGTACAACAATAATCTATGTTTGCCTACTCCAAAAAGTGCTTGGTAAATGCTGTAGAACAACAAATGTACCGAAATATCGAAAAATGAGTTAGATAAAAAAAAATTACTCTTTCTTTTTTGTTTATTTGACGATTTCCTATAAGGTTATGAGAATCGCGAATCGAAAAACTTCAATGTTCCATGGATAATATGCGAAAATTAGTAAAAAATCATACGTAAACTTTGAGAAATTTTTTCGGTAAGTAAAAAATGAAAAATATTTATCAAATTTTCAGAAAAGATAGTTAAACATATGACAATTACGCACAAAAATGTTTGTAACGATCGACCGCGTAGTTTTTCACTGTCACAATTATTAATTAACAAATTTGTAATGATATAAATTCATTACTATAAAACTCGATTCAAGAAACCAGTTAGCGCCGCGATGACGAGATACCCCACCAGAACAACAAAGCCCCCACGCCAAGATGCGCACGAAGAATCGACAGTAGAAGGGAAGTAGACGTCCACCACCACCACGACGATGGATATGAAAATGCAAACCGACAGACGATGAGCCGACTTGGTTTACGGACTCCTGCTGCTCCAAGTTCAGCCGCCTCCAGTGCGAAGCGTAGGTCGAGGGTATTGACTTTAACCTTAAACGCTTTACACTATCCACCGCCGAGTATTGTACTAAGTCGGAGTATTGATCCGATTTTATACATCATTCATTAGAACGGCCGTTGGTTTCTGGTATTGACGGAAACGAGAACGATTGTTCAAACTGTTAGATGAATTTCGGTGTGGTACTGACACACTGAAAGCTCTACAGTATCTTCGTAGGGAAGCGCCGTTAAGCCGGGTACTGATTGGCTATAAACGATCGCTTTAACTGTTAGTATAATTTCGGTGTGGTATTGACGCGCCGTAATAACTAGTCCCTGCAAGCGGAGATATTCGTTAAGCTGGGTACTGACTAGCTACAAACGATACTCTCAAATCTTGAGATTAAAACCGCCGGTTGCTCATATCCCTGGCTGTCTGAACATTCCATAGGACGCAGAGAATCCCGTACACCGTCGAGTATATCGCCGGAATCGAAATACACACCGCTACAGTTACACCTACCTACTATTCGGACCATCAGTACATATCGATCGACGAAAGGATACGGACCATCGAAGCGTGACCTTCAAAATATTTACGTACCAGAGTAATATATATATAGAATATTGAATTTTAGTTTATTTTTGTCATTCTAAATAATATTTTTTTAGAAATAAATCAGTTAATTGAACTCTGTCTCCTTTGGGCTTACCTGGGCAATACGCATTACAAATTATAAAAAAGTTGATCGAGTTATAGAACTAGATATTTCTAGAAATAAATAATAATATTATATTACGGTAAATAAGATAAGAAATGCAGAGTTAGCTTTGTTCTAGTATATATATTCATTTCCATTATTATTCAAGTTGTTGTTTGGTAAAGGTTGTTGAAACGAGTTGTTGAATATAAGTTGTTTGGCTTTAGTGGTTAAGATACTTTTGTTTAGCATTGTCGGTTTATTAGCTTTGTAGCAAGTATTATAATTTTAAGTATATTTTGAAAATAAAGTTTTTTTAAAAAATAGTTTTCCGTGTTAAAAATATATAATTATCGCGCGTACCTTGTTTGAACAACGGTGAAAAAGGAGCACGCAATTTTTAACAGTTACCTAGTGTCATAACAAACAATAAGAAATCATAAAAATATCCATTTTACGTTTTAACAATTTTTTTAAATTTTTCAAATTTTTTTCATTATAAATAATTTCTCGTTTACAGCATCGGTTCGATGTAATTTAAAAATTGTTTCCCATCTGATTACTGCTTTGCAAGCACTTTCATTTTAGCCCAAAACGACGAAATTTGACCGTGTAGATCCGGAGATAGAGGCTTACAAAGTTAGTAATAATTTATGGCTTACTTAATCGTTAAATCGAAATTTAAAAAATACTCTCTTATAACTGGTTGCAAATACTTTCTATATTCGTCTTGTGCATTTTCGACAGATGAAAGCCTAATGAAAGAAAAATCGATGAAAATACCGTAATCAGAGGAGTTCGTCGGGCGAGCGGCGTGGGAGCTGGAGTGGGGATGGCGGATAGCAGCTGTGCAGTCGCGCGGTCCGGGTGTTTTAAAATGCGAATGCGCGGTAAAACATGAGTTATCTCGGCAACGGTAGCACTTATCGAGACGATTTTTTTAATTCCATGTAGCGAAATGAGAGGAATCAGAATATGCCATCAAAAAACAATATTACAAAGAAATTTTGCACGAATTTCAAGATAAAAAAAGTATGTTATTTTCATTTGCATCAAAAAAATAGTTGTATGATTGAAAAAGCATGCAACTAATTAAACGTATCAATAATAAATATTGATAAAAAGTATATTTTCTTTCTTAAATGGTCTTTGTTTATCATAACTAACTGTCCTTTTTTATAATAAATTGTATAAATATGGAAAAAATTTGACAAAATTTTAAAAAATTGTAAAAAATTATTAAAACGTAAAATGGATATTTTTATAATTGCTTATTGTTTGTTATGACACTAAGTAACTGTTAAAAAGTGCGTGCTCCTTTTTCACCGTTGTTTAAACAAGGTACGCGCGATCAACTTTTTTATAATTTGTTAATTAATAATTGTGGCAGTGAAAAACTACGCGATCGATCGTTACAAAAATTTCTTAGCGTAATTGTCATATGTTTAACTATCTTTTCTGAAAATTTTTACTTACCGAAAAATTTTCTCAAAGTTGATGATGTATGATTTTTTACTAATTTTCGCATATTATTCATGAAAAATTAAAATTTTTCGATTCGCGATTCTCATAACCTTATAGGAAATCGTCAAATAAAGAAAAAAGTCTGCAAAACAGTTGCTGTCTTGTGTTTAACAATATGCTGCAATATGTTTATTGGGGTAACAGCAATACAAGAAAGTTGACGGGATTACAAATAAATTTACTAAAAGAAATCGATGCAAGGAACAAGGTTATAAATTACATTCTCTCTGCATGCACATTTATTAGCATCCCCTGTTAACCATATAGACATTGTAGAAGAAAAGGAGAACAGACACAATGTTCGAATTATACAAAAGTGTTACATTATAGCTGAAGAGACTTACTTGTCTAGGGCCAGCACCCCATTACCATAAACAATAAAAACAAATATATTTTTAAGTGTTTACAACAATAGAGCAGTTCTTATTGCAGATGGTTATGCTACAATACTTTATAATAAAGGTATGGAGATAATATGTTTGCCTACAGAAGAAACGTTTTTAACATTTACTACAAGTGGTATTACGTCTTACCAAGGCAACACATTCGCTAAGATGGAAAATATTTATAATTTTGTGTGACAGAGTAACATGGAATGTATCGGGAGAATTGTAACGTAATTGTAGATAATAATAAAACAATTGGTATAGATTGCCTTACTTGGCCACCTCTAATGCAAGGGTTAAAATATACAACAAATTTATTTGTCAAATATCCAGTCCTGGTGTTAACAAGAGCATTGGTAACCATATTATAGATTTCGTCAACTACCCAGATAAGAGATTAAAAGACACATTTCCCAACACTTCAGCCAGAGAACAGGGAATTACAAGATTAGAAGTAACCATATATCATTATTCCATAGCCTATAACAAAACAGGGGAATACAATTGCTTAGAAGACTCTCTAACCTTACTGAAGGATAGCAAACTTTATTTCCAAAATGCACCATTATACTCTATCTCGTTTGCTAAAATGTGGACAAAATTGTCAAGAAGTCTGCAAAACAGTTGCTGTCTTGTATTTTAACAATATACTGCAATATGTATACTGGTGGAACAGTAATACAAGTAAATTAACCGTTCTACAGATAAGTTTACCAATGGAACCCAACGCACGAAAAAAAGTTGTAAATTATTGTCTTTCTGCATTTAGTTTTGACGTCTTACCTATTAACTATATAGAGATCGTAGAAGATACGAATAATAAGGAGAAAAATGTTCGAATTTCTCAAAAATGCTATATTAAGGCTGGAGATACATTCTTTACATCCAGGAGCTCGGACGGGTATATACATGTAATATTATACCCAAAGTTCTAAGAAAGAGAGAGTGAACAAAAATAGTAAGCTAATGCCTGTTGTATAGTGATATTTGGTAATAACGGTTGGCAATAGTGGTTGTAATGCCGACAACTGATTGTCACTTGACACTTAGAATTAATAAAGTTAATTGTTAGTCAGGATTGTTTAATTTAATTATTAAACCTATATAAAGTATAAAACATGGCGCTGCTTAATCAAGTTAGAAGTGTGTAGAGTAATATTGAAAATTCTCAAACCCCAGTAAGAAAATTAATAATATATTAAGAAATAAGTGAGGTTAGGCTAGTAAAAAAAAACACGTGTGCAATTAAGAAGACACGACATGGAACTGTTTAAGCCCCCCAAAAATCTTATCGTTGATGAAAATATTGCCAACAATTGGAAAAAGTTTAAACAAAGCTATGAAATATACATGACGGCATCTGGCAACAATTCCAAAACCCCTGAAGTAAAAGCTGCAATCCTATTAAACTTCCTTGGCGAAGAAGGACTAGATCTTTTTAATACATTCAATTTAAATGAAGAGGATGAGAAAAAGCCAGAAATAATAATAAAAGCTTTTGATGATTATGTAAATCCGAGAAGAAATGTAATATTTGAGAGATTCATATTTCATCAACGAATTCAGAAAGAAAATGAAGACTTCGCAGTGTTCTTAAGAGACATAAAAACCTTAGTAAAAACATGTGAATTCAAAGAACAAGAAGATGAAATGCTTCGAGACAAAATAGTTTTAGGCGTAAACTCCAGAGAGCTGCAAGAGAGATTATTGAGAATGGCAGACTTAAAATTAAATGATGCAATTAAAACCTGTCAAGCCGCAGAAATAAGTAAAAAACAAGTAAAAAGTCTTCATGTTGAAAATCATATAGATGAATTAAAAGATGACAGAAATGAGAAACTAAAATATCATTGCAAAAAGTGCAATTATAAACATGGGCCCAGAGAATGCCCTGCTTATGGTAAATATTGTAAGAACTGCAAAAAAGCTAATCATTTTGCAGTGGGCTGTAGAAGTACCAAAAATCAAATGTACAATAATAAAAATGTACAAGAAATTAATGTTGAAGAAGAAGATAGCATTGAAGATATTACTGAACTCTTCCAAGTTCATTCATTAAACGACACAGTAAATACTGTTTGCACTCACAGCAGAGAAGATATTTGGACCCAGGATGTAGAGATAAATAATCATAAAATTAATTTTAAGCTGGATACTGGTGCACAAGTCAATGTCCTTCCGTTCAAAACTTTTAAGAAAATTGTTGGTAATGATCAGCTGTTAAGAGAGTCCAGAGGGCTGTTAGAAGCCTTTGGAGGAGAAAAAATCAAGCCCCTAGGTAACATAAAACTAAGTTGTAAAATAAATAATAGTATAGGTGATGTAGAGTTTGCTGTAGTAAATAAAAATGTAATGCCTATTTTAGGACTACAGGTATGTAAAAAATTTAATCTTCTTGTGAAAATAACAAATAGTAAAATAGACACATTAAAAATAAATAGCAAAAATGAATTTATAAAAAATAATAATGAGATATTTGAAGGGTTAGGCGCATTTCCTGAATATTATACAATAAAAACCAAGGTGAATGCAGAGGGAGTAATAAGGCCGCCTAGAAGGCTACCCCAAGTACTTTTGAATAAATTTGAAAAAGAGTTAAACAAAATGATTGAAAACGGTATAGTTTCAAAAGTTTCAGAGCCTAAGAAATGGTCTAGTAATGTTGTATTAGTGGAGAAACCAGACGGATCATTAAGGATTTGTCTGGACCCCAATGAGTTGAATAAAGTAATTGTAAGAGATTATTGTTTGATACCACGGTTTGAAGACATTCGCCCAAAATTGTTGAATAAAAAATTTTATACCTTGTTAGACCTGAAACAAGGGTTTTGGCAAATTAAGCTTGATAAAGAATCATCAGATCTCTGTACCTTCAGTACACCATTTGGGTTTTATAAATTCAATAGGCTACCTTTTGGATTGTCTTGTGCTCCCGAAGCATTCATTAATATGGTTCAAAAATACTTTGGTAAAATTGATGTTAACAATATTGTAATATATTTTGATGACTTACTCATCGCTACTGAAAATGAGGAATTACATGATATGTTATTAAAAAAAGTTGTAAGTTTAGCTAAAAAGATAAATATAAAATTTAATCTTAGAAAATTACAGTACAAACAGGCCAATATAGAGTTTTTGGGTCATAAATTCAATAAAAATGGTGTAATACCCTCAGAAGAACACACAAAATCAATTTTAAACCTAAAAGAACCTAAAAATAAAAAAGAGCTTCAGTCATTGTTAGGAATGTTTAACTATTTGAGACAATATATACCTAATATGTCCACAATTTGTAGTCCATTAAGAGAATTACTTAAAAAAGATTCAGCATGGTTTTGGTCCAGTAAACACAGGGAGTCATTAAACAAACTTAAAGAAATAGTTGCAAAGCCACCGGTATTAAATCAATTTGATGTTAATAAACATATAGAAATTTACTCGGATGCATCAAAAGACGGATTAGGCTGCTGCCTAATTCAAAACAAAAGACCTGTTTCGTTTGCTTCAAGGAGTATGTCAAACACAGAAACAGCATATTCGCAAATTGAAAAAGAAATGTTGAGTTTAATATTTGCGTGTCGTAAGTTTCATTACTTAATATATGGTAGAAAAGTTGTTGCTTTTAATGATCATAAACCACTTATTTCTATAATGAATAAAGATATTTCACTTATACCTTCCCAACGTCTTCAAAAAATGAGACTAAAATTATTAATATATGACATTGAATTGCGGTATTTACCAGGAAAATCACAATATATAGCAGATTTATTGTCCAGGAACTTTATTAAAGAAAATAGTGAGAGTGAAAGTTTAATAAATGGTCAAGTACATTGTATTAATCGTTATAATAATAATTTAAATGAACTCTATGATCTAAGGAAAGCTAGTGAAACAGACACATTATTAAGTAAAGTCGCTGAATATCATATCAAAGGTTGGCCAAAACAGAAAAAACTCACAGGTTACTTGAAAAAGTTTTACACAATTAAAAATGAAATTATTGTAGATGAAGGTATAATTTATTATAATAATAGAATAGTTATACCTCAATCTTTATGATCAACTATGCTGAAACTGTTACATGAAGGACACATGGGGATGACTAAAACAAAACTACGAGCTAAAAACATACTTTATTGGCCTGGCATGTACAAAGATATTGATAATATGGTTGCATGTTGTAAAATCTGTGAAAAATTTAGTGCATCAAACAAAAAAGAAAAACGGTTATTACACAAGGTACCTGAATTACCTTTTGAAATCATTGCTACAGATATTTTAACATATCAGAGTATAGATTATCTTGTTGTTATTGACAGTTTTTCTAAGTGGATTGAAGTAATTGAATTAAAGTATAAAACTGCTAAAGAAATAATATCTAAATTAAAAAATATATTTTCATATCATGGGATTCCTAAAATTATATATTCTGATAATATGCCTTTTGGGTCAGTGGAATTCAAAGATTTTGCATTGAAGTGGAATTTCCAAATAATAACTTCTAGTCCCCATTATGCTCGAAGCAATGGACTTGCAGAAAAAGCTGTTCACATTGCTAAACAAATGATTAAAAAACACAAGGAGGAGGGAAAAGATTTAAGCATATCATTATTAGAATATCGTAGCACACCAATTCCTAGTTTAAACGCTAGTCCAAGTGAACTATTAATGAGTAGGTTATTACGTACAAAGCTTCCATCCTCTTTGTGCAAATTGAAGCCTAAAATTCAAACAAATGTAAAGGACAAACTTTTACAATCACAGCTAAAGTATAAAGCTCAGTTTGATAAGTCAGCAGTTAATAGAAATGTTGATTTTGTCCAGGTCAAAATGTTGTTATCAAAGACAAGGTATGGGTACCAGGCAAAATAATTGCAGAAGCTGAAACACCCAGATCTTATTATGTGTCTAATGAAAATAATAATATTTTAAGAAGAAATACCTTACATTTAAAACCTTCGATAACTAATAAACAAATTCAAAATAGTCCTAATAGCACAGGTCATTGTAGTAATAGTGATAGTAATGAAACAGAAAAACTGTATTCTACTTTAGCTGATGATAACTTAGAATTAAAAAATAAGTGTGACGAGCCTGTTGTTCAGAGCCCTGAACAAGAGTCGCTCGAAAAGCGGGTCTGCAAAAAACCATCTAAGTTTAAGGATTTTGTATTGTATTAACTATGTGTCAATTAACTTACTTAAGGAGGAAGATGTTGTATAGTGATATTTGGTAATAACGGTTGGCAATAGTGGTTGTAATGCCGACAACTGATTGTCACTTGACACTTAGAATTAATAAAGTTAATTGTTAGTCAGGATTGTTTAATTTAATTATTAAACCTATATAAAGTATAAAACAATGCCTTTTGTGCTAAAAGAAGTAACACCAATTTCCCATATTTCTGTATTATCTGTAAAGAAACGGAAATTAGAAATGGAGGAAACAGAATTAAAGAAAAGGAAGATGGAGTATTTAGAAAACACAGCTACGGTTAAAAAGGAATATAAACATTTTTTGGAGAAAGAACAGAAAATAGCAGAATTAAAGGCGAGACTAAAACATTATTTCTGCACCAGGTGGAAAAACTTAGGGCCCTCTGGATATTACAGCGTATCCGCGTTCACCGTTAACAACAAAAATAAATATACCTTTGTAGGAGTTTTGGTGGATAAGGAAGGGCGAAATACGTGTACTACTTAAAGGGTTACCACAAAAATACGTTTTTTCGCGTTTACAATAATAGAGAAGCTCTTGTTGCATACAGTTATATCACATTACCATATAACAATGGAATGGAATTAATATGTTTACCAACCGAAAAACCATTTGCTACCTTTACTACAAATAGATATACGAGTTTTAACGATAACACATTTTCCAAAAACGAAAACTTGTAATTTTACACAGACGCATGGAAAAATATAGACCGTCCAAGTGGATGTGGAGAGGGTTAACGTCGTTACAATGCAAGAAATTGCGGATAGCATAAAATTTAGGTATTGTCATCGACTAGAAGAATTTGCAGAAGGTACAGAAGTTGTAATATCTGGAATTAAAGAAGTTATGCATAGAGGTAGAATCCGGTACATATTAAAACTAGACAATATAAATGTTTTTTACCTTTCGAATTACTGGTTAGAACAAGAATTAGAAGAAATAGACTTAGATTAAAGGATTAAAATAAAAATTGACGTGTTAAAACATACACCCGACAGAAGCAAAGAAAGAGTTGTATTTTGTGTATACGTTTTGTTAAACCTGTATAAATATTCTGATAAAACTTTTAAAGATATCGTTGTTTTACAAATTTTTCCACCTTTGTTCTTATTTAATGTTAAACAATCTATCTGGAATTGGTTCCTGCAAAATACAGTGAACACATTAGAACAAGAGAAGTAGTCGGAGAAGATTTGGAAATTATTAAAAGGAAACATAAAGAACCTGTGTGCATTCCATACAAAGTAGAATTGGCGGACGTTAAACTCGACAGGCTACTTAAAGAAATGTCAAATTTATTGGAGCAACTCCGGAAGGAAGATTACTACCTAATGGGCATGGACATAACGCAAGATTTTGCAAGAAGTTTTAACAAAGAAGAAATGATTAACTATTTAACAAACAACTTTAACTTTCAAGGAGAGTACAAGGAAAGGGGCAACGTTATTGTAAACAATGATAAAACAGTTGGCATAGATTGCCTTATTTTGCTCACATTTAATACAAGGGTTAAAATATACAACAAATTTGTAACAGTAAATTTTTTGATTTAAGGCTTTGTTTCAAAGTTTTAGACACAAATGTATCGAAAAATGGGTAATTTTTCGATATTTCGGTACATTTGTTGTTCTACAGCATTTAGCAAGCACTTTTTGGAGTAGGCAAACATAGAATATTGTTGTACACAATATTCGGCAACGTTCTGCATAAAAATTTTTGCGTTATCAAACAACATCCATTTCGATTGCTCTATCGCCTGGACTAATAAAAATATATGATAAAAGTATCTGTCAGGGGCTTACAAATTGAATGCTCTATGTAGATTATCATTTAATAATACATTTGCATGGGGATAAGTAAAATTAAAATGAACAAATATTTTTCATATATTAAATTAAATGAGAAATTTGCATTAGATAAACCACCAAAATCCTTCGATTTATCTATAATATATACTTAATCAAATTAAAGCATGGAACTGTGGATCAAGATATGATAGTTTTGGCAAGATTCATGCATCTAAAAACTAAACTCAAGTTACTGAAACGTCTAGTTAAAATAATTATTAACACGTGCTCGCCATAAAAACACGTTTATTTTTCGAACTATTTGATGAACAACACAATTGAAAAAAGCAGCTAAATGTTTACAAAACAAGTTTTATTTCAAACGATTCTAAATGCGGCCCTGTCTAGTGATGTCTAGTTTTATGACACGCACTTGATGCGTGTTAATATTATTTAAGGCTTAGGTTAGACGGGCGCACATACGCTCAGCGTATTTGCGTCGCGTATTTTGCGCTTTAACGAAAACCACAGATTTTTATGGGCATAATTACACGAGCGCGACGCAAAAACGCCACTTTACGTCCACCGCTACGTATTGTGACGTGTATTCGCCGGCACGTCGGGGCACGCTGGAACTGAAACACATCGTTTATTGTTTAGTATTTGTCGAAATACACGAGCGCGTGGATGTACACTCCAAGAAAAAATAATCAGTTGAATAATGTGGGATACAGAAAAATTAATTGCTGAAATTGAAAAATGGCCTCCTCTGTACAACATAAAATCAAAAGAGTACAGCAATAGATAGTTAAAAATGAAACTCTGGGATGAAGTCTGTGCAGAGTTGATTGACAATTGGGAAATTTTGCCGGCTACAGAAAAAAGTAATAAAAGTAAGTAGATATTTATTTATTAATTTTAATAATATACACATTAAATTTTCTCAAGTTACCAAGAATCGGCTCCGTCATTAGTCATAAAATATTGTGTAAATGTTCTCTGACTGCAAAACCGCTAGATTTACCTTCCGTAGCCAACTTTCCGATATCCTCTAGTCTCTAGTGGATTTGTTAAAGTGTCGTCGTGGTCAAATCCATCCCTCCTTCTTACAAAATTGTGCAGTACACATGAAGATTTGATAATATCTACTGCAAAATTCTCCTCCACCAGTAAACTTGTGTGAAATACTCTCCATTTATTTGCAAGAATACCAAACGTACATTCGTCAAACCTACGGGCTCTTATTAAACGGTAGTTAAATACCTTTTGAGGAATTTCCAATCTTTTCTTGCACGCATATGGTTTTAGTATATGTTCATCAATAGCAAATGCTTTGTCTGTTACAAATACATGTGGTAATAATGGCAACATTGTACCTGGAAGTGCTGTTTTCTCTGGTAGGTCAAGCTGCTTTTGTGCCAGTTGCTTCCCAAAATTCGATCCTTTAAAGACATTACTGTCGGCTTCTCGTCCGTAAGCCCCTACATCTATTGCAGTGAAACAATAATCCGCATCGGTGACAGCTAGTAAAACGATCGAATGGAATTTTTTGTAATTAAAGTATTCTGTCCCAGAATTCTGAGGTCGAACAATTCGGATATGCTTGCCATCGATCGCCCCCAAGCAATTTGGAAATTGAGTTTGTTCATAAAATCTATTTACCACATGGGTCCAGGTAGCTGTTGTTGGGATAGGCATTTCTAAAGGTTATAAAATGTTCCAAATAGCCACGCATGTTTCCCTTACGATACCTCTAATCGTACATCTTGAAACTTGGTAGACATATTCTAAGCACCCGAAATCTGAGCCAGTTGCCAGGTATCTACAATAAATTTTAAATTTAGTTACCTAATTGCTTTTTAATGTAAATGTTGTCTTTCAGGTAAATTGGTTCAGACAAAATGGAAGTCGGTAAGGGCCAATTTAAAAGAGAGGTTACTATGATGTATCGTAGAAAAAGTGGACCAGCTGCCAAAAAATAGAAAAAATACCTTTTTTGAGCAGCTTCCTCTTTTCTGACGCCTTTTATTGAAATGAGAACTACAAGTTCGAATATCAGAAGCCCAGAGGATAGCGGTGAGGAAAATGACGATGAAAATGAGGGGGAGTCCACACAGGAGATAGAAGATTCCCAGTCACCCCTTGCATCTACCTTGCCTGAATCTGAAGACACTCAGTTGCCCTCTACATCTGCAGCGTCTCAACCCAATCTCAGACCCTTCCTACTACCTCAGCTCGCGTAAAATCGAAGGGGGAGAAAAAACAAACGGAAAAAGTTACAGAAATTCGAGCGATAACAAAAGTTTTAAATGAAAGCGTTGCTCTCCAAAAAGAGGTGAACAGCCAGCCCTGAGATGATTCTGGGAACAGGGCATTTTTGATGTCGCTCTTACCATTAATGGAGCAAATGTCGATCCCAGATATGTTGTCTTGCAGATTACGTTTAATGCAAGTGGTACAAGAGTGTCGTTTCCCTTCTCAACCGAGATCTCAAGGCAACGCTGCATATCGTCCGGCTAATCGAAACCGATGTGCTTCGGCTTCTACAAGTTCCAACGATAATTATGAGAGATATCAGTCTCCACCATGGGATACACCAGCTTCCAGTGCTTCTGCCAGGACATCCAATACGGCGGTGGTCAATATTACGAGAGACTGTAGTTTTTATTTAGTTTTTTTTTAATATTTCATTGTTTTTTATATTTGTAAATTTTCTAATAAAGTTTACACATACCTTAGAGTGATTACCAGACGTTCTGTTGGGGAAATTGGAATCCTCATGTTTGTTTTTTCCTTTTGCAAAGCGTTGCATAACAAGTTGAGTAGTTCATCAAAACTCTCTACAGACATTCGGTAAAATGAAAAGAACTTTTGAGGATGTAATCTGTGTTGACTAAATTTTGTTTGAAAGTAACCCGTCGATAACCTGTCACTCAATAAGGGATGAACCCACCATCGACGTTTAGCTCTCCTGTTCTTATTTTTAAGTAATAAACTAATACAGATAGCGGAGACACAACTGATTGTCACGGGATTCATTTTAAGACTATTCTAGCTAGCCAGTTCTATCTACTCTGGCTGTACCCAACGTGATGTTTATGCTCGTATAATTTCGCAAACAACCAGTGTAAACAATACGCGACGCAAATACGCTGAGCGTATGTGCGCCCGTCTAACCTAAGCCTAACAGTCTTTGTAGTTGAGTTATAGTTCTTCGAAATAGCATTGCCAGAGAAGCTGAAAGCGTTATTGTCTACATAATGCATAAACAAATTCTACTAAATTACACATAGTTAAAAAGCGGTTAGTAAATTATGCCATCGGTCATTGAAAATTCAATCCATAGGAAACAAAAAATGTCTACTAAGTATTCAGTGATGTACAGTGATGGATTTAGGCTTAGGCCAACGAAGCCTAGGACGCAAAAATTTTATATCGATTTTATTTATATCAACTGTAAGACCGAATTATTATGCTTCTTTTCTTGCTTTAACGTCCTTAAGATTTCAAAATTTATTTCGAGTGCGTTATTACTATTCGTTTTATTATTATTATTATGTTTAAGGGCGTCAAATTAACTTGGGCCTAGGGCGCCATTGAACCTAAAACCGTCACTTGTGATGTAATAAATCAACGTAAACATAAAAAATTAGAACAAAAATCACACAACACACAATAAAACACACGTTTCCTACCTCTTCGGCTTCAAATAGTAACTTGACATTCGAAATAGCTTGTTTTAATTTTGGCAGGAAGGTGTCTGTATTATCTATTAGATCTAACATGGTCTGATTCACTTTCGATAAGGTCGGAATGCATCGTTTCTGAACTGAAGACAGAAAAAATGTGTAAGGATTGTTTTACAAGATGGTTTTAATACATTGAAGTGCAGTAATTGTGTAGCGTATAAGTTTGGATTCTGTAGAATGTATACTTGGGAACGTTAACGCTTGTCCAAATAACATATACATATAACCTTTATTCCGAAATTCATACCAGTACACTGGCCAGTGGATGTGACGTCATGAATTGACGCCATACTGGTGACTTGTTCCGAATAGTCCGGGAAAGTAGGGAAATAAAAGTCAAAAGTTTACCATAATTGATTTTTCATTTTTAAATGAAAATATATTGACCCAGCATCACTCTCCTAGATTGTCTAATAATTTCCGCTGGAGCTTGCGACGCACCTTGCAAGCACCGCTCAGACCACCTAAAATTCAAGTGATTTATGCTCGTGTCATTTCTGGATGTGTTCTTAGAAAAAAATCGTAGAGATGAAAATTGAAGCAAATCTTATTCTCTTGAAGCTGACGTAAATAGTTTTTTCAAAAAAAAAATTTCCGATCTTAAATTTTCCAAAAATTGAAAAAATTTACGAAAATTATATTTTTGGTTGGTAATTATAAATAAAATATTAATATCGAGGTCAAAACATAGATAAACATAGAGGACAAACTTCTAAAAATTTACATTTTTTCAGATTTGGAAAATTCAAAATGGCGGCTGCGCAAATTGGAACCAATTTTTTTTTTCAATCGCGTCTAAGTTTATGAACATTAACGATATTGAGAAACGGTTTGTTGCAATTGACAGAGTGAAAGTTATATTTTTATAAATAACATAAACAAAATTTTTAAAATTTTTTTTACATAACTTTTTAGAACATTTACCGAAAATAAAAAATTTTCCATCTAGTTTTTTCTCATTTTGGCGGTGAAAAATTTGCTTAAAATATGTTTTCACGTTATAAATATGTGTGTCTTTGAAAGCCGAGTATTTAAAAAAAAATTTTTTTAGATGCGACTTTTACAAGTTGAGATAAACAAATTCAAAGTCTGTTAGATTCTGTGATAATATTGAAAGAAATTTTCAAATTTTGATCACTTCGCTAGGTTGTCGAATCCCAACTCAACTTAAACACAAATTTTCATGTTTCTACTGTCAATTGGTCCATTCAATGTTCAATAATTCGTCGGGTACAAGTACGTCGTCAGTCATGTTAGTAAGGGTCTTTTGGGCGTTCGAAGAGAATGAGCGCTGACCCCCCACCAGAACGCCAAGCAGCTGCCGCCGCACCGTTTGGCCAAGCGAGCTAGGATTACTGTTCTCTTTTGAATGGGCCAATTAACGGTAGAAAAATGAAAAATTGTGTTTAAGTTGAGTTGGGATTCAACAACCTAGCGAAGTGATCAAAATTTGAAAATTTCAATTAATATTATGACAGTATCTGGCAGATTTTGAATTTGTTTATCTCAGCTTGTAAAAGTCGCATCTGAAAAATTTTTTTTTCAAAATACTTGTCTTTCAAAAACAAACATATTTATAACGTGAAAAGATATTTTTAGGAAATTTTTCAACGCCAAAATGAGAAAAAACTAGATGTAAAAATTTTTATTTTCAATAAAAGTTCTAAAAAATTATGTAAAAAAATTTTTTAAAATTTTGTTTATGTTATTTATAAAAATATAACTTTCACTCTGTCGATTGCAACAAACCGTTTCTCAATATCGTTAATATTCATAAATTTAGACGCGATTGAAAAAAAAAATTTGTTTCCAATTTGCGCAGCCGCCATTTTGAATTTTCCAAATCTGAAAAAATGTAAATTTTTAGAAGTTTGCCCTCTATGTTTATCTATGTTTTGACCTCGATATTAATATTTTATTTATAATTACCAACCAAAAATATAATTTTCGTAAATTTTTTCAATTTTTGGAAAATTTAAGATCGGAAAATTTTTTTTTAAAAAACTATTTACATCACCTTCAAGAGCATAAGATTTGCTTTAATTTTCATCTATACGATTTTTTTGTAAGAACACATCCAGAAATGACACGAGCATAAATCACTTGAATTTTAGGTGGTCTGAGTTGTGCTTGCAAGCTGCGTCGCAAGCTCCAGTGGAAATTATTAGACAATCTAGGAGAGTGATGCTGGGTCAATATATTTTCATTTAAAAATGAAAAATCAGTTATGGGAAAGTTTTGATAGTTAACAGATTTGTCGACCTTACTTTCCCGGACTAAGAAGTATTATGTTGGCCAGTGCTTTGATTTCATAAATCAACGCCATATTTAAAACGTCGTGTCTAAATGCACGCTAACTTGTACGGAAATCTAAATATTGTATACGTGAAACGTAATTAAAGCTTAATTTTTATTTTATTTCAGTATAAACATCAAATTATTGGATAATTTCAGTTCCTATTTTTATTTCCCAGTATAAACCCGCTTAAGTTATATTAGTGAATCATATAAATTATTTTTTCTACTTCCGCTACTAAAACCGCACTTTGAACACGGGTTTGACATGCACAAAACGACTCTTTAAACACTAGTGTTTAAAATGCAAAAAGTCAAATCTCGTTTATCTTTTGTTTTTTAAACGTCAAATCAAGTGTATCTTTTGTATGTTAAATTTCATGTTACTTGATAATTTTGTTATTCTGCGTCATTTGATTTGTCAGTCAGCTGTCAGCCATCGTCCGTCATGTAATGAATATAATTCAAATATAATATAATTTTTTCCTTCCCGTGGGCGAAGAAAAAGTATAGTAAGCACCTCGTGTTAAAAACGTCTTTAGTCACTCGTTTCACAAAGAACTCGTTCCGCTTCGCTCCACTCGTGCCTAGTAAAACTCGCGACCAAAGTAACCGTTTTGACACTTGGTACTTAATATACTATTCTCAAGAGTGTCGATTTAATCTAATTTTTTATCAATACTACTAATAATTTTTGTGGTATTTTGCGTAATGCAAAACACATTTTTTTTTCTCGAAATAAACATTTTTTTAAGAAAATCTTTTAATGTGGGCAACTCGCGCCAAATTTCATCAGAGACACCTGGGAACACTAACAGCAGTACAATCGTGCTGAATATCTGAATTGGATCAGGGGTGGGATTTTCGAGCTTGTGCAATGCGCCGTCGCATGCTTTTTCGCACGAAATTCAAAGAACATCTGACACATGTACAGTGAAATATTTCCATTTGTTTTTTTATATTTGTTGTGTGTATTTTCGAAACCATCACCTACCATTATATGTGCATTAATATTCAAGTTTCTTGTTAGTAACAGTTAACAGATGTGTAGACTTCGTTTCACGAAAGTTGAATACACCTGAAGTTGGAACATTGACAATAGCAGAAACCAAATTATGTCTTGTTTATCTACGTCGCTTGGTAACTACCACTGGCGTATGACGATGATTTATGCCGATAGCCACTTTATAATTTCACATTTGGGGGTTATGTTTATGGTTGTTTATTTGATGAATATTTTTGATTATTATAAGACGTTGAACTAGTTTATAAGTGAGTGCTGTTTGTTTTATTTAATATGAAAACCTGAGTTCTAAAATCTGAAGCGAAACTTGGAATTCAAATTCCTATACAAAAACATCGGTAAGTCAAATAAAAAATAATGTATGGCATTTAGGCAGATTAATAAGAAAAGAAAACCTACAAGATTCAATTCATACAATGGCACACTATCTGCTATCGACCTCTCCCTTTGCAGTCAATCTCTGGCACCCGATCTTCAGTGGGATACCCTCAACCATCTATATAACAGTGACCACTTCCCCATAACCATACAATGGAAAGAAAATGAACCTCCTTCACATCCTATATATCAGCACTGGAAACTACAATCGGCAAACTGGGAACTATTTAGGAAAGAAATAGAAAACAAAGTCGCCGATTTCACACTTGAAGGAAATATCAATGAAAATATCATGAAGCTGAACAACATCATCATATCAGCTGCAAAGACCAGTATAGGAAAAACTAAAATGTGCAAAAGACAGATTGGTGGAATGAGGAGATTGCACAAGCTCTAAGTTCAAGCAAACACGCCTATAATGTGTGGAAAAGACATAAAAATTATGAAAATCGCCTTGAATTAAAAAAACTCAATGCCAAAACCCGTTTCCTAATTAAAAAAAGTAAAAAAGAAAGCTGGTGCAACTTCATTTCCTCCATAAATCCCTCCACCCCACTGGACTCGATATGGAATAAAATTCGAAAAATAAGAGGACAAAATTCTTTATTCCACATAAACACTTTATCCCATAATAATCAGCTGATATCCGATAAAAAAGATGTATGTGAGGCTATAGCAGATGTTTTCCAACATAATTCCAGTGATCGAAACTTGGGCCAATCCTTTATACAATACAAGGAATTGATTGAAACTTCCGAAATCCAAATTAATGACTCCGACTCTTATCTAAACGTTCCCATAACTCTGCAGGAACTTGACTTTTCTCTCGAAAACACCAAAAACTCTGCCCCTGGACCAGATGACATTCCCTCAATATTTCTGCAAAATCTTCCTTTTAATACAAAGTTAATACTCCTAGATCTATTCAACACTATGTTTTTAAAACATCAGTTTCCAGAAACTTGGACAAATGCAACAGTTATCCCCATATGTAAATTTAACAAACCAAAAGACGACCCAGCCTCATATAGACCAATATCCCTAACCTGCAGTATGTGTAAAATTCTAGAGAAAATCTTAAACAACAGGCTAGCATGGCACCTTGAAAACAAAATTTTTTTAACACCCTATCAAAGTGGCTTCCGAAAGTGCAGATCGACAATTGATAATCTAATATCTTTTGAAAGTGAAGTACATAATGCATTTTTGAATGACCAAAAACTAATCGCTATATTCTTCGATTTAAATAAGGCTTTTGATACAACCTGGAAATACAATATTTTAAAAACAATGTAGACATGGGAAGTACAAGGAAACATGCTAGCGTTCATAAATAACTTTCTCAACAACAGAACTATGCAAGTCAGATCAAATGGCCACATCTCAACTACAAGACCTCTCAAAAATGGCATTCCTCAAGGATCTATTTTGAGTCCCACACTTTTTCTCACTGCAATTAACAGCATAGCCGAAATGATAAAACCTCCCATCAAAATTTGCCTTTATGCAGATGACCTCATCATTTATACAAGAAGTAGAAGCACAAAGTTCGCCTCCACTTTACTTCAAGATTGCCTCCATCAAATCGAAAACTGGTCTCAAAAAACAGGATTCCAACTTTCAAGCGAAAAGACACACTACATGATTTTTGACAGACGAAAAGACAACTATAATTTTAATCTGTTTTTATATAGAACTCCACTAACACGGGTAGAAGAAGTGAATTTTCTTGGTATTATTTTAGATTGTTCTCTCAAATGGAAAACACACATAGAGAAGTCCTTCAACAGTCATGCCAATCCCGAATAAATCTATTAAAAATTCTATCAAATAGAACATGGGGAGCTAGTGCAATCACCCTATTGAACCTATACAAATCACTGATAAGAAGTAAATTAGATTACGGTTCCATTTGCTACAATACTGCTAAAAAAACATTATTAAAAAAATTAGATGTCATTCAAACTACATCACTGAGATGTGTATTGGGCGCTTTCAGAACCAGCCCAACCAGCAGTCTCCTAGTCATTGCAAACGAACTTCCACTGGACTTACGTCGACAATTCCTTTCCTTAAACAATACCGCAAAAATTTCTGCTTATCCCAACAATAATGCATTCCAAATCATTTTCCCAACAAACCCCCTCCCGACGAAATATACGACTCCAAGCCAACTAAAAATCTCCCTTTTAGAGGGAGAGTGAGACGAACTAACTACGAATTTGAACAATTTAAATTATCGCTCCAACAAAACTCTAACTTTCCCCCCTGGATGTTTCAGAAGCCAGATGTTAATACGTCCCTCACTCAAAATCCAAAAAATTCAACACCCCTGTCCTACAAAACCCCTCCAAGGAAATTATATCAAAATACCCCCAAACCCTGCAAATCTATACAGATGCTTCAAAAAATCACAATGGAATTGCAGCAGCTTACATCTGCGAAAATAACAAATCTGCCATCCGACTACCGAATCAATGTAGTATATTCACGGCAGAAACCACTGCAATTCTGGAAGCCATAAAAATGTGCAAAGACTCTACAGCAACCAAGTTTGTCATCATAACAGATTCACTAAGTGCGTTACTTGGCTTAAAACAACTTTACCCTTCACATCCTATTCTCATAAGAATCAAAAGTGATATGGAAATCATACGTCTTAGCCAAAAGAACGTCTCATTTCTGTGGGTTCCATCTCACTCTGGTATAAAAGGAAACGAAGAAGTCGATCAATTAGCAGTAGCTACAACATCTAAACAGAAGCACCTTACATTCAAAAAATTCCCTACACTGACCATACAAATCCAATCAAAAAACATATACTTAACTCTTGGCAAGTAATATGGAATCATCGACATCCAAACTGAAAGAAGTTAAGCCACAAGTCGATTTAGTTCTATCAATACCAGAAAAACGAAGAGACCAAGTTGTCTTAACCCAACTGCGAATAGGTCATACACTCCTTAAACATCAATATCTCCTCAACAAAGAACCAGCACCAGAATGTATACATTGCCATGTTTCTCTTACTGTAAAACATATCATCTTAGATTGTCCTGAGTATTCTAGATATAGAAGACAGAGTAAATTAAGTGCGGTATTCAAGGATGTGCTCACCAAAAACACAAGTGCTTTAATTAAATATCTCAAAGACATTAATTTGTATAACAAAATTTAAAAATTATTCTATAACACAAATACATCACATACTACTTGTGTAAGTCCTCCTGCTGATAACTCTTAGTAGTTGATGCGGGCATGTTTGTACCTAATAAAAAAAATAAGAAAAGTTTCTAGATATAAATGAAATATTCTAAGTGAATGATTTATGCTTTGTTTGTAAAGAATTAAAAAAAATTGAAAATTCCAACTTTTTTGGGGTAAACTAAGTTACAGAAGTGTCTTTAAATCGTTGTGTAAGGATATTTTTATAACTTTATATTTTGTGTTTTTGTTACCTTTTTTGATACCTAAATGATGTACCTACTTACGACTTCAGGTAAGTTTGCAAATACACTTCACTATACTTTTAGTATTGTTTGTTTTCCGTAACCATAACCTATAAGCGACATAGCGATACAAATTTAAATACACCTCCAATCTTCAAATGAACTGTCATATATCATAATAAATAAATTATTATTATTAATATTCTAATTTTGTGTTAACCTACAAAATCGTTAGGCTACCGATTTTCAATTTTACAATATGGCGGTGGTTTTGACAAGTTGGCGCATATGACAGCAACTTCAGGTGTATTCAACATTCGTGAAACGGGCTCTATATAATATCTCCAAGAAAAGAAACAGTTTTTTTACATTGTTATCCTGTTATATAATTTTAAACAATAATTATATTGTACAATTGTAAATTATACAATGAAAAGACAAACATAATTATAGAATATTGAGTTTGTGATTGAGATTATAGAAGAAAAGTATCATTCAGAATACGAGTTTATGACGTCATCAAATGCAACCACAACAATATTTTTGGAAAATTCTTGGAGTTGTTATATTTCGTGAGGAAACAGAAAAAATCGAAATAGCACTCAAACTTGCAATATAACACAGATATCAATTATTTTCATCAACTATACTCATACATACGCCTATACGTTTTATAATTTTTTGCGACGTTGTCTTTGTTGTTTCGACTAATATACAGGGTGGGGCAATCTTCTGACATCGGAGGATTACATCGTGATGGTAAGAGATAAAACCTTAAAGTTTTGTGTGAGCTAATACAGTTACTGAGGGCACATTTTAAAAATACTTTCGATTCTACAGGGTATTCGAAAACCATGTAGCAGCACAATTGTACTAACAAATTGTAAAAAGACTTATCGGGGTAATTAATTTAAAAATTTTGTTATATTGCTTGATTTGCGCTTTGCTTCACCCTGTATTAAAGAAGCCACAGATAAAAAAGTAATTAATACTGAGCACAGCCAATGATAATTGAATATAAAGACCTGATAATTTATTTTGATTTACTGTTTTGCAGAGTGTTAAAGATGAGGTCTTTTTGCCAATAATTGGCCATATCTTTTTAAAACGCCCATATAAATATTAGAATGCTATATTTTTGTTACGCTCTCGCTGAGATCTTTTCGATTCTTGAACAAAATATAGTACGTTTCATTTAAAAATATGTAAGTTTGCGCTGCTACGTGGTTTTGGAATACCCTGTAGAATCGAAAGTATTTTCAAAATGTGCCCTCAGTACCTGTATTAGCTCACACAAAACTACCACAACGATGTAATCCTCCGATGTCAGAAGATTGCCCCGCCCTGTTTGTATAATAGCTATAATCGTACTTGTTTTTTATACTTATGTCCGGAATCAAATATATCATATGATTTATTTATCAATGTAACAATGGCTACAGACTTTTTCAACTGTTTTATTAAATTTGGGTTTCGTCTATTTTTGAGGTTATGTACAGAAGATACAAAATTACGACTAAATACTGGCGGTCAGACAAACTAGGAGGTTCTCCTGACCACGCAAGACAATCCATAAATTGTAAACGATGCCTCTAAGTAAACCCAACAGTCCTTCTAAGGACTTGTTGACAAGATATCTCGAACCCACGGTTCGAATTTGCCATATAAATATATAGAGGATACAGTTGAATTATTGGATGTTTACCCGTGCGTCATCAATATCTGATACCATAACCGACATAATTATTAAGTGGCATCTCTTTCTATTAATAGTGAAGAACAGAACAAAATAATTCGACGTTTGTCGGTTATGTTATCAGATATTAATGACGCACGGGTAAAAATTCAACAATTCAACTGTAAGTGATTCCAAGAGTCAGTACTTACCAAAACTATTCAGGAAACACATTGCAGTACCGAAGAATAACTGCAAAAAGGGGGTATACTTGAATATGAACTACTTGGTGCATGCACGGAGTCGCAACCTATATTAGGCATGACATAGAAAATGCTACTCATCTACACGTCCTCAGAGAACGAAATCCACGATGTTGTTGTAAAAATCGAAGATGTAACCATATCCAATATCTATAAACCACCAGCTGTTCCATGACCAATATCTATAATCCAAACACAACCCCACCCTGCAATTTACCTGTGTAATTTTAACGGCCACCACTAGCAGTGGAAATAGAGGGACTGCGATGCAAATGACAAGGCCTTAGTAAAATGGGCCGAAGACGAAAGTCTGAATCTTATCTTTGATGCTAAAAATCGCATCAATACCTTCAAATCTGCAGCACGGAAGCAGGAATATAACCCAGATCTATGCTTAACCTAATCAGGCACTTGAGATCATTACAGATCTCACACCTCTACATCTGGTGATAGAAATATCTGCTAAAGAGGCAATTCTTAGAATATCTAAGGAAGGTTCAGGCAATGAGAGTATTAAAAATCAGGGAGCTTGGTCCTCTCTGACAAGATACATCTCATTAGCGAATCTTCCCAGTGACGAAATGATCAGGAAAGTAAGCATCGAAAAGAATTTCACCACGATGCTAACTACGAGGAGAGACTGGGAAAGGGAATACACCACACAAACTCTGAAAGAAAACACCTTTAGATGGTATACGGATGGTTCAAAAATCATCATTGGAGCAGGCGCTGGAGTATTTGGGCCTGGCACCAGATACTCATTATCGTTAGGCTCCTTTCCGAGTGTCTTTCAGGCAGAAATACTTGCCATCGAAAGATGCGTGGAAATGAACCTAGAAAGAAACTACCAGAAATGTGACATATCGATCCATTCTGAGAGTCAAGCAGCTATCAAAACATTGAGCTCCCATGTCATTGACTCAAAGTTGGCATGGGAGTGCCGAAGAAAACTTGATGAATTAGGCAAGAATAACAGGGTCTCTTTAGTCTGGGTTCATGGCCACTCGGGAATCACGGGAAATGAAGAGGCTAATACACTTGCCAGGAAAGGAGCACAAATGCCCTTTATTGGCCCGGAGCCTTACTGTGGTGTAGCAAAATGCTTCTACAAGAAAGAGTTTCGGAAGAAAGAGGAAACCGAAAGAGTAGCACTCTGGCGGTGCCTTCCTGGGTTGGAACATTCCAAAAAGTTCCTGTGGAACTTTGACACTGCTAGATACAAAAAATATTTGGACCTCAGTAAAGATAAGCTACATCTCCTCACGGGCTTTCTTACAGGACACTGCCGCCTTAGGAAGCACTTAATGAGAATAGGTCTAGCAGAAATTGACGAGTGTAGATTCTGTGGGGAGGAGGATGAAACTCCGGATCACCTAGTTCTGGAATGCCTCGCCATTGTAAACCAACGCATAAATGCTTCGGACAAGAAAGAGTGAGGACCTAACCTCGTTGAAGCCGTCCCAAATACTAGAGTTCATTAGAACCTTGGAATTGGAAGGCGAGCTGTAGTAGTAACGAGAACATCTCTGATAGGGGGGGGGGCACAATAAACCTTTGGTTTCAGTGCACTGTAACCCCGTTAAAATCTAATCTAACCTAATCTGGTGGCAACAACCAGCCACTGCCAGTCACCAGGCATGTACTATGTGCCTTCCCCCACAGCCAAAACCGTCCAGTTATCATAGAGAGAGACATCCGAATACTAATCGTGACTATACCCCGCCCGAGATGGAACTTCCAAAAGGATAACTGGGATAAGTTCTCCGGAGGCTTAGATAAATGCCAATCAACATTTATTGGAGCAGTAACAAACACGGCTAAGAATGGCATCCCTAGAGGATTTCTCAAAGAATATATTCCAGGATGGTTCCAAAACAACGAAGACTTCTACCAAAACTTCCTTGAAACTGGTGATCAAGAGGTGGTAGATGAGCTCCTCCACAGCCTCGATGCTGCAAGGCAAAGGAAATGGACATAAACAGTAGAAAGTCTAAACTTCCAGACCTCAAACCGTCAAGCATGGTCCCTACTAAGAAAGCTAGGAAGCGGAGCACCTGTCCAAAGACAAAATACAAATGTGTTCCCATATGCCGTAGTTTACCACATAGTACCAACATCCAGAGTACCATGTGACAAAATGCACACAAAAGAGATAAGACGGGAATTGAGAACCCTGTGGAACGAAGCTACGAACACTGAATACGAACACCCTTTCTCATATGAAGAAATTGGAATCAGAGCTCAAAGATATTGTTATATTTGACTGGCCTATGTTTCGACTATAGTGACTAGCCTGACATACGCACCTCCACTAAGATGTACATTCAGTAGTCAGTTAACAAAAGACGTGTTAATAATAAAGGATGATTGTTCCTAAATCTGTTAGTGTTTTAAATGAAACTCACTGTTTCTAGCTAATTCCACAATGTAATGAAAATTCTAAAAAATTGACAATTGTTTCGATAACTGAATATCATCGTCAGAATGACAGAAGTTACATTTCATTTGATGCCTACCTGATGTTTAGTAGTTATTTTTGGCTAGACCAAGAAGTGACCTAACTTGTGATTGACTTAATATATGTTAATAGAAACAAGAAGAAGATGTGATATTACAAATATTGAAGCTTAGATATTATTAGCCCTATGGTGATATCCTGGATATCATTTTTCCAATTAAGATCAGTATAACTGTGTAATGATATAGAAAACCAGGAAAACTATATCTGCTGATCTTTACAATTATCACTTAAGAAGACAGTTTATTAGTGGAGAACTCCCTAGATTTATCTGTTCCTTGACAACTTCATATTGTGGGTTTCTTAAATGTCTTCTAATTTCCAATTCTTCAAGGAAATCCAGTTCTTGTTTCTTTTCACAAATATGCAGCACTTCTAGTTCTGTGTTAGGTGTCAATGAATGATTGGTGTCAAGTAGATGTTTTGCGTAGTGGGATTTATCTAGTTGTTTTAATCTGTATGCTCGTAAGTGTTCACTGTATCGGATTTCAAAATTTCTATAGGTCTGACCCAAATAGACAGCATTACATTCTGGACATTTGAGTTTATATATACCTGATTTCTCTAATTTTGGTATTTTTGTTTCTACATTTAACAATTTTGTACTAACGTTACTTTCTGTTTTAAAAGAAATTGTTGTATTCGTTGTTAAAGATATTATCTTTGAAATATTATCAGAAATATTTCCTGCATATGAGATGGTTTTATAAGTTTTTATTTCATCAGTTTGTTTAGGAACTATTAGTTGTATTACCACTTTTTCCTCTTATTTATTAATTAGCTTATTTATCATATGTAACGGATAACCGTTGGATGTTGCTATTTATCTAATTGTATTAATATCTCTATCAAAATTACATTTGTTCATAGGAACTGAAAAAGCTCTATGTATCATAGAATTTTATGCCGCTAGTTTATGTGATATGGGGTGATTGGAACTATATGGAATTGTCACATCAGTGTGTGTCGGTTATTGGTAAATTGAATAATCAAGTACATTATTAACTCTTTGAATTTTTACATCAAGAAGATTAATTGAGCTATTTTCTTCAATTTCTAATGTAAATTTAATTTTTGGGTATAAATTATCAATATGGTTGAAAAATACTTCTAATTGTCGTTCTCTACCCATAAAACAAGCTAATATGTCATCTACATATCTATACCAAAATAAAACATTTTTCGAAATATTACTTTCAAAGACCTTTCTTTCTAAATTGTCCAAAATAAGTGATATAGGGCTTCGCATTGGTAAACCCTCATTTTGAATATTTATCTTATTATCAAAAGTGAAATAATTCTGATTAATACATACTTCAAATAAATTAAGTATATCTGATATTATTCCTGGATTAATATTTTTATCTTCTAGTCATTTTCTTACAAGTATTAGACATTCTTTAGGGGGAATTTTAGTGAACATATTAGTAACAGCAAACGAAATAAGTTTATAGTTATCTTGCAAGTTGAATGCTTTCAACTTTTTGATTAGTTCTATTGAATTTCTAATTGAGTACTGAGATGCATATCCGTAACTATTAAGTATATTGTTAAGCCTCTTTGCCAATATATTATTAGGAGCATCAACATAAGAAACCACAGATCTAATTGGTTTCGTCATTTTATGTAATTTAACGGTTCCATATAATTGTGGACAATGAGGATTCTTATGTATGATAGACCTCTTTTCGTAATCACTTAAAATATAATTTGAATTATTAACATTATCCCTAACATTATTAGAAAACTTTTTTGTTGGGTCTGCTTTAAGAACTTCTACATCCCTAGATTCTATAAAGTTATATATTTTAGAATTATAATTTTCAGTTGTCAATATGACAGTTGTGTTCCCCTTATCAGATTTTGTAACTGTTAGGTTATTATCTTCTATTTTCTTTTTGATTGCATTTAAAACTGTAATGTCATTTTTTGTTTGATGTTTAACTTTTGAAGGTTCAATATTTTTGATTAAATTAGCAATTTTCAATTTCTCATAAAGAAAATTAATTGAATTCGATTTTTAAGCTATTTCTGACTCCGTAGCTATAATTTGTTTAATATTATTCGTAAATTTTGGTGGTATGCTGTACTTTAAACCTTTATTTAAAAATTCTATTTCACTATCTGTAAAATTAGTGTCTGAAAGGTTTTCAAATCGTGGTGCAAAGTGTGTTGGACAGTTTAGAAAGAAAGATCTTTGAAAGTAATATTTCGAAAAATGTTTTATTTTGGTATAGATATGTAGATGACATATTAGCTTGTTTTATGGGTAGAGAACGACAATTAGATGTATTTTTCAACCACATTAATAATTTACATCCAAAAATTAAATTTACATTAGAAATTATAGAAAATAGCTCAATTAATTTTCTTGATTTAAAAATTCAAAGAGTTAATAATGTACATGATTATTCAATTTACCTGAAACCAACACACACTGATGTGACAATTCCATATAGTTCCAATCACCCCATGTCACATAAACTAGCGGCATATAATTCAATGATACATAGAGCTTTTTCAGTTCCTATGAACAAATGTAATTTTGATAGAGAGATTAATACAATTAGACAAATAGCAACATCCGGTTATCCGGTTTCTATATCATTGCACAGTTATATTGATCTTAATTGGAAAAATGATATTCAGGATATTACCATAGGGCTAATAATATCTAAGCTTCAATATCACATTTTCTTCTTTTTTCTATTAACATATATTAAGTCAATCACAAGGTAGGTCACTTCTTGGTCTAGCCAAAAATAACTACGAAACAACAGGTAGGCATCAAATAAAAAGTAACTTCTGTCATTCTGACGATGATATTCAGTTATCGAAACAATTGTCAATTTTTTAGAATTTTCAACAATTTTTATTATATTGTGGAATTAGCTAGAAACAGTGAGTTTCATTTAAAACACTGTTTTGTCTTTAGAAATATTATACTTAACATAACCGATATCACCCCGAGAAAAGCACCAGGATTCGATAACATCCACTCGGAATTCCTGATAAATTTTGGAAAATATGCAAACATTATGCAGACTGGCAACGTACCCAGAGATTTCAAACGATCGAAAGTAATAGCCATCTTGACCCTTAGCAAAGCAGCTGACTCGCCCCAGAGCTACAGGCCTATAGAATTATTATCTGTATCATTGAAACTACTGGAAACTCTCATCAACTCAGAATCGGTCAGAGAATATATGGCGTAATTCTGATAAAACAAGCCGGTTTTAGACATAAATAAAACTGCGTGGACCAGGTGCTGTCGCTTACGATCTATATAGAGGCGGGATTTCAAAGGAAGCTTAAAACTTCTGCCGCATTCATTGATTTATCAGCCGCTTGTGACAACGTCTGGAGAGAAGGCATGATTTACAAGTTCCTCCGTGTAATCCCCTGCAAATTAACAGCTCGGTTAATAAACAATATGCTGAACGATAGACTATTCCGAGTTATCATGGATTCTAATATAAGCTCACTAAGGAAACTTACGAACGGTCTGCCTCAAGAATCAGTACTCGCAACCCCTTTACATCACAGATATACCAGAGATAAGATGTAAAAGGCACGGCTACGTTGAGGACTGGGCACTAACCACGAGATGTGGATATTTTTAGGACTAAGAAGAGATTCTGACAGCCGACTTGAGAAAACTGGGAAGATACTTCCGAAAATGGCACCTTCAACCAAATACCAGCAAAACATAGATGACATGTTTCCACCTAAACAACAAATTTGCCAGGAGGGAGTTTAAGATCAAATTTGAGAATATATTGCTCAAACACTATAAAACGCCAAAATACCTAGAAGTAACACTCGACAAAATACTTTCATTCAAGGAGCACTTAACAAAACAGCAGAGAAATTGAAAACGCGAAATAACATCATACAAAACTCTGTGTAACAACATGGGGTGCGCCGGCATCTTCTTTACGCTCTTCGGCTCTATGCCTAGTCTCCTCGGCCACTGAATATTATGTACCAGTGTGGTTTAACAGCCCTCATGTCCATAGAATTGACGCTCAGTTCAACAATGAAATGAGAATGACAGGGGGTGTTATCGGATCTACTTCCAGTGGAGTGGCTCCCAGTACTCATCCACATACCACCCGTCCAATTTGCGACGCATAAACGCGCTTACGAGAGAGTATAAAAAGATAATGAACAACCGAAATTTGCTAATTCACGAGAATATTGAGGACGCTAGCCACAATCGCCTTCGATCTAGAAAATCGACCATCAGAACATCTATAGATGCCACCGAATAAGGATTTAGCCTAATATTGTGTATTCACACAACAATAAAACACCTCTAATCCTTCTAACAGTTTACTAATTATACTTTTTTACAGTATGGATGACATAATATATAAATTAGACAGTATTTTGTGTGTCGTTCTTTGCTAGGCGCCATGACAGGACTACCTAGATGAAAGCGCACATTCCTCAATAATAGCAATTGCCGGTACCCCTCTAGGGACTAATTATGTCGGCTGTCAAAATCCCATTAAGGTGAGTTTACACTGTCGCATATATTACACCTAACTAAAGCTTGGTACGAAGAACGGACCACAAAACATACCATGCATTACCTCATGCTATGTTCACTCCCACTATAAATTTCGTCTCGTTTATTTAGTTACTCCACTTGTCGCCGGTAGCGCTACGATATCGAGGATCTGTCAGATTTTAAAAAGTCTGCCATTTAAATGACCTCAATTTCAGTTGATAACATACTTCAACTTCGTAGATCATGTATTACTCGGTTATTATTATATTAATTTGTATAAACACACATTTTTGTGTTTTTAGTGATTGAATTTGTTAAATATTACATGGTTCAATACTATATTGTTCCCTCTTGAAAGAATACAAGTAAGGATATTAAAATGCATCTCCTTCCTAAAGAGGTAAGTTTGTAAATTAGTGTGTGTTTGATTTAATGTTTTTTTTCCACTAAAATTATTGTCCCACTTATAGGTAGGATATGTATGTTGAGTATTCAACTCGTTGTAGCTGGTGCTTTATGGTGTTATTACAAACAAACTGTCACACTACCTTTTTTGAACTTTTAATTAAAATAAAAACAATGTATAAATGGACTGTATGTTGAGTTACAGAAATAAAATAAACATGTTATGTTGTCTGTCTATCTACGAAATGAATGTCTACGAATGAATGGAAAGTCTGTCTTATCGCGCATGTCACTTCCACATGCGGCGCGCGCTTCTACCGTTTCGGCCCGATACACTTGTTCTGATACGTGACGGCCAGAGGCGTAACCAATTAGAGGAAAACAGGTACAACAATGTATGAAGAAAGATTAATAATAATTTGGGTACCAATTACTATAATCAGTAGTATATGTTAAATTATAAATTAAAAATATATTCAGTGGGTTAAATCACTCTCAACTTGCACAATAATCAGGTCATCTGCAGCAAACGTCAACTCTGTCTCTTTTTGATGTGTTTATTAACAGATTATTAATAAACCCCGTATTGGGAAAATGATTCAGATTAGAACATTTAGTAATTTAACGACTGAAAGTTTTGAGTAATGTTGATTATAGTTTCTATTCATTTTTTCTTAGGTCTTTGGGCAATGGATTCAAATAATTGAAAGAGGGGATATTCCCATAACAAGGAGAAAAAATTATCGAACATGTGCTATCCACTTTTCCGAAGAAACGATGTTTGTTGCACATCATAATAGAACATACTTAAGATCAAATGCAGTTCCAAACTTATATATACCACCAACAAGAAGAAACGGCTACATAGAATTTTTTCGTATGTTGGTATTTAGTTGATTTAATAAAGAAAAATATTGTGTTTAACCTGTCTTTTATTTTGGTATATTAATTCCATTTATCATAAAATTACTCATTAATAGCGTTTTCGATTGATAAAATGAGTGTAAACTAATGTATTATCGGGCCCTTTAAAAAGATACATGAGAATGCATTCGTGTACCAACACTATTTCTATCAGTTGAAAATATAAAATAGCAAAAATAATCCTTTCAATATATTTTTAAAATCCCGCTACTTCTAGCTGCAGCGCTCGAGCGAAAGGTTGAATAACTAAAATAACATTGATTAATTTTTCAGGAGAGTGGCCCATCTATTTGTGTATATAATAATATTCTCTTATCTATGCATTACCTAACAGCCTCCAAACTATGACTTGCCACGTAAGACATGGGCAACTTTAAACCGAATAATGACCCAGCATGGTCGATGTGCCTTCTCCCTGCATAAGTGAGACAAGTGACGCCTCTCTCCGAATGTGGAGAAGACCAAGCCATTAAACACATTATAGAAGAAAGCCCAATAATACCCTATTTATGATATTTATTAATTATGATTATTATTTGTTATTGTGTCTTAGAGCCATACGCGAAATAAATAAATACAACTAAAGAAATTTTAAGCTGGTGTACACAAAATGTTATAATCGGTCACGAATTCTAAAGAAAAAAAAATAGAAAAGAATGCACATTTTCACCTATCTTAATTTCTCGTCCGATGACATACCCTCAAAATACGATCACTACTAATAGACAGATTCCACATAATAAGGGTAATTTAATAAAAAAAGTTACTTTAGATTGAGACATTTCGACTTTTTCTGTATTTATACTACCAATAAGATGCATATTTCATGTCATGCAAAAATACCTCGTGCGCATACTCATTATCACTAAACAATGATATTGCGCTGTGCACCCCTGACGTCATCAACATATGCACGGGCCGAAGATATTGTTTCATACGTGTTATTTCGTCTCCTGGAATGTCCGATATACGCTTATTACGCAATTTTCTACGGTCCGCAATGTTGTATAAACATCGAGAGATAACTAAGGAAATAGAAACAAAACCTTTTTCAATATGTCATGTCAAATCCCGTAGTACGTTTAATATGCATACTTATATATTTTATAGTATTTATATATGCAACATGATTTATATTGTATTTCTAATTAGTTATTGAAAGTAAAATAATAACGCAATTTGAATAAATTTCACATCAGCCAACAAGAAATTTTTATCTATGTGCAAGTAAATCTGGCATCGGCGCTGCCAGTTAGAATGTTTATATAACATTGAAATCGACCCAGAGTGATTTATCTCAGGTCGGTTAAGTTGATCTCCACTCAATCTAAATTTTTAACAAAAACATATTTGGTCGGTATGTTCTTCCAATGCAACAGCATGCTCCATAAATGAATTTTCTTTGCACCACATTCCCCGAGAAACGACAGCTGTTTGTATATAGGGGGAGGGGGGCAAATAAATGCTAACCCCTCCCCAATCGGGATTATCTCCATCGAAAAAATCATAGCATAGGGCAGTGAAGTCCACTCCATAGAGAAAGTAATAAGAGTGTTCGTTCCATTGAATAAAAAGTAAAGGAAGGATAGCTACTATCTACACTCATAGAGAGAAAGCAAGACGGAAGTAGCCATCTTGAACAACCAAGTATGACTCATTTTATTTTGTTGTTGCATTGGTTGGAGAGTACGTTTTTGCTTTTGGAAGTTTTATAATAATTTTATAGTGTTTTTCATTAGTTTTTCTTGTATTTTTGTTTTGTATTTAAATAAGTGTTTATTAGGATTAATTAGAATAGTGTTTTAAGTGTTGAAACATTAGTAATTAGACTACAAACAAAATGGTTAGTTGTGCAGCCTGCGGTTGCTCCAATACCCCTAAAAATAAATCTTTAGGCATCACTTTTCATAGGTAAGTTGTTTTCTTTTATACTTTAATTTATATTAATTTTAAATAATATAAAAGATGCAAAATAAACATTTCATATTTTGATGAATGACAAGGTTAAGACATAGGCGTAACATAAAAATAGTAAGTTAACTGTTGTAACACTATACATTTAAGAAATATTTATTTGCAAACAAAACACGTGTTCTCTGGTTTAAAATGTCATTCTTACTCAGTATCTACATAACCATCAAAATTTCAACGCCTACTCTAATTAGTTTTTTTTGGATGTCCCTATATGTAGTATCTAATTTTTTTATTTGCTACAAAATTATTTTATATAGCGCACCTATGGTAAAACGGATATTGCCGTCCGCCATATGCAACAACCATCCTGATCAACCAAACTTGTGTTTATTGCTCCTTCCTTCACTTTTTATTCAATGGTTCGTTCCCATATAAACAGCTGGCATCGCGTCGATCTGAGCGCACCCCTTGCGGGTGGCAGAACTAATTCTTAGAGGCGGGATATTTAAATTTGGTAGTTTGGATTAAGGGTAGGTAAATTTTACAGTTTATCTTAAAATTGTTTATTATATAATTATTTCATTCCAAAAAATAACATTATATTTCATTTTTTTGTAATGATATAATTATAATAAACAATTTTGAGACAAATAATTTAGGTAATAAATATTAATTAAAACAGCACACATTTAAATTGTTTATTAACCTGCACATAATATAAAAACAAATTAATAAAACATTTCTTTATAATACATAAGTCTGTTATTTATACATGGTATTATATATACAATATTAACTTTAAAATTCTTATTCTAGTAGTTAACGATATCAAAATACAAAAAAATGTGATAATTATCTATGTAATTAATTTATCATACAGTTACATCTTATTATGAATCACAAAATTACATATTTCTACTAAAGTTAATCTAATATTACATATCAAATTGCACATCAAGTTATTTTAAAATTATCGACAACAAAAACAACAAATATTTTAATAAAAAGGATTTAAAAAGTAGATTCCCCATTTCCACGAAGACAGGAACTAGTGAAATTTCTCATATTTCGATTGATTTCGATCATCCCAAGTTTTGAACTAACTTCATGTGTGAAATAAAATTCGAATTCGAAAAAATTTCACAAATTTAATTCGAATACTATTTAGCTGTCGAAACTCTTACTTCACTTGCGAAATTTTAATATATTTGAGGTTAGAATCATCGAATTTTGTGTTTTGGTTTTGTTAGATACTTTGTGTAGTTTTAAGATCCCTTTTTTAGTGTGATTACCTTTTTCAACCTTTTTAGTTACTCTTTATAGTAATTAGCATAGTAATAAGTAGTTATGAGTTAGCCGAGAGTGACGCGAGGACGCTTTATATTTTTTAAATCTACATGGCAAATTTAGAGGAACTTCAGCAAATAATGCTAAATAATGTAATTCAATTAACTAACCTGTTTAAATCTTACCTATCTCTTAAATAAAATCCCAATAATTGATATTAAGATATATTTTAATTTAATTATTATTATATTATATTTTTCAACATTTATCATCTCATGAAATTAATGTATTTTAACCCCAATTATTCTTCTTTTTTCTTCATAATTAACTTTTGAACTAATATTAGGGCTATTCCGTTGTTGTCAGATTGTATTGTTCGAATTAAATTCATTTAAGTGAATTTATAATAATTTCGTTTCACTACCATTCAAAACTAGGTATACTATTTCGATGGTGAATTAAAAATTGAAATATTTCACTTGTGAATTCAATTTCACTGATATTCAAAACTAGCCCCCCTGGTCTGAAACAAAAAATATTGAACGCAGCACATTGTTACCAAAAAAAAAATTATTTTTGTTTGTTAGTCCTCTTACTATAATTATAATATTTTTTAATTAATAAGGGGACACAAACTTTCATGATTTGAGAAAATACGTATGATTTATGTTCTCGACAAGTGAACTTATCAAAATTTATATGATCTTTTGCAAAAAGTTCTGTTTTTTCGGTAATATTTTCTACATGACCTAAAAGTGATAAACAATGTCATGCAGAATGGAAAGAAATTCTACGACTTCTCTTTGTACATAAATCAAACGTGTTTTATCATATTTTTCTTTGAAGGAAGTGAAAGTATGGTGAACATCTAAAATATCTGTCTGCAAATTAGCCTTACATGCTTCGTAATTAAAAGTTGTAATTTTTTTAACAACGAAACCAGAAACATAGCTTATTGCCTGACTGTCAAAATTTGAATCATTTAATTCTGTATCTGAAAACGGGAAATCAATATTTTCCAATTCATTAATAATATTAGAAGTCAATGGTTTTTGTTCATTATGAAAATTTAAAAAAGAATTCAAGCTGTCTAATAAGCTGCAGTCATCTGCTTCACAATTGCTGTTGTAGTTATTGGCAGTAATTAAACTATTTAAAATTGACGTTTTTAAAGCTGTTATGAATTGGTAACAATTTGGAGAGGTATTGGCAGCACCATACTGCCGAATTGCCCCAAACATATTTTCAACTGGGTCCTGATTTAACGAACGTTTTCTTATGAATTTGAATCCTAATTTCCAACATTCTCTTGTTAACAATTTGACACCCATAATAGTAGTTAACCAAGATGTTTTAAAAGGCATTTTGGTTTTCATAGCCTTCCCATTTTTCGGTAAAAACTGCCAAGATTTTATTTTTGGCAGCATAGAATTCCAAAAAAGCAGATGGTTTGACTTTTTTTAAACACACCGTCTAAGAGCTTTACCAGCATCAAAGGTTGATTTCCTACCATTAAGACTGTCAAATAACTTATCAATGTCCTCAATAAATTCGGCAGTATAGATAGCTTCAGATGGTAATTTATCAGGAACAATTAAACTTTCAATGGCAGCAGCCACAGTGTGGCTCATTATTTTTGCAGCAACTGAAACTTTCATTTTAATTTTACTGTACGAAGAAAAAATGATTCATTAATTTTATGTAAAGCCTGAAATTTTTTCGTTTTATCAATATAAAAAGCATTTTTAATATTTTAATATGTTGTAACTGTGCACATTTATAGTTATCAAAATAAATATCATAATTAAATAAAGCATTTCTTGAACATTTCAAAAGTTGAGGAGGGTCATATAAAGTTATTATTTTCTTTCCATTTACAAAAAAGTAAGGACCAGGTTTTTCAATTTTCCAATGTCTACTTAATTGTCTCAAAGCTGCTCGATTTGTATTTCCTAGATCGCAAACAGTTGCCATTACATTTAATCCTACATCTTGTAGTGCTGAAATTACCTCTACAATAATTAATTTCAAATCTTCAGTTTTAACCTGATCCTTAGTAAAATAATAAGCCACCGGCTGCTTCCAAGCTTTATGTAATCCATTAATTACAAACACTAATGCATGATTGGCAGGTTGTAACTTCCTGCCTAAATTACTACCAAGATCTACGAATCCAACAATTTTGTCATTAGCAACATCCAAAGTCAATTGTTCTTTTAATGCTATTTCATCAAATAAGAGGACACAATTTTTATCTATCTGCTTCATTTTGACAACCCTTTCTTTAAGTCTATAAAAAATTGCTTTATTAATTCCAGTATCAAATGGCACTGATCTAGGAAGTGACTGTAAAGTAGATTTACTGGGCAAAGCTATAAAACGTTTTAAAAAGTTATATGCTCGTGGCCCCTTTTTATAAATGGCTAATGAAAGGGTCTTATCTTTTATTGACCATGAAGGTTTATGTTTCTTAGAGTTTGCAGTGCTACTTTTTAAAAAGTCCATGCCTGCTGGATCTAATTTTGAATTAAAATTTTGAAATAACTTTGATTCAGACAATTTAACTGCTTTTTTAATTTTGTTATTACTACGAGCAAGTGCCTTTTTTAATTTACAAATTCTATTTCTCTGATCTTTATTAATGTAATTTTCTTCTTCTTGGGAGATAAATTACTGACTGTAGTTTCATTTATTTTACTTAAAATACAAGATTCCAAACATCGCTTTTTAGGTAAATGTTCTGATTGAGTTTCTTGGCTATCATTATTGTTACAAAAAATAAGCTTTCTTTTTACAGGCAATATTGTACTTTCAAAAGATTGAGTATTACTGCTGTGGTCAGCTACTTTTGGTGGTGTATGATGTAATAAGGGTTGCGAAGGTAAAGCAAATTTAGTGAGTCTTTGGCATAATGAGCTTGTAAATGCAGTATCATCGCTTCGATTAATATCAGATGGAAATTTGAAAAATGTTTTGTTAAACTCTAAATTGCGAAGTGGTCAGAAATATTTATTATTACAATTTTTTGCAATACAACTATAAGAAATTTTACCTGATGATGTCATTTTAAAGGTTCACTTACTTTTATTTACTTTCGTAGAATTAATGCTAAATAAATTTAAAAAATACTTACCCTCGTAATGGCTAATTTTTCGCAATTGTTATTTTTGACATTGTCACTTTGAATTTGACAAACACAAGCCGGATTCACACCAACCAATGTAAGATTGATTTTGGATATTTTAATTTTAAATGCCTTAAAAGTTATGGCTCTTGGATATTTCATAATATTTATCGATAGTAAAGGCAATATGCTAAAATTTATTTTCGTTTGTATTGTTTCAAATTATTTTATTCTATTTTGCTTATGTAAAACAGTCTTGTAGTTCGCGCGACTACAGAGACTCCATGCGCGGGTGGCGGCACAGAAACGTTGTGCCACTTGCCGCCTATCCATCAAACCGTCTCTTATGTTATTTGTCTATGGTCCACTCCTAATAAAAAATAAATGGCAGCCGCATGCACTCTTAAGCACCACTAACAAAAACCAGACAATAACCCCAGTGAAATGTTGATTCAGAAATTTTACCCGTTAGTTGATGGACCCTACATTTTCTATATATTTTCTTCACTTGGTTTGCATAAAATAAAGCACAAAACAGGTAGTGATTTAGCTTGATACGCGACTCAATTTGAATACTACATAGAATTATTTGTATTCTTACTTCTTGAAAAGTTGAACATTTTCCACTTTTTTATGAATATCTATTATTATACATTTCCCACATTGTTGTGCCTATTTGCGAAGGCAACGGAGTGACCAAGAGCTAAATCCGGTCCTCTGTATGCAACACAACCTCTCAAACCTTATTGAATGTTACCCATGTCAATATTTTTTGATTTTAATTATTTGACCTTTTAATAAAAGAAGTAGCAGATCAAACCTTGGTAATTATTATTACAATTAAAGACAAGTGGATGGAAATGAAACCGCAAACTCTTTTGCGGATGTCTTTTCATCTGTCTATTCGTCAGTTAAAGCCTCATATGATTTGAATTTTCCTTGTGAAAGAATGGTAAGTAATGGCACTTTTGTATTTCTGAACTATGGAATCAAATCCACAAATGCTGGATAGTGTAACTTAGCCTATATTGGTTTTATTTGAGAATTTATAGGTTGTCATTTCGCAATGACACGTAGCAGTTTCTTGTTCGAAAAGTCCGTCGATGAAATATCTGCTACTTGGTCCAAGTACTTAGCTTGTCCTTCTTTTCTTCATAGATGTTAGGTATATTCATCCAATTTTCAACCTGATTTTGCTCCATGATGCTTCATCGAGCGCAAATATTTTCCGTAGAACAAAGTGGATGATGATTATTGTCCATAAGGTTACAAATACAAAATTTAAAAAATCCTATTTTTAACTGTAATTCAAACGGCAATAGTTGATAGATTAAAAGTTTGCAGATAGTTCTTAAATGAGGCGTAGAATCCTATATTTTGTACTTTAGTTTATGAGAACCAAGTGATGCCTTTTGCAGCATTATAAAAATACAATAACTTTATTTATTGTATATATTTATTGACAGTAGAACAATTCGGTTAATTTTGTCCACTACTAGTATGCAACTGATTATACATCAGTCTAGTGTAGCTGGTTGTCTAAACTGGTTATCATTGTTTCTTCAAAAATTTTTGGAATAATGGGATTTCGATAATAAAAATTAGTCTTGGAGAATATTTTTAATAATCTGTTATGTTGTAATTAACAAATCAAAGAATACTTCAACATTTTACGTTGGGAAATTTGTTCGGCTGGTATTGGTAGCAATTGATGTCAAATCTGCTGTCGGCACTTTTCATTTCCGACCGTTTAAAGTTCAAGCTCACTTGTACGGGAAATGTTGAAGTAGTTGTACGTTTTCCGTCAAAGGCCAAACATGGTTGATTCGTACATTAGTTGCCTTTTACTTTCACTTGGGATAATTATATTAATTATGGTGTGAAATCTCTTGCTGGTGGCAAGGTAAGGAAGAATATTTTCTATATAGCCTTCATGTCCTAGATTTCAATGTTTTTTAGAGTTTTATACACGGATGGATTTTTACTAATGATAAGTTCTTTAATTTTTTATGAAACTTCAAGTTTTCGAATGTCAAGTCTGCATCATTGGGATTTTGATAAAGATTGATCGATAAATCCGTAAGTTCTTCAGCGGAGGCGTTCGTTTCTCGGATGGACGTTAACCTAATGAAAGAGAGATTTTGTTGGTGGTGCATTAGGAGTTGACTCCAGTGCCCTCTACTTTTTTCGGAAATTGTCGTTGGGGGATGGGGGCAACTTTATTTTGTATAATGAGATTTAACTAATTAGTGAAGAAGGAGTTTTGCTATTGTTGGTGGTTCATAGGAGTGCATTTGAAGTGGATTCCGCTGCCATTCATTCTTTTTAAATTATAATTGGGGAGCCAACTTTACTTTATACATATATTCAGTTTTAACTAACTACAGGGAGGGTAGATTTTGTTTTTGTTGGTGGTGTAGTGCCCCCTATATCATTATATTTCTGCATTATATTTTTGTACTAACAAGATTGACTAATTTGGGTTGCGCTTCTCGTATTTACTAAATAAGCAATATTATGTATAAAAAATAATAATTTAATTGAATAATTTAATTGAAAACCGACTTCGTCTAGATAACTATCCCTTCAGTACACCCTTTCTACTCCAACACTGTGTAACCTAGTACTTGAATCTCTACTTCGATAACTCCTATGAGCAGAGTTGAGTGTTCGGACTGTACAAATAACCCCAAAATAATGTTTGACCTCGGGTTTTAATTAATAAGGTACCAAATTAAAGATACTACAAAATGACCGGAGACGAATAGAGATTTACTCACTTCAAGTTTATCCAGTTCACACAAACGCTTGGAAACTTATCTTAAGAGAGCTCTTTACAACACAACTTCGTTCACCCTAACCAGCAGTCTTTTTATAATTAAGAAACGAAGAAAAACCATGAATTCACGCACACGAAATTATTTTACCTCATCACTCAATACCAACTGAATTATATATATTATGGTATCGTTCTCGGTCGAATAATTAAGTGAATCTCTAAGCAAAGCGAGCATAAAAGGCAACCACGATTACAATAGTTTGTTAATTGGGTTGTCTACCTCGCTGGAAAATAATAAAAATAATAAATCTAACGGAAATCCAACAACCACGAAACAGATGGTGCGATCAAGTAGAGGAAGATATAAAACCCTTGAAATCAAAATGCAGACAGAAGAAAATAGAAAATGTTGCACTTCATTTTTAGTTGTAGGCAACTCTGAACTCAGTTCTCCGATAAACGAGTCTACTATATAGGCAACTCTGTATACGGCTTGTTTTGACTTTATTACTTGTATTTTCATAAAGCTCCTGACGCGCTATTGGCTCGTTCCACGGAGTGGATTTTTGGAGTTCGTGGTTTGGGAGAAATATGCGCTGTCTATGTGTGTGGCGATTGTTGGAGTTGGACCGTTGTAAGCCATCCGCTAAGGGATTATACCAGGAAGACTTAATATAATTTTCGAGTGCGATCGAGGTTGATTTGGAGGAGTTTTAAGTAGGATTGACTCGAAAACCGTTGTTACGGATTATTTCAAGACTCTATTCCGCCATATTGGGGACATCGTACACGTCACGTGGAGTTTGGCCCTCTGAATAACTAGAGGTAATTATTTTCTTGGTTAAAATCTAACAATTTAAAATTATTATTTTCGAAGAGTTGTGTTATTTTTGAAGAGTTGTGTTATAGTCGAGGGGCTCATGCCCATAGCGAATTTTCTTTGTTCTTAGTGTATTTTTAATTATAGGGTTCTCATACGGGGCGGTCTTTCGTCGGGCGAATCTTTCGCTGTGTGGATGGTATTTGGGGTGTCTTTTCCCTACGGATTTTCGCTGTGAGACGTTCTTTTTGCTGGCTGTAGTCCTCCTACTGGAAGACTCAGTTGTTCTTGTCAGTGTGACAGCTTTCACCGGCTTGTGCTATCGCTGGGAAACGTCGGAAGAAGCCGGAAAACAGGTTTCTTAAGGAAGCCGTCCAAAGAGGCCGGAAGACAGGTTTCTTGAGAAAGTAATTTTTTTTAGTTAATGTATTCTTGTAACTAGAATCATATTATTTGTATGACTATTAATGTATTTTATGTATGCGCTTATAACTAGACATATAATTTTCGTATGGAGTTGGAGCTATCCCAAGAAGTAAATTTTCCATGCCAGTTTTTTGATTTAAAACAGTGTATTTTTCTGAAAGCAAGTCTACTTTCACTTCCCGATTTCTCAGGGAGAAGTGTGCCGATTAGGCTTGGGTGAGATCGGATGACATCTTAAATAGTTATAAAAAAGTGAACCACACCTTTCTTCACTGCATGCTGGCCGGAGCCTAAGGTTGCCACCAGACAGCCGAAAAAAAAATACAATTTTATTTTGCAAATCTAAACCTTTTCCCTAGTAAAGCTTCTTGGAAGGAGGAAAATTGTAACAAAAACCATAACAAATGTGGCCAGGACAGAAAAGATTATAGTCGCACTGATATAAGGGGAGTAATCCATCCCGTCAATAGGATTAAACGCAGCTGTATTCGGCTAGCCATAATCCCCACGGATTGAACGGCGATTATGCAACCCCCATATAGAAATAGCTGTAGTTTATTTGGGAATGTGGTGCAAAGACAATAGGTGCGCTCTTTTTGACTGAGATCTCAGATCACTTCAGTTAAGGTGATCTGAGATAAAGTGATGTGAGTAAGCACCAAAAAGAACGACATCTCAATTGAAGCGCGCTATCTGTCGACGCATGCGTGAATAAGAAACAAAACATATAATAATAATAATGTTATTGTATCCATAATTTGTAACAAAAGAAAAATAGATTATGTGTGTTTATATGTCAATGGTTACAACTATAGATAACCTTGGTTAAAACCACAAATAACCCAAGCAAATCAAATATTTGTTCATCCCCTCCACTTTATTTCCGACTCAAAACCAACTGATTCCCCCTAACAACACATTCAGCATCGGTGAAGGGGGAGGAAAAATCTCAGCTCACTTAAAGTGAGTAAAACAAAAATAACGCTCACATTACTGATGTGAGCTGAGATTAACTGAGATCTCAGTCAAAAAGAACGCACCTATTAATTCATGGAGCATATTGGTGTTTTGGGAGTGCATACTGACCAAATACGTTTTTGTTGAAAATATATATTGGGAGAGGAGGGGTGTTAACTTGACTGTCCTATTTATGTCAATAGTTTCTGTGATAACCTCTCTTAATCAGACAACCGTTTTTTCACACAATCTATATATAAAAAATTTAATAACTCACATGGTTTACTTGGTAAAATCCAAGTTGGGCAAACAGCGTCGACACAGTATTCTGTTATGTCATACGATATTTTTTCTTCGACGTAAAACTGCGTGGGACATCCTTTAACGCAAACCTTAAAAACCAAATCAAAAACATTATTGCTATTATATCATATTATAAATGTTTCCTCACCTGCGGCGTTGGACACCCTGTAAAAGCAACAGTTGGGGACAAACATTGCGTTAGATCGTGGAAGAATAAGTATGGTTTATTTAATACTTCTGTATCTTTGCCACATCTACGTCCAGCGGAATCTTTTGGAACTAGTAGAGTTGAAGGATCTCCATTTAAAATAGCTAAAAATACATTTAATAAAATTTATAGTTCAAACTAGATTCAACTTCGCACGGGTGTAATATGTAAAAATATGAATTGAAATTGTGAAGTTGATATATTCTATGAAAACCCGTTGCATTGCCTGGTAGGAGATGGGGAAAGATTCATATTATGTTAAACTATAGATAGGTACCGTATAATCCTATTCCTGCCCAAGCAGCAACAAATACTATAAAAATGGCGAAACAAAGTACGTCCGTGCAGGATCTTTTGCTCAGGGGACCATTAAAATCCGGATCGTAGGGGATGGGTTCTCCTAGAAAAAAAAAATTGTGATCACAGTTGGTAATTTAACGAAATAGTAAACAAATTTCAGTTAGATTCATATGAAAAACTTTTTTATTGTTAGTATCGAGTATCGTTAAGAGGGGCCTCCTCACAGGTATATAAACCTAAAAACCTACACAATACTAGTTACTTATCTAGTAATTATTTGGTTCAAAATATTTACGATAGATGCCGTTGGTAGTACTGAATCGGCTTTTACTTATTCAACATATTTTCTCTCTCTATCTTTCCACTCTTGATGGTTCAAAGAAACGCATCTCTGGACCAGATGATCGGATGTTTTGCTTTCAAATATATCAAATTTTTGTGAGCACAGAAACCTTATCTCTGTTTTTTAGGTTGCATCTAAACAAAACTTGCTATAATTATTTCCATTTGAGTGCAGATTTTTGATTATTTGAGCGTTTCATAAATGTTTTTGAAATGAATAAATTGTTAAAAAGTAAGTAATCGTATCGACCCGATATCAAAAATTATAGTTATGATAATGTAAATTATCCTGCAATCCGTATTTTTTATTTTAAAAGCTATGTTTGAGGTTAAATAATACTGATTGTTTGTTCTAGTATCATCAAAACATCTTTCAACATTCTCTTGAAACCCTATTTTAATGATAATATGGGTTTGTTAGCGAATAGCGAAAAATGCTTGATTGAAGTGAAGTGACCTTTCAAGTATCTAAATGACGAAAAATTAAAACCGCTCTCAAAAGATAAGAATTACATAATTCATTTTGATGAAAATATAATAGTGATAATTGAAAAATATAACTATTATCACCTGATACAAGGTGCATTACATATTGCATGAAAGGACATGTGCTATTTAATAATATACATACCAAGTGACAGCATTGTGGGAATTGCTAGAAATCAACAATGGATGAAAAATATATACATACCTGCTTTAAAAACATTCTACCTTTCAAAATTTGTACCATTTATATTAACATAATAAAATGTTTTCAAAATTATAAATTTTTGTCTGTTTCATGCTAAAAAAATTAAGTTGCGGAAAAGTTGCATTTACATTTGTTTTAGGTCTCTTTAAAATAAATCAATAGTATTAACTGTGTCAAATTCTGATAAACCAGTGGCGTGGTATTAGAAGTTCGTATTATTTTTCTGAAATAGCTCAAGAATGTCTACTTTATTTAGACGATAATTTTTGAGACCAATAAAAATAATAGTAGGATGAAACCCATTGGAAAAGGAACAAAATATAAGAAAACCGAAAGGAAAAATAATTTACGGGCGATCTGAGGTCGGCAAGTGGAAGGGGGTGAGTTTTCCAGGGTAAAAAACGGTTTAACTCGATTTCCGGCAAAACTACAAGTCCTATGAAAAAAAGTTATATCGCAAAGTTGTACGTAATAGAAAGATCTACAAGTTTTGTGTTTACATTTTTTTCACATATCCTTAAAATTTTTGTGAAAAATTCAAATAAACAAGTTTTTGGTTTTTTATTTTTGCTTTACAATAAAAAAATATTTTTTCACAAAGTTGGTCAAAACTTACCTATTTATGTCCCAAACACACAGTCATTTTTTCTGTTTAAAATATTTATGTTTTCACCTTATTTTGACTTAATATCGAAAATTCTTACGACAAAATATCTGCTTTTTTAAAAAAGTCGGCGGGCTTTTTGTTCTTTGAAATCTCTACTTTCTGATGGTATAAAGAAAATATACATTACTATAGTAAATCAGAATCAACTCAAGAAAATGTATTTATTGGATTTAGGTTTTTCTATAAATATATTTTTTGTTTGTTGATAAATACAATGAACTATGTGATTTTTCTATGATTACCTACTTATGAAGGATTCAATGATTCTGAATATATTCAACTGCTTGACGCATTTTATTGGTTTTGATTCATGTTCATTCAAAGAGGTATTTGTTATTGCTTCGTTTGCTAAGCAAAATAGATCAATATGATGTTTTCAATTTGTTTCAGTCGCGTAACTCATTTATTAGTAAGTAAAAAATGTTAATATTATTCCAGATTCCAGGCATTTTTTCGATGAAGAATTGTATAATATTAACAGAGATACTTTCTATTGCTTTTTGACATATATTCAAACTTCTGTCTTTCTGACAATGATATTTAGTAATATTTTTTTAAATTTTTATAATGTTTTCATTATATTGGGGAATTATTTAGAAGCAGTAAGTGTCGAAATAGTAAATTTCAATGGGATTCATCACATTATCCTGAGATTTCTATCATTCGTAGCAAAAAAACCCGTTTCTCATAATTTCTCAGTATTCATTGAGAGGAAAAATATTCCCACTTTAATATGATCAATAATAACATGTTAGTGCTCTTATGGTGTTTACTTCTTGTCTATACCCCGCGTGCTTCCTGTTCCACCATTGGAAGAGGACCATACTCCTGCACTCAAAGAAATGTACATCGCCTTCCTACACTATGGTCTTTATTCGTAACAACTATTGTAATTATAAGAATACAATTTATGAGACATGTGTTTAAGTGTTTTATAACTTAGATCTTATATCTAGGTTAGGAACATATATGGTTCTGACATATGATAGTTGACAAGCCAAGGTTATCTACGTGCAGAGGTTGACTCAATACATTACATTCCCTTCCTCGCAAGTTACGAATTCACAAATTTAGACGATCAGGTGGCTTAATGACTCGTCGGGGTCTGGTACTTCCAAAACTCCCTGATTCCACTGTCTTTTCTTCTAGTTTCTCATTTTCCCTACTTACCTCATTCTCCTGCACCTCCAACACTTCCGATTTTTCCTTAAGACCGCTCTGAAGACAATTTTTGTTTATTTCCCTTGCCTGTTCTAGATTGCCTTCATTTCCATTTTCAATGTCAACCAAATCTGGTGTATCCAACTCTATGCTAACATTATTATTTACAATATTAGACTGTTTTGCAAAATAGTCGTTTGTAGACTCATAAAACTTACCAACTTGGACAATTTGATCAAGATGCCTTCGCCACTGTACATTTTGTTCAAGCATAGGTCTACAGAAACATGTTTCAAGCCCCAATTTTTTCACAACTACAGCTTTTGTCCAGGTTGGTTTGTTTGGGTTATAGCGATAGTCTCTAACATAAACAATCTCCCCCTCTTGTAAATTTATAAAACTATTACCTTGATGGTACTTCATTTGTTTTTGTTTTGCTTTGTCAACAACTGATTTATTTAAAAAATCAAATCTAGTTTTAATTTTTCTCGAAAACATTAATTTTGAAGGAGTTTCATTAGTCACACAATGTGGAGTATTTCGGTAAGAAAATAGGTACTTACTAATCAAGGTCGATAATTCATCTGAAGCCGTTGTTGCATCTGCTAATATTTTATTTAAGGCTTGTTTAAATGACTTAACACTATTTTCAGCGGCTCAATTAGTTGAAGGATGATAAGGCGCAGATGTTAAATGCACTGTGCCATTATTTTTGCAGAATGTTTCAAATTCTGCGGACACAAAAGATAAGCCATTCGGAAACTATTACATTGGGTAACCCATATCGGGAAAAACATTCCCTTAATTTATTTAATGTAGTACGAGTATCTACTCTAGACATCTCATATACTTCAGGCCACTTCGAAAATGCATCCGTATTATTAAAAAAGATTTTCCTTTAACTGGACTTAAAAAATCAATATGTATGCGATGTATTTTCGCGTTTCAAATGGAATTAAAATTGATTTATTGGGAGTTTTCGAATGTGTCATGCACGCATTACAACTTTTTACATAGTTCTCAATGTCTGCATCTAAATTTGGCCACCAGAAGTATTGTCTAGCTAGAGCCTTCACTCGGACCACACCATTGTGTGAACCATGTATTTCATCTAATAGTTGATTCCTAAATTTTGTAGGAATCAAAACCCTGTAACCCCACATCAATATGTTATTTTCTATACTTATTTCTAAAGATCTCCTGGAGTATGGTTTTATTTCTTCAGTTACTACTTCGGCCCAGCCCTCCCTGGCATATAAAAAAACTTTACTCAAAATAGGGTCTGTTCTAATCTCTTTTCTAATTAGATCCGCTGAAATTGGAATTTGATCAATTAAAAAATTTAAATAACCATAATCCCCTTCTATGCTTTCAGATGAACTTACTGGCATTCTAGATAATCCATCTGCTCCCCCAGTATCTGTCCCTCTAATAGATTGAAATGTGTAACTAAACCCACTCAAAAATAAGGCCCATCTCTGCAATCGACCTGCTGCCATTTGTGGAATACCCTTGTTCTCCCCAAAGAGTGCCTTTAAGGGCAAGTGATCTGAGCACAAAATAAACCTGTTACCCATCAAGTATTGGTAAAACTTCCGCACTCCCCAATATATAGCCAAGGCCTCTTTATGAATAACTGAATATCCTAATTCAGACTTATTTAAAACACGTGATGCAAAGCTGATTGGCTTTTCGGAGCCATCAGTATATACATGTAATAATACTGCCCCTACTCCCACTTTCGAAGCATCACAACTTAATTTAATAGGAATGGATGGATTAAAATGAGCTAGATTTTGTTCCGATAACATGATTTTTTTAGAATCTACGAAAGCCCTCTCACAATCTTTTGACCAAATAAATTCTACATCTTTTCTTAATAGTTTATATAAGGGTTCTAAAATTGTTGATAATTTTGGCACAAACTTACCATAATAGCTAATCATACCTATATATGCCTCTACTTGACTAACATCTGATTAACTCATTAATTGCTCTTGTTTTTTCTGGATCCTTATGTAATCCCGTTTTGTTTATAATATGGCCCAAATACTTTCTTTCGGGTTGAAAAAACATACATTCCTTTGACAATCTATCGAAAACTCTTTCCAAGTTTTTTAAGTGTTCTACTTCATTCCCTCCTGTTACGACAATGTCGTTCATAAAGTTTATAACCCCATTTAGACCCTGCAATACTTTTTCAACTGTTTTCTGAAATATTGCACAAGCACGTTTTGTACCATATGGAAGGCGATTACATTGGTAAATTCCTCTATGTGTACTCCAACATAATAATTTTTTGGTAGTATCAGTTAGTTCATTTTGGTTGTATGCATTAGAGAAATCTAACTTACTATAACATTGTCCCCCTTCCAACGCTGCAAAATGTTCCTCGATGCGAGGCAGAGGGTGCCTCACATCTTGTAAATATTTATTTACTGTAGTTTTGTAGTCTGCACATAACCTTAACTTACGCTGGCCTTCAACATCCTTTACAACTGGAACTAATGGGGTACCCCACTGTGATGTTTCTACCAATGAAATTACTTTTAATTTTTCCAACTCATCCAGTTCCTTATTTATTGAGTCTCTAAATAAAAAGGGAATTGGACGAGGCTTGCAAAAGATCGGCTTAGTTCCTGGGTCAACTTTTAACTCAACCTTCTCATACTTATAAAGCCCCAACTTTTTTTAAAATAAACTTTCATATTTCTTTAAAATCTCCTGTAAACTCCCATTATTGCTATTTTTGGACAGATTATTTATGTTAGAGATAATACTCTGTATATTAAAATTAAAAAGTTTCATTAGATCCCTACCTACTTATGGAATAGAGCCATTCTTTATAACTACTAATCTACAATTTTCTATGCACAAATCTTTATACTTAATTTTAACATAAATTTCACCTTCAGGTGTAATGATACTGCCATCATATGTCTTTAAACGTACTCTAGTTTGTAATAATTTTGAACTATTTTGGAATAATTCCCTATATAGATTGTCAGGAATGACAGATATTCCTGCTCCAGAATCGAGTTCAAATGTCACTACCCTATCATTTACAAACATTTCAACTTTGACCGGTTTAACAATATTGTTTTCAGACATAAAATACATTTCGATAAAATCTAGTTGACTTTCTGCCATGTCCGGTTCTACATAATGATTGGACACATCATTTTTGTAAAAACAAACTTTAGCAAGATGACCTACCTTCTTACAATTGTTACATTTAAAAGTTTTATATTTACAAGTACTAAAATTATGATTTGTCTCACCACAGCTGTTACATTTGGCTTCTTTTTTGTTGTTGACTGAACTTGAGCTGGTTCCATTTTTCTCTTTTCTATCCACTTGTGAATATTTGGGTTTGATGCTCAGTTTGTGGATTGGTGCATAAGATGTGACTATGGTGGCTTCTTTATTTAGTGCTACCTCTACTATATCATTTAAGTCTTTCGAATGATCTTCCTCCACTACTCTGTCCAAAATGGGGCCTTTGCTTAACCCCGATACGAACCGGTCTTTTAAAACTTCATTTAGTATGCTACCAAATTTGCAATCTATTGCTTTATTCTTTAATCTGACGTAGAAATTTTTTATTGATTCATTTTCAACTTGTTTTATTTCGTAGAAATTAATTCTTTCTTTAAACACAGATACTTTTTTGGAAAACTGCTTCCTTAATATTGTGCAAATTTGTGTGTAAGTCTATAACTTGGGTAACTGGGGATCACATAATCCTCGTAAAATCTCATAAGCCTGCTCTCCTATTATTGTTAATAAAACCGGTACTTTTTTATTTTCTTCTACATAGTTGGCTGCAAAATATTGCTCCATCCTTTCTTCGTAAACACACCAGTCATTCCCTATTCTGAATTCGTTTAATGACCCAATTGTGCCTCTCATGGTCATAACCGGTTGCATGCTTGCGGCTTCGTCCTGATTGTTTTCACCCATATCAAGAAATTATTAACCATATCTCGTCGCCAATTGTGATATCGGACACTTTCGAGGTATATGGAAACACTACCTTCCTACACTATGGTCTTTATTTGTAACAACTATTGTAATTATAAGAATACAATTTATGAGACATGTGTTTAAGAGGGGCCTCACGTTCTAGGAACCTGAAAACAGTTGGCACCCGTGATTTGCAACAAAATTTAGGTCATTTTGTACACAACAAATCTAAAGAACGCAGGGAAATTAAGTATTGAAATTTTAACACAATATAACTTGGACCTTTGTCTTGGGGATCAGGTATTTTGGTTGAGTTTTATATTGTTATAAAAAAGATAAAAGCCATTAAGTGATGGTGTGATTTTGACAGTTTTGACAATTTGTGGTCACCAATCTGGATACCAAAACCTGATCCCCAAAAGGAAGCCTAGAGAATTCGATTCTGAAAATATGAAACCTCAAAAAATTGTATTTTTTGAGATTTGTTGTGCGCAAATTTTTGCAAACGAACATCTTTTTACTTTAGTTCAACCGCTCCACCGTATTGATGCTGGCGCTGTATGGAACTCAATGAAGATGGGTCAAATGCTGTGGTCATATGTTTTGTGTTCATTAAAATATCCCAAATTTATAGTTTAGTGTGTATTGTATTTGTAAGTGATTATAATTAAGTAATTTTCATGCTAAATAAGTAAATTTGTGCTTCGTAAATGCTATTTATATTTACTCCACAAGATTGTGTTTAGTGTAGCCTAGACATAAAATAATCCACAAATATTTTTAGCTGTTGCTAGTGTCCAAGTTCATATCTATAATATCTTTCCTCATGAAGATCAAGATGTTGATGAAGATGACGAAAATGTTGAATTAGGCATAATTAGAGATATAATAGCGTATGCATTACCATTATAGAATAATTTACCATTCACCACTTTTAATTAAGATATTTGTATAACATATCAATAAAAATCATTAACAGTATCTTTTATTAATTAGTAAACTACAGTAGGTAACAAGTACTAAATAAATTATAAAATTACAAATATGTAAATAAAAAAATATCCCCTTATGTTATAAACAAAAATTAAAAATAACTTCACAAACAGTACAACAGAAATAAAATGTAAAATAAATACTGATATAAATATATTTGAAAATAACTTTGGAAACAGTAAGTACCACAGATATAAAATGTTAACTGTAAAATAAATACCTACATAAATATAATTAAAAATAACTTTACAAACAGTACAACAGAAATAAAATGTAAAATAAATACTGATATAAATATATACTTAAAAATAACTTTGGAAACAGTAAGTACCACAGAAATAAAATGTTGAGTGTAAAATAAATACCTACATAAATATAATTAAAAATAACTTTGGAAACAGTAAAACAGAAATAAAAAGTTGAGTGAAAATAAAAATTAACTACATAAATTTAATAGAACATAAATAATTACAAGAGGGAATCTGAATTACAATGACAATCCTTTTTTACAAGTTCCCTAAGTATTAAATGTTTCTCCTCAATTAGCCTGTTTCTTTTCTTTAATTCTTCTAAACGTTCTCTGTCAATTTTTAGTTTTTCTTCATAATATAATTTTCTATCAGATCTTTTATACTGCAGGGTGGATTGTTTTTTAACAGCTCGTGTTTTTTTTTCGATTAACTTTTGTTTGTGTTGGTGGTATATCAGGCTCATTGTTTTCATTTACTAATTCTTCATCACAGGTGTCAACTAAATTATTATCCATTGTTTCATTGGGTAATATGAGTTCTGGATATACATTCTTCTTTTTTCCAAATATCTCGTCCATTTCTTTTTCATACTCGAAATACTTTCGTCCTCTATCTAAAGCAAAATAATTTTATTCATACATTTTACTAACTTTAGTGCTATCATCTAAATTGATTAATTGGTTTATTAATTTGTATAAAATATTTACCAGTCTTATTTTTATTATCCACAAACTCCTTGTAATCTTTGGTTGTTATGATAATATAATAGAGGTTAAAATTGGTTTCCAAATGATTCACAAACTGTTCCAACTGTATTTGTTTATTTCCAACCAAATAACAGTGCAGTACACGCGTTTGCGCAAAACAAGCTGATTAAAGGATGTAATATATGGTTTTCGAACAAAAACCCTGGTTGGAACAAACCTATTATTAAATAACACATGTCCTTTCATGCAATATGTAATGCACCTTGTATCAGGTGATAATAGTTATATTTTTCAATTATCACTATTATACATTCATCAAAATGAATTATATGTTGTCTTTTGAGAGCGGTTTTAATTTGAAAGATTGTTTGATGATACTAGAACAAACAATCAGTATTATTTATCTCATATTTTCAGATTAATCAAATAATCCAGTAAACATAACCTCATACATAGCTTTTAAAATTAAAAAATACGGATTACAGGATAATTTACATTATCATAATTATAATTTTTGATATCGGGTCGATACGATTACTTACTTTTTAACAATTTATTCCTTTCAAAAACATTTATGAACCTCATAAATAATCAAAAATCTACAATCAAATGGAAATTATGTCAACAAATATTGTTTGGATCCGTGTATATAATATTCTCTCATCTCTATGCACAGCTGTGCTGTGGTTTGGATGCAACATAAAAAACAGAGATAAGGTTTCTGTGCTCACAAACAGTTGAAATCACGTTGAAATATTTGAAATCAAAACATTCGAACAGAGATGCGTTTCTTTGAACCGTCAAGAGTAGAAAGACAGAGTGAGAAAATATATTGAATAAGTAAAAGCCGATTCAGTACTACTATCGAAAATATTTTGAACCAAATAATTACTAGATTAGCAACTAGTATTGTGTGGGTTTTTAGGTTTATATACCTGTGAGGAGGCCCCTCTTAAGTGTTTTATAACTTAGATCTTATATCTAGGTTAGTAACATATATGGCTCTGACATATGATAGTTGACAAGCCAAGGTTATCTACGTGCAGGGGTTGACTCAATACATTACAGTTTTTAAATACTATATTACCTTAGTAATTATAATGTCTAAATAATTAAAATAAATTGATTTTTGCAGTGAATGGATATTCTATTGAAACACCTCGTATCTATTCATCATCCATGTTAAAAGTATCGTAAGTAATACAAATGCAGACAAAAAGATGTTATCCGGAGAAAATTGATAAATATGATTAAAATATGTTAATTTTAAGATAACACCTAAGTAGATATTGTTTCAAACATTTAATTGGAATATAAACATCTGCTAATGTACACTGTGGGCCGAAATAAAGTAGTACATTTTTTAATTGAAATTTTTTTTTTGTTTTTTGGGCGATTTAATTTCTTTTTGTAGGGCTAATAACCTAATATGTCCTCAACAAGACTGTAAATTTGAAAGGAAAAATAATGTACAGGGTCGGACAAAATTATACTAATATGCTTTTTCGGTAGATAAACTATCCAGAAGACTTCAGTAAAAAGGAAACTTTCCGAAATTACCGGATTCGCGAAATGCCATTTTTTTATTAAATAGCATTTTAACAAATAACACATTTATGCAAACAGGCCATGACTGCTCGGGTTGCTATGGAATTTGTTTGACATTTACAGCTAAATAAGTAAATTAGTCAGTTCATAATGCCACTTTTAAGCAAAGAGGACACAATATTACTTAAATATTTCCGTGAAAAATATAATTATGGTGCAAGAAAAATTGTAAATAAATTTCCTCAGAAAAATTGGCATATTGGAACTATAGGAAAGTTCTTAAAACATCTAAGGGAAACCGATGGGTCTATTGAATATAAACGTGGAAGAGGAAGGAAGCGAAGCTCGAGAATTGAAGAAAATATTGGTAGAGTAAGGATTGTTTTAGGAAATTTGCAACCTGGCCAATCTCTTGGAACAAGGAAAATCGCAAAAATAACTAGGATTTCCCGTACGTCAGTTCGAAGAATCATTAAAGAAGACTGCGATCTTAAAATATTTAAAAAAGTTTACTGTCAAAGACTTACGGCCAATGTAAGAGAAAAACGATTGGAAAGATGTAATTTGCTACTACGAAGATTCCGCTCTCGCGAAGACATTAGAAAAATATGGTATTCAGATGAAAAAATGTTTTATTTGCGGCCACCTAAAAATACTCAAAATAATAGGGTATATTCTGACGTACAATTTAAGAAAGAAATTCCTTTAGATCATCTTTTGATTGAAAAAAGTCATTTCTCGAAAGGTGTAGTATCCATGTTGAGAAAATCTCGTCTGATTTTTGTTGATGCTGGGGTAAAACTCAATTCAGAAACGTATCAAGAACAAATCTTGCAGCACCTATTACCAGAAATTGAAGATGTTTGTTACGATTACACTTTCCAACAGGATGGTGCTCCCTGGCACACTTCCCACAGTACAAAGATGTTCTTTAGTGAAAATTGTCCGGATTATATTGAGCCAGAAATGTGGCCACCTAACAGCCCAGAATTAAACTCGGTTGATTATTCAATTTGTATGACGGACAACAATTTGAAACAATCGAGCAGCTCAAAGAAAGAATGCAGTTTATTTGGAACAATTTTGAATAAGGTGCAATAAACGGGGCTATCAATTTATAGCGCAGACGACTTCAACTAAAATAAATCAAGGTAATCTAGAGAAAACTATGCGCGTTCCGAAAGGGAAACGGCTGGTGGCAACAGCCTCTGATCCGTTTCACAGTCGGTCTTCAATTTCTCAAACTTCCGGTCAGTTAAAAACTATATATAATTCTGAACTAAAATAAATCTAAGTAATCTATAGAAAATTATTCGCGTTCCGAAAGGGAAACGGCTGGTGGTAACAGCCTCTGATCCGTTTCACAGTCGGTCTTCAATTTTTCAAACTTCCGGTGAGTTAAAAACTATATATAATTCTGAACTAAAATAAATCTAAGTAATCTATAGAAAATTATTAGCGTTCCGAAAGGGAAACGGCTGGTGGCAACAGCCTCTGATCCGTTTCACAGACGGTTTTCAATTTTACAAACTTCCGGTCAATCAAAATTATAAATAATTCTGAACTAAAATAAATCTAAGGAATCTATAGATAATTATTCGCGATCCGAAAGGGAAACGGCTGGTGGCAACAGCCTCTGATCCGTTTCACAGACGGTTTTCAATTTTACAAACTTCCGGTCAATTAAAATTATATATAATTCTGAACTAAAATAAATCTAAGTAATCTATAGAAAATTATTCGCGTTCCGAAAGGGAAACGGCTGGTGGCAACAGCCTCTGATCCGTTTCACAGACGGTTTTCAATTTTACAAACTTCCAGTCAATTAAAATTATATATAATTCTGAACTAAAATAAATCTAAGTAATCTATAGAAAATTATTCGCGTTCCGAAAGGGAAGCGGCTGGTGGCAACAGCCTCTGATCCGTTTCACAGACGGTTTTCAATTTTACAAACTTCCGGTCAATTAAAATTATATATAATTCTGAACTAAAATAAATCTAAGTAATCTAGAGAAAATTATTCGTGTTCCGAAAGGGAAATGGCTGGTGGCAACAGCCTCTGATCCATTTCACAGACGGTTTTCAATTTTACAAACTTCCGGTCAATTAAAATTATATATAATTCTGAACTGAAATAAATCTAAGTAATCTAGAGAAAATTATTCGCGTTCCGAAAGGGAAACGACTGGTGGCAACAGCCTCTGATCCGTTTCACAGACGGTTTTCAATTTTACAAACTTCCGGTCAATTAAAATTATATATAATTCTGAACTAAAATAAATCTAAGTAATTTAGAGAAAATTATTCTTTCAAATTTCCGGTCAGTTAAAATTGTATAACAGAGAGGTTAATTCCTGAATAAAAAAAAATAGAATATCACAGTCGAAATAGAATCCAATTATCGAGGAGAAAAACAAATAAAAATCTAATATGTATTTGGGTAATTTGAAACAGGACACTAGGTATAACAATCTGTATCACAAAATTAAAATCAAAATGCTACTTCAATGTATTGAATTCCAAAGAAACAATATACAGAACGCGGTGATAAAAACTGTAAATAAGTTTGGTTTTTATCGTTTCAAAGAAAATACCGGCTTACCAGCTTTATCAAAATACGGAATTATATTCTCAAATAGCAGAACTATTAAAAATATTTTATATAAATTGAATATAAAACTTCAAAACCCCGGTGAAATCTTTTATTCGGTTTTCGCAAAATTAAAATCAAAATGATATTTCAATCAGACCCTAATTCCAGAACGTGATAATAAAAACTGTAAATAACGTTTTTTATCGCCTAAAAAAAACTACCGGCTGTCGGCTTTATCAAAATACGGAATTATATTCTCAAATAGCAGAACTACTAAAAGTATCTTATAGAAATTGAATATAAAACTTCAAAATCCCGGTGAACTATCTTTTATTCGGTTTTCAAAATAAATTTCCACTTATTCGGAAATTACTGGACGGTCGGACACTTCACACTATCTGTTTACGGCCAAATTCTAACTCACTCTAACTCTAATAATCAGATCAATAACTTAATGCCTTTAGAACGCAGGGTGTTCGAATTTATAATTTACTTCCTACCTAAAATTTTGGCGATCACGGTGGTGAGGGAATTAACTTGAATCGGTTTAATTACAACAAGAAATATTTCTACTTGTACTGAACGGCTTCGGTTTTAATTAAAATAGTTTATATACCGGGCGTCCTCGAGAACTTTGAATTTTGAAAAGCGGAATTTAATACATTTTACATATTTCTTTAAATGGTAAATCACGGCTTTTGAGTTACTAATGAAATAAATACTTAAATTTATATTACGGGGCTGAAACGGTACCAGAAACCAAAGTTGGAAAGTAGGTAACGAGTTATATTCGCTTATTAAATTTAAAAATACCATCGGAAAAATCAATCGAAATTGCTTCAAAAAAAATAACTCGTTACAAAACTATTAAATTTAATGTCTCTTAACGCTCCACGGCTGTTGTTAGATATTTTTCTCATAAAATATTTTTAATATGAATCACCGTTTGGAAGATAATGGGAATAGTTATTTATGTAACAAGTGTGTAAAGTAGCCTTTTTTCGACGAATGTGAATATTGTCAATCACATGAATCGAAAAAAGGCATTTACACACGAATTGTATACACTATTTTTTCTACTACCGAAAATTCTATCAAAATACAGAAGTTTAATATTAATTTTCTTTGAACACTAAATTAGGTTTAATTTTTCTTTAGAAGAAACTATAACGCTTTTATTGATTTTCAATAAAATATATTATATATTGACTAATATTTTAATCAAAATTACAACAAATTAACAAAACAACAGACGAATTCAATTATTAACAATACTAATATTAAAGGTGCAATTTGTGCACTCGGACATTTTCGGAATATTTTGTTATTTTATTTTTCCTACACTATTCTTTGAACAAATTGTATGTTGTTTCGTAAATATTCACAGATTTGGTGTATTTTTAAAATAATCTACTGATAGATCATCAGAGGAATCCATCTTTATAATTATATGTACCTACCTATTCCGTTTTCTAAAAAAAGAATCTAAAATAACATCATAGTTTCCTAAAAATGTTCAATATTCAAATATAAATACTTTTGCTTACCCTAGGTATAGTCGGAAGATCTCAATTTCAAATTTAAATGTCAGATTCAATGCACAAAGAAATGTTAGTAACTCACAGCCAACCTACCTATGCACCCTATTCTATTATTTTCCAGTACCCAATAATTATTACGTATGTACATTACTGAATTCTATATGTTCCAATCTCTGATTTAAAGAAAACTCAGATTTAATATCCGTTTATTATACCTACCTATATTTTCATAAGACTATATGAAACTACATACAAATTGGAACTTTTTCTTTACGCACTAGTGCGTAAAGTAAAGTTTTACGCACTCGAAAGTGTGTCTAAATTACGTATTTTACGCACGGTAGTAGAAAAATTTATATTTTGTAAAATGTGAGGTTTATCTGTGCATTAATCCCGACAGACAGTTTTTTTTTTTATTTTATACTTAATCTGCTATAATTGCAAACCTCCCCTGTATATATCAATTTTAATCATAACTTATAAATATACTTCGTATGATATATAATGTATTCCTTTTACAATAATAACGACGCAAATACGCACATGTTCATGTATAGACGTTGTATACAATAAAATCGTATTTTTCTTCTCTGAGTATTATGTGTTTATTGAAAAAAATCTTAGTAGACTTTATGAACCTAATTTTATATGATATTAGAGACGGTGGCGTCACAATAAGGTTAGTCATTTATTGAAGAATGTTGAAAAAAACTCGGAGCGGATGATTATGAACCAAATTTTATACTTTTATAGTAAGAGTTTTGATGGTCTAAAGCTTGGGGCGTCTGCTAGGAATGAGAGATGGGTTCAATCCCTGGTCTGGCCAACGACACATACAAATCACCCGCCAACGACACCAGCGCCACCGTCGCGCCATCTAGCGGACATTTGACGAAGTAGTGTTGCAGAAACAGCTTTGTCTATCTGCTTATGTTATTTGTTTGGAGTGCCTTATACAATGTTTTTCGTATTTTATATAGGATATTTAAGTGTTAGGTTTAATTTAAGAAACTATTTATATATTTGTTAATAAAAACGTGCGATAAAATTCGTCATTATTGATCAATACCACAATGGAAATCTATGAGAAATAATGACGTACAATTGACTCCCCATCGATTACTTGGAAAGTAGAAAGTTTAGAGTACAAATAAATAAACGGTTTTAAAGATTGAAACCAACTTTTTTTTATTGATGCCTCATATTACCTTTCTAAAGCACGCCTCAGCGTGTTTAAATCGAACTTTCAAACACGCGCGTTTTTAAAGTCCCTATGGTAACAACAACATCTTGAGAAACGTAAGTATCAATGACAGCTTTTTTTATTAGTTTTTAAATTATATATTTTCATTGGGAACCAATGTCTTATTTGGTTTTTTCTGCAAAATTTATTTATATATCCATATATAGATTGTATCCTTTTAAATATAAATAAAGAAACTTTTTGATTATTGATCTGACAGCAGTACCTCGTAACGTCAAATAAAAATAAATACTATTTAGGATGGACTTTCACGAAAGTTGGCTGGGCATCGAGGACGGACTTCCATTTTTTTGTAGTAATAATATAATAACAATATTTTATGATTTCAAAGTGCACCAATAAAAAAAAATAACGTAAAGTATTCGTGGATAACTGGTCTTTCAAACACTTGCTCTATTTCGAGCACTCCGGCTGCGCCGTCGTGCTCGGAAAATCGCGCGTGTTTGAAAAACCTCTTTATCCACTTATACTTTAATATACTATTTCCGCATCTGTGGCCTTGAACAATATTCTATCATAAAATTGTTACTTGCATACACTTCGGGGGATATATCGTGCTAACAAACCGAAATTTCTCCAAAAATTTAGTATATCTAGATTTATAGGATCCGCTGTACTCGCTCTAGTCAACTGAAAATCAATAGGGTACATATGTGGGCACCTTGAACAATATTCAACCATAAAATTCATCAATCGTATACTCTCTGGAGGATGTACCGTGCTAAAAAACTAAAAATTCTCCAAAAATCACAAAAATTTGGTACTTCAAGTACCATAGCACCCGTTGTACTGGCTTTAGTGAGCTGAATATCAATAGGGTTCATGTTTGAGACGCTCTGAATAATATTCAATCATAAAATTGGTGGCTTGTTGAACTCCGGAGGCTGTATCGTGCTAACAAACTGGAATTTCTCAAAAAATGACAAAATGTCGTACTTCAAGTACCATAGCACCCGTTGTACAGGATCTGGTGAGCTGAAAATCAATAGGGTTCAGCTGTGACACTACCAATTTTATGATTGAATATTATTCAGGACATCTCACAGATGAACCCTATTGATTTTCAGCTCACCAGGGCCCGTTCAACAGGTGCTATAGTACTTTAAGTCCAAAGTTTTGTCATTTTTTGAGAAATTTCAGTTTGTTAGCACGATACAGCCTCCGGAGTATATACAAGTGACCAATTTTATCATTGTATGTTATTCACGACATCTCATAGATGAACCCTATTGATTTTCCGCTCACCAGAACCAGTACAACAGGTGCTATAGTACTTTAAGTACGACATTTTTGTCATTTTTGAAGAAATTTTAGTTTGTTACCACGATACAGCCTCCGGAGTATATACAAGTGACCAATTTTATGATTGGATATTTTTTAGGGCGTCTCAAAGATGAACTCTATAGATATTCAGCTCACTGAAGCGAGTACAACGAATGCTACGGTACTTAAAGTACCAAATTTTTGTCATTTTGGGAGAATTTTCAGTTTGTCAGCCTACATAGCGTATACAAGTGACCAGTTTTATAATTGAATATTGTTCAAGGCGTCTTATAGATGAACCGTATTGACTTTTAGCTCAATAGAGCTAGTACAACGGGTGCTATGGTAACTGAAGTGCCACATTTTTGGTCTTTTTTTGGAGAAATTTTGGGTTGTTAGCACGATACAGCCTCCGGAGTGTATACTAGTGACAAATTTTATAATTGGATATTTTTCAAGGTGTCTCACATATGTACTCTATTGATTTTCAGTTGACTAGAGCGAGTACAGCGTGTCCTATAAATCCATATATACTACATTTTTGGTTATTTTTGGAGAAAGTTCGGTTTGTTACCACGATACATCCCCCGAAGTGTATAAAAGTAACAATTTTATGATATATAAAGTTCAGGGCAACTCACAGATGCGGAAAAGTTAGTTTTAATCTTTAAAACGGTTTATTTTATTTGTAACTAACTATTTATTTAATTATAGACACAAATATTCGGGTACAACGGCTAAAATTGAAGAACTTTAAAAAAGAACATCTGACCTGTATGTTTACCAACACTAACAAAAAAGTTTTGAATTTACTAAGAGTATTGGTTACGAAAATAAGCTGATAATTATTTATAAAAGAAAATATAATGCAAAAATGGCATAAAACACCACAAAAACAAACAGTTTTAACACATCTAGAATAGTTTGGACTTTACAGTTAGGTACCGCTGCGATCTTAATCTTGGATCCCAATTAGGCAAAAAGTTTGGCACCTCTTGAAAATAATATGAAACGGCTATGTATTTTTCGATTACACTAAAAAGTAATTAGACAACAGTAGAAAACTATTACCAAATTTAACATATACATAATTAATTAGAAACGTTTATGGAAATAAACAACTTTAGTCATAAGTAATGAATTACGTGTTGAAAATGATGTTCATGGACAAAAGTTTTAATTTTATCGCTGTAGAGTTGGAATGCATCCAAAGCAAGACAATGTTTTGATCCAAAAGTTCAGAAAAAGTTTTTCCAATCAACAGTCATCCAATTCTTCTATTCCCTGCCTGACACTTTTTATTAATTGGTGGTTTTGAGGCATCTGTGCATTCTATAATAAGTTGTGAATAGATCATATTTTTGGAGGCTTTGACTGATTTAACCTAACCGACTCTGGAATAAAATTGTTGTATCTTAATTATTGTATTATAATTTGTATTAATTTTGAAAATTTATATCTCGAAAAGTATTTGTTTTCGCAAGCTGTGACTTGGTATAAACTAACTTCTAACTATCTGTAAAAAAACATCAACCCAGAGACATAGGTACTAAAGTTTCGGAAAACTTTATCACAATTACAGTTTATTGAATTTTTTTTAAAAACGCAGGCATTTTTTGCATAATTCCCAGTAACAGAAATTTGTATTGTGAAATAAAGTTATTTTATCGTCTCATTATTTCATAATTCACATTTTTGGGATTAAATGACTATCCAACTGTATATTACAAACGTCAAGGTTAATAGAAAAAAACATCGTGCATTGATTATAGTACGAACATGTTGTTATTGCTAAACATGTAATTAAAACAAATTTAGTTTTATATTATGAACTTACTTATCCGGTTTCTTTTCATTGTCACCTCAGAAACGCAAAATTCTACAATTCAACGCAACCTCGACCTAAAGTAATCACCAAATTTTCTTTAAACAATTTCTGTTTAACTTATTAATCAACAAATACACACTAATCTCTCCGCAGTGGCGGTCCATAAAATAAAATATAGTCCAGATTTGATACAACAATAAAACTATAATTAAGTTTTTCAAAGATGGCTGTTACTTTATCGACAAAGGACTTCCTCTAAGGCTATTAAAAAGAATAATATAATGATAAATTATTGTTCGGCGTATTTTTGAAATTCTAGAGAATGAAGATATTTAAAGCCTGAAATTGTTTCGACGAAGATTAGAATCAATAATTATCTTGCTGATGCTCTCATTGATACCGGAAGTTCAGAAACGTACGCCTATTTTGCTAAGGATTTTTATTCAACTACAATGAGATACGCCGACAAATGAACAGTAAGCAGTAATAATATAGAGTGGAACCAACATTTATTTCTCAATTTTACATAACGTATATTAGTAAAATATTTATACAATACATAAAAAAACAATAAAACCATACAATTTTCATTAGTAAAAATTAAAAAAAAATACATTATCCAAAAGTCACGGACACTAACGACTCAAACAAAATCATGAATTCGCATGTTACATAATGCACATCAAATATATTGTAATACACTTAAAAAATATCGACAGTTTTCTACCTTAAAAATAATAAAACAACAAAACCATACAATTTTCCTTAGTAAAAGTCCAACAGTTTTCTAATATAAAAAAAAATAGGTTATCCAAACATAAATGTTAACCATCTGATACTGGAAGATTTTCCCAAAATTGTAGGCGATTTTTTGGTATAAGGCAACCACCCGACTACAGCGTTCTGGTGGATCTAACCTCATATTTTTTGTTACGGATGCTCTCAGGAAGTTTATATCAAAAAATTCCCCATCAAAATCTGTCTTATATTTCATATTTAATGAATTTCGTTCAAATTTAATATGGACCATATCATTTATATATGGCCGTGGTACTATCTTGTTCAATTTGTACTGAGATGAATAATCAACCCATTTGAAGTTTGACAGATCCATACTCAAAACGTCAGTATGTTTCGATGTCCCTTTCACAGCACGTGTAAAATCTGGAAAATCATAAAGCTTATTTCCCATACGTTTCATGGATAATTCAACCTTATGGTGAAACGAATCAGCTGCCATAAATGTATGCCCCGGCTCAAAATATTTTAGTTCAATCACATCGGCATTTATTTAATTGGAATTAACGATATAAATTAAAAAGGAAAACAACGCCCAATTTTTATTTTGGGCGGTGCAGTTGTCTAACCATAACGTTATCTGAGACACATCCGTCTTAGTTAAAAAAAACTATAAAAGGTGCTTATTAGCTCCTCTTTGTTTCGCCCAAATAAAGCTTCATGCCAGAGGGCAGCAAATACATTGGAGTTAGGTTGCTTTTTACCAATTGGTACAAAGCTCTCATTATACACTGTTATTCTGTTGGTAAAACGGCACTTTTAAACGTCTCCAATCTTGGTAACATTATTACCTTTTCAAGATCGGCGCAGTAGAATACTTTACCAACATCTTCAGTTTTCTCCGCATCTTCTCTGTATTTTCCTCGGGCTTTCGTGGCTTTTGTAATGCATATTGCCCAGGTAAGCTCAAAGGAGACAGAGTCCAATTAAATTAACTGTTTTATTTCTGAAAATAATATTTACACCGACAAAAATAAATTAAAATTCAATATTCTAAATAGTTCTCCGGTACGGAAATATTTCGTCGATCCGTAGCCTTTCATCGGTTGATAGGTTCTGGCGGCCTGAATTGTACTTAGGTGGAACTAAAGCGGTATGTGTTTCGATTTAGGAGATATACTAGACGGTGGATGTGACTCTCTATGTCCTGTGAAATGTTCAGCTAACCGGGGATCTGAGCAACCGGCGGATCAATACTCTTTCGGTTTTAGTCTCAAGATTCGGGATTATCGTTTATAGCCAGTCACTACCCAGCTTAACGAATACTTCTACGTGCAGGGACTGTAGTAATTACAGCGCGTCAATACCACACCGAAATTATTCTAACAGTTAAAGCGATCGTTTATAGCCAGTCAGTACCCAGCTTAACGGCGCTTCCCTACGGAGATACTGCAGAGATTTCGGTGCGTCAGTACCACACCGAAATTCTTCTAACAGTTAGAACAATCGTTCACGTTTCCGTCAATACCAGAAACCAACGGCCGTTCTAATGAATGATGCATAAAGTAGGATCAACACTCCGACTTAGTACAACACTCGGCAGAAGATAGTGTAAAGCGTTAAAGGTTGAAGTCAGTACCCTCGACCTACGCTTCGCACTGAAGGCGGCTGAACTTGTAGGACCAGGAGTCCGTAAACCAAGTCGTCTCTTCGTCTGTTGATTCGCATTTTTATATCCATCGTGGTGGTGGTAGTCTTTGTCCCTTCTACCGTCGATTCCTCGTGCGCATCCGGCGTGGTGGCTCTGCTGTTCTGGTGGGGTATATCGTCATCGCGGCGATAACTGGTTTTCTGAATCGAGTTTTATAGTAACGCATTTCTGTCGTTACACTTTGTCAATGTGTACCTTCCACTTACTGCAAATATCGCAATCTGGATTCAGATTTTCTTTTGAGTGATTTGGGTCATGTAGCGTGAGCTCCTCGCATAACTCACACTCCTCGTGACCTAATTTAACAGTTGAAATATTAAGTTCCCTGGCGACTGTCCTATATTTTTCATAAGAGCATTTAAAATTTGAATTTTTTGCCACAAAATCTGCAAACATGGTTGTAAAGTTTAAGTCACTGGGAAGATACATACGGTTGGGCGCGTGTTCCCGACGATAGTGAGAGACAGTCGGGTTGAACGATAATATATGGGTACCTATCACTTCGTCGTCCATTTTATTATGTGGCTGACCTCTATTTCTTCCATCTTCAAAAACTACCATGTGGTTCTTTGAACGTTGCATTACATTACGTAATACCTTATCGTTATTTTTTTTAAATCATAAGGTAGTTAAAAAAAACTTTACACACTTTTTGTAAAGTGCCATTGTCATCTTTTAACGAATATCTAAATGATTTTGTCTTCGGTGATTTTCGATGTATGCCGTTGTTCGTTGCTTTATGGGTAAGGTTGATGTATGATGAAGCATGAATGATTTTTGTTCTTTTTTTGGCACTCCCCAATATTCAGAATTGATAATTATTCGTTGCTGTTCTGATATTACTTTCTTACACCCCTTTTTACAATTTTCTTTGCACGATTCTTTCAAAACACCATGAAGTTGGGCTAGTGCGGCAGATTTTTGTTTCTTTCTTCCTTTCACAGATAACGCGTACCGTTTCCTTTTCCGAATTGTCCCTTTTTTCGTTAATTCATTTTCATTAGTTACAGATATATTATTATTTATAGAATTATCTGAACTCACAGCTACCTCTGCAGTAATATTAGTGCACTGATTTGTATTACTATTACTTTCTTTCATAGTTGAGGATACTCCCGCACTGGATTCTGCAAGGTTAAAATTTCTTCGTCCGATACCTCTTGGTTATGGCATGAACCATGCTCGCTATCATTATCATCACTTGGAATGTAATCTGGATCATTATTCGAAGAAGATGTATTGGGTACTTTGTCTTTAATTGTTTTAAAACGTTCCTTTGTTTGCTGGTTTAAAGTTAACATCAACATTTTCTTTCCTCGAGGTTTCTCAATTGCTCAAATCTGAAATAGAAAGTGGAAAATGGTACAACACTAATAATACTAGTGTAAGTAGTCTACATAATATTTTAGAGGCGTATTTGCTACCTAAGTGCGGACCTGTAACTAGACAAAAGTAAGCAAATTTATTTTTAGGTTATGTCTTAGTGGTACAAAATAACAAATTCACTAAAATTGACAAAACATTAAAATTGCATCAAGAAAGTACCACTTATTATAATATAGTGAGATCTGTAAACACTTACCTAATTATATCACACTAAAACCCACTTAATGTTATTCGTCTACAGGAACAAAACTTTACTGCAAACTTGTAAACAGAAAGACTAACTGCTAACATTCACGGCCATGTACTCCGGATGTTTGTGCAACCAGTAAAATATCCTACGCAAATAAGACGTATATCAGAGATGCGCCCATTTCGCTTACCACGACCGAGTTACGTCTAAATAGCTTGGGATTTTCTTTGATTTTGGATATACGTCTATTTTTACTAATGTTTTTGAAGGCTTGAGATCCGGCCAAATTTCTTAATAAAATTAATAGATGGGTTATAAAGGAGTCTTAGCAAGTAAAATCTAAAATTCGTAAAAAATTGAGATACGCCCTTTGGGCTTAGAACGGCAGTATAGTCCAGTACATCTAATTTCTTTTACACGGATACACCCGGAATAAAATATTTTAATGAAATTTAATATTGTAATGTTTTTCTTATTTATTTAAAAGTTTTTGTTATGACGGGTGGGATACATTTATGCACACGATAGATCTACTCACTTAATTTATTTATTCACTTAACTATTCACTAATTTATATTAAATACACAAGTATATTCACTTACACTAATTTATATAAACACTTCACTACTGTTTTTTTTTCTTAGACTTAATTTATATAAATACCTTACAATTTACTTGTTCACTATTTATCTCACGAGATCAAATTATAAACTGAAACACCGTTGGTAGGTAGTCTCTCTTATATATTAAGTGCCTTCTATTCTGGAAACTTCTTGATTGCGGCTCCCAACAATCAACCTTCCTGGAAATCTCTAGATAAAACAAAAAGTCACACAAAAATAATGATACACAATTCGGAGAAATCCCTGCGCCGACGTGGGCTCAGCGCCACGGCTAAGTAATTTCAAGCTTCATAATAAAATATTAAGTCAAGTGAATAAAAACTAGTACTTTCTAACTAGCATATGCTAGGTCTAGTAAGTATTTGGTCAAATCAGTGTGAATAATGATTTGTAGAAAATACTAGGGCAAGTTTAGTAGAATCCGGAAAAATCCAAGCACTTACTCGCGGGGTAGTACATGCTAGACCAAGTAAATGCTAGGTTTTAACGTTCCTGTCACGACACGTTCTCCCTACACTACCTTTCAATCTACTCCACATCGGCGGCATATCCCTCTCTCAACCCTAACCACGTGCTAGAAGATGTATTCATCATCAGAAGAATCTGACAATGGTTTCAATAAAATAGAAAAAATTGATCGCACTCTGTTTGTACGTCTCCTTTCGGATCACATTGTCTTACTTAGCAAATCAAAAATCCCTGCTGTGATGAATGCTAAGAAAGAAGCTTGGGAAACCTTACGTTCTGATTACTGTGGTGCATTGGGGAAACAAGTTACTGTAGACCAACTAATAAAAGCATTGAACATTGTTAAGTCTACCGTCAAGAAGAAGACTGACGTAAAAGTGACGGGAAACAGGAAAATAAAACTACAACCGTGGGAAAAAACATTCTTGGAGTTGATAGAAGATGATAACTCAGTATTCCATAAAATCCCGGGTAATATTTCAGTTGGCACAAGTGCCGGGCCCCCAGGTCAGCAACCAACCAGTGATGACATCCAAGAAAGATTGCCGAATACAGAAACTGAAGGGAAACCAAACAAAACAACTAAATCTGCTGCCGACCACCACAAAAATAAGATCAGAAAAAGTGAACAAACTGTGTCGAATCATGAAGCAGGTGAAACGAAAGACCTATCCACAGTTGCAAAGGATTCTTTTGTTGCAACAATACAAACTGAATAAGATTAAACTGGAGAAGGAAACTATATTGTTGGAAACCATGAAGAAGCAAACCGTTGAAAAGTCTACTCAAACTGATGTAACTGTTGATGATTGCCGTACTTTATTCACATTGTAACTAATTGTAAGCTACATAAGTTGTATTTTCCTTTAGATTGTAATAATGTAGGATTCTTAGGATTATAATTGTTACCATTGTAATCAAACTTGTAATTTGAAATAAATCAGTAATGGTGTGAATAAAAACTAGTATATAAAATAAGATGATTTTATTCAGTAAATAAACAAAACCCATATCCCAAAAAAAATCAAAAAGAAATATACAAAATTGTGTGCAAGTAGGTGCTTGCATGAGAAAAACATGAAAACGTTACTAAGTTCAATTTCGCAAAAATTTCATCACTGAATATTCAAATACGCCATTATATTGGCACGCTTGTCTTTGGCTCCTAATGTTGTGTCGGGATTTTCATAACGAACCACCCCAGGTTGGTCATCTTCATTTGGGACGCTATCAAGATCCCCATACTCAAAGTCATCCTTTAGATGCTTGGCATTGTTGTGTAGCACAGCGCAACTGACTACCACTTGTGGAATGTTGTTTAATGCAACTCTAACACAGTTTCCCAGGATTGAGAATCTCCTTTTTAACTGGACAAAACACCTTTCTATTATTACCCATTCTCTAGCATGGATTAGATTAAACTCTCGTTCTTGATGCGTTCGTGCAGGCTTGAACGGTGTAATCAACCACAGCGATAAACCGTATCCTGAATCTCCTAAAAGACAAACTGCTCCATCATACTGTGACACGATGTCTCTGACATGACTATTCCTCCATACTCTGCCGTCGTGAACACTGCCGGGCCACTCTGCACTAATACTTGTAAACTGTTCCAATGCATTGCATGTTGCCTGGACATTTATACTAGGATATCCTTTTCTACAAATATACTCATCACAGTGCAGCCCAGGCTTTTGTATCTCAATTTGAATACAATCAAGGGCACCAATTAATGACGGCAAACGAAAATTTCTCTGCCACAAAAGTTTAGCCTCGGTCATATCTTCAGCTGTAGTTAGAAACCGTATCCAATTATGTGATTGTTCAGCTACTCTACTCATCACGTACCTTATAGTCTTGTTAGCAGTAGCACGATGTACACCCACATCTTGAGCTACACCAGACTGAAAGCCAGGATTACCCACAAACCTCAGAAATATTTCCATTTGCTGTCTTCTGGAAATACCACCACTTTCTTCAAGAAACTGTGCCGCAAGGAAATCAACACTCTCACTGTTAAACCTTAACAGGTCATTACAATTACGTTCGTTTATTCCAGAGCAAACAGAATAAATTTTACGTTGACGAATAGGCATAAACTCAGCCATGATCAACAACAAACTGCTGACTGATGTGACAGGTAGTAAATGCTAGGAAAAAGTCTAGCATGCCCCAGACCAGGCTTGAAAATATCGAAGCATATGCTACAGAACAATCTATTTCAAAAGTTTTATTCACACCATTTTTTAAGCAGTTACTACTCGTCCAGGAAAACTCTACAACTTACTACCCCTAGCAAGTGCTAGTGTGTTTATTCACACAAAACGTAGCATTTACTTAAGAAATCCCCAGTATTTGCTTATACTAGTTTTTATTCACATCACTGATTGTTACTATTTTCTTTAGGATTTAAATTATTTCTTTTAATTGTAAATGTAAAGTGTTCATTAATTATGTTAATAAATATTTTAACCCGTTTACAAAATTGGCGCCCAACGTGGGGCTCTAGAAACTAGTTTAATTTTTAGAAAATCCGATAAAACCTTCGCAAATTTCTGCTTTGTTTTGTCAATTTTCAGACAAATTTTTTTTTTCAAGTTTTACCATACCACCTGGATTTTCGAAAAATTGCGATAGAACTTTCGCCAGCTTTTGGTTTGCTGTTTTGTCTTGTCTTTAAAAAAAATCGAACGACGATAAACACTCGTTCATTCGGCTTTGTTTAGTCCGTCTTTCACTGCATAATAATTTCCCGACGAAGTCAAATACTACAGAGCAATATGCCCATTGCTTTCAATGAGGGACAGTTTCGACAACTGCTGGAGAAAATCTCTACTTCGAACGCTACGTCGACGACGTCCAACACAGGCAGTTTCAGCCGCTGCACCGCAAGATTCGATGGCAAAAGATGTCAAGACACGTTCATAACCACTCAATATATAAGGAGATTGAGAAAATAAGTGACGCCGACGCAACTAAAGTATTACCCCTATTCCTCACCAACGACGCTTCACTATGGTGGCGCGGGGTAGAAAACCAAGCGACCAACTGGGATGATGCCACGCAACTAATCAGAAATGTATTATCGCCCGCTAAACCATCCTATCAAGTATATCTCGATATATTTGACCAACGCCAAGAGCCTAACGTCCCTATCGACGATTTCATATGCAGAAAGAGAGCACTGTTGGCACAGTTACCACCAAACCGTCATGACGAGAGCTCGAAACTCGAGATGGCTTACAGATTGCTGGCAATCCATATACGTAAACAAATCCCAAGAGAGTCGATACGCTCTTTCGACAATTTACTGGAACAAACCAGGAAAATTGAACACATCCAACTGGAGGAACCAGTGATTGCAGGACCACCCAGTGTACCGAGATCTGATTCGAGCAACAAGCCGAGATGCGGTTACTGCCATTTTAGAGGGCATTCAATAAAAGAAGGCCGAAAACGCCAAGCCGCTAAAGAAATTAGCACAGAAACCCATTACAAACCGGAACCGGCAAAAGTCTCCTATTGCGGGTGCGGCAAACAAGGATATTTCCGAAACAACTGCCCGGATTGTTAAAAAAAGCCTCGTCCCGATCTTTCAGCCCATTCGGCCTATTTCTACAGCCTGAATACGTTAACAGAGCTGATAACCCAAGTACCCACTATACAAGTAAAGATAAATGGGGTTAACGGTCTTACTCACATAGACACAGCTGCCAGAACGAGCGTAGCTAACGCATCATTGTACGAGCAGTTAAACCAACGGCATACTTGCGACTTTAAAACGCAGCTAGTAAACATCACACTCGCAGACGAGCGTTGTACACCTAAAAAGTGCTGTCTACTACGACCAAAATAGAAGTCGGTGATCGCACATTCCCGATAAACTTCGTAGAACTACCCGACGCAGAAGACAACAGCACCTTATTAGGCATCGACTTCCTCAAAAAAGCCGTCCTAGTTCTGAACCTTCCTCAACGCGTATGGTATTTCGTAGATAAACTCGAGAAGATATTCAAATTCCTTCCCGAACACAGTCCGATAGCGCCAGAAATATAATGCTTACAGTGAATGTAGAGGAGGGACAAGAATCGCAATTTTTGGAAGTCTTCGCTTCACCATTGCCAATGGATTATAAAGCCTTTATCACTCAGCTTTATGACGCTGGCTCACTCATAAATATTCTTACGTCACCATGACCGACTTATACATTTGACGACAAAAACCAATATTCACCTGGTGCGATCTACGATATTTTTAAAGGCTCTCTACCATCTACTTGGTCACCACCGAAAAAGCGGGATCCCAGAAAACGACGTAGACTTGAATTAAACCAAATAGATATTTGTCTGAGACCCGACGAAACTTCTGTGTTTAGCGATCAGCAACGGGACACCTCAATAAAGCCCTCCAGGCATATTCCGATGTCTTCGTCGAGGATGGACCGCCTACTCCGTATGCTGAACATCGTATATCCACAGGTGAACACGCGCCCGTAGCTAACGCCCCATATCGGCTGAGTCCAGCCCGTCAAAACATATTACGGCAAAATCTCGACGACATGCTGGAGAAAGGTATAACTGAGGAAAGCGATACGCTATGGATATCTCCCGTGGTCCTCGTACCCAAAAAGGACAAATGACCTATGAGTATGTGTCGACTACCGTAAGCTTAATGCCATCACAGTACCCGATAAATATCCACTACCACGGATCGACGATTTGCTCCACGCCGCTAAAGGCCACCCGTTCATGTCGTGCCTCGACCTCCAGTCGGGCTACTGGCAAATATAAATCCACGACCATGGCAAAGTTAAACAGGATTTATAACGTCTTTTGGAATCTATTGATTTAATGGGATGGCATTTGGATTACGAACGCTCACAGTAGTTTTCAGCGCCCGATGGACAGATTCAAAGCTACCCTAAAAAAGGGCCCCGTCTTAGTTTACCTCGATGACCTCATTATCAGATCACCGTCATTCGACCAACATCTCCGTGGTTTGGAAAGAGTCTTTGAACATTTACGGACGTACCGACTGAGGGTAAAGACAAAAAAATGCAATTTTGGTTGTCCCACAGTAGGGTACCTTGGACATATTATAACTGAGGAAGGCATTACGATCGACCCTGAAAAAACGTCGGCTATATCCAAGATGCCAGCTTCAAAAAATATCAAACAGCTGTTGTCTTTCATACAGACTTGCTCCGGGTACAGGCGATTTATACCCAACTTCGCGCAGATTGCTAGACCACAAAGAATAAAGCAGTATGGAAGTAGGGACCCGAAGAAAATCTGAAAGAAAGACTGGTATCCTCGCTCATACTTAAACAAGCCGACATCTCCAAACCATTTATTATCAAGACGGACGCCAGTGCATACGTAATAGAAGCAGTTTTGTTCCAGGGGGGAGAGAGAAAACGAGCAATCGGTAGAATACAGTGGTCGCTTACTGACATCAGTGGAACGGAATTATGGGACTACGGAGTTTTCGCAGTAGATAAATTTCAGGGATACATTGAAGGTTCTGAGGCAATACTGATAACATACCACCAACCTCTCAAGTGGTTAATGAGTCTGAAAACGCCAACAGGACGCTTAGCACGATGGGACCTGAGATTACAGCCATACGACCTCCAAATCCAATATTCACCCGGGAAAACAAATGTAGTAGCATACAGAGGATCCTGAACTTGCTCCGATCATTGCGGCCCTCTAGGACGCCGCAGACGACGAAAGAAAAGCTAAATGGAGGAAACGAGGTTATTTCATGCATATGGGAGTACTTTATCGGTATCCCCAGGAGCAGGAGGGTGAGAACGCAAGATTAGTGGTGCCAAAGGAGGAACGTACAAAAATTTTGCGATCCTACCACGACGCCTCTTTTGCCGGACATTACGGCGTAGATAAAACGTTAAATCGAGTCTCTTTGCGTTACTTTTGGACAGGAATGCGCCAGGACATTTTCAAGCATGTATCTACCTGCTTAGAATGCTAGAGGTATAAAGTCGATAACAGGAAGCCTGCGGGATTATTACAGAAAGTAGTCTCCAACTAAAGGTTTGAAGTTATCGCAGTCGATCTGTTCGGACCACTAAAGTTGAGTGAAGACGGCAAAAGGTGGATTTATATAATTGAAGATACCACTAGCCGTTGGGTTGAACTGTTTTCGCTAGTAGACGCTACGCTGTGGGGTACCACGGCGGTTAATAAGCGACAACGGGACACAAATCGTGTCCGCCGTAATGCAAAAACTCACGTTTTGTCTAGGCATCAGACATGCCCTACCTCCTGTGTATCACGCTGAAGCAAATATAGTTAAACGTAAGAAACGTGACGTCAAAACATAATTAGGTATACTAGTTGGCAAAGAATACCTCCCATGATCCCGGCACTTAACTTCTATAAGATTCCCCACCAACTCAACCCGATGTGAAAGTACTGGACAAGCGGCGGCCTATCTGATCTTCAGGAGAGAGCTGCGAACTATACAAGACGTCACAGACGATCTTAGCACTTTCGTACGTAACGAAAATTTTGTCGTGGAAATCACTCCAATACTACAAACCTTATCTATGTCTCCCCAGCTGGCCAAGGAGCTTACCGAAGAACGACAAGAGAAACATCAAGCATATGTAAATAAACATAGGCGTCATGGGCCGGATTACGCACCTGGCGACAAAGTGCTAGTCAAATCACATTTCCTAAGTAACGCCGCAAAAGGATACTCAACAAAATTGGCCCCACGATGCGACGCACCCCACGTCATATTCCGTAAACACGGGCCTGCTAGCTACGAAGTTGCCGAGCCGAGTGAAGACGCAATACCAATAGGGATTTATCATACTAGCGACCTGACTTCTTATCAGTCTTCTGAAAACTCAGACGAGGTACCTAAGCCCGTGCGGGAAATTAGGAAAAGAGGACGGCATCGCAAGTCAGATATATCTTCTCCCGCCACTATTTCTGATGCCTCGTCGGGACAACCTCGACGTCAAAAGGGAAGGCTGTAAAGGTCGTACATATACGCGACGCCCTGTACACCAATTTAGTTAGCAACCAGCATTATATGGAGGATACTTCGGAGCCCCCCGCATAGATGGCGTACGAAGACTACACCTAACATAGATCTGACTGGACCCTATACCCTCCGGCGACAGTAGATGTAGAACTAAGCAAACCTACTGCAGCCGACGTGGACTTAGCGCCACTGCTAAATGATTGCACGCTTCATAATAAAATATTTTTACTATTTTCTTTTTTTCTTTAGGTTTTTAATTATAATTTTTTTTAATTGTAAATGTAAAGTGTTGATTAGTTATGTTAATAAATATTTTAACCCGTTTACATTATTAATTATTAAATCCCTATTTATTATTTTGCTACAAAGCTCTCGTAAACAATAAAACACCAAGAGGGTAGAAGCCCGACAGGAAAAAATGCCTTTAAAGGCTTTAAAATAGGGTCATCCGTCCCTGGTTGGTTGTATAGCCGCAACACTATACGGACAGCCTATGAAATTGATTGTCGGAAAAAATGATCAAGTTAACCTAATTTTTTTAAAACCACACCACTGGTTTGTTTGTTTACCGAGACACACAGTATATAAAATTAAAAAAATAAAAGGTACTAACACACATTTTCCCTTCTTTCTATTTTTACTTCGAAAAAAGAAGTTTCGCAAATATACATACAAGGCGTTTCCAAAGTAATCTGAAAGATTGCTGTGGGCGATTCACTATTTAATTGTAAGACGAAAAATTCTTACAAACATATGTGTGATAAGATAAGTCTTACTTGTCGTTAATGAGTTACGGGGTGTTGAATTGTTTTTAATAAACGAGCTCTGACTTTAAGTGAAGTTTATTTAGACCACACTTTTGTCTTAAGTGACGCTACTGGTTTTAAAAAGTAATAAGAATAAACATGTATATTCTAAAGGGCCTTTGGAATATTGATCATTACCGTGGCAAACCTAAAAACCGACGCAAAATACAAACAAAAAAGTTCGTTTATTTAAAACAATTAAACGCCATACAACTCATTCACGACAAGTTTTCAATTTCCGTTTCAAAATTAAATAGCGATTCGCCCACAGTAATCTTTCAGATTACTTTAGAAACACCCTGTATAGGTATCTGGCGGATATTGCTTATTTTAGCTAAAATTTATTGCAGTTGTCGATAAAATTTATTCCAGTTTATCGATAAAATTATAATATTAATGTCCATTGTAGTGAGAGTAACACATATGCGAAAATATTCAAAGGATGAATCACGATCACCAATGAATACATTAACACTTTGAAATAAAACATAATAAATGAATCCCGCCACTTACCGTGATATGTTTCATCGGTAGATTTCGCCATGTTGTAGATAAACTCGCGTCAGGTGGTAAACTGGAAATAATAAAACACTTTTTTCATTTCTTATCATATTGATATGACAGATCGTAAAGATAAGTCACTCGGTATGCACGAACTTAATTCCTGAAATTACTCATTTTAAGAGCGCAGCGTTAGTGGGCGTAAGTCCGTATGATCACAATAATTGATAATTGATGTATAAAGGAACAAATAGGATTATCTTATTAAATTAAAATAGAAGCTTCATTCCAACTAGTTTTTGTCTGCGATACGCTTTTTGTATCGTTTTTGTTTCTATGTCAACGAAAAACTAAACATGGCAACGAAAATTGTTGGTGGCCTCCGATTGCACCTGCAAACGTCTATTAAGGCTGTCAATAAATAGTTATTTATACTACAAGGGATGTAAGTAAATGTACTTACATCCCGTGAAGTATATAAAAAAATTTCTCCTCCCTCCATAATTTATTCTTGGATTTTTATTAATTTAATTCAATACTTTTCGCATAAAATTATGAACTTTCACGAAAAATCTGATGTAGTGAAGTCTCCATCAAGCTTATGGTGTGAATATCCCATGTTGAAGTCCACCCTTTTTATAGAGCAAAACATAAATATATTTCCAAGTATCGTAAATTTCGAGCATTTTCAAAAAGTAGAAATGACGGTTATAAACCCAAAAAATCTAATGTGTTTGACAGATGTTAGCTTGACGTTGTTGATGAAATGAAAAATTAAAGGTATCTCCTATGTTTGTAGTTGAAACTTAATGAATATAGGGGTAAATAAGATACACTTTTAATATGGCATAAATTATACCACCCAAGGGTGGTAAGTTGACTTACAACCCGTCGTCAAAGGCAATCGATACCCTTTTGGTACTTGTTACTTACGTCCTTCAAAACAGTGTCAAAATGGGTTGTTCACAATACAGGGAGGAGAAAAAAGTAATTATTCTATATAAGGCTTGAATTTCATTGGTAAAATCTGGTGAAAATTTTTGAAAAAGTACGGAGAAATGTATGTTTGTATTATCATAAAGCGGTGATGCAACATGTAATTTTTTTCCAAAATCTGGAAAACGTTGGAGTTGCTGCTTAAAAGCATGTGTAGATAACGCTGTTACCAAATGTAGGTTTTCCCCAGGTGCTCTATTCTGCAAGATAAGAGAGTGCTCGTGCACGAATACTCATCGATAGGAGTACTCTCTCACTCATCGCTCACATAATTCTTAAAACCGTATTCACGATCGGCGACTCCACTACATTTGGCTCGCCGTTGCCAAATGGAACGGCCAGTTTTGACCTACTATTTAGTAGTTTAAATGTACTTTAGGTTATATGAGGATAAGAAACAAAGAAATATTTTTAGATTATGTTGTTATTGTGGGTGATTTGAGATTGTGTGTATATTTCAGTTTGTGTGTATTAGTTATTTACTATATTAAAAAAAGACAATAATAATATTGTGTAAAGCACAAAAAACATTGTTAATAGAATTGACTGTCTCGACCCTTACTTCGTGGAATATGTTCATATTAGTGTTTTTAAATGAAACTCAAGGTCTTTAGTTAATTCCACAATATAATACAAGTTATTGAAAATTCTAAAAAATGGACAATTGTTTCGATAAATCAATATCATCGAAACAATTGTCAATTTTTTAGAATTTTCAATAGCTTGTATTATATTGTGGAATTAACTAGAGACCTTGAGTGTCATTTAAAAACACTAATTGTTAATAGAGTTTATGAGCAATCATCCAGAATTGCGTAATGGAAAATTTACGCCAAATTTTGCAATTAAAGCAGCACAGCACAGACATTATGCGCAAGTCCGTTCTCTTACTCTCCTGCTTTCACCCAGTAGAGTAGTCGCATAGGAGTATGTGAGCACTCTACTACCTTAGAGAATACGGGTTTATAATTTTTAGGAGAGTGGCATGCGCAGTAACGCTAAATTGCGAGAGAGAACTCGTGCACGAGCTCTCGCTTGAGTTACAGAATAGAGGTCCTGATCTGACAAAATGAAGGAATTGCTACATAGGAGCATGTAGCATGTGGAGATTGCAGTATTGCAAAAAACAGTTTTTCCCAGTTTTAGGAAAATAATGGAATCGAAATAGAACAGCATATGGAAACTGCAGCGTTGTCAAATGTACCTAGTTTTCCCTCATATTTAGGGAAGTTTCGGAAAATATGTACTAAATTCGTTTTTGAATAAATTTTTTGCTCAGGATCCGAACCCAGCATCAAAATTCTTATATGACGTCAAATTTGAAAGTAATCTTAACCTAAAAGTCGCTATTTTTAGCTACATAAAAACATGTGCAGATTGCGGTGTTGCCAAACATAGTTTTCCCCACTTTTAGGATAATAAAGGAAATGCTATAATAGAACAGCATATATGGAGACTGCGGCGTTGTAAAACACAGTTTTTCCCAATATGTAGGGAAGTTTCGGAATAAATGTACTAAAGTCGCCTTTGAAGAAATTTTCTGCTGACGTTAAATTTTACAGTAATCACAACCTAAAACTCGATATTTTTAGCTACATAAAAGCATTTGGAGATTGTATTAACAAATGCTTTCTCCAGATCTGAGAAAATGGAGGAATTGCTATATAGAAGCATGTTGTGATTGCGATGTTGCCAAACATAATTTTCCCCGTACTCGGGAAAATAAAGGAATGGCTGAAGATTGCGGCGTTGCCACACGTAGTTGTTCCCCATATTTTGGGAAGTTTCTGTAAAAATGTACTAAAGTAGTTTTCTGCTCAAGATCCGAATCCGATCTCATAATTGTTCTATGACGTCAAATAATCCCATCCTAAAAGTGCAGAATACGCTATTTTTAGCTACATAAAAGCATTTGGAAATTGTGTTAGCAAATGTAGTTTTTCCCAGATTGGACAAAATGGATGAATGGCTGCATAAAAGCATGTGGAAATTGCGGTGTTGCCAAACATAGTTTTCCCCTCTTTTAGGAAAATAAAGGAATTGCGATAATAGAACAGCATATATGGAGACTGCGGCGCTGTAAAACGTAGTTTTTCCCCACATTTAGGGAAGTTTCGGCAAAAATGTGCTAAAATCGTTTTTGAAGTAAATTTCCGCTCATAATTCCTATATAACGTCAAATTTTGTAGTATATAAAAGCATTTGGAGATTCTATTAACAAATGTTTTTCTCCGGATCTGAGAAACTGGAGGAATCGCTATATAGAAGTATGTTGAGATTGCGATGTTGCCAAACATAGTTTTCCCCGTATTCAGGAAAATAAAGGAATTGCTATGGAAAAGCTTATGAAGATTGGGGCGTTGCCAAACGTAGTTTTTTCCCTATGCTTGGGGAAGTTTCGGCAAAATGTACTAAAGTCGTTTTAAAAGTAATTTTCTGCTCAGGATCCGAATCAGGTCTCATAATTGTTCTATGACGTCAAATAATCCCATTTTAAAAGTGCAGAATACGCTATTATTAGCTACATAAAAGTATTTCGAAATTGTGTTACCTAATATAGTTTTTCCACAGATTGGAGAAAATGGATGAATGACTACATAAAAGCATGTGGAGATTTCATTGTTGCAAAAATAGTTTCCCTAGTTTTGGAGAAATAAATGAATAGCTATAGAACAGCATATATGGAGACTGCGGTGTTGTAAAACGTAGTTTTTCCCCATATTTAGGGATGTTTAGACCAAAAGTCGTTTTTGCAAGATATGTTCAGGATCCAAACTCAGTCTCAGTCTAAAGTGCAGAAAATGTTATTTTTAACAACATTTGGAATTTGCGGTATCGACAAACGTAATTTTCCCCAGAACGGAGGAAGTTTCGCCAAAAACATATTAAGTCGTTTTGGGAGTAATTATCTGCTCAGGATCCAAGTCCGGTCTCAGAATTGAAGTAATCAGTCAATTTTTTGAGTAATTCTACCCAAAAACGCATTTTTTCGGCATATAAAAGCATTTGGAGAATGCGGTGTTGCCAACTATAGATTTCCCCAAATTTGGGGATGTTTCAGTAAAAATATGCTCAGGTCATAATAGCATATGAATATTGTAATGTTGCCATTCGTACTTTTCCCCAGACTTGAGGAAGTTTCAAGAAAAATTTAGTTTTTGCAGTAATAATCTACTCAGGATCCCAATCCTGTCTAAGAATTGTTGTATCAACTCGAGTTATTGAGTAATCCTATCCATAAAGTAAAAATTACGCTATATTTCGCTAAAATAATTTGACGATTGCGACATTGCTAAACGTAGTTTTTCTCCAGACCTGGGGAAGTTTCATTAAAACGTGCTTAGAACGTTTTTGTAGTAATTATCTGCTCAGGATCCAAACCTAGTCTCAGAATTGTTGTATCAACCCGAGTTTTTAAGTAATCCTAAACAAAAAGTACAAAAAACGCTATCTTCGCTAAAAGAATTTGGACATTGCGGCGTTGCCTAACGTAGTTTTTTTCCAGACGTGAGGAAATTTCGTCAAAAAAGTGCTTAGAACATTTTTGCAGTAATTATCTGTTAAGGATCCAAATCCTGTCTCAAAATTGTTATATCCCGTCAATTTTTTTAATGATCCCTGCCTAAAAGTACAAAAAACGCAATTTTTCGGTACATAAAAGTATTCGGATATTGCGGTGCTGCCGACTACTGTAGATTTCCCCACATTTGGGGATATATCATCAAAAATGTGCTAAAGATATAAAAGCATAATATGAATATTGTAATGTTGCCATTCGTACTTTTTCCCCAGACTTGAGGAAGTTTCAGCAACAATGTTGTTTTTGCAAGTAATTATCTGCACAGGATCCAAATCCTAAAAGAATTAGGAGATTGCGGCGTTGCCAAACGAAGTTTTTCCCTAACCTAGGTATGTTTCGTCAAAAACGTGCTTACCACGTTTTTGCAGTAATTATCTGCTCAGGATCTAAATACTGTCTAAGAATTGTTGTATCTCGTCACATTTGTTAACAATCTCTATCTAAAAGTGCAAAAACCGGTTACGAAGTTTTTTTCCCAGACCTGGACCGTAGTTTTTCCTCAGACGAGGATAAAGTTAGTCACAAACCCACTGAGGTCGTAATTAAAAACATTTGTCTCTTCTTTACAACTCCAAAAGTAGCCAAAACACTATTTTGGAGTATATAAATCAAAATAACACAAAATTGATAGTGATTCTGATTCTGAGGTCGGAGATATTTACAGTAACGAAATAATTTAATGAAATTAACTGTCTCGACCCTTACTTCGTGGAATCTACTCATATTAGTGTTTTAAATGAAACTCACTGTTTCTAGCTAATTCCACAATATAATGAAAATTGTTGAAAATTCTAAAAAATTGACAATTGTTTCGATAAATCAATATCATCGTCAGAATGACATAAGCTACATTTCATTTGATGCCTACCTGATGTTTAGTAGTTATTTTTGGCTAGACCAAGAAGTTACCTAACTTGTGATTGATTTAATATATGTTAATAGAAAAAAGAAGAAGATGTGATATTACAAATATTGAAGCTTAGATATTATTAGCCCTATGGGGGGGAGATGTATGTATTAATCAGAATTACTTCAGTTTTGACAATAAGATCTTTAATCAAAATGAAGGTTTACCAATGTGAAGCCCTATATCACCTATTTTAGCAAACATTTTTATGGACAGTTTAGAAAGAAAGATCTTTGAAAGTAATATTTAAAAAAATGTTTTATTTTGGTATAGATATGTAGATTACATATTAGCTTGTTTTATGGGTAGTGAACGACAATTAGATGTATTTTTCAACCGCATTAATAATTTACACCCAAAAATTAAATTTACATTAGAAATTGGAGAAAATGGCTCAAGCAATTTTCTTGATTTAAAAATTCAATGAGTTAATAATGTACTTGATTATTCAATTTACCGAAAACCAACACACGCTGATGTGACAATTCCATATAGTTCCAATCATCCCATGTCACATAAACTAGCGGCATATAATTCAATGATACATAGAGAGATTTTTTTCAGTTCCTATGAACAAATGTAATTTTGATAGAGAGATTAATACAATTAGACAAATAGCAACATCCAAAGGTTATCCATTACATATGATAAATAAGCTAATTAATAAAAAAGAGGAAAAAGTAACATTACAACTAATATTTCCTGAACAAACTGATGAAATAAAAACTTATAAAACCATCACATATGCAGGAAATATTTCTAATAATATTTCAAAGATAATATCTTTAGCGACGAATACAACAATTTCTTTTAAAACAGAAAGTAACGTTAATACAAAATTGTTAAATGCAAAAACAAAAATACCACCATTAAAGAAATCAGGTATATATAAACTCAAATGTCCAGAATGTTAAGCTGTCTAGTTGGGTCAGACCCTTAGAAATTTTGAAATCCGATACAGTGAACACTTACGAGCATACAAATTAAAACAACCAGATAAATCCCACTACGCAAAACATCTACTTGACACCAATCATTCATTGACACCTAACACAGAACTAGAAGTGCTGCATATTTGTGAAAAGAAACAAGAACTGGATTTCCTTGAAGAATTGGAAATTAGAAGACATTTAAGAAACCCACAATATGAAGTTGTCAATGAACAGATAAATCTAGGGAGTTCTCCACTAATAAACTGTCTTCTTAAGTGATAATTGTAAAGATCAGCAGATATAGTTTTCCTGGTTTTCTATATCATTGCACAGTTATACTGATCTTAATTGGAAAAATGATATCCAGGATATAACCATAGGGCTAATAACATCTAAGCTTCAATATTTGTAATATCACATCTTCTTTTTTTTGTCTATTAACATATATTAAATCAATCACAAGCTAGGTCACTTCTTGGTCTAGCCAAAAATAACTATTAAACATCAGGTAGGCATCGAATGAAATGTAACTTCTGTCATTCTGACGATGATACTGATTTATCGAAACAATTGTCAATTTTTTAGAATTTTCAACAATTTTCATTATATTGTGGAATTAGCTAGAAACAGTGAGTTTCATTTATAACACTGAAATAATTTAACAATATTATCGCAAAAAAATTCAATTTTTAATATTTCGCGAAATAAATTATTGATTTCATTGTTTTATGATAATCCCCATAATAAAATTCACAATAATCCCCATAAAACTTCTAATCTAAATGAGTCACGATAAGAATCCAACTTTATATCAAGGAATTTCTATCTAAGTGATGTTTTATTGTTTAAAAAAATATGTACTTGTAATTCGGAGAGAATAAGACAAAAAAAAATAATAATATTTAGTTTAAAGTAGGCTACCGACTAATTTATTGATTCATTCCCATTTTGGATTGTAGTCGAATGGAGAATAGAGGGGTTTAGGCTTTCTTAGGACTCGTCAGTATAACAAATATGTTTCCTCTCTAATCTCAACAGAATACGACCGGACCGCTTAGTTACTAGATTTTTGACCGTTTTTACCGAGGAAAACAATATTAAAAGGAATTCATTAAATAAATAAAGAGACTAAGTTAATAATGAATGCTTGGGAAGAGAATAATGAAATAAAAGAACCACCGACGAAAAGGTTGTATTAACAAGAAATATTATGGAGATATGTATAAAAAGGTATTTATTTATTGATGTAACAGTGACATTTGACATTGTGAAGTTACAATAATCGAGATAAGTGCATGTTACAACCAGATAGCGTTAGAGGGGTTACAAAAACTCATCATAAAAACACCAAAGTCAAATAATTTATAAATTTCACAGTATACTTGAGATATTTGTAGTCACTGATCAATGAAGCTGTTCTCATCGTACATCAGAACATATTCGCCAGCCTATTGAAACGTTAATAATTCCACACCATCCAGGACGAAACCAGCTGAAGTAGGAACCTGGAACAGCGGGGGACTACGAGCAAACATCAACCTGATGGGGACCATACTAGAAGAAGATCTAGACGTATTCGCCTTACAAGAAACGAAGCTACCAGTACAAAACTACAAGATCAGGTGGCCAGACTACAGGAGCTACATAGATGACAACAACGCCGGCGGAGGAACAGCCATCCTAATAAACCACCACAGAATAGCCACACCAGACCTCCTGACGATGGATGCCACCATCATTGCAGTCCAAACAGATTTGACCACCCTACCCTCAAGAACACGACACATACTTCAAGATAGTTGGTGCGAAAGATTTGGCGTTGCTGAAAAAGGCGTTTTTTGCACAAAGGATTAGCTTACTGAAAAGATTAATGCAGCATACGTAGTCCCAACTTTGTTCCTTATCAGTTTTCTATATACTTTCATGTTCAATTGTTGTAATATTCACCCTACAAATTATTTCGTAGCTACCTTTTTAAAGAATGGAGAAAACGAATTCCCAAGACCGAACACTGGTAATAATTTCACAGAAGCTTCCCAAAAATATACAGCAGGTAATTCCCTGAATATGATTATTACAGAAACTTTCCCCAAATTGTCTAAATTATTCACTTCAACATAAGGAATCTGATGCAGATTACTTACTTAGGTTGCTCGATGAGGGTATAAGACCCCCTATAATTTCTGTAGAATGCTGAAAAGAGCAACGTTTCGAGAGTGAAAGAAACCTGGTGTAGCGAACCAATGCCAGGTAATTATAAATAGTTAGATTATAGGGGAGAGTGGGCCACCATGAGACGGAAAAAGTCTGGTTTAAATTGTCGGTGAATTTATTGTAAATACGACACATATATGTCGTCGGTGCATAACTGCATTTTTTCAGTGCCCGTCTCATAGTGACCCTTTACTTTGGCCACTATGAGACAGGACAAAATGGGAAGAAAAAAACTAAAAATTGTATTAAAATATTTATGAAACACACAAGAAACCATTATTAGTATCATCACAACATTTGAAGTAAGGAAATATTTATAAAACACTCAAAAAGGATTAATCTTTATCTTATATTAATAATAAAAATTAACGCATGTTCAGTTGATTAAAATTGATTTCAAACGTATAATACGATTTCAATCGTTGTGTATTTCCTAAAAGAGTTGGTTTGGGTAAAATCATTTTCACATCAATGACTGGAACGGTGGCAATGTCTGGGACAGTTGGAGATATAAAACGTCCTTCAACCTTCGAGGCTTTTCTTAGGAAATTGATTTTGACGTCACTAGAAACTGATTCTAGTTCGACTACTTTTCCTACAAAGAATACATCATTTTTTGCTTTGAATTGTACCAAAACAAAATCATTGGGCTCAGGATCCTTATCAAGTTCTTCAAAGCTTGACGGTTCGACTTCAGGAATCCACCCGTCCTCATCAGAATCGTCTTGGAAAGGTAATCTCACTTTCAACTTCGGTATCATCTTCATCGGAAGATATGTTCTTAGTGATCTGTTTTCGTTTCTTCGCAAATACTTTTTTTTGCAAGCTTCCTTTCTTTTCTTCTGTTCTTTTTCTTTTTTTCCTTTTCTCTCTGTTCAATTTTCTCCTTTTCAGGTGTGTCTGTGGGTATACAACTTTTAGCTCTTTTACGCTTGCTCTTTTGTAATTTTCTTTGGCCTGCCTTCGGGTAGCCTTTGAATATCTGGGGACTAACAAAAACTGCTGTAGCAGGTTTATCTTCAGCTGGATTATCTGTAACCTGTGGTGTATTTAAGGAGGTAGATGGAATTTGTATAAAATGGGATGTTTCCACAGAAGTTGATGGTATTTCTTCAGTAAAATCTTCAATGACAGGTGGGACATCCATAGTTGTTGACGCTGTTTGCTCATCAGCAGTGTACAAAGCTGAATCATTTAATACATCTCGATCAGTCACTGAACTACTTAAAAAATCTTCAGTGGTGAATATTTCCCGATCAAAAGGAAAAATTCCGGTTTTCTTGAAACCTGCCTTAATATTTAATGGAGTCATGGATCGTTCAAATGCCACACCAATACAACCAGCAACTTCATAAATAGATAACGGTGTGCCAGGATGATGTAGAAGCCAGGAATCAACTGCAGAATTATAATATGCCTTTAACGGAGCAAATATTGATATATCTAACGGCTGTAGCTTGTGACTACAGTGTGGAGGTAGTGTAGTAATTGTAACTCCATTATCTTTAGCAATGTTAAGTGTTTCTATGGTAAGGTCACTTTCTTGATTATCGAATATTAAAATAGTAGGGCTCTTTTTGGAGAATCCACTATATTTTACGAAGTGTTTCATTACAGATGGAAATATTTCTCCATTCATCCAACCTGATGAAGTTGCGAGACCTAATGTACCTGATGGGGCTCCATTTAACATATGGCTTTTAATTTTTTTTTGTGGAAACACCATGGCAGGTGGTAAAGTATTTCCACTGGCACTTATTATACAACACGTAGTAATTAATACTCCATGTTCACCCCTGGTACATTGACTGACTTGTTTAACTCCTTTTGCCGATAATACTTTCTTCGGTTTATGAACGGTCGTCGTGCCCGTTCCGTCCAAGTTGTAGATGCGAGTGCCATCAGAAAATGCTTCGGAGCGATCATATGCATTTTTAAGCTTATCAAAGAATAACTTAACGTTATGCTCATTAAATGACGAAGCTCTAGAAAGACTGCACCCTTCAGGCTGCCGAATACTTAACTGTTTGCTATGTCTTTTTAGAAACTCTTGTAACCAGTCAATGCCAGCCAATTTATTTATTTCCCAACTTAACGGAATTTTCTTTTAGTTAATTTTTGCCATTTCATACGCCAATTCTCGAGTATCTTTTGTTGTTTGTCCATAACACATTTTAGAGCATATGATTACATAATCCACAAGCGCTCTTTCTTCATTATCTGTAAAAATTAATCTATGTTTATATTGGCTTTTCATGGATATTTGCATGTTAGAGTCCGTCTTTTTTTTACTTTTTTAACACATCTCTGCAACGTCTGAAAGGATAAACCGTTCTCTTCTGCAGCTTTACGTAGAGACAGTTTTACGCCACCTTCCCCTATCAGTACTTGTCGAACAACTCTTCTCATACATTCTTCTGAAAACAAACCTTTCTGGCTTTTCCTTTTGCGACCTCTGGACATCTACAAAAAATAATTTACCTGATACAGCCAGTTCCTTTATGTGGGCCACCATGAGACAGTGTCTCAAGGTGGCCCTGAAAATGTGTCTCATGGTGGCCCATTTGCACGTGGTTAGTAGATGTACATACATAATTTTTTAATTTGCCATTTCATACATTTATGACGAGCGAAAGAATGCTTATTAACTGTTCTAAAAAAACGGTATAGAAAATTTACCTTTACTAGTTTTATTCTTCTGTTGACTAAGGAACGAAAATGCACGTCTTAAAAATTTCGATGAGATACACACCCACTGGTGGTCATAACTCTACTAAGACTAACGTACGGTAATAGAAAATTATATTGGTAAACCGGCACGTAGTGTTAACTTATTACCTCGACCAACAGAGGTCAACACTATATCTAAACGGAAATATTTAATTGTCTCATGGTGGCCCATGTCTCATAGAGGCCTACTCTACCCTACTCTTTCAATTTGAATGCTTGTTATTTTTATCTAGCTATATTATTTTCTTTCAGACCCAGAAAAGTCTCTTTTCGGCGACAGTCTTTATTCTAACTATGCGACTTTGCCGACACAAATTTCCGACCAGGCTTTTGTTACTAACGTTGACTCCAATGGCAGTGAACCATTCGAAGCTCCTTTGCCATCAGAAGAAATAACTACTGCGACCACTGTCGAAACAACACAACTGCCGCTCTAACTCATCAAGCTCCAATTCCAGCTCACCATGTTCCGACTCTGAATCATTCAGCTCGAATTCCACATTTTCTGTTGGAGGCGAATGTGAAGAACCCACTGAATCGAAGAAAGGACGCAAGAGAAGAACAAAGCCAAATCAGTGGCGTCGCCGAAAACCTCCGCAATTTGGGGAAATCCTATAAATTAAAGAGCACCAATAAACCAGTTGACAGCAGAAAAATGAAACCGGGTTGTGGAAAAGTGTGCACTCTTAAATGTTCGTCTAAAATTGAGGAACAATCTAGATTAAGGATATTTCGGAAATATTGGAACTACGGGGACTTGCAAAAACAAAGATACTTTGTGAGCCGACTGATAACGAAAATCCCGATGTCAGGAACGTCAAAGCAAATGGGTCCTTCTGTTAACCGAAGGAGTAACTCAAAGATAACGACAAGAAAGTGCGGGTTTGTAAATCATTCTTTCTCGCTACCCTTGGTATTTCGGCGACAACGGACACCACAATTACAAAGAAACTGAGCGATGGCGTACTTGAGGATGAGAAACGTGGTAAACACCGGAACCACAAAAAACTACCCGATTTCGTCATGAACGACATAAGAGCTCACATCAATTTCATCCCACGAACATTCTGGTATAGTCCAGTCGGTAGAGGTTCGGACTGTGTCAAAACGTGATAACTCAGAAATGACTATGCAGACCTACTTTAAATGGCAAGTACAATAACACCTTAAAATGCTGACAAAAAATGTATCAGGAAAAAATGTTATTAACAATTTAATTGAAAAGTTCGCGTTTTTTAGCGTATTTCCTTAAATAAGTCAGCAGGATGTCTTTGTACGAAAAAATGCTTCATATATGATTTATTTGTGATAAAAATATCTACAAAATGCCGATGGTCCGATTTTGAAATTTTCAATAACAAAGCAGTCAGATGGAAAAAACGGTAAAAAACAACAATTTTTTTAAGTTGCTGAAAAATCACAATTATAAACCAAAATTTATTAAACTTTCGAAAATTATAGTTCAATTTATATACAATGATGACGCTAAAGCTGAAAATCAGGAAAGCAAAACTTTTTGTTCTATGAGGTTTTATAAATCTACTGCATCGAAAACTCAAGGCTTTGCCAAATTGGTTTCAAGCATCGCTGATACTTGAAATTTGGTATACCGGTAGTGTAAATATGCAGAAATAAATATCAATTTGCAAAATTCAATTATCTTCATTTTTACAGCTTTGGTAAGGTTTTATACGTCATCCTACATTTATACGGCACCGTATTTTCCCCTATAGTTTTTGCAATGTTCACCTTCGAGACTTCTCTTTAACGTAAATCGATTCCTTCTATTTTTTGACGTATTCTCAAAAAAATGTTTGTGCCACGACCTTCTGGACCGAAGATACGTTTATTTTTTCAAAAAAATCTGGAAAACACATCAAACACCTTACAGCACTCTGATTTTTGGCTGTTAATACTTAATACTTCGCGCTTCACTTTGATACTCGATTACTAACACTAGAAATCAATGAATCACATCCGAATATTTTTGTATTGAAAATATAAGTATTAAATATTAACAGCCAAAAATCAGAGTGCTGTAACGTGTTTATTGCGTCTTCCAGATTTATTTGAAAAAAAAACGTATCTTCGGTCCAGAAGGTCGTGGCACAAAATTTTTTTTTGAGAATACGTCAAAAAATAGAAGGAATCGATTTACGTCAAAGAGATTTCTCTAAGATGAAAATTGCAAAATCTATAGTAGGGGAAAACGGTGGCGTATAAATGTAGGGTGACGTATAAAACCTTACCAAAGCTGTAAAAATGAAGATAATTGAATTTTGCAAATTGATATTTGTTTCTGCATATTTACACTACCTATATACCAAATTTCAAGTGTCAGCGATGCTTCAAACCAATTTGGCAAAGCCTTGAGTTTTCGATGCAGTAGATTTATAAAACCTCATAGAACAAAAAGTTTTGCTTTCCTGATTCAACATTTTTTTTGTATTCCTAACGGAAATCGAAATATTAGCAAGTTACGTTACTTTATGTACATACTGTAGTATAGTATTAAATACTAAGTATTTCTCTTAATTAAAAAATAAAATTTACCTAAAATGTTTCAAGACCCCGTGTAAACGTTTGTCAAGACAACCGTGTAAACGTTATTTCGACCTACATCTCTGCGAAATTCAAAATAGCAAAACGGGCTGGTGTCCATCGATGACCTCAACGTGTTAAATGGGGACGGAATCTGCCGAACGTTGACAATCTTCGTAACGTGAAAGAAACACGGCCGAAGTTTACATGTGTTGGGTCAAAAGCCCGGGTTAATATCGATGATGAATCGACTTACGTCGTTCGATGATTACACGCTTAGAAAAGAGATGAGTAGAGGGTGTTCTAATTAACCTTTTTTTTTACGTGGGCTAATAGATGGAATTGAAAGTTCTCTATTGTTAGCTGATGTTCTCGAAGGACCAATTTATTGTATTCACTATGATGTAGGATGTATGATGAAATGGATGAAGAAATTAAACACTTATTTCACGTTCATTTTGGTATATTGCAGGAATTTATAACTTTTTATTTTTGCGTAGACAATTAAGAAACTCACTTGATCATACGTGTTACACTGTGATTATTTAGCACATAATCTGAGGGATTAATGAATGATTAAAGATTAAATACACATGTTTGTTACCGGGACAAAACGCCGGGTGCTCTTATAACTTGAGTACGGTTAAATGATGAGGAGCGAGAACGAAAGATAAATGAGAAGTGTATGAATGCCGGCTGGGAAGTTTGTATGACCGCTGACTGGGAAATGTATGAATGACGAATGACGACTGGGAGTGTATGAATGACGAATGACGACTGGGAAGTGACTAAAATTGAGGTTGTATTCGTATTTATATGCGGTTAACGTAGTTGCGAGGTAGGAGCAAAATATTAGGATCTGGCCAATGGGATAAAAGAATTTGAAAGGTAACGGTCAGATACAGCGAGTGAAAATTGACAGTTAGGGTGATTTTTTTTGGGGCCTGAAAATGTTTCGTAGATACAGATAACAGAGTTTTTTTATGAAGCGATAAGGTGTCGGGTACTTTGAAATATTCATTGAAATTTCAGAAAACTATATTTATCTGTATTTCTTATGTGGTAGTAAAGTTAAAATGAATTTTTGTTGATGTAAAGAAATATTAAATGTTGAGAATAAGGATATATTTAGTTATATGTTTTGAGCAGAATATTTGAATTGTATTATACAGGGGAAGTTGAAAATACAAATCACAGGAGATTTAAAGGAGATCATTTTGAAGTCAAATAAGATTTGTGTTTTGATGTAATAAGTTGTTATCGTTATTATTTTGATTTTTGATTGGTTTCTTTGAGGGCTTGTGTTTTAATTATTTTGTGTTATTTTATTCTATGCCTTTTATCATGTCTGTGGTGCAAATGGTTCAAAATTTGAGAACGAAAAGTGAATTAAAAAACTATTAAAACTAAAGGAAGGTGGTCGTCCTCTTCCAGATTTAAAAATTAAACAGACTAGCAAGGACCCGGGAATATTTCGTGGACTTATAAATTTTGTTTCAGAGCTGGATCCAATATTCAAAGAATACTTGGATAAGGCTACGGTTTTTAAGGTTACTTCTAAAACTGTACAAAATGAATTACTTGATTCAATGTTATCGGTGGCTCAAGAACAACTTAAATTGGAGATTCAGTCAGCCGAATAGATCGCAGTCCAGGTGGATGAAACTACTGATAGCTCGAACAGAACTCAAATGACTTTTATTATACGGTACATTTTATCCGGTGTCGTTCACGAAAGGTTTATAAAATTTGTAAAGCCTACCGGCACCACAACCGAACATTTATCTTCTACTATGAGTGATCAATTAGGAGGAGTACAAAAAAAATTAAAGAACGATATCCTCAAGCAAATTTTATTCATTGTTATGCTCACCAATTAAATTTAATTCTGCAAAAAGCAGCAAGTCAGAATAAAAATGTCAAAGTTTTTTTTGCCAATTTACAGGGATTTTCCACATTTTTTAATCGATTTCCAAAACGTACAGCGATTCTCGATGAATTTGTTAAAGTACTTTTACCTATAGCGGCACCGACAAGGTGGTATTTTAATACGCGTTGTGTGGAAACCGTATTTTTGTATAAAGCTGATATTCTGTAGCTTCAATAGAAAAGATAATTGAGATTGAAGAAGACTCAAATACAATTAATCAAGCAATAGAATTAAAAACTTTTTTGCAAAGCGTGGATATCCTTTATTGGCTAAATTTTTTCCATTTATTAATGCCTAATTGTGAAGTTTTTTTTAATCAACTTCAAAAACATGGTATTGACGTGATATTGGTGAAAAAAAATATAGACTCATTTAAAACGTCAATTCAAAAAGTCAGAGACCATATTTTATTAAATGAAATATTTCCCGAAGCACCTTCATCTTCTTCAACACTTGGTGCAAAAATACCAAGAAAAAATGAATACTCAAAGCGCCAAGTTGCTTTGCAGGTTTGCGACATAATAATTTCTGAGATTAACCACCGCTTTAGTTTCAGTGGTCATTTAGTGATTGCCCAGTTATTTTACAGCGACCCGTTCGAACAATATAAAATTAATTTTCCAGATCGTATTCGTAAATCAATAAGAGAAAACTATTCTAGTATTAATGAAATTAACTGTCTCGACCCTTACTTCGTGGAATATGCTCATATTAGTATTTTTAAATGAAACTCACGGTCTCTAGTTAATTCCACAATATAATAAAAGTTATTGAAAATTCTAAAAAATTGACAATTGTTTCGATAAATCAATATCATCGTCAGAATGACAGAAGTTACATTTCATTTTATGCCTACCTGATGTTTAGTAGTTATTTTTGGCTTGACCAAGAAGTAACCTAACTTGTGATTGGCTTAATATATGTTTATAGAAAAAAGAAGAAGATGTGATATTACAAATATTGAAGCTTAGATGTTATTAGCCCTATGGTGATATCCTGGATATAATTTTTCCAATTAAGATCAGTATAACTGTGCAATGATATAGAAAACCAGGAAAACTATATCTGCTGATCTTTACAATTATCACTTAAGAAGACAGTTTATTAGTGGAGAACTCCCTGGATTTAACTATTCATTGACAACTTCATATTGTGGGTTTCTTAAATGTCTTCTAATTTCCAGTTCTTCAAGGAAATCCAGTTCTTGTTTCTTTTCACAAATATGCAGCACTTCTAGTTCTGTGTTAGGTGTCAATGAATGATTGGTGTCAAGTAGATGTTTTGCGTAGTGGGATTTATCTGGTTGTTTTAATCTGTATGCTCGTAAGTGCTCACTGTATCGTATTTCAAAATTCCTAAGGGTCTGACCCAAATAGACAGCATTACATCAATAATTTACACTCGAAAATTAAATTTACATTAGAAATTGAAGAAAATAGCTCAATCAATTTTCTTGATTTATAAATTCAAAGAGTTAATAATGTACTTGATTATTCAATTTACCGAAAACCAACACAGACTGATGTGACAATTCCATTCAATTCTAACCACCCTATGTCACACAGACTAGCGGCATATAATTCAATGATATATAGAGCTTTTTCAGTTCCTATGAACAAATGTAATTTTGATAGAGAGATTAATACAATTAGACAAATAGCAACATCTAACGGTTATCCATTAGATATGATAAATAAGCTAATTAGTAAAAAAGAAGAAAAAGTGGCATTACAACTAATATATCCTAAACAAGCTGATGAAATTAAAACTTATAAAACCATCACATATGCAGGAAATATTTCTAATAATATTTCAAAGATAATATCTTCAGCAACGAATACAACAATTTCTTTTAAAACAGAAAGTAACGTTAGTACAAAATTGTTAAATGTAAAACAAAAATACCACTATTAAAGAAGTCAGGTATATATAAACTCAAATGTCCAGAATGTAATGCTCTCTATTTGGGTCAGACCCTTAGGAATTTTGAAATACGATACAGTGAGCACTTACGAGCAAACAGATTAAAACAACCAGATAAATCCCACTATGCAAAACATCTACTTGACACCAATCATTCATTGACACCTAACACAGAACTAGAAGTGCTGCATATTTGTGAAAAGAAACAAGAACTGGATTTCCTTGAAGAACTGGAAATTAGAAGACATTTAAGAAACCCACAATATGAAGTTGTCAATGAACAGTTAAATCTAGGGAGTTCTCCACTAATAAACTGTCTTCTTAAGTGATAATTGTAAAGATCAGCAGATATAGTTTTCCTGGTTTTCTATATCATTGCACAGTTATACTGATCTTAATTGGAAAAATGATATCCAGGATATCACCATAGGGCTAATAATATCTAAGCTTCAATATTTGTAATATCACATCTTCTTCTTTTTTCTATAAACGTATATTAAGCCAATCACAAGTTAGGTTACTTCTTGGTCTAGCCAAAAATAACTACTAAACATCAGGTAGGCATAAAATGAAATGTAACTTCTATCATTCTGACGATGATATTGATTTATGGAAACAATTGTCAATTTTTTAGAATTTTCAATAACTTTTATTATATTGTGGAATTAACTAGAGGCCGTGAGTTTCATTTAAAAACACTACTATTCTAGTATTAATTACTTAAAACTAAAAACTGAACTTCAAGTTATTTATGAACGCGACGATTTTAATACGAGTTCAGAAGCTGTGCCAATGCTGCAATTGTTTATTAATAACAATAGTGCTATTCAACACTTCGATCTTGATTCCGATTTTGCTTATAATCGAAATCGAAAACGGATTGATGTTTGTTGAACGACCAAAAAAAATTGACATGTGTCATGCCATTTTACAAGTCAAATAAATCAATAGTGACATAACCCTATCATTATTTTACTTCATTTCACGTGTATTTCACATTTTTCTCAAGTTCATTTAGTTTAATTTCATAGAAGATGTTCTGTTAACTAAAAATGTAACATACAATTGCAAAATATCACTCACATCACATAACCCATAGATAAACGGTAGTTTATTTAAATTTTTCGACCAATCATATGCTTCCGATTTACGATTGATTTCAATAGCATCATAATTTTAGACCGATTATAATCAGAGTGATAGATTAGTGCTATTCAACACTTCGATCTTGATTCCGATTTAGTTTATAATCGAAATCGAAAACGGATTGATGTTTGTTGAACGACCAAAAAAAATTGTCATTTTTAGTGACATAACCTCATCATTATTTTAGTTCATTTCACGTGTATTTCACACTTTTCACAAGTTCATGCAGTTTAATCACGTTCAATTTCATAGAAGCTGTTCTGTTAAACTAAAAATGTAATATACAATTGCAGAATATCACTCACATCACATAACCCATAGACAGACTGTAGTTTATTTAAATTTTTCGACCAATCACATGCTTCCGATTTACGATTACTTTCATTCGCATCATAATTTTAGACCGATTATAATCAGAGCGATCGATTGATATCGAAAATGTATTGTTGAACATGTTGTTTTTTAAATTACAGGAAATGATTGTAATCGAATAACGCGTTGAATAGCACTAACTCTCGGAAACTGTAAAATTGTTGACTATTTTATGTACATTACCAATGACAACTGTAGAAAGCGAAATATGTTTTTCTACATTAAAGAGAATCAAGACATTTTTGCGTAATACTATGGGACAGGAGAGATTGTCGGCGTTAGATGTTAAGCATAGAAAAGCAATTTGTGAATAGTATTCATAATTTTAATGAAAAGGTTATTGATCACTTTGCAAATACAAAAGATCGAAGGCTTCACTTAAATTTTAAAAAGATTTAGATTAATTATCATTTAATTTAAGTTTGTCATATATAATATGTATAGAAAAGAATAAAATGTAGTTGTTTTTTAAGAGAGCATTATTTTTATATAAAACAAGCGTGGCCCAAAAATTTTTTTGCCTCTCTGGCTTTGGAAAAGAACTCCACAAATTTTGCGTTTTTAGCGATTTTAACGACTTCTGGGGAGAAATTGGGCATGGTTTTTCGAAAAATTTCCGCCCACGGCGAATAGGCCTCCGGGAGACTGGTCAGTGTCGTTCTGTATTTTAAGATTTTGGTCACATCACCTATGACCCCCCTATAAAATTAACCACGAGTCGCCACTGCTGAGACCAGTGCAGCGTGTCATGAATAGAAACTGTTGTTGGGAAAATCCATGCGCTCAACCTTAAGTTTCAATTTTAACTTTGTTCTAACTTTTAGCAGATTATAGTTGGTATATTCTAAAGACAACCTTCTGACACGCTGCTTCCATCATCGAAAATTGGCCGAAGTTATTGAGGAATGCCTTCGGAGAGTTTAAATACTATCCAGAATCGACGAAATTTGAATAATTTTAGGTACTTATAATATTTCTAGCATTATTTCCAATATTTGATTGAATTTTAATAAATATTGATACTATAAATTTTAAAAATACTTCATAATCAGCATCAGTCATTATACTTCATCATTTTCAAATCAAAATATACCGAAAACGGTACACAGTATCGAGTTTTAATAGCGAGAATACCTACTCTGTATAATTATTTCTTTCAATAACGGTTCCGTTACGAAATTGTTATTCCAACTTGTTTTGCAGTGTACTACTTTTTTGAAACACCCTGTATAACTTACGTAATATTCATTAAATTAGCAATAAATTATGTTACGGAAAAATTTCAAATACACAGCAAATTGATTAAAAACGTCGATCTTTTCAAAAGATCCTAATATTTACATAAGGGACAACCTGTATGACGCAAAACATAGTCATTATATACCTATACAGCAAACAAAAATTGTAAATTCAATTAGCAACAAAAACTTACAATACGATCATTCATTGACGTTAGTAGTTCACTAAATTTTTTTTATTAAACTAATTAAGTGCATTAACGTGCTAGCGACACTAAAAAAACTAGAACAAACAATAACACACGCACGAACTGTTTAATTTTTAAGTAACAACGACCTTGCCTTGTATCGTCCCAAAGTCATTTTTCAATTCTGTCACAAAGAAACAAATTGCTTTTCGGGTTCATCACTGTTCTTTACGATCTGTTTCACTTATGACCACTGACTGACTGGTTTTATATTAACAAGTTTCTTCTGTTCAAATGAATGAATTTATTAATAAATACGTCAAGTAAGAATAGAAAGAGAAACTGCCTTGCGCTTGTAATATTCGCGTAAAATAACTAACAAATAGTATTGGATATGTATGTATATTCAGATAATTGTAAAACTGTTATGCACTTGTTTATCACGATCATTATAGTGGGAAGGGTCACGCTTCAAAGTATTGTGGTTAGATATAAAACCAGAACACAACAAATTTATAGATTGCGTTTTGTTAAAAATGAAAATACGTTATTTTACAGTATCTACGACAATTTACATAAATAAGAAATGATTTCCAAAATTATATTACGTTGTGTTTCATAAACATATTAAAAAAATTATTCTGTTATAAATGTCATCAAAATACTTTCAAACTACATAGAATAGTTTCAGTTGGTGAAATCATTCGTGTGCGCACCTGCACTGTAAGTCTCACAGTAGGTATAGTTTTCTTGGTAGGTAAATAACAATGAACCGACTCTAATTCCCTCTTTTCGACAAAATAAAGTCCGCATATCCTATCCACAGAAACCGAATAAACCAAATGGTTACTCAGACACATTAAGCGGTTTTTCTAAATCTAATATAGGCACAGTTTATTGCTTTCAGCTTTCAACTGTGATATAGATAAATTAAATCTAAATCAGTAATTTAGAATTGAATCGGAAGCGGAAATAGATACATCATCAATTAATCGCTTCTAAATCGAATACATAAATAATGTGGCTACTGCTCCGATCGGCAGGTATATTATCATCGCCACAATAGGCTATTTGACTCAAATCAAAATGTTCAATTCATAATATATTTCTGAAAAGGAATCTAAATATATCGATTTAAATTTGTAAAAGTTTTAACGGCACTAGAAATTTAATTTGAAAATATCGTTTTTAATCATAAGTTTAAACCTCTGAAAACGATATCTGCCATGATTGTGACGATATGAAAAGTGTAAACAAACAAATAAACGTCATCTTTCGTACGTTGTATTGAGAGAATCGAATGATATTGAGAATCAATAACTCGGATGTCGATTGAAATACTTTCTAAACAACATCACGAAATTTGAATGAAATACCTATGTACGATTTTCCATTCTTAAATTTCCAATAATCTTAATTGTATAATAATATGTATTGTTATGAGGCAAATAGACGATGACGTAAGTAATGAGTATTGAGGATATTCGAACACAGAATAGAATCGATTACTTTCCGACTCTTTGTATTCGAGTATCCCGTTAATATTCGTATGTCATTATCATTTGTATGTATATTATTAAAAATATAAAAATATATCGTTCAAAATATATTGCTTACGTGTTATAATCACCTTTTCTGTCAGAGGGTTGTTCACAAGTTATGTGACGTCACGACAAAGACCATCATGAGCGACAGCATTTTTAACTGGTTTAATTTAAAATTATATATTTTTAGTTATTCAAGCATCCAAAACAAAAAATGTTTTTTGTTGTCTATTAGGGTAATTACTGAAAATTTAAGACCTTTTTAAAAAATTATTAACATGTCTATAAATGATATTAAAAGATGTTGAAAATATTCTTATGTATACATTGAATATGACTTGTAATTACATACATATACTACAAATATTACAATAATGCTTTGTTTTCATAGCCATATTGACTTGACATGACTATAAATCTGAAAAATTCAAATTTACCAAAATTAAAACAGTTTAAGCATGTTTTTACAAAAAATTCTGAATGTTATTTTTTCAATGAAATTTTCATTTCTACATCCATAATAAATTATTATAGTTGAATGTGTAATACGACTTTTAGACATTATACATGACTATTAATATATTTATTTATTTAAAAACTGTGTATTTCAAGTCTAATATGCGTTGGAAAACACTAATTTATCAGTTATGCGGAGCATTAGACAGAGCTAGTCTTTCAAATGTGACAAAGAAATATTTACTTATGTGTCATATTAAGTATTCGGATATATTATTAACAGAGTAAATCAAAGTTAGAGACACAAAATTTACTTTTAAATAGATAAAACTTACTTCGATAACAACTGGTAACTACCATGCACGCAAAAGTCACTAAAATAGGTAAAAGCTTAAAAGATACAATTGACCATCTTTTATTTAGCTATCTCTCTCTTTCATCCAAACAATAGATTTCTCTGTTTAAAAAGAGTTGGTGCCTATTTTGTGTCTCTCGTTTGACGTGTGGGAGAAAGTGATGCTGCAATTCATCTCACCTGATAACAGTGACGTAAACTGGAACAATATACAGTTGAATTATTTGACCTTTACCGTGCGTCATTATAATATCTGATAACATAACCGACAAATGTCAAATTATTTTGTTCTGTTCTTTCACTATTAATAGAAAGAGATGCTACTTAATAATTAAGTCTGTTATGTTATGAGATATTAATGACGTATGGGTAAAAATCCAATAATTTAACTATATATACTGAACATACTACACTACATCAACACTAACCTTGTTACTCTACTGTTTCGATAATCACATTATCGTCTTCAGAGACCAAAGGGAAACTAAATGCAGAATTTTTTGTCTTATATATTGAAATTTTGTCACCCAAAAGCAACCTATCTCGGAATTCCAAAGAAAATGCAAGATGTTAAATAATATATCCAATAATAGATTGTTAAAAATAGTACTATAGAAATCAGTAGCGTAACTACGGGCGGGGGATGAGAGGGATAGAGCCCCGCCCCCAGAACCCTAATATTAAATAAAATTATAATATATAATCACAGTAAGCCTACTTGGTTGAAATGAAAATTAAAAGCTAGGAACTGTAGGCTACAGGTTTATAAGAAAAACAAAGCAAAAATGTAGTTTTAGGGGCTTGAAATTTTTCGGCATTCAGATTTGAACTACTATCTATAACCACTAATTTTTCACTGTATAATGTGTATTAGTAAAGAGAATCTTCACCAAGCACTTCAAAATTACAATTAGTATAAGTTTTATGATAACAATGACCAAAACACCATAACCTTTAATGTTTTCCAAAATCGACAATGCACATATGTCTAGTATCAAAAATCGACACCAGATGTAAATGCAATCGGGTTGTTTTATTTAACCTAAAATGTGTAGTGGACAGGTTGCTGACGTTTGCGGTTATTGTACTTTTTGGCTTTTCGATTTAAAAAATAGCTTATTGGTATCAAAATTTTTTTTTTTTTTTTTTAATCTAAAAAGTTATTAATCCTTTAACCCACGTAGTTGGCAGGTTGCTGAGACTTGCGGTTTCTTGTAATTTTTGGCTTTTCGATATAAGAAATAGCTTGTTGGGTATTAAAATTTGGTATAAACGATAAGTGAAAAACAAATTATAGCTATACAAGAAGGAAGTACATGAAAATAGAAACATCAACGCAAGAAACTAAAATAATAAAAATAAAAGGTTGTTGCTAAGTTTTAAATTTGACATGTCCACAGAAAACAGAACGCGTCGTTCGGAAACTCTGATAAAAATCCCGTTCTGGGCTAGGATCCGCAATCAGCTGATAGGTGATCTATGATTACTGTTTCCAAAAAGCCCTATTTGAAAATTAAAAAGATAAACGTCAAAATTTTAGACGCAAGCGCATTATTATTTGTCCCTACAGAAAAGGATAGTGGATACCAATTGCTTGCAATAAGAAGAAAGACGGAAGAAATAAGTACGTCTCTGCTATCCTGGCTCAGACTTTTTGAACCAATGCTTATCCATTTCTATAAATATGATTTAAGCACTTGTGCAGTGAATACAAACCGAAAGAGATCAAGCGAATGTGCGGCCAGTAGTTGTCTCTTTGTAGTATTCTGATTGGTCCACGTCACTGGCCTTTGTTATTACATATTAGACACTTTTAGATTGTCTTAAGTTTTTACACGTATCCGTAGCCGTATTGGAGTTACGTTGACGTAAAGAACTTGCCAAGAAAACATTTTTAGCAGATAACGTATCGTTTCATGCTAAAACCAAAATGGTCAAAGTACTATTCTTTGGTAAAAGTAAAAAAATAATGAAAAATGAACTTTGTGGTTATAATCAAACCAAACCAATATCAAAGATGACCTGCAAAATAGCACTAATAGCACAGAACGCATCGTATCACTCAAGCCGTAGCGGGTCTACACATGCGCAGTTCGCTACGGATACGGATACGTGAGAAATTTAAAACAAGCTAAAAGTACTCATGATACAACAATATAGAAGATATGATCTCTAGCCGTTCGAAATATCGTTCGCCGCGCGCATGACGTCACACAGAGAGTAAAATTTAAAACCGTGCGCACGAACTAATGCATTTAATGTAATAGAACTTGCGTATGACGCGTTGCTAATGTATTTTGAAGGAAAATGAGGGTGGTTCAGGTTGAATGAGATATTATTAGTATTATAAAGGAAAAGAGAATTCATGTAAAAGTGTTATATGGAATCGGAGAGCCTACCAGAGCAAAACAATAATTCTAAGATCTGATTGAAATATATTTGCTAACTTCGTAAAGGAAATAATTACTGTACTGACACAAAAAAAAGCATATTATTTTCTTTTTTAGGATTTTTTGACATGATTTAATAAAAATTTAAATTTGTAAATAAATATAAGGAATAAAACAATTAGTAAATTTTAATACTTAATCGGTTGTTTATTCCAAAATAAGTATACTACAGAACAACAATAAAGTACAACTCAGGTACTGTGGAATATTCTTCAAAATAATAATAATGAAATTGTTATTGGTAATAACAAAATATCAAATTTAGATTTAAAAATATTATTTGTCAACTTGGATTTAAGAAAAGATTGATTGATTTATTTATTACGGGAAAACCTCTCTAACTGTTACAATACAACAATCAATAATACAATAAGGACTGGTATAAAGACTGATACAGCATAACCAATTAATTTAAAATACATAACACTTTCCATGTAGCTACAGGTAAAAAACAATACTTATATAAATAAAAAAAAATTAAGAACACAACATAACTCAACAAATCTCTACGATTACCAAGAGGAGCTATAGTGACATTTGTTGTTCAATTTCAGCATAATTATATGGTCTAATATTCTAGGGTATTAAATTTATCTTCGCGTTTAGACAAACGGATCCACTCCCCTATCATTTTTTGTCTTTTGGAAAGGTAAAAAAGCCGACATCGTGTGCAAAGCCTTTCACGCGATTGTCTGAATCACAACCATACACTACACATCTCATTTTGACTAATTTATGCCAATTTTCAACAATAAAAATGTAAAATTTACCGACAAAACACATCCAATAATGTAAACTGCAAACTAATTCAAGGCGAAGGCGATCACTCTCGGCTTGACGTCAGAGCGGAGGGGCCAGCATACACGAAATCATATCTTCTATTTTATTGTATCATGAAAAGTACCTATTCGCAGAAAAGAGACAAGATACCTAGTCATATTTGTGAGAATAACACTCAGTCTCTATGCCTAGCGTCAACAACTCAAAATACATTATGATTTGAATGTAATTAGATTTTGGAATATAAACCTTTAACTTACAATAAAAACATATAACTCTCAATGACTTAATCATTTTTCGTCATTAGATACGTATTAAAATAATAATTATTATTATAATGTTTTATTTGATTAATATTCATAAAATACTTACAGTAGTCCTGACACGTTAATACACATTTAATAAAATATACAGTGACTAAAAAACAAATTAATACCGGTTTTCTGAGTTATTTATTTCTTTCTTTACTCTGTAACTTTAAATTAGTAAGGTTATATGTTTATAAAGACCATTGTTTGTATGGGTTTTTTCGCATGTTAGTCTATGGGAAATTGCAGCGGTTGAATGAATCACATAGTTGTTGTTTAAAAAGTAACGTAATTTAGAGCCAAAAGATAATAGTCCAGTCAAATTGTTCAAAATGTTTCATTTTGTTGTTTAAAACAAAATTATTCAGAATCTACGGGTGGATGTTAAATATTTTTTAATTAGTATTTAAATTATTCACCCCTACAAAAGTTGATTCATAAGAACATGCAATAGATATTTACGCTGTGAATTATTCAAAATTTGGTGAGTCAACCCGTCAACCCGATAAGCTTCGTAGAAATATTGCAGGCCTCGAGATATACATGAAGTTTAAAGTTTAAATTTGGTTTTTGTCTTACGGAATAATTTTTTATGTGAATCTAGCGTCATATAAGTTTACAAACCCTTAGAGTAATAATATACAATAGGGATAAGGGCTATTCATTCATAAACACGTTTATTTTTGCGGCCAACAATCCTAAACGCCAGTAGTAAAATAATGAATGAATTACTAAAAGTGGCGATTGTAATGTGATTAGACCTTTAGGAAGTGATGAGTTGAGAGCTGGCAACCTGGTTGACAAGAGACAGCCTGGGGAGAATCACAAGCCGCAGGGCGAGTTCCGCAACGAGAGATAAGTGTGGGGAAACTGAAAATCTTTGTAATTAATAATTATTGTAAATAGTGTCAATAAAACCAAAATAAAACAAAGGACATCTAGTTATTTAATTAACCAACAACGAACATAATAAGGATGGTATTTTAGCTGCTTTTCTGAAAAACTTGGCACCGAGGAACCAGGATAATACAAAAAATATTAATTAACATAAAAGTTACTAAAAGTCTTAAAAAACACATAAAACGAAAAAACTAAATTTTTACTCCGCTACTCATAATAAATAAACACGTTTGATATTATTTACAAAATACTACACTGTGACGATATTTACATCTCTCTTTATATGGTAATTAAAGAAGGACATAACTACTGAAGAGGTTACTACAGACACATAAAGCAGGTACTGAAATTTTGAGCAATGTTGCTATTTTTAGTTACAACAAATACTTGTTTTAAAATGTATATAAGAATATGCCTTTATTAAATAAAATTCAATTATTTCTAAAAACAGCGACTTGAATGCAAAAATTAGTATGACTTTTTTTTATTCGCTTATTATTCTAACAAATTTTCAATTAAATTTCTAATTTCATTTGTCCTGCAACTAAAGAGAATTTGTAAATATGGCAAAATGGTGGAAGTGTCCGCTGGAAGTGTCCGCAAGGGAACTTTGATCGTGACTCGATGTTTGAGGCATCAAAAAGTCAAAACATACTATCTGTTTTGTACAAACTAACAATGCGCTTTTATACTACAATTACCCCTTCGTTTTGTATAATTTCGAACATATCGGATCAATTTATATGTAATTATATAAAACGGACGGGTAATTGTAGCACAGAATACCTGGTGTATTCTGTGATTATACCTAGTATATATAGAAGCGTATTATTGGTTTATAAACGACTTTGATGATGGGTGCATCCATTTTTATAATACATGACCTATACATGGATTCCAAATCCATTTTTTTTTCTACGACGGACGTTATTTTCTTTACAAAAATTAGGTACCTACCTATATGTAGTTAAAATCATCTTTATACCTACCTATATTACAAACTTTTGGAATGTTCTGAATTGCCTAACCTATTTTAACTATTATTTAGAGAACATATAATACGTGTTTTTATTTTGAAATAATATTCATCACAAACAATTTTCCCAGAATGTTTCCTAACTGAAAACCCATTTGAAATACAGTCACATAAATAATGAGACTATTAGTAGGCCTTCAAAACAAGGTCGTTTACCTTGTTATTATTCTGTCATATCCATCAAAAGGTTATTAGCGATTAGCGTTAATAGGTACGAATAGAAATTCAAGTGTCCTGTTTAGTACTTTAATTTCTAAAACCAAAATTTTTATACATTTGTTGGAAAATATCAAAATATATTGTAATTTATCGAAAATAAAATATGCACCTGGTATACGTGAAATCCATTCATTATTTTTTGTCATTCAAATTTTAAAAACGTAACAAAAAATTAGAGGTTAACCTTTATTCAAATAAAAATAAAAGAATCACTTGATTAATAAAATATTATGACGTGTAAGAAGTCGTGTTGATATTTTGGAAATCAAATTATCTATTATACATTTATAGACCGCGGTTGCGAGTATATAATTAGGAGTTTGTGTTGAGGCATGTTTTAAATTTGCCTCCTAAATTTTAGTACGCTACTTCGAGCTGTAGATGACTGTCTAGTCGATTTCCTTTCGTGTAGATGAAGTTAACGTAAGCGTGGCTAATCAAGGTACAAAGAGGTAATTTTTGTTTAAATATATCATTTCTGTATATTGTGGAAGAAGATTTTCAATTTTTCTTAAATTAGAAGATATCACTCTTTATAAATCTGAAAATAATGAAGTTATAAGTTCAAGGTAATGGGAGAAAATCGTGTCTAAACATAGAGCTGCAACACCCATTTTAAGGAAAACATTTATGTTTGATGGAGTTTTAGAATAATTGTAATCGTTTTTTTAGAAAAATGAGCAGCTCAGAGGAGGTATCGTGGATTTCCTGGTTTTGTGGATTACGAGGAAATGAATTTTTTTGCGAGGTTTGTAATCATCACACACAAATAAAAGTGGGATGTATGTTATTTTTAATGTTTCAGGTTGATGAAGATTACATTCAGGACAAATTCAATCTTACAGGACTAAATGAACAAGTGCCACATTATAGACAAGCTTTAGATATGATTTTAGATTTGGAACCAGGTTAGTTCTTATAATTTCGTTTATATACTTACTGTCTATCCATTTGAAATACTGACACCCCTCTAGGAAGTAATTGCATCTACAGGTTTAAATCAAAATTGAGTTTATTTATTTATATTATTCGACATTCATAAACAACCATGTGATATTTAAAACGTGAATTAAAAATTACTAACGAGAAATTTAAAAGAAACGTAATTTATATTAGAGTGAGTTAATGAAATGAACAATATTATATTTTAGATGACGAATTAGATGATAATCCCAACCAATCTGACTTAATTGAACAGGCTGCTGAAATGCTCTACGGATTGATTCACGCTAGGTATATATTAACAAATCGAGGCATTGCCCAAATGATAGAAAAATATCAATCTGGAGATTTTGGTTACTGTCCTAGAGTATATTGTGAATCACAGCCTATGTTACCTTTAGGTGAGTAGTTGATTACTTCAATATTAAGTGTTTAGGGAGTTTTGTTTCTTTATTATTTATTAGATATCCATAGTGAAGGTGCTTTGTCTACACCTTACAGCAGAGGTTTCCAAATTGTGTTTACCAATGACACCATGAATATTACGAAAATTAAAATAGAAATCATAATCATTTGACAATAATTTATTTAACACTTATACTCTATTTTACCTCCCTGAGTAACTCCAGATGTTGCCAAGTATTCAACTGACTTATAACCATTAAATACCACATACTAGTGTATTGCTTAAGTATGAGGTGATTAATTTAATCGAAGATGGTGATAAACCACATCGAGATAGTTTTCTCACAGGAATTCCGTGAGCTAGTCTGTCGAATGCTTTACAGAATTTGGTGTACACGAAGTCGTCAGTCTGCGTCTGCTCATCGATGCTTTTGGCAATAAATATTGTTATATTTACCAAATTAGTGACAGTCGAGTGACCCTTTACGAAGCCATGGTTATTAATTTGCTTAAAGGGCTATACATTCTGTTATACAATAAAATTTGATATATCTTACAGAAATTACAATTGAGATTGGCCGATAGTTGCTAATATCAAACACTTATCACCATGTTTGAAGATAGGTCTAACCTTCAACAAATTACACATATAGATATAATAAGAAACTTACGAAAATGATATCAAATTATAATCCAATATGTACGTACACAGATTAATTACCACTTCTGTTTTAAAAGTTATAAACCACAAATATACAGATAAATATCAAGAGCAACACATGTACTGTTATCTGTGATTTCAATATGATCTAGTTAACCAGATCATGATCTGAACAAATCGAGCAGATCATATGTTTGGATCATTTCTATCCTAGTCTACCTGTGGGTAACAAAAAGAAATTTCTCCAAAAATAATCAAAAATGTAATATCTGGACGCATAGGACCCACTGTACTCGCTCTAGTCAACTGAAAATCAATAGGGTACATCTGTGAGACACCTTGAAAAATTTCCAATTATAAAATTTGTCACTTGTATACACTGCGGAAGCTATATCGTGCTAACAACCCGAAATTTCTCCAAATAGGAACAAAAACGTGGCACTTCAGGTACCATAGCACCCGTTGTACTAGCTCTGGTGAGCTAAAAATCAATACGGTTCATCTATAAGAAGTGCTGAACAATATTTAACCATAAAATTGGTCACTTCTGTATACTTTGGACGGTGTATCATGCTAACAAACTGAAATTTCTCCAAAAATCACAAAAATGTCGTACTTCAAGTACCATAGCATCTGTTGTACTGAATCTGGTGAGCTGAAAATCAATATGGTTCATCTGTGAGATGTTCTCAACAATATGCAATCATAAAATTGGTGACTTGTAGCACTCCAGAGGCTCTATCATGCTAACAAGACAAGTAAAGAAAAGTGAACGACATACATACAGAATAATAATTAGTGTACTTTATTGGGTCACCCAATAGGCCATCGACTGAGGTCCTTCAGTCTGTTACAATATATTACACGGTGGTTTGTATAATTATTAGATAATAGTGTTGAATTAAAAATATATGTACAGAGGAAAAAAACAAAAAAAATTTGGTATGTGGTCTTCTTATTCCTTAAATATTGAAATTTTGAATGTGCTCCCATATGTTATTGAGTGGGTATTTTCTGTGTGGCCTTCTTTCTTGATTCCTGTTCGTACAGAACCGGCTTAGCATCTCTAGGTTGTGTTCTTTATGTGCAAACTTTTCAGAGAGGTTGTGTATGAGTTGATTTATGGGGGCAATTCCTGTTGTTTCCTACAGTAGGTTATTGGGTGGGTTGTGCAGAGGATTTCTGGGGTGTCTTATCTTCGTTATGGTTCTCAAGGAAGTGGTTTCTGCAGTTTGAAGTGTCTTGATGGTAGGAGTCTTCTCAGTAAGGTATATTGGATGACAGTATTGTAGGATAGGTCGGCATATTGAACTATATATATGTACAGCTATTTTCTTACTTATCCCTGAATTCTTGAATGTTAAACTCCGAAAGTGTTTGCTCCTACTGTTACATTTCCTCTTTATGGTGTTAGCATGTTGTTTAAAGTTCAATTTGTGGTCTATGTCTACCCCCAGATAACTCGCAAAGTTTACGCAGTGAATGTCTTTGCCGTTTATATTTATTTTAGGTGAGTTTGGTGAATTAATGTGGTTAAATATTATATATTGTGTCTTGTCTGGATTAACTTTCAGCCCCCATTTGTTGAACCAGATCAGGGTCCTGTCTAACAATACTTGTAGATTTTCAGTGGTTTTCGAGAGGGTTCTGTTGTGACTAGTCAAGACTGTGTCATCACTATACTGCAAAATGTAATGATTGTTATTGAAGTAGTCTTGTTGATGACTGTAGTTGTATATGTCGTGACAGTAAACATTATATAGAAGAGGAGATAATGGCGATCCTTGTGGAACTCCTTGTTCGTTGTGGAATGTTGCTGACTATTGGTAGTTGATTTTGACTTGCAGAGTTCTGTTCTCAAGATAGTCTTTTAGGAGCAGGATCAAATATCGAGGGCATTCTAGTGTCATAAGTTTGTAGAGTAGTCCTTTGTGCCAAATACTATCAAATGCCTTGCTTATATCAAGAAATAGGATTGTAGAATTATTGGTTTTCCATTAGTTGGTTAGCTTGAATGTTGGATGTTAAAATGGTTACTGAGTGAATGGTAGAAGTTTGATGTTTAATGCCGAATTGGTAATCAGGAATTTTGTGTCCGATTTCATTTTGTAACAGATATTTCATGATGTTTTCGAGTTGCTTTCCCAAAACTGTAAGAAGAGTGATAGGACAGTAGTTTTTTGCTCTATGATGGTTCATATTAGGTTTAGGAATGGTGATAATGGTTCCCTGCTTCCACTCACTAGGAAAGTAGTGATGCTTCAAATAGTACTTGTATATTTTGATGAGATATCTGTGTATCTTTTCACTCAGTTTGCGTAATAGATCTTTAGTAATGTGGTCATGTCCTGGAGCAGTACTCTTTCCTTTATTTAATATTTCAAAATACACATCTTCTATACGACTGTAGTGTGCTCCGTGTTCCCCTTCAAAGTATTCATCATACCACTGTCCGATTTCATCATATTTGTTGGTCGTATTGGGGTTCATGGTTTTCTCTGAACGTTTCCTTGTAGTAATTTGCAAATACCTCTACTTTTTCTTCATTGGTGGCATACACAATGTTGTTTTCTTCAATTGGCCGTGATTTTGATATTCCTTTGTAGTTTGTTAGTTTTCTAATTTGTTGTCAGTAATCTTTACCTTTGTTAGAGATTATTTCAGTACACACTGTAGCCCATTTGTGTTCTTTGTATTGTCTAATTAGGGCTTGTACTTTTTGTTGTAATTGTTTAGTTGCGTTTTTGCCTCAACATTGTGATCTCTCAGATAATCCCTATGCATTTTTCTTTTGTTTTCTATCATTTTGATAATGTATGGTGGTAGTTCGTTGATGTAGTGTTTTATTTTCAGGACTGGGCTGCTTTCTATAGTGAGTGATGTTATTGTGGTGTTGAATTGTTCAAGTTTTTCTCTATCAATCGGATTGTCCCTCATACGATCAATGTACTCCTCCAACTTTTCATTAAGTTTGTCTATATCACACTTCTTGATGTTTTTTTTATTATTTCTTGCTCTATGATTCGTCTTTGTAGGTCGATGGTTATTTCTATTGCATCATGTTCTGTTCCTAAATCTGGATGGGTTTCTACTGTTACTATATTACTGTATATTACACGATCTGGTGTAGAGTCTGAGTTATTGACCACTCTAAAGGTTGGAGGACTAAACGCCATTTCGAAGGGTGCATTATTGATAAAATCCTTTATTTGTCTGCTTTTATTCCGATTCACATTTAGATCTCCTACAATCACAGCATATTTTTATAGGGAGGCTTTGTTGAAAAGCGTTTGTTCAATGTGTGCATTTGGGTGAATATATACAAGTAGTTTATCCTAGAAATGGAATTGAAAAGTGAAGCACCTCATTAAGCGAGTTATTCATTTTGGGAGGGTTTTCTTTTAGAATTTTTAGTCCTGGATGCACCTGTATCAAACTTCTACCGCACACATTAGTGTTTACTATGTTTCCATTTATTGTAGAATGTTCCAGTTTCTGTAGTTTGTGTTAACTATTTTCTTTTGTTTTTGTTTCCACAAATAATGCACAGTTTATTTTATGCCTCTCAATAATGTGGTTGATGAGGTGTTTTCTCAGCGAGTAACTGTTGAGATTGGCGTACATGATTTTAAGTGTCGACTTGAACTTGAATATTATTATTCCCTTGGATAGGTTGAGTGGGCGAAGTCGTCGAAGGTTGCTCCAAGTCGAACATCAAAATATAGTGTCTATTTCCCGAGAAATGCGCAACTCTGTCTATGGAGTATTGGGCGACGAATTTTTCCCTCAGCTTTGCAATTATTTAATCTCTGTTAGTGCTATTCATTTTATTTAGTTTGTTGACATATGTGTCAATAATCAAATTGTGACTGCTGAATGTATTTTGGAGTTTTTGGTTATTTTCGGGTCCATTTCGTGGGATTTCTTGTAGAGTGTATTGATCTGACTATTAGGAATTCCTTCAGTTGGTCTACGAGGGCACTTCAAGGACCATGCTGAATAGTCTTCAGCTCCGCATGATGCGCATTTTGGTGGTAGATGACTGTTGCATTTGCTATAGTGGTGAGGACCTTCATATTTGGTGCATTTTATAGGTGTTGTGCAGTGTTCACGTGCGTGAGTGAATGCTTGACAGCGAGCATATGGTTGTGGGATTGGTGTCGGTGGGTTGCTTGGATAAACTGGGTAGTATCTGTGTTTATAAAACATACCCTCCACCAGCAACTTTTCTGATGCCTCCAAATAGGGTGTTATTACTCTAATCATTAATGTTGGTTTGTCTGTAGCTCTTGATATAATTCGTTTGCAATAACGATGTTCTATTTTGCTTTTTGTTAGGTGTTCACATATTTCGTTTTCGGAAAAGTCGTGTTCGACCGAACCTATCACGATACTATATGAAGCACCAGAGTCAGGTAAGTTCTTAGTGGGTGTTTGTGATGCTTGAGTTTCCTTATAATTTGATATTTTTTTATCGGAAATTAGTTGGTTAAGAGTGTCTGTTATAGTTGTTTTGTTTAGATTGGACTTGAGCAGAAAGCCCTGCTTTGTTGAAAGTATTACATACTCTGTGTTTGGATGAACTGTGTCCCATACGTCTGAGAATTTTTTGCGTGTTAAGTCTTCAGGGACCTTTATGTAGAATAAGTATTTAAATGGTTTGTTTGTGATCTCCCTCATTTTTGCAGAAAAATTTGGTCTGTATAGTGAGTTTGTGGGATTTGTTTCATTTGTTGCCTTGTTTTTGTCTTGAAGTGTATTTTCCATTGAGCTTTCTTCATGTATTTTGTTATTGATATTGCTTTTTGCTTGGCTGGTAATTTTGTGTGTGTATTTGGTGTTAAGCTTGTTTTGATTGATTGCTGTTAGTAGGGAGGCCAAATATCACTCTGTAGATATCTTCAGCATCAGGAATAAATTGTTTTGGGTTATTCGATGTAAGGGAGTTTCTTCGCCTTTTCCTTTTGTGACGCACTTTTCTCCATGTTCCTTGTCCTCTATTTCCATCTCTGAGTATTCTCCATCACTTGAACTGCTCATGGTGATGTTTTGTCTCCTGGACTATTGTTAAAGTTCTCTAAATCACGTCTGCTCTCTTTGATAGCTAGCAGGTTACTGACAAACCAATATTTTTCCAAAAATAACAAAAATGTAGTACTTTAAGTACCATAGCACCCGTTGTACTTGCTGTGGTAAGCTTCAAATCAATAGGGTTCATCTATTAGATGCCCTGAACAATATCCAATCATAAAACTGCGAAAAAAGCAATTTTTTTCCAAAAATGACAAATGGGGTACTTCATGTACCATAACAGCAGCAGGTGTACTGGCTCTGCTGAACTGAAAATCGATAGGGTTCATCTGTGAGATATCTTCAACGATATTAAATCATAAAATTGCAATCCGGTGGCTGTATTTTGCTAACAAATTTAAATTTCTCCAAAAATGACAAAAATGTTCTACTTCCAAGTACCATAGAACCCGTTGTACTGGGTCTGGTGAGCTGAAATTCAATAGGGCTAATATGTGAAATGTCCTAACCAATATTCAATCATAAAATTGGTGACTTGTTGCACTCCGGAAGCTGTATCGTGCTATCAAGACCATGTTACGAAAAGTGGCTGATGACGACATACACACAGGATTTTTTCTGGCCTTCTTTCTTGATTCCTGTTCATACAGAACCGGCTTAGCATTTCTAGGTTGTGTTCTTTATGTGCAAACTTTTCAGAGAGGTTGTGTATGAGTTGATTTATGGGGGCAATTCCTGTTGTTTCCTACAGTAGGTTATTGGGTGGGTTGTGCAGAGGATTTCTGGGGTGTCTTATCTTCGTTATGGTTCTCAAGGAAGTGGTTTCTGCAGTTTGAAGTGTCTTGATGGTAGGAGTCTTCTCAGTAAGGTATATTGGGTGACAGTATTCTAGGATAGGTCGGCATATTGAACTATATATATGTACAGCTATTTTCTTACTTATCCCTGAATTCTTGAATGTTAAACTCCGAAAGTGTTTGATCCTACTGTTACATTTCCTCTTTATGTTGTTAGCATGTTGTTTAAAGTTCAATTTGTGATCTATGTCTACCCCCAGATACCTCGCATAGTTTATGCAGTGAATATCTTTGCCGTCTATATTTATTTAAGGTGAGTTTGGTGAATTATTGTGGTTAAATATTATATATTGTGACTTGTCTGGATTAACTTTCAACCTCCATTTGTAGAACCAGATCAGGATCCTGTCTAATAATACTTGTAGATTTTCAACGGTTTTCGAGAGGGTTCTGCTGTGACTAGTCAAGGCCGTGTCATCAGCATACTGCAAAATGTAACGATTGTTATTGAAGTAGTCTTGCTGAAGACTGTAGTTGTATATGTCATGACAGTAAACATTATATAGAAGAGGAGACAATGGCGATCCTTGTGGAACTTCTTGTTCGTTGTGGAATGTTGCCGAGTATTGGTTGTTGATTTTGACTTGCAGAGTTCTGTTCTCAAGATAGTCTTTCAGGAGCAGGATCATATATCAAGGGCATTCTAGTGTCATTAGTTTGTAGAGTAGTCCTTTGTGCCAAATACTATCAAATGCCTTGCTTATATCATGAAATAGGGCTGCAGAGTGGTTTCCCATTAGTTGGTTAGCTTGAATGGTGGATGTTAAAATGGTCACTGGGTGAATGGTAGAAGTTTAATGTTTAAAGCCGAATTGGTAATCAGGAATTTTGTGTCCGATTTCATTTTGTAACAGATATTTCATGATGTTTTCATGCTTTTTCTTCATTGGTGGCATATACAATGTTGTTTTCTTCAATTGGCTGTGATTTTGATATTCCTTTGTAGTTTGTTAGTTTTCTAATTTGTTGCCAGTAATCTTTACCTTTGCTAACGTTTATTTCAGTACACACTGTAGCCCATTTGTGTTCTTTCTATTGTCTAATTAGGGCTTGTATATTTTTGTTGTAATTGTTTAGTTGCGTTTTTGCCTCAACATTGGGATCTCTCAGATAATCCCTATGCATTTTTCTTTTGTTTTTTATCATTTTGATAATGTATGGAGGTAGTTCGTTGATGTAGTGTTTTATTTTCAGGACTGGGCTGCTTTCTATTGTGAGTGATGTTATTGTGGTGTTGAATTGTTCAATTTTTTCTCTATCAATCGGATCTTCCCCCATACGATCAATGTACTCCTCCAACTTTTCATTAAGTTTGTCTATATCACACTTCTTGATGTTCTTTTTTATTATTTCTTGCTTTATGATTCGTCTTTGTAGATCGATGGTTATTTCTATTGCATCATGTTCTGTTCCTAAATCTGGATGGGTTTCTACTGTTACTATATTATTTTTGATGTTTTTCGTGTATATTACAGGATCTGATGTAGTGTCTGGGTTATTGGCCATTCTAAAGGTTGGAGGAGTAAATGCCATTTCAAAGGGTGCATTATTGATAATATCCTTTATTTGTCTGCTTTTATTCTGATTCACATTTAGATCTCCTACAATCACAGCATACTTGTATAGGGAGGCTTTGTTGAAAATTGTTTGTTCGATGGGTGCATTTGGGTGAATATATACAGGAAATGGAATTGAAAAGTGAAGCACCTCATTAAGCGGGTTATTCATTTTGGGAGGGTTTTCTTTTAGCTTTTTTAGTCCTGGATGCGCCTGTATCAAACTCCCACCATGCACATTAGTGTTTACTATGTTTCCATTTAGTTGTAGAATGTTCCAGTTTCTGTAGTTTGTGTTACTATTTTTTTTTTTTTCCACAAATAATGCACAGTTTATTTTATGCTTCTCAATAATGTCATTGATGAGGTGTTTTGTCGGCGAGTAACTGTTGAGATCGGCGTACATGATTTTAAGTGTCGACTTGAACTTGAATATTATTATTCCCTTGGATAGGATGTGGGTGAAGTTGTCGAAGTTTGCTCCAAGTCGAACATCAAAATATAGTGTCTATTTCCCGAGAAATGCGCAACTCCGTCTATGGAGTATTGGACGTCGAATTTTTTCCTCAGCTTTGCAATTATTTCACCTCTGTTAGTGCTATTCAGAGTATATTTAGTTTGTTAATATATGTGTCAATAATCGAATTGTGACTGCTGAATGTATTTTGGAGTTTTTAGTTATTATCGGGTCGATTTCGTGGGATTTCTTGTTGAGTGTCTTGATCTGACTATTAGGAATTCCTTCAATTGGCTTAGTTGGTTTACGAGGGCACTTCAAGGACCATGCTGAATAGTCTTCAGCTCCGCATGATGCGCATTTTGGTGGTAGATGACTGTTGCATTTGCTATAGTGGTGAGGACCTTCACATTTGGTGCATTTTATAGGTGTTGTGTAGTGTTCACATGCGTGAGTGAATGCCTGACAGCGAGAACATGATTGTGGGATTGGTGTCGGTGGGTTGCTTGGATAAACCGGGTAGTATCTGTGTTTATAAAACATACCCTCCACCAGCAACTTTTCTGATGTCTCCAAACAGGGTGTGATTACTCTAATCATTAATGTTGGTTTGTTTGTTGCTCTTGATATAATTCGTTTGCAATAACGATGTTCTATTTTGAATTTTGTTAAGTGTTCACTAATTTCGTTTTTGGAAAAGTCGTGTTTGACTGAACCTATCACGACACTATATGAAGCACCAGCGTCAAGTAAGTTCTTAGTGGGTGTTTGTGATGCTTGCGTTTCCTTATAATTTGATATTGTTTTATCGGAAATTAGTTGGTGAAGAGTGTCTGTTATAGATGTTTTCTTTAGATTGGACTTTAGCAGAGAGCCCAGCTTTGTTGAAAGTATTACATCCTCTGTGTTTGGATGAACTGTGTCCCATACGTCTGAGAATTTTTTGTGTGTAAGTCTTCAGGGGCCTTTATGTATAATAAGTATTTAAATGGTTTGTTTGTGGGATTTGTTTCATTTGATGCCTTGTTTTTGCCTTGAAGTGTATTTTCCATTGAGCTTCTTCATGTATTTTTTTATTGATATTGCTTTTTGATTGGCTGGTAATTTTTTGTGTGTATTTGGTGTTAAGCTTGTTTTGCTTGATTGCTGTTAGTAGGGAGGCCAAATATCACTCTTTGGATATCTTCAGCATCAGGAATAAATTGTTTTGGGTTATTCGATGTAGGGGAGTATCTTCGCCTTTTCCTTTTGTGATGTACTTTTCCATCTCTGAGTATTCTCCATCACTTGAACTGCTCATGGAGATGTTTTGTCTCCTGGACTATTGTTAAAGTTCTCTAAATCACTAAATCACTTCTGCTGTCTTTGGTAACTAGTAGGTTACTCTCTTGGCGGAAAGTCTCACTTAATGAAATTGTTCTGATAATCACTTTAAGAAGAACAAGCATCATACAAGATGTTCTAAAATTGTATTTAAATTTTGTTTCAAAAATTATAGTGAAACAGAGCTGAAAATGCTAAATGTACTATCTCATTTTAGGTTTATCTGATGTCCCCGGTGAAGCTATGGTAAAATCGTACTGTCCAAAATGTATGGATGTATATACACCAAAATCATCTAGACATCACCATACAGATGGTGCTTATTTTGGTACCGGTTTTCCTCACATGTTATTTATGGTTCATCCTGAATATAGACCTAAACGTCCTACAAATCAATTTGTTCCTAGGTAAGTTTTTGAAAAAATTAAATTACATGCAAAAAAAATTATTAGGACCCCTCAAAATAGCGAACCATTTAGTGGATATAAAATAATTCAATCAATCAATCATATTTTCATGAGCTTTTCTTTTTTTTTATATTAACATGAATCAAAATCTAGTTTTATATGATATTTTACTAGCTCCTCAGTTGGATCATGGTTCAAATTCAAACATTTCATGAGGCTGTCTGTACTGCGATACCCTGACATCTTGTTAGAAAAGATTTCATTGCATTAGGTCTCAAATGAACAATGGGACCACTCTGTAAAAATTAAATTCTGCATAAAGAAAGCAAGAGCCACTTTCATTAGGATATGAAATCTGAAAAACTAGAGACCTCAATTTACATACCAAACTCATTTAAAAACCAGTTTGTTGAGGATTTGGCAGAAAAATCAAAGACTACTTTTGTTTGAGTTGTACTATTGTCTTTGAGTATGTATAAATGAGGAACGAAGTATTCGTTTTGATTAGATGGATTGGTTAAAGAAAGGGGAACTATTTTAGCTTGCCCTAATCTACAATTTGTTCTCTATACTCAGAAAATAAATGTGGATTTCTGTGTAATCTCTTTTCTTGACTAATAAAGCGATTTTTTGCGGTATGAAAAGAATGACTATAAACCAGTTTGTCTATCAAGGGAAGGTCCACCTGATAAGTGCCATTAGACAACACCATTGTGATTTCAGTGAAAATTTGTTCAGCTAGTGTGTCATCAGAAGATAAAATGGAATCAGTAGTGTCGATTTCTTCCGGCTTCCAGAAGATTTCAATTAAATTGTGAGTGGCTTCCTCACTTGGGTTTGTTTGATTACGATTTATTGCTAAGAGAGTGTACCGTAGTTTGATAATTGGCATCAGTTGATAAACAATATTGCGGGACAATTCCCGATAATACCCACCCATTAATTTTCAGTCAATGTCGTCTTTACCTGAAACTAAAGAATCAAATCTTGTTTCTAATATTCCTACTACCCTCGTATACACATCCATCTAAGTATTCTATAAGACATTTTTAAAATTCTCCAATTTCACTAATTTACAGCGTACCATATCCTATGTACTTAGATACAAAATTAATTTACTAAACAAAATATAAAATTACAGGCTATCTAACTCAGCGATAATATTTATAGTCAAAATTCTCCAGCAGAAACATTTCTCTAAAGAATTCCACATTCTAAAAAATAAATTAATTATTCCTAATGAACAAATCCTATCACTAAAGCCGTTCTTAGATGCAGATGGTGTCATCAGGGTCAAGGGCAGACTGTCTCATGCTAATATAACTTATTCATAAAAATACCCTATATTATTGCCTTCTAAATGTAAAATTGTGCAATTAATAATTTCTTTAGAACATATTCGATTAGGACATAGTGTTCCTCAAAATGTTTTATCAAATATTCGATTTTGGTATTGGCCACTCAATGCTTTAAAAGAAACCAAAAGGATTATCTCTAAATGTTTTATATGTTACAAATTTAACATGCAAACTGCGCAGCAAATCATGGCTGACCTACCAGCTGATCGAGTTACAATGTCTCGCCCCTTTCAAAAAGTGGGAATTGATTTCTGAGGTCCCTTTCTCTTAAAAACCTCGCACGGAAAGCTCCAGTCTCCAAATGCTATATAACAATTTTTGTGTGTCACAAAGGCCGTCCACATTGAGTTAGTTTCCTGCCTCACCACAAAAGCATTTGTTGCAACCCTCAAACGTTTCATTTCCAGGCAAGGAAACCCTTCAGTCATTTACAGTGACAATTACATTAATTTTCAAGGAGCTAATAACTATTTTAAAGATATTCATACCTTTTTCAAAAAACCCGCTAATGCTTCGTCAGTCACGGAATTTTTAACTACGAAAGAAGTACAATGGAAATGTATTCCACCCAAAGCTCCGCACTGGGGCGGAATAAGGAAGCCACAATTAAAAGCGCAAAATATCACCTTGTTCGAATTATAGGGAACACTTGCTACACCTTTGAACAACTCTATACAATTTTGTCTCGAATTGAAACCATTTTAAACTCTCGATCTTTATACCCTAATTCGTATGACCATCTGGATGAGTGGCCACTGACCCCTGGTCATTTCTTAATTGGTACATCTCATATGTTCCCGAAAAAGATATTTCAGATTCACCCACGAATCGGCTTTCGTTTTGGCAGAAATGTACCCATATTCAACAACATTTTTGGAAACAATGGTCCAAAAATTATTTAAATCGCTTACAAAACAGACCAAAATGGTTAATTCCCAAAACTAATTTAAAAGTAAACGATATTGTGTTCGTTGAAGATATGGACACTCCGCCTCTATTATGGCTTCTAGCTAAGATTTTGGAAACTTACCCAGATAAAGACGGTTATGTTCGATCCGTACAAGTTAAAAGCCTGAGACGCATTTGCATAAGACCTATTTCCAAGATAGTACCGATTTGCGGGTCTGACGATGCTCAACCCCAATAATTATCTTTGCTTAACTTTTCCTTTGTTCATATATATATATATATATATATATATATATATATATATATATATATATATATATATATATATATATATATATATATATATATTATCGTGTATTTAAATGTTGGAGTAATAACATTTACTTATTTATTAATGATCCTATATTGGGATGCTACTTTATTATGGATCTTATATTTATGAGTATTTATTTATAATTGATTTGACTTTAAATATATTTTTTTTTAATGATTGTGGGCGCCAGAATTGGTTTAGCTAACCGCTAATTTCCAATTCAAAATTTTATTTAGTAACAAAATTATGAGTTATGTAACTTTATGATACTATACCTCAGGGATGAGATTCGGCACTTGGCGATCGGTAGTAACAAGAAACTGAAAGGTAAGATATCAAAGAAAAGAAAGGAAAAACATAGATAAATAGATTTTAATTGTGAATAGTTGTATGAATAATGAACATTTTCTGAATCATAATTGTATAATCATATTAATTAAACCTTTGCGTAAGTACGTTTTTTTTTTATTTTTTATGAATACTATTAAATATGAAACATATCAAATAAATTTCGCTTCCTATAACTTATCTCTATATGTTTTTGAAAGCTTCCACAAACCATTCAATCTCTACTCTAATAATTTGTTAATGTTGACGTGACGTTGAGTTATTCTATGGTAATGATAATTCAGTTATTAAATAAAGAATGAAAACCAAGTGTGTTTGTGAGGCAAACTGATGATTTATCGTAATGATTTGGTGAGTATTATTTCCTTTATTATTTCCTTTAATGTAAGTTCAATGTTCTATCCCGATCTAGTGGAGATTGAATATCTATATCTAATAATTTTACCAACGAATAAATTTTTACACAATATAACCTAACAAATGAAAATTATGAACGATGTTTTATAGGACAAATATGTTACACACGAAAAGAAAAGTCTATGCTTGGCATCTTCTTGTCTCTGGGATGAAACATTTGGAAGAAATACGATCGCCTATGATCATATATGCGAAATCTTGATATTAAAATGATGTGACGTGATTTATTTCGCCAGGAGCAACAATTTATTCACAGAAGATACGTGAATGAGCAAACGAAAAGCAGATTAATAAAGGTAAATTGTTCATCTTACCAATTCTCGGCGTTTCACTAATTTTATCACTTTTTATTATGTATTCGATAGAAAGTTTCTGTTATTTTATAGCATCATTGTTTTTAAATACTATGATTAATTCTTTAAACTTAAAATATATCAAAATGTTTGAGATTTATAAAAATTTAGAGGAGAGTAATTTTAATGCGTCCTCACATTATTGAATCTACACCGCGTCTCCTCAAGCTCTCAATCAACAACTTTTAGTTGTTTTTAATTTTTGTTTTATTTTTCAATTGTTTATAAATAAACATCATTGTTTTCAAATCCAAATATCTGTTTTCTATGTTATTGTAGATAAGTTCACTTTGTTCTTATGCATTCCTAATGTCACTCCGAAATTACACCGTTCGAACTATTAACCGAACGTCATTTTACGATGACATTTTGACCTTGAAGTTTATACCAAAATAATCAATAATTTACATAACATACAGGGTTTCTGAAAAGTGTCTATAATATATAAAATTACAATTATGGAATTTTATTTTGAAATTCATGTAATATTATACCGTGATAATCATTGTTATGTACCAAATTAATGTTTACGTAATTTATTTGTTACGTCTGTGTTTTCTGTCATGAAATATAATTTGAAGAAAAAATAATTGAAAACTTAAATAGCAATTTTTTTATATGCAATATTAGTTGTATCTTGTTTGTAAGTGTTTCTTCACATATTTATACTCATATTTAAATTGTTGTCTTATGGACTATTATGCAATTTATTGGATTTATTGTCATCTATTACTAAGATTCACATTAACTTAGTGATATCTCTGTTTTAATTTATCTTGATAGATAATTTTCAGTTTAACATTCCCTAAAATTCTATAGAATTATTCTTGGTTTGACAAGAATATTCTATAGAAGTTTACCTTGATTTTTTATATATGATTTCATAATCATGTACTACTTATTTAATTAATTCCCCATTTAAATCTCTCTCAATACTAAAGAAATCTTCTAGATTCTCATAATTAACTTATACTTAACCTACTAATGAATCTTAATTCCACTAATATTAATTCTCAATTAAGATTGACTAAATAAACTATTTTATACTTGATTAACTAAATAATATCTCTAATTCCAATGTTTCTCAATTTTTTAGTTACAACTGATGGTGTCAAATTGATGATTGGTTGGTGTTAAATTGATGCAGCTGGTTGATATGGAAAATTCCACGTTCTCGATGAGTGTCAGGATGTATCAATTTATAGCTATTTATTCCATGACTGGTTTCGACTAAATAAGGACCTTCGTAAGGTAACTGTAGCTTAGAACATATTCCTTTTTTATGATTAGGTACTCTTAATGCTTTTATTATTACCAAGTCACCTTTTTTAAATGTTTTCCTATTTCTAAGTTTAGCTAGTTTTCTTTTAATATATTTGTCAGCTTGTCTTGCTTGTCTTTCTCTTGCTATTCTAATGAGTTTACTATAGTTGACTTCACTAAACCATGGTCTATCTGGTTCTGTTCCTGTAAATAAAGTAATGGGTGCTATTTCCGTAACGATATTAGGTATGTTGTTTATAAAGTCTGTGGTCTCCTTTAGACGTTCTTCCCACATACGGTTTTCGTAATATGTAAGTATCCTCAGATGCTTTATCACCTCCTTAATTCCTCGCTCTGCAGGGTTGCTATTGGGATGTCTGATACTTGTGAAGACCTGTTGGATTTCCAGATCTCTCAACCATTTTACTATCCTTTTGTTCCGGAAGTATGTAGCATTGTCCATTATGCACTTCTTTGGCTTTCCATATTTCTTGAAATAGTTTCCTAGCGATGCTTTAATGGAGTTTTCATTTGTTTTACTACAAGGATAGGTACTAATAAACTTAGAAAAAATGTCTACGATTACCAAAATGTGTTTGTTACCATTATAACTTGGTATAAGGTTTGAGATGAAGTCTATTGCTACTATATCTAATGGATTTTCTGCTATGATGGATTTCGGTACGTTTTCATGATGTATGTTCTTTTCCTTTGATAGTTGACATAGTTCACACTGTTTAATGAAATCCTTTATGATCGTGATATCGTTTTTTGATATATAATTTTCTCGAAATATCATATGAGTCTTCCTAATTCCTAAATGATTAAAATCTAAATGTATTCTTCTTACAATTAATTTTGTTAAATTTTCAGATATTACATACAATTCCTTGTCATTCATCAATTTATACAATATTCCATCCTTTTCAGAGCATCTTCTTTTGTATTTCTCTTCTAGTAATAGTTGTTCCTGTTTTATTTGTTCCAAAGAAAACATGCCACTGTTCCGCTTCATGATGTTAATTCCCACTCTAGCTTCGTTCGTATCTTTTCTTTTCTCTCTGTCCATTCTACTGATCGAGTCTGGTACTACATTTTGAATTCCTGGAATATATTTTATCTCGAAGTCATATTCCTGTAGAAGTAATGCCCATCGATGGATTCTGGCATTATTCATCTTGTTGGTCAATATTGTCAACAAAGCCTGATTATCGGTTTCAATTATAAATTTTCCTCCTAGTAAGAAGTATCTGAGTTTATTCACACAGAATATGATGCTAGCAAGCTCCAATTCGCTTACTCCATAATTCTTCTCTGCTCTTTTCGTTATTCTAGAGACAAATGATACGGGTACATACATGTCATCATATTCCTGCATTAAAACTCCAGCTAGTCTGTTTCTGGATGCATCCGTCCTTAAAATGAAAATCTTCTCATAGTTCGGATGGTATAATTTTATGTTTCTAATGAACTGTTCCTTGATCTTATTGAAGGCGTCTTCTTGTTTACTGGTCCAATTCCATTTTACTCCCTTTCTCAGTAGCTCCATTAAAGGTAATTCCAGATCAGTTAAATTTTCCAACATTCGTTTAAAATAGTTAAGCATACCAAGAAACCCCCGAAGTGTCTTCAGATTTTTCGGTCTTTTATACTCTCTAATGGTTCTTACTCTCTCTGGATCCATCTCGATTCCTGTCTCTGTGATCTTGTAGCCTAAATATATCACTTCTCTCTTCAAAAATTGGCATTTCTGTATGTTCGGTTTCAGTCCGTTTTCGTCAAGTTCTGTTATAATTGTCCGTAGGTGTTGTAAATGTTCTTCTACAGTATTTGAAAAAACAAGTATATCATCCACATAGTGTATCGTAAATTGGTCATATTTATTTAAAATTTTGTTTAGTGCTTTTAATAGTGCTGCTGTAGCGCTCTGTATACCAAATGGCGTTACTCGGAATTGATATACTTCCCCATTAATTTTGAAACCTACAAACTTCCTGCTTTCCGGATGTAGTGGTATCAGCCAGAAGCTGTGTTTCAAGTCTAGCTTGGAAAAAACTTTTACTTTACTTATTTTTCCTAGTATCGATTCGATAGTTAAAGGTGATTCATACTCGGGCATTGTACATTTATTTAAATTTCGTGCATCAAGGCATATTCTTATATCTCCGTCTTTCTTCTTCACTATTACTACTGGATTGATATACGGGGTGGTACTATGTTCTATTATTTTATCTTCTAATAATTTATTTATAGATTTCTTCACATCTTCTTGATATTTGTAGGGTATCGGATAGCTTCTTTGTTGAAATTGTTGATCCTTTTTCATTTCAATCTTGTGTACATAATTTCTTGCAATTCGAGATTCTTCATTAATCAAACTTCCATGTTCTCTCAACATCTCCATTACTTCATTTTTCCACTCTATTTTTCCATCTATATCCAAATTCCATTCCGGCATATTATTATTATTCAAATTTATTTCTCCATTGCCATCCAACATCATATCTCCATTCATTTTTCCTTCCTGCCTATAATCATATCTCTGTTCCATATCATCTTCGATTTTCTTATTATAATTAATACATTTATCTACTTCTTCTATTAACTCTTCATCCCTTTTTGAATTATTATTTTTCTCTTCATAACTAAAATCCACTTTTTCTTTATTAAAGATTATGTACATTCCTTCATAATTGATAATTGCTTTGTTTTCATACAAAATATCCGATCCTAGCAATAGTTCACATTCCATATCTTCCACTACTAGCAGTTGTACCATAGATTCCCATTCCTTGAATTTTAATGCGACGGTTATCGAAGTACTTGAAATAGTTAATTTCTTTTGATTTATTCCTATTAAGCTTACTTTTGGTACCTTGACGAAATTTTTCTTTGATGTATTTAATTGATTTACGAATTTGTTATTTATTAATGATATCTCTGACCCGGTATCGATCAATATTTTTATACTAATGCCTTCTATCGTTCCATATATATAAATTAAAGTTTCATTGTTTTGTTCTAGCTAGTCCTGTACCTTTAGAAATTCGCGTGGGTGAACATAGCTGCACCAACTCAACCTACCATATTCACCCTCTAGTGGAAAAACTGTTGTTCCGTACCAGAGGATGACACGGGAACTACAACATTATTATTACTATGATTATTGTTACTTAAATTAGTTTGATTAAAGTTTGTGTCACGATTAGTTGTATTCCTTTCTAAACTGTTCGTTCTGTCAGTTCTTGTGTCACGTCTTATGTTGTTCGTCCTTCTCATATCTCCATCAGAGTTTCTTCTCTCTCTCCTATTATAATTGTTTTGTTGTTGTCTCCTATCTGGATAATTGGTGTACCTGTTATTGTTGTTATTTGTCCTATCATTATTTCTGTCAAATCTCCCGTTGTTGTTAGTATTGTTTGTGTCATGATATTGATTGTTATAATTATTATGTCTGTAATTGTTATTATTTCTGTTAAAATAGTCTCGTCTGTCATTGTTATTTCTATAATAGTCGTCGTTGTCACGTCTATTATTGTTATGATGAACTGTTCTCTGTACTCTATTTAGGTAATCTAATAATGATTGGAAATTTGTTACGTTTTGTATGGCTATGCCTTGCGTTACGTTATCGTTAAAGTGTCGAGACAAGAATATTATTATTTCTTGCTCGGAAATAGTTGGCTCTAAATACTGTGCCTGTGAATATAATGATAGAGCATAACTACTCATATTGCTGTTCCTTCTGGTATCGAACTTACCAAAGTACAACTTTTCCCTAACACAATTTTGTTCAGTTTCCCCCCAATATTGTTTTAGGAAATTATTTTCAAAATCAGTGAAGTTATTAATGTTCACATCATTACATGTGAACCAAAGTAATGTCTGACCATGTAGATGAGATCTTATTATTTCCTTAAGATCCTCTATCTCTCTGATACCTTTTACTTTATTTTTAAGATATCTCAGGAAAATTTTCGGATGCATTTTCCTGGTATCCCCGTCAAATCTGAGGTTACTTTCCCCATGATTGTAGATATAATTTACCCCTTGAGTGCTACTGTTTGTATTCGTTTTGTTTTTTATATTTCCAAATTCTTTTTCTAACTCCATCATCTTCTTCTTGAAATCTTCTTTGATTTCCTTTTCCAATTTTGTAAAGTCTCGTAAGTTTCCATCTTCCTTGATTTGTTTTAGTTTTGAATCCATTTCCCATATAAGTTCTTTTCGCGTTTTTAGGTTCATCTCCTCCGCAATCGACAAATTTAATTGAATGCCTTGTTCAACATCGTTTATTCTGGCGTGGGTTTTCATTATATTTTTCTCCACTCTGCCTATCTGTTCCTTTCCTTCTTCTCGCAGTTTATTTCCCATCTCTTCAATTTCTTGTTTCCTAATATTGCCTTCTTGTATTAGATGTCCATATAACTTATCCATTTTCTCTTCTTGTTCTTTCTTATGATCTTCAAACTGTTTTTTCATTTCCACCATATGTCCTGCAAATTTTTCTTCTTGTTGATCCAGTTTTTTATTGATTTCTTCCTTTGTACTTTTTATTTCATCTTTTGTGCTTTCCTGTGTTTTTTTAATGTCCTCTTTTATTTCTTCTTTGGTCCTTTTGATGTCTTCCTTTGCGCTTTTGATATCTGCCATCATTATTTTCATCATGTCTAGTAGTTGTTGATTTTCATTTGGTGTCGGTTTTACGTAGTGGTGAACTTCTTTCACTATGCCATCTCCTTCTTCCAATCCTGCTGCTTCTTCAGCTTGAAGGGTCGCTGTCAAACGTTCTTTCAGTGTCTGCTTATTTCCTTTCACGTCCATGTTCCTAGTTTTTAAAAGTTCTTTTAAGTCTTCTACCGTCAGTTCGTCAACGTTTATTGTTTTGTCTGTCATTGTTTTTAAAAAAAAATTCCCTCAGATATCTCAAAAATAATAACCTGTTCCTGTTACTAGCGTTATTTCAATTGTTCAACAATCGCCATGCGTTGGGCTTGCCATTTTTATCGTGTATTTAAATGTTGGAGTAATAACATTTACTTATTTATTAATGATCCTATATTGGGATGCTACTTTATTATGGATCTTATATTTATGAGTATTTATTTATAATTGATTTGACTTTAAATATATTTTTTTTTTAATGATTGTGGGCGCCAGAATTGGTTTAGCTAACCGCTAATTTCCAATTCAAAATTTTATTTAGTAACAAAATTATGAGTTATGTAACTTTATGATACTATACCTCAGGGATGAGATTCGGCACTTGGCGATCGGTAGTAACAAGAAACTGAAAGGTAAGATATCAAAGAAAAGAAAGGAAAAACATAGATAAATAGATTTTAATTGTGAATAGTTGTTTGAATAATGAACATTTTCTGAATCATAATTGTATAATCATATTAATTAAACCTTTGCGTAAGTACGTTTTTTTTATTTTTTATGAATACTATTAAATATGAAACATATCAAATAAATTTCGCTTCCTATAACTTATCTCTATATGTTTTTGAAAGCTTCCACAAACCATTCAATCTCTACTCTAATAATTTGTTAATGTTGACGTGACGTTGAGTTATTCTATGGTAATGATAATTCAGTTATTAAATAAAGAATGAAAACCAAGTGTGTTTGTGAGGCAAACTGATGATTTATCGTAATGATTTGGTGAGTATTATTTCCTTTAATGTAAGTTCAATGTTCTATCCCGATCTAGTGGAGATTGAATATCTATATCTAATAATTTTACCAACGAATAAATTTTTACACAATATAACCTAACAAATGAAAATTATGAACGATGTTTTATAGGACAAATATGTTACACACGAAAAGAAAAGTCTATGCTTGGCATCTTCTTGTCTCTGGGATGAAACATTTGGAAGAAATACGATCGCCTATGATCATATATGCGAAATCTTGATATTAAAATGATGTGACGTGATTTATTTCGCCAGGAGTAACAATTTATTCACAGAAGATACGTGAATGAGCAAACGAAAAGCAGATTAATAAAGGTAAATTGTTCATCTTACCAATTCTCGGCGTTTCACTAATTTTATCACTTTTTATTATGTATTCGATAGAAAGTTTCTGTTATTTTATAGCATCATTGTTTTTAAATACTATGATTAATTCTTTAAACTTAAAATATATCAAAATGTTTGAGATTTATAAAAATTTAGAGGAGAGTAATTTTAATGCGTCCTCACATTATTGAATCTACACCGCGTCTCCTCAAGCTCTCAATCAACAACTTTTAGTTGTTTTTAATTTTTGTTTTATTTTTCAATTGTTTATAAATAAACATCATTGTTTTCAAATCCAAATATCTGTTTTCTATGTTATTGTAGATAAGTTCACTTTGTTCTTATGCATTCCTAATGTCACTCCGAAATTACACCGTTCGAACTATTAACCGAACGTCATTTTACGATGACATTTTGACCTTGAAGTTTATACCAAAATAATCAATAATTTACATAACATACAGGGTTTCTGAAAAGTGTCTATAATATATAAAATTACAATTATGGAATTTTATTTTGAAATTCATGTAATATTATACCGTGATAATCATTGTTATGTACCAAATTAATGTTTACGTAATTTATTTGTTACGTCTGTGTTTTCTGTCATGAAATATAATTTGAAGAAAAAATAATTGCAAACTTAAATAGCAATTTTTTTATATGCAATATTAGTTGTATCTTGTTTGTAAGTGTTTCTTCACATATTTATACTCATATTTAAATTGTTGTCTTATGGACTATTATGCAATTTATTGGATTTATTGTCATCTATTACTAAGATTCACATTAACTTAGTGATATCTCTGTTTTAATTTATCTTGATAGATAATTTTCAGTTTAATATATATATATATATATATATATATATATATATATATATATATATATATATATACATCTTACTATCATTTCTGCATCCTTTCAAAACTCATACATTTTAGCGTCCACGAGAAAGAAGCCAAATAGAGAACTGGAAGTACGAATATATTGTTGCTCACTTCACCCCGATCCCGGCAATAGTCTCAATTTTCAATTATCTTTTAAATAACCATATACGTTATTTTTACATTTTACTATCATTTTTACGACCTTTTAAATGTGAGTTAATGTTGCGTCCCTTGTATAGTTTACTTTCAAACTGCTGTTAATTTTTCTATCAATGTGACGTCCTACAGTGTTGCCATATTTACGGCATAACTGACAAAGACAGAATAACGGTGAAACTTGTCGAAAAAGTGAGATGTAAATAACATCATACTTTCTACAGATAATGATTCTTTTTTTGGATACCTACTTTTACTGCCGAATAATTCTAAAATGCTTTTAAATATTTTTTAAGTTACTTTCTCAGGTATCTCGTTCCAAAAGTTTTCTATTACTTCATTAATATATTTAAGTTTTATTTACTGGCTATTTTGATATGTTATGCATTTTTTGTTTTACTTTTTATTGGCTTAAAAAGTTAGCTATTACAAGAAATTTCACTTGAAAATTCGAAATATGTCTATAGGTATGATATTATGTTCTTTTCAGGAAATGCTGTAGTTTTCGAATCGCTCAAGAAAACAGTGCTTTTATTAAGCATTACTCATAGCATAATGTATCTTTTTCTTTATAGGGAAGAGTTTATAATAGTTAATAAATCCCATCTTCAACGTCGATTTACTAGTTATTATTAAACCACTTCTTGGTTGTACTGAAAAACCATATAGCGTTCTTACAAGGAAGATGCAGAACGTGGATATAAAAGTCGAATACGATATGTGTAACGGTTTCGTCGAAATCATTCCGCCGGAAGAACAAGATCATTTCCGAAGTATATATAATTAGATTTTTCGTAGGCTGATTATTAAGGGTACTTACACACGGGATACCTTTAAAATAGTTTAATAACTATTTTAGGGCAGCTTATTGCCTGGCAACAATCTTGGGTTATAGCTTGTAGAAAAAGAGTCTGACACAATTCGTATCCAAAATATAATATTTTTAAATTTTACATTTTTTGGTGTACACGTTTTGCACTAAAACCTTTAATTTTAACCATGTTTTATTTCGAAAAATATCTGGATATCTTTGCAACAAATCTTCACATTCTACTCTTTTAGGGGGCATGCACTTTCTAATGTAAGTAGCAAGAAAATTTTTGACGAGACCTTTTTGTTCTGCAGTCCAAGGAATTAATTCTTCTTTTTCGCGGAGACAATATTGGGAGACATTTTTGTTTCATAGAATGAATTATCTATAGCTGGGGCAGATGCAGAAATGGCGGGAGCAACGAGGTTGTATGAATAATTTATATTGTCATCTGAATCAATGGGTTCAGAGTCTACTCCTTTAGAATTAGAATCTTCAAGTAAATCCTCTTCCAAATTAATTTCAATATCATCCAGAGCTTGTCCCTTAAAATTATCAGCCTGTCCAATTTCCATTAAAAGAAGCAGCTTAGAAATTTTAGCCGTTTGAAACACATTATCTGGAAACCTGTACGAATTTTTATGGACATTTACACTATGCCCCATAAATGATGCCAACTGTTCAATATCCCTGTCATTCATACTAAAAATTTGAGTTAAGGTTGCCAGATGTTTTCTAAGGCGGGTTGAAGTAAGAGCATCAGGATTTTTTGCCCCCCACGCTTTGCCATATTTATGCATTACTTTGTAACCGCAAATTGCCGATTTTTTTCTCTATTTAGAAGAGCAAATAAGAAAGGGTTGTCTTCAGGAACAACATTTACGATTTATGGTTAGTTAGCTGATGTGTTATATAAAAGGCGGGAAGCGTATGTACGAAATTTTTAAATTCATTAAATTGCTTATTTTTTATGCTTTTCAAAAATAGTTTAATATACTTCTTTTCAAAAACAAGTGAATAATAGGAATTTTGTTTCATTACGGTATAAACAAATAAACCACGGCGGATAAACTGTGACAAGTAGGCTTTAAGAATAAAATTTAAAGTATGATTTGACAACATGGTTATATAATATATATTAAAAATTTATTATTCTGTTTAAATATTTCAGAAATGTTTATTTAAGGATGGAAGCACTTATGGTGAGAAATTATTAGGTATAATAATATAAATTTTACTGTATTTTTCTACAAATTATCATTATTAATAAAGTTTGCTGTCTTGTGCACAATTGTTAAAACAAAAGCTAGTAGTAAACATAATAGTAGAACTGTCTAGCATAACGTGTTTGCAGAAAATTTTATTATTGGTAGGATTACATATAATAGTAGATTATGCAATGAGGGAGAAAGATGTATTTTATAACCAGGGGGGCATTGAGGGTAAACAGCATTCTCTCTGAATTGCATATACTACTTTTTTCACGAGTCATGCAAGATATAGAGAAATAAACGTTTCCAAAAATCCAATTTTATTGACATTTACTAATTTTAAAAATACCTACTGGTAGTCTTTGGCAATAAATTAGGAAACAAATTTTGATCATCGTGAAAATTCATAAATGAAGGAGCTTGTTTGAGTTGTTATGTGTTAAAATATGGATGTTGAAGAATTACAATTGCTTGATTATTGAAGTATCAAATGCTGCGGTGGTCGATTTACTATAAGAAAATTAGAAAAAGTTCTAAGAAACAGCTTGATGCATAATAAACATTTTTGGAATAATATTCACCTAGAGATTAATTTGCTACTTCTGTCACGATTTTGACATCAGAGAAGTTGTTGATTTCTACTCTCGGTCTTAATAAAAATGCATTACTTTACAAATGCCAAGATTTGAAAGTTTTATGAAGTGGGATATGATGTACGCATTCATCGACTGAAGCCGACAAAATTTAGAAGCTGCATCTGAATTATATTTGCAAAGGTACTCCCATCGTTTTCAACCTAATCCAACTATTTTCACAAGATTCGGAAACATTTAAAAACGTTTGAATCTTTATTGCAAAATAATATTAATATTAAAAAAAAAATAAAGTTATATTGAGTGTTATGTGTTTTAACAAAATGGTAAATTCATATATTTGATACTGTAGCCGCCAGCCTCCAGTGTATATATTCAAAATAAAATAAAATATTTAAAAATCAGTACCAATCTCCACTGCACGGCCGAGAAACGATTGTGAATGGTGGAGTGAAGGTCGTGCCGGCAAAAAAAAAGTATAGCTGTAAATGTCAGCTTTTTACGAGAGATCATATGTGTTCGTCCGATGTCCGATTATCGTAGTCCATACGAACTGAATCATTTTCAGATACTATTAAACTATTTCAAAGCCCACTGGTCAAATGTTTTCCGCCTTTGTTTATTTATTCATTCCATAATTATACAGAATGCCTTTTATTCATTTGTTTTCGAAAAGAAATAACTATATATTCTTGAAAAGCTTAAAAAATCAGCAACTTAATAGAATTAAAGCCAACTATATATTCTATTTTAAAAAATACAAGTTAAGCTTATTGCGTTTCCACCGTTGAATTTGTCTCAAAAAAAATTGGCCGGAGAGTATAGTATCCATCGAAAATGGGCCAACCTGTACAAATAATAGGACGCGACCCAAAACTTACTTACAAAGTTTTCCTTTTTTTCATATTGCACGGTTAAGACGTTCATCAATGTTTATTTGACACTAAACTACCCATGCTATTATAGAAGTATTGGTAATTTGCGGTTTAGTTTTTCGTACATACGCTTCCCGCCTTTTATATAACACATCAGCTAACTAACCATAAATAGTAAATAAAGTTCATACATATGCTTACCAGTCTTACGGGTTCAGGATGATATTCAAATTTTTTACAAATCACCACTAGTAATACGGACGTAACGTTCGCCAAAGTTCTAACTATACTATACTCCCGCAAACTAAAGAAATGACTTTAGTTTAAAATGTATTGTTATCAATACCAGACACTACGTTGCCAAATCTACTGGACGTCACAATGTTACGAAATTGTAATTTTATGTATATTAAAGTATATTCTGGTGCGCCACCAGCAGAAATTCGTTTAACTAAAACTATACATTTTTCGTACATTTCCTATCAACTTTGCGTCCATTTCACTTTGGTTAATACTTAAATATAGAAGTATCTGCAAAAGATGGCAGTTTGAAACCCGTGTCTAACCATAGTACTTTAGGTGGTCTATCTTGTCCATATGTTCCATCGGACAAATATTCATCAGAAATTGCCAAAAACGAAAGATGTATTCTTGCGTCCGATATACGGACGTAAGTTTACAGAGGATGCAGGATTAAATGCAAAAGTCATGCTATCGGATGCAGAAATGATAGCAAGATGTATATATATATATATATATATATATATATATATATATATATATATATATAGATATAAAGAAAGAAAGTAATTTATTTCACATAAAAAAAATATTGTACAAAAAAATTATACAACAGTTATAGTGAAACATGTCACAAAGTATAATAAAATGACTTAACTAAAGAACACAAAACACACACACATATATATTCATATGTATACACATACACATATATAATTGTTTACATCAAAGACCACAGACAACCCTTAAAAATAATGAAAACAGTTCCACAAAAACAAAACAATTTTTGGCAGATTCATAGCAGGTAACAACAGAAAGACAATTTATCAATTAAAAAACTCCTCTATGGTGTAGTAGTTTTTTCCTAGTAAAAACTGCTTTAGTTTATTTTTAAAATTGTAGATATATATATATATATATATATATATATACATATATATATAAAACTTCAAAGCGTGGTCTTTGTTAAAAAACCCTCAAACTCGTGGGGATAGCAGCCAAAAAAACTTTACAGGTTAGAGATAAAGTGAATCAAACAGTACATTACCTAAGCTTTCGAAGAGCATTGTCTATAATAAACCAGAAAGAAAAAATCGGTTAACTTAATAAAGAAAATAATTCTTGAAATCATTACGACTTGTATCACAGGTTGATACTAGTTTAACCCAACCCGCGTTTTAGGCAACAAATAAAACCCAAGCAAAGCAAATTAAAATTTGGTCACACCAAATGCAGAGTCACACTCATCAAAACATTTCATACTATTTCATTTTTTATCTAAACGACTACAAGCCTCCATCGTAGAGGAGAGAATGTTGGAAATACATCCAACATGTTTGGCCGATACGCCACTGGGCGAAATCGACGAAAAAAGTACATCTGTTAAAACTATCTAAACTCCACAATATATTTCTAAGCAACAAATCATTTTACCGTATGTCGTAAATGTTTCAATATCATAAACCATTCATAAAAGTTCAAAAATACCCTTTTCAGCTAAATAATATTTGGAATATAATAATCAGACAAGGAGACCCATTATCCACAACCCTCTTTAACCTAGTTCAGGAAATTATACTAAGAGAAAGTGGTATAAAAACAGGTTTAATTTATGGGAATAAACAGTGACAAGGGTCAAATTTTACAGGAGGGCTTTATTCCTTCTCATTATTTTGTTTTTGAACTTAAATCTGTTAATTTTTTTTTGTATTTTTATAGTTTAATTTAGATTAGTCAATTTTAGTCAACTTTAACATATTCAGGTATTTTTGCAGGTTATGATACTTTGTCAATACATTTTTTGAAAGCCATGTATATTTGTTTGTCACTTAAGATACACTTACGAATGTTTTGTCGGCATCTTTTTTTGAAATAAAATTCATTGCATACATAAAAACTCTGTGCTCAAAAACGAAAATGACAATAATAATAACATTTAAAAATGATTTTAACCTTTTGTAATGATATAAATTCATTACTAGAAATATCGATTCAATAAACCAGTTAACACCGTGATGACGCGGTACCCCACCAGAACAGCAAAGTCCCCCACGCCAAGATGCGTACCAAGAATCGACAGTAGAATGGAAGGAGACTTCCACCACCACCGCAAAGATGTATATAAAAATGCAAAGCCACAGACGATAGAGCGACTTGGATTATGGACTCCTGCTCCTCCAAGTTCAGCCGCCTCCAGTGCGAAGCGTAGGTCGAAGGTAGTGACTTTGACCTTAAACGCTTTACACTATCCACCGCCGAGTGTTGTACTAAGTCGGAGTACTGATCCGACTTTTATACATCATTCACTTGAACGGCCGTTGGTTTCTGGTATTGACGGAAACGAGAATGATTGTTCAAACTGTTAGAAGAATTTCGGTGTGGTACTGACACACCGAAAACTCTACAGTATCTTCGTAGGGTTGCACGTTGAGCCGGGTATTGACTGGCTGTAAACGATCGCTCTGTTAGTATAATTCTGGTGTGGTATTGACGCGCCATAATAACTACAGTCCCTACAAACCGAGATATTCGTTAAGTTGGGTATTGACTAACTACAAACGATACTCTCACATCTTGAGACTAAAACCGAAAGAGTATTGATCTGCCGGTTGCTCATACCCTTGGCTGTCTGAACATTTCATAGGACGCAGAGAATCCCGTACACCGTCACCGGAGTTGAAGTACATATTGTTACCGTTACACCTACCTACTTTCAGACCACCAGTACGTATCGATCAACGGAAGAGTACGGACCATCGAAGTGTGATTTCCAATAATATTTACGTACCAGAGTAATATATATAGAATATTGTATTTTAGTTTATTTTTATCATTGTAAATAATATTTTTTATAGCAATAAATCAGTTAATTTAATTGAACTCTGTCTCCTTTGGGCTTACCTGGGCAATACGCATTACACTTTCATCTTAAATTATGTCTTGGTATTGGTCTTCGTCATCAGTTTCTGCTAAAACATCTGGAGCTTCTGCCCTTCCTTGGAATTGTTGGTATTCGTTAACAAATTTTTTTGGGATAACATGCTTCTTGCAAAGTTCCATTAGATTTTGAAACTTCGGAAGGGATATTTCTAAAGGACATTTGTATATAGATTCCAGTGATTTTTGGGAATTCTTTGATCTTCTACCTGAAATTATAAAAAAATAGGGCTTTAAATATCGTAATTTCTGAAAACGTTAACAAACCTTTAGGAGCTCCATTAGGAATCTGCAAAATAAAACTTTCAGCTGTATCAGAATAAGAATGTTTAATTTTGATTTCTTCTTTTCCTTTTTCCAATAATGCAATTCTCACTTGACTTATTTGGAATTTAGTTCCATCTTCAAAGTTCTTCCTATTATTTGGAAATAAATTTTCGCTCACCGCTTTCCAAGATAAAAATTCAGAATACTTCATGCTAATAACTTCCAAAGGTTTAGGGTGAACCCTAGCGTTTGCTATTAAGGTGGGCCATTCTGGCGGTGCCCAAACAATGGGCCTACGAATAAATCTTTCTATTGTGCCATGGACTGCATCTACTGGCATGTAAGTATGTCCAGGTAAAAGGAAAGTTATTTTAATGTGGCGGATATTACTTGCCTTTTTTAGGAACGTATTCAACATTATTAGCATGGCCTTATTTTTATTTTGACCAGTGCAGCTGTCACAATATAAAGCAACACTTTTAACGTTTTCCCGACCATCAACTTCAACCAGATTTTTGTGAAGAATTGAGCAAATTTCATTGGTGCCTCGTTTTCCATCTGTTTCGCCCCATAAATAGGAATAAGCACTTCTTGTTCCGCTTTCATACACAGTTTCGTTGTAAAACGCATATTTACGTGAATAGTATAATAGCATGTTGTCTCCATGGGGTGTATTTAAAACTTTTTGCAAATCGAAACTTGCGCAAACATAACTATCGTCTTCTTTTGCAATATTCTGGTCGGAAAGAAACTGTTTTTTGCTCTAATTTTTATCTTTAATATGAATTTGGTATAAAAATAAGTGTGAATAGAAACATCGTTTTCCAGATTGAATTTTGAAACGTCCTCAACAAAGTCATCTACAAGCATTATCGGAATGTTAGCAATATCAATTAAAATATCTAACTGATCTTGTACAACTTCCATTATACTATTAGAATCAACATTATTTTCATTGTCAATACTTTCAGTGTTGTTTTCATTTTGTACTGGTTTTAAAACTGGATAGATATTTTGCATTTTATTCGCGTTGTCATCATTTACACATTCATTTTGAGTACTAGTATCAGTAATATCACGCAATGCCATTAAGGCTATGCGGTAACCTCTTGAATGAGCCATCTAAATAAATAAAAATTATATAACTAAACCTAAAAACATAAAATAATATATTATAACTTACCAGCAAAATAATTTCAAAGATCTTTAATCGCAATAAAATAACTAATTTTAACGTATTTTATTTCTAATTATTATTAATGGAATACGATGCACTCGTCAATAACATTTAAAGCAAACTGAAATGAAATTAATTTAGTTTACTTCTAAACAAGTCGATGCACCTTAAGGTAGAGAGGCAAAAATTATCGTAAGCGACATTAGGATAAATCGTAACCACCACGAGTATACGGCGCATACGATGTTTTGTCAGGGTCATATTGGCGGTTACGATGTAAATACGTCAGTTATGAAAACCGTTACAAAATTACTGGTGGATACGATAACTTTAATACGAGTTTTAAAATAATTAACAGGCTGACCTAAGTTATGTGTATGTGCCGTTCATCGTAAGCAACAGTTTGGTGTAAAAACATAACTTTCGAGAAATTAGGTGCTTACCATGTTTTGTCAAAAACCCATCGATATGTGGATAACATAGTACTTATGGCAAGATCCAGGAAAGAACTGCTAAGCGTATTTAAGCTACTGGAAGAGAAGGCAAGAGAATATGGTCTAGTGATCAACGAGAAAAAAACAAAATACATGGTAATGAAGGATAATGAAAAAACCGATATTATTATAAATTGTAATGGAAACAAAAGCTACAAAATAGAAAAAGTGGAACAAATCGAATATTTGGGAGTCACTATCACAAATAAAGGAGACGATGAAAGGGAAATAGAAAAAAAGGTTAACAAAAGGCAGTAAAGCAGCAGGAATGGTATCACAGATATTTAACTCAAAAGACATATCACGAACAGCTAAAATAAGAATGTACCAAACAATAAAAGACCGTCAGTTACCTACGCTTGTGAAACCTGGACAATGAACAAGAAAGAGCAGAATAAACTAGAGATATGGGAACGTAAAATGCTCAGAAAGATTTATGGTGGAATAAAAGAAAATGGAGTATACAGAAGAAGAACAAACAGAGAATTATCTGATTTGTATAATCTCCCAAGTATAACCCATATAATTAAAGCACAGGGAGCGAGATGGTTAGGACATATAGGTAAAATGGCAGAAGATAGATGGGTAAAACGAGTGCTGAAAGGGGGAGAAGGTGGTGAAAAGAGAAGAGGAAGGCCAAGGAAGAAATGGTTGGAGGAGGTTAGGAGATACCTGAGATCAGTGGGAGTAAGGGACTGGCAAAACGAGGCGAGGAATAGAGAAAAATGGAGAGAGTGAAAGATCTTGAAGCCGAGGCCCAGATAGGCCTGTAGTGCTGATATATATATATATATATATATATATATATATATATATATATATATTAAAGTGAAATATATCTATCAGACAAATTAAATCAAATCAGCATCATACAAATAGTGTGAATCTTAGTAGTTCATTAGTAAACATCCAATAAAAAAAGAAATAATCCGTAAAGACATGAGTTGAACGTGTCAAGAAATTTTTAACTATCATATACAATTGATAAATTAATTTAAGAGATTGCTATTTAATTTAGTATCTATTTTCTTTTAAAGTATATTGCAAAATAAGTAACACCAACAAGTAAATTACGTCGAACGTAATATTATACATAATTGTGGTGATCCCAGTATATATCATCACATAAATTTTCAAACAAAATTCGATTATTACAATTTTATATTTTATAGACACTTTCGGAAACCCTGTATATCGCATAAACTTTTATAATTATTAGCAAACGTCAAGGTCAAAAGATCAACGCTAGAAGCAATGTTAGTAATTCGTACGGTGTAGTTCGGTGTGTTTTTCGAAATGCATAAAAACAAAGTGATTTCGTCTATACTAACGCAAGAATAGATATATTGATTCAGGAAAACAATGTTTGTTTATCAACAAATGAACTCGAAAAACAAAATTAAAAACAATAAAAGGTTGTTGATTTGTAGCTTGGGGAGACGCGGTGAAAATGAATTAGAGGGTAGACGTGTAAAATTTTATCTCCTCAAATTTCTATTAAAATTTGAAATAACTTAAATAAATTATCAGAAATATTAATCAAAAGTGTTCAGACGACGTTTTAAAGTAAATAAATTAAAATACATTCCGTATTATTAAAAATAAGTGAACTTTAGTGAAATCATCTAGATTTGGTAAGAACTATAACTATAATTACCTTATTACAATTATTCTGGTGGTTATCCAAGGTATCTTATAATAGAGATACTCTGCTGACGATATTAACCACATATATCATCATTCCTACATCTTGGACTTCGTTTTTGTTTGATCACAGCTGATCATTTTTTCCTCCAAGAACAGCACATTCAATGCTATGCTCTATAACTAACGATGAACATTTTTCACGTGTATATTGAACTTTTTCTATAAAAACATTTCACTTATATATTTTTGTATGTAGGTTAATTGTCTGTGGTAGCAATTTATTGGTTAAACGTTAGTATTAACTGTTCAATCTCCACTGATAACGGACACAAACACTAAATTCATATTAAATAAGTATTCACTAGATTTTTGCATAATAATAATAAAGATTCTTAGACACATCACTTTGCCTTCCATTTTGTAAACTAAACAAAACATTTAACAGAACAGCACACTACACGTTTTCGCACTTAAAGATCTATGGTTGAGATTGAAAGTTTTTTTTGGATGTACATTCAAACATAGAATAAGAATAATGATACACGAAATTTATTTGTTGAGTTTCAATAATATTTATAGTAATGAAAGCGTTTATATGGTTGTTGCGTAATAATGATACAATAATGAATTTAAACGTATAATATTGGTTTATTAATTGATTATAAAAATTTCTTATCTTTTCTCATTAATTAAATTATGTTCAATTATTCAGGTTCGTCTTATTTTTCTCTGATATCTACCTATAGTTTCTTGTTGCTAGCAAACGTCAAGTGCCGAATCTCATCCCTGAGATACAGTATTTAAAAGGTAAAGTAAAATTGATAATAACTTTGAATTGGGTATAGCGTTAAGCGTAACCAATTCTGGCGCCCATAAATAATAATAAAACATATATTAAATTAAAATAAAAAAAATACACATAATAAAAACAGCAGCTCAACTGAGGTAAATTAAAAATTATAATATAGAATAGCACTACAACATAAGGGCGTAAGTAAAATTATATATAATAAAAATGGCTCTCAACGTAGAGGCATTATTTAAAAATATATAATAAAATGGCAAGCCCAACGTATGGCGTTTGTTAGACGACTTAAGTAACGCTCGTTCAACAAATTGGCAACAGGAACAGGTTACAATTTTATTTTTGAGATATCTAGGGAAAATCTTATAAAATAATAATGGCTGACAAATCAATGAATATCGACGAACTGACAGTGGATGAGCTGAGGGAATATCTGAAATCCAGGAATATGGACACAAAGGGAAACAAACAAGTACTAAGGGAGCGTTTGACGATGGCTATCCAAGCTGAAGAAGCAGCGGAACTGGAGAAAGGAGACAGTATGGTGGAAGAAGTTCATCACTATACAAAACCTAAACCAAATGAAAATGAAGAGTTAATAAATATGATGAAAATAATGATGGCTGATATTAGAAACACCAGAGAAGATATAATAAAAAACACAAAAGAAGAGATAAAAGGTACACAGAAAGAAATTTTACAAACAAGAAGAAACATTTTCAGAACATATGGTGGAAATGAAAAAACAGTTCGAAGAACACAAGAAGGAACAAGAAGAGAAAATGAATAAACTATATGGACATTTAATGCGAGAAGGCACCATCCGGAAACAAGAGATAGAAGACATGGGAAATAAACTACGAGAAGAAGGAAAGGAACAGATAGGCAGAATGGAGAGAAACATCATGAAAACCAATGCCAGGATAGATGATGTAGAGCAAGGCATCCAGTTGAATTTATCGATTGCGGAGGAGATGAATTTAAAAACTCAGAAAGAACTAATATGGGAAATGGACAAGAAGTTAAAACAAATCAAGGAAGATAGGAATGTACAAGATTTTACAAAATTGGAGAGAGAAATTAAAGAACACTTTAAGAAGAAAATGATGGAATTAGAAAAAGAATTTGAAACCATAAAAAACAAGACGAATCCAAACATCAATACTCAAGGGGTAAATTACATCTATAACCATGGGGAAAGTAATCTTAAATTTGACGGGGATACGAGAAAAATGCATCCAAAAATTTTCTTGAGATATCTTAAAAATAAATTAAAAGGTATCAGAGAGATAGAAGATTTGAAAGAGACAATTAGATCTCATTTGCAGGGTCAAACATTACTTTGGTTCACATGTAATGATGTAAGTATAAATAATTTCAACGATTTTGAAAGAAACTTTTTGAAATAATACTGGGGGGAAACAGAACAAGGCTATGTTAGGGAAAAGTTATATTTTGGAAAATTTGATAGTAGAAGAAGCAACAACATGAGTAGTTATGCTTTGTCTTTATTTTCCCAGGCACAATATTTAGAGCCAGTAATTTCTGAGCAAGAAATTATAATATTCTTATCTAGACATTTTAATGACAATATTACTCAAGGTATAGCAATACAAAATATTACAAATTTCCAATCTTTACTAGACTATTTGAACCGAGTACAGAGAACGGTGCACAACAACAATAGACGTGACTATGATGACTATTACAGAAACGTCAACGATAGACGAGACTTTAATAGAAGTAACAATCATAGACAAAATAATAATCACTATTACAACAACACAAATAACAATAATAACAATGATAGACGATATGACAGAAATAACGATAGGACTAATAATAACAATAACAGGTACACAAATTATCCAGATAGGAGACAGCATAATAATTATAATAGAAGAGAAAGAAGAAACTCTGACGGAGACATAAGAAGGACGAATAATATAAGACGTGACACAAGAACTAACAGGACGAACAGCCTAGAAAGAAACACAACTAATCGTAACACAAACTTTAATCGAACTAATACAAATAACAATAATCATAATAATGATAATGTTGTGGTTCCCGTGTCATCTTCTGGTACGGAACAACAGTTTTTCCACTAGAGGGTGAATATGGTAAGTTAAGTTGGTGCAGCTATGTTCACCCAAGCGAATTTCTAAAGGTACAGGACCAGCTAGAACAAAACAATGAAACATTAATTTATATATACGGAACGATAGAAGGCACTAGCATAAAAATATTAATCGATACCGGGTCAGAAATATCTTTAATAAATAATAAATTTGTAAATGATTTGACAATATCAAAAGAAAATTTCGTCAAGGTGCCAAAAAATAAATTTAATCGGCATAAATCAAAGAAAACTAACAATTTCAAATACTACGATAACTGTAGCATTAGGATTAAAGGAACGAGAAACTATGGTACAACTGTTAGTAGTGGAAAATATGGAATGCGAACTATTGTTAGGATCGGATATCTTATATGAAAACAAAGCAATTATTAATTATGAAGAAATGTACATAATCTTTAATAAAGAGAAAGTTGATTTTAATTATGAAGAGAAAAATGATAATTCGAGGAAGAATGAAGAGTTAGTAGAAGAAGTAGATAAATGTATTAATTATAATAAGAAATTTGAAGATGATATGGAGAAGAGATATGATTATAGGCAGGAAGGAAAAATGAGTGGAGATATGATGTTGGATGGCAATGGAGAAATAAATAATAATAATAATATGCCGGAATGGAAATTGGATATAGATGGGAAAATAGAATGGAAAAATGAAGTAAAAGGAATACTGAGAGGACATAGGAATTTAATTAATGAGGAATCTCGAATTGCAAGAAATTATGTACATAAAATTGAAATGAAAGAAAATCAACAATTCCAACAGCGAAGTTATCCGATACCCTACAAATATCAAGAAGATGTAAAGAAAACTGTAAATAAATTATTAGAAGATAGAATTATAGAACATAGTACCACCTCGTATATCAATCCAGTTGTTATAGTAAAGAAGAAGGATGGAGATTTAAGGATTTGCCTTGATGCACGAAATTTAAATAAATGTACAATGCCCGAGTATGAATCGCCTTTAACTATCGAATCGATATTAGGAAAGATAAGTAAAGTTAAAGTTTTTTCTAAGCTAGATTTGAAGCACAGCTTCTGGCTGATACCACTACATCCGGAAAGCAGGAAGTATGTAGGATTCAAGATTAATGGGGAAGTATATCAATTCCGAGTAACGCCATTTGGCATACGAAGCGCTACATCAGCACTATTAAAAGCGCTAAATAAAATTCTAAACAAATATGACCAATTTACAATACACTATGTGGACGACATACTTATTTTTTCAAACAGTATAGAAGAACATTTAGAACACCTCAGAACAATCATAGCGGAACTTGACGAAAACGGACTAAAACTGAACATACAAAAATGCCAATTTTTGAAGAAAGAAGTAATATATTTGGGTTACAAAATCACAGAGACAGGAATCGAGATGGATCCAGAGAGAGTAAGAACCATTAGAGAGTACATAAGACCGAAAAATTTGAAAACTCTTCGAGGCTTCCTTGGGATGCTCAACTATTTCAAACGGAAGCTGGGAAATCTAACCGATTTAGAATTACCTTTAATGGAATTACTGAGAAAGGGAGTGAAATGGAATTGGACCAGTAAACAGGAAGATGCTTTCAATGAAATCAAGAATCAGTTCATCAGAAACATAAAATTATATCATCCGAACTATGAGAAAACTTTCATTTTAAGGACAGATGCATCTAAAAACAGACTAGCTGGAGTTTTAATGCAAGAATATGATGACATGTACGTACCCATATCATTTGTCTCTAGGATAACAAAAAGAGCAGAGAAAAACTATGGAGTAAGTGAATTAGAACTTGCTAGTATCATATTCTGTGTAAATAAACTCAGATACTTTTTATTGGGAGGAAAATTCATAATTGAAACTGATAATCAGGCTCTGCTAACGATACTAACCAACAAGATGAACAATGCCAGAATACATCGATGGGCATTACTCCTACAGGAATATGACTTCGTGATTAAATATATTCCAGGGATTCAAAATGTAGTACCAGACTCGATCAGTAGAATGGATGGAGAGAAAAGAAAAGATGCAAACGAAGCTAGAGTGGGAATTAATATCATGAAACAAAGTAGTGGTATGTTCTCGCTAGAACAAATAAAACAGGAACAACTATTATTAGGTGAGAAATACAAAAGAAGATGCTCTGAAAAGGATGGAGTAATATATAAATTAGTACATGACAAGGAATTATATGTGATATCTGAAAATTTAACAAAATTAATTGTAAAAAGAATATATTTAGATTTTAATCATTTAGGAATTAGGAAAACTCACATGATATTTCGGGAGAATTATATATCGAAAAATGACATTACTATCATAAAGGATATTATTAAACAGTGCGAACTATGTCAACTATCCAAGGAAAAGAACATTCATTATGAAAATGTACCGAAATCCATCATAGCGGAAAATCCATTAGATATAATAGCGATAGACTTCATATCAAACCTTATACCAAGTTATAATGGTAACAAACACATTATGGTAATCGTAGACATTTTTTCTAAATTTATTAGCACATATCCATGCAGTAAAACAAATAAAAATTCCATTAAAGAATCGCTAGGAAACTACTTCGAGAAATATGGGAAACCAAAGAAATGCATAATGGACAATGCAACATACTTCAGGAACAAAAAAATAGAAAAATGGTTGAAAGACCTGGAAATACAACAAGTTTTCACAAGTATAAGACATCCTAGTAGTTATCCTGCAGAACGAGGAATCAAGGAAGTGATCAAGCATCTGAGGATACTTACATACTACGAAAACCGTATGTGGGAAGAACGATTAAAGGAGACCACAGATTTTATAAACAATATACCAAATATCGTTACGGAAATAGCGCCTATTTTTTTATTCACAGGAATAGAACCAGACAGACCATGGTCCAGTGAAATTGACTACAACAAACTGATTAAAGTAGCCAGAGAAAGACAATCAAGACAAGCTGACAAATACATTAAACGGAAACTAGCTAGACTTAGAAATAGGAAAACATTTAAAAAGGGTGACTTGGTAATAATAAAAGCATTAAGAGTACCTAATCATAAAAAAGGAATATGTTCTAAGTTACAGTTACCTTATGAAGGTCCTTATTTAGTAGAAACCAGTCATGGTATAAATAGCTATAAGTTGATACATCCTGACACTCATCGAGAACGTGGAATTTTTCATATAAACCAGCTGCATCAATTTAACGCCAATCAGCCATAACTAAAATTTAAGAAACACTAGAATTAGAAAATATTTAAGTAATCAAGTATGAATTAATTTAATCTAATCAATCTTAATAAGAGTTAGGAATAGTGTAATAAGAAATTTATTGATAAACTAAGTATAAGTTAATTGCGACGATTTAATGACTTCTTCATGAAATTGACATAGGATTAAATTGGGAATTAATTAAACTAGTAATATATATGATAATGAAATTATGAGAAGAAAATCAAGGTAAACTTCTATAGAACATTCTTGTCAAATCAAGAATAATTCCATAGAATTTTAGGGAATGTTAAAGTGAAATATATCTATCAGACAAATTAAATCAAATCAGCATCATACAAATAGTGTGAATCTTAGTAGTTCATTAGTAAACATCCAATAAAAAAAGAAATAATCCGTAAAGACATGAGTTGAACGTGTCAAGAAATTTTTAACTATCATATACAATTGATAAATTAATTTAAGAGATTGCTATTTAATTTCGTATCTATTTTCTTTTAAAGTATATTGCAAAATAAGTAACACCAACAAGTAAATTACGTCGAACGTAATATTATACATAATTGTGGTGATCCCAGTATATATCATCACATAAATTTTCAAACAAAATTCGATTATTACAATTTTATATTTTATAAACACTTTCGGAAACCCCGTATATCGCATAAACTTTTATAATTATTAGCAAACGTCAAGGTCAAAAGATCAACGCTAGAAGCAATGTTATGTTAGTAATTCGTAGGGTGTAGTTCGGTGTGTTTTTCGAAATGCATAAAAACAAAGTGATTTCGTCTATACTAACGCAAGAATAGATATATTGATTCAGGAAAACAATGTTTGTTTATCAACAAATGAACTCGAAAAACAAAATTAAAAACAATAAAAGGTTGTTGATTTGGAGCTTGGGGAGACGCGGTGAAAATGAATTAGAGGGTAGACGTGTAAAATGTTATCTCCTCAAATTTCTATTAAAATTTGAAATAACTTAAATAAATTATCAGAAATATTAATCAAAAGTGTTCAGACGACGTTTTAAAGTAAATAAATTAAAATACATTCCGTATAATTAAAAATAAGTGAACTTTAGTGAAATCATCTAGATTTGGTAAGAACTATAACTATAATTACCTTATTACAATTATTCTGGTGGTTATCCAAGGTATCTTATAATAGAGATACTCTGCTGACGATATTAACCACATATATCATCATTCCTACATCTTGGACTTCGTTTTTGTTTGATCACAGCTGATCATTTTTTCCTCCAAGAACAGCACATTCAATGCTATGCTCTATAACTAACGATGAACATTTTTCACGTGTATATTGAACTTTTTCTATAAAAACATTTCACTTATATATTTTTGTATGTAGGTTAATTGTCTGTGGTAGCAATTTATTGGTTAAACGTTCGTATTAACTGTTCAATCTCCACTGATAACGGACACAAACACTAAATTCATATTAAATAAGTATTCACTAGATTTTTGCATAATAATAATAAAGATTCTTAGACACATCACTTTGCCTTCCATTTTGTAAACTAAACAAAACATTTAACAGAACAGCACACTACACGTTTTCGCACTTAAAGATCTATGGTTGAGATTGAAAGTTTTTTTTGGATGTACATTCAAACATAGAATAAGAATAATGATACACGAAATTTATTTGTTGAGTTTCAATAATATTTATAGTAATGAAAGCGTTTATATGGTTGTTGCGTAATAATGATACAATAATGAATTTAAACGTATAATATTGGTTTATTAATTGATTATAAAAATTTCTTATCTTTTCTCATTAATTAAATTATGTTCAATTGTTCAGGTTCGTCTTATTTTTCTCTGATATCTACCTATAGTTTCTTGTTGCTAGCAAACGTCAAGTGCCGAATCTCATCCCTGAGATACAGTATTTAAAAGGTAAAGTAAAATTGATAATAATTTTGAATTGGGTATAGCGTTAAGCGTAACCAATTCTGGCGCCCATAAATAATAATAAAACATATATTAAATTAAAATAAAAAAAAATACACATAATAAAAACAGCAGCTCAACTGAGGTAAATTAAAAATTATAATATAAAATAGCACTACAACATAAGGGCGTAAGTAAAATTATATATAATAAAAATGGCTCTCAACGTAGAGGCATTATTTAAAAATATATAATATATATATATATATATATATATATATATATATATATATATATATATATATATATATATAATCCTTATATAAATATCCAATGCACCTTTTCAGAAAACACCGTAATAGAACAAGGGAACATATAAAAGGTAGAATTTACCTTAAATCACTCTCATTCTTTTTCGGTTCACTGATACCTTCAAGTACACTTCTAGTTCCCATGTTAAATAAAGATATTTTTTCTTAGCAAGTGCGTATTGCAAACTCTAAAGTAAATTTAAGTGATTATACAGTTGTTATGGAGTGTTGTATATTATATAAATAAAACTGAGACCCTACAATTTCTGAGTTTTATTTGAAGTTAACGTCTACGAAGAAAACACAGCTCTTTTGATTGACTAGTAACATAGTCACCCTGACGGAAGCGATGGGAATGTACTAAGTTCCTTCAAATCCGCACAAATATCTGGACACATAATAAGGAACAAAGAGATGTGGTCTGATTCAGTCGATACTCCAAGGGCAGAAGAGGATCTGTCAGGCATTTTAATTGTCTCTGTCAATCAGTAACATTCAACAATAGTTTATTGCCAACATTCGGCTAGATAGAAGAGGTCTCGAGTAAAATTTATCTGTTTCCTTAAAATTGGGGTAACTCAGAAGAAGTCACGTTTTATATCCAAATGATTTTGATTAAATCTTTATATTTTGAGCTTAAGACAACAGTTAAAATATCTCCAGTCAATAATGAAACACTATATATTATTTATCCAAACTTTTTGTACATTTGTTGATATTTCTTTTGTTAAAATCAAAAAACTACTTACCTTTTCTTATACACTGCAAATTTTTGGAATTTCTCAAAATTTATTTTCTATGTATTTACAAGAAACCTCAAAATTCAAAGTAGAGACTATAAAATGTAAAAAAATGTATGTGAGCATTTGCCATTACCCTCTTATTGATTTAATTATAATTTCTTGTTTTCAGGTTATTTGGCTTCAAAATTCACCCTCTGGCATATCAGCTTCAGCAACAAGCTGCATCAACATTCAAGACCCCATTAAGGACTCTAAACTTCAACAACGGCAAACGTTAAACAAATAAATACCTCGAACACTTATTAAATTATAACCAAGTGGTCTGTACAATATAGTTTAAATGGTTTTTTTTTGGAAGGAATTATATTTTTCTGTTGAGTGGTTTCTTGTTTTCTAGTTAATGTATAAATTTTTTTTTGTACGTGTACATTGAACATTTCGCAGTATAATTTCCAATAAACTGGTACTGTAAACGAGGTATATTCCTTCAGTAATGGTAAACATTTTAAACGAGTACGTCTTGCGGTTTTACTAGAAGTTAGGTAAGTTTTTACTAGTTTAAATACACTAAAAAAAATAATTTCATAATTTATTTAGTTAGTTTTTTTAATTTATTTGAAAAGTTGCATTTATATTTTGTTTTTTCAATCGTTCTCGAATGTTACTAAATGTAATAACAGTCGGACTGTAACATACAAGTGTGTTTTTCTTTCGTTCTTTACATGATTCTAATTTTAAAAAAATTATATTCTCATTTGCTGATGATGCTCAGTTAAATCATTAGATTTACTTGGAACATGCCTAATTCCACATTGGAATAATAACTACTTCTTTATTGTTTTTAAAGTTATTCACATTGTCAGTCAAACTAGGGAATAGAATCGTTTTTTTTTTGGTAACTATAATGTGGTGCTACATTGGAAAATGGAAGAATACTGTGAGATCTTAACGTTTAGTATGCCCCAAATATCATTATAGAAAAACCTAAATATGTAAGTCAAACGGATTTATTAGTAAAATACTTCATGTTGGTGCATTTTTTTGCATAAATGTCTTACTTACTTTGTCCTCTTCGTTTCTGTTATGATATTGATAACCCAACAGCTTCAATGTTCTCATTAAGGTATCAAGCTCATCTCTAGATCATACAGATTGGTTCTCTTCGATTTCTGTATCCAATATTGATAATCCTGATGCTAAAGAGCTCCTATATTGTCATTAAACTCAACTCTATCACTTACAGCTTGGCCCTCTTCGATTTCAGGATACAATAATGATAATTCAAACGCTAAAGAGCTTCTACGTTGTCATTAAGGTATCAAGCTCTTACAGATTGGTCCTTTTCAATTTTTGGATACAATACTGATAATCCAGCTGCTTAAGGGACTATATTGTCATTGAATTTAACTCTAACTCTTACAGCTTGGTCCTCTTCCATCTCTGGATACATTATTAATAATCCAACAGCTTGGTCGTTTCGATTTCCAGTTATGATATTGATAATACAGCTGTTTAGGGGGCGTTCAAGTATTACTGTTAATAATTCAAACTTTGTGTGGATTGTAACATTTATTCACTTGTCATAAATATAACGAAAAGAAAATATTTGATTTAAAAGCACATTTTGAAAACTACGACGTAAAGCTGTTGACCCATTGTTGTTTATTGTTGATAATCGGACGAATACATGATATGATCTCTCGTAAAAAGCTCACATCTCCAGCTAGACTTTTTTTGTCGACCCGACGTTGACTCCCCCAATCACAATCGTTTCTTGGTCGCGCAGTGGAGAGTGGTATTGGTTTTTAAATACTTTATTTTATTTTAGATATATTGGAGTAAAATAAAATTGATCGGTTTGAAATGATAAATTCAATGAAAACTCTCCTCAAGTAAATTATAAAGGTGGTTGAGAGAATATAAATTTTACTGATATAATTATTATGAATCCAATAATTATTAGTGTAAATGTTAATTTGTAAAAAAAATAATTAGATAAGAAATTTTAAAGTGTTCAAGAGTAGTGCGCAAAGTCCTTACTTAATCTCTACATGAAATAAAATATCAATCTAGTAGGAATAACAAGTCATGGATGGTTGCTAGGAAAAATAAACAGGGATGACAGATTGAATTTTTGAAGGAGAGATGTAAAAATAATTATCCTAATAGAAAAATCAAGTAAAAAGAATCTACGAAGAAGTTAAATTATATAAACGAAAAGCTGAAGCTGAGAAGAATACTTTATAATTATTAATCAAGGTAAATTGTTGGAATTTATAAGAAGGAGAAAAAACTTGAATGTTGTATAATAGTGAATGATAATGAGAGCAAAATCAAAGTTAAGATATTAACGAATTAGATTGAAATAAAAAGAATTGTAAATTGAGAATACCTACATTATTATACAGGAAGACAGATTGATAGTGACATTATAGGAAGAATTATAAATTTGAGCTATTTGGACATCTTATTCAAAATTAAAAGAAACAAAAAAAAGGAATATCATTTGAAGAACTGAGTTTAAGAGTGACTACGAACTGTGAGGTACAGTTTTTCTTATATAAACTGTTCTAATGATAGCAATATAACCTAAAAAAATAAACAATAAACTATTGTGTTAAATGAAGTAAAACAATAATTTCTTATTGATCACTGATGGAAAAAGTATAGGTATAAAGGATATTTAAAAAAAAAACTCTTATATTAGCAAATTAATATTGAACAATCAGTACTTACCACAATATCAAAACATTTTAACTCTCGAATGTGAAAAGATTTATAATTTGTGCCAGCATTATAATCATGTCAAATATTTGAATTTATTTAATAGTTTCAATTGTGTTTAAAAACATAACGATAATTGTATTGGTCAATTAAGAAATTATTATTTACTATTAAATAAGAATACAATTGAAAATATGTTAATAATTATGACACAAAACCAAATAACTATAGAGAAAGAGATCTTTCTTAGCGACATTAGTTGATTTATTTAGTGTTGCCCTCTATTCCTATAAGATAACCAGAAAATACAGGGTTGTATTAGATATTTAATTATTTGTAAAGTTATTGGAACATAATAATTTGAGTGTTTATTATTTTATTTACTAATTATATTACAATTTAGATTATATCTCGAGTTTGAATTTATAAAGTAATAGACGTATCCTCAACCACCATAATTCCTTGTCTATGGTTAAGAGTTTCATCCTCATAGACTGAGTATAGCTGGCTCACAATAATAATACACAAAAAATTGATAGACTAATTTCATCTGGCGCTCAACAACTAAAATTATAATAAATAATATAAAAATATAAGCAATTAAATAAATAAAAGATACTAATACCACAAAATATACACAAGGCTTGCGGCAACAATTACGTTTCTCAGCCGACCCTCCCAAAAACCCAATCTATGAACACTGCACTACAACCCCCAACCCAGCCCCGCAGAGGAAACTATTCCTACATCAGGGCAACCCAAAACATATGAACAATTCCAACTTTTCAAATAAAATCTCCTTTCTATTACTAAATACTTTTTGAACTTCTCTCTCTATTTCGGCAACCATTACGTAATGGAATTTTTGAAGATTTTTGACGATACTGACAACGAAAACAAAATAGAAATGACGTACAATACAGTCGAGGGATTCCCCGTAAAATATAAACGGAAACGGTTGCCAACTTGGGAGATTTTAATTTGCTAGTTTCTATTTAAATAAAAAAAAACCAAAGTTACGGAAAGCGTTATTTGAATTCCCTCCCGCCCCATCATAACGTTTTACAACACCCCCCAAATAGCGATACGTAATACTTGAACGCCCCCTTAAGAGCTTCTACATGGTCATTAAGCTTAACTCTAGCTCTTACAGCCTGGCCTTCTTCCATCTTTGGATATAATGATAATCTAACAGCTAAAGAGCTTCTACATTGTCACTAAGATATCCTGCTCACCTCTAGCTCTTAAAGGTTGGTTTTTTTCAATTTATGGATACAATATTTATAATCCCACAAGCTAACGAACTTCTACATTGTCATTAAAGTTTCAAGCTCATCTTTAACTCTTACAGCTTGGTCCTTTTCAATTTTTGAACACAATAATGATAATCCAGCAGCTTAAGAGCGTCTGTATTGTCATCAAGTTGAATTCTAGCTGTTACAGCTTGTTCCTCTTCGATTTCTGAATGAAATATTGACAATCCCAACAACTAACGAGCTTCCACATTGTCATTAAGGTATCAAGCTCTTACAGATGGGTCCTCTTCAATTTCTGGATACAATAATGATAATCCAGCAGCTTGAGAGCATCTATATTGTCATCAAGTTGAATTCCAGCCTTTGCAGATTGTTCCTCTTCGATTTCCGGATAAAAGATTGATAATCCCGACAGCTAACCAGCTTCTACGTTGTCATTAAAGTGGATACAATATTGATAATCCAGCAGCTTAAGAGCGTCTATATTGTTATTAAGTTCAATTCTAATTCTTACAGCCTGGTCCTCTTCAATTTCTGGATAAAATAATGACAATCACAACAACTAACGAGCTTCTACATTGTCATTAAGGTATCAAGCTCTTACGGCTGGGTCCTTTTCAATTTCTGGATGCAATAATGATAATCCAGCAGCTTAAGAGCGTCTATATTGTCACTAAATTCAATTCAAGCTCGTACAGCGTCGTCCTCTTTAATTTCTGGATAAAATATTGATAATCCCAACAGCTAACAAGTTTCTACATTGTCATTGAAGTATCAAGCTCATTTCTAGTTTTTACAGCTTGGTCCTTTTCGATTTTTGGATGCAATAATGATAATCCAACAGCTTAAGAGTGTCTATATTGTCTTTAAGTTCAATTCTAGCTCTTACAGCTTGGTCCTTTTCGATTTGTGGATACAATATTGATAATCTGGTAGCTAAAGAGTGTAATAAAAGCTACTTCTTTACTACAATACTTTTATCAATCATCATTAATGAATTATCAATTCATTGTGAGAGTTGACAGGAAATCTGGGGGCACCTAAAGCTATGTGCTGACAGTATCTGTATACCTCACATCTCTTTTACTAAATAATGGAAAGGTTACTTTTTGGCTATTTAGGAACATATATTCTGAATTTAAACATGTTCAGATATTGTATTAGTGTTAGTTTCTGCTTGAATAAGTAATTTTATTTGTATTCCAGAATTTATTCTTATTTTGGGCATCGACATCAAGCAAATTGTGTTACCCATTGTTGCACTTCTTTTCTTAGACGTTTGAATTATTACACATAACTCAACTGCTTGTTGAAGTGTTAGGTTGTCATACTGTAACAATTTTTCACAGAGTGTAGCATTTGCCATCCCACAAATCAACGCAGTTTTTGTAAGTTCATCTTGTCTAGTTTGCGTTTACTAACAAGTTTTTTAATTCCCATTACATGCTGATCAAGGGTTTGACTTGTTTGTTGTTTGCAAGAAAATAATTTATAACATTTGTAAGTTATATTTTCTTTTGGAAGGAAGTGGGCTTCAAATTTGTTGATCAGTTTTTGTAATTGGGTTTTCTCCACTTCTTCGAACTTTAATGTAGAGTAAATTTCCCTTCTCCTATATAGTCTAGGAGTTGTGCACATTGGGTAGACTCCTGCTTTTTATTAATTTCACTATCTATCAGATAATTCTCGAACCTGCATCTCTATAGCTCCCGGAAAGCTACCATCCATGTACATTGGTGCAATCCCTCTGCAATCTCTGTATTTGAATTACTATGAAATTGTATAAACATAATCCTACTGATTGTGTCTTGTAATAAAAGCTAATTCATTACTACAATGCTTTTATTAATCGGCATTCATGATTATTGAGTCATTCTGTAATTGTCTAACCTAGCAACTGTCGGTGTATCACCATTGTAACAATTGTCAGGTAATTTTGCCATTCTGAAAGCTACATGTGTCGGTATGATATCTGTATACCTCACAAAGAGCTTCTAAGTTGTCACTAAGGTTTCAAGATCATCTGTAACTCTTACGGATTGCTCATCTTCCATATTTGGATACAATATTGATAATCCAGTTGCTTAAGAGCTTCTACATTGTCATTAAGAACTATAGCTCTTACAGCTTGGTCCTCTTCGATTTCAGGATACAATATTGATAATCCAGCTTCTATACTGTCATTATGCTTAACTCCAGCTCTTACAGCTTGCTCACTTCGATTTCTGGATAACATATTCAGAATCCTTCAGCTAACAAGCTTCTATGTTGGTATTAAGGTATCAACCTCATCTCCTAGCTCTTACAAATTGGTCTTCTTTAATTTCTGGATACAATATTGAGAATCCAATAGCTAAAGATCTTCTACAGTTTCATTAAGGTATCAAGCTCATCTTCTAGATCTTACAGCTTGACTTTCTTCGATTTCTGGTTAAAATATTGATAATCCAGCTGTTTAAGAGCTTTTACATTGTCATTAAGTTCAACTTTAGTTCTTACATCTTGCTACCTTCGATTTATGGATGCAATATGGAGAATCCAGCTGCTTAAGAGCTTCTACATTTTCATTAAATTTAACTCTAGCTCTTACAGTTTGGTCCTCTTTGATTTCTGGATATAATATTGATAATCCAGCATTTACATTGTCATTAAGCTTAACACTATCTCTTATAACTTGGTCCTCTTTGATTTCTGGATACAATATTGACAATCTAGGAACTAAAGAGCTAAGTTTCTAGCTAAACTTTAGCTTTTAAACTTTGTCCTCTTCCATCTCCGGATACAATATTGATAATCCAGTTGCATAAGAGCTTCTATATTATCGTTAACATTAGCTCTAGGTACAATATTGATACTCCAGCAGTTAAAGATCTTTTAAGTTGTTATTAAGTATTAATCTTTAATTATTTTATTAAATTGCATTTAAACTTCAAACTTAGATCTGACTTATATATCCTTCCATATATATCCTTCCATCATGATCTCATTATAATATAGAACGTTATGAATTAATGTGCTTGGTATGCCTCGTTTTTGTACGATATCGAAGTTACCACTAATCTATCAAGTATGGAATTCTAATTTCTAGTAAAATTTCAAGGTTTCTAATAGTAAAAGAATAATTTGAAACGAACCCGATACCATCCCAAAATTATTTTTTTAATAGGTAGAATTATTATAATTATTTATGTCTGTTACAAGCTACCTTGTTCTTAATACAGAGTGTTTCACTATTACATACCACCACATGTGTTATTATGGCAAATCTGTTTTGAGGGTTTGAAAATGCTTTTATTTTTGTTTATATAGGTCAATTGATATTGGATAGCTCTGTAAGGAATTTTAAGTTTAAGTAAATTATACACAAAAAAATGTTTTATTTTTTTTTCGTGAAAGTTGTCGCTCCAAATCCTTTCGAATCTTACTCCCTTTTCATCATCCTTTGTCTAATACTGAGAATTTAATGTGTGTGTTCCTCAGGATTATTTTACATGACATGGCAAATATATAGCTCCCTTCCCCATAATAATATTGCCATATGTACTGATTTCCTTCGATTCAGTCAATTAAAACCATCTTCACTGACTACCCAATTGTTCACAACATACATGACATCTATCAAACTCTCTTTGCTCGAGATGTAAAATTCTCGATAATAATCTTTTGGAGAATGCTTGAACAGAATTTGCAATTAAATACTAACTTTCCATGGACATTTTTTGTGTTAAAATATTTCCAAACGTTAACTCTTCGTTTTTGTGGTACCCTTCAATTTATTTTTCTCCATGTTTTTATATTTAGCGGTCTAAACTGAGCCAAAATAAAACTAGTCTCACTACATCATTTACAACTCACACAGCTGTATAGAAGTATACGTTCGCGTTTCTAGGGGATTTCCCTGAATCACTGCTGCCAGAGTTATAGAAAAGGTTAAAAAAACTAAAAAAAATTCAGTGTGAATTATGTAGAAAAACTTCTAGAGAATATTCTCGGGAGAATTTTCTTACAGAGAATATTCCCGTTGTCGAGAAAATTCTCCTCTCACATCTCTAGAGGTAACAGTATCTCTCATCTGGATTTCATCCCACATTGGTATCACTGGTAACGAAACTGCGGATCACCATGCCAAAAAAGTTGCTTCTAGCAACAATCTAAAATTCATAGTCCAGCTTGCAACTGACCTCAAGTACCATTTCAAAAACTTTATGCAAGAATTTTCGCAATATCTATGGCACAATAGTATGACAGCACTTTATGATATCCATCCATCCACTTCTCCTCTCTCTCTGTACTTTTTAACAATGAGAAATGGTATTATAGTCACAAGACTTTGAATTAGCCACACTAAACGCGCACATGGTTAGGAAGTTGTTCTAGCTGAAATACTATATTGATGGTTAAGCACATACTCTCGGACTGCAAACAATTATTTGCTACGTATCGACATGACCTACAGCCTTACTCAAGGGAATGCTTCACCAAGATTAAGAAAGTTTTAGTTTTCAAAGCTACAAACCTATACCATAAAATATAATTTATCAGATTCGGATCTATTTGAATCCTTTATCAAGGCTACAAAGATATACATGCATCTGGTTATTATAAATATTAAATAATCAATAAAAACCCTAAAAACTTTGATAATTCCTGCTTGTGTAAAAATTTAAAATTTAAAAAATCAAAGATTTCCAAAAAACATCCCTCAATGTCTCGAAGAATCATCATTAGATAAAATTTAAATTGCTGACAAATTAAAATTCCTTAAGGTGTCATTCTCACCTAGTGAGGTTTTTCTCTGTTGAGCACAAATGAATTTTCATTTTCTTGTCTAATTCAAAATAAACGAGAATTATGAAAACACTTCAGAAAGTTCGAAGTATGTGTAGCTAATGTTGTTTTTTTCTGATTTGTCCCTATGTTTTTCTTCACATGAGTTCTTGCGGGCATATATTCTGTTTTTTAACCTTTGCTTGGTTTGACCAATATAAGATCTATCACATTCCAAACAATTTAATTTGTAATTTGTTCGTAGAGCCGTTTTTCTGTTGATAAAGGGGTCAGCAATAGGAAACTCAGTAAGCTCTGTATTAGCAGCCCTATTAATGGAAGATTTGATTTCTACGGTAATTTCAAACTTAGATTATGAAATACTATTGCTTAAAGTATATGTTGACGACACTATTTTAATGCTATACTAATAGTTTTCAATTTGTATCATTCAGGCTTATAGTTCACAATAGAAACAAAATAATAACTTCATTCCATTTTTGGATGTGTTATTGATTATAATTGAAGATCAAAGAATTAAATTTAATCATTATGAAAAACCTGTTAGTTCCAGGAGAGTTTTAAATTATTATTCACAACATCCATTTGCTCATAAATTAAATATCATGACTGCCATCAAAAATAAAATTATTAAACTCAGTAGCCCTGAATATTTACAGGAAAATATGGTTAAGTAAAATTGCTGTTGAATGATTATCCCTTTATTGTTTGTAATATTATAATTAATTAAAATATTAAGAGAATTTTAACACCAGTATTGATTAGAAATTCATGTAGATGTTTTTAGATTCCTTATGTTAAGGATGTTTCGGAAAAATTGAAACACATACTACAAACTGAAAGAACAAAAATCGTATTTTATGATATGGGGACAAATCAGAAAAAACAGCATTAGCAACACATACATTTGAACAAAATCACAAATTTGACTTTGAAACCGTCAACATCCTAGAAAAAGAGACTAACTATAACAAACGTCTTTTAAGCGAAATTATGTTTATTGAATTGAGTGAGAATACACTAAACAAAAAATCAGATACTGACAACTTAAATAAAATTTACAAACACATAATTACCAATTATATGAAATTAAAAAAACAATCGATACTAGCTCAATAAATACTATCTATAATAGATAATTTTGGTTCTTTAACAATTTCCCTAAGAAATTTTCGAGACACACTGTATTCAAAAAGCTGTCCCAGACCAACATTGATGAAGTGAGAATATTAGAGTGCAGTACTTGGCTTTTTCTTGTAACACTCGGGGCTTTTTAGATAAAGATTAATTGGATTTCTGTAGATGTAACTTTTATTCAGTATCAATACAACATATCGCTCATTGAATGCAGAACTATCCGAAGTCACAAAATGTTTATTTTACAGGGGGCAATCATTTTCAATTTTATCGAAAACACTAAAGACAATTTTTGAAATAATTGTTTCCATTATTTAATTTATTTTACTGTCCAAAGTTTTCTTAGATATAATCATTCAAATTGAAATATATTGACTTGGGATACTTTGTTTCTTATAAAAGTAATTATCTCCACAGAGGTTTAAATGTAGTATAGGTATAAGTGACTTAGGTTAGTTCTGATCTTCAAACATTACGAATAGACAAGGAAAATAAACATCAGACTGACATTTATTGTAAACATTTATTTGGCAAATAGAAAAACTTGTTTCAAAATAATATGTGAATATTATAATAGCGATACCTACTCTTATTAATAAAATGGCAACTCAAAAGGAAAGGGAAATTGAAAAATAATGACTGAACAAGAGCAATCAAATTCTAATTATTTGAACAGGAAAAAGGTGTAGATACCAAATTTTCATAACAACGTAACTGTGGCTTAGAAAAAACCTTGAAATTAGAGGTAATTTTTTTATACAGACCTAAGAAAATCAAAATCATGACAAGTTATTCCGAATTATCATCGTTACTTGCATGTCAGTGAGAGCAGATTTTTATAACAACTGTTTTATCTCAACTTTATTAATATTGACATCAATTTTCTTTCTACCTTTTTGTAGTAAATCAATGGTTTTGAATTGTTCATGATATTCATATTTGAAACGGATTTTATTAGGAAATGCGTTATTTGCATCTAAAATGCGTATTTTATTTAAATATACCTTCTCGTTTGTCTCATCATGGTCCCAATTTAAAGTAATGTTATGAAACAGCACACTGGTATAGTCCCTGAATCCGACTCTGTCTAAGCCTTGTATGAAAATTAAAATGATGGCGGATGCGCAGGGTTTCTTAGAATTGTTTATGATTGTGACTATCTTATCTAGACATTGTTTGATTTTATTTTCTCGTTCATCGTTGTCATCTTATTCTCAATATCCGATTTTAGAGACGAAATTTTATTCTCGACATCAGCAGCAATGTCCTTTTTCAATGATAACATATTTGCAGAAATATCGTTCTTCATAGCAGAAATCTTCTCGTCCATATTAGTAGAAACCTTGTCCATGTTAGCAGAGATATCGTTCTTCATGGTTGAAATATTCTCGTCCATGGCAGAAAAATTGTTCTTTATAGTAGAAATATCGTTTAAAACATTAGTTGACGCATCGACATCTGCTCTTGAATATGAAGCAGCAGCGAAGGCTTCGAGTTATAACAAAGCTAGGACCATCCGAGAAGAAGGCGACGAGGACAAGTTCGACCAGATCGTCAGCTTGATCAAAAGTATGATAGACATGAAGCAGAGAAAAATCAGATGCTGGAATTGTGGCGAGCTAGGGCATGTACGTAGTTCGTGTAAGCGCCCCAGGACTCCTGCCAACCAAGAACCCCAGTCACAGGAAAACTAGAACGGGTCGGCTACGAGGGGGCAGCACCGACCCATGATCGTTCCAAAGACCCTCATACTGATAGCTTCGCTCAGACGTCGCAACAACAGTCTATATGTAGATGGCGAAGTGAATGGCAAGAGATATACTCTGCTGGTAGACACTGGAGCAACTAGAACCATTACATTGGTGTCAGAAGTGGGATAATATAAATAAATTGCTACGTAAAAATGGCCAAGAGACTATGTGATCTGAAAGTGACGGAATTAAGAGCAGAATTGGAAGATCGTAAGTTGGAAGCGTCCGGTAAGAAATGTGGATTAGTAGAAAGACTTAAAGTGGCACTGAAAAATGACAGCTTTGATCCAGAATTATTTTTATTAAATGATGGAGCTTCCACCGTAATCTCGTCAATTTCTGCCGTGGAAAAATAGATTTCAACTAATGTGAAAAACGATAATTCTACTATAAAGAACGAATTTTCTGCCATGGACGAGAAGATTTCAAACATGAAGAACTATATTTCTGCTAACATGGACAAGGTTTCTACTAATATGGACGAGAAGATTTCAAACATGAAGAACAATATCTCTGCTAACATGGACAAGGTTTCTACTAATATAAACGAGAAGATTTCAAACATGAAGAACAATATTTCTGCAGATATCTTATCATTGAAAAATGACATTGCTGCTGAAGTCGAGAATAAAATTTCGTTAATGAAATTAACTGTCTCGACTCTTACTTCGTGGAATCTACTCATATTAGTGTTTTAAATGAAACTCAATGTTTCTAGCTAATTCCACAATATAATGAAAAATGTTGAAAATTCTAAAAAATTGACAATTGTTTCGTTATCTGAATATCATCGTCAGAATGACAGAAGTTACATTTCATTTGATGCCTACCTGATGTTTAGTAGTTATTTTTGGCTAGACCAAGAAGTGACCTACCTTGTGATAGACTTAATATATGTTAATAGAAAAAAGAAGATGTGATATTACAAACATTGAAGCTTAGATATTATTAGCCCTATGGTGATATCCTGGATATCATTTTTCCAATTAAGATCAGTATAACAGTGTTTTTCAACTTTCGTGCAATTTCCTATTTACAATATGCAACTGGTACTCATTTCCATTTCATTTTTTTCTTCTATTGTGCCTACATTGTATTAGTCGCAAATATCACACAAATCTTTCTTAGGGATGAAAAATGAAATCCGTGTTAAACATTATTCTATACTTTCAGTCGCAGGTTTAATATTCTCGTTTTCACAATATTTAAGATAGAGGCCATACATCATGGATATGTTGGAGGCAAAAAACGTTTTGACGTATTTTTTCGACAGTAGTGGCTTTCTATCTATGGTTTCGAATAAATTAATATGATCTCTCACGGATTACTTTATAGAATCATCTAGTTTAGAATTATTGCACACTTTGCCTCGCCGATCCTCTGCAACTATACCCGTACTTCACATTTTTCGAAAAACTGTTTTTACTACTTGCGCACTTATTCCTAGTGTGTTTAAAAAAGGTTTTACATACTACAATTTTGTTTCCCCTAACATAAAACAGATATTTAAATAGTCTATACGCTAGGTAACATCCTGTGTTTTTGAGAAGTCCACGATGTATTTTTGTGGGATAATATTGTCTTAGACGTACATATTCAGAATCATCTGGTTACCAGCCCCAAAAATGGCCAGTTTGGTTTTTATACAGGGTGGTCATATATTGAAATAAAAAAATATATTTGTGTACAAATGTTCTTTATTTACTCAAGATGTGGGTTTGTAAGTATTGTAATTTTGGAATGGAATTTACAATATATATGTAATATATTTAAGTTATTGTTATTATACGGGGTAGTCCAACATATCAATGTCGGTAACAAAAGAAAAATTCAGGTAGGTGGAATTAACAAGAAGTAATATGGAATCATGTATCATAAAGATTAGTACACTCGTGTGTTATGTTGCAACGACAAAATGAACAACAATTTATTCCAGCTGCCCGACAACAACAGCTCTTTTTACGTGAACATTTACCACAGTTGCAATTCGGAACTAATTCTTCGGATGAAGGAAAAATATTGTCCACGGATTTAGGTATAAGATCATCATTTTCCATCTTGTATCCAAACAAAAGGGGATCTAAAGATGTAATGTTTTCTTCCAGTTGATTTGGTTGTAAACAATAAAAAATGCTCGCGAAATATGTAGTTTCATTGATGCGCTCGTAGGAGTTAACTCTTTTACAGAAAAAGTTTTTCCATGGTGATACATCCAATACCTTAAATCATCAAATGTTTTTGAAGAGTTACCTGGGCGAACCACCTGAATAAGGTACTCTTCTGCACTCTGCACTGATTCTTCGATTACTCTTTCAGACGTACCTGTAAAAATTATGCTAGTAAATTGTTTCTCAGGCATGATTATTATATTCATACCTTTAGCAAAATTACTGAGAAATTTTACTGGGCTAGCATCAAGAGGACTACGCTTGGTTCCAATTTTGCTTGTATAATCTGCACCAGTCAAATGGTAAAGAGCTGGAAGAACAGAGAACACAATTCTGAACCGTGACGTTTAGCCATCAGGTGCAACGGAACATCCTTCCTAGTTGCTCCTACCCCTGTTCTACACCAAAGTTCCTAAAATAATAAAACACTCCATACCGCAAACAACAAAAATATAACTAAATTACCTGTAACCCTCCGGATTTATATGTTCTGAAATGATACAGAGCCATAACTAATATGTCGGTGTCGGAAGATAGTATATACATGTTTTTATGACCCTCTCGCACTGCATGAGCAATATGTACCATAATTCGCATATCTGCTTCTTCAATGTCATTTTTTTGTAACACGTCCAGGGTGCTAGAAGTACGTGATGATGCACATGATTGACAGGGTTCGATATTTGTTGCACTGCACACTATTTCAACCCCTTGCCAAAAACGATGGGCATGTTGTAGCAGATATTTCCGAATAAATGTTTGAAGCTTAATTTTATTTTCTTCACAATCCCAAAATTTTTGAGCTTGTACATGTAATGGTACATTATCTGTGATTGAATGGATTGTGATATACTCTTTGCCATATCTTCGTAATCTCTCTCCAGACTTAGGTGATATTTCTAAATAGCTATCAAATATAAAGTCAATTCTATTAAGATGTCCTTTCAGTGTAACACTTGGATCTTGGAAAGTTGTCAAATTTTTCCACTGTACTTTTCGAATACCCATCATAACATCAACCAGTAGACAAAATTTGCCTGAATGAGGTGTTAGAGAGTAGTCCTGGTTATCTAGTATCTTGTTTAATTCAACAAAAATTCTAGACTTTTGAGTTTCTTTTTTCAAAACGCCTTCTTTTTCAAAAAGGTAGTTATCGTGTGTCAATTCGTACCTTAACAGTAACTTTAGACTATATCCCCGTTCTTTTGCTAGCTCGATAATACGCTGAGTTTGTCTATTTTCGTTTGAAACTTTCGATTTCTTCTGTGGTACAGTTGCAGCTGCTGTTTTAAACGGTGGAAGCTTAACTCTACTAATGGTGTCAGAAAGGGGCTTGGTTAAAGTCTCAAATCTTTCCTTGTGAAATTGTTTGTATGCTTCACAACCAGTTTCAAATATGTTCAAAAGAGCTTTGGTTACATCGGGTGGCGTCTGCTCCTGCGTAACAATGTTACGGAGTGGTTGATTTTCTTCCATAAATGGATTTACGTGCTGAGAAATATATTGAATCATTTTTCCAATAATCGATTCTATTCGATCCGTTTTCCCTGGGTAATATTCATGATGGGTCTTCAGTTCATAGCTGTCATTTTTAAAAAATGTTTTTTCTCTGTACAAGTTAGATATTGCCAGAATTTCGTGATACACAAGTTCCCACGCAGCAACAAAATCCTTTTTACGAGTCGAACCAATGATTCCTGCAGTACTTTTCTTGGACCGGTTAATGGTTTGCTCTAAAGCTTGATCTGTTCCAACTGTTGTGAATGATGTTTTACTCTGCTTTACGGTGAATTTTCCCTTCTTGAATTCGTTGTATACTTCGGGGGCCGCCTTCTTCAGCATTAACATGTAATGGAGGTAAATTGAAGACCAACGCGCGTAATTGGTACGATCCATAACGTGAAAATAGGTTGCAGTTGTTCAACAGTTTGTACGTGGAGGTTCCAATCTCCAGTACGATCGGCTAGTATTAAATTTCTTAAGAGATTAATGAGTGCTAAGACGTTATTCCAATAATAAAAAAGGCTAGACTCTGCATCTCTTAGCTACAAATTGGTTAAATTGTAAAACAATATTTTGTGAATTACCTTTAAAGTAATCAAAGATAGCCTGCCCTTCTTTTGCATTTCCCTCAATAAACAAATTTTGCAATAGTTCAAGTGAGGTTAATTCTTGTTCGTATTTTGTTAAACCCTGCTCTTTAAAAAATGATTGCAACTGCAATCTTTGCAGAACTTCACCCAGTAGAAAAAATCCTCTAACAGATCTGGCATAGTTTGTGCCATTGAAAACTTGTTCAGTTGTGCCTACACCAAAGGATCCAGTTTCAATCAGTATGCTTTCAGCACCACTACCACGTAGATATTTCCCAATGCACGCTAGCAATACTTTGATCATATGAAAGCTTCCAAGCATTAATGTTATATTTTCAATTTATTTTTCTCTTAACAACATTATATGCCTGGCAATTCGGTAGACACCTTAATCACAAAATACTGGAAGATTGTTTTGATCTAGCTGTTGTAACATATCTTTGAAATTGCAAAGAGCTGTATACACTGTTGAATAGTCAGTTACAGGATAGGGCAAAACTGGCAGAAATCCAACAATTTGTTCCTTACGTTTATCCTCAGAAAGGAACGTGTTAAAGGCTGGCCATGATGGAATCTGCTGATCTATTTTTGTTATGTTCAATTGTCGAGGTGATTCTGATATATCCATTCATCGCTCGTTTCTGATAAACAGTGTTTTGAAATTGAAATGGGTCCAGGTACTTTATAGAATTCCTTCAATACCTGACATTTCAGTTCTTCGTGAAATGATCGAGTAGAACGACATACATCAGTTTCTGAAATATTTGGTTTTCTATGCACTACGTCAGATTTATCTTGAAATATAACTGCAACAGTATCATGTGTTCCATTTAATCCAGATTCAGTCGCTTCGTCGTGGTCAAAGTTGTCAAACGCTGCAGTGGTAAATTTAGAATGGTCAAAATGTGAAGGAAGTGGTATATGGTTTTTACCATATTCAACAGTAAAAGATGCCAGGCCTATTCTACATCTACATCTTTGAACTTCATCATAGGATATACTCAAACCGGTACGATTTAAGCTCTTAATTAATGCACTACTTTTACAGGTATTGTGAACTGCCAACCCTGTCATAGTCTGCAGAGGAGTCCTTTTTTTAACGCCATGTAAAATAAAATACATTGTTTGAAACAATGCTTTCATTTTAAGATGCTTCCCTTTAGATACCCCTTTTTTGGATGTCTTGGGAATGTCTGATTCTTCATCACTCTCAGAATAAATGTCACTATCAACGTAGAACTGATTTTCGTTAAAGTTAAAAAGTTCTGAGAAAAAAGTTAAAAGTGGTTGAGGAATCAGTATATCGTCCCATGAATGTCTCAAATTGGTTTCATCACAGAATTTATCATTTAAATCAAAATTAACACCACAAATGGATTTTCTTAGAATTCTTGCTGATTCTTTGATAACATCCTTTGATCTTATTAAATCTACAACCTCGGCAAGAGTCACGCTTGAGTGAAAAACTAATGTAGGTTTGTTGGCTTCCAGTGGTACAGAAAACTGTATTTCTTTGTTAAAGGTGCCCACTAAATAGTTTTTAATGTCAACGTTTTTAACCGCCATTTCCAATGGTAATTGGCTATTTACATCATTACATATTTCACTCAAAGTAAAAGATTCTCCTAACTTAAGACGTGGCAATAATTTGTCTACAACATTTGACATAATTTCTTTCTTTTGTAAAAAAATTTCCTTCTTTACGTTTTTGAACTGTAAGTTTTCAGACTTTAGATTTGTTTTATTTCTTTGATATTTTCGTTCATAAGAGCGAAGACAATTGGCATGATAATAAATATCAGCTGCAAAGATGGATTCGATAGTTTTTAAATCCGCAATTCTAGTAAAAACGTGATCCTTAAATTCGAGAGCAATTTCGAGCAATGTTTCTGCCCTATTTTTCTCACAAATTCGAATTTTTTTACAAATTTTACCACAAATTATACAATTTATTGTTTCGTCTTTGTTTATATCAGATGTCGAAGGTCTAGCTGTACAATTTGACCGTGTAAATTTATCGTACCTTGCTGAAGAAGTTCCTTCACCTAAGTCCTGCTTGTCCGAAATATTTTCATTGTGTTTGTCGTCCATTAGTTTCCTTGCCGCCCTTTCCACTTTTGTTTTCATCGTATAACTCCGGTAACAAGCGTTGGTCATGTGATATGAAAATAGTTCTTCCTGGGATACACTTTTCAATCTTTCAAAAACAACGTCTTTTCGTTCACTAGATGCCCACCGAATCCGCGCACATCCATGACTTTCACGTGTCAGTAATTCAGTTTTATTATGTTGTTGACAAATTATACACAATTTGACATTAAGTTCTGCTGCTTTACGCCGCAGAGAAAGTCCAATAGTTTCCATATTTGCAAAACGCTAATCACTAATATTGCACCACTAGGCAAAACAAAACAAAATAAATCGGTTCAAGAATTAACAAATTTCGCTCGTTCGTTCGTTCGTATTGACCATCGTGCGTGATCGTGCATCACGTGCCGGGACAAACAATGTTGCCACATTTAGTATGACATGTTTAAACTTCAGTCAAAATTGCATTTTCATTTATTTTCAGTTTTATAGCTTAGAATTTATTTTAATTCCAGTTAATGGTAAAAACGATTGAATTAGATCTATATTTACTATATAAAAGGGCTTAAAAAAAACTGGCCATTTTCAAGCGTGGTAACCTGAAAAATCTTGTTTCGTAAACCTTGAAATTGACTCTGCAAATGAGTTATCTCGTGGACCTAAAAAAAAATACAGAACAGTAGCTAGCCTCTGTATTAAAAAGAAAAAGGTCCTTTTTCGTCGATTTATTGTTTCGCTAGAATCCTCGTTCTCAGTATTTTTTGTATCATCATTACTACTTTCATTTTTACGTTTTCCCCTCAATCGCGTTCTTGCCTTTTCTATCATATCTACATGTTTGGCAATAAAATTTCTTTGCCTATTTACGTCCGCTAGTTGCCAATAATTTTCGAAAATCTGCTTTCTTTCATTTTCAGAAATCTTTTCACTGCACTTTTGTCAACAGTTAGTGCACTTTTCTGCTGTCTGCTTGCACGAACATTACCTTTCCAGTCTGTATATTTTTCTCCAAGATTCCGACATCTCTTGATATCATTTCTTCTCCATTTCCTTGGATTTCGCTACCTTTTGTGTGTATTTTTCTTGGATATTGCCAGGTTGCGCTGACTGTCACTCTCTGATGAACTTGTATCATTTACTGGATCTTTCATGCGAAATGAGCGTTTTTTTGACGTTATAGTGTAATCAATATCATTGTCCTCATCATCAGTAGCAAATGGATCTTATTCAGATTCGGAAAGGGTCAATTCATCTTTTAGGATAGAAGATTGATTTATGACTGTGCCCTTGCAATTGCCAGAAAGGGACAAAACATCAGCAGGTCTTAGATTTCCTTCTATGGTATTTTGTAGATCAGTTACTGTCGTCAGAATTTATTTGGTGAAACATCAATTGGCGGAGTAGGATTGTTTTGAAGATAGTAGGTTGAAGTTTCCCATGGAATTAGGCGAGAGGGAAGTTGTTGTGTTGCACACACCTCCATTAAAAGAGCTACACCTTTTTTTGAAGGATCGATAATTTGTTGATTCTCTGCAACAAATTCAAAATAATGTATTTTAATTTGGAAAATTAAAATTTGCTAAGCTCACCAATTTTGTTAATATCTTCATTTTTATTATTCACTGTCAAAAAAGAAGGGGGTGCCAATGTAGTACTGTAGGTGGACTTTTTATACCTTGACGTTTATTGCCTGCAATCTAAAAAATATAGCATAAAATTGGTAAAATGCAAATTGATACCTCACCTGATTTTGGTTGCTCTTCAGATTTTTTATTGTTAATTGAAATATTTTGACAGTTCTTGAATTAATTGTACACACATTAACAATATAAAATTAGTATAGGTTTTGTTGGACTGAACAGTGCAAAACTGCTAAGTTGTACTTAATATGAATTATTAAAAAATTCTATTGCAGAACTAGCCCAAGTCCACACTAAGCGCGGACTTAAAATGCATCACCGACGAAGGATACTTCTGCACTGATTCGACGTGCACGTTCTCAGTTAGGATCAGTGCTGCCAGACGTGACGTAAGAAATTATCGAGCAGCGTTGCCAAAATTATTGGATTTTTCAGAAAATTATGTTACGCGCTGAATAATTTAAAACCTAAAAGCAAGGGTCACTAAGGGCTCTAATAGGGAAATATTGTTTACGGATTTTTTTAAATTTATTTTATTAATAATAAAATGTTTTTCGTAAAACGTAAAAACATAAATTATGTAATAAAATATATAAAAAAAGAAGCAAAAACATACATTCTACTCTACTAAACATTAACTCAATGTAACATCTGGAAAAAAATCATAAAAATAAAAGAAAACTTATTCAAAACAAACTTGGACATCGTCTTCATCGTCCTTTTGATAAATATTATTTGAAGACATTGCCTTTATCATCTGACTAGTAACTTCAAAGTTATAGCATTCGTCGTTACATCGTTGTGATGATAAAAGCAATGCATTTACTGTTTTTGTACAAATACTATTTCGGAAATTAGTTTTTATTAAATTTATTCTGGAAAATACTCGCTCACAGTCAGCGTTGGAGTGAGGTAAAACGAGTATGTCCAAGACAAATTCGCCCAAATCCTTAAATGACACGCATCCTGAAAGGTCTTTATTTATTGATATTTTAAACCAATAACTGTCGATACTGTTTTCATTTTTGATCTCATCTGGAAACTCGTTTAGGTGTTGACAATACAGCCTCCACTGATCATCAATTTTTTTATTTTTTGTCGGTATCGTAGGGGCTTACAATTCTAGGTAGCAACTTTATTACCTCGAGAAGGGACTGAGGTCTTTGCTTATCATAATTTTTGTCAAAAATAGCTATTTTGGACAAAATGTTATCCCCGAAATCAAACCTTTTTTTTATTTCTTTGGCGGACACTATTAAAAATTTCCGACAACGTATGTAAAAATTGTCTTGTTGGAATTGATTTAATTTATTAATGTTTTCCATCACTTTAATACCGAGATATATTTGTTTTAAATCTATGAAATAGACATTATTATCTGGGTCTATGTTAGCTAGTGGTATCTGGTGCACATAATTCGGTTTTAAAAAGGTCAGTAAAATTTTTTTAATGTTTCACACATTTTGGTGTAAACTGTTGTTAAAACGACTTCTTCGTTTTGAAAATGGGCATTTAATTCAACAAATTTTGGAAGTATCCATTGTAAAAAATAAAAAAAAAGTTTGGTTTCGTTGTCAATTAACCTGTTGGCAATGGTTTCAGATGCTAGTAATCTGTGTTCAATCCACTGCTGGGTAAAGTATAATCTTAAGGGCTCCCACTGCTGAACTATTCTATTGACTACCATGAGCAATGAAAGCCACCTGGTCTGCGAAGGTCGCAAACTTTTATGGGGCTCTATATGACAAAATTCTTGGAATTCTAAAAGCTGAGCTTGCCTCTTGCTACTGAGTTTAAAAAAATTAAAAATGTTCCTAGTTAAATCTTCGCAGTTTCGCGGCAGAACTTTACATGCTTCACTAGCACACAAATGTAGTGAATTACATACACATTTTTGTAAAACTATACCAGGAAAATTGAGTTCTAATCGAGTCGCAACAGAATTTTTTGAACCGAACATTGTGTTACAGCCATCCGAACCAAAGCCTATAATATGATCTAAAGATAACCTAGATGAAGTAAAAACAGCTACAAGTTTATTATAAATCACCTCAGCCGTAGCACCGGCATTTGCATCATCGCCATTTCTACCAGAAAAACACTGAACTGAATTGAAAAAACGTGTTGTAACTTTTTCTATCTTTGGAGAAAAATATCTCACATATACACACATATTCTTAATAGTACCTATATCTGCAGACTCATCAATTAAAAAACTAAACTTTCTCTCTCTTAGTTCTTCAATAACTTCATTAAAACAGCATTGTCCCAAAACATTTTTTAACACGCCAGTACACTTGGTTCGCCCCATTTGCATTTTATTAGCAATTTGCGAATCTGGAAAGATGTTTTTCATGAGGGGAACTAAATGATCGCAAAGTTTCATCGGCAATAAAAGCGGCTACTTTTATTTCCGCTCTAGCTACATCATCCTCTGCTTCATTTTTTTAAAAAAATGAAGAATTGATTTTAGGTTGATTTGAAGCAAGTCCTTTTACATACTTATCGTATTTGGAGCCCTTGCTATGATTTTTAATAACGGTAATATCTGCTTGAAATTGTGTATTACATGCAATGCATCTTGTTTGTAGAGGATTATCTGAAAAGGTAATTTTCAAGTAATAAATCCATGTATATCGACGAAAAAAAAAGCCGCCGGAAATACATTCAAGTACAAGATTAACTTTATGTAATACCCACTTTTTATAACTAAAAACGAACCGAACGAATAGTAAAAATACAAACTTACCGTTAACAGGTTTCAACCAGCCTTTGAATATATTTTCCCATTCAACCCTGTAATTTTGTGGTCTAGTTTCCCGTCTATAAACATTTTTAAAACGTTTTCTTTTTATCTCTTGTTTTTCAGAATCTGAATTGGAAACATATCTTGACGTACTTGCACTATCCATACTTAATACAAATTTATACAAATACCAACAACGCAACGGTCCTTTCCTTATTATTCTAATCTAATTTCTCCCTGAATTCAGTGAAGTCTCAAGTAAGCCCCACTTTTACTTCTCAGAAGCGAGTACAGATTTGTTTACACCGACGCGATGCGACAGACGTAGCAGTTCGAGTTCGGGGAATTTTAGAAACGTTTAAAGAATTGCAGAACAGTATACTCGATAGTCGAAATTGTGTAAAGTGAGTCAGAGCTATCTAATCAACACTTTGGTTAAAGCGCAGTTGCCATATGTATTCTAGAGAGAAATGCTGTATTTTATAAATACACTTCAAATCCATTGTGTCAATATTTCAGGTACAAAAGATGCAATGTAATTAAGTCAATACCAATTTAATATATTTATTTCAAATTTCAAGCAGACTAATAATAATTAGTTTACTTGAAATGTGAAATAAAGTGTTTATGTATATTTCTTGAACGCAAAGTTTGTTGTGAAAAACTCGCCGATTTGACAATGTTGGAGAGTCGCTTCAATGTTCCGGCTTTGAGAACGAGATAGATAGATCGAGCTACGCGAATGAGACAGTGATAGTAAACAGTTATGTGAGGTGTTTATTCTCTTCATGAGCGTAACATCAGTATTTGTGTTGTGGTTTTGTGTGATAAATCGGTTATTATTGGTATTTATTGTAATATTTATATCGGTATATTTAGTGACAATAATGGCGGAGTGTAGCGGTGTTGGCGATAAAAAACGGCGTCGTAACAATTTAATTCGGGAAGAAAAAGTCCTCATATTAAATGTGTACGAAGGACTGCGTGCCATGGACAAACAGTTGGGTGTTAGTGACGCTGTGATTAAGTGCAGTTATTTAACTAAAGTTTCTGAGAGTACTATATACAATATTCTAAAGAAATCGCGGGACGGATCTTTGACAAGAGAACGAGGTGAAAACTGTAAACCGGAAAGTAGGGGAAGAAAGAAAATTGTTTTGGACGACCAAACACGGAATGCTATACGTGGGAAATACATTCTTTTTATTTTAGGAATGAAATCCCCTCGGTAGCTAAATTGAGCAAGGTAATAGAAGCTGATGATACTTTACCAAACATCAGTGATAAAGTTTTGAGACGAACTTTAAAATTAATGAATTTTCGTTACCAAACAAGAAGTAGAAACAGTGCCTTAATTGAACGAAATGACATTGTGGAATGGAGGAGAAATTATTTAAAACAGATACGACAGTTTCGTAACGAAGGACGGCACATATATTATCTTGACGAAACATGGTTAAATGAAGGCCACACTGTGTCAAAAGTGTGGCAAGACATGAATATACGAAGCAATCGACAAGCCTTTATGGAGGGTTTCTCTTCCGGTTTAAAAGCTCCCTCTGGGAAAGGACGTCGACTGATTATCACTCACATTGGCAGCGAGGAAGGATTTGTAGAAGGTGGATTACTAAGTTTTCAGTCCAAAAAAACTGTCGATTACCATGAAGAGATGGATGGTAACCGGTTTGAAACATGGTTTAGATCAATTTTAACAAAGGTAACTCCTGGTTCAGTGATAGTTATGGATAATGCTTCATACCACTCTCGTCGACTGGAGCAAATACCTACTTCAGCTAGCCGCAAGAGGGTTATAATTGATTGGTTAGAGAGTAAGAGCATTCCGCACAACGAGGCAATGCTAAAAGTTGAATTATTATCTCTCGTACGGAAACATAAAAGCAGTTATATTAAGTACGTTGTCGATGAAATGGCGAAAGATTTCAACGTCTCAGTTGTTAGACTTCCTCCCTACCACTGTGAGTTAAACCCCATCGAGCTGGTTTGGGCCCAAGTGAAAAATTATGTTGCGAGAAAAAACAGTACATTCAAAATGGCTGACGTTGAGAAACTGTTTGACGAGGCGCTGCATACCGTTACTGCTGAGAGTTGGCGTAAATGTATTCAACGCGTATTAAAAGAAGAAATAAAGTTTTGGGATTTAGACATACGTGTAGAAGTAATGACGGAACCACTCATTATCGATATAGGAGGAGAAAGCGATGATTCTGAGGAGTCGTCAGGGAGTGATACCGCTTCCAGTTAGTCAGACATTTTACAAGTGACCTCGCAACATACCTATACTTATTGGTAATTTATTTTGGTCTTGACAAACAATTTTTTTTTAGTTTTAGTAGTAGTAAGTTGGAATTGACTTTTAAACATTGTTTTATTTTGTTTTAACTTACTTATGAACAACTTGTGATAAGTTATTATTTCAAATGTTAAAAATTGAAATTCCAGATATTTCAGTATTCGCACCCTTAAACTATGATACGCTCATGGAGTTCACTTTAAATCGGTAGATAACCGATGACGTCACTTTACAGAATTTCGACTATCGACTTTTTTATATACATCTTATTATAGCTCATCCTTAAAAATGTGTATTATTCTTGGTAACACCCTGTATATACATAATGATACCTACCATAATAATTTCGTATTTCTGTTCTCTAAAATTTAAACGCCAGAGCGTACAAGAACATTTTCTATTTATTTTTTATTTAGGACTATTAAGAACCCTTCAAAAATGATGCGCTCATGAAGTTCGCTTCTGCAACTGATTTTATGGACAGTAAGAGCGATGAGTCACTTTACAGAATTTCGACTATCGAGTATAGCAAATTAAGGATCGTGAATACCCATGAAAATGTATGTCCCATGTTATTTTACTTAAAAAATATTGATTAGAGTTTTATTTAAAAAAATAATATTAGTTTATGTCTCAGTAAAATTATGTTACAATTATCGATTATGGTACAAGTGAAAATTCAGCTTTAGTTTGTGATAAAATTATGTTACAATTAGATAATTATGTTACATCTGGCAGCACTGGTTAGGATAGTGTGTTAATATTATCGGTGGGGGGATGGCGTAAGTTTTGACTTAGGCTGCTTCTGCGCCAAGATGCTGCGTGATTTCATGTATTAGAGAGTATAGTAAGTGTAATTTCGACAAAAATGGACATAGACTGATTCTGCATTCAATAAGCGACATATATCGTAACAGTATGAATCTCATTGACATATATAATAAATGTCAACCATTGACTTACTGTCTGTCAAACGACAACCATAAAATAACATTATTTTATATCACGGTGTAAAATTGCTCTACTAACAAACATCATTTGTAGTTTTTTGCAATTTTTGTTTTTGTTTATCAATGAATACGTATAATTTATTTTTACATCCAAATATCTAGTAGTACAGTAACTGAAGGTCCAAAGCTGTAAATAATTCAGAGAATTATTCACACATAGCTCAATTTGTAGGTCTTCACGGATACTTTCAAACAACAAAAACCTTTAACACGATAGCGACTCAGGAAGGGGCTGAAAATGCCCCCCCCCCCCTGAACCCTAGAAAACAGGTTTCCTGCTAATATCTTCCAAAATATGCCAGTCACAAAATTTTTGTTCAGACAAAAAATGAAGATCGTTTTATTATCTACAAAAATGTTCCTTATAATTTTTTTCGAAAACCCAATATTTTTCGAGATAATGGGAGCCAAAAGTCTGTTCATTTCCCCGCGGCTGTGCGTCTATGAGTGCTGTTGTCTATGCGTTAACTTGTACAGGCAGGCGGACGAATTGTTTCATATCTCTGGCAAAAATTAACATTTTCCCATGATTCAAAGTTCATCTTAATGCGAAAATCCATAGCTATCATGGCATGTGACTTAACATCCGTTTTTATTTATTTTTAATTATTAAAAAAGCGGTCAAAGTCTTATTCATGATATTTTGAGTACATTTCATCAATTTATTCATATTTTTTTAAAAAAATAGCCTTTCATGCTAATTTTTTTTATAACGGGACCTTGAGTGGTCGTGCATGCTCCAAGAAATTTTGGTGCACGATCTCTCTCGCGTTTTAAAAAAATAATCATTTGTTTATTGCCCTTCATGAGCCGTTCTCGGAGCTCTTTAGAATCTTCGAAACAAGCGCGAGTTAAAAAATTATTATTTACTATATTGCTTTCTAATGCACACCATTTTAAAGCTGAGATGGTCTAGTTTTGGGAAATTTTTTTTAATTTTCAACAGGGTCTAATAATTGTCCGGAAATCGGGAAAATTCATCATATGACCCAGAATCGGACTTCTCTTTTCAAATACTTCTTGTTCCTCGCTCTTTATTTTTTCAGTATTAATAACCTGATAGAATTAAAGCTGACCTTTTCATTCATATACTTTGATCCCCATATTTCTCCTTGGTTATTGAAGGATCTTTACAATTTTATTCCCCGTTTTTACGCTCCCCCTCTCATATTTGTGGCATCTTACATAGTCTAACCTCGCATACCCACGCGACCACGTTTTTAGTCTGCTACTATTGGTAAACAAACTCCGGTTTGGAGTCGTTGGCATGTCAGGATTTTCTTGTCATTATTTATTAAATCGATAAATTATCAATTTGATAAATAAATTATTAATCTAAAAAATAAATAAGTGATTCAGTAATTGAAAAAGAGTGAAAAGTGTTCAAAGTGACAAATTTAAATGTTATTTTTCTTCTTCTTGACTCAGTAGTCGGGTGAATATTCACCGCCTCCTCAAAGTTGTAACATGCTATTAGGGGAAACAACGTGTCAAGACCTTACTGCATGGAAAAATGCATTTTTGCACTTTTCTGATAAATTCGCAACTTGTGAGATGAAACTAAGAAAATAGAGACCCCAAACACTACTCCAGCAGAGAAAAAACACAGGTGATACGCCAATAATTGTCGAAAAATTGTTTTCCGTGAGGGCTTACATTAATGGAATCCACGATTTCGCGAGCAGAGCGAATGTGCTGGCGCCATCTACAATTGGTCTGTAAAGGCCGAAAGAGGGAGATCAATGTATTCCCAATTCTACCGAGCGGAAATTTGGCTAGAAACTACTATATCTATTCACTATGAAAATTATGGAATTTTCGACGTCGATTTTTGCGAAAAATATTTGTCTGGCGAAAAAATTGGTCTGGACCATTTTTGTAGATAATGAAAAGATCTCCATCTTTTGTCTGAAGAAAAATTCACCAATTCCTATATTTTGGCAGATATTCGCGGGAAACCCCTTTTCGAGGGTTTAGGGACCTATTTGGGCCCTCTTTCTTAGTCGCTATCATGTTAAAGGTTTTTTTGTTTGAAAGTATCTGGGATGAACTGCAAATTGAGCCACGTATGAATAATTCTCCGAATTATTTATAGCTTTCGATATTTTCAGGTCTTGGGTTACTGGACTATAGGTACAGTTTCTGTATAGACTCTCAATGAAGAAAAAAGAAATTGTTTGTCAATGTTTGAAAATTTTGTATTGCATTGTTTTACATGGCCGAACGTTATGAAATTTTTTCATAATTCTCGCTTATTTTGAATTAGACAAGGAAATGATGAAGCATTTGTACTCAACAGAGAAAAACCTTACTAGGTAAGAGGGCATCTTAAGGAATTTACATGAGCAGGAATTTTTAAAGTTTTTATTGATTATTTAATATTTATAATAACCGGATGCATGTATATCTTTGTAGCCTTGATAAAAAATTCAAATAAATCCGAAACGTCGGCATAGTGGAAAATCTGTTTTCTTATTATCTTACAGAATCAATAAAAAAATAGTCATAAAATAAATAATACATGAGGATACATTCACATAAGTAGTAATTGTTAATTTATCCATGTAAATATTTGTAATTACGCAGTTTGTTTCGGACTTTCATAGAGAGCGGACGTACCGTAATTGAAAGCTAATTGGAAAAATCAGTGTTATCGCTAGTCTAAACAAAAACTACTTACAATAAAAATATATAGACATATAAAAACTTGTCTTTATTGTGGACAATCGTGTGAATAAACATTAACATGTCGTCGGAAAGCGATGGCTCTAATGATGAAATGGATACTTCGAATCCAGCGGAAAACTGTACGGAAGTTCAAGGAAAAAGAAAAAACGAGCATAAAAGAAAACGAAACCAAGAGTTGACTCAAGAAGAAATTAAGAGTTGACTCAAGAAGAAATTAACGATATCGTTCTAAGACAATCCAACACAACAAATACTAGCACAAAAAATGCCATAACAAACCCAATAAAAAAACCTCAACAAAAAACAACCAGCTAACAAGGAATCCCAATATACACTACTCGCCAATAATAAGGGACATTCAACAAAAGAAATACCAACACATATTCTACATCACAAATGAGGAATCCTACGCGCGAATCAATTTCACGGATTTCTGGGCGAGAATATACCCCAATGCAAAGGATACAATAATCATCACAAAGCAAGGCTTGCTTTTGAAAACTGACACCACAAAAGAATCTATTATATCAACTTTAAACAAAATGGTTGAGGTCGGAAAAATAATACAATTCAAAGAATCGGCGACAAATTCAACTGTACCTGCTACCTCAGAGCAATCCTCCAGCTACTCTGTAGTAATTGCATCAGTAGAATTCGAAATAGAAGAAAAATCAATCAGCGAATTTCTAACCAAAAACAACATGGATCACAGATTCTGCAGAAGAATCGTATCAAGAGCTACATGAAAACCTACTAAACTTATAAGAATAATAACAGAAAAAACTTCTCAGATGTTGCTATCCCAAGGACTATTTTTCAAATATCGCCACCATCCAGTTTATCCCAGTAAACCACCTGCACCAGCTCCAAAAACATGCAGTAAATGTTGCAGAAACATGCCAATGACCCATAAATTGCCTAAAATGTAATGGAACCCACCCAACCAGCAAATGTACTTCCACATTGTCTCCTAAATGCCATAGTTGCGGAGCAGAAGACCACCAAGCCTGGCCATATAAGTGCCCCATTAGACCAAGACAACCAATACAAGGCATACCTAATGTTTCTATAAAAACAATTAACAAAAAATCACATGAGGTCTCAACAGAAATAAAAAAATCAAGAATACATCAACCAATAACCATACATGATACCATCATAAATACTTATGTTAATAAACTGAACAACCCAGTAGTGACCAACAGAAACGAACTAGTGACACAACTTCGTAAAAAATATGTCAACAACTTCCGAGTGGATATATATTTACGATGAGTAGCCTCAACAAATATACCATTGTAATAGGAGATTTCAATGCAAATACAAAGCCGAAGAAATAACAAGTGAAGGACTTTCTAAATAATACCAACTTTGTTAAATTCGACACTCCACCTACTTTTCTTATGAATCATAATGCTGACTCAACACAGGATATAATCTTTCATACCTCTAATCTAGCAAGAAATATCAAAAGTGTTGTAAATATACCAGACCTATGCTCGGACCACCTCGGTTTCAGAATCATTATTGACCCTCACACCCCAATTAAAAATATCAAAATTGAGAAACACAATTTCAGGAAAACAAACATAGAGAAAGTGAACACAGTCATGTTGAGGTACATAGACAACAACAAGCAGGACATGAACAGAAGAATTCTCAGCAATTTCAACTAACAAAAGTTGTACTGGAAAATACCCCCAAAAAAGAATGCGGTACTTTACACAGGAACTACCACCATACATCATCATACAACTGATTAAAAGCAAACGAAAAATGTATAGGGAATATTGGCAACACGGCCTTAAAAAGAGAACTAAATAAATATAATAAAAACATTAGTGTTTTTAAATGAAACTCACGGTCTCTAGTTAATTCCACAATATAATAAAATTGAAAATTCTAAAAAATTGAATATGAGCATATTTCACGAAGTAAGGGTCGAGACAGTTAATTTCAATAATAAAAACATACAGATGATGATTCAGCAGTACAGAGAACATAAATAGTTGACTGTATGTGAGAAGATCTATGATAAACAGGGCAAATCGTATGGGCAGGATATTAAGAAACCCTCGAAATATAAAAACAACTCACAAGAGAGCCACCCACTGATAGAAAATGGTCAAACAGTCGACTCGCCGGAAGAGAAAAGTACCATATTTGCTCAGCATTTCAAAAAAACATTGAAGAAAGCGAAGAAGACTATTTCAATGATCATCGTTATGAAACTATCTCGGAATGGTACAACATACACTATATAGACCCACAGCAAGTCAACGTGAACCCTGAGAAGAAGAATACTGCAGTATAATAAACCAAGGTAAAAATACTGCCCCAGGGCATGATTTCTTTAAAAAATCGTTGGTTAAACAGCTACACCATAAGTTCCACGAATATATCATCCAAATGTATCAGTTTTGTCTGAAAAACAGCTACATACCTAGAGAATTGAAAACTGGTACAATTGTTACTATTCCGAAACCAAACATGGATCACTACACCTACTAGTTATAGACCAATTACGCTGCTATCTGTACTAGGAAAAAACTTTGAAAAAACCATAAAAAACAGAATAGTGAAATCAATGGGAAATCGTATCCCAGGGTATCAGTTTGGATTCAGGAGTCATTGTTCTATGACCCACCCTCTAGAATACTCACCAACAACATAGAAGTATCTAAGCTTAACGGAAACAAAACAGCAGCAATTTTCTTACGACATTAACAAAGCTTTCGATAGTATTTGGACGAAAGTTCTTATATACAAGTTGGGCTACCTTGGTTGTCCCAAATACCTGATCCATATGATAGAAAACTGAGAGTTAAAGTGCAGGACAAAAAGTCTCACGAATTTACCCCACAGCAAGGTGTACCTCAGAGATATCCATTATCACCCTTACTACACAACATATATTGTTCAGATATATACCACACAGACCCAGAATACTTTGATTCGGATAACTATATACTACAATATGCAGATGATTCTGCTTTGGTTTCTCACTGCATGAGTTTAAATACAACCATTGAAATATTACAACAGTTAGTAGACAGAACAACATCATGGTTCAATAAATGGCGACTGAAACCTAATCCAGGGAAATCGCATTTGCTAATATTTTTCCACTCCCCATCACCTACATCACCGTCAGTAAGGTTATATGACCATGAACTCAGTCCAGAAATATGTACAAAATATCTAGGGATCACTATAGACAATAAGCTAAACTTCAACTCACACACACGAAATATAAAAAAGAAAACCATATCAAGGGCAAAGCACTTCAAATCTATATCTAAAAAAGAACATGGAATAAACTTGAACACAAAAACTAAAATCTACAAAATGATATGTAGACCACTAATTGAATATGGACATACAATATTCCAGAACATAAGAAATCCTGCCCTGAAGAATCTCCAGGTGGCCGAAAGAACTGCCTTGCGCATTATTAAACATCCGAATAATTGTATCCATAATCCACCCAACCAGCTGCTATATGAAGTTACTGGAGTGCAACCCATCGAAGAGAGACTATCACAGTTGTTCTTCAAATTTGGTGAGAAAACCTCTCCATATTGCAACAGAAGAAATAACAGAAGAACACACTACAAACATCAAGAACAAATTCTATGGGATAAACTATAGTTTTGGTTTTTTTTTCTCTCTTATATCAATCTGAAACTGTAAAATTTTAAGAATATTATTGTAATTCACACAATAACTTATACCACTGTGGCTGAAGGACCTCAGTCAATGGCCAGTTGAGTATTATTTTTATACTTAATAAAGTTCATTTATTATTATTTGCAATTATTCTTTTGTGCCAATGACCAGCTGCTCTGTTGAGGCACGTTAAGCTAAAATAAATAGTTAAATATAGTGTGAAGGAAGTTCACTCATTCTCTGTTTAAAAAGTGCATTCAAATGAATGCACTTTCCGGGATTTGAACTTTCCTGGAATTATTTTGGACACAATTTGTTGTTACTAGTGACTTTCTTTTCCTGATTGGAAGATTATGGGGACCAACTGACAGGAACTTTAAGAACAGGTAAGTACTAGCTTATACGGAATTGCTTTCCAACGTCGCTTTCACTGTCAATTTCAAAGTCATTTATATAGTTGTTTTTTTTTGTACCAGCCAAACTGAACTTTAGTAACTAATTTAATAATTTTGCAATTTTTTTTATTTCAATTTTGATCCATTTCAACTGATTAATTTTTTCATTTCAAATTTGATTAAATTTTCTATTTTTTTTTCTTATTTGTTAGTTGTTAAAATTCAATATTTGATAATAATTTGTTTGTTAAACTTATTTTTAAAAGTAATATCTCATCCATCACTTATTTTTACTTTTCATTAAATTAAATCGCATTTGTAAATTTACTAACGTCATTCATATTTACCTTCCTTCCAACCCTCTTCGAAAGGTTTTATTGATACTATGTTGATGTGTACCAACCAACAGGCTAATAATATTCTAGGTGATACCCACTGGTTGTATCTTGTTTTAAGTTAAATATTTCTATTTCTGTAAATCAAAGTGGTATTACCATTGAACTAGTAAGATCTCCTGTATTGTTATTAAGTTGGTCAAAAAATTCCACTTGAGATGCTCTGGTAACTGACGCTATAAAACATAATTGGTAACAGAACAACAAAGGTAGGTTACAAAAAAGGAAATTTGGTAACAGTACAGGAGTTAGGAATTAGAAACTGCAAATAATTTTAAAAAGTCTGTAAGGAACATAATCCAGGAACCTTTATGAACTGTAGAGACAGAACTCGATTGATGGGTCTTTTAATACAAGGAATATTTTGTAGTATGAAAAGAAAAGATAAGACATTCATAAATCATAATATATTTAAAAAGTATTTTTAGATCATTTTGATCAAAAACTGGCTCTATTACTTTTTATATCATAAAAGAAAGTTCGATACATCAATAATTTTTAATAATAAATAATTTTTTTTAAAATCATGTATTTGAAAACTTCAAACTGATAGATTCGAAATTTATGCTATGATACAAAACGTTAATTAGATTTCTATATCATAATTTCGAAAGGTTTTTCCTTCTTAGTCACCGAAACCAGAAATAATTTCACATCGATTAGATGGAAAATTAAATATTTCCTTAATCAGTTAAGACGTATTCAATATCAATGTATTACATAATAAAATCTGTAAACTGATCATTTGGTCTTCGTATTTATTGCTCTTGGGTTTAAAATATTGTCTCGTATCATATCCATCATCCCATTTAAAATTTAATAGCTCTCGTAATATAAATCACATCTGTTAAAATATCCTATAAGTCGTTCTTCGACAACTGGCTCTGCTGCTCTAATAATTGAGCCAATGATTTTGGACCTTGTCCGCTGAAAAGCGATTGCTGAGGCAGGCGGCTCAAATTATTATCCGATGACTTGTTTCGCAGATGACCAGGCAAGTTAGGCGTCCAGCTGTTATTAAACAGAGAATATCCGGGGGTAGTGTTTTGGTTTTGGACGAATAGTGATTCTTTTGGTGTTGGTGGCGGAGGCTGCAAGATAAAAAGATCAAAATAATCAAACGTATATAATATGTGGAATAGAGTTTTACTAACCTGATTTACATTGGGTAATCTTCCGATACCAATACCTCCGGGTGGTCCCACAGGTGTACCGGGCAAGGTAGCTTCTTTGAGCATGGCTTGCCTCACCGACATACCTTGACTGGCGGTATTTTCGAATGTCAAATTATTACTGTCGTTCATGAAGCTGCCCAAATAATTATTCCAAGGTGATCCGAAAATGTCTCCACCGTTAGTTTGATTATTAGATTTATTGTTCATACCTTTAAAAAAATAATTAATGATGTAGAAATGGATCTTGTTTTTTCATTAAGAAAGTTTTGTTGGTAACATATATTCTAATTTTTCTTTGAAAAGTCAAATAAAAATAATTTTTAATTGATTAAGCATTAATATATTTCATGATTATTATTAGTTTATAATCAATTATTATTTTAAAAAGTTGATTAAAGAAATTTGTAGTTGATAACTTGACTAAATTACCATAAAATAATGGTGAACTCTTTTTATGTGTAAATATTTTAAAACCACTAATTAATACATTTTATAATCATAAAATTGATATTAGAATAAATTTCGTATGAAATATTATTTCCAATAACCCCTGAAGTAGAGATAAATTGGCAACATCACATATTGTTTAATTTATTTTTCAGTCACGAGGGGGTTAGAGTTCGGGTGCCCTAATGGCTCAGCCATTAATTAGGCTTATTGTGCACCCCCATTCGCAGATATTAAGCAGAGTCCCATCCTAATTTCTTAGCGAACAGTGAGATTCGTCGGACTATACTTTCCTGCAGTCCCTCCTGATTTGTATCTAGGAAGATATTTAAACAGGAGGCTCTCCTTCTGCACAAGGCAGGACAATCGAAGATAACGTGCTTTGTGATTTCCTCTACCTTTCCACACATCCTGCAATGTTGCGTCAATCCGCATCTTCGCTAGGTGTGCATTAAATAGCCAGTGGCCAGTTAGGAACCCTACCACTTTTCGCAGTTCTTTCCTGCCCAGTCTAAGAGCATCTGCTGCATTGGAAATCGATGGTCCTTTGAGCATTCTTTTGGACTGAGCGTATCCCGCAACTCTGTTCCAGCGCTTTTGGTGTTCATGCAACACCCAGTTCAGTTTGAATCGGTATTTCAGCGAGTTCGCATCGATAAGCTTATGACGGAAAATAACCTACTAAATTAAAAAACTTTTTAAAGGTACGGGGGGGGGGGAAGAGGGTATGGAAACAGGTGAAAAAACTATCGTAGGACCGGATATCCAGACTGGAGAAATTAACAAAGAACAACCAAAAAAATTATTCTACTTACAAAAATCTCACTATACTCAAATCAGGTTTATGTTTTCATTCAAAAAACTAACGATGAAGGAAATTTAGGTAAAATACTTCCAATGAAGGTAAGTCATATTTTACATAAAACACACATATTATCAGCATAGCGAGTGTTGGTAAAAATACAATACGAGTGGAGGTAAAATCATTAAAAGATGCAAATAGGTTAGTAAATGATAAGCGGTTGAAACAAGAACAGTAAGTGGCTTTTATACCTAATAAGAAAGGGAATTATCCAAAATGTAGATACATACTTTAAAATTTCTTGTGGTGGCTAGCACTTCTTTCATGAATGACTTTTACTGTTCAGATCATTGTGGATCATTTTATTTGTTATATACCATGGGGCATTAACAATATTTCTTAGTATTTTAGACTGGCTTCTTTGTACAATTGCTATGTTGGATTTACTGGCGCAACCCCATATTTCGTTGCCATAGGTCTATATAGGTTTAATTATTGCCTTATATAATAGAATTTTATTTTCGATGGAAAGAGAAGACTTCCGTCCAATTAGCCAGTAAATATATCTACTTCTTAGGTCTATTTGTTTTCGTTTCTTCTTGATGTGTTCCTTCCAGTTCAATTTGGCATCTAGATGTAAGCCCAGGTATTTCACTGACGTCGACTGTGGTATTTGTGTGTTATTTAACTGTATTGGAGGAGATACGTCTTTTCTTAGGGTAAAGGTTATATGTGTAGATTTTGTCTCATTTCGATACTCCAATCTTTTAACCACTTCTCTAATTTTTTAAGATATTCTTGTAGGATATGGTGGGCTTGAAGCACATTACTATGTGTAGTTAGAATGACAGTGTCATCAGCAAATGTTCCTATTGTGATGTTTGGTGATAATGGGAGATCTGAAGTAAACAAAATATATAATAGTGGACCAAGGACACTGCCTTGTGGTACACCCGAGTTGATAGGCAGCATAACAGATACGTCTCATTTTATTCGTACTCTGAATTGGCGATTTTTTAGATAAGATTCCAATAGTTTGAAGAATGTTGGTAAATGTTTTTTAATCTTGCATAATAGTCCAACATGCCAAACCCTATCGAAGGCCTGTCTAATGTCTAGAAATACTGAGGTACAATATTCTTTGCTGTTTAGAGAATTTAGTATTGTATGGGTTATGCGGTGACACTGTTGGATTGTGGTGTGGGCTCGTCGGAATCCAAACTGAAATTCAGGTATCCAATTGCTGGCATCAAAAACAGGATCAATTTTTCGAAGAATCAGTTTCTCTAATAATTTTGATATAGTTGAAAGCAGACTGATAGGTCGCTAAGATTTTACTTCATGTGGGTCTTTCCCAGGTTTAAGTATTAGGATTATTTCAGCAATTTTGAGTTTTTCTGGCCAATATTGGCTTTGAATAATTGCATTAAATAGGTAAGTGAGGAGTACTATACCCTTTCGCGGTTACTCTAACATCTTTGGAGTTATTAAATCCATTCCTGGGGCTTTCTTAATGTTTAGAAGTTTTATTTCATTTGCTATGTCTTTTGGTCTAATCAGGTCTATTGTTTGGTTTGTTTGGATAGGGAGTTCTAGAAATTCCGTAATTTCTATGTCTGGTATTGTGTTGTGAGGTTTGTAGATTTCTGAGAGGTGCTTAGCGAATGCATCTGCCTTTTCTTTATCTGATTAGGCCCACTTTTCTTCAGCATGTGTCTGTGTTTCTAGTCGTAGTGGAGGTGATGTTAATATGGGTTTATTTTTAGACTTTACTGGCTTCCAAATAGAGTTATCAAAACGATTTAAATTAGACATATAGGTTTTAAAGGACTCTTCTTTCATTGCTTTTAATTAGTGTTGCCGCGAGACGAGACGAGAGAAAGGGCTTGTCTCGTCTCGTCAGACGAGAGAAAATGTGTCTCTCGTCTCGTCGAGAGAGGGCGAGACGAGACAAGAAACGACCTTCTCTCGTGATTTAAACCAAATATAGTAAAAACCAAGCTAAATTTTAACGCGTTGAGGTTAGATTCTACCATATTTGACATGAATTGTGTGCAATATATATCAAATATAACAGAACCTAACCTTAATGCGTTAAAACTTTGCTTGGTATTTACTACATTAGTGCGACAAAGGTCAATATCTCCTGCACCAGATAGCAGAGAAACGTTTGACGAAGCTTATTAAGGGTTAAGAGGTGCCTGTTATAAAATTATTTTTGTCTATACAGGGTCCTCCAAAAAACCAGCACGGTAAAAAATTCCAATTTTTTAAAATGGAACACCCTGCATATTTTTAAATTTTCAGATTCTATCCGCACTCTTTGCCCTGTGTGATGGTGTGGACCACACAGAAACGTTGTAGTTGATTTAATAAACACAATTTGTCCAAAAAGCTGAAATCTGACCTTAATTTAAAAAATGTGGAAAACACCTTATTAGAAGCATTTCAAGCAGGGAGAGTCAAAATGCTGAAGCATTATTATAATACGAATTGGGTTTATTGTGCGGCGTTAGTATTAGATCCGTGGCACAAAATAGAGACATTTAATTTGACCCCGTGGGGAAGACAAATTAAAGAAGGATCTTTGAAGAAATTTGACGAAATCTTCTATTCATTTTACGTAGAACCAACTGCTACTATCGCCACTGCGACGGAAACAGAAGCAGAGGAAGATTCATCATCAATAAGTAGTGTCGAATTTATGGCTGGCTTATATAAAAAACCAAGCATTAACATCAACAAGATTGGTCAGTTTCCAAAAATGTCTTGCGTAAGACAGAATTGAGACAAAATGTTAATTTATCGATATAGCAGCTGTTTTCGTCTCATTATTATCTATCATCCATTTTGATTAGATGTGTTTTACATTTTCTGTCATAGGCTTTTTTTGGTATAGCATAGCATAGATTTAAACTTACCTATGTTTGTTGATGTATTATATATAATTTTTTCCTTGATTATTGGATGAATGAATAAGTGAGAAAATGAATGAATAAATAAATAAATAAACAATAGAGAGGTAGCAAGAGCCGAATATCAAAAATATATAGACGGAGAAAGAGCTGGTCGAGATACCAATATTTTAAAATGGTGGGGTGACCATGAGGAAATCTTTCCAAATCTTGCTGAAATAGCTAGGGATATATCAGCCATACTTGCTACCAGTGTTCCTGCTGAAAGACTGTTTTCAAAAGCATGACTCGTAATAAGAAAACATAGGAACCGTCTTAACGCAGAATCAGCGAGAGCATTGATATGTTTAAACTCTTGGTATTCGTGTAGGCTTAAGAAAAATATTTGTCAAACAATGATTATTTTAAATTTAAAGTTTTTAGTGTTCCTAATATATGTATAAGTATTAACTAGATGTAGGTAATAAAGGTTTTTTTCAGCCTAATTTACTTTTTATACATCATTATATGAACCGTTTTTGTATCGAGGTACCTATCTGTAATATATTTTTTAGTTCATTAGTAAATTTTATGTTGCAATATTTTTTCTGACACTTCAGAATAGAAATTAATTATTAAAATTGGCGTTTTATTATTTTTGATAAGATTGCATTTTTCACCGTGCTCTTATTTCGCATTTATACAGTGTGGTCATTTGAGTGTGCAACCACAATGATGTACGTTTCAACACAAATTATAGATAATAAGGAAATTTTTTGAAATATTTTTAGTACCTACGCCTATGGTTGCTTCAAATATTATATTTTTTCTGTTTTCTACTACAATTTCATTCTATCTCAAGCAAAAATTGAGATAATATTTAAAAAAGCCATAAGCCTACTGAGAATATTTTTAAAAAGTTCCTGATAATGTATAATTTGTGTCGAAACGTACATCATTGTATTTGAGGTAATATGTACTCAAAAATTAATATGAAAAAATGTTGGTCCGTATTTAAAAATATGAAGTTGACCAAGATATCTCAGAGATTTATATCAAATGATATAAAAAAGGTAACGGTAGTTTGCAAAAATTAAAAGAACACATAGATTTTATTTCAAGAACGTTGTCCTAAAATTAAAACCCTTCGAGTTGAAAGGAATTAGTTTTAGAGGTTTTCAACAAATCTCCCGTATCTCAGGAATTGAAAACAATTTTACAACGGGGTTAGTGAACACACAAACATTTTTATTGTGCTAATTTCGACAATGTATGCCTGTCACGAGTTATTTGACTGCAAATAATTTTATCCAGCGATAAAACGTCATAATACTAATATGTTTGCAGTCGAATAACTCGAAAACCGCTGGTCGAACTATAGACATTATATATATTTTTGCAAAGTCGAGTTTTAGAAGATTTCAAAAATCTCCAAAAATTTAACGTTTTTTGCTCAAGAGAGATCGAGAGAAACGAGAATTTCTCGACGAGAGAGGGTACTTCTCTCGTCTCGTCTAGGTAGACGAGAGAAAATGGGTCTCTCGTCTCGGCGGCAACACTACTTTTAATAGAGCTTTCAATTCGTTGCTGAGTTTATTGAAGTTCCTTTTATCTGCAGGATTATGACTCCTTTGCCATTTTGCTCTCGCTCTTCTTTTTTTAGCTACTAGTGTCTTAATTTCTAGAGGTATATTCATAACGTCTTTTTTAACTACTATTTCAGGAGTTGTTTGTTGCGCTGTCTCTTGCAGTAGATTTATGAAATCGTTTGTGACTTTCTCGATTTCATTTGGATTTTTGAGGCTTATGTTTAAGTGTATAGTGGGTCTAATTGTTGGTTTATGTTTATAGTGGGTCTAATTGGTTTTGAAGTTGTGTAGTCTAGGTGTAGTTTGAATGTGTATGGGGCACGAACTGATAGTCAGAATTACTGGCGAATGATCCGAAGATAGATCATAGCTTGGAATAATATCTGTGTATGCTGGGGAGGTGCCATTAGTGACGAAGAAGTCTAGCAGGTCTGGCAGTTTATTTATATCGGTTGGCCAGTATGTTGGTGTTCCTGTGGACAAAAAGGAGTATTTTTTTTCCTGTATTACTTTAGATAGTTCTCTTCCTTTTGTGGTAGTTAGTCGAGATCCCCACATCTGATGTTTACTATTGTAGTCTCCACCTGCTATAAATCTTGAACCAAGTGTGTTGAAAAATGATTCAAACTGATCTTTTTTTAGGTTATGCTTTGGGGGACAGTAAACTGCAGTAATCGTATGGCATTGTATTTACTCGAATTGGTGTGGCTTGTAGAAATTCCTCCTCATATTTTGGTAGCTCACAGTGTTTGATTGTTTGTTTAATTAAAATAGCTGTGCCCGCATGCGCGGTACCATCCGGATGATTTGTGTAGTAAATTTTATAGAATGGAATCCTAAAGTAAGATTTATTAGTAAAATGGGTTTCACTGATTGGAAGAAGGTCAATTGAGTTTTGTCTAAGAAATAACTGGACTTCATCCCTGTGTTGAACAAGGCCGTTAGCATTCCACAATGCAACTCTGAGAAACTTAGCCACTATTCAATTTGCTGATAAGCATTGTCAACATGTTGAGAACCATACTATTCTGCTGTATTAACTGGTTAAACATAGCTTTAAACTCATCTAAGAATTTATTTAATGTCATTGAAGATTCTTCACCATTAGCTCTATTATGTATTTCTACTCCTGCATTTGCCTGCGCGTAGCTCCTATTAGTATGTCTGGGCTGAGGTTGTTGGCCTTGATCAGCTGATTTTGTATTGTTTTGTGTCATAGTAATCCTTAATCCTATTATTATTTATCTTTATTTTATAGTTTTTTTGGTAGAATTCGCAGCCCCTGTAATTAGCTGGATAACTACCTCCACAAAGACCACATGTAGCTGGCGTATTTTTACTTTTTTTACAATTTGCTGTGCTGTGTTGGCCACCACATTTAACGCATAGGTATGGCCTATTACAGTAGGTATACGAAAACCATATAATTGACATCTTGTACATTGAGCTAATTTGTTGTCTTTTTTTGGTGGTTCTATTTGTATGACACTATTTAGAAGCCTAGTTATTTCGTAAACTTTTTTATTGTTATCAGAAGGTTCCAAATCGACGTAAAACATGTTAAGAGGTTCCTTGGTTATTCGATGTTTAACATTGACTATATTTCTTACATTGTGGCCTTTTTTAATTAATTCATCCTTTATATCTTTCAAGTCTATTGAATGGTGCAAATATTTAATTACGACACAATAGGATCTCTTTTCCTTGGGTTGGTATGTATAATGGATTATATTATTTTCTCTCATCTAACTAGCCAGTTTTCTATATTTATCCGAATTTTCACAGCAAATTTTTATAGTGTCATTTGCCATGCTTCTTGTTGTGTATTCCTCGGCTTCAATTATATCGCTTAGTTTTTTTTTCATCTCTGGTAAATTGACTACTTCATATACAAATATGGGAGGAGGTTTACTTATTTCAGTGTTTTCACCATCATTATTGTTAATATTGGAACCATCTGTTTGTGAATTTAGTACCGTGTACTTATTGTTAAGTGAAATTTCTTCTTCAGCATTTTTACTACTTCTTTATTTCCTTCTTTTCGTTCCTTTGACCACTTGCCATGGATTTTCTTGAGCAGAATAAGTGGTATCTTCATCTTCGCTGGTAGAAGCCATTCTTGAATACGGCGTATTATGTATTTGAATGATTACTAGATGATTGTTGCATATTTAAATATTGTTCTTGATTTGGCGGAATGCAATACTGGTTTGATTGTGAAGGACACAGTGATTGCATTGGTTGAGAAGAAATCATTTGTGAAGGTATGCCATTGTTGAATATTGCATGACCCTGTATATTATTTGGTGTTTCGGAATATATGTTTGACCTTGTACATTATTTTGTGTGGGTTGAACTTGTGGAAAGCCGGAAAAACCCGTCCCATTACCAGTTGGCATCATTTTTTGATTGTATTTAAATTATTGTTTGTACACAGTATAAAAAGTATAAATTCAGTTTACAGCACTATCACATTCGATTTTTAGTCCTTTTTTGTTTTTATGCAAACTATTACCAGTAATATTCCGTAGCGATAAATGCTATTTATCAGAACATGTTTACTCGACGAAAGTAAAACCGATACTAGTGATATAAGTAAATAATTATTATACATATAAGAACCGAATATTTTGCATATTTTTGTAATCGTAGATATAATTTGTAATTTCAAATTTACACAAAAATAAAATATTATTTAATGTCTTATTTATTTTTATTACAAAACCAGTACGGACCTGTTCGGCTATATTTCAAATACCTAATAGGAGTCAGTTAGTCACTTTCTTATATCTCTGAAAAGACTCTACATTGTGGTATACCATAATTCATTATAGTTAATACATAATTTGAATGTGGTTTAATCATAATATTTAAAATAAAATACATACCTTGGATATAATTGGACGAGGGGTTATTAGAAAACGAAGGTGCGTAGTTCAACTGGTAATCCGGTCGATAATTACTCTGCTGCGTTTGCTGACTGTTCTGCCACCAACTGGGGTTAGGCATAGGCGGAACATCTTCCCTCTTCCAAGTATTGAAAGGATGCGAGGGCGGAAAAGAGACGTTCTGGAAAGGTGCGGCAGGAAAAGAATTTTGCTGTTGGTATCCGAGAGGTTTCTGATTCATCTGATTTATGTTCAATGGCGGCGGTGGTACTACATTTTTATTAGGTATGTTTTGGAAGCTATTTTGATAAGGGGGCATTATTTGCACGCCCATATTAGGTATCCCCGGATCTTTTTTCTGGTATTGGTAATTGTTATCGTTCATCTGCATGTTCGGCATGTTTCTTAGAGCCGTTAAATAATCTGGTTGTGAAGGTGGAGGAGGCATGGGAAACGATGGGATAGTTTGGTTGAAATTTTGATTCCTTATAGGTGGTGGGTTGAATGTTTGATTTTGATTAGAAGGAGGTGGTTGCTGCTGTTGAGTCAGTGGTTTAGGTTGTACTGGAACCGAGTCGAATTTTACAGATTTATCTGAATCGGTATCGTCCACAATAAATTTCACCTGTAATTAAGTGAGTATGTTTGTTATAAGGATATTTTATGTCGACGTGGTAACAATTATTACAAATTAAAAAAAAATATTGAATATAAGATCTGTACTCACTTGTTTGCCACTTTCTTCCATTTTCTTAAAAATTGACTGTAAAGCTACATTTTGTTTGCCCCTTTTATTTTTAGCTGCATCCACTTTGAGTGATACGGGATTAAAGTTGCCAGGAGGTGTTTCTACAGCAGTATTACTCAACATTTCCCTTTCTTCTCTCGACTTTTCCAAAGAACCCTGAGGTTTAAGGATACCAGCTTTCTTCTCCAAACCTAAAAGAATTAAAACACCTTCCTTTAGAGAATATTCTTAACACAAGTTGAACGGATATGTCAGTAAACAATAAAATCATCAGTACTAATTCTTTTAGTGTTTTAAATGAAACTCAACGTTTCTAGCTAATTCCACAATATAATGAAAAATATTAAAAATTCTAAAAAATTGACACCAATGATATTCAGTTATCGAAACAGTTGTCAATTTTTTAGAATTTTTAATATTTTTCATTATATTGTGGAATTAGCTAGAAACGTTGAGTTTCATTTAAAACACTAATATGAGTAGATTCCACGAAGTAAGAGTCGAGACAGTTAATTTCACTAATTCTTTTACTTTCTCTTCGAGTTCTTTTAGTAGTTTAATTAATTAAGGCAACGTCAAAGTTTAATTATAGTATAGTATATAAATTGAATGATTAAAACGACGAATACTAAATGTGTGTTTCATAAAATACACATTTGGTATTCGTCGTTTTATTTATTCAATTAATTAAAATAGACCGTTTTTACCTAATAGTCACAATCATGTTGAGCAAAGTACCGGAAAGTCGCTAAAATATATTTATTATTGTTTTAATCGCATTTGCAGTAATAATAAATAATTCAAAACATTTCTAACTTGTAATACATGCATATATTGTTCATTTCATTTATTCATATTGTTATTTAATCAACAATCACATTTATGTAATAAACGTTTGCTTAAGTTTAAAATGCGCACACGTTTGTCCAAATAAACTTTTAGTACTAATCTTGCATGCGGTTTGAACGATTGACAAGAAAGTATCTGGAAAGACAAATTTCAATGCACTCCTCGAAGGGGAACAGCAATATTCATCTGCGCTATACCACGCCAGATTATGTTCTGCTGGATTCTGCAAGCGATCTTCAGGCTTTCTATATTCTGCCAACACAACACATTCTAGTCGTTAATTTTTATTTGACTCCAGACCTTTGTTATCGAGATGAGAACCAAAATGTTCGTGTTCTAGGATGACGCTTGTACGCGTGACAGTCGTTTGCTGAGGGGGACCATATGTCGCTCAAATCGGTTGTATATGCTTTGCCTAGGAGTATTCGTCGCTATGAACCAGGTATTTTTTTTTAAAGTGTTGAATGGCAATGTTTTTGACTTTCCGGTAACGCGGGTTTACAAAGATGATGATCACTGATTTCACGATGTTCAATTCTGTCATAATTACGGGTTTGAATGCAGACACTGATAAAATTGATTCGACATCATAAGATGTGGAGAATGAGTGTTTCCCACTCCTTATGGTTATGTGTTCCGGCCCGCTGTAACCAACAGTTTCTCCCTTACCGAAATTGTCAAGATTCATGTTGACGTCGGCGTATACCGAAGAAATAAGTTTGTGGCGCTCTGCTACGACCCAATCATAGTCAGGTAAAAGTACTTTATTCCATATGCATTAAAAGAGGTATCTGACTTTTTAGTTTTTTTATAGCCTAGAGAGAGAGAACAAATACTTGCCAAGAACATAAACGAAAAGAATTGCTAAATTTAATCCCCTAATTTTCCATTTACATAAAAAAATGCGCGGTGGCCGATACAAGGCTTCCTCACACACGATACATGTCAAGTTTTTAACAGTCATGTCGTACAGTAAATAAAAACTATTGGTTTGTTTTGAAATAGTGAATAAATCTCACTATACTGCGTGTTTAGATTTTTTTTGCTTTAGCGCTGGACCCATGCAGTCAAAATTACTTATGTTCTTTCATCAAAATCTAACAATTTTGCAATTTTAAAGTGATCTCTAAATTAGTGTACAATTTAAAAAACCTTTCCGATAATGATTTAGGTAACTGGCATGTTACAGATTTAAAAAATCAGTTTGTTGACGTAGATTAAATTCTCCCTGATGGTGAGTATTCTGATCAACATTCTGTTGATACGAATTTATCTGGCCATCGTTATAATTTGCGAATCAGATCAGAAAGTGATTCTGATTAGTTTGGTAGTTTATCCCGTATTTCTAAATAAAGTTGTTTTGGATTAAAATTTCTTGATATGACTATTCTTTTTATCTTAATTTTGATTGAATATCAAAATAATTCTTAAGTATTTTGTACTTTTTGATGTCAACAATTGTGTTAGGTCACAAAGGCATTTTGTGTCTTTATCTATACTCGATAGTCGAAATTCTGTAAAGTGACTCATCGCTCTTACTGTCCATAAAATCAGTTGCAGAAGCGAACTTCATGAGCGCATCATTTTTGAAGGGTTCTTAATAGTCCTAAATAAAAAATAAATAGAAAATGTTCTTGTACGCTCTGGCGTTTAAATTTGAGAGAACAGAAATACGAAATTATTATGGTAGGTATCATTATGTATATACAGGGTGTTACCAAGAATAATACACATTTTTAAGGATGAGCTATAATAAGATGTATATAAAAAAGTCGATAGTCGAAATTCTGTAAAGTGACGTCATCGGTTATCTACCGATTTAAAGTGAACTCCATGAGCGTATCATAGTTTAAGGGTGCGAATACTGAAATATCTGGAATTTCAATTTTTAACATTTGAAATAATAACTTATCACAAGTTGTTCATAAGTAAGTTAAAACAAAATAAAAAAATGTTTAAAAGTCAATTCCAACTTACTACTACTAAAACTAAAAAAAAGTTGTTTGTCAAGACCAAAATAAATTACCAATAAGTATAGGTATGTTGCGAGGTCACTTGTAAAATGTCTGACTAACTGGAAGCGGTATCACTCCCTGACGACTCCTCAGAATCATCGCTTTCTCCTCCTATATCGATAATGAGTGGTTCCGTCATTACTTCTACACGTATGTCTAAATCCCAAAACTTTATTTCTTCTTTTAATACGTGTTGAATACATTTACGCCAACTCTCAGCAGTAACGGTATGCAGCGCCTCGTCAAACAGTTTCTCAACGTCAGCCATTTTGAATGTACTGTTTTTTCTCGCAACATAATTTTTCACTTGGGCCCAAACCAGCTCGATGGGGTTTAACTCACAGTGGTAGGGAGGAAGTCTAACAACTGAGACGTTGAAATCTTTCGCCATTTCATCGACAACGTACTTAATATAACTGCTTTTATGTTTCCGTACGAGAGATAATAATTCAACTTTTAGCATTGCCTCGTTGTGCGGAATGCTTTTACTCTCTAACCAATCAATTATAACCCTCTTGCGGCTAGCTGAAGTAGGTATTTGCTCCAGTCGACGAGAGTGGTATGAAGCATTATCCATAACTATCACTGAACCAGGAGTTACCTTTGTTAAAATTGATCTAAACCATGTTTCGAACCGGTTACCATCCATCTCTTCATGGTAATCGACAGTTTTTTTGGACTGAAAACTTAGTAATCCACCTTCTACAAATCCTTCCTCGCTGCCAATGTGAGTGATAATCAGTCGACGTCCTTTCCCAGAGGGAGCTTTTAAACCGGAAGAGAAACCCTCCATAAAGGCTTGTCGATTGCTTCGTATATTCATGTCTTGCCACACTTTTGACACAGTGTGGCCTTCATTTAACCATGTTTCGTCAAGATAATATATGTGCCGTCCTTCGTTACGAAACTGTCGTATCTGTTTTAAATAATTTCTCCTCCATTCCACAATGTCATTTCGTTCAATTAAGGCACTGTTTCTACTTCTTGTTTGGTAACGAAAATTCATTAATTTTAAAGTTCGTCTCAAAACTTTATCACTGATGTTTGGTAAAGTATCATCAGCTTCTATTACCTTGCTCAATTTAGCTACCGAGGGGATTTCATTCCTAGAATAAAAAGAATGTATTTCCCTACGTATAGCATTCCGTGTTTGGTCGTCCAAAACAATTTTCTTTCTTCCCCTACTTTCCGGTTTACAGTTTTCACCTCGTTCTCTTGTCAAAGATCCGTCCCGCGATTTCTTTAGAATATTGTATATAGTACTCTCAGAAACTTTAGTTAAATAACTGCACTTAATCACAGCGTCACTAACACCCAACTGTTTGTCCATGGCACGCAGTCCTTCGTACACATTTAATATGAGGACTTTTTCTTCCCGAATTAAATTGTTACGACGCCGTTTTTTATCGCCAACACCGCTACACTCCGCCATTATTGTCACTAAATATACCGATATAAATATTACAATAAATACCAATAATAACCGATTTATCACACAAAACCACAACACAAATACTGATGTTACGCTCATGAAGAGAATAGACACCTCACATAACTGTTTACTATCACTGTCTCATTCGCGTAGCTCGATCTATCTATCTCGTTCTCAAAGTCGGAACATTGAAGCGACTCTCCAACATTGTCAAATCGGCGAGTTTTTCACAACAAACTTTGCGTTCAAGAAATATACATAAACACTTTATTTCACATTTCAAGTAAACTAATTATTATTAGTCTGCTTGAAATTTGAAATAAATATATTAAATTGGTATTGACTTAATTACATTGCATCTTTTGTACCTGAAATATTGACACAATGGATTTGAAGTGTATTTATAAAATACAGCATTTCTCTCTAGAATACATATGGCAACTGCGCTTTAACCAAAGTGTTGATTAGATAGCTCTGACTCACTTTACACAATTTCGACTATCGAGTATAGTAGAATTTGCTTTTCTACTATCGTATATGTCACAGTACATCTATACAAAATCTTTTGTGTTTATCTTTACCGTTGTGCAAAAGCACTAATATCTTTATTTTTCGTATGCCTTATGTTCTCTCTTGATGTTGTATCTAGAGTACATTATTTTGAATCCTTGCTATTAGAAAGAAAGAAATTCTACAACTGCATTACATACATTTATAAAATTTTATCAGACTAGTCAAGGATACTAACCTATGTACAGACACAAACAGTTGAAAATATATGTAAAATTTGATTATTGTTATTATTATTGTTTTTGTTATATTTATTTAGTTATTTAATTTTTCTATGGTATATACACTCAACAAATAGTAACAACAAATATACCACTAAGGATATGTACAAAATACAATTAAACAGATAAAATAGATAAGTAAATTTTTTTCCGCGAATATTTCTAATTTTCCGAGATTTTCTTGCGTTATGCACCTTTAGATATCAGTTTAATTTGGAACGACCTTGATACTGAAATATTTTCTGAAATTTCTTGCTCTAGGCAAATTTTGAATTCAGTTAATCTTGTGTAGTCCCCTATCTGTTTTGTTGTGTATACTGAGAAATTATATTTTTGCTTGGTAGCGTTTTTTAAAGTAGTTGGGTTGCTTTGGCAGAGACCTATTAGCCAGATTTAATTTGTAACCCGTTTTTACGGACGAGTTATTAAACAAAGTTTTCTTGTAAACAATGAACATGTTGTTGAAAATACACTTGTATGTTGTATCATGTGCTAAAAAGTGCTCCTCAAATTTTAACGTTTTAAAGTGGTTATAATACGTCTAAAATTGTCCCTTTTTGACTGGTGGATAATCCTGGAAGTTTTCTTCAAATTTGTTATAAATTTGCGATTCCCCAACATTTGTAACTAATGCAACTGATTAATTAATTCTCTGCATTGATCTAGCCACTATAAGAAAAACTATCAACAAAAACCTGTTCCTGATAACAACAATCAACTTTTAATTTATTTACTAATAGTCTGGTAGCTTACAGACAAATTTTATCAATCTGATTAAGCTTGTTCATTCGTAATGGCTAGTAAATGTGAAACCTGCGGTGATGTTCTTGGTGACAAGTTTATTCCTTGTGACAGTTGCCATGTCTTGACGCACCCCTCAGAGGGTTGCACTGGCCTGGGGGCATCCGAACTGCGTGCTGTAGTTATACAAAAAAGGACTCTGGTTTATTTTTGTGAGGAGTGTCGCCAGGCTTTTAAAAGTGTACCCAAACTATTGAGACAAATTGATAACCTTAGATCAGAAGTAAATTCATTGAAAGATGAAGTCTTGAAGCTCAAGGATATGAAGAAAGATACCCCGATGAATAGTGAAGACATTATTAGTGAACTCCATGAACGCCAAAAGAGAGCCAACAACCTGCTAATCTTCAACCTGCCTGAACCAAGCAATGTCTCTGATGATCTTAACCAAGTTAAAACTTTGGTAACAAAAGCTGCTGGTGCCAGTATCACTGACATTAATGATATTAAAGTTTTCCGCTTTGGAAAGAAGAATAAAAATGGACATAGACCGCTTAAAGTTGTGCTGAAATCCAATCGAGACGTACACGCTGTTATCAAAAACAAACACAATATCAGCCGCGAGAAAAAGGTCTTTATACATCTGGACCAAACTCCCAACCAGAGGAAAACTCTGGAAACTGTCAGAAGCGAGTTATCGAGACGTCAGCAAGCTGGTGAGCAAAATTTAACAATAAAATATGTTAACAATATTCCCGTAATTATAACAAAAAACTAGATTCGGGCAAGCTATCTGTCTATTACCAGAACGTTAGAGGACTTCGAACAAAACTAACTCAACTATGTCTTAATGTTACAAATTGCTCTTACGATGTAATTATTCTTGTTGAAACTTGGCTCACAGCTGATATCAACGATGCTGAACTTGGTCTAAGCGGTTACAACATTTACAGACAGGATCGAACACCCCAGTCCAGCATCTTTAGCAGAGGTGGAGGTGTTTTGATAGCTGTTAAGAAAACAATCTCCTCTAGTACTATCAATTCCAACCCGTTAATTGAGCAACTTTTTATTCAATTGGACCACAAAAATTGCAAACATATTTTAGGAGCGATATATCTTCCCCCTAAATCTCACCCTAATCTATACCAACTTCACTATGATCAACTTTTAATATTAAATGAGCAACATCCAGACAGACAATTTTACATATTTGGCGATTATAATCTACCTACAGCTACATGGGATATTGAAGATTTCTGCTCTTCAGCTTCAGCACAACCTAGCTCGTCAGCATATGATGAAGGTGCTATCGAAATAGTTTCGAATATTTGCGCGTTTTACAATCTGTTCCAGTCCAACAAAGTGCTCAACCAAAGGGGAGTCATCCTTGACCTTGTTTTGTCCCCAGTTGAACTTAAAGTGTTGACAGCCGCAGACATTTTGATCCCACCTGATGTTCATCATCCTCCTCTTGAAACTTCAATACAATATAAGTCGAACTCAAGTGCGACTCCTGTTGAAGATTTTTATTATGATTTTCGACACGCCAATTTTGAAGCTATACGCCATTGTTTGGAAGCAATGGACTAGGATGGGCTTCTTCAGGGGAAGGAACTTTCAGATATGATTTTTACTTTTGATGACGCTTTGTACTCGGTAATTGAGTTAATTGTTCCCTTGAAGAGATTTGTTATTGACAGATTCCCACATTGGTATTCCTTTCAACTTAAAAGCCTGGTCAATGATAAAAAGGTTGCACATGGGATTTATAAACAAAACAGAACTCCCCAAAATTATGAAATATTCAGTCAGTTAAGAGAACAATGTAAGATAATATCTAGAGAATGCTATTTAAATTACATACATTCTGTTGAAACTCCGTTAAAAGTAATGTTAAAACTTTTTGGAATTTTGTACGTACTAAAAGATCAAATAACTGCATACCTGATAATATGAACCTTGACAACTCTTTTGCTTCTTGTGGTAATGAAGTTTCAAATCTGTTTGCCAAGCATTTTTCATCAGTTTACACTACTCAAAATCTGAATCTAAATTTAAATGATATTGAAATTGAACCGAAACTTAACGTCTCCTCTTACCACATTCCAATTTCGACCATTTATGAGAAATTATCAAACCTTGACACAAAGAAAGGTCCTGGTCCTGACATTATTCCTCCAATCCTACTTAGAACTTGCAGCTTCATTTTGTCTCGCCCTCTCTTCTATATTTTCAATAAATCTATTGAGACAGGTGAGTTTTCTGATTACTGGAAACTAACTTTTGTTACCCCAATATACAAATCGGGAAGCAAGACTGACATCAAAAATTACCGACCCATATCTATTCTCAGTACTATACCTAAGGTGTTTGAGAACATTATAACAGACTACCTTACATATGACTGCTCTGGCATCATAACTGAGCAACAATATGGCTTTTGTGCTGGGAGATCGACTGAATTAAATCTAGTTACCTATGTCGATTTCCTGTCGGAAGCTTTGGAGAGGGGTTGCCAGATTGAATCTGTGTACACTGACCTCTCTAAGGCTTTTGACAGGGTCAACCATACTCTCTTACTTCAGAAGCTTGATAAATATGGTGTAGGTGGGGTGTTACTACAATGGATTAGTAGCTATCTTACGAACAGGACTCAAATGGTTAGAGTAAACCACCACTATTCTAACTTATTTCAAGTAACCTCAGGTGTTCCTCTGGAGTCACACCTTGGTCCCTTATTATTCAACTTATTTATCAATGACATTATTCATTGTTTTAGGTATGGCAAAGCACTACTATTTGCAGATGATTTAAAACTTTTCCTAACTATTCAAACATATTTTGATGCTCTCAGGCTTCAGTCTGATCTTGATAATCTATCAAACTGGTGCTCCTTAAATGGCATGGACTTGAATGCTATTAAGTGCCATGTCATGCGCTTTTATCGATCTCATGTACCTTCTACTACTTTCGATTATACCTTAAATGGTCATGTCTTGGAGTCTGTTAATCAAATCAAGGACCTTGGAGTTATTCTGGATCCCACCTTAAGCTTCAATCAACACATACCTACAGCTATCCATAAATCCATGAAAATGTTAGGTTTTATCAAAAGGCTAACCCACGATTTTACTGACACATCTGCAATTAAAGTCCTTTATTGTTCACTTGTCCGACCCCATCTCGATTATTGTTCTTCTGTCTGGTCTCCTCATTACATAACACTCAGCAGGAACATTGAAAATGTCCAACACAATTTTCTTAGATACATGGCCTATAAATTGGGTATCTTTTGCGATTATGAATTGTTAGAGCATTTTCTGAACATCCCCTCTTTGGAAACTAGGAGGAAACAGAGAGACCTGACATTACTTTTCAACATTATCAATGGCAGATGCAGTTGTGCTGAACTTCTAGCAAAAATTAATCTTCATGTTCAAACCCGATCAACCCGACAGCAACAAACATTTTATGTACCTTTTTGTCGTTTAAACAATACTTTCAATAGCTGTATTCCAAGAATGTTAAGATTAGCCAATACTCATAATGATCTTGAGATGTTTAGCACCCCCTTTCATCAATTTAAAACTCAGTTACTGAGTGCCGAGCTTTAATGTTCTGATGTTAATGCTTTATTGAGGTTTATTGTTTGTTGTCTTTTGTCTTTTTAAATTTTTAACCTCTTTTTACTTATTCTTTATTGTATGACATGTAAATATTCCATATCTTTTCATTTTATTTTAATTATAATTTTAAAATTGTAATTTATACCTAAAATGGGCTTGCCCGTAAATAAATAAATAAATAAAAACATTTGCAGATATACCTTCTCTGTGTTAGTATGTTACGTATGTTGTTAGTACTTATGCTTCTATTTTTGTTTTTTCCTTTCCTTTTTTTCTTTTTTTTTCCTTTTTTTCTTTCTAAATATTTTTTTTCTTTTTTTTCCTTTTTTTTTCGTCGACGCACTTACAAGATATTTAATCGCAAAATTGCTTACAATGTATTTATGTTCGTATCAGGTTTTACAATTTCATTTTGCACCTTTTCAGGTGATTATAAAGACGATATAAAATATTAATGTTGTTGCTGAATACAATTTGGTTTACCTGTATTTAAAAGGGTTAAAAGGTAAGCAGATTTACGAAGATATGCTTAATACCCTTGGTGATCAATGTCGTTCGTATGCGACCGTGAAAAATTGGACTGCAAGCTTCAAAAGAGGTAAATTTTCCATTGAAGATGATGACCGATCGGGAAGGCCAGTTTCTGTGCCAGTCCCCGAAAATATCGATGTAGTTCATGACATAATTTTATCAGACCGTCGAATTGGGCTAAAACGGTTATCTGAAGCACTGAATATTGCATACGAACACGTTCATCATATAGTTCACGTCAATTTGGACATGAGAAAAATTGCTGCAAAATGGATCCCCAAATGTTTGAATGTTAACCAAAAGCGTGCAAGGGTAGAAGCATCGCGTTCGATCTGTGCTCGATTTGAAAACGATGTAGACTTCTTAAACCGAATTGTTACTATGGATGAGACTCGGGTACATTTCTACGATCCAGAAACAAAGCAACAATCGATGGAATGGCGACACTCTGGTTCTCCAAGACCTAAGAAGTTTCGTGTCCAAAAATCTGCTGGAAAAGTTCTTGCTTCAGTTTTTTGGAATTGCAATGGAGTAATCATGATTGATTTTTCGGATAAGGGTAGAACAATAACTGGAGATTACTATTCGACATTACTGACCACTCTACGGGAAAAAATTAAAGAGAAAAGACGCGGAAAGCTATCCAAAGGCGTTTTGTTTTTGCAGGACAACGCCCCTGCGCACAAATCTCATGTTGCCATGCAAAAAATTCGTGATTTAAGGTTTGAATTACTAGAACATCCCCCTTATTCACCAGATTTGGTACCGTCCGACTATTATCTCTTTCCTCAACTGAAAAAAAGTTTAAAAGGCCGTCAATTTTCTTCCAACGAGGAGGTAATAAAAGCTGTGAAGGTCTGGTTTGCAGAGCAAGAAGAAACATTTTTTTTAAAGGTCTAGAGACGTTGCAGTTTCGCTGTAATCCAATTAAGAGGAGAATATGTTGATTAATAAAATATTTTGACATTGAAATTTTGTTTGGTTCTATAGTAGACTAAGAATTTTTCAATATATCCTCGTACGCTTGATTTTTATCGTCCCTGTATTTTTTATCGTCCCTGTATGTTGATATGAGTAAAACACGTTCTTTTGTTACATGACAATTTATGGATTATTTTCGTGTACTGATACTTACTGATAGTATTTTTTTGCGGCATACTTTTGTTTTCTCTTTCCGTTGTTGACAAAATAATTTTTTTGTGGACGACTTTCTATGTGGTTTGCAATACCATAGTTTATAATTTCGTACTTTCATGGCGAAAGTGTTTCCGATTTAAGTCCTATATAACTTTCTATTTTGGTTTTTGAGTATTCTATGTGTGTTATCGCTAAATTTTTAGTAATTGGTTCTGTCTAGGTGGGTTTCTTCTCCCCAAACTCTCCGACAGTAGGAAAGGGGGGGAAAGGCCATGCCTTGTTGTTTTTTTTTTCTTTTCATTTTTCCGTATAGTTAATACATACACTTTTTTGGTCACGTTAAAAAAATTATCTTTTTCTTAGCAGATTTCTGTCCCTTACCGTGTATGTTTTTTAAACAATATCTCTTAATAGCATTCGCATGACGGAATTTTTGGAGGTTTTCGCTTTCCTGTTAAAAAAGATTTCCGTGATTTTGTTTTTTTTTTGTTAAGGACTAGTTCTGTGACAGGCGTGATGCTAGTCTTGTGACATCTTTAAGTGGAAAAGTGAATTTCAGAGGTGTGTCATCATTTCATAACATATCGTACCTACGGGACGCAGTTTTTCCGAAAGGGTGGTTTGATGACTTGTTATGTTATCGCACTGGAAGGATGTGTCACATGGGCATTGCATCACGGTGTATCCAGTCATTTTTTCTTTGGAAATTTCCATTTTAGTTGTGGCGTTTCTACATAACGCTGGGTTTGTTAATTACCCGAGCTTGCTCAAGAATTTCTTCGTTTTTTTAATTTTATTTTCTCTTTTGATTTTGTTAATTCTTTTGTTTCCTGTTGCAAGGAATGTAGTTGTTGGACGATCATGACTACACTTCGGTAGTTGTAGGGATGCGAAGTTGATTGTGGGGAATAAATAACCACGACGCGATTAACATCTCTGGCGTTTTTCCTGCATGACTGATGCTTTCATCCATCTATGACTCTAAGTTGGTCTTGCTCTCCTAATACTTCTTCCTTATTTCTTTTTGGTTGTTTTAGTTTTTTCTTTCGAGGTTAGTGTACCTGAGATATTAACCACCCTATATCACATTTTGTGATTATTTTTTTGTAGACAAGGAATATAGTTATTCTCCTGTCATATCGTTGAGATGTTAGCATTTCATATTTTATTAGAGGTTACCTCTCTAATTTTTTCTTGGATATTTTACTAAAGCATTTAGCATTTCATATTCGAAGTGGAGGTTACTCCTCTATTTTTTTTTTGGGCGTTTAGCGTCTCATATTTTGGTAGAGGCTACCCCTCTAATTTAATCTTTTGTTTATTCTAAAATCTCAGTACTGTACCAATAACTGATATCGTTTTTTGATAATTTTTTTGTTAATAGGAATGAACTCCTATTATAATTGTTAACTGCATTTTGTTTACATTTTTTTAGCATAATTACATTTAAATTGCAATTTAATCACTTAATTGTGAAACCCGACAAATCCACCATATGGTTTTTTTGACATTTTACGAAATATCCATTTCTAATAGCAAGGCGCATGGTTTGCTTTATAAATCCTACAAATCCATGCGCTCTCCTGCACAATAACCGCCATTGAATATTGTGTTCACTTTCAAAACCCGATATGCCCAGGATATGACGGGTTTCTCAAACAAACTCGCAGCGCTTGCCACGTTTTAAGAATAGTATCGTTCTAGAGCTTGTCAAAAAATGGATGAAGTTAATACTAGTCAAAATAAGCGTAAAAAAGGTGTCAGTGTGAGCGAATTAAAAAAGCAAGAATAAAAGGTGATGAATATATCAATTATAAAGGAAAAGTTATTCCTAAAAAGGAAATGGGATTAAACTGCAAGTAAGTAAACTTAACCTAAAAACTGGAAACGATATCTTAAACCAGGTATTTTTTAGTTGTCGCAGTAAATATTTAGACAAGTTATCAGAGGAGACGAAGAAAGAAGTCTTTAATAAATTTTACAGTTTTGGTTCCAAAAATGAACAGGATGCTTATCTTCAAGCTCTTATATCAGCGGTTCCAATTCTGCGAAAGCGTCCGAAAAACAATGTCAACAAACCAAAGCCTCACAAAAATGCCTATAAGTATAAAATTAGTTACAGTTCAGGACAGCTTTTAGTATGCAAAACTGCGTTTCTCAATCCCCATGGTATTAGTAAAGATCGTGTTCATCGATTGTGTTTGCTTTTATCTGCTGGAAAGTCGCCACAAGATCTACGCGGAAAAAATAATCCAGGCAACTCCAAACCAGTTGGCCTTATTGATTTGATTGTTTCTCATATTGCATCATTTCCCATTAAGGAAGCGCTCTACAGTAATCGAGATTATAAGTATTTAAGTGAAAAGCTTGATATTAAAGCGATGCACAGTTTATTTTTATCCAAGTATCCCAACACTAACGTAAAATATTCATTATATTACAAAGTTTTTAAAGAAAAATTCAGTTTAAGTTTTGGAAGACCCCAGGTCGACACTTGCTGTAAATGTGAAGAACTAGCAGTTAAAATAAAATCAAAAGAATTAAATGACAATGCTAAACTAGTGGCTGTAACTGAAAAGACTGTTCATCTCAGACGTGCTAAAAAGTTTCATTCAAAAATGAAAACATTGAAAGAACATTATCAAGATGACCCCAGTGTGGCGATAATAGCTGTTGACTATATGTAAAATATATTTTTGCCCCAGATCCCCGTTCAAGAGACTTTTTACCTGCATCAACTCACAGTCTCCGTTTTTGACATACGTGACGTTAAAACGTGTAAGGCATATTTTTACATATACCACGAAGGTATGGGGAGAAAAGGCCCCAATGAGGTTTGCTCATTTATTGCTAATTACATAGAAACCTATGTTCCATCAGATGTTAAACATTTACATGTGTTTATGGATGGATGCCCAGGACAAACTAAAAATCACACAACTGTAAGAATGTTTGCTGCATTAACAGAAATAGGGCGGTTTAAGACAGTTAATCAGTATTTGCCAATACGTGGTCATTCATTCCTGCCCTGTGACAGGGACTTTGGAGTTGTGAAAAGATCTCTTAAGAAACATGATAGAGTTTACACACTTAAGCAGTATACTGAACTCTTCATACTGGCAAGTCAACAGAACAAGTTTACGGTGCATCTCATAGAAGATAACAGTATCATTAAAGATTATAAGTCTTGGTGGCCAAGATATTACAAAAGAAATTGTCAAAGTATAGCCCCTGTAAAAAGTGAACGAATTCCATTCAACATATCCAAGTTTATGCAGTTTTCGTTCGACAACAACCATAAAGGGATGGTTACAGCATATGACTACATAGACGGATTATTTACTTACTCATTTCCAATCGCTGCAAGACATCCTAGACCCAATGTACTTTGCACAGAACCAGACTACCCTAATATTAAAGTACCGATTAAGAATAAAAAAATGGATAACATTAAAAGATTCGTAAACTACCTACCGGAAAATGAAGAAATTAAAAGTTTCTACGAAGAGATTTTTCTATGGCCAACCGTAGATGGTGAATTTGAGCCAGAAGTTTTATAATATTATATTTCTTATAAGTTTATACAACATGGTTTATACTTTTTTTGAATAAATTAAAAAAATTATTTGAGAAAGTCGACATGTCCATTTTTCAAAGTCCACTTTTTGTTAACTTGCTTTTATAATATTTTTGCTTATTTGTCAAAAAACTGTTTAACTACTTTACGTTAATATTTATAAATAGCTAAACTAAAAAGAAATTACACCTTTCAATAGACAGACAGTTTTCTGTAATTTTCTCAAAACTATGTCTACGGGACTTATCTGGTTTCTCAAATAAGTGATTCAATTATTATTATTGATAATGGGCATAAACATTATATTTTTACTTTTATTAAGTTTTCAAAATGAATTGAAGTCTTGAATTAGAAAGCAACAATTCTTGGACATTCATTGAATATGTTCCTTTCTTCTTCTTATTTTTCATCCTTATGCTCTTATCTTCTTTTCATTTCTTGTTTGTTTTCTTTAATTTGTAAGCACTATTATGTCTCCCTTTATCTGGTCACCACATTCCTGTTGTTTTCGCTGAGACATGTTTCTGTTTTCATTAAGTATTTTGGAGCGTTCCTTATTCGTCAACTACTCCCACCTCTAATTCAAATTCATTTAATTTCAATTTGTTAAGAATGCGTCGTATGGCTATTTAAACGACGATTTAAGTCGAATTCGGTCCCTTATACCATTCTTCGCTGAGAAGCAAATATTAATATTCAGTTATAATAATTTTGTGTGTGATTTTAATTCTTCTTGCTGGTAAGTTCTCTATATCTTTTCAAATTATAATTGTGTGTTTACAAATCATTCTATTTCTATTTTTCTATTTAGTTAAAATATTTCGTTTTAAAAAAAAACAATATTTTTGTTATGGTGTTTGCAGTTTTTTCACCGTTATTATCTTTCTTTAAAAAATCTGGTGGCGTCCAAATTTATTTTATGAATCGAATTTATGACAGATTTTTTATGGTTATTTCTCACCGATTTAAATTTGCTTTTTCTGATTATTTTGAGAACAGGACGGATAAGAATGAACAGATTCCTGTGATTTTATTTTAAAAATTAAATTCAATTTTTGTATGTATTGGAGTATAAGGTCCTAACCTGTTCATTTTATTCCTCCTACTGTTTCTCCTGTTTTTTTCCCTGCAGCTCTGCAGCCCCTACGTACCTTACGAACCCTATGTATCCGACGTACTCTACCGCACCATACCGCCCTGTACCGCACCACACCGCTTAGCCGATTGACTCCAGAAGTCGTCAGTCCAGGGTCCAGACACAGACGGCTCAAGATCCCGTGGATACTGCTGCGAGCTGTACGTCCCGAGTCTTCCCAAGATAAGACCCTAACTTATTTTCGGTAGATATAAAATCTTGAGTTGGACATTTTTATTGTAATAACTGATTGTTATTCGTATTGTATTGAGAATATACGGTCTATGTTAATTTACTTTTTTGTCAAATAAATCCATTTGTCCCGAAATTTTGTTTATTGATTCATCATATCCCAATTGAGGCAATAAAAAATAGTGTAACTGAGGCCCAATTCACCACCTGAAGAGGGTCCCAAGGCCGGATGATCTCAGCATAGTGATACACTAAATGTTCTTTGCCACTCAAAATCACCACGAATAAGAAATTTTGCTTTCAGTGCACGGGATTTTAAATGTTTACTTTGTAATTGCTTGTCCTCTAACGGGATTGGATTGGCCTATAGATCGTAATGTTTTTGAAACACCCCCTTCCCTTTGCGTAATACTTGAACCCCTCCTTACCCATTCAGAATAGTCATTTTAGCATCCCATTTAAAAGAATATTATTTATTGTATCCTTTACTCCACTTTTAAGATCATTTTAATAAAACTGTGATAACAACAATTTTATTCAATGTTTTTCCTACAAGCAATAATATCAATGATAAAGGGTGTGTAATTTATAATAAAGAACTCTGTACAAAATATCTTACTTGAAGTCAATAGAAACGTGACTCCATAAAGAAATTTCATTGACTATTTAAAAATTAAAACAATACATGAAAACAGATAAAATTCTTTTATGTTGATAAGAACCAACGGCGAATATCGCCATCACCCACAAAACTCCCCGTAGTTTTGTGTATTTTGACAAATAGTTATGATACAATAAACCTCAAAATACAAAATAATGAAAAACGAAAGTGATTAACTTTGATACCAAAAAAATTACTGAAAATAATCAAATTATACATTAAAATCAGTAAAGAATGGCCCTTTTTTATATTATTGCTATTTAAAACCAAATAACAAAACAAAAACTCACACTATAAACAAAACAATACTTTCACTTACTTTTTCTAGCCTTCTTTTCCGAATAATTGTCTGCCACACTGAACGATTTCATTTCTTCCAATAAATCATTTGTGGGATCTGGTTGTATGCAGACTGGTTCGAATACCGTTTCGCCGTCTACTTCGTTTCTACAAACAGTGATGGCGATAAGTACAAATTAAAATTGTATCATTTACAAAAGCATGATGAGTAATTCACAGCCGGACGAAGTATCGTATCGTATACTCCCCCACTCCATCAGCAACATTCCAAAGACGTAATTAAGTCTCAATCAATATTTATTGATAAAGATATCAGGACCGGCGTTGTAACTGATACTATATATAAATTCCACGCACTTTATGTTAAAAACGGTTAAGCGTATAAAAAATTATTTAAGACAAAATTCGTAGAGAATTTTATGCTCTACAGCTTTTATAATGCAAATACGATTAGAGGCAAAAGCAGCGAGATATTTTCAAAAAACTGATTATGGCGACTTTTAAGGAAACTTAATCGTGATATTAGACAACATTTATGCCCCATTTCACCAACCATTTCCTAAATTTAGGTAATACCTAAATCAGATTTTCGAATTACTAAATCCCATTTTGGTTTCATCACAGGCTAAGTAATACCTAAGAGTGATACATTAGTTATTTCCTATCATTCTTAAGTGTTTTTTAGCTCGTGGTGAAACGTAAATTGCATTTAGCAATTCCAAAATCCGATTTAAGTATTACTTAACTTAGGAATTGGTTAGTGAAATCGGGCATTTTAGTGTACTAAATTTAAGCTTATTTCGTTTCATTCCGAGATGAAACCCCTAACGTAACTGCACTATAAGTACAGCCCCTTTTGGTAATAGCATAGCAGCAATCGTTTCTGCTTGAAATACAAATGTATATCAACAAACGCTAAAGAACATTTGTTCTAATTTAACCCTTTTACTTTGGGTTAATTAGAGGGAATGTAGGTTATCTGGTTTGTCGAAGGACCACTACGGCCGTTTGTCACTGAAGTAACGATGAACCGTAGAATGAAATTAAACACTTATGTCACGTTACGATTTATATCGTCATGAAGTTATAATTTATTTCTTTTGCGTCGACAATTAAGACTTCACTTATTATTTACGCGATAACTGAAAGTATTTTGCACATACTTCGATGATTTATGAAATGATTAAAGCTTAAGGACACAAACGCCGGGTGATTTTATGAAATCAGGTACCTTGTTGTACCACGATGTATGATGAAAAAAGGGCAAGTGTGCCTGGGAAGTCTGTCTGGGAAGTGTGTCTGGGAAGTGTGTCTGGGAAGTGAGAAGTGGGTGAAAATATAATATTATTCCTATTTATAGATAGTTTAAAGTGAGTGGGAAGTACACGTGTGTGTCTTTTTTGGTGGGTGAGAAAGTTTGAGATTTTAAATGGAAAAATTCCTAGAACAATAATCGTCTATATTTTGTATATGGTAGTGCTGAAATGGAATTTTGTCGATGTGTGGGAAGTTAGATGTTTTAGAAATATGATATATTTCTTCAAGTGGTGTGATCATTGAAATGGAAGTTTGTGGATGTGTGCGAAATTAAATGTTTAAGAATTATGATATATTTCTCCAAGGTCTGTGCAAGATATATGAATTATGTTATACAGGGGATGTTAAAATAAAATCACAGGAGAATTTGGTATTCAAATCAAATTCGAACAACATTTTCTTCCTACGTCCATTTATACCAGCCCCAGTTCGTTTTAAAGCCATTGGTGAACCAGATGATGTCTCCAAGATTATGCGAGTGCATCACCTGTTCTCTAGATGAAATAGTGATATTCATTCACTCAGTGAATATTTTCTCTAGTAACCAGTGGCGTAACAATAGGGTGGAAGGGCTGGCAAAATGCCACGGGCCCCCGACCCAAGAGGGCGCGAGCTCAAAAATATTTTTTTACATTGTACCTGAGTATTTTATCTTATTTGAAAAGTATATTTTTATAAGTTCTGCTTAAAATCCAATGTGAGACAACTAAAGACCATAATACAATTTCAAGTTAATCGTTAACCATTTCAACCAACCTAAACAAAAAGATGTTGATTCATTTTTAGAGATGTACACGTTACCCGTGACGAGTAATTTTACGTACTTATGACCGTCAAAAAACTGTCAATCAAAATACCGGTAATTGCACATCTCTATTCATTTTAGAGCGCATCCATTGGTTTCTACATTTTTTGTCGCGTACGTTGACAGCGCGGGTGAGCATTGACGATCGGGGATTTCCCCATTTTGTTTAAAATTTTTTCGTGGCGCTGCTGCTGGGCCGAGCTAGCAACACTATATTAGGTGAATTCCGGATTTGATATTGTTTTATGAGGGCTCTACTGACTGCGTATTTTTTGTGTGATTATTTTTGACAATTGGTGATTTGTATCTTTGATTTTTCGTATTTGTTCTTTTATTGAATATAAAAATGGTGGCAAAGTAAAAATGATTGTGAAAGTTAGATATTAAAATGTCTAGTTCCAGAAAATATTCAAGTGGGAGCGAAAAACGAAAGAGGGAGACTGAAGAAAAAACTAAAAAGCTACCTAAAATTAATCAGTAAAAAATGATGACTTAAATAATGAAAAGTCGAGTGAACAGTGCTCCAAAGGTGAAGAATTGGATCTTACTAAAAGTATACCAGAATTATCAGATGTAGCACCCAACACCAGTGACTATCCAGACCCAGAACAACCACAACAGGGTACTAGCAAAAATCAAAGAGAATTATATTTTAGCATGAACAATATTGTATCTTCGCCATATGTGACTGATAAGGGTAATTTTAAAGAGCTAACTGATCAAGTGAAAAGGTTCGTGATTGAAAACGGACATTGTACACCTAAGGGCCATTTCTTAAAAGATAGTGAAAACACATTACTATATTGTTTCAAAGTCTGGCGTGAAACATGAACGTACATGGCTATCCTATTCTTTAATACTTCAGAAGGCATATTGTGAACTGTGTTGGTTATTCGCAAAGCGGGCATCTAAAAAAATACAAAATGTTTGGATTGAGGGCTATGACGACTGGAAACATATTGTAGATGCCATACAAAGACACGAGACATCAAAAATTCATCTGGATTCCTGTCTTACGTATCAACAGTGGCGGCTACATGGAACACTCGATGAAGAGCAAGAGTCTATAATCAAAAAAGAAAAATCTTTTTGGCGACAAGTACATTCTAGGCTCCTTGATGTTACTCTGACACTTTCAACGTGTACCACAGAGAAAATGCAGATAGCAATGATCCAAGCTCCAAAGGAAACTTTTTGAGTATTGTTGAGTTATTAGGAAAATATGACCCGATTTTACGAGAATTGTTAAGTAAACCAAAGGGCACTCATAAATGAAATAAATGCCGCACCATTCTACTCTATCGTATTCGATACAACTCAAGATATTTCAAAAATTGATCAAATGTGTGAACTTTACCATTATTGTATGATCGAAAAAGATGAGTTCAAAAACTCGTAAAAGATGTCGAGCCAAATGTTCACTGTGCTGCTCATAATTTAAATCTAGTACTCAATGATGCATTGAGAGAGGTTAATGATGTGCAAAATTTTTTTGAAACAGTTCAACAAATTTATAATTTTTTTGGGCATAGTATCAAGAGATGGAATATTTTATCAAGTTTTATATCTAATAAAGAAAGTGAGTCTTCAACTTCAATAACATTAAAAACATTAAACCCTACTAGATGGGCAGGACGTTATGATGCCGTTTTTGCTTTAAAAGTTCAGTTTGTTGAAGCGCTAACGACAACAATTCTGTTAAATCGCAAATCAGATAAAAGAAATGAAGCTGTTTCACTCAAAAAGAAAATCGAAAACCACAATTTTATAATGTTATTGGTTTTCTATTGCAAGATCCCACTTACTATCGATGCAGCCTCTAGTCTAAAGCACTTCAGTCTAAAGCCACCGATCTTTCAAATGCCTTAAAACGTTTGATAATTTGTCTAGAAGAATTGGAAAGGTATAGAAATGAATTTGAAAGTTTAAAAATGGAAGCAAATAGTGTAGCAGAAAAATTGTCCATCACCCCTGAATTTTCTAAAACTCGTCAGATGAAGGTAAAACGCCATTTTGATGAGCTTTGCGAAGATGAGCGTCTCCAAGATCCAGAAAGTTTGTTCAAAGTGAACATATGTTATAGAGTATTGGACATCATTATAAACCAACTGAAATCGCGTTTCCTTCCAATGAATGAAATTGTTTCAAATTTCAGTGTTTTGCAGCCTTCCACTTTAAAAGTTTTAAATGACACTGATCTATTAAAAAAAGCTCTAGAATTTGTTGAGATATATAAAAAAGACATATCTGAATCATTAGCCAGAGAAATTCTTAGTTTTCGATCCACTTTCAGAGACGAAATAGAAAAATCTTTGTGTATTAGAGACCTTGCTGATTTATTAATAATAAAAAATCATTTTATGTCCTGCAGCTTTCCTGAAGTATGGACTGCATTAATGTTATGTCTTACAATTCCTGTGACTACAGCGAAAATTTTCAAAACTAAATTGATAAAAACCTATTTAAGAAACGATAAAATAAAACAATATCATTTGTTCAAATCTTCATTTATTTGAACTAATGTTCAATTTAAACTTGTTGACGCGTTTCACTAACACAGTAGCTTTGTCAAAACGAATTCGAATGGCTAAGACAGTAGATGATAGGGGGCTAACTTCACGGAGCATATTGCAAAACCAAAAAGAAGAGACTACAGAACTTATAGTAAGACATATAAATTCCTACAATCCTGTAGTCTCTCATTACAATTTGGCACATGCGCCCAACATACGCTATCTGTCTCCTGAATTAACCATTAAAACACTGTGGAATGACTTTTGTGGTATAAAAAAGATTTCCTATGATCTGTATAGGAAAATATTCGACCAACAAAATATTGGATTCACAAAACCATGTCAAGACGAATGTGTTTCTTGTTTAAAACATGATATACATATTAAAAATTCAAATCAAAATTGCCAGGAAAGCGGTTGCAGCAGTTGTATTATTTTTGAAAAACACAAATAGTTTTATACTGAGACTAGGCAAAGCTATGAAGAAGATTCAAAAAGACAGATAGCCAACAAAGAAAAAGTATATGCTGTGGACATGTAAAAGGTTTTACTTTTGCCCAAAATGTCAACAAAGGAATCTTTCATCATAAAATTATATTTAAGTGAATTTTTTCACCAATTGTTGGATTTAATTATTTATATTTTAGATTAGTCGTATTTAATGAGACATTTGCTTCCTTGAACGGAGATGAAAATAAATGCGTGATGTGGCATGAAGCAATACGTGGAAGATCAGTATGTGATGTAGCTTCAACTTACTACAACATTATAAACAACTCCGATAATGTAGTAGAAGAGTTTACCTTTTGGGTAGATAAGTGTTCTGCCCAAAATAAAAACTGGACGCTATATTCAGCTTTTGCATGTTTTGTGAATGCCGTATAGGGACCCAATAAAATTATATTGAAATATTTTGAACCTGGCCATTCATTTATGGCAGCGGATTCGGTTCATGGAAGTTCTGAGATGAAAAGGCTGAATATATATGATTTCAAACAACTACTCAAAATTATTGAGCAAACTTCTAAAAAAACTAAATGCTTGGCCCTTAATTTCTTTGATTTTTTTCCTTTTGAAGATGGTTCGAAGCAGAGGAAAAATAACAACATGCCCCTACTAGAAAATATAAAGATTGTGGAATTTCATGAGGGTTCAAGAAATCTTTTTTTCAAAGATTCTCATTCTGCTGAAATTTTCACAGAAGTCGACTTTTTAAAAAAGAAATTTGTAGCACAATTTCCAGATAATTCTTATGAAGAACCCCTTGGTTTAAATACTTCTAAGAAAGAAAAAAATTTGAAAACACTTATTCCTTCCTTTGAAGACGAACGAAAAAAAATATTTTGGCAGTTTTTGCCAACCAATGACAATGCTACGGATTTGTGTCAAGTATCTGAAAAGTAGTAACACTTTGTTCTTAAGTTAACATACTAGTTTTCAAGTTTTTCTGTCAAAAATGTTTCTTCTCAATATAATTTAGTAGATCAACTTTCAAATTTTTGCATAATTTTGTTATTCGTAAATGATAAACTGGATGTAATTAGACTTACTAATATTATTTATGTAGTATTTGATGTATTCCTCATTTTTTAAAAAATAGTAAGTTGAGTTACTAGGTTTTAAATATTTTTTTAGTTTTTCATTAATATAACTTCTACGTAGAAAATCAAGTATATCATTTTTCTACTATTTGCGTTACTTTTAAACGAATTTGAGTGATGCCTTTAAAACTGGCTTACCAAAAAACATAATATCAGTGGCAACAAAATTTACTTCATAAAAGGATGTTGAACGGCTATGGAATTTGTAAAAAATGCTTTTTCCCAAAACCTTAAAATTAGCGAGTTACTAGGTTTTGCTATATTACAACAGACTTTCTGTTCCTTTATTTTTAGCACTTTTTGACACTATTTCTTCTTCATTTCCAATAAAGTAATTCGTTGTACTAACCTCAGCAGCTCACCTGTGGCAGTTTACAGCTTAACCACTTTGACTATTCCATTACGTCCAGGTATAGTATCAACCACACAGCCCATAGGCCATTCGACTTTTCTTTTATTGAAATTTGAGATCAAAACAATATCTCCGACTTTGACTGTCTGATTAGAAGTTTTCTTTGAAAAAAGAGTGAGTTGGCCCAAATATTCAGACTTGAATCTATTGTTCAAATCTTTTCTGAATATCAAACGATACTTTAAATGCCTACTTAGATTTTTGGCTTCAACCAAATCAAGATCAGTCACTCCAACTTCTTTAATATCTTGTAGGAACAATGCAGGTGTGAGAACAGGACAATCATTTGGATCCTCAGACATGTATGTGAGTGGACGGGCATTTAAAACTGCTTCACAATCAGATAGAACAGTCTGTAATCTTCGAAATCAATGCTCGTTTTTCCAAGAGTATTTCTTAACAATTCTTTCATCAGCCATATAAGGCGCTCCCTTTAGCCTCCCCACCAAGTAGCTATTAGAGGATTCATTTTCCAGTCTATTTGGTGAATTGTTGTACATCTCTCTGCTACTTCTAACCAATTCAAGTATTTGAAAGCGTTTGCACATCCAACGAAATTTGTTCCTCAGTCTGTATATATTGTTGAAGGTCGACCTCTGCGGGCAATACATCTTCTTAGTGTCTGCACAAACGCATTGCTTGACAAGGATGACGTTAATTCAAGATGCACAGCTAAGTATACGGTACGATCCAAACCTTTTCATTTGACTTGAGATACAAAGGTCCTGCTAAATCTATGCCTACAATCTCGAACACTGCAGCATCACGAACTCTGTTTTCTGGGATACATTTGGCGGGAGTTTCAATCAGTTTTCCTTTGCATCTCCTGCAAGTGATACATATACTAATTACTGATTTAACAATGCGTCTACATTGAAGAATCCAGTAGTTTCCTCTAAGGATACTCATCAAACCTTGAACTCCAACATGATTATTTCTAATGTGTTCTTCAAAAATCAAACGTTTTACAACTTCATGATTTGAAGGCAAAACATACGACATACAAAAATTCCTGCATCAGCTCTATCTGCAATTTTGGTTTGTACCCTGATTAATCTTTCGTCGTCAGTATAAGGACACAGATATAAAAGTTTAGGATCTTGATCTGAACTTTCTTCTTGTATATAACTAATAATAAATTTTCGTGATGCGTCTAGCTCTGTTGCAGTAAGAAATTTTTCTTTTTCAACATTGTTTTTTCCACAGTTATTAATGAATCGTTTGTCCAGGCAATCATATTAACAATTTTGCCATTGTAAAATTGGTTCCTGTAACCAAATAGGACCTTCCTACCATCTTTCATCATTTAGGAATTTAGCTAAACAGCCTCGAGATGGAAGATCTGCTGGATTAATTTCACCGGGAACATGGTACCAGTCCAAAGGTTTGGAATGCCCCCAGCAAGACAATATGGGCACAGTGTCTGTCATCCTGGGAATACAACTTTACAAGGATACTGTGATGAAGGTTTTACATCCAGAACTCAAATAATAGAAGGAAACACTAGTAAAAGTAGGTAACACATTATAACCAACCATACATAATAATAGAAAGATTTTATCTTCTTCAGGAGCTATTAGGACCAATCGCGGGTACAGGGTATAAGGAAGAAAAAAAACAAGATGTGTTATGTTGCTGAATTGTGAAATTATTATAAATAAAATATATTATGAAAAATACCTCCGGGCTTGATTTACAATTAATGACTGAGTAAGTACTAATTAAAATATTGTAACGTGATTAGGAAGTAACTTTAACGTTGAAAAATTAACGTTACACTATTACTGGTGCCATCAGTGCTACACCATTAGCAGCCATGGAAATCCTCCTCTCCATATATTTCTGGAAAAGGAGGCTAGATGGACAGCATATAGAATTGTGCATATTTCTAAATGCACAAAACAGGCTTATATAGAGCAAAGCAGAATGCTAGTGGACACTGAAAATCATAGTGTTCTGGCAATGACCTCTGATATAATGCCTCCAACAGTAAACTACAATCTGCCTTATACCGTCCTATTTCCAAATAGAGATGAATGGCTCCTCAGTAAGGATGAACTTTTAAGAGCAGACATCTGTTGGTACGCCGATGGTTCAAACACACCCTGTGGGTGCATACAGGCGTAGATCTAGAACAGAAATTTCAACCTCTTTAGGATCATATGCAAAAGTATTTCAGGCGGAAATTCACGCCATTGCTTCATGTGTGGAGAGTTTGGGGCAAACCAACCACACACATAGATCAATAAAAAATTTCATGGACAGCCAAGCGGATTTGAAAGCACTTAGCTCCTACCATCTAACGTCGAAATTGGTTTTAGACTGCCAAAAAAGACTCGCCTCAATAGGAGGACACAACAGGGTATCGCTGGTCTGAATCCCTGGCCAGTTTGGTATGGATGGAAATTAGAATGCGGACTCTCTTACAAGGGAGGGTGCCGCTCATGTCTTTATTGGATCAGAACCCACAATTAGCATTGCAACAAGAATTTCCAAACAAACTTTAAATACCTGGACAGCAAGAAGAGCTTTAGACTTCTGGCATAATATACCAAGATTGGTTCATTCAAAGGATTTCATACATCCTTCGAAAAATGTATGCAAACAAATGTTAGACTATAATAGGCATGATCTAGGGTGCCTAACAGGCCACTGTTGTTTGAAGCATCATATGCTGAAACTTGGACTGTCGGAGGATTCGATTTGCCGTCTTTGTTTGGAAGATGATGAAACAGCAAAGCATATGATTTGTGCCTGTCCCGCCGCGGCCCGAATCAGGTATCTGATATTTGGCAGGGTCTCTCTCGCCCTCGGACCTGAAATATCATTCACCGAAACAATTAATCGGCTTCGTTAAGAAGCTGAATTTGTTTGGTGAAATCTGAATAGGTATGAGCCACAATAAACTCTTACGAGTCGCAGCGGAGGGCCTTACAGAGGCACTCACTACAAACCTAACCTAACCTTATCCCAGATCCTTATATATTTTTTTCATAGATTTGGGATGAAATTATCTACAAAACGTTGAAATTTTCAAATTTCTAGTACCATTATTTTTTCAAAATATCGAGTCTCAAAGATGACTGATATTTTATTTCCGAATTTTAAATTTGACGCCCTGTATCTCAGAAACGTAAACCGTTTATTCCTGATTTTTTTCTTATAGAATAATCATTTGATTACACTTTTTTATAATTTCCATTATTATAGTCAGTATGATTTTTTGAATGAAATTATGTTTTTTTTGCAATTCTATCCCTCTATTAATTGGTGAAATTTTTTTTATTGTAAAACTTATTGTGAAAATCGATTTATTGCTCTGTAAAACCCCAAGTTTCATAATTTCAATAATTCCGTAAATAAAACATCATACATTTGTTCATTCTGTATGCATTGGATGTTTTTTGACACCTGTTATAGCATTTTTTATGAAGACAGCTTTAAGAATGGCCTAATGGCCGAAAGCGCTTAGCTGAATTTTAATAATAAACACACACTGAGTACTTGTCCATTTAGGAGTATATCTAGTGTGTACACCATATCCAGACAGTTCTAATCATAAAACAGTCTACCCAGCAGCAAATAAAACATTGATGACATGTCCAAATAAAATAATTTGTGTTTTTGTAAATAATGTCATAAATAATTTCTGTTGCATAGGGTAATTGTAAGAAAAGATTCTCCTCCACAGAATCTACATATAGAAGCATAATATCAATAGTTTATATGATTATTAAGTTTATTACATAATTAAATTTATTTTTGATTTAATAAATTTATCAAAGCTAAAGCTGATCATTCGAAAACGCTTATGTCGGTCCTGATCTTTATTAACAAATAAATTTAATGGGTTTTTGAAAGTAATACATACAAGGAAACATATAAAACAGTCTACTAAGCAGCAGATAAAAAATTGATGACCTGTTTAAATAAAACAATTTATGCTTGTAAATAATGTCATAAATAATTTTTTTATAATTTTGTATACAAAATTTACTTTGTGACATCAAAAACAGTGTCACAAAATAACCATTTCAGCATCGTTTTTGGTGTTTAACTTATGGTGGACAAACTGACATTTATAACTGGCATTGGATGGTGGACACTTCATAAATTTTCTATCAATTTTGAGGAGTTTAAATAATTTAAATAAAAACAATAATATTAAATATTATAAACTATATATAATTATAAGGTAAGTTATAATTTATGTCAATCGTATGTATTTCAATTTCTAATTTTTCAGCATTGACATTTTGTCATGGGCAGAACAAATGAGAGAATTATGAAGGTAAATGGAAGCAAGTGAAAACATAAATACCATATACATATTTTTGTTTAGACTTTTAGGTACTAAATCATTAATTGCATTATCAGTAATATAGCGAAATTCTGGTGGAGTGCATGATAATTCGCTATTTAGTTCCATATTCATAAATTCCAAACAATGTATTAGGAAGTTATTGAACATTCAAATTTAAAATTTCTGTCAACTATCACTTGTATATGTGAGGGTTACCAACATAAATAAAGAAGCACAAAAATTCCTAGTATTGCAATTATACGAGGGCAATTCAGAAACTAACCTCCGGTTGATTGAAAAAAATACACCAAGTTAAGTAAAAATATTTTAATATATACATCTTACAACTACATCTTTGCACTATTTTTCGACATAGTCTCCATAACGATTGAGGCACTTATCGTATCTCTTCACAAGCTTTGAAATTCCTTCTGCATAAAAATCACCCGCTTGTGCCTTGAGCCAGCCTGTGACCGCATCTTTGAGCTCTTCGTCGTCATCAAACCGCTGGGACCCGAGCCATTTCTTCATATGCATGAAGAGGTGATAATCGCTTGGCGCCAGATCTGGGCTGTAAGGTGGATGGTTGAAAACGTCCCACTTGAAGGACTCAAGAAGGGCTGTTGTTCCGCGAGCAGAGTGAGGACGGGCGTTATCGTGCAAAAAAACGATACCGGAAGTCAGCATACCACGGCGTTTGTTCTGTATAGCCCGTCGTAATGTTTTTAGTGTTTCACAGTACACGTCTTGATTAATGGTCGTCCCACGTTCCATGAATTCAACCAACAACACCCCTTTGGCATCCCAAAACACCGTTGCCATCAGTTTTCTGGCAGAAAAATCTTGCCGGGCTTTTTTTGGTTTGGTAGGCGAATCTGAATGTGCCCACATCTTTGATTGTTCTTTTGTCTCAGGGTTCACGTACTTAATCCAGGTTTCGTCACCGGTCACGATTCTGTTTAACAATGGTTCTCCTTCGTCCTCATAACGTGACAGAAAGTCTAATGCAGAGGCCATTCTTTGACTTTTGTGGTGGTCGGTAAGAATTTTGGGCACCCATCGTGCACAGAACTTACGGTAACCCAATCTTGCTGTCACTATCTCGTACAAAAGAGTCTTAGAAATCTGTGGAAAATCAGTAGACAACTCCGCCATTGTGAAACGTCGATTTTCACGAACTTTTGCATCAACTGTCTGAACGAGTTCGTCAGTCACCAAGGATGGTCTACCACTCCTCTCTTCATCATGAACGTTTTCTCGTCCACTTTTAAATAAACGTACCCATTCACGGACAACTCCTTCACTCATAACTTTTGGTCCGTACACGGCACAAAGCTCACGATGAATAGCTGCTGCAGAGTATCCTTTGGCTGTAAAAAACCTTATAACAGCACGCACTTCACATTTGGCGGGATTTTCTATTGCAGCACACATTTCAAACTGCCACAAAAACTAAACTAGCGCAGGTACGATGTTCACTCGACTACGGCTTGATGCCGACTGACCTGCTGAGCGTGTGAATGCACAGATGGCGCGCTACTCCCCCCACTACCCGCACTGTGACCAATCGGAGGTTAGTTTCTGAATTGCCCTCGTATTTTCATGAAAAACATTTTAATTTTGTTTACGAAATTAAAATAGCGGCCAAAGAAAATAAAAAGGCAAGGAAAAAATATATCACATCAAAATCACATGTGGACAAAGAAGAGTATAAGAGGAAGAAAAATCTTGTAAAAAGAGCCGTCAAAAAATCAAAACGTGACTCGTAGAAGAAATTCGGAGAAGAAATAACAGATCTAAATAAGATGGATAACAGGAAATTTTGAACAAGAATAAAAAGATTGAGAGGAAATAAAAGGCCAAGTACAAACGGGAATGGAAGAAGTATTGAAAACATGGAAAGAATACTATACACAGCAATTCCATACATTAACACCGGAAGAGAATATAACAACAGCAGAAGAGGAAATCGACCAACTACAAGGAATCCACAAAGAAGAGATAGATCAAGTAATACAAAAAAATCAAAATAGGCAAAGCTAACGGAGAAGATGGGATAGCGCCAGAGATGATTAAATCATTGGGAGAAAGAGGAAAAGAATGGATTTGGAATGTATGCAAAGAAGCATGGTTACAACAAAAAATTCCAATGGAATGAGAAAATAACTTAATAGTACCCATCTATAAAAAGGGAGAACAGGCACAATGTGAGAATTACAAAGCAATATGTTTGACCCAAACTGGCTATAAAGTGTACACAAAAATAATAGAAAAAATATTAAGAGAATATGTAGAACCAAAATTAGAAGAACAGGGAGCTTTTAGACCTGAAAGACAAACAAATGATAATATCTATATACTAAGGAATATAATCGAAAGAAGAATAGAAGAGGGAGAAGAAATGTACATTACATTTATAGATCTAAAAGCAGCCTTTGATACAGTAGATAGAAGTATGGAGAACCCTGGAGGAAATGGAAGTACCACCCACCTTAATAAATATAATTAAAAGTGTATACGACACAGTTAGAGCCAAGGTACAGATTGCAGGCCAAAGGTTTCAAAATGTGTAAGGGAATAAAACAAGGAGACAGTTTAAGCCCACTACTGGTTATAATAATCATGGATACGATTGTGAAATGAATCAAAGAAAAATATGAGCAGCTGAATACTATAATTGGACACAAAAATTTAGAACCGATAAAAATGAGTAGACTACTATATGCAGATGATGTGGTTTTAGTGGCGAATACAAAGAACAAAATGCAAAAACTAGTGAATATTTGGACTAAAGAAGTAGAGAACATGAATATGTAGGTGAACATAAATAAAACAAAAGTGATGATAATAAATGAAAAACAACCAGGTAATCAAAATAATAGAGATATAAAATGCAAAAACCAGACTTCAGAAAGAGTAACAACATTTTAATATTTAGGAAGTATAGTAACAGAAGATGGAAAAATAGATGCAGAAATAACAAACAGCGCAAATAAATCAACAAACATATACTACTCTCTAAATAAAACAATTCTTGGACATAAAGATATAGACTTAGAAGTAAAAATGAAAATTCATAATATGATTACAGTTCCTACAATAATATATGCAAGTGAAAATTGTACTGTGCAAAAAAAGGATGAAACTAAAATAAATGCCATAGAAATGAGGCATGTAAGAAGAATTGAAGGGAAAACTAAATGGGATAGGATTAGAAATGACGTCATTAGAGAGACAACTAAACAGGAACCGATAACTGGTAAAATAAAAAAGAGACAACTTAGCTGGTATGATCATATGGTAAGAATGGAACCAAACAGATTAACTAGGAAAATAATGGAGATTGGAAAACCGATCAAAAAACAAAGGGGTAGACTTAGAAGGAAATGGTTGGACCAAATACAAGAGATAGGTTTAGAAAGAGGAAAGACCTTAGCAGAAATGAAAAATCTGGCAAGAGACAGAAAAGCATGGAAGAAATGGGTACAGGTCACGGAATCCACATCCGACGCCTGAAAGGGCAAAAGGATTTAGAAAAGAAGAAGTAGAAAAACATTTTTGCACGTTCATTATAAAAAATAGCATGTAAACCTCTTATCACAATGACATTTTGTAGTTCTTGTGCTTTGCGTAACGAACCGCTTCGCGGTGCAAACTGCACTCGTACTACAAAATGAGTCATTGTGACACTTGCTTTACAATATACTATTGTTGCCTAGCATAATTGTAAAAAAGATTATCGCTCACAGAATCGACACATACAAACATTATATGGATAGCTTATATAATTATTAGTTTATTTCATAATTAATTTTATTTTTATTTAATAAATTTATTCGAAAACGTCGGTCCTGAACTTTATCAATAAATTTAATGGGTTTTTGAAAAGAATACCTATAAGGGAAAGTATTAAAAAATCGGTGACATGTCTAAATAAAATAATTTGCCTTTTTGTATATAATATCATAAATAATTTTTGTTGCATAGCATAGCTATAAGAAAATATTTTCCTCCAAAAAATCGACACATAGAAGATTATAATTGATGGGGAGTAAAAAATATAGTTACATAGGGATATGATTCAAAAGGATAGCTATTAAAAGATATAGAGAGGAAGTTAAAAGCTACCGAAATGATCTGTTGGATAAATATAAAACGGAAATAATAAAAAATGACATAGCTGTCATAATCACTTTTAAATTAAAGATAAAGCCGCTTAATGTATTTACCACATTGCCAGACTGGTTCCAACAGATAAGAAAAAGAGAAATTATCTTTAAATTAAATGTGTCTTATTAAAATTGCTACCTCTAACAAATTGGTTTAAAGACAAGCTGCATTAAAATGAAAATTAGTAGAAATATCTCCACTACACTGTTAATGAATACTTGTCTTCTTTCAAATTAAAGTTTCAAATAAATATATTGTTTTATACTCACTTCAATATCAGCTTATTTCCGTTTACGTCTAGATCAGTCAACCACAAACTAATTTTAATTATACGTTTCATTCTAACCAGTCTTTCAATTTTCGTGTCATCGATATCTTCTTTAAAATCGAAATCCTTGAAATTTTTACACAGAGGCAGAAATCCCTCGAGCATTTTATCTTCCGACAATGGCACTTTCGTATCTGAAATATTTGTTTTAAACACTTTCAAGATTTTCGATAAATCTAAGTATAACACTTACATTTGTTGGTATTGAATCCTTTCAGATATTGCTGAACATTATTTAATAATTTGACTAGACTCGGCCATATCTGCAATCGATTCGTGAATACCTTCTCTTTTAAGACAGCAGGGTCATTGTTAATTGAATACAATAAAAGTTTTACTGGAACAAACAATAATGGAATTAATTTGTTTCATAAGTAGAAGGTTATTGGGATAACTTCTTTGGATATGTGCAATTACCATTAATAACAATAATTTAGAAGAGAAATGCCATTTATATATAGAGTTCAGCAGTTATCTTTAAATAAATAGATACATTGCCTTCCCTAAGGGGAGATGTGAATTGGATAAAAATGGTTCTATTTTAATTGATAATGAGGTGATTTTTTTGACACCAATGAATGAACTCTATCATGTTTATCTGTATTTTCCTAAGTTACTCATCTAAACTATCAGCTATGATTACAATTATTGTGTCGTCTGCATATAAAACGCATACATTTGTTATACTTAAGGGTAGATCATTTGTGTAGAGGAGAAATAAAAGTGGACCTTATACTCCACCCTGCGGAGTTCCAATAAAAGTAGTAAGCTCGTCTTCAACCTGCACTTTGAGTGTTCTGCCAGACATGTATGAGTTAATCCACAATTGAATTAGACCTCTAATGCCCATTGCTTCAAGTTTTATCTTATTCGAAAAAAAATTTGGCCCTTCTAACCACCCTTACCACACAAAAAATTACCAATATTACACTACCTTCTTACAACACAATTAGAACCTATATAGCAGAAATCAACTACAGCTTTCCTGGAATCATTCCTATAAACAGCTATAATTTTGGATTCTCTCACGTATCTCCAAAGTTTACGGAGAAATCAAAGAACCTTTGAAGAATCCTGGTAAACCAGCACAAATTGTGGTAAACGATTTTTTAATAATAGAAAAATTCGTACATATTTTAAATAAATGAACATCCTACTTTAGAAAAATTGGAACAAGATATTCAAAAGAGTGCGATTTTAACAGTCAATTAGTATAGACGTGTTTAAAACAGCTCTCTTATCAACAAATCGTTTTTGTTAAGAATTCCAATTCTATTGAACCGGTCAATCCACCTAGTAAATCAGATAATCAAATCTATAGTTCAGATCTGTGCAATAATAATGATAACTCAAGGAATGTGTGTTACAATTCAACATACCAAACAGCATTTCAGGAAAGCAAAAACTTAGGAAAGGATAAATAAAATAATAAAGAAACACGCTTGTCTGGTCAGACAGCGACACGTATTTCAGTACAAGTAGCGAAAAAGTTCAAACTTGATAAACCTAATTTATATTCAATTGATAAAATTCACGTATTTATCGAAAAAATTAATAATGAGAATTTAGGAAATTTACATCCCATGTCAGTTGGACACTTATTACATAAAAAACTAAAAGTTCAAAACATTACTAAAATACAAAAGGTAGATAGAAATAGAGTAAGAGTAGAGGTTAAAACTACTAAAGACGCTAATATGTTAATAGAAAACAAAAACTTGAAAGAGGAACAATTAAAAGCATTCATACCCAATAATTTAATAGAAAGGAAAGGGGTAATCAAAGAAGTAGATACCACATTCAGTTACAAGTATTTGTTGGAAAATATTGAGTCTCCAAACGCAGTCACCAGTATTCGTAGATTTAAACGAAAAATTGATATTGATGGGGAAGCAGGAATATACCAAGGCAAACAGCTTTAGTGTCATTCGAGGATAAAGTGTTACCCCCCTTTGTTATAATTAATAGCGTTGTATGTCCTGTAGAAAAATACATTCAAAAGGTAGTACAGTGTTACAACTGCCTGAGGTATGGCCATGTGGCCAAGCAGTGTAAAAGCACTAACACACTATGCATAAATTGTAGCAAGAAAAAGGAAGAAAATCGTTCATGCAAAGATCCTGAAGACACATTTTGTTTTTATTTTAAATCAAACGATCATAAAACGATACATAAAAAATGCCCCGAATTTGAAAAACAGAAGCAAATAAAACAACTCATGTCAGATAATAATGTAACCTATATAGAAGCAAAAAACTGGTCTGATAATTCATATATTAGTAAAATTAGCAATAATAGGTTCAATGTACTTGATAATATGTCGGAAAGCTTTCTATTACTTCCTAAGACAACAATCCAACAATACAAAACAAATAGGGAAAGTAATACATTTAAAAAAAATACACCATCAGAACTCTCAACATCACACAGTAAACACACAATCACACAAACCAAAAAACGTAGGATACAATCGCCCAATAATGAAATCACACAAGCACCCATGTTTCCCAGATCCTTTGGTCCTAGTAAACCAGTATTTCAATTTAAAAATAATAGTACAAATGAAAATATGGAGATAGAATCCATGCAGTCAAATGAAGAAAATGATACAACATTTATTCAAACGTTCTTCCAAGTTTTCCAAAACATGTTGGAAGACATTAGTTCATTTGAAGAATTACAAAAACTTGACATTCAATTTATAACAGATAGGTTATATAAAATGAATCATAATCTGCCAAAAAATACCAATGCTTAATAAAATTAAAATATTACAATGGAACGCGGCGATTGCAAATAAATATAGTTTGATGAAGTGTCTGTCAGAACACGATATTGATATTTGCGTTATATCTGAAACGTGGTTTAAAAAAAATCATCAATTTTCCAGGTTATAATCTAATTAGAACTGATAGGGATGACGGATATGGAGGTACAGCAATACTAATAAAGGTAAAAATAAATTTTAAAAAAGTAGATATCAACATTAAAGTAAATACTGACATCAACATATGTGCTGCTGAAATTAATTTTAATAAATATTTACAGTTCAAAATATTATCTGTGTATTGCCCCCCAAAAATTAGCATCAATAACAGCGACTGGAAAAGCATATTTAATATTATATCTAAAGAGAACGGCATAATATGTGGAGATTTTAACGCACACAACAGAACATGGGGTTCGTACAAAAATGATCAGAGCGGTATACAACTTCTAGACGTCTTAGAAAATCATGACTTAATATTGGCAAACGATGGAACACCTACTAGATTAAACCACAGCGGGGAAAATTCCGCAGTGGACCTGACACTTAGTACACCCTATCTCATAAACAACATAGATTGGAACGTAATAAAGGACACACTGGGTTCAGATCACTTTCCAATACTTATTAACATCAATGTGCCTAAAAATAAGTGTCTACAAACAAAGGAATTAATATGTCCTTCCAATAAATGAAATATAAATAGAGCAGACTGGTCAATATTCAAAAACGAAGCAGAACTGTATTTCTCACAAACACCACCTATTTTTAATGACATTAATGCAAAATATGAATATCTAATACAAGGAATAAACACAGCTGCCCAAGTATCCATGCCAACAAACAAACCATTCAAGATAAAGTCAAGAACACTACCACCTTGGTGGGACAGAGAATGTGACATAGCTGTAACAGATAGAAAAAATGCGGTAATTGTCTACAAAATTAACAGCACGTTGGAAAACTTCATTACAGTGCAAAAAATAGCAGCAAGCACAAAAAAATGTTTGAAAGAAAAGGCAAGATCCTCATGGAGAGCATACTGCACCAATCTGAATAAAAACACATCAATGTCAGACATTTGGAAACAGGCCAAGAAATAAATAAATATTCAAGAACTAGAAAACACAATAAAACAAAGAAAAAACATCGCACCAGGCTTAGACAATATCAGATATCCGATGTTATGCAACCTACCAAAAAATGCCAAATCTTTTTTTATTGGAAATATATAACAACATACTACAAATGGGCAAATGAACAATACAAGATTGGAGAAACCTAATTGCAGTTCCAATATTACAACATCAAAAAGATCCAAATGACCCTGGCTCCTACAGAGTCATATCATTATTAGCATGCCTATTGAAAACATTCGAAAGGATATTAAAAAACAGAATAGAATGGTGGTTAGAAGAACACAAAATATTACCAATTAATCAGTACAGATTCAGGAAAGGATATGGCACAATGGACGCAGTGAGCCAACTTGTCACTGATATACAAATTAATTTTGGAGAAAATGGGTATACTGCAGCTACATGGATGTAAAAGGCGCATACGACTCAGTAGAAATTCCAATACTGAACGGAATGCTGAAACAAATCGGTATGCCTACCAAAATACGATACATTCTGTGCGATATTATGACAGATAGAAAAATATTGATGACAAAAATACGCATTATTAGGACCAAGACATACATCTAGAGGTTTACCACAGGGCTCCGTTTTAGCACCACTGTTATTCAACATATATACCATCAAAATGCATCAAGCATGCAGGAATTACACACTTTTACAATATGCTGATGACTTTGTAATATATGTCAAGGACAAAAAATATGAAAATTGTCTAAATACTCTAAACAAGGTCACCTCAAACATCATAAAAGCTATTGAAGATGTAGGGTTCGATCTATCAACGTCTAAATCAAATGTCACCATCTTTTCAAGGCACCGTATCCCAGAAACTCGGAACATCCAGTTGGGGGACCACATGATACCATATAAAAAAGAAATTAAGTACTTAGGAGTAACATTAGATAATAAATTAAATTGGAAACCATATATCGAAGCAATCAAAATAAAATGTAATAAAGCCATTAATTTCCTCAAAATGATCACCAAAACATGGTGGGGCGCAAGTACTGAAATATGCCTGTTATTCTATAAAGCATATATAAGGTCCATTTTAGACTATGGTTCCGTCCTATACGGATCTGCATCAAAACAATCACTGAAACAGCTAGAAGTAATACAGAATAAAGCGTTAAGAATATGCTTAGGAGCGATGTCAACAACACCAGTGGAACCACTAAGGGTGGAAGCACTCGAACCACCATTGGAATTGAGAAGAACATTTCTCGCTGAAAAAATGGTACTTAAGAGTAAAGCAAAAAATTCTACACTGATGGCAAAAATATGTGAGTTAAATACATTGGACCTGACAAATAAATATTGGAAAAAAAAGAAGTCGCCACCGATATGCACCGCATTTCGTAACACCAATAAAGAAGAAATTTTAACGTATGAAAGTTGTAATTACTTTGAGAACATAGAACACTCTGCAAAAATAATAATTCCTGCGTACTCAGAAATACCAGAATTAAAATAAGATAAAATTATCAGACTTACAAAAAAAGACATCAACAGTATAATAACAATATATACAGATGGATCAAAGACAACAAAAGGTACAGGCACAGTATTCTATGTGCAAGAAACGAAAGAAGGAAAAACCTTTAAGCTAAGCAACGACTATTCTATATTTTCAGCAGAAGCTGCATGCATAATGAAGGCGCTAGAACACACAATCCACCAAAAAAAGAAAAATGTATCTATCCTAACGGATTCGCTGTCTGTCATCCAATGTTTGAATAATAATGCAGTAGATACCATCACTCACCCGCACATTAAGAAAATTCAATCCCTATTACACCAACTTACTAAAGAGAGTGACGTTCAAATAATATGGGTAAAAGCACATTATGGAATTTACGGCAACGAAAAAGCTGATTAGTTTGCCAAAACAAGTGCTGAAAAAGATGAATGACAACGGAACGAAGTGGCACTATAAGATTGCTTAAATAAATACAAAAGAAAATTTCAAGCAGCATGGAAAGAGAAATTGGACCACTATGTAAAAACAAAGCCTACTAGATACACACTACTGCATAGGGAAATACCAAAACAACAGTGGTATAAAGAAATTAATTATTCACGTAGGGAAATTAGCTGTATAATTCGAATGAAATTTGGACACGCGTCGTACCCAGAGCACTTAGCAAAATAGGCGTAATCGAATCAAACTTATGCACAGCCTGCAATGTCATAGGAGACCTGGATCATATATTTTTTGAATGCTTGGAATTTCGTAATGCCACGAAAGAACTTTATAATAACATAATACATGAAAAAATATTCCCTCCCATCAACATGTTACACTTACTGGCGCTGAATAACATCAAAATATTAGACTGCCTAGTAAAATTTCTAAGGATGACTAACATATCGATATAGTTAAGTTATATAGAGCTTGTGACCTTTGTTACCCTAACCCAAATGTTTATACCTTCCATCCGTGGTCTACCTTTGTATGTGTTCAAATAAAGCCCTGAACGACCCCTGGGCGAGAAAACTTGTAACCATGTACCAATCCTTTGATTGAAAAGCGGTATTAACTTGAATCGCAGACGACGATAGTTTGATAGGTTAAATTAGGGCTCGTTTAAGTAATAGGATACATATCCACAACACGAAAATCAATAACACATTCAGTATCGATTCTGATTGGCACTTAATTGAAATTGGATGATTCAAATATAAACTTCAAATACATCACTATATATACTGTATATATAACCTAACACAAAGTATTTGGCTGCATGGATACCTCCAAACCCCATAAAAAAAAGATATTCCAAGAAGATTCGAAGATTCTGATATACCAAATATGAGACAAACAACAATTTGGAGAATTTTCAAAAGTTTAAATTTTTATTATACTGGATAAAGACTGAATTATTTGTTGGAGGCGAAAATACACTTGATCAGTGGTAAAAATCCGATAAGAGGGAAAGCAAATATAATATTTGTGAGAAACATGAGTGTTGAAGGCCATACCTTCTCCAAAGTTTATCAAAACAACAACAAAGAAAGTTCTTATTGAGAGAATTCTGGACGCCCTTGATAGTGGTAGTCTCCCCCTTGGAGTTTTTTTGGACCTATCGAAGGCATTTGACTGTGTGAACCATCAATTATTGCTTGACAAAATGGAAAAAATGGGAATTCGGGGTAGATGCTATGATTGGTTTCAATCTTATTTAGCAAACCGTTCTCAAAAAGTCTGCATTAAAACAAACTCTTCTGAACATACTTCTAATGCCAGAGAAGTTACACTGGGTGTACCTCAGGGCAGTGTGCTTGGTCCAATCCTGTTCATACTTTACTTAAATGATCTAGAACTGTTTTTAAATGATATAACAACTACACTAACAAATTATGCTGATGATACAAATGTGCTCATTGTTGGAGATAATTATAATGAAATGAAAACTAAGAAAACATCTGTAATTTTAAAAATGGCTGAATGGTTTGAAGGGAACTCTTTAATCATGAATAACAAAAACACAGTCGTAATGAAATTGTGTATCCTAATAATATTGAGATTAACAATAACGTAACTACATTTTCGTCAGAAATTAAGTTTCTAGGAGTCATAATAGATGAGCACATGAGCTAGGTGGAGCATGTGCAGCTGCTCTGTGGTGGATTAAGTAGAAAGTGTTATTCTTTAAAGGAATTAACAAAAGTAGTTAGCAAACATACATTGATAATTGCATATTATGGGAATTTCTATTCATCGCTGACCTATGGAATTATTTTTTGGGGTGGTTCACACACTCAGACTGTCTTTGTATTACAAAAAAGAGAAGTTAGAATTTTGGCTGGTTTAAAACTGCGTGAAAGCTGTAGGGGATATTTTAAATCTTTAAATTTATTAACAGTACCTGGTATATACATATATGAGTGTCTTTGTTGTATGTATAGAAATAGGAAATATTTTTCAGATTATACAATTGCACATGAATATCATACGAGACAGAAACACATTTTCCGATACCCTATTCATAAAACATCATTGCTTAAAAAAGGTTGCTTATAAAGATGTTTGTTAATATTTAACCTACTACCTAAAGAACTACAGGATATTACTAACATACATAGATTTAGGAGGACTATAAGGAAATGTATTGTGTCTGCAGAACCATATAGTATAGACGACATAAATTGCAATACATTTTTGGATTTGTGATTCAGTGTTCAACGCATATCTTTTTATAATTGTTTGCGTGTTACACATTTGTTTTTTGCTTTTGATCTGTTTTTTAAATATTTTAAATATAGTTTGGCGCATACTAACTTTGTACAACAAGTGAGAACGTTTAACATTGTAGATTTTAACTGTTTAAAAAAAAATACGTATACCTTATATTTCCTTTTTACAGAGAACTTTTGACATGTACCATATATGTACATAATTTTTTTTTTCTAAAAATGTATCTTGTCACTAATACGAAATAAAAATCTATCTATCTATCTATTATTACAAAAGACCTGGAAATTGTATGTATTGTAAATAGTATAAATTGCTTAAATTTTTGCAGTATTCCAAGATATATTTTTAAAAATTCCGAAAATGATAACAAAATAATAAATAAAACGTTTGTTGTTTGCAAGTAAAACTGCTTACGCGGCATGTATATTTATTCGAATAGAATTTGGAAATTTTGCTTTGATTAAACTTTTACTTGCAAAATCGAGACTTTGTCCTGTTAAGTCCGTAACACTTCCTAGATTAGAATTGATGGCTACTCTAATAGGGGTAAGATTAGCGGAGACTGTTAAAGAAATAGATTTTAGAGATCTCAAAACCTAAGACTGGAGTGATTCTATGATAACTTTAAGCTGGATAAAAACAACAGGTTTCGGAATACTTTTGTTCAAAACAGAGTGAAAAAGATTAGAAAATACAGTGGTATTAACCAGTGGCAGCATGTACCAGGAGAAATGAATATAGCAGATGTGTTATCACGTAGATGTAGCAGCAAACAACTAATCGAGAAAAAATGGTGGCAAGGACTACAATGGCTCAAAGAATCAGAAGATAAATTACCTAAAGGGGGGGGTTCGTGCTACAGAAGTGATGAAGGAATATAAAAAAGCGGTTATTACTAATTTAGTAGAGTTGTGAAGAATTTTATCAAAATCTAAATTATTTTGAAAAGTATTCAAAATTAAGACGACTAGTAGGATGGATTCTCAGATTTTACCACAATGTTAAAAACAAGCAAAGAAGTAAATGCATGGAATTCAAGAAAAACAACAAATTTAATTATTTAGACAGTAAAGAAATGGAAGAAGCGGAGACATGTTTGATAAAGTTTGTTCAAAATAAAGACATAAAAGAAAATGTGAAGGGATTGATGAAGTTTGAAATTTTTGAAGACAAAAATGGAATTTTATGATTAAAAATCAATCTTATTTATGGTGATTTTCCTAAAGATTTTAAATATCCCATAATTATTCCTAACAACAATGAAATAACAAGAAAACTTTTAATGAAATTAACTGTCTCGACCCTTATTTTGTGGAATCTACAATTGTCAATTTTTTAGAATTTTCAACAATTTTTATTATATTGTGGAATTAGCTAGAAATAGTGAGTTTCATTTAAAACACTAATAAGAAAACTTTTAGTTGAGGAACATGAAAAACGTTGTCATGCTGGTCCGAAAATGCTTTTAGGAATAATTCGAGAAAAATGTTTGTTAATAAAAGCAAGAAAAACTCTAAATGGCATAATTTACTCATGCGTTACCTGTAAAAAATTAAATAGTAAGCCAATTGAAACACCCTTTGCCCCATTACCTACTAACAGAGTTAATGATGCTGGAGTTTTTGAAATTGTTGGTGTCAATTTAGCTGGTCCCTTATATTTAAAGGGGGGTGAAAAGGTATGGATAGAGCTATTTACGTGTGCAGTATACAGGGCTCTACATTTAGAGTTGGTGAAATCCCTCTACTGAAGCATTTTTATACACTCTTCGACGCTTTATTAGTAGAAGGGAAAGGACTAAAATTATTTATTCGGACAATGGGGCAAATTTTTATGGGAGTAATAATTATTTGGTAAGTTAAATTGGGAAGAAATTGAACAATTTTCTGGAACCAAAAGAATAAAATGGAACTCTAATCCACCATCGGCTTCTTGGTGGGGCGAGTGATGGGAATAGTTAGTTTGAGTAGTAAAAGAGCTGCTTCGTTGTCAATTAGGAAAGGCCTCACTTTACTACATCTAGTTATACACTGTTTTGTGTGATATTGAAGTGGCGATTAACGTGAGGCTGCTTACTTATGTTTCTGATGTTCATGAGTGAGGAGTTCTGACCCCATCAAAGTTTTTAAAACCATTGCATAGCGTTTCTTACGAGGTTATTGATTTAGACATCGTAGATAATATTTTTTTTAAATCGTTTCAAGTTTTTACAAAATTTAAGAAAATCATTAAGGGGGAGGTTTCAAAATGAATACCTTGCGGAGCTGGTTAACGTAGGATGCAGAAAAAACGATAATCTGAAGATAGGAGAAGTAGTGTTAATTGGTTCAAATAATAAAAAACAGATTGCTTGGCGTTTGGGAAAGATGGAGGAATTATATAAAGGAAATGATAGTATACATAGAGTAGCAAGAATAAAAATGACGGGTGAGCTAATTCGACCTCTATAGCGCTTATATCAATTGGAATTGTTTTCTTCGACTAAATTAAACTCTGAAGTAAATAAAGAGTTATCCACAGTGGAAGAGCTACACATTGAAAGCCCAAAGAAAATAATAAAAGCACGTTTCGGAAGGGAACGTAAAGCTCCCTTGAGATACCAGCATTGATTGATTTTGTTTTAGGTATTTGAACTACAATGTCAATTCTGGGACAGCAGTATGTTGGGACTTTAGTGTGCATAATTATAGTAATATAAAAAAAGTGTGTGACAGTTTTGAGTTTAATATATAACAGTTGTCAAATATAAATTAAAAGGTCGTAAGATTATTTTCAATTAATAATTAATAAACCTAGGCCCAAAATCCCATAAATTACAATTTGATTGATTCATGGGCATTGCAATTAATCTTCTAAGCTTGGTTTCTACCCCCTGTTCTTTTAGTCCTTTCATCAGTTTACCTCTTTTGACCGAGTCAATTGCTTGGTGGAAGTCTATAAATAGCATTTCTATTGCCATTTTGTATTCATGGGCTTTTTCTATTTTTACTTATGTGAAACTGCATTAGTTTTGAACTATTAAGACTTCAACTTTTCCAGCTAAACGACTCTGAATTATTGCTGACATATTAAGCGCTATATTTAAGAAAGTTGTACCTTTATAGTTTTTTCACTCCTGATTATCCCCTTTTTTCTGTATTGTAACAATTTGTCTCAGATATTCTCTCTTCTCTCCATTTTTTCTTTATTAACTAATATAGTCTTTCATGAAGCTCCTATCCTCTGTAGTTTATCAATTCCATATTTATTTCATCTTTTCCTGGTGGCTTTCTATTCTCACTTCTTTTAATAATTACTATTACTTCATTTTTTTGTTGGTTCCTTTGTTACTTTTTCCTCTTCGCTTTCTTCCTCTGATGTATTATCTGAGACTACCTTTTATGTTTTATTTTATTTATTTATTTTTTTATAAACAATTTTTGTATTTGTATTAGTTTTTTCACTTTCTATTTTTCTTATTCTGTCATTCATCTCTTCTCCTTTATCTTTTCTTATCAATTTGTTACAATTTTTTCGTATTCTCTCATATTGTTTGTCATTATCCGTTTTATTTTAGTATTTCCTTTAGCTTTTACCATTTCTCTACATTTTTCATTGCATCATTCTTTGTTTATTCCTGCCCTAATTGACTTTCCATTGAACTCAGTAAACATTTTCTAATATTCTGATTCCACATTCCAATAAAGTGTTTTCCACATCATTAATTAATAAATTAGGTGCAATTTTTTGGGTGTTTATTTGCTTAATAATATGTTTAGTTGAAGATGAACTTTGTTTTGTTTGTGTTCAATTTCAGACCACATTTGTTCAACCATACTGTGAGACAGTGGAGATCATCATTTAATGCTTTTTCTATGTCTTTAATATCCTTTACATCACTTTATTAATACAGAATTGTACCGTCAGCAAATTTCAACTTACTCAACCTGACATATTGTTTAATATCATTAATAAACAACAAAAACAAGATGGGTCGCAACACCGAACCCTGGGGCACACCACAATTTATGTTTAAACTGTTGGAATATGAATTAAATTGTAAATTTGTGTATAGATAAAATTTATCAGCAGGTCAAAATACACAACTTTTGTTTCAAACATTTTTGTCCACTTGTTTCTCATATTCACTTTTTATATTTTCATTTTTAAGTTTTTCGAGATTTAGTATAGAGATACAATAAATGCTTTAGAAAAGGTCATACCTTTTTAACAGTGAATATCACTCAATTCACAATCAACAATGAATTTAGATGAAAAAAAAATACGAACCTGCTGGAAGGGCATAATAATCCAGAAGCCCCTCGTCCATTTTAAGTGTATGAACGGGAACAAGAAAAGCACACAAAGATCCCGCTATTAACTCCAGAACAAGTTCCCTCACTTTTTTTTCATCGTTGGTCAATTCGTTTATCCTATTTAAATCCGATCCGATATGACTAAAAGCGTACAAATTGATAGTGGTAATTTTAATGAGCATATCTCTGGTAAAACTCTGAGTGGCTACCAGAGCCGTCATGACGGAATTTAGGCTTTTCACTGAAAGTTCAGCTTGTCTTAGTTCGGATGATGTGTGGAAATAGCCGTGAGTACATAGGAAAAGTTGGATGAATTCGTTTACTGTCATTTTCGTTTGGATTTTTTCCGAGGGACTGAAAATAATACATGATTCAATATAATAACACTACACAGATATTTTAAAACAATACCTATCTTTGTCAATAGCAGAACTTAAAGTGCACGATAAGTTTGTTGCAGAACCTGGAAAAGGATGTTTAACAGCAATTCCTCTTATATAATAAAATACGGTGGATAACTTATTGCCTTGGCTGGCTTCTAGAAGTGCAAGTTGGTTGTACGGATGACCACTAGTTGGTGATACTAGTATAGCCTGCCTGAAAATACATGAATTCAAATTTTGAAGAAAATTTATTTCTATTTGAAAATTACTTATAAAAACTCTCGGCTTGTTTTCTTTGATTTCTATATCTAGCTATGTCTCCAAGATGTACTAAACAGTATTGGCAAACATATAGGCAGGATGAAGTTTGAGGCAAGCCTGAAAGGTCAGAATTGGGAGTTGTTTGTCCAAATACATTTCCTCTTTTCCGAAATGGTAAATCAACATCAAACGTGTTGCATAACTCTTGCAATAACGTAATATAAAAACCGGAGGCGGATTCTAAAGCCCATGTTAAAAGAGCTTGACAATCAGAACGATGTATATTCTAAAAATCAATCAGTGTGAATTAAATGAAATACCAACTTTACATTACATACTTTTTTATCTCTGGCTTGCTCCTGTAAACTGGATATATGGTTTTTGAAACCTATATTCCATAAATCTTGTTCGACTTTTTTATCCAGTGCATATTCTAAATCTAGTACAAGTACTTGGTGGTATATAGTCTGTAATTTCTGTTGGTCTGTCCAAGCTTCTGCGTTATTTAACCAGTCGTTTTTCCTTGATACTTTTATTTTCAAATCTTCTGCTTGCCTAAAATTATTATAAAAAATATGGTTCGAAGATATCTACAATTAGAATCTTACTTCAAGACTTGAACAGCTGCTTTATATCCCATATTTTTCATTCAATTGACGAACAAAATTTTAACTTTCAACCCAAATCACATTATATTGATAGTGGTTACTAAATCAAAGTTATGAAATATTTTCGTAAAGACCACATCTTTTATTTATCAAAATTCTGCAAAATTGATATTTGTCAATGTTTCATTCTTCTTTTTTTTAAGTTAGTACCTACTTATGAAAAAGTAAAGGTAGAAACACACTACCGTATCGTATCGTCGTGTGACCTGGCGCATTGTGTCGTGACGTTGGTTGTACACACTTTTAGCTTGTCATAAGTTTTTACACGTATCCGTATTGGAGTTACGTTGACGTAAAGAAGTTGTCAAGAAACCCTTTTTAGCACATGACGTATCATTTCGTTCTGTTTTTAATTGTACAGCCTCAAAACTTTTTTTCGTTGTTAGGGCCACTTGCACTGTAGTTGTTAACTATGGTTTAGATGCTAAACCAAGTTTTAAGTAAATTATTATCTTGCACCGTCGCTTAAACTGAGTTTAATTGCCTTACCTAGCTGTTAAATTAAATCTCCCAAATTCGAGGGATTATTCAACGTTTAAGGCTAAGCTTTGAATCTTAACCCTACATTGTATGTGTCTACGCCTACGTTGCTTAAAAGTGGTATTTTTTGGTATAAAATTATGGATTATTTGGAATTGGAAGAAGAAATTTTCTTAGAGGATTTTTTAGATAATTTGGAAATTAACGATTTCGGCTTTCGTAGGCGTGTTTATGAAAGGTCAAATTATTTTGATGACTTCGATGAATTGAGTTTTTTTAGAAGATTCAGATTATTAAAAGGGACAGCTATAACTTCAGGAAATAATAGAAGATCAAGTAGAGAATATCCCAAGATTTGTAAGTTTATCATAAAATCATTATTTTCGCTTTTCCGCCCAACCTATCTAATAAGCGAGAAATGAATTGGTATACCCCAAAAAAAGTTGGAATTTTTTTTGAGTTATTCTTGCGTTTTCCATCAACAACAACACGAGAAAACGGTTTTTAGAAAAAAATCCTGTGTGTATGTCGTCGTCGTTGGCCACTTTTCCTTACATGTCTTGTTAGCACGATATAGCCTCCGGAGTACAATAAGTCACCACTTTTATGATGGAATATTGTTAAGGACATGTCACAGATAAACCCTATTGATTTTCGGCTCATCAGAGCCAGTACAACGGGTGCTATGGTACTTGAAGTACGACATTTTGTCATTTTTTGAGAAATTTCAGTTTGTTAGCACGATACAGCCTCCGGAATTCAATAAGTCGCCAATTTTATGATTGAATATTATTCAGAACATCTCACTGATGAACCATATTGATTTTTAGCTCACCAGGGCCAATACAACAGGTGCTACAATACTTTAAGTACGATAATTTTGTCATTTTTTGAGAAATTTCAGTTTGTTAGCACGATACAGCCTCCGGAGTATATACAAGTGACCAATTTTATGATTGGATATTATTCAGAGCGTCTCAGAGATTAACCCTATTGATATTCAGCTCACTAAAGCCAGTACAACGGGTGCTATGGTAATTGAAGTACCAAATTTTTGTCATTTTTGGAGAATTTTCAAATTTTTAGCACGATACAGCCTCTAGAGAGTATACGATTGATCAATTTTATGCTTGAATATTGTTCAAGGTATCTCACAGATGTATCCTATTGATTTTCAGTTGACTAGAGCGAGTTAGCGGGTCCTATAAATCCAGATATACTAAGTTTTTAGTTATTTTTGGAGAACTTTTGGTTTGCTAGCACTATACATATCCCGAAGTGTATACAAGTAAAAATTGTTCAGGGCCACAGATACGGAAAAGTTAGTTTTAGTCTTTAAAACCGTTTATTTGGTTAGTGATAAGGAAAAAAAGGGAAAAATAAAAGTACATGAGTTCTAATGTTTTAGAAACCATGTACCGTATCACCAATTAATCAGCTCCTAACCATCCTAAAATTTTATGCATGTTCAGGAATTTAGACCCACACAAAGAAGGATCCCACTTTGTGTGAGATTATTTTTATTTTTAGTTCAAGGAGTTCCTTAAACATTTCGAGAGTTTAATTTTTATTATTAATCCTAAATTAATTGCACTGATGTTTATCTATGCTATATAATAAAGAAATATTTAAGAAACTGTCTGAAATTTAATTTTAGGTCACCTTTGAGATCCTGTCCAGAGAAAAAATACACAAAAAATATTTAAACAAAATAACAATCTTTTTGTTTTGTTAAACCTGTTTCTAGTTTATCCAAACCAAATAATAAAAAAATTGTTAAGTAACAGTGGCAATAAAAAATAATTAACCCTAGAGCGGGCGTGTGAAATATTTGGAAAATAGCAGGCGCGTCCGTCTCACAGACCGATTTTATAACATATTGTAATTTTTGAAATTTTTATATTTATCTTTATTCCGGGCTGTAAAATAAAATAACATTTTGTTTTAAAATTATTAGTTTTATTTTTAACATAAAAAACATGTTTGAAGAAAACCTTCAAACTAAAAATGGCTACTTATAGAAATCTTATAACTTTTTAATTATTTTCATAACAATCATTACAAATAATATCCACGTGTTCTAGACATAAAAACTTAAAACATTTTTGACAAGAAAAACGTGTCTTTCGGCTTTTCTTTGTGCTGCATATAGCGCTTCGTCCTGTCTGTCCATCCGGTGGAGCATCTTGTTAGTGTGTAGTGTCGTGGTTTCCAGATATTTCGCGAAGTCTGTCTCTCAAAGTCATAAAAATACAGTTTTGTTTCTAATTTACTATTTACTTTCTATTTTAATAAAAATACATCAACAATAACATAATATAAAAGAATATGTGCAATGTAACTTACCTTACTACTGTAAAATATTCACTAACAAACTCGTATACAGCAGGCACGTCCGTCTCATAGACCGAATTTTACAATATTTCACCTATTACCGACCGGTATGGCTAAATGTTTCACACTAGTGTGTGGGTTGATGATCTAGGAAGGTAGAAGGGGGTGTAGGCGGTAACATCGCGCATAAACAAAAATCAATAAATTAAAAGTTTCGTCGGTCTCTCAGACATGAAGCTCCCGCTGTAGGGTTAATAATTAAAAAATATATATTAGGTGTTCAATTAACACATTTCGGAATTTTAAATGGTCTTTTTGACTAAACCCTGTTTTCCCATGTACAGGGTCATGATTTATGTCATTGCTCGGCATACAATTATAATAAATTATCGACAGTAAATTTTAGAATTCTAGGATTACTGCACAAACTAAATACTCCCACAGAAAACACTCACACAGAAAACGGACCCTACCTTGTGAACACTCATTTGTTGGCCAAACAAGTATAATCTAGGTTAAGAATTATGCAAGTGAAGATAGTCACAGTACCAACTTATAGAAAAATTACCAGAGCTGTGGCTTAACTTTAACTAGTTTAAATAAATGACGGCGCAAGCCAAACAGTTAATGTAAGTTTTAATAAGTTAAACCTGGTTTTGTTAACAGAAGCTTTGCACTAGTACGGTGCAAGTGACCCTAAGAAGTTTAAATTATTTCGAGGAAGTAATTCCCAGATACCCACCACAAGCTTACCTTAATACAACTTCTACCATATTCGTTGGTATATTTCCACGCAATATTTTTTCATCAACACTAAATTCTACAGTTGTATACGTTTCAATATTTTTCGCCATAATTAAACCCTATTTAACTCTAATAAAAACTAAATAACATAGAAATTTTAACTTAGAGTTTACAATTGTTGTTGTTGACATAACGAACCGCTGACCAACTTAGCGAAAAATAAATTCGCTGGAAAAAGTGGCGACCGCTAGAGCTATCGCTGTCAAATTCGTCCTCCACTTACTCAGCGCTTGCTTAGTGCCTAGCGTGCCTGATGTTGGCTACATCATGACACGCTAGTGTGTTTCTGCCTTAACTTGTTGCTGTAAATGTTATTAAGTAAAAGTCAAAGGATGACAGTGACATGACATTGAAGATGTGTTCATTACAATTTGACTTTTGGTACCTAGTTAGGTGATTGCGTGGAGCTTTTCGCTCAAAATATAAAATAAAAATGAATATTCCTAGTGAATATTTTACGAATGCAGAGGATATTGCAGATACGGTAAGTACTTATATACAATAAATATTTTAAATAATATTCAAACCGTAAATTTAATTCAATAATTGAAATTGTTTTCAAAATATAAGTTATAAAATCAAAATGTCACGTCACCTCTAGGGACCTAGATATAAGTTAAGATTATTCAATTTAAAGTACGTTGAAATGAATTAAATTCTATTTTTTTCTACTTAATTCTTGTCTATCAAATTAACATATGTTACATACATATTAATGATTTAATTGTATGTATATTAGTTAGGTTATATTTATAAAAAGTCTCTCTCAAACCATATGGTATATAACCACTTTCTCTAAATTAAACACGACATAAAGATGTATTCATTCATATTTGTAATCACCATTTTGTTAATTTTAATTGTATAAATATTTTTAGGCCATAAGAAGATTAAAACACATATTACCCACATTAGCTAGAGTATGTCTGATATCAACATTCTTAGAAGATGGATTACGAATGTGGTTTCAGTGGACAGAACAAAGGGAGTACATGGATATGTCATGGGGTTGCGGAAAATTTTTAGCCACTATTTTCGTTTTAATTAACTTGATCGGTCAATTGGGTGGTTGTGTAATGGTCATTATCAGATATCGAGTCAATATTGCTTGTGGGGTCTTGTTCTTCATTGTTGTATTACAGGTAAATATAATTTATTTATAAATTTATACCTTCCAACCTTCCATGCATATATATTATTATAATTGTTTTGATACAATTATCTACTTAAATGATGACTTGCTGGTGATATTAATAGATAAAGCCTCTTGAGGTTTCTAATTAATGGTAATAACACTTATAAAACATTATTTTATATAACAAACATTTACGTTGTAAGTTTATCAGTTGATGTTAGCAAAAGATGAATTAATGATCATTTGTATGAATATTTAAAAAGGTAGAAGGAAAATTAATGCTACAAAAAAGAATTAAATCAAACAGTTTTCCCAAAATAACTTTGCTTATTATAAAAAAAATTAATGGAAAATCTATAAACACATTAACCTTTATGCTCTTGTAAAATCAATGCAAGTTATCTGTTGACTAATAATGTCTATTTACAGATCATTACTAGATAACTTAATTTAATTATAATACGCTTTATAATAAAATTAGAAATCTATTTAGGAACATCTTTGATCTTATGTTCTATACAGTATTGAAAAATATTTTACGAAATATAGGGATATCATTACAAAATGACCAGCCAATTAAAATCCAATCTACCAGTGTAAGTTTCAATAGAATGTTGCTGATAATTTATCTTTGGTTTGCATTTGCTTTTGTTTATTTATTTTAAAGTGTCATAAGTTGATATATTGTAATCCTAAAAAAACATACAAAAGAAAATAATACAGATATTAAAATGGCATTTTGGGGGTCACTCATATCAACAAATAATCTATTTACTTATTTATGGGAAGATAGGCCAGCTCCAACACATTCGAATTACTCAAAAATTTGACAATGTGGTTGTATTTAAAGTTGTTAGAAATGCAAAGATAGAGATCCACCAAGTACTATGTGAGAAGCCAATCAATGAAATTCAGCAAAATAAATAAATAAATGTTTGTGCTGCTGCTGAAACTAGTGATACTTGTTCCTAGCGTACAAATTAATGTAACTGATAGAACTGTTTGGAATATTTTGAAAGGAAATGGTTATTGTTACTTTAAAGTGCAAACAACCCAGGAAATTATGTGAACTATGATGTAAAATCAAAACGAATTCTTTTTAAGCATCAGTACTCTGATCACTTGTTATTTCGATGATGTTGGTCTGTTTGTTTTTGCACTCAATTCCAGCCAAATTGCTGCCGCAAAATTTGTTAAATAAATTCTTGGCATAAAAGGAAGAGTTGAAAAGCTTTTGGTAAAAACCTTTCTACAGGGGGTGAGCGAAAGAAAATTAAAAATGCGAATATCTCTGTTGGGGGTTGTTGTAACCATAAAATTATGTGTTTACGTTTTCACTTTAGGGGTGAGTTAATAATGAGAATATGGGAAATATTTCGGCTGGGGTCAAAATTACTCAGAGGGCCAAATTACACAACTTTTCTTCCAAATATTTTTCTCTATAAACATGGGTTTCAAACTAATTTTAGATGGAGTGATTTTTCAAAAATGTTACAAATCTCGTATGTATAGTATAATATATGAGGAGTAGAAATGATCCAAAATGTTAATTTGTATATTGATTAAATTAATCAGCAGGTCAAAATACACACTTTTTGTTAGTGTTAGTGTTTTGTTTCAAACATTTTTGTCTAAAATGACATGTCTACATTTTTCACCCTTCTACTCTTCCGCCCAACCTATCTAATATGTGAAAAAAGTATTGGTTTACCCCAAAAAAAGTTGGAGTTTTTTATTTATTTTTACGTTTTCCACCAAGAAAACCACGAAAGAATGGTTTTTAGAAATAATATCCTGTATATATATATATATATATATATATATATATATATATATAATAAATGCTGTTTTGGTAGAATGTTATGAAATGTCTTTAGAACCAAGGCATCAAAATTGTCCTAAATATTTAGTCAAACTAACGGATGGTTGTACCAACTAAGTTCAACAGCAGCTCAAGTTTGAACTCCGTTCATGGTTCTAGATGTGTTGTATAAATCTGGATCAGTCCTGTACTATCATGTTTGGTCGATCAAATAATTGAATGTGGAAATATAACCTAATTTTTTTGGTGGACCAACTGCAGAAACACATATTTCCCCACATATGGTATGAAATTCTTGAACTACTTTGACCCCAACACCATTTTTTATTTTGTTTGTATTTGCGTCCGTTTTTTTTACATATAATGGACTGTTTATACTTTTTTATAACCCACATTAAAACATTCTCTTCCCTCGTTGTAAAGTTTTTGCTTCTCGCAGTCTTTTGTACCTTTCCTACTACATTACTCATGATTTTTATATAGGTATTAAACAATAACACAAATATTTATAACTCAAGTCGAAGACCACATGAAAGTACAAAACTTGTGTTGACAATTTATTGAGATTTAACATCAAAAAACATTAAATTGAAAGGAATTAAGTTACGTCACTTTAGATGGTCATTTTTGCCAACAAACACCTATTTTGAGTTCAACTGAACTTGTTCTAACACAACAGCATTTTCTTTAAACCACATTCAGTGCTGACCAAGTGTTCACTTGAACTGATGGTTAACTAGTCTTGTACTATGATAAATAGTCTTGGTTTTTTAAAAGTAAATTTTTTTTTTAAATTAATGACTGAAATTATTATCTAAAAACATTGACACGTGGACATTCCTTTAAGACTTGAATAGGAAGTAAATTATACTTTCATTTATAAAAGGTCAAATCTATATCATTTTCGGTGTCATTCACTGCATGTTGTTTGTGGAAATGTCAAAAATATACGTTTCCTCAATATTTAGTAATATTTGTTAGTAGATTTAAAAATTTATTTATTTGGAATATTTAAAAGATTAACTTTGTATAACTTTAAAAAGCTTACAAATAATCTAATGATAAAAAATATAAATAAATGTGTAAAAATTGCTTTTTTTATATTATCGTTCTAAATTGAGGATATCACGATAACAAAAATATTATGTAGGATGTTTTTTAATAAAAATGTTTATACTTTTTTTATTTAATTGTCCTAATGAAATAATTTCTATTACTATAACTTGTAATATTCTTCAATTGGCAGTTGTATTATTGATATAAATTCTATCTTGTGCTCAGAATCTTTACACAAGTTGAGGATTGGGCAGAAACCAGTGGAGTTGATAGACTTTTCCATTACATGTGTACTTAATTATTGCTTCAATTATTTAACCTAGATTCACAATGTAATTATTCTAGTACCATTATTTTAATATGATCATTATTGAAAGTTAATTGTTATTCTTTTAAAATTTGATGATCATTTTATTTGTTGTTTCAATCGATTAAGGAAATTTCTCCGTTCCACTTTAGTTTATAGGTGAGTAACTGCGATCAGCTGATGAGTTGTTTCATTTTTTTTTGTTTTCTTTAACCTAAAAAGTCATTAAATTTTAGTATGCTTCGGGTGGAGTTCTGGGTAGGGTCAATGTGGGTAATTGGAAACAGATATGGAGTTTTAATGCTTTTATTCACTATTTTTTTTTATCTCATTAGCTATGGTTTATAATTGCAGTATAAATATCACAGCTCTTTTGTAAGTCTTTTTCCAATATATTTTTGATTATACCATTATTAAAAAACAAATATTTTAAACAAAAAATGGTGTTTTAATTTACCCCAAAAAAATCAAATAAATTAGGATGTCGGGGGTAAATGAAAACAGGTTGGTTTTTGGGTATTGAAATAAAGGTAATATATGACAGGGTAAATGGAATCCATTTGTAAATATGTTTTGATGCCAAGTGCAACTATTTCTTGTGTTACCAATTACCCCCTCATTGTATTAACTAATAATTTGGCAAAATAGGGACAACGGTTTATTGAAAAATTAACACAACAATTATTTTAGTAAGATAAAACATTATTTTAAGTAAGAAACTAAATCTAAGGCTTTTCAAAAATATCCAGTGGCTTTGTAAATTTGTAATATACTCTTTCTCCCTTCATTAGAATGGTAGGGTCGGGAGTGATTCCAATTAACTGGTCATGTTGTACATAACTAACATCATTTTCCAATACAGAAAACAGTTTGGAATCATCATTTGTACATCTTAAGGTTGTAATCTTGATTTCATCTTCTTCGAAGTAGATTTCCTCAATGACACATAGGTAGTTATACAAAACCGTCTTCCTTTTATCACCTTTAAAGCAACTATGGCAAATTTCCCTTCTTTTAGGTTATTTGGTTCCACTGGTTGAAGCTCCAGATACTCTTCTTGTTCCTCCCAAGGGCTGTCATCTGCTTCTGCATAAGACAATTCCCCTTCACTTAGATCTGAGTCTGATGTTCTTTTTCTATGGATTTTTATTTTTTTGGTTTTTAATGATTTTGTTTTATTGTTTTGTTTATTTCTCTTATAATCATTGGACTTCATTTCTTTACTGTCGTTCTTGTTCTCTTTTCCTTTTTTGTTTTTACCAGTTTTCCTTTGTTCTTGAATTGTTTTCATTCTGTTTAGGACCTCGTCAGTAGTTAGTACTTCCCCATATGATAATTGTTTCAGTCTGGGTATTACTGTTGTGGGGGCTGGCTTAGAGAATGTTGTTGTGTCTAAATTTAATTTTTCAGGTAGATTAGTAGATGTCTTAAATGTGGCGATTAAGTCTTGTTTAGTAGGACTAATAATGTCTTCTATGTTTGTAGTAGAAGCTACATTACCGCTAGTACAAGGAATAGGTTCTGAAATCTCTGCCGATCTAACTTGGTGCGTTGGCAAAATACCATCTAATAAATTCAAATCTGTATCAGGCAAATTCTCCATATTTTTATCAGAGCTAGGTCCAGCACTCTGATCACATGGATCCGGTGAAATTTATTCTTTATAAAATTTCAGCTGATCAGGATTAAACTCATTTTCAGGGAATTTGGCGGCATTTACTGGATACACTCCTGTGCTTTCGAATCCGGAAATTATATTTTTGGGTAACATAGCTTCTCTCCATGTTTCAGCTAGATATTCAGTGAACTTATTTTTTGGCAAGCGCCCCCCACCTTTACCCATTTGTTCCTTTCCAAAGGCTACCAATTCTCGATCCCACGTGTATTTTACTCCTTTAAAGACGCATTTATCCAGTGGTTGCAGCCGATCTGTAAGATGACTGGGAAATCTTAACAACTCAATATTGTTATTTATTGCCTCTTCGATAATTCGGACACTAACATGGCTACAATGTCCATCAAAAGTTAGCAAGGCTTTCTGATCGGGCTTATTTTGTTCATTGCGAATTTTTTTAACAACCCGGTTGTAAACCAATGGTGGAACGCCGGCTCTTCCATCCAACCGTTTGTGGTTGCCGCATAGAAGGTCCCTGGCAAAGCATTTTCAGATACCCATCGTGCTTGGACAGCTCCTCCCTTAAAGACGATTAATGGCGGAAGATAATTTCCATCTGCCGAAACACAAGCCAGAACAGTCGTTGATTCCCTCCCTGAACCTCCAGAGACTCTATACAGAGCTTTTCCTTTTTGACCTATTGCTCTAATACGTGACGGGTCGCTGTTAAATCCAGTTTCATCAGCATTGAACATAAATGACTACATGTTGGGTTAATCAAGTCCATTTTCATCGACAAGCCTCTTTAATTTGCCATAAAAGTCATAAATTATTTCTGGTTTTCGGGCGTCTTTTCTAAGCTTTTGCAAATGTTCGGGCTTCTTGAGGGAAAGTGAAGAATGCCGCAACATAAATCCTCTGTACCATTCTTCTCCAGGTATTCCATCTTTAAACCTTGTCTTCAAGTTTTTTAATTTCACATATTCACCAACTAACTGTAACATTTCTTTTTTGTCACAAGGATATCCAATACTTGCTCTCGTTTGTAAACACGTCGCTATATGATCTTCTTCTTTACTGCTTAGTGTTTTGGAAACACCTGCCCCCATTTTATCAACAGGTATTTTCCTTCCACCAATCCTATTATAAATTACTGCAGTAGGAATGCCATAAAAGTTACTAGCAGCCCTAAAACTTTTTTTCTTTTCCTTGACATCAGTCACAGCATTTGCCAAGTCCTCCTTTATGTACTGTGGTGGATCCCTTTTTTTATGTAATTTCGAGGCATTTTTGTGATGATATTTCTAAAAAATAAAACAATACACTGTAGGTACTCATTTACCCCCTACCAGTGTTTCCCATTACCTCGTAATAAAAATATTTACGAGGTATTTGGAAACACCTCTAAATTCAACTCAAGGACCTAAAGAACTTAAAAAACAATATTTACACTGAAAAGAGCAACCTTTAAATAGTCACATATAAAATGAATACAATACTTACATACCTAAACAGTCAGGACTAAAATAATTATTTCATTAAACTGAGCACAATCACAACATCGAAAAATATAAACTGGGAAGTGTTTAACAACAACTAAAAGAGGTTGTAAGCGCGCCAACTTCATAGTGCTTATTCAGTGACCTTCATAGAGTAGTGGAACTATGGAACCGACGTTGCCAAATGTATTATAAAATAGTTATTTATGGTGTTACCATTTACCCCTGTTTCCAATTACCCACATTGACCCTATACTAATTCTGAAAATTTATGTCTCGAAAAGTATTTTTTTCCACAACGTGTGACTTGGTATAAACATTTCTTATAAAAAGTACTATGTGTAAAAAAATGATACTAGAACAGTATGTTAAAGTTAAGCCTAAAAAATTATTAACTCATAAGCTAAAGTCATCTCGATCCTTAGAAAATAATAGTTTGGACATATTTTATAAAAAAAACATTCCATGTTAAGAATCCATGTTTTTGTTTGTGAATTGGTTGAACTACTCAATAATAATTACTGAATAAACAGAAAAACTACACAAAAATAAAAAATGCAAAAATCAAAGCACAAAACTAAAGTAATAAAAGGTTTTTATAGGTAAGTTTGAAGTTCGACATTTCCACAGAAAACAACAAAAACTCTGATAAAAATCTCATTCTGCGTTAGAATCAGCTGATAGGTGAACTATCTAACCCAGGATCTATTGTTTCCAAAAAGCCCTTGTTATAAATATTCATTTTCATTGTATTTCAGACATTGGCTTACAGCATTTTATGGGATCTTCAGTTCCTGTTCAGAAATCTGGCCCTCATAGGAGCCTTGTTACTTGTTTTAGCAGAAAGCCGAGGTGAGGCAAAAAGTCTGTTCGCCGGAGTACCCTCTCTAGGAGACAACAAACCCAAAAATTATTTACAATTGACTGGTCGGGTGTTGTTGGCCTTCATGTTTATCACTCTAATTCGATTCGAAATGAGTGTCTTACAGGTAAGAATTTTATTTATTTAATCGATTAATACAATTCACCACCCATACATTTCCAATATAATTTGTTTGTCTACTTACAAATTTGTTTATTTAGAATGTTGCAAACTTGATTTGATTTTATTAGAAATTAAAATAATGTTGCTTTTGCACCTGTATGCTGTTAATATCCCACAAATGACATAATACAATGTTGATTCAGTAACATGGCTTGCTTCGAACTATAATTGTGCATAAATATCAATTTTTTGCGTAAAATTTATTTTTATTATCACTTTGTTTTATTTTTGAAAAAATTATTCAAACTGTTTGTATATTAGTTCTCAACGTATCGTTAAAATTTGAAGGACAGCAATTAGAAATAAATGAATGTGCAAATACCATAATACATATTTAATTGCTAAATGTATTATTATGATATAACCAATATGAAAAAGTAACACAAAACATTTTTATATTCTCATTTAGAAAATAGAATGAAAACACAATTTTGTTTTCTTAAAATTCCAATCTTTAGAGTGGAACGTCATCTTAAATAATTTTACTTTTCTGTCCAACCTATCTAATATGCGAAAAAATTTGGTGTACCCCAAAAAGGTTGGAAATTTGGATTTTTTTTTTGAGTTATTTTTACGTTTTTCACAGAACAACACAAAACCGTTTTTAGAAAAAATCCTGTGTGTATGTCGTCGTCAGCCACTTTTCGTAACATGGTCTTGATAGCACGATACAGCCTCCAGAGTGCAACAAGTCACCAATTTTATGATTGAATATTGGTTAGGACATTTTACATATTAGTCCTATTGAATTTCAACTCACCAGAGCCAGTACAAAGGGTTCTATGGTACTTGGAAGTAGAACATTTTTGGAGAAATTTAAATTTGTTAGCAAAATACAGCCACCGGATTGCAGTTTTATGATTTAATATCGTTGAAGATATCTCACAGATGAACCCTATCGATTTTCAGCTCAGCAGAGCCAATACACCTGCTGCTGTTATGGTACTTGAAGTACCCCATTTGTCATTTTTGGAAGAAAATTGCTTTTTTAGCAGTTTTATGATTGGATATTGTTCAGGGCATCTAATAGATGAACCCTATTGATTTGAAGCTTACCACAGCAAGTACAACGGGTGCTATGGTACTTAAAGTACTACATTTTTGTTATTTTTGGAAAAATATTGGTTTGTCAGTAACCTGCTAGCTATCAAAGAGAGCAGACGTGATTTAGTGATTTAGAGAACTTTAACAATAGTCCAGGAGACAAAACATCACCATGAGCAGTTCAAGTGATGGAGAATACTCAGAGATGGAAATAGAGGACAAGGAACATGGAGAAAAGTGCGTCACAAAAGGAAAAGGCGAAGAAACTCCCTTACATCGAATAACCCAAAACAATTTATTCCTGATGCTGAAGATATCTACAGAGTGATATTTGGCCTCCCTACTAACAGCAATCAATCAAAACAAGCTTAACACCAAATACACACACAAAATTTCCAGCCAAGCAAAAAGCAATATCAATAAAAAAATACATGAAGAAAGCTCAATGGAAAATACACTTCAAGACAAAAACAAGGCAACAAATGAAACAAATCCCACAAACTCACTATACAGACCAAATTTTTCTGCAAAAATGAGGGAGATCACAAACAAACCATTTAAATACTTATTCTACATAAAGGTCCCTGAAGACTTAACACGCAAAAAATTCTCAGACGTATGGGACACAGTTCATCCAAACACAGAGTATGTAATACTTTCAACAAAGCAGGGCTTTCTGCTCAAGTCCAATCTAAACAAAACAACTATAACAGACACTCTTAACCAACTAATTTCCGATAAAAAAATATCAAATTATAAGGAAACTCAAGCATCACAAACACCCACTAAGAACTCACCTGACTCTGGTGCTTCATATAGTATTGTGATAGGTTCGGTCGAACACGACTTTTCCGAAAACGAAATAAGTGAACACCTAACAAAAAGCAAAATAGAACATCGTTATTGCAAACGAATTATATCAAGAGCAACAGACAAACCAACATTAATGATTAGAGTAATAACACCCTGTTTGGAGGCATCAGAAACGTTGCTGGTGGAGGGTATGTTTTATAAACACAGATACTACCCAGTTTATCCAAGCAACCCACCGACACCAATCCCACAACCATGTGCTCGCTGTCAAGCATCCACTCACACACGTGAACACTGCACAACACCTATAAAATGCACCAAATATGAAGGTCCTCACCACTATAGCAAATGCAACAGTCATCTACCACCAAAATGCGCATCATGCGGAGCTGAAGACCATTCAGCATGGTCCTTGAAGTGCCCTCGTAGACCAACTGAAGGAATTCCTAATAGTCAGATCAAGACACTCTACAAGAAATCCCACGAAATCGACCCGAAAATAACCAAAAACTCCAAAATACATTCAGCAGTCACAATTTGATTATTGACACATATGTCAACAAACTAAATAAAATGAATAGCACTAACAGAGATTAAATAATTGCAAAGCTGAGGGAAAAATTCGTCGCCCAATACTCCATAGACAGAGTTGCGCATTTCTCGGGAAATAGACACTATATTTTGATGTTCGACTTGGAGCAACCTTCGACGACTTCGCCCACTCAACCTATCCAAGGGAATAATAATATTCAAGTTCAAGTCGACACTTAAAATCATGTACGCCAATCTCAACAGTTACTCGCTGAGAAAACACCTCATCAACCACATTATTGAGAGGCATAAAATAAACTGTGCATTATTTGTGGAAACAAAAACAAAAGAAAATAGTAACACAAACTACAGAAACTGGAACATTCTACAACTAAATGGAAACATAGTAAACACTAATGTGTGCGGTGGAAGTTTGATACAGGCGCATCCAGGACTAAAAATTCTAAAAGAAAACCCTCCCAAAATGAATAACTCGCTTAATGAGGTGCTTCACTTTTCAATTCCATTTCTAGGATAAACTACTTGTATATATTCACCCAAATGCACACATTGAACAAACGCTTTTCAACAAAGCCTCCCTATACAAATATGCTGTGATTGTAGGAGATCTAAATGTGAATCGGAATAAAAGCAGACAAATAAAGGATTTTATCAATAATGCACCCTTCGAAATGGCGTTTAGTCCTCCAACATTTAGAGTGGTCAATAACTCAGACTCTACACCAGATCGTGTAATATACAGTAATATAGTAACAGTAGAAACCCATCCAGATTTAGGAACAGAACATGATGCAATAGAAATAACCATCGACCTACAAAGACGAATCATAGAGCAAGAAGTAATAAAAAAAAACATCAAGAAGTGTGATATAGACAAACTTAATGAAAAGTTGGAGGAGTACATTGATCGTATGAGGGACAATCCGATTGATAGAGAAAAACTTGAACAAGTCAACACCACAATAACATCACTCACAATAGAAAGCAGCCCAGTCCTGAAAATAAAACACTACATCAACGAACTACCACCATACATTATCAAAATGATAGAAAACAAAAGAAAAATGCATAGGGATTATCTGAGAGATCACAATGTTGAGGCAAAAACGCAACTAAACAATTACAACAAAAAGTACAAGCCCTAATTAGACAATACAAAGAACACAAATGGGCTACAGTGTGTACTGAAATAATCTCTAGCAAAGGTAAAGATTACTGACAACAAATTAGAAAACTAACAAACTACAAAGGAATATCAAAATCACGGCCAATTGAAGAAAACAACATTGTGTATGCCACCAATGAAGAAAAAGTAGAGGTATTTGCAAATTACTACAAGGAAACGTTCAGAGAAAACCATGAACCCCAATACAACCAACAAATATGATGAAATCGGACAGTGGTATGATGAATACTTTGAAGGGGAACACGGAGCACACAACAGTCATATAGAAGATGTGTATTTTGAAATATTAAATAAAGAAAAGAGTACTGCTGCAGGACATGACCACATTACTAAAGATCTATTACGAAAACTGAGTGAAAAGATACACAGATATCTCATCAAAATATACAAGTACTGTTTGAAGCATCACTACTTTCCTAGTGAGTGGAAGCAGGGAACCATTATCACCATTCCTAAACCTAATATGAACCATCATAGAGCAAAAAACTACTGTCCTATCACTCTTCTTACAGTTTTGGGAAAGCAACTCGAAAACATCATGAAATATCTGTTACAAAATGAAATCGGACACAAAATTCCTGATTACCAATTCGGCATTAAACATCAAACTTCTACCATTCACTCAGTAACCATTTTAACATCCAACATTCAAGCTAACCAACTAATGGAAAACCAATATTTCTACAACCCTATTTCTTGATATAAGCAAGGCATTTGATAGTATTTGGCACAAAGGACTACTCTACAAACTAATGACACTAGAATGCCCTCGATATTTGATCCTGCTCCTAAAAGACTATCTTGAGAACAGAACTCTGCAAGTCAAAATCAACTACCAATAGTCAGCAACATTCCACAACGAACAAGGAGTTCCACAAGGATCGCCATTATCTCCTCTTCTATATAATGTTTACTGTCACGACATATACAACTACAGTCATCAACAAGACTACTTCAATAACAATCGTTACATTTTGCAGTATGCTGATGACGCAGTCTTGACTAGTCACAACAGAACCCTCTCGAAAACCACTGAAAATCTACAAGTATTGTTAGACAGGACCCTGATCTGGTTCAACAAATGGGGGCTGAAAGTTAATCCAGACAAGACACAATATATAATATTTAACCACATTAATTCACCAAACTCACCTAAAATAAATATAAACGGCAAAGACATTCACTGCGTAAACTTTGCGAGTTATCTGGGGGTAGACATAGACCACAAATTGAACTTTAAACAACATGCTAACAACATAAAGAGGAAATGTAACAGTAGGAGCAAACACTTTCGGAGTTTAACATTCAAGAATTCAGGGATAAGTAAGAAAACAGGTGCGCATATATATACTTCAATATGCCGACCTATCCTAGAATACTGTCCTTACTGCAAAGACTCCTACCATCAAGACACTTCAAACTGCAGAAACCACTTCCTTAAAAACCGTTACGAAGATAAGACACCCCAGAAATCCTCTGCACATCCCACTCAATAACCTACTGTATGAAACAACAGGAATTGTCCCCATAAATCAACGCATACGCAACCTCTCTGAAAAATTTGCACATAAAGAACACAACCTAGAGATACTAAGCCAGTTATGTACGAACAGGAATCAAGAAACAAGGCCACTCAATACCATATGGGAGCATATTCAAAATTGCAATATTTAAGGAATAAGAAGACCGCATACCAAATTTTTTTTGTTTTTTTTCTCTTTACATATATTTTTAATTCAATACTATTATCTAATAATTATACAAACCACTATGTAATATATTGTAACAGGCTGAAAGACCTCTGTCGATGGCCTATTGGGTGGCCCAATAAAGTACACTAATTATTATTATTATTGGTTTGTTAGCACGGTACAGCTTCCGGAGTGAACACAAGTGACCAATTTTATGATTGGATATTATTCAGGGTGTTCCGCAGATGAAATTTATTGATTTTCAACTCACCACAGCCAGTACAACATGCCCTATAAATCCAGATATACTACATTTTTGGAGAAATTTCGGCTCATTAGCATGATACAGCCTCCGAAATGTATACAAGTGACCAATTTTATGGTAGGGTATTGATCAGGGCGTGTTACATATGCGGAAAACTTAGTTTTAATCTTTAAAACCTTTTATTTTCTCTTTGAAATTTGAGAAGTTTCTTTATTTTTCATCACCTAAACTAAAAAATTGATATTCTATACCTATTAGCAGAATTCTAATAATTTTATAGCTTCTCAGAATATACAGTGTAGAAAAGCCTACTGGAATAAATTCATTATTTCGTTTACTCTACATAATTATACAAAAAAAATCCCCAAACATGTCAAATTTAAATTGACATTCTTTTTCCTTGGAATGACAGGTACAACCCCCGATTTTTTAAATGGGAAGTATAGGCTGGTGATATATCTTTCTCTATTCAAAAATGTTATCACTTTCAAGTACAATGTAAAAATTAATATCGAAAAAAACAAAATGTGCCTAATGGTCCCAGGGCTCCCAATAGGTCAAATACCTGCAAGTCTAAGTTTTATTCGACAATTTTTTTTATGTAGATAATTTACGAATTTTTCAGATTACATTGGATCTATTGGGTTCACTTTTAATGGTGTTAGTAACAGTAGGATACAAAACGAAATTAGCAGCATTGACTTTAGTTCTACTGCTTACTACATTGAACTTTTACCATAACGCGTGGTGGAACGTTCCCGACTACAAACCATTAAGAGACTTCCTCAAATATGATTTCTTCCAGGTGAGTCTAAATATTTGTTTTTTAAATATACAGTAGAATCTCAAAAACCTCCCAAACTTGAAAAAATGTTATATTCCCTTTCGATCAAAGCCCAAAACCTTAACCAAATTAAGGGACATAACGAAAACAATCATTACATTCCTCAAAAAATTCTACGTTCATATAACTTAATTAAAATTATTATTTTTGTTACCTTATATTTGTCGAGTTTTTTATTTTAAACATTTTTTTAGACTTTGTCCGTGATCGGTGGACTCTTGATGATAGTATATTTAGGTCCCGGAGGTGTTTCTATGGACGAACACAAAAAGCGGTGGTAGAACAGTGCCATTCGAATTAGTGAACAACTTGTGACAACAGAATTATAATTCAAGAAACTTGAAATCCCGACTCTTTTTATACCCCTTATAATATTTATTTTTTAATTATTTTATAACAATTTTAAATGGACGAATTTAAGTACAGTTTTATAGATTTTTTTATCTAATACGAAACTAGTCAATATCCAATGCTTAAAGCGTCAGTAATTATTTTAATTATCAGTTAAATATTTAGATTTTTACGTGCTGGATTAATTTATATAAAATGTGTAAGACTTACAATGAACCAAATAATTTCTTTAAGGCTGACTGTTGAATATGAAATTTTTTAACTTTTCTTGATAATATTTGGAAAAAACTTATTCCCGAAATGGTTGATTTCCTAGTTTAGTCTTCTTTCTTTTTCTTCCACACTTCCCTTGTTAGAACTTACCCCTTTTGTATATAGCTGGACTGTATTTTTAAAGCACTAGTTTTTATATAAAAATCACTATTATATTGAATGAAATCGACTTAACAACAAAATTAACTGCCTGTTTATAAAATTTACTCAATTTGCCGTTTCAATTGGAAATGGATCTTGTCGATGTATCAAGCTGTTCCCATTATTTCCTTTACAGATAATATTTGGGTAAAAATGATTTATAGCTTGAACACACTTGTTTATCCTCTCCACATTACAATCAATTCTAATTTTGTCACTTAATATTCTATATCTTCGTGTATTTTATGTGATTCTTCTTAGTATTTCCATTTCTGCTGTCTAGAAACATTCTTTCTATTCTGGTCCTTTTTCCATATTCCTTAATTTCCTCCCCCCAAGTTTTTTCTATTTCTACTGCCAGTTCCTTTATTTTATCTAAATTACTTTTCTTGAATTTTCCCTTTTCTATAGATTCTATGCACTGTTCAAAATTTTCTCTTTCAGCTGCAATTTTTATTTTTCCGTTAGCAATAAATAATAAGTAGGTACCCTTTGTGCTGTGCCCTGTACCATTAAAAGGAGTGGAGAAGGGGGACCCGTTGATTTTTATTTTTGTTATCTGATGTCTCAAACCGTCTCGGAGATATCTATAGTGGGGGTGAGAAGGGGTGGGTTGGGAAGTGGGTACTAACTTTTTTCCATATTCCATTCTCTATACGTCCATAAAGTTCCAAGTTTCACTTCGTTTTTTAATATTGTTTCCTGCCTCCTTTCTCGTTAATCTATATGACTTCTTTCTTACGATATGTCCATACCACTTTCTTTTCTAATGTCTTTGTTCTTTATCCCACTCTGCCTATACTTGCTCAGTATGCGTAGGCCCTAAACTCCTCAAAAGGAGTATCGTCCGCTATTGGTGAGCTCATCTGATCCTTTTTTTTCGCTATGGATCAGTCTGCGTTTTCTTCTTTCTTCTTGCCTCTTTTATGGAATGGTATGGTTTTTTGCAATTTTTACCATCTTTCTTCGTTCTTTTCTATCTCTCACCATTTTCTGCCAATTATTTACTCAGGTCTTCATTTACTTGGTCTTTCCACCTGATTTTCGGTCGTCTTCTCGGTCTATTTTTTACTGGCTTCCATTTCATGGTTTATTTTAACGGGGAAGGAGGATATTTTCTTTGTATATGTCATCAGTACTTTTATTTACTTTATGTCTTCTCCCTGCATATGGCTTCTTATTTCGTGGTTAAGGAGTTTAATTGTAGTTTTTTAGGTCCTAGGATTCTTTTCGATATTTCTCTTTCTGTTATTCTCAAGTTTTTCTTCCTCTTTCTGTGTTAAGCTCATTACTTCTGCTGCTGTTCTTATCATTGTTTTCTACATTTTTATTTTGGTATTTTTATTAAGTTTTCTATCTTTTAGTAATGTTTGGTACTTCCAGTATAGTTTATTGCCTGATTTAATTCTCTCATTTATCTCTTTTCATTTTTACCGCATTACTCCCAGGCATTTAAACGTATTTGTTGTTTGACTTATTTATAAATCTGGACAGTGCAGTACCAAAATAATTGATTTCGGTTCTTAACTGGTGACATTTTTTCAGTTATATGAACAAATTTTAGTTTCTTCTCACAATGGGGTTACAACATAGCAGAGAATTTTTTATTTTCCCTATTTCATTGCTTTTATCGTTTCTTATGGGTGTCTATGTCCTTGGTGAATTATTCTTCTATTCTGGCTTGTATTTTGTTGTCTTTTGAAGTATCTCACTTAGCTATGGATCTTAATTAGAAAAAAATTATTTATTGAATCCTTTCTTTTCCAAATTGCATCTCAATTCTTTATTAACAGTTTTGATAACATATTTGTGATTAATAGTTCAAATTTATTAATTAAAATCTATTAGACAGTTTGTCCTTTTAAAATATGAATCGTGTTGAAATCCAAGCACGAGTTGTACAAAAATCTGTTAAACTTTTTTGATTTTTCCATTTTAAGATTGTTTCAAGTTGAAAAATACAAATGAATTTATTTTAAGCATAAATTTTATTAAATTGTAATTTAAAAAAAAAGATGTGTATATACCCTGTTGCCGGATTTTGTGGGTTTATTTTTTTGACTTAACACCATGTAGATTATAATAAGTTGTAATAGGAGTGTCACACTGTTGCATGTGTATAGTCTGAAAAAAATTATTATTTTTTTTTGGATGTTTTGTTGAATTTTATTTACGCACAAAAAAATATTATATATAATTAAAAAAAAGGGTGAAATATTTTTTCACTTTGTAATAATAAAGTGAAAAATTGAACAGTTTTTGAAATATATTTATTTTTTTAATTATTTTCAATAAAGGAAATTACAGAATTATAGTTTAATTTATCCCTTTTTAAACCAAAAATAGTTTTAAAATATTCCTAGAAATAGTAACTGGGAGAATATAAACTTGACTTTCTATATTGTGCGAACATAAAATTGTTAATACAAAAACCTTTTGCATGTCGTCACGATCTTACAGGATTGTCAGATCTTCAAAATAGGGCGATAGAGCAAATCCCACAAACTGTTTGCTCTCTCCAAAGCTTCGTTTATAAAAGTCTCACCAAAATAATTATTCTGAGGATGTTGTAAATCATCAATAATACTTTCCTAGGTTTTAGAATCCTCCAATTGCCTATATACACATGTTTCCCAAATAGTTTTGACACAAATAAAACAATTGTCCTTCCAATCGAATTCAATATCTGTAGCTGATTCTCTACTCCTCTTGGAAGGACCCGCTCCTTCTTCTATACATTCTACACTTTTTCTCTTAGCACTAGCTTCATTATGGCGATAATCTCTTATAGTAACTATCATGTATTTTTATGACGGTTTTATCCTGAAGAAAATTATGCAGAACATCCTGTCTCGTTTCAGAAGCTTGTACTAAGGCGAATTCATGTCAGTGAGTTCAGTGGTAGCAGAGATATTAGACCAATATTTGTTCTCTGGTGTCTTCCATCTACACAAAGGAAAATGCAATAATTACTCCCAAAATGTGGACTTAAAATGGATATATAATCAAATTCTATTTTCTATGTAATGAAACAAAATCTTATTAAGATGAGCGTATTTTTAGGGTTCCACTGCTGCAAACGAGATCCTAGCAGTGGTGCCTTTGTTTTGGGTTGATCTAAATCACGAACTAGATCATTGAGATCTTCCTGAGATATAAAATGTGACTGTTTGCTGTTACTACATTCGAAAACGACTTCCTCTTCAAAACATGGACTGGTTTCTAGCTCCTCTGGTTCATCATATTTTTCTGGAGGCTTAGCAACAGGTATATGCTAGACACGTCATGAGACACAGATCTAATAGCTGAGGGGAAGTTAAGATACACTATTTTATGTTTGCTTTTACTAGAAAATTGTCTACAAATATAAAATTTAAGAATTAAAATATGGTAAGTAATTGAAATGTACCTTTCCTCCATCGGATGGCGTAAGAAAAAAATCGATATATAACATAGTTTTCTAATTATAAATTTTTATGGAAGCGTGTTCAAAAGTTTCAAAAATTTAGCGATTCTGACAGAAAAATTTTGGTTTACAGTCAATGTGTGGAAAAAATTATGCAGTACCATGTATTTTAATACCTGGAATCTATTTTTTTGTTGAGTTTTATGATTTTTTTTTCAAGTGAAGTATTAGAAAAAATGTGTTGAGTGAAAACTGATGGCTTAGTTCTGAAGTCATATGCTGGGCACAGCAACCGGTTTACTTCTGCAAGACAAAAAAAAATTGGACCAAATTTGCCGCCATAGGCTTTAGTCTACTCAGCCTATTGGTAAATCTACCACTGGGAGATTTGTGTCTCTACACACTTGTCTGTACCATTATTGTAACGATGAACCCAAGTCGGAATCAACCGATGGAATAGTCTAAAAGAATGCTCAAACGACCATCAAGTTCCAATGCAGCAGCTGCTCTTGGACTGGGCAGGAAAGAACTGCAAAAAGTGGCAGGATTCCTAACTAGCCACTGGCTGTTCAAAGCACACCTAGCGAAGATGGGGATTGACACCGCAAAGCACGTTATCTTCGATTGTCCTGCCTTGTGCAGGTGAGTCTCCTGTTTAGATATCTTGCTAGATACAAATCAGGAGGGACTGCAAGAAAGTATAGTCCAACGAATCTCACTGTTCGCCAAGCAATTAGGATGGGACTCTGCTTAATATCTGCGAATGGGGGTGCACAATAAGCATAATTAATGGCTGAGCGGCAACCATTAGGGCACCCGAACCCTAACCCCCTCGTGACTAAAAAAAATCGATGGAATACCTGTAAAACCCTATAATGCTGCCCTGCTAAGACATGACGCCGTACCTGCAAAAATCGCGATATTCGGTTTTTTAGCATATCCAGCATACTACCAACTTATTCTATCATCTCACAGTCTAAAAGTGGTATCTGTACCATAGATCCGTCAAATCGAAAGTTGTGTTGTCGTAACTACAAATACAGAGAGTTTGCCAAGTCAGATTGACGTACCTATCTGAATATTCCTATGACATTTTGTCGTATCTTGCAATTCAAGCTTCAGTTACTACATTTGATCTTGTAACACAGTAATGTGAATGTAGCATCTTTTGAACTGAATAAATATTTCATAGGAAATGGTTTAACATTGAATGTGTAAAAAACACATTTTATGCGTTTTTTGCCAAGAAATGTTGTGCCTGATATTGAGCCTTTTTACATGTTAAAGGAAAATCCATTCAGAGTGTCGATCAATTCAAATTCTTGGGAATAATACTAGATCCCAAGCTCAGCTGGGAGTCTCATATAAATGCGGTGATTGCAAAAATAAGTTCATGTTGTTATATCATTAGAAATCTAAGAGAAACTGTCTCTCTGAATGTATTAAAGCTCATTTATTATGGACTAATACAATCAACTCAGTACGGCTTAATGTTTTGAGGTGCATCATCCTTTCTTGAGAGGGCTTTTAAAGTTCAAAAGAAGGCTATAAGAGCTATGTACAGTGTTTCTCCAAGAGGGACGTGCAGATCATTTTTTAAGAAAGCTGAAATTTTAACTCTACCAAGTCTATTTATATTCCAATTAATTAAATTTGTTGAAGATAATCAAAGTTCATTTATAAATAATGAAGACATACACACGTATGACACTACACAGAAGAGTGATATCCACCAACCATTTTCACGTTTAGATATAGGGCAACATTCTCCAAGGCATATTGGAATAATATGCTATAATAAGTTCAGTAATATATTGAATACAGAAAAAAACATGGGAACATCAAGGAAATTGAGAAATATACTTCATTCTTTTTTATTACAGCATGCATTCTATAGTATTGAGGATTTTCTTACATATTAATACTATATTTTAAAAATTACTTAGTATTTAGTTTGTAGTCGATTTTATTCATGTGAATGTTTTTATTCTAATTACCTGTATTTCGTTTGTTTAATTGACTAGTCTGATAGAGTTGTGTATTATATGAAATTTTGTATAATGTATGATTCTCATAGATGAAAAATATATTCTATTGGATAAAAGATTCGATTTGGTCAATCGATCATGGATCAAACCTATTGATTACTAAGTTAATCAGTCGTATCTACGTATTTTCAAATATCTCAAACAGATCATAACTCGCGAAACGAAATTCTTATTCGAGATCAAACACAGTTCCTTTTATAAATGGAAGCAGAATCAAGTCCCTATAATGGGCTCGTTTCATGGGTATTAATTAACAAGTGAAATCATATCAGAAGGATTAGGAATAACATATATTTTTCTATGAAAATTTTTTGCTCTAGTAAAAATCCAATGAAATCAGTTGATTTGAGGTCATTTGATTGAACACAACCAATCAGAACAACATTATACTGGAAACAGATCCCATGGCTGTTTTCACTCTATCACGTTGCTATGGATACAATTTGATTATTTATTTCGATTTTGATGTTTCAAATATTTAATATTTCAAAATGTCACGATTTGATCATAATACTGACGAGAATATTAATGAAATTATAGAAGCTCTGTACTTCAATTCTATAATTAGCAAAAAATTTTCTATCCGAATAACCCTCGAACATTTATAAATGCTCAAAAATTTTATAACAACTTTCTGAAGCTTGTTGCTTATAGGCAACAGACCTCCGCCTGCGGCGTCGGTCTGTTTCCAAGCAACAAGCTTTCGAAATCTGTTATAAAAATTTTTCGAACAATTATCAATGTCCTTGGGTTATTACTACTGATAACAATATTTATCTCAAAAAGTTATTAGATTTAAATAAACCTCTCTAAGTCGACCAATGGCAGGAGCCCTTGTTGCCAGATAGAGAGTATGTTTTGTTGACAAATCCTACTTGACTTTTTTAATAGTAGTTATATGATCTGTGGTGTGTTACATCACATGTTTTCCAAACAACTCAACCTACATGGAGAATATTCATTATACATACATTTTACATTATATTTTGAAAGCATCATCACTGCAGTTTAAAATATATATTTCCAAATTTCTTTGACTAAGGGAGAGATACCTGTTAATAAGAGGCGCCCGATTAGGAGAACATTATTTGGAAGAGTACGTTTTGACAGTACTTTAAGTTTCTCTTTAACCGGTGTTAAAGAAAAAAATTAACTAGTCTACTTATAAAGTTTTCCCTTACGACAACAGCGCAAAATTTATTTGTTTGCCATTGGCTCTAGCCTACCACAAGAACTAAAATTTCAATTTTTTTTTCATTTTTATTCGAAATCGTAGAGTGGCATTATTAGTTGCAAATACTTAGTTCAGACCCAATATATCTTGTGACATTTTCATTGAAATTCATGAAACGAGCCCATTATGAGTTTCCACAGCAGAAAACGATTAACATTTTGATTTTTCTCGCCAATTACATTTTTGCAGATACGACCTCCTGTCTCAGTAGGGCAGAATATCGGTAATCAAATCTTGTGACTTGAATGATATGCATTACTCACAATCGCATGAACTTATGAGATTTTCCTGAAAATACATGAAATATTCTTTGATTTTACAGAATTTCCCTCTTGGGTAAGATTTATTTCAATTAACAACATTTCTTTCTCTGTGGTAGGTAAGCTACGAATAATGGATATTTTTTAGTGTCAGATTCGGATTTTCTGACCCCCAAAACCCCCGATTACAGATTTGCAAGCTGTAAACTCGTTTTTCAAAATGCCCCTCTAGGGAGACCCAGGGGTATCGGGCATATTTTCTAGTATCAGATTCGGAATAACCGACCCCAAAACTCATTTACAGAAATGTTTACAACTTCTGGTAAATTTTTAGAAGTTCTATAAAATTATGGAAAATCGACGCACTTTATGCACCCGCAATTCAGTTTTCGTTCGGTCCTCAGTATCAGATGTTGACTTTTTTCCTGGTGCATCCCTGAATCCAATGCAGAAACGGCATCTCGATGGGTGCAAGAGCAAAAATCGACATATTCTAAATGATTTTGGTGTAATTTGCCTGGTCTAATAATACTATTTGATAAGGTAAAGTATTTCATTATATATGTCTATATTTCGCTAAATATTTATGAAAATACTTTTAGATTTATAGCAGTTTTTTTATCATAATTCGCAGAACATCTTAATAATTAAAAATTAAAATTCTAGTTGCTATATACATGCAAAATGATTACACGAAAAATAGGACTGTATGATTTTTTTATATAAGGAATTGGTGCTTTTCCTCTTTGTATTCAAAATAATTTTACCTAAATATGTTTTAAATGTTAGCTGTAACAAATAATTAGACGAGTTAATTCGGATTTTAAGGGTAAAAAATAAAAAATTTACCCACGACTCAAAAAGTTTCGCCATCCCTGTTCTAGAAGATATAACACAGTATGCTAGGAATTTGAAACGAAAACATGGTACTTGAAAGGGTAACAAAAAATAATCAATATGCATAAAAAGAATGAGAGTGATCTACCTCTACATTTTATTTATCATGTTTTAATGACTAATAAGTGCCCAAATTTTGTATGCAAAGATGAAACTTATTTTTCTATTTGAATATTATATTTGTTAATGTATTTATGCTCAAAACTTAGAATTTCTTCCCTCTATTTAATTTTTTTTATGTTATACAGTGGATTGTTATTAAGAATTTTAATAAAATACATATTTTTACAGTTATTTATTTATTTTCTACAAACTTAACAATACAACGTGCTACACTTTCATAAAGTTGGCTAACATCACTGGACTTATTACTTACAACTATCGGAATTCCTTCATCAGTACTCGAAGAGATATTTGGATCTAATGGAAAACTAGCCAATATACTACAACTAAGTTCCTCTGCTAATTTTGAAGTACCTTCTCCAAATATATTGATATTTTCAGAACACGAAGTACATTTTATATAATGCATATTTTCCACTATACCTATTATTGGTACATTCAGCTTTTTAAACAGACCGGCTCCTCTTTTCGTCACTTCCAATGCAGCTGTTTGAGGAGTAGTCACCAATACAACACCTATATTAAAAAAATATCATTTACAATGTTAATAAAAACCCAGACTCGTATTTAAAAAGGCTGAAAATGTCGCCAAAGGGGTTTTGGGGTGCGAAAAATCAAATGGCACAATCCGTTTATTGATAAAGTAATTCTTTCACTCCCTAAACGGGAGTTAAATTTTCAAAAAAAAAACATGCTTCCACATAAAAAATCGCACTGACCAAAATATTGCAACTATCGAGTGCACATTCTAGAAGAGTATTCTTAAAGGATCATTCTTTGAAGATAAAAATCAGAAACTTATTATAATGGTGCGTTTGTGAGGTACAGTGCGTCAAAGTACAAGCATCGAAAAAAAAGGGTAATATCGAATATCCCTCAAAAAATAAAAGAGTTAAGATAATAAAAATATTACTAATCGATTCGGGACGAAATTATACCATTAGGAACGAATTTCGTGAGAATATTTCTATAAGAAACTGTAAAATTTGAGCAAAGATGAAAATTGGGAATTATTTCATACATACAGCCATGATGAAAATTGGGAAAAATAGAAGGCTAAAAGTGTGGCCAATGGCATTTTAGGGTGCGAGAAATCAATTGGCACAGCCCGTTTTTCGATAAAGAAATGTTTTCACCCTATAGACGAGTAGAAATTTTCAAAAAAACTTGCTTTTACATAAAAAATCGCACAGACCAAAATAATGCAACTATTGAGTTTATATTCTAGAAGAGTATTCTCAAAGGATAATTCTATGAGGAAAAAAATCAGGAGCGTATCACAATGGTGTGTTTGTGAGGTACAGTGCTACAAATTATAAGAGAGCTAATATTGAATATCTCTCGTAACAACCAACTTTTTAAAGTAACAATAAAGATGAAGTAGAAAAAGTTAGTTAATAATTTTAATAATAGCTATACCTGATATTGGCAAGTTCTGTACAAGACTTAGAAGTGTATCTCCAGTCCCAGGTGGTGTGTCCACTATTAAGTACTCCAACATTCCCCAATCTACCTGCCTAATCAATTTTTCCAATGCTTGCATTACCATAAGACCCCTCCATATTACAGGTGCATCTTTACCTACAAGAAATCCCATGGACATACTAAAAAAATGTTTGTAAAGCTTAAATTTAATGAAAATACTACCATTTTACTCCATAATTTACTAGAGGTTCCATTAGGTTTTCTTTAGTTAAAAAAGGTTCGTCGTTTAAATTCATCATTAAGGGCACCGAAGGACCGAAAACATCTGTATCAAGAAGACCGATTCCTTGGTTAGGATTTATTTGTTTCAAAGCGGTGGCTACATTAACTAAAATTTAATCAATATAATTGACTGTAAAAAATTAAATTCATTCAAATAATTACCTGAAGTGGTGCTTTTACCAACACCTCCTTTACCGGATGATACAAGGATTATATTCTTTACTCCCGTTATGGGTTTTTGCTTAGGTAGTCCTCGAGCCATTAATTGTTGTCTTTTTTCTTTTTTGTCTACATTATTATCAGTCGACAAGTATGCTAAGTGCTGAAATATTTATCGAATGGAGCGAACATTTAATTAAAAACTTCCTATTGTTACCTGTAATAAAATTTTATCCTTTAAATGTGCAAAAAGTTTTTTGGGTTTAAGTATAAGTGACATTTTGGAAAATAATATTTGATGGTTATGTGAATTTCGGATTATTTCTTCTTCTCTTTTTATGTGTTATGCACTGTTACTTTTGAATGATGTACACAGCCTAGAAAATGATCTTTGTGTAACGTGTCTTGCAGTTACTAATTATATAACTCTGTCTTTCAAGAAATCATGAATTAATTTAATATTCAGAAGCTACAAGTAACTCAATTAATTGCTCTATAATATGTGAAGATATTTTATAACAGAGGTTTCAAGTAATCTTGTAGTTAAAATCCAATATCTGCAATAGCTAGAATTGAATTGAAAAAGCAGAAGCGATTGTCACATGTCAAATATCAAACAATATAGGTTATACATTATTTGTCAGTCCTAGCGGATCTAAAATATCAAATTAGAAAACTTATTTAATAACCAATATGATAGAAATAACTTGTAACGACCGTTTGGGTAAAAAGGTGAGAGTTAAATGTAACCCTGACGATACAGTTGGAGATCTGAAAAAACTGATTGCCGCACAAACGGGGACGCGTTGGGATAAAATAATTTTAAAGAAATGGTATACTACTTTTAAGGACCACATTCAACTACAAGATTGTATCCTTTTTATTAAAATTAAGTTTTGTGGTAGTTTCAAAAGTAAAAAGGTATGGTAGCATAGTCAATAAATCTGCTGTTAATAATAGATTTTTACATTGGAGTACTTAATCGTTTATAAGCCTCAAAATATTCAAGTTTAAACTGATCCATTAGGTATATTACTTTATTTAGAGGTTTAATGAAAGTGTATTGTGAAGATTAATTTTAAAAATTTGTATTTCAATACAAGGGACTTTCATTAGAATGACTACTAGCAATACAATGTGGTGTGAATTATTATTTAATTGATAAAATTACTTGGAAGATGAAGCATATTAATTTATTATGGAAATTTTTTTTATCAAAAACAAAACTATTATACCTACTTAATTGGAAGATGTTTTTCCTTAATTTGCTTACAGATGAAATTCATGATGGAATGAATATTGAATTATATTATCAATAGAAGGAACAAGAAGAATACTTTTATAAGTTAGATTTTAAGCTGTAATTATTTTGTATTTTTCAATAAATATATTTATTACTTGTGGTATTTTTGTTTACTAACCAGTACTCATAAAATTAATGATTCCATGAGAGAAATTTATTACTGGAGTAAATTAACAAGCTAGATTTCTATATGAAAATGTTTTACTGCTGTCTCACAAATTCGAAAACTGCGAGCTTTATTTGAATAGTCTTGTGTGTAGTGAATTTGAATAGTGTAGTGTTGTTGTTAAATGTTCAGATCAGATGTTCTTTTTTTTTAATTTCTGGTATTGTACCCAAACAATTGTCAGTAGTAATATAACAAGAGAGTGAGAATAAATTGAAAATAATTTGACAGATTTTTTGAAAACTTGTTGCCAGGCAATAGTCACGAGAGCCCGCAGGGCTCGAGTGGCTATTGCCAAATGGCAACAAGTTTGAACAAAATCTGTCAAATTATTTTCTAATTTATGGAACTCTCGAGTTATATTTGACTAGATTATTTTTTGATTCACAAATTGGTGAAGGTCTTAAATTGTCTCCATATAGACTGATTACTTATTAGAGTATTTTTCGAAGTAGTTTCTATAATCTTATTCGTTATTTCTTCATCAGAAAAGGTACTAAACCGATGATGTTCACTCATTTTATATATAACGTTGACACAATTAGATAATTATTTTGACAACTATCTGACACTTGCTAGACAAATAAAAGCAACAGTGATTATTCCCGAGAATAATCACAAGAGCTTTATTCCCACTATAATAATGACATGATTGGTTGAAACTTACCCTTGTGTCAAATAAAGAAGCATTTCATTGGTTTTAAGAAACGTCAAAAAATAATCACCATAATTAAATAAATAGTTAAATAAAAATATGGAATTCAATGACAATATACTTCTTGGAATATAATCTTATTGTTTAAAATGAAGTGAACAAACAAACATATATTTCAATATAAGTTTTCCAATTATTAATTTACTTTGCCAAGTGTTTCTTTCGTCTACAATTTCTAATTCTCCATTTTTATCTTTAATTTGTACTCGTTTAAAGTTTCCACTTTCAAGTAATTGATGGAAACTCATTAGTATGTCTTTATTTCTTATACATTTGCATTCCTCTACAGAGCAATATTGACGACTTTTATCCCATATTTTTATTAACAAATATATAAATCGTTTCTTAAATTAAACATCCAATATAAAATACGAAAAACATTGTCCAAAGTTCATGAAACAAATAACACAAAGGGTAAACAAACATCTAATCAAATGTGATCACATATCTAGAGGAATTCACTTTAATGCCGTAAGGTGGCGTACATGTGCGTACGTGGTATTAAATTTAGGGGGGGGGGCAAATGTAAAACATTTATACATATTATTTTTTATCTTAATCTAGGTATCATAGCAAAACGAAACCTCTGGGATCTTAAGCAAATCTGCTCAAAACATCTTCTTTGTGTTTCTTTTTTTGTGAAACTAATTTCTGTTCTGGTGTACACAAACCGTTTAATCTCTTGCCTGTCATTGTGGATCTTAACTCTGCGTAGAGTATATGGCAATGCTAACAAAATATGTAGAGCAGTTTTTGTTGATGTAGAAAAATGTCTGCTTTCTTTACCACGTCAGCTAGTTCCAAATTTTTTAAGTCCTCCTTATTAATTTTTTTGTCTTTCCATAAGTTGTACCACAATTCGGCTTCATCGTCAAGCCCGTTTAAATGATAGAATTCTGAAAATGTAAATACGCGTGGGGCTTGGAAGATTCTAAAAAAGAGGGACAGGGAACTATCTTCACGATTGGGATCGATCACCAATCTGGGGAGGCTCTGAAGGCAGGAGGTTACGCGCTAAACTTCCGTTTTGGGCGTATCCCTGTCTCGGGGTTGGGAAAAAAAGAGAACCCCGCGGAGGATCCAAAGGACATGGAGATACCCTCCATATCTGGAACCTCTGGGAAAAGGTGAAAGCTCGACCTTGGGTCAGCCCGAGAACTCCTCCGGCTCCGCTGGGGTAACTAGGGATGCGGATATCGCCTCTGCATCCCGGCAAACTGGGCGGATCAGCCTGTGGGTCGAGGGTCTGACTCGAGATCAAGAAACCTGCTCGAACTCCGAGGACGATATTGCCATGGTGGTCGAGGAGAGTCAGGGAGAGCTAAAGGAGGGGGATGAATATAGGCTGAGTAACTCGGCCTCTCTCATCCATAATTATTCACGAATGTAGCTCAGATTAACCTGCATCACGCGAAGGGTGCTTCAGCCGTGATTGCAAGGTTGTTTGCTAAACTACAACTGAATATTGTACTGATCCAAGAACCATGGATCAACAAAAAAGGCCAAATGAAAGGTTTAGCATGCAAGGATTCTAAATTGATTTATGATCAAAGGCAAGTATCTCCGCGTGCCTGTGTAACCATAAGAAATAACATAAAATATGTAATGTTCATCTCAACATTGGGGGTATCGACCGAGACATCATCATTGTCTCTGCCTACTTCGCTGGAGACGGGCCGATGAGACCGCCAGAAGAAGTACAAGAGCTCGTGAGACACTGCAATAGTAGACGGCTGCCAATCATAATTGGTTGTGATGCCAATGCATACAATACCATATGGGAAAGCACTAACAACAACGCCAAAGGTGAGTGTTTATTAGAATATCTCTTAGCAAATAACCTTGAGACCTTAAACGTGGGAACAACCCCCACTTTTGTCACGAGAGCAAGAGAAGAGACCCTGGACGTAACAATTATTAATGTTGGTGCTAGGAAAAATGTAAAATATTGGAGGGCGATGAGCAAGCCGACCATAGGATCATCGAATTTAGGATAGGGGGAGATACTACCTCGATTCCTACAATCCGAAATCCTAGAAATACTGATTGGTCTCTTTACACGACCAATCTGAAGGACAATTTGGAACACGTCGAAGTAAATGATGTTCCTTGGTGGAATGAGAACCTGTCAAACCTCAGAAAAGAGGTCCGTCGACTCATTAATAGAGCCAAACGTGACGGTAATTGGCAGGGGTACACTGCCCACTAAACAAGAAACATAACAAGTCTTTTTTGTGATGTTCTTTTTAGAGACTTTTCGTGATGTTTATTTAAAACGTTAATACGATATCTCCTAGATGTCTGAATTTCATTACCAACTCTATTAACATCTATGTCATGTAAATAAAACATATTTTTGATGTACACAGTAATACTTGAATTCGCAGTTACATACACATCCTATGAACTTCATTTTAGCAATTTCGCTATAGGAAACATTCATACGATGTTAATTTGTATACTTCTCACTAATATCACATACAGAACGTTACTGTAATATTACAAATTATCATGTTTCTAAGATGATCACATGTTGCAGTTACTTTTACATCTTTCGAAATAATTTTTAGTAAGTTCGTGTGACTACGTCTGTACGATGTTAGTTCATAAAACTCTCATTGATATCTCATATTAAACATCACAGTAACATAAAAAAAGAAAAAAACAGAATAGGAACTGACGAACGAAACAAACAGTAGTTTTATCTGTGGAAACAAATGACAAGCATGAAATGGCGGATGGTTTTCAGTTTTGTGTTATATTTTATTTGCAGGAAGCACATTTTTTGAATAAAGTGGTCTTCGTTTTCGATAGTTCCTACTTAGCTTCAGTTTCTATACTTAGTAATAATTCTTGTTATAATGGACGAACAACAGTTGTTATCGGTAAGTACCTATTCCAAAATCATAATTATTAAAACTTAATACTCATTCAAGACTTTAATCGGCTATTGTACATTGAAATTCCAGGTGGCGGAATTGTACACTAACATTATATAATAGAGTTTACAAAATAAGGATTTTTTCAACTTTCAAAATATTTTAGTTAGTAAGTATATTTTAAAAACGATTCACAATATTTCAAATCCTAGATATGCATTATACCCTACAAAAAACTTAATATTGCAATAGGGTAGATATTAAACGAATAGTTGGTAATTATGTAATGAAAGGGGAGTAACTATTTCAGATAGTCTAATACAGACATTGTATATATATATATATATATATATATATATATATATATATTGGAAAAAAACAACAACTACAGATCTAGGTTATTCCTTGAAATGTATTATATCAAGAAACATGAAAACAACCTAAACTACAAACTTGATACTAACAATTTGAGCAATATTTATTGTAATCTTTTTAATTATTTTTAACATGTCACTCTGTATATTAACAACTTTTAAATTCTTATCACTTTTTACTATAATATATAAAAAACAGCAGAATAGAAACATTTTATATTAATCTATTTTTAATGTGTGTAATGTGATGCTAGTGCCCGTATCGGCAAAACAACTGTTGCTCTCTGTAAGTTTTTATTTATTGTTAATTTTAATGGGTTTTAAAATGTACATTACTAATTATTGTAGAATTTCTCCTGAAGAAGCTGTTAAACAATGGCGAAATATTGAGAATATTAGAAAAATTGCAGTTTTAATTGCCTACAGACCGCTATATCCGAAATTTATGAAATATTCTATAATTAAGTAACGGTCGATAACTTAATAAATTTATATATATTATTATAGAGTGAAACACCCTGTATATCAAACAATAAAGAATTAAGATTGTGCATTGTAATCTAGAAGAATTTTTTTAAGTCAAAAATTTTTTTAAACATTTGAATGGAGACAATCTGTACGATCCACTATTCGATAGAGAAGGCATCCAGAAAGGACAGACTGTATAATGTAGGGATAATTGCGAATAGGTGTGATAAACAATTTATGTGAAATAAATTAACCAAACTTTTATTAAAAAGATCAAGTATCAGAATTTGTTCATGATAAGAAACTAATAATGCTTTATTCTGTAAAGTCAAGCTAATCTCATAATATTTGTTGATTAAAACATTAAAGTAAGTTAGTGTAGCTGTTTAGACATAACAGAGCAGAAAAGTATATAATAATGTGAATTTCAGAGAACATGACTCATAAAAAAAAACGAATTTTCATTTTGCATATATATTTAAAGGTAACAGCTGTCATCTATTAAAACATTAAGAATATTCATTTGACATACATACTTAGAGGTTAGGAAATGTCATTTTAACAATACTAGGAAATATTATTGAATGAAAATAATATAGGAAGTCTAAGCAATTAAAAAACCTTAGAATACAATATCCTGATATAATGGATGAACATTTCACTGGTTGAAATGAAGAATTTGAGTGATAAAATAAATAGTCAAATTTGATTGGTAAATAAACATTTAAAAAAGATCATATCGGCGACAATTATGTTGCTAACGAAAAAAAAATCGGAATGTAAAAAGGTTGTTGATTATGGGGTCTATTGACTAGAAGCTTTTCTTTTTGGGAAGAAAAATTTGTAAGCAGAAAAACTCTTTGGTAAAGAAAATCATTTTAAAATTATTTGGAAGATAAAAATTTGACTATAGAATTCAAGAACAAATACATTATACTTACAAGATATACATCAGTGTAAGTAGTTAAGTTTATATTAATAATTAAAAAAGGAATTGTCGAATGTTGTACAGTACTAACCATGATTTTTATTTTATAATATGGTGTCTTGTGTTTTGTGGAAGTAAAATAGCCACAATAGCTTTTGGAAAACACTGAATAATGGAATTTATATAAACTGCTTGGACTTTAAATGAAATATAGCATCGATTCCTGTTCTGGTAGAGACGGAATGCCAGCATGGAGTTTTTCCAGGAGGAGAATCTGAAACAAATAAAAGAAACGGATCATTGAGGTGAACAAACAAAACAGTGAAGTGAATAAGGTAGTAAAAGTTAATTTATTAATATATTAAAAAGTCAAGCGTACTTACCAGTTTATGCAAAGAACTAAAATTTTGTGACGCATAGACGCTTTTAGGAGTGTATTTCGCCATTTTTTAAAAATCATATGTTTATGAAGTTGTATAATTGTATTTTACTCTTATAATAATATCTCACCAGAGTGCGTGTATGTTGTATGAAAGAGTCATCCTTTTAGATAGTTGAATTTTTTCAAGAACACTTGTAAAAGTGTAATGTATTTATTTTCATTAAATTAAATATCGTTTTTCCTTTGAAGAACGTTTTAAACTATTTTTGAGTTATTCATTTCATCTGGTGACTTGCGCTCCATCTACTTACCATAGGCAGAAGCTCTGAATGACATCTATTGAATTATGCAGATTTGTTTTAAGCAGGACAGGACCGTATTTAGTTTGGAATCATTGAACAAGTAACATATTCTGATTAACAAATTTATTTTTGAAATATAAAGCATTTATTAACTTTGGCGCTAATATATATATAGAATTCTAAAATCATTTTATCCTAAATACTTGAACTCTACCCTGAGATGAGAAGTTTTCATGTTAGTAATATAAACTGTTTATCATATATATAAAATCATCAATATACCGGGCAAACAATAAACTTAAAGTAAATTTAAACTAAAATAAAATAAGTATAACATTCTTATTACACCATAGCCAATTCATAATATATATATATATATATATATATATATATATATATATATATATATATATTGAATAGAGTATCTCTAGTTCTAGTTTTTGTAGTAGTAGCAATTCTTGTGAACAATTAGAGACTGTTTAAGCCTTTAAAAACAGAAATTTCTGTTAAAAAGCTGATTTCCATTTGAAAATACACTGAATACAATAAATAAGCTGTAGTTGTCCCTTACAATGGTACCTATATTAATCTAGTTGAAGAATATGTGAGTTATGACACTGAATGCTCCAGTCAACAAACATAATTCAATTATTTATTATTGTAGAAACACAGCTATTGGATACAATTAATTATAAACTCATTTAACTTGATAATGTGTTCATATCTCTTCTTCATACGTAGTTTTTTTTGTATACAGTTACAATTTCACGATGTTAATATACAATATGTTCCAGGATGAAAATAACAAGATGAGAATAGTATATTATTTTATACAGAAAAGAAGTATGCATTTTCATGGCACACCTGAAGTTACTTGCGAAACGGAGTGAGGCCTGTAATAGAAGGTAAATCATGAAAAGTCACTTCTCGAAATAAAATATGTTGTTATTCCTTTGAAGAGCCCCGCATGTATCTTGTGGAAAAGGGTCCCAGTCAATTGGCTGAAAATCAAGTTTTATGTAGTTTATGATGATCGATCAAAGGTCTCCATGGGCAAAGTAATTGTTTTATTAGCTGCTGTTCAGAACACCTTTAACATGGGCAAAGTAATTGTTTTATTAGCTGCTGTTCAGAACACCTTTAAATGTTTCACAGATAAGGATTTTGAAGTGTACGTTATGGAAGGGTTGAGGCACTCGAAACAGCGACTCTTGCGTGAGAAAAAGTAACCTAAGTAAACGATAGAATTTTCTTTAATCAGATTGGATTTCTGTTGATTTAACGTAATGTTTCATAAAATCTTTATGGTGTAAAATTTTTATTAGTTTTAATATTATTAAAAAACGATTCTAATAAATTCTCTGTAAACTAGATGTAATGTATGTGTTTTCGTTAAATTTTATTAATTCAGTTTCAAAGTATGCTAAATTTTTTTTTAGGTTGGATTCCTGGACAAGATATGTTTTTTTCTAATTTTGTACCTGTTTTTTCAAATTTACTGTACTGTTCATTAATAGTGAATAAACGTTTTAAATCCTTAATTGCTTTTTTTGCTATTTTATTTTAAATGTACAGGGTGAACAACTAAGAACGACTGTAGGCCACATCTCAGAAAAGAATCATGGTACAACTTTCAAAAAAATTACCTTTAGGTAAGTGATCCTAAAATTGCTGGAAAATATTTTGCAGTCTGTAAAATATCCGCTAGGGGTGTAATTAACACTCGAAAATATAATACTCCAAAAAAACACTAAAGTTGTCCTAAAAATACAATTTTTGAAATCTTGATGAGATTATAAAAAAATTTAATTAAGGAGATTTTTTGCCATTATTCTTCCAATAATGGGTGGGGAAGGTTCAAACTTATGAACAAATGTATAACTTTTTCGTTTTTTATCCGATATCAATGATTTTAGCTGCATTTAAAAGAGTCTTTCTGTTTAATAAGATGGATAACAAAATTAGATAATTTTGTATTCACTCGGAAATTTCAAATGTAAATTGAAGTATTTTTTTAATTTTTATATCTGATAACGTAAATCCCTTTTCATCAGAATTTAAAAAATGTCTCATCACATTTGAAATTTCCGAGAAAAATGGGAAAATTGTCGACTTTTTCACATAGCGTTGACAAAATTGTTCAATTTTGTTATTTTTGTTAAGCATATCTTATTAAAGAGGAAAAACTCTTTTAAATGACGCCAAAATCATTGATATCGATTAAAAAACAAAAAAGTGTTACGACATTTGTTTTTTAGATTGAACCTTTCCCCCTTATTTGAAGAATAAGGACAAAAAGTCCCTAACTACATTTTTTCATAATCTCATCAATATATCACAAACTGTATTTCTAGGATACCTTTAGTATGTCTTTTTTGGAGATAATCACAGTATTATATGTTTTTAAGTGTTCATTCCACCCCATAGCAGATATTTTGGGAACTCAAAAATATTTTCCAGCGATTTTTCAGGGTCATTTTCCTGAAGGTATTTTTTTAAAGTTGTACCATGATTATTTTTTGAAATATGGCCGACAGCCGGCGTTCTTAGTTGTTCACCCTGTATTTGCTGATTAGGCACAGAAACATCTATAGGATGTCATCTAGAATGTTTGAGGTATATTATTTAGAGGTTTAAGTAATGTCCAGACAACATCTAAGAGAATACACTGTATTGTTTTTGAAATGTCGCATTTAGATCATTGATAAGATGTTATTTTTTAGACATTGCATTAACATTGACAATAAGTTAAAAGGCATTTTAGAATGAAACAGAAATGTTGTTTTTAGTTCGTTATAAAGACTTCCTTTTGAGGAAGTTCTAGTAACATCGCAGTAATGTAAAAAGGCAACGCTTTAACCTCGCTGAGAAGTTAAGTTGAAACATCACAAAAGTTAACAGCCACAAGCTGGGCATAAGCGGTTGTATAGATGTGCATGTGATGAAAACAAGAGGAAAATAAGGAAAACATTATCACAATGTGATGTTGAATTAACATAACTGTAATATTTATTTGCATAGTGGGTGAGAAGCTTACTCAGTACAATAAAGAGAATAGGAAGGCCACAAAGCTTAATTTTCAAGCCTTTTGCGAAAAGATCACTTCCACTCATACAGCGGCCAGACTACAAAAGGACATGGCAAATGGGGGAACTAACCCCACAATGTCGCTGAAAAAGCCAGACGGATACACGGAAGGTGAAGAGAAACGATCGATTATTCATCTTAGAACCCACTTTCCAGGTAGTGAACCAGCAACAAGCACTGAAATAGCAATGAATTACACCAAAAAATCCCGCAAGAAAGATTGGGACATTGCTAAGAAAAATTTACCAGACAACGGTTGGAATGGGCAATAAGTACCTTTCAACCATATAAATCACCAAAAATACTGCGATGGATATACGTCATAATTGTGAGATCAGCAATTACGTATGGGGCAATAGTTTGGCATACAAAAGCAAGTCAGTACAGCACGAGGCAGACCCTCGACAAAGTTCAAAGGCTTGCCTGTGTGTGCATCACTGGAGCTATGAGAACGTGTCCAACTATGGCACTTGAGATCATTACACATCTTACAACTCTACATCTGGTGATAAAAAGATCTGCCCAACAGGCAATTCTTAGAATATCTAAGAAAGGTTCTGGCAATGAGAGTATTGAAAATCAGGGAGCCTGGTCCTCTCTAACAAAATACATCTCATTAGCGAATCTTCCCAGTGACGAAATAATCACGAAAGTAAGAATTGAAAAGAATTTCACTACGATGCTAAATAAGAGGAGAGGCTGGGAAAGGGAATACACCACCCGAACTCTCGAAGTTAACACCATTAGATGATATACAGATGGTTCAAAAACCACCACTGAAGCAGGCGCTGGAGTATTTGAGCCTGGCACCAGATACTCATTATCGTTAGGTTCCTTCCCGAGCGTCTTTCAGGCAGAAATACTGCGATTGAAAGATGCGCGGAAATGAACCTAGAAAGAAAATATCAGAAATGTGACATATCGGTTCATTCTGATAGTCAAGCAGCTATCAAAGTATTGAGCGCCCATGTCATTGACTCAAAGTTGGCATGGGAGTGCCGAAGAAAACTTGATGAGTTAGGCGGAATAACAGGGTCATTTTGTCTGGGTTCCTGGCCACTCGGGAATCATGGGAAACGAAGAAGCCAATACACTTGCCAGGAAAGGAGCACAAACTCCCTTTATTGGCCCGGAGCCTTTCTGTGGTGTAGGAAAATGCTGCTATAGGAAAGAGTTTCGTAATAAAGAGGAAACCGATGCCTTCCCGGGTTGGAACATTCCAAAAAGTTGCTGCGGAACATTGACACTGCTAGATCCAAATAATATTTGGTCCTCGGTAAAAATAATCTACATCTTCTCACCGCCTTTCTTACAGGACACTGCCGCCTTAGGAAGCATCTAATGAGATTAGGTCAAGCAGAAATTGACGAGTGTAGATTCTGATGATGAAACTCCGGATCACCTAGTTCAAGATTCCCTCGCCATTGCAAGTGAACGCAAGAAATGCTTCGGACAAGAAACTTGTAAGAGTGAGGTTCTAACCTCGTTGAAGCCGTCCCAAATACTAGAGTTCATTAGAACCCTGGAATTGGAAGGCGAGCTGTAGTAGTAGCGAGAACAGCTTTGATAGGGGGGGAGGGGCACAATAAACCTTAGGTTTAAGTGCATTGTAAACCCCGTTAAAATTTAATCTAATCTACCATCATTTTTTAATTAATAAGGGGACACAAACCTTTAAGAGTTGAGAAAATAAATATGAATTATGTTCTTGACAGGTGACTCAATCAAAACCTATATGACCTGTTGCAAAGTGTTAATTGTTTTCAGTAAAATTTTCTACATGAACTAAAAGTGGTAAGATATGATAACAAAGTCATGCAGTACTGAAAGAAATTTAACGACTTCCCTGTACATAAATTAGACGTCTTTTATCATAATTTTCTTTGAACGAAGTGAAACTATGGTGAACATCTAAAATATCTGTTTGCAAATTAGCCTTACATTCTTCGCAATTAAAAGTTGTAGGAAACCAGACCCTGTTATTCTTGTCCAATTCATCAAGTTTTCTTCGGCACTCCCATGCCAACTTTGAGTCAATGACATGGGAGCTCAATGCTTTGATAGATGCTTGACTATCAGAATGGATCGATATGTCACATTTCTGGTAGTTTCTTTCTAGGTTCATTGCTAGGACTTGCTTTTGTGTGCCAAACTATTGCCCCATACGTAATTGCTGGTCTCACAATCATGGCGTACATCCATCGCAGTATTTTTGGATTACAGCCCCACCTCTTACCAGCTAGATTTCTGCACGCCATCAAAGCTCTTATTGCTTTACTAGCAGTTATTTCAACATGCTTATTCCACAGAAGCTTACTGTCTAGGGTTATCCCTAGATATTTAACCTCTGATTTCCATTCTATGATTTCCCCGTTTAAGGATATGGGTTTCATGGCTGGAAGTGTTCTTTTCCGGGTAAATGGAATTACTATGGTCTTGCTTGGGTTAATGTTTATCCCCACTGACAAGCACCATTGCTCAATGATTCTGAGGCCCTTTTGTAATAAATCACACAAGGTGCTCTCGAACTTGCCTCTGACTATTAAAACAATGTCATCGGCGTAGCCCATACATTCGAAGCCAAGCTCCGTTAACCTGTAGAGCAACTCATCTACTACGAGGCTCCATAGAAGGGGAGATATCACTCCCCCTTGAGTTGTCCTCCGAGTGGCTTTAACTGAGGTGGTTTGATTCCCCACCTGTATCTCAGCTATCCTCGTTGTCAACAACTCATACATCCATTTTACAATGGTTTCATTCACTCCTCGCCTTTTTAGTGCTTCTTTGACAGACACATGAGTTGTGTTGTCAAAGGCCCCTGATATATCAAGGAATGCGCACATTGCGATTTCTTTGTTGTTCAGAGTTCTCTGGATGACTTCTGTCAGCTGGTACAGAGCCGTCTCAGTTGATCGACCCGCTCTGTAGGCATGCTGACATTTATGAAGTGGTATATTCTCCAGATTCTCTGTTCTTATGTAGTTATCCACTACTTTCTCCATCGATTTGAGTAGAAACGATGTTAGACAGATGGGTCTAAAAGATCGGGGATCAGTCCCATCTTTTTTCCCTATTTTTGGTATGAAGGTTACCCTTACCTTTCTCCATTTTCTAGGTATTAGACCCACTGCTAGACTACTTCTTGTAATCTTCAGCAGGTGAGGAAGAATCTCCTCTATCCCTTGCTGTAGGAGTGCTGGAAATATTCCATCAACTCCTGGTGATTTATATGGTTGAAAGGTACTTATTGCCCATTCCAACCGTTGTCTGGTAAATATTTTCTTAGCAATCTCCCAATCTTCCTTGCGGGGTTTTTTGGTGTAGTTCATTGCTATTTCGGTGCTTGTTGCTGGTTCACTACCTGGGAAGTGGGTTTTAAGAAGAATTGATCGTTCCTCTTCACCTTCCGTGTATGATGCGTCTGGCTTTTTCAGCGACATTGTGGTGTTAATTCCCCCATTTGCCATGACCTTTTGTAGTCTGGCCGCAGTGTGAGTGGAAGTGATCTTTTCGCAAAAGGCTTGAAAATTAAGCCTTTTGGCCTTCCTAATTTCTGTATTGTACTGAGTAAACTTCTCAGTGTACCTCTGCCAATTGCCGTCACGTTTGGCTGTATTAAAGAGCAGACGAACCTCTTTTCTGAGGTTTGACAGGTTCTCATTCCACCAAGAAGCATCCTTTTCTGAACGAACTTTTGAGAGTGGGCAACTGGAATGAAAAGCTTCCATTATTGCCTCACTGATCTGTTCGACTCTTTGTTCCAGGTCGTAGTGCGGGTGATTTACCCCATTCACTTCGACGTATTCCAAATTGTCCTTCAGATTGGTCATGTAAAGAAACCAATCAGTATTTCTAGGATTTCGAATTGTAGGAATCGAGGTGGTATTTCCCTCTATCCTAAATTCGATGATCCTATGGTCGGAAAGTGATGACTCACTCATCACCCTCCAATCTTTTACATTTTTCCTAGCAGCAACAATAACAATTGTTACGTCCAGGACCTCTTCTCTTGCTCTCGTGACAAAAGTGGGGATTGTCCCCACGTTTAAGGTCTCAAGGTTATTTGCTAAGAGATATTCTAATAAACACTCCCCTTTTGCGTTGTTATTGGTGCTTCCCCACACGGTATTGTGTGCGTTGGCATCACAACCAACTATAATTGGCAGCCGTCTGCCATCGCAGTGTCTCACTAGCTCTTGTACCTCTACTGGCGGTGTCATCGGCCCGTCTCCAGCGAAGTAGGCAGAGGCAATGACGATGTCTCGGTCGATACCCCCAATGTTGAGGTGAACCATGATTGGAACAAGGTCCCGTGACACGTATTCCGAAACACAAATATATTTTATGTTATTTCTTATGATTACACAGGCACGCGGAGATAGTTGCCTTTGATCATAAATCAATTTAGAATCCTTACATGCCAAACCTTTGATTTGGCCTTCTTTGTTGATCCATGGTTCTTGGATCAGTACAATATCCAGTTGTAGTCTAGCGAACAACCTTGCAATCACGGCTGAAGCTGCCTTCGTGTGATGTGAATAATTATGGATGAGAGAGGCCGAGTTACTCAGCCTCTATTCATCCCCCTCCTTTCTCTCTCCCTGACCCTCCTCGACCACCATGGCAGTATCTCCCTCGGTAATCGAGCAGGTTTCTTGATCTCGAGTCAGACTCTCGACCCCTAGGCTGCTCCGCTCAGCTTCCCGGGATGCAGAGGCAGTCTCCGCATTCCCAGTCAACCCAGCAGAGTCGGAGGAGATCTCGGGCTGACCCAAGGTCAAGCTTTCGCCTTGTTCCCCCTTTCCAAAGGTTCCGGATGTGGAGGGTATCTTCATGTCCTTAGGATCCTCTGCGAGATTCTTCTTTTATCCCAGCCCCGAGACAGGGATACGCCCAAAACGGAAGATAAGCGCGTAGCCTCCCCTGATTGGTGATCGATCCCAATCGTGAGGATAGTTCCCTGTCCTTCTTTTTTTTAGAGTTTAGGATCTTCCAAGCCTCAGTACTGAGGTTGGAGTTCTGAACCTCGACAAGGTGGAGTCGCAGGTATTTCCGCACCCCTGCTCCACTGAGGCCTTTTCTCAGTGGGTCGTCTATACCGCACGGTTCTCCCGGTTTTGGGAGGTCGAACGGCATACGACCTTTGTGCCGTTTGGCATTTTTTCCCTCTGTGAGGTGCCCGGATGAAGAGGTGGAGGTTTTCTCCACTACTTTTCCGGTGAAAGTCTTACTTTTTCTTTGGAGTTCCCCCCGGTGCTCCAAGGTCGAAACCAGTAAGGACTATTCTTCTATATAGCCACGCATTCTTCGGCCCGGTTTCCCCTGTGTGCAATCCCTTAGCCACGATACTACAGCTGGGACAGGTAAAGTTGGTCCTCGGCAGGGTATTCGAGGGCTGCCAGTTGAGTTTTTAGACACAACGAGCCCCAGGTATTTCCCCGCAGACCCCCTCCTCATATAAAATCATCTCAGAGGCCCTTCTCCTATCCGCCACCTGGAGACGCGCCGGGTTGGTACTTCACCCCCTCCACATCAATAAATACCCCGACGAACAGCGACGAACTACGTACATATCTACTGATGTGGACCCGGATTGACATATAAACACACATAATCTATTTTTCTTTTGTTACAAATTATAGATATAATAACATTATTAGATGCTGATAAGAATCTATCCCTTGAAGATGCACAGAGGGCGAAGGAAGGTAACAACTAATAATCTTAGCCATAATACAAATCTTAACTCAAAGAACTATTTGAAACCAAAAGTAACAAAATCAAGCTTGGTTATCAGTTATGTTAATATGTTTTGTTTCTCCATTCCTAATAAATTACCTAAAATAACATTAAAATCTAAAGAAACCTCTATAGAACTTGTACAAAATAAAGAAACAGGTAAATCTATCAGTAAAGTAGATAAATCTGTCACCGAAACAGATAACGAATACAATAGGATATCTTCGCCAGATGAACTTCACAATAATACCGATTCAAGACGAAGCGAAAGAATTAAAATCATACAACGAAACAACCTGTATAAATTCCTGAATTCCTGAATCTTTCAGTGAAATAAAATATATAGACAATATTTAGTGGGAGCTAGCAATAAAGGAAGAAATAAATTCTTTATTAATTAATAAAACATGGACTATAGTCGATAAACCTGTCGACAAAAATATAGCTGATTGTAAGTTGGTCTTTACTATTGAAAACAACACTTTTGGTAATTCACAAAGATACAAAGCTCGATTAGTAGCCAGAGGCTTCAGTCAAAAATATTTACTAGATTACGATGAAACTTTTGCACCAGTGGGTCGAATTTCTACGTTTAGATTTTAGTTAATCAATATAATTTATTGTTACATCAAAGGGACGTTAAAACAGCTTATCTTAATGGCATTTTAAAAGAAGGAATGTATATGCGTATACCCGATGTGTTTCAAGCTGAAGAAAACTAAGTCTGTAAATTAAACAAATCATTATTCGGTTTGAAGCAGGTCGCCCGAATGTGGTTTATGCATTTTGACGATTACAAAGACATGGCTTTAAAAATTTGTCGTTAGACCGTTGTTTACATTTTTTGGATAAAGGTCACATTAGTGAAAATATCTATGTAGTATTATATGTCGAAGATCTATTAATCGCCACAGCTGACATAGATGCTTTGATAAGTTTTAAAAATTATTTAAAGAATCAGTTTAGTATGGAAGATATGCTAGAATTAAAACTTTTTTTAGATATATAAAGAAACAATTACACGATAGATCAGAGTTCATATTTGAAAACCGTTTTAAATAAATTTAATATGAGCGATTGTAAACCAGTTAATACGCCAAGGCCCAATAAATTAAATTATGTTGACTTAAATTCCGATATAACTATTGATGCACCATGTCGAAATTTAATTGGTTGTTTAATGTATGTAATATTACGTACAAGACCAGATATTTGTACAGCCCTTAGTTTATTAAGTAGATATCAAAATAAAAATAATAAAGAATTATGGCAATGCCTTAAATGTATTTTAAGATACATAAAAGGTACGTTAGAATTTAAATTAGTTTATAATCAATTAATATCAAATATTATTTTACAAGAGAACAAGTGAATAAAAATGTGGTAATTTTAAAACATATTTCAACAGGTAATCAATTAGCAGATGCTCTGACGAAATCTCCGCCGTTCCAGGAAGTACGTTTTAAAATGGGCTTGATGAATATCCGGACATAGACGATAAGATTAATTATTAATATTTTTGATCTGATTGGAGTTTTCTTTTGGGGTTCTCAATCCATACAACAAATGTTGGACCACAACGTTTCCCCAAAAGAATACAAACATAATAATTTTAATTTGAATTAATTATTAATACTGTAATCTTTTTCTTATTTATTTAAACAGTAAACGGGTGGGATAAATTTTAAACACACGGTATGGCAACTTACGAATTTATTTAAACACTAAACTACTCATTAACACTTAATTTATATACACTTAACTATTAAATTAAATTTAATTTATTTACACACAACCTTAATCATTAATTTATATCAACACTTTACTGTTCGCTATTTCGGTGTATTCTTGTTTATTTGTCGGGATCACTTTTTAAACTAAACTCACTCTACCTGATCGGTCCTTTATATATTAGTGCCTTTTCACTAGATAATTCTAGATTGCGGCTTACACAAAAACAATTGGCTCTCGCATTTTCTAGATAAGACTGGTCACAAAAACAATGTCTAGATAAGATAGTCACAATCCTAAACAATTCTAAGAAAGCCCTGCGCATCCGCCATAATTTTAACTTTTCATACATGGCTTAGACAGAGACGGATTCAGGGACTATACCAGTGTGCTGTTTCGTAACATTACTCCCCCCTTAAATGGAAGTTCCTCCTGGAACTTGTGTGTAGTCATGACTGGATGTTTGAATCGGCAACTGGCGCCATTTCTACACTTTCCGATCTTATGGAAATAGCAGGGCACCGTCTTCATCGGATACTGATAACGGGGGTTGTAGCTGCAAATTAATATCTGGACACCGGTATCTCGAAAGATCATCTCTACCATGTTCCTGATAACTCACCAATCCAACTGGTTACTCGCTATCTTCGGCATAGCCAGTTTCTTCACGCTGGATTCTAACACATGGTCTCGAAGGTTTCGAAGTGCTTCCCACACGTCGCGGTAGGTAGATCTATCTTGAAATTCATTTTTAGTTACCACGTAGAAGACGTACCGCGAATTATGCTTCAGTTTCAGTGTCTTGCCAGGGGCTGGAATCTGATCTTCAAGTTTTTCTAATTGCCCGAACTTCTTTCGAAAGATGAATGCCAACCTCGTACGTTCTTGAGACGGGCGGGGATGTTGTATGCCAGTGAATAATCTTCCGGGAGAGTGAACAAATCTTGTCGTTGTTCTGAAGTGACTCCATATCTAGCTTTCCCGGTACCTCCATACGCGCCCATAAATTCATCGAAGGTAGGGTCAGACACATCTCGAATATGGTTTACTCTTTTCTCTAGGTCATGGTCTCCTTCGAATGGCGCTAGTCAGTTTCGGTGAACTACTTTTGGTTTTCCGTTGGGATCTTGCTTATGCTATATATAACATCATTGATCCTTTTCTTGATTAAGTATGGGCATTCCCAGGATTTTTGTAAATTTGGAGAAAATCGTTTTCTCCTCTTCGGGTTGTGTAACCATACTTTGTCCCCTTCTTTGAAACCGCCTTCTGTGGCCTGCGTGTCGTACCGACTTTTCATTCTGTCGCTGGCAACTTGAAGATTTGTTCGAACTAATTCATGAATATCGTCCAGCCTTCTTCTCATTTGGATCACGTAGTCTTCTCCTGCTAGATCTTCTCCAGTCGGACAGCCGAATTCCAGGTCACAAGGAAGCCTCATTTCACGTCCAAACTGGATTTTTGCAGGTGTTTCACCCGTGGACTCATTGACGGCAGATCGATAAGCCAATGCGAATATGGAAATATACTGGTCCCAATCTCTCTAATCGCTGGAAACTACTTTGGACAGGTATTTTCCAATGGTCCTATTCATTCGCTTGACCATTCCATCTGACTGTGGATGTAATGCTGTTGTCCTAGTCTTCTTCGTTCCCAGCTTCTCGCAAATCTCCTGGAATAGATGATTTTCGAAATTTCTTCCCTAGTCACTGTGGACTTCCAATGGCACTCCATATCGGCTGATAAATTCTTTCACCAATACATCCGCGACAGTTGTGGCCTCTTGGTTCGGGATAGCGTAAATTTCCACCCATTACAACAACAATCCATTACAACCAGTATGTATTTGCTACCATTTTCTGTCGTCGGAAATGGTCCAGCGATATCTAAAGCAATTTTTTCGAAAGGGCTTCCAACATTATTCTGTTTCGTAGGTGCCTTTTTCTTGCGATGTGGTCCATTACTCGTAGCACAAGTCGTACATTTCTTACACCTTCCTTCACATCATCGGAGCTGTTCATCCAATAAAACCTCTCACGGATTCGCTGGAGGGTTTTCTTCACTCCCAAATGACCTCCCGATTGACTGTCGTGTAACTTCTTTAGTACTTCAGCTACTCCTGTTCTCGGGATAACTAGCTGTCTCCTCATCTCGGAACCATCATCGTTTTCAAGGACTCTTTTCAACAGCCCTTCTTCCAGGACAAGGGAGTCCCACTGAGCCCAATACACTGAGTTTCGGTGAAAATTTTGACACTTCTTGCCAGGTATGTCGCCGATTTTCTTTCTTCCATTGCCGGATCATCGTCAGGTGAGGATCATTCTCCTGATCTCTGATCCTGGTAGGTGACCATTCCTCGTTGATTACAGTAGTTCTTGAAACTGCAGCTTCCCTAGATTCCACCTTGTTGCAGTGGGAGTAGTCTGTTGGGCACGGCCGTCTGAACAAGGAGTCGGAATTTCGGTGACTCACACCAGCTCGATGTTCGATGTTGAAATCGTACTCTTGAAGTCGTTCAATCCATCTAGCGATCTGGCCCTCGGGATTCTTGAACTGCTCAACCACTTGAGTGCTGCATGATCAGTCCGGATTAAGAACTTCCTACCATAGAGATACTGGTAAAAGTGTTCCACGGACTTCACTACCGCCAAAAGTTCCCTTCTTGTGATGCACTAGTTTCGTTCTGGTTTGGAGAGGACTTTACTGAAATATCCCAGCACTTTTTCTTACCCTCCTTGGATCTGTGAGAGCACTCCTCCAATTCCTACGTTGCTTGCGTCAGTGTCAAGAATAAAGTCTCCCTCAGGTAATGGGTATCCTAATATCGGCGCCGTGGTTAAATGCCTTTTCAACGTTTCAAAAGCCGTGTGACAGTCTTCGTCCCATTGGAAAGCTCTTGCATCTTATGTGAGTCGAGTTAGAGGCTTGTCAATATCTCCAAACTTCCTGATAAATCTTCTATAATACGTGTAAAGTCCAAGGAAACTCCTAATTTGATGTTTGTCGGTTGGTTGCGGCCATTGCTGAATGGAAGCAATTTTCTCTGGATCCACCGCCACTCCTTCATTGCTCACTATATGACCTAGATAGTTGACTCGGTTTTGGAACAGCTGACATTTCTTCGGGCTTAACATGAGTTGGGCAGCTTGGAGTCGTTTGAATACGTCTTCCAAATTCTTCAGATGTTCGTCAAATGTCTTCCCCAGTACTACGATGTCGTCCAAATAGACCAGGCATGTCTTCCAAGACAACCCTCTCAAGACATTTTCCATGAGTCTTTAAAATGTTGCAGGCGCATTACAGAGCCCGAATGGCATGAGGTTGAATTTCCATAATCCAGATCCGGTGGTAAAAGCAGTCTTCTCTTTGTCTTCTGGGTCCATTTCTACTTGCCAATAACCAGACTTCAGGTCCAAGGTGGAAAACAGTTTGCTGCCGGCCAATGTATCTAGCGTATCGTCAATTCGAGGCAGAGGATAGCTGTCTTTCTTCGTTACGTTGTTAAGCTGGCGATAATCCACGCCGAATCTCGTAGTTCCATCCTTTTTCTTGACGAGCACTACTGCAGACACCCATGGACTAGTAGATGGTTCTATTACTTTTTATTCTGCCATCTCTCGAATTATTCTTTCAGCTTTCTCTCTCTTCGCTCGTGGAAGTCTTCGAGCTGATTGCCTAATTGGCTTAGCATTACCAGTATCGATTTTGTGTTTGACGTCTGATGTTCTAACAGTCTTTCCTCCTTTTGGTACGAATAGGTCTCGATACTGCAAGAGACATTTTCTCATTCTCATTTTTTCAGCTCGATCCAAAGATTGAGCAGCTACTGATAACATTTGTTCGAATCTGGCATTAGAATTGTCAGTTGTCGTTGTTTGACGAACTATAGACGTCACTGGTACGCAGGATCCGATCCTGGTTTCCTTCTTGATGGTAATTGGGTAATCATTCATGTTTATCACACGTAGTGGGATCTCTTTCGCCGACGTAACCAATCCTTTTCCAATTAGTACTCCTTCGCCAACTTCTTCGTCGTGGTTCCTTGGCTCCATCATAACCGGTGTACCTTCCTCCATGATTACCTGTAGCCGTGCTACTATCATGGTTTCTCTTCGTGGTTCCTTGGCTCCGGCGTACCTTCCTCCATGATTCCCTGTAGCCGTGCTACTATCATGGTTTCTCTTCGTGCAGGTAGAACGGTATCTTCCTGTACAGCTGCCAATACCGCGCTGCCTTCATATGGATGAAGGAATACCTCCTCGGAACCCACTTTAATGGTTCTGTTTCTAAAGTCTAATTGGAAACCATGTACATTCATTACGTCCATTCCCAGAATTACGTCTTCTTCAATGTCAGCTACGATTACCGTATACGTGAACTTTTCTTCTATAATGTGTCTCACCGTGAACGTTGGCACTCTCAGCTATGGCGGTCCGCAGTCGCAGTCTCGTTGGTAAAAGCTTCTTCTTGGAGTTTATTATCTCTGGTCGTATAATGGTTCTAGTTGCTCCAGTGTCAACCAGCAGAGCATATTTCTTGTCATTTACTTCGCCATCCACATATACACTGTCGTTGCGACATCTGAGAGAAGCTATCAGTATGAGAGGGTCTTTGGAACGATCATGTGTCGGTGCTGCCCCCTCGTAGCCGACCCGTTCTAGTTTTCCTGTGACTGGGGTTCTTGGTTTGCAGGAGTCCTGGGGCGCTTACGTGAACTGCGTACATGCCCTAGCTCGTCACAATTCCAGCATCTGATCTTTCTCGGCTTCTTGTCCATCATACTTTTTATTAAACTGACGAACTGATCAAATCTGTCTCGTCACCTTCTTCTTGGTTGGTCCTAATTTTGTTATATCCTGAAGTCTTCGTTGCTGCTTCATATTCAAGAGCAGCTGTCAATGCGTCGACTAATGTTTTCGGATGGGCTAAACGAAGCGTCCTCTGCATATCGGGTCACTTAAGCCATCAATGAAGGCCTGGATGCCCAGACATTCCATCATGTTCTCTGGTGCTGACGGATAAACAAATCGAATGAGTCGGGAAATATCCACTTCATACTCTTGAAGGGATTCGTCACGTTTCTGCCTTCGGCTGCTTCAAAGTGTTTTACATAATTGGTACACGACATTTTCCCATCGAACGTTGGGGCCTTGACTCGGGTAAAACTGCCAATATCTTCTAACTTAGGGTTTGTTTCTGTCTTGCAAGGTTTCGTTTGCTCGGTCTTCTTTTCTTCCGCTGGCGTGTATTGAGTTCTTATATCTGTCATCTTTTTTTCTGACTCCTTGATTTTCTCGTCCATCGTTGTAATATTATTCTCAATCTTCTCGTCCATCGGTCTAATCTTATTCTCAATCTTCTCGTCGTCGTTATAATCTTATTCTCGATTTTCTCGTCCATCGTTGACAACTTTTTCTCGATTTCAGATTTTAGAGACCAAATTTCATTTTCAACGTCAGCGGCAATGTCGTTTTTCATTAATAAGATATCGGCAGATATATCGTTCTTCAAAGTAGAAATATTGTCGTCAATATGCCAGTTTTGTTTTCCTCAACATAATGTTAATTTAACTTTCCTTATACACATATAATACCTTTTCATCTTATAAATCAATGATTTTATTAATATCCTTAGTTTCTAGGGATGGATTTTACATATTTTTTTAATATTATAATATATACGTTTCTGGAAGAGAGTTAAACAAACGTGGTGTTATAAATTCGAAGTTCCTAATTCCTACTGTTTTTTTCGCTGTGTTGGTTTGGACAAAATTTTTGTTTTATTTCTAGTATGATAAAGGTGACCAGGAGATTGCAAGCATGCGCGATTTTTAAACAAATAAACAACCAAACCAAAAATATATAGATGCCTTATGGACATTATATTAGTTTCGTTAAAAAGTTGGTTTGTACTATATAGGTTAAATCTTTAAAATGCTTTATTTTTAGAATTTTTCTTTGCAGAATTTCAACCTGCTCTAGATGAGTAGGCATAGTTCCTCCCCAACCTAATATGCCATATCTAAGACGAGATTCTACAAGAGCATGATATATGATTCTCAGATGCTGTAAGTCCAGTACTCTCCTTATATATTTGAATTTATGCAATAAACATCTCAGCGTCTTAGCTGCTTCACGTAAGTGAGATGTCCATCGTAGATGCGAGTCTATTGTTAGTCCGAGATACTTTATTTCGTATTTCAGAGAAATATCAATATGTATGTTGTTAATAGTAACAGTCATTTTTTCATGAGGCAATTTGTGTTTGTAACTAGTGAAAGGTACAATAAATGTTTTCGAATTGTTGACTGTTAAAATTTTATATCGGTTATGTTTTCAGATATTAATGAGGTCAGGGTAACGGTCAATAATTTTAAGTGTATATGGTACGTGTTTTTATATTTGATACAAAAATGGGAAATAACAGTTTTGTTTATGTTCGATGAATGCATGCCTATCATTATCGAAAACTGTTGATAAAAGCATAAATGAATATTCTCTAATATGCTAATAATAAGATTTAGTCTTATGACATTATGATGTATCGTAATAATCAATAAAACAGCTCTCTACTTATTAGTTAGTCGTTTTATTTGGGAATGTCATTTTCCTATTACCAATCTAATACTATTAGTAAAAAGTATAGAGGAAGATTAATAGAAATTGTAATAGTATATTATATACCGCGGGACTGAAGTAGTACATTTAATCCTGAAGGTAAAGTTTATGGCCCGACCGCAGGGAGGGCCATAATTTACCTGAAGGATTAAATGTACTTCAGTCGCAAGGTATATACGATACTTTTCGTACTTCCGGTATGTTTTTATTAATTATTTCAATAATTTCAATCAGTTTTTTCTCTCTTCAACTCATTTAATAAACTGTCTTTAAAATAAGTTACCATAGTAACATTGCGTTGTGACAGTTATAATTTAGAAACATTGTCATTACTAGTGTAATTGTAAATTTGAATATTAACGTTAATTACCATTCTAATTAATTATATTTTTCAATAAAATATCCCTTAAATTCGTTTGTTTGTGATTTAATCGTTCCGGGAGTTTCGTCAATATTTAATCCCGGAGGGATTAAATGTGACACTTTAGTACCTGTCACAAGGGAGTGAAGTTGTCACTTTAGGCCCGGAAGTACGAAAAGTTTATTTAGGCATGGGCCTTCAACGCCTGTAGTAATGTAATATATTGCATATAGGCGCACGCTAAGATCAGTGAGATGTACAGAACCTGTGATTTATTCATCGTTAACTAAAGCAACAACACCTCTATAGAAATATTAAAATTTATTGTTGTCTCCCAAGAGTAAATGTAATTATAAAATATTCTAAATGATTTATATTTATAACTCTGTTTATCAATGTAGCATATCAATATTCAATTTTATAACATATTTTTCATTCAATTCAACATTAGCTCGTTTGCCAGACACTTATAATACGGCATCTCTTCGTTGATGGTTGAGAGCTGAAAAGAGGTCGCCCGCTTCCTTATAAGGATATACAGACGCCAAAACATTGTTTAAATCGTAATAGATATTTCCTAGAAGTAAAAACATTTTTGTACCAACCTTATATATTACAAATTCACATTATATGGTAATTAACTTTTTTATCGAATACTAGATAAGAAATAAAACTGGCGTATTGAATTTAACATGCTCAAGTGCTTAAATTTCGAAGGAATATTATTTGGGAATTATCTATTTATTTACACACTAATATAGGTGAAATCTTTCAATGCTGGAAGTTTTTTAGACCTGGCAACTGTGCAAGAAGCCGATGATGAGGACAACGAGCGGGCAACTTCCCCCTCTCTATAATTCTGCGTTGTGCTTTTCCTTTCCCGCCGCACCGCTCTCATTCGAGTTGTGGTAATCGAGTAGGACGCGTAACCTGTCGAATTTTAGAACCGCGCCTGTCAATTTTTTATTTGCATTGTCGCGACGTTTCTCCAATAATTTTGCGACAAAGAAAACCAATTCGGTGATCCATATTTTTATCAATGATTCGATATTAGAGTGACCTGCTGCAGTGCAAGTGGCTTATTGGCGGTGGATGGATCAAGGTGGATTATTTAGGTATGCCTACTTTGTGTAGTAGTGTAAGAGTGCCATAGAAATATGTTTACATAGCGATAATCGCGGAATTGTGTTTTGTCGTTAAGTCCGATTCAATTGCTATTTTTGTGTCTTTGCCACGTAGATCGTATGTTATTTTTGGTATAAGTACCGTTTGGTTTGGTGCTATTTGCGACGTGTTGAGGGTTTCCACAAGTTTCCGATAGATTAGGTACTTATCGACAATTTCAGTCAGTGTAAACTATATACAGTGTGTGGTAAAAAAAGTGGTGCAGTGATTTCGAAACTAGTGTGGCAATTTTACAAGGATTACTATCGTGACTTTTAATTTGGATTGGATTCAAAGGATTTATTATTAACTATATTAAGGTAAATAAAATTTCTTATACTATTTAGTTTTTACAATTTTTACACCTGAGTGAGGTATAGACAGTTTTTATAAATAATTAGACATTTTTTTGTTTCAAACCGATCTAAACACCAACGCAATTATATTTTTTGTAATCTATTGATACTAATTTAAGTGTGTTAGTTATGTTGTTAATTTGGGTACGAAATTAAATAAAGCGAAAAAAATCTACACTTTTTGTTGCCAGATAAAAGTTAGATAAATGTAACAATGGAAAAAATTGGTACGCATACCTACTTAAAGCAAAAATATTTATGTATCATTTTAATAATTGACTTTGTTTATGTTTGTTGACATTATTTTTAAATACATTAACTATTCATTGCGTTTTACTGCAGTTATTTATAACATCAGGTAGTAGTATAACTTGAAGGTTATATTGTAAACTTGTAATAATAGTTTTTAAAAGTTTTAAGACCTGCACACCCCACCCCGAATTAGGGTGATCCCTATTTTATAATGACCAGTTTGGCGAATTAAAGTAATGTCGGGTTTTCATAAACTTACCTAATTAAAGTACAATTGAGCAGTCTCCAGTACAATTGAGCAGTCTCCAGTCGGCATCGATTGAGCAGCTTAGAGGGAGATTATTAGTTTTATTTGCGTATTTAAATATTTATAGAAACTGAAACCTATGCCTTAAGCCAGGAAGTATGTATATTAGGCAGTCGGATAATTGGACAACGTTATGCATAAGTATACGTCTTCTTGTATATATTTCACGATTCTGATCCAAAGCCCAAAAATTAAAACAAAATGATTTAACTATTACAAAGAACACCTAATTAGAAACCAATTAACAAAAAAATATGATGTAAGTATTTTTTATAACGTCAAAAAAATTATTTTTATGTACAGCTGTTGTAGTTACTAATTGAGTGAAATCTTTTTCTGTGATAATTGTAATTCTGTTAATAATAGCAAATCGGTAAAGTGTTCAGTTAGGTATCCCAAAAGAAATATACAAATACAGGAGGTTTAAATAACCGAAATCATGATCTAAATTTCATCAAGGTAGAGTTTTCTATAAAAATAAACAGAACTTTTTAAGAAAAAAAGGGTCGGATATAATCTTTAATGGAGATACACTGACTGGAATATACTCACGCATTCAACTCAGTGGCAAAACTTACCTACTTACTGTCTACATTGTATAGCCAAATTCTGGTTAATAGTAAATTTGAGCATCCTTATATTTAGATTCTGTCTTCCATACCTCTTAAGAAGAAGATCCTAAGAATCTACGTAGATTTGTTTTATGAAAATGTCTAGATTTGTTTTGGCCGTTCGTTAGTCCATATGGAACACTTTTCGTGATTATGAACTATCCTATGTGGAATTTTCCTCGAGATCTGCAACTTTTTGTAGCAGATAACCTATACCATACCGCTGTCAAGCTGGACCTCAGCCCCCCCCCCTCCCCCCGGGCCAGCGATATTTCAAAAAAACGACGGTACAACATTTTAGTGCTATTTAAATGCTAATTAGTTACTCAAAATTTTGATTCTCCAACCGTTTAACAGGTAGCAGGAATTCTTTTTTTTTTAAATTCAATTTGCACATTCCGATAGCACTTGCAAAGCTCCAAATTCGCTTGTGTTTGTTTCTTAGATCGCAGCGCTCTTTCTGTATGTGGGGGGCTAGCTTGACGTCAATGCGCTCTGATTGGTCGTGCATTCGTTACTTGTAATGTATTCTATTCTTTACAGTGAAGACCTAAACCTCTTATATTTCACAGAAAACATGGGTTTTTTGTTATTACTTATCTAAACATTACACATTTTTGTTCAGAGAATTCAACATGGATTAACAATTTCTATGTAAAGAAAGTACCTGATATTTATTAGAGTCAAGAGGAACTGTACATACAATGAAGTGCTTGTATTCAAAAATGACTCAGTAGGTTTTATTCTATAGTTTATTCACGATAAAAAGACGATGATGTTGCAAAACAAAATGTTGTGATGTTGCCAAGCTGTAGTTTTTTCCTTTACTTACCGAAAACTACAAAAGTCAATCTGATGTTAGATTGACAGTTCTTCTTTTTCATTGTTCCGTGCCTCGTAGGGCGTAAGTCAAAAATATTTATTTAAGGCTTGATTAATTTAATATAAATATTTATTCATGAAAAACTATGAATAAAATACAAGAAACAGTAACCAATCTTTCTATATTCGAATTAACATTTAATTATTTTACATAGAAGAGGGTTAAATGACGAAATGTAGGCCTTATACCATATTATATGCTCTATAGAACCATCTTCAAGAGCACTGCAAGGGTTTATGCTAATAAGAATCAATACAAGCTGTAATAATCTTCATGCAAATTTAAATATTGTTTCTTTATACAATATCTATTATATTTATTATAATAAAAATAGAATGGAAAAGAAAAATATAGATAGACAAAATAAAATTTTGTTACAAGATATAAAAACAAAAAATCTCCCATTTTATCAGTATTATTTATGTAGAGATACTGTGGTCCTTGTTTTAATTTGTGTATTATAAAATAACTGTACCTAATTAATTTAATAATAGTTATTAGTGATTTTGAAGAGGTGGAAATAAAGCAAATTGGATAAAAATATACAAAAAATAAAATACAAGATTTCCACTACTCCACTACAAAATCATCACTATCTTCATCGTCACTGTCAAAATTAATAAGTGGAGGCACATCCTCTCTATCAAATACTAAGTACTTCTCTATCCCACCCATCTTGTATAATTTTTTCAGTGTGCTCTACTGTCTTTGACCAAATATCAGGAGTCACTTTTTCCATACACCTATTGCTTGTTCTGCTGAAGAACCATCAGTTCCCACATGATCTCTATAAACATTTTTAACTATGCCCCAAATATGTTCAATTGGGTTGAACATACAGTGGTAAGGGGGAAGTCGAAGCACTTTGTGGCCATATTTTTCAGATAATATGTCAGCTTCATGTACTGTTGGTGGTTTATTCCTACAAAAATGCTTTATTCCTACAAAAATGCATATATTTTAACAAAATAAGTTATCTAAGTATTACCATAATATATTGAAAAATGTTTATATCAACTTACCATTGTACTAAATTCAATAATTGGGTTTTGAGGAAAGTATTTTCAAAAGGAATATCATTTTGTATCAGTTCTGTATATCAGCCTTTTTGGTAGCTATTGTTGGTACTTTATTGATCACTGTACTGTGATAACTTGCATTATCCATTACAATTGTGGCAGGTTCTTACAAGTTCACTAAAAGCAGGTATTCAAATCAATACAAAAAATGCTCCAGGAATAAATCCAGAGAAACCAGCATGCAATACTATATACCTACAATAAGGAAATAAAAAATTACTACTAGGTTTCCTAGATAGATTGCATAGCTCAAAACAACTATTAATAATTATATAGATTTAATTAAAATAGTGTGACTAGTAAATATTTGAAAAGGTCTTAAAATGGCAGGAATGTTAGTACATCATAAATTAATTGCTAAAATTTTATTATTCAATTACGTTGGACCACCGATTTTGTTTTTTTATGCTTCTATGATTAGAATCTTGCCAAGAACGTTCAACAGTACAGTACTGTCTCATCCAAAAACACAAATTGATATAAATATTTCCTTTTTATCTTGACATATTCATGTAGAAAATGTAATTAATAATAATTAATGTTTTAATGCAATATGTGGCAACTCCATTAAACCACAACGAGGATAATCTTTTTGGTATTTGAATCCAATATTTTTCACTATCTTCCAGAGTGATGTTAAACAACTATTAAAGAGTTCACGCTCCTGGAGTTTGTCTCTTAAAGATTTCAAGGTTATGTGTTCCTCTGAAAAAATATTGTGTTAGTTAATTGTGAATAAAATAAAACAGTAAATTCAATATACTCACTGTTTCCATACATTTCGTATATAACATTTCGGAACAGTAGGTTTTATGCGTTGTCTCTTTTTAGGTGGGCTTTTAGGCTGTTCACCTGTATTATGCTTGGTGGCAATATGGTTAACAGTGGTAACACTAAGTTGTAAAGCTTCCGCAACTCTCTACAATATAATTATTTCAATTTATGAAAGAATAATATATTATCCAGTTTAATTAACCTAACCTAACATTAAAAACATTTAATCATTTACATTTATATATGTAACAATAATATTAATAATGATGAATACAAATAGCGAATACTATTACTTACGTCTCTTACAGCAGTAAGCGGGAGAAGCGGGCCCCCATTTCGGCATTCTCGTTCAAAATAGCTCAACAAAGAGATCTCTTGACATTTTTTGTTGAGCTGCTTCAGCATTTTATTAACCACACACTGCAGATTTGCCTAAATAATTAGTTATGAAAATAACTGTTTTTATTAATCTTAAAGAAGCAATGAATTTAAAAGCACCAAAAAAACTTGTAAATATTAGATGATGATCGAATGTCAATAAACGTCAAAACAAACTGGGGAATTTTACCAGTTGATTTGACAACGTCTTGAAGTTTTGCCAACCCGTTAGCTGTTGAGGATAAATTGTATTCACAGTTGGTAAATTAATATTTATTCTGATAAGCAGGAAAGTAAAATTAAAAATGACATCATCCATCGTAAATAAACTATATAACATCCTTCACTGGCTCACAAAATTTATTTTTGATTTACCAATTCTTATAGTCGAGGCATTCACCAGCCAACGAAGTCGACTACAAATAAACCCAGATGATGTCTGTATTGTTATTGTTTAAAAATATAACCAAGCATACTTTCACAAACATTTTTTCCGACATTTCACATGTTCACGCCATAAACCAACTGCATTTGAATGGCAAAGAAACTGTGCAAAGGCATTTGAACATCTACAATGATTAAAAATGTACCTGTTTACAAAAAGGTGTTAGTAAGCTGAGGCAGATGCATAACTAAAGAGGAATGTTAGAGGTTGACTTATTTTTGGAATTGCTTTTATTTTAAAGATAAATGCCATATAAACCGAAGAAAATCATTTTATGAAATAAATATGATAAATTTCAGTAAACAAATAAAATAAAAATAGGTTTCAAAATTGTCGCTAAAACGCTCCATATTGTCTCGAGACGTCATTAAATTGTCGGCCCAATAAAAACAAAATTGCGGCCGGTCAAAGTTGAAAAAAAATCGTATTTTCTTTGTTTTTCATCTGACGCAAAAAAGTTACTAAGCTTTTTCATAGACCTTAACACGTTCTACAACTTTTGTACTTAAAATTTTTCTCTAAATCGTATATTAAAACATTTATTTAAGAACATTCGCAAATTTACCAGAAATTTTTTTTAATTCTTTTGTTTTTGATTTGATGCCAAAATGTTACTTTGGTGAGATTGAGTTCTTCGGAATACATAAATAAAAGCAGTAAAAATAAAAAGGTCGTCACCCGTGTGAAGTTAACCACGGATTTTTCTTACCATCCACGAATATTTTTTTACAAAATAAACTGTACTTTTGCAAAAAAAATGTTAATATAGGAAACATATAATGACATTTTAATAGGCTACATAATTTTACTACCAAAAATTAAAGATTAAGCGAATAAATAGTTTTCAAATAATAGTTCCTGTACATATTTCACGATTCTGAATCGAAGGCCCAAAAATAAAAATAAAATTATTCAACAATTACAAAGAACATCTAATTAGAAACCAATTGACAAAAAATTGTGATGTAAGTATTTTTTATAACGTCAAAAAAAATTCATAAAGATACGATTGAGCGCCGATGCGCATCGTTCGTTTTGAACTCGAAGCCCCAAATTTTTTTCAAATTTTTTTAACTATTTAAAAGGACACTTGAGTAAGAACCTATTAACAAATAAACGGTTTTAAAGATTAAAACTAACATTTCCGCATCTGTGGCCCTGTACAATATTATATGATAAAATTGTTACTTGTATACACTTCGGGGGATGTATCGTCCTAACAAACCGAATTTTCTTCAAAAATAACCAAAAATTCAGTTTATATGGATTTATAGGACACGCTGTACAAGCTCTAGTCAATTGAAAATCAATAGGGTACATCTGTGAGACACCTTGAACAATATTCAATCATAAAATTGATCAGTCATATACTCTCTGAGGGCTGTATAGTGCTAACAAACTGAAAACTCTCCAAAAATGACAAAAATTTGGTACTTCAAGCACCATAGCACCCGTTGTACTGGCTTTAATGAGCTGAATATCAATAGGGTTCATCATGGAGACGCTCTGAATAATATCCAATCATAAAGTTGGTCACTTGTGTACACTCCGGAGGCTGTATCGTGCTAACAAGCTGAAATTTCTTTAAAAATTAGAAAAATGTGGTACTTCATTTACCATAGCACCCGTTGTACTGACTCTGGTGAGCTGAAAATCAATAGGGTTCATCAGTGAGATGTCCTGAATAATATTCAATCATAAAATTGGTGACTTGTTGAACTCTGGATGCTGTATCCTGCTAACAAACTGAAATTTCTCAAAAAATGACAAAAATATCTTACTTTTTTTTCTAAAACCGTTTTTTCGTGTTGTTGATGGAAAACGTAAAAATAACTCAAAAAAAATTCAAAGTTACAACTTTTTTTGGGGTAAACCAATACTTTTCTCGCATATAGATAGGTTGGGCGGAAAAGTAAAAATTGTGATGTAAGTATTTTTTATAACGTCAAAAAAATTCAGAAAGATACGATTGAGCGCCGATGCGCATTTTTCGTTTTGAACTCGAAGCCCCAAATTGTTTTCAAATTTTCTTAAACTATTTCAAAGGACGCTTAATTAGAAACCTATTAACGAAAAATTGTGATGTAAGTATTTTTTATAACCTCATAAAGATTACGATTGTCTGCTGACGCACATCGTTCTTTTGAACTCGAAGCCCCAAAATTTCTTCAATTTTTCTTTTTAACTATTTCAAAGGACACTTAATAAGGAACCTATTATCAAAAAATAATTCGTGAGAGACCACCTCTTTAGACATAACCATTTAAAGATCGTCTGGCACTGGCACACATTCAATAAAATTAAACTTTTTACTCTAGCTAACGCAGTGCACCCTTCGTTGTTTACACTGAGCACTTGGGCATAACAATGATGGTTTAATTTTAGTTAGTATAAACTTATGTGGAATTTCTTAAGACTTTCACCACAAACAGAATTATAAAAACGAGCCGTTTCGAAGATACTTAAAATCAAAGTGAGGGGGGCTAGCTTGACAAACAAACGCGTGAATTTGGTGTTTTTAAGTGCTTTTAGAATATGCAAACATAATTTTTAATAAAAACCGTTTTGTAGATACCTAACATCAATGTTGGGGGGGCAGGCTAGCACTCGTGAATTTGGTGCTTTTTAAGTGATCTCAGAATATTCAAACTGAATTTAATAAAAAACCGTTTCGAAGATACTTAAAATCAAAGTTGAGAGGGGGGGGGGGGCTAGCTTGACGTCAAACTAGTCCCCTACATACAGAAAGAGCACTACAATCGAAAAACAAACACGTGTGAATTTGGTGCTTTTTAAGTGCTCTCAGAATATGCAAACAGATTTAAAAAAACTGTTTCAGAGATACTTAAAATCAATGTGGGGGGGACGGGCTAGCTTGACTATTTGTAGTCGACTTCGTTCGCTGGTGAATGCGTTGACTATTTGAATTGGTAAATCAAAAATAAATTTGTGAGCGAGTGAAGGAAGCTACAGAATAAAATCTACTGAAAGTTATTTATAAATAAAAGTAATTCGTTATATCTACAGTTCGTCTTGACTCCAATAAATATCAGGTACTTTCTTTACATAGAAATTGTTAACCCCTGTTGAATTCTCTGAACAAAAATGTGTAGTGTTTAGATAATAACCAAAAACCCATGTTTTCTGTGAAATATAAGAGGCTTAGGTCTTCACTGTAAAGTATAGAAAACATTACAAGTAACGAATACACGGCCAACCAGGGCGCGTTGACGTCAAGCTAGCCCCCTACATACAGAAAGTGTCCTACGAGCGAAAAAACAAACACAAGTGAATTTTTCTTAAATTCTGTTTTCATATTCTGAGAGAGCTTAAAAGCACCAAATTCACGCGTGTTTGTTTTTTCTATCGCAGCGCTCGTTCTGTATGCGGGGGGGCTAGCTTGACGTCAAGCTAGACCCCCCCCCAACTTTGATTTTAAGTATCTCCGAAACAGTTAGTTATTTTAATTCTGTTTGTGGTGAAATTCTTAAATAATTCCACCTGAGTTTATACTAACTAAAATTAAACCTTCATTGTTACGCCCATGTGCTCCGTGTAAACAACGAAGGGTGCACTTGGCAGCGGCTGATTGCAGACTTGTCCGTGAGTTCCTTATAAGGAGATTTGAGTGACAACAGCCGCTAATTGGCTGGATCGAAAAATGCGCCGTGAATACCGGGCAGATGGAGCTTTATTGACAATGTGAATAATATATCATAACGAACAGCATTTGAAGCAATTTCATCATTTCATGTAACTATTAAACAAGAAAATATATTTGTAGTTAGTTTGTGTTGTTTTGCCTATGAATATATAACTTCAAAGAAAAGGGTAAATATTATCTCTGGTGTTGTTTCTGTCGATGTGCGTGTTTTTGTACTGTACTGTGCAGTTTTATGCTTCGTTAATTTTTCAACATGTCATTAGGAAAAAGTAAACACATAACTCTGTCACTGAATGAAAAAATAACAGTGCTACAAAGACTGAACAAAAGTGAATCGCTCCAAAAAATTGCACAAGAATTCAATGTTGACGTAAAACCAATTAAGGATTGGGAAAAAAATCGGAAAGACATTGAATCATAAACAATTACGATTGATAACGAAAACGCTCTCGAGAAGCACAGAATAATTTTTCAGTTAGGTCTTAAACACATTTCAAGTTATAGTCATGTTCGGCCTCAGATGATCCAGTCACTATTAAATCGTCAAAATACAAACCAACTCCATAAAGGTCTCAAAAAATATCAAAATTATTATTTTGGAATACTTCAGGTGGCGAACACACTCCAAATGACAATCTAGTAAACTGATGCCTCTCAAATAGCGTTCCAAGTCATCAACTCTCATTGTCTAATTCAGTTTATATTAACTAAAATTAAACCTTCATTGTTACGCCCACGTGTTCCGTGTAAACAACGAATGGTGCACTTGGCAGCGGCTAATTGCCGACTTGTCCGTGAGTTCCTTATAAGGAGATTTATGTGAGAACGGCCGCTAATTGGTTGGAGCGAAAAACGCGCCGTGAATACCGGGCAGATGGAGCTTTATTGACAATGTGAATAATATGTCATAACGAACAGCATTTGAAGCAATTTCATCATTTCACGTAACATGTTAAACAAGAAAATATATTTGTAGTTAGTTTGTGTGGTTTTGCCTATGAATATATATAACTTCAAAGAAAAGGGTAAATAATTATCCAATTCATTTCAGTTTGCATATTCTGAGAGCACTTAAAAAGCGCCAAACTCAGTGTTTGTTTTTTCGATTGCAGCGTTTTTTTCGTATTTGGGGGGGGGGGTAGTTTGTACCACGTTTATTGAAATTTCACTGGTTGGGTAGCGATCTTTAATTTTATTCAATATCTTGAATGTGTGCCAGACGATCTCTAAATGTTTATGTCTAAAGAGGTAGTCTTCACGAATTATTTTCTGAAGAACTATTTTTTGATAATTAGTTCCTTTGTAATAATTAAAGAAAATTTGGACAAATTTTGGGGCTTCGAGTTCAAAACGAACGATGTGCGTCAGCGCACAATCGTAATTACGAATTTTTTTTGAGGCTATCAAAAATACATAACAATTTTTTGTTAATTGGTTTCTAATTAGGTGTACGTTGTAATAGCAAAATAATTTTCTTTCAATTTTTGGGTCTTTGGTTCAGAATAGTGAAATATGTACAAAAACAACTATGTGAAAACTTTCAATTTACTTTAATTTTCAATTTTTGCTAGTAAAATTATGTAGCCTATTAAAATGTCTCCCATATTAACATTTTTTGCATAAGTTCAGTTTATTTTGTAAAAAAATATTCGTGAATGGTTAAAATAAATCCGTGGATAACGTCACACGGGTTATAAAATACATTGTATTGGATACGGTATGTAAATAAAGCTGTAATTACTCGTTTTGCAAATTGCACAGCAGTGAAGCAGATTACAGAATTAAAATCTTGGATTTATAATAAATACTGGTGCAAACGGCTTTCGCCATGGGTCAAATTAGCCGTTAACACCGTATTAGTCTGTTCTCAATTTGTCATCAATTTAATAAGATTTAAATAAACAAAAAACCCGATAATAGGAAGTATGGACGTCTAAATAGGGAAATAGACCATTAGTAGCAACACTTAGAATAGGGATTTTTACACATTCATGTGAAGTTATGTTTTATACATTAAAGATAATTTTTAAAAACTTAAAATAGCAGTCTAAGAACCTAATTATTGGTCTTACATTAAATAAAATTAATTTAAATTGCGTTATTCATTACCCATTGTCACGTAATTGCGAACACCAATCTGATTGCGATGACGTCACTGCCCGCGGTACAAGTTGAGTTATTTCTCATAACCAATTAAAAGTATCACTGGTGAACTATTTTTCTTCATAATTTATTAGAACAATGATAATATTTTATGTTTATCACAATGGAGACTGGATTAATCAAATTGGATAAATATTTTATGATGTTTATCACCATGGAGACTGGATTAATCAAATCTTACCGAAGACGGATTGATTCTATAATGGTGGCAAGTTTCTTAGGTACTCATACGAGTGTATAAAAAAGGAACAAATAGTAAAAATACAAAACAATTATTATACATATCATTATCATGTAAATTTACTATGTCTTGTGTAAAGTGTATTAGTATAATTTGCTTTTCTTTTTGAGTGTAGATATCCCACAATACTAATTGTTGAAAGTTCGTTTCTTTCATAGTTTTAATTAGATTTACCTAAGAGAAAATTATTTCTACAGTGGTGCCCATAAATTAATTTAAACAGAGTGTTGGAATTTTAATTTAGTTTCAAAGAAAACCACTCTATCTTATTGCTTTAACATTATTCTGTGAAATAAGATTAAATTAGAATAATAACATCTCAGCTTACAAAGAGTTGTCCTCTGAGACAAGGTAAGGTTTTATGATGCCCATACAAAAGGGAGTATCTGAATATCAGATAATAAATATCTTTACATGGCCTTTTGAGAATACACAAACAAAAACCAGATGTTTGCTTTTAAGTGTGCTAACCAAGAAATGATATTCTTTAGTCTGAATGGAAATTCTTTAATAAAAGGACATACCTACAGGGTGCTATCAATTTAAAAGAAATAAACAGTATTCAAACTGTAATTATAGTTTAATTTAATTCGACCGATCAAAGTCTAAATCCTCTTCCATATCCAACACAGAGCGTTCGGAAATATTACGCAAGATGTATGTGATTATTTTATGATTAATAATAATAATAATTAACAAGTGTCATGATTTTTTTTCACTAGATCATTAGATCAAGATGCAAATCAGTATATCTAGCACCCAGACTTTAAATTCGAGGGCAGGTGACTTTACATACCACATGAGTCACGAGTCATGACGCTTGGGTACAAGGAGTCAAGTGCAACAGAGATAAAAACAGCCATTTGCTGTCTAACTTAGGGTGTGATACTTCCACAATGAAAAAGTCTGCTAGTATTTTGAATAGTATCCAAGTCCATTTTCAAATAAGTTCTAACACTGTTTTTATATTTTAATAAAACAATAACAAGAAACCAAGAATGCCATAAATAAAAAATGGACATCCTTTGTTTATAATTTACACAATGTCAAAAGTGCTGAGTAGAACCCGCTGGATAGGCATAAAATTCAAAACTTGGTGTTGGGGTAGACATGACAGCAGTGACAATCTAGTATGTGACTTGAGGACAGGCATTGACTGCATGTAATGATTTATAATAAATGATTGAACTGAACTTCAATATTATTAAATAATTTACTTAGAAAGTATAACAACAGAACATGGCGCAATCAGTAGACACGCAGTGAAATTACCTAATAATTACTAATTTCAAATTACGAGAACAAATTACTGAATTAAAAATGGGTGACAATAGAGGAATAATGTCTTTGTCATTGACCGGCAAAACTTCAGAAAATTGGAAGATGTGGATAGCAAGATTCCAAAATTATTTAATTGCATCCGAAGTAAATAAAAAGGATGAGAAAACTCAATGTGCACAACTACTTCATTATATTGGGGAAGAAGCATTCAAAATATATTCCACGTTTAAATTTCAAGAAGACAAAAAAGACACATTACATGTATTGTTCAAGAAATTCGTTGAATATTTTCAAGGCTAAGAAAACACTTCATAGGAAAGATACAAATTTTTTAGCTACAGGCAAGAGGCTGAACAGTCAACTGAGAATTTCATTATGTAGCTTAAAAAGAAGGCATCTAGGTGTAAACTCGATAATTTAATAGATAGTTTAATAATTACCATAATTATTTGTGGAATAAGAAATAATAATGTAAGAAAAAGACTATTACAAGAAGATGGACTGACCCTGGAAAAAGCTATTGACCTTTGCTATGTAATTGAAACATCAAAATTCCGTAGCGATGTTATGGGTGCAGGTGCAAGTAGTTGTACTTTTTCAACAATGGTGGATGTATTAAGTAAGAAATTTCAAGAAGGAAAAAATTACAAACCCAAGAGTGTGCTACATTCAAATACAAGTGAGAGATTAATTAAGACTGTCAAAAGTGTGGTGGCAAGGAACATAAAATAAATAAATGTCCTGCATATGGAAAGACCTGTAATTACTGTAATGTAGTAAATCATTTTGCTTCCCTCTGTTATAAAAAGAAAAATAGGAAAGGCATAAATAACATTGAACAATGCACTGAAGAAGTAAATTCAATAAATTCTGACAACTTCATGTTTGTAGGTAAGATTTCGCAGGTGAGTAGTGCCATCAATAAAAATGAGTGGTTGATTTAGAAATAAATAAAAAAATAATTGGAATACTTTTAAATTCGTAAAATTACCTAATGATAAAATCACTAAAACGAATACAACATTACAATCCTATACTGGAAATAATTTAAAAGTATCAGGTAAGGTTCGTTTACCATGTGTAAGAAATGAAAAAATGCACAATTTAGAGTTTTATATTGTAAATTCAAATTCACAAGCTATTCTAGGTTTGCAGTCAAGTGTTGACTTAGGTCTAATTGCAAAAGTACAATCTGTTGATTCAAATGTTTCAGATTACACTGAACTGGTTAAAAAATACAGTGATCTTTTTGAGGGGATAGGTTGCATCAACGATACTTACCATATAGAGGTAGATGACAAAATAGATCCAGTGGTTCATCCCACTAGAAAAGTTGCTATTCCTTGTTAGATAGTCTTAAAGAGAGTCCTGAAGGTTTAGAAAAAGATAGAATAATTGAGAAAGTTCACGGGAGTTCACAATGCGTAAATCTACTAGTTTTGGTTAGAAAATCAGATAATAAATTACGTATTTGTCTTGACCCTATTGATTTAAATAAAGCGATTAAGCGAGAACATTGTCATATACCCACTTTAGATCAAATTACTAGCAAGTTATCAAACGCAAAACTTTTCTCTACATTAGATGCTGCACAAGGATTTTACAAAATTCCATTAGACGAGACTAATTCAAACTTATGCACATTTGGTACTCCATTTGGGAGATATAAATTTAAAAGAATACCTTATGGGATTAAGTCAGCCCCGGAGGTATTTCAAACTAGATTCAAGAAAATTTTCAACATAGAAGGAGCAGATACATATATTGATGATATACTTGTGTGGGGTTCTAATAAAGCTGAACATGATGCCAGGCTTAAACAAATTCTTAATTTAGCAAGAGAAAATAATGTAAAATTTAATTTAAGTAAATGCAAATTTGGGAGAAATGTAATTAAGTACATGGGACATATAATTTCGGAAAATGGTTTGAGTCCAGATAATTCAAAAATTCAGGCAATTGCAAATATGCAACGTCCTCAAAATAAACAATATGTGCAGAGAGCATTAGGAATGTTAACTTATGTAGGTAAATTCATAAAAAATGTCTCAGATGAAACTTATTCATTGAGAACATTGCTTAGAAAAGATATAGAATTTATATGGCAACCCGAACATGAAAAAGCTTTTCAAAACTTGAAGAACATGTTAATTGATAAACCAGTCTTGCAATTTTACAACATTAATGCTGAGACAGTTGTGTCAGTTGATGCATCTAAAAATGTGCGTATGCTTCTAAAGCAATGATGGAAACACAGTGTAGATATGCCCAAATAGAGAAGGAACTTCTAGCAATTACATTTGGATTAAATAAATTTCATGACTTCATATTTGGTAAAAGAGTTATCGTTGAAACGGATCACTTACCTTTAATTTCTATATTTAAAAAACCATTGAATAAGTGTCCTGCACGTTTGCAACGAATGCTATTACAAATCCAGAAATTCGATTTTGCAGTTAGGTATAAGGCAGGAAAAGAACTAATCATAGCAGATGCTCTTTCTAGGGCTATAGTAAATGAAAGTGAGTTTGAATTTCCAGATGAAGAAATTTCATCACAAGTTTGTCTTATAGTTTCAGAAATAAATATTACCACTAACAAGTTCAATGAATTTGAAGAAAAAACCGAAAGATATAGTGAATTGCAAGCTTTAAAAAAGGTTATATTAGATGGATGGCCTAGTACTAATAAAAATTTAGACAATCAAGTTAGGAAGTATTGTAAATATAAAAGTGAATTAACAGTAATGGATGGTTTGATTTTTAAAAATAGTGTTATTGTAGTTCCAAAAGTTTTACACAAAGATAGGATACATTATAATCATATGGGAATAACAAAATGTTTGAAATTGGCGAAAGAATCTCTTTTTTTGGCCAACCATGCAAAATGAAATTAAATAAAAATTTCTAAAATGTCATGAAGTTCCAAAAATGCCTTGGAATAAGGTGGGGTGTGATATTTTTGAAATACAGGGTAAAAAATATCTCTTAGTAATAGACTATTATTCCAAATACTTAGAAGTTGAAAAACTGGAACAAGTACAAGTAGTTACAAAATAATTCAAGTATTGAAGTCCATTTTTGCTCGCTATGGTATTCCACTTTGATATCAGATGGAGGTCCTCAGTTTGACTCCAGGGAATTCAATGAATTTTCGAAAAGTTGGGAGTTTAATCACATAAAGAGTTCACCGACATATGCACAATCTAATGGTATGTCAGAACGAAATATACAAACGGCAAAAAAAATTTTTAAAAAGGTTCTAGAAGACCAAAAAGATCTATACTTAGCTCTACTCATGTATCACAACATGTAAATTGATGGTACTTACTCTCCTGCAGAAGTACTAATGTCAAGAAGACTCAGAACAATTTTACCCCTTAAAAATGATATGTTCAAACCAAAATTAATCAATTACAAAAAGTTCAATAATTTTCTAGATAACAGACAGAAACAAAGTGCAAATTATTATAATAGTAAGGGTGTTAAAAATCTAAAACCTCTTAATCCAAATACTAAGGTTGTTGTTCAATTAAAACCCAAGGGTATATGGTATTCTGGTATAGTATTAAATAAAGTTAGGGATATAACATACAGGTTGAAAATAAATAATGGCACATTATTGTATAGAAATAGAAAATTTATTAAACCTTGTACTCTAAGTTGTAACAATGAAACTTCAAATAATAACAATACTTTAGAAAGGAAGGAAGAGGAAGTAAGGAAAAAGTGTTATAGAAATAGAGAGTCCTGATGAGATTAGTAATTAAAATAATGGATTAGAAAATAGTATTAGTAATAATGTTAGTAGTAATAGTGATGTAGAAAATAGTATTAAGATGGAAAATGAAAATCAAGGTTCAGACAGTGATAATAGTGAAAATTAAGAAGATTCGCTAGAACATCCGTTAGACGTTCCTCATGACAATGCTAATAATTTAAATGTCCAAGTTTCATCAAAAGGAAGAATTATTAAGAAACCAGATAAACTTAATTTGTAAAATATGTAAAAAAGGGGGATGTTGGGGTAGACATGACGGCAGTGACAATCTAATATGTAACTTGACGACAGGCATTGACTGCATGTAATGATTTATAATAAATGATTGAACTGAACTCAAATATTATTAAATAATTTAGTTAGAAAGTATAACAACAGAACACTTCGTACCAACTAAACAACAAAATGGTCAACAACGGTCTTATTTTTAAAATTTTAGGAACCTTACAATAACCTTTAATTAGAAAATAAATACTAACTCTGCGTTTCTTTGTGGTCCTCGGAAAAATATCGTATACAACATGTGTTGAAAATTCGATTTCACACTCGTTTGCTGAAGCAATTCTGCAAACTCGCATGAAATCTTTCATTTTCAAGACTTGTTATACAATATACTAATGGTGTACTGATTGATGTACCTACTTTTTGTTGAAATAACAATCTAAATATCTTCTATGTCAGTGCCTTGTACGATCGTGTGAACGCAGCCTAAGGTTGATAAATTATATTAAATTTTTTTATGTTGTATTAATGCTTCATGATTGACAATAATTTGTTTTTATTAATTGTTCTGTGCTAGTAGTTAAAACAATTGACAAATCATTGATAAATAAACGTTAGAGTACGTTACTCATTAATATTTTTAATATATAAATCATTCTAATTTACCTTTGATAACATTTAATATAATAATTTGCTAGCTAGAATAACGCTAGACCATTTTATTTATAATCTGTGTCAAGGTTAAAGTCAAATGTCAAATAAAAATATAACTAAATACAATAACCAACTGTACACTAAAAATTACTAAAGCGGTGTTCAAAGAGCTTCATTGTGACACTGTAAACAATGTTATGAAGTCTCTTTTATATGTGAATTATAAAAACTCATTTAAAATGTTATCCCTAAAAATCTCCCTTTATACCTAGTTCTTTCCTCACTATATACCTAGTTATTTCTCTTTAAATTTAGGGAGAAAACCCCAAAGTTGGTATCACTGACATCTACTGACGTTATATACAGATCATAAATAAATGACGAAAGCATAGAGAAACTATTTTCACTCGATAACAGTAAAATGAAAAGTAGACGTTTTCAATAGGTGAATTCTTAATTTAGTACTATCATTATACTATTAATATTATTTTCATTAATTAAATAATTATTAAAATATTTTCATACCAATATTCAATTAAAAATATTTTAATATAATCTTCTTTTATTACGTGAGATCTTGTCTTGTACCACTTATTAAAAAGTCAACTTCCAAAAAAATCCGTGTCGTAATTTTCGTCATTCTATCGAACTATTATTCATCTATGTTCCAATCAACATTCAATAATTATTGCTCTTATCATTGATAGGAAAAAGAATTCCTTTTTGAGATAATACTGCACGAATTGGTCGATTGTGAATTTAATTAAGTTTAGTTAGTTTTATTTTTAGTGACGATTCATTGGTTTTTTAGTTAAGTGACATTATATTGACTGCACTTCAGTGATTTGTGAATAATTCTCCGTAAGTTAACCTAACTTAATTTTTTTGCCACGTGTTCTACAAAAAACGCTTTAGTCTAAGTTTCCACCATCAAGATGGGGGATGAGGCCCCCAATAACTCTTCCTCAGATTCCCTACATAATGCTTTATCACCATCTTCCAAAAACTTAATAAATTCTTTGCACCAACTCTCTCCCCTATTAGAAAAAGACATTAAAAACTTGGAAGATGAACTCGCTTCCACTAAAATCTGTTTTCAAAACGATCCCGAAGTCATAAAGGAAATTTTAATATTGGAACAACGCGTTAAGGCTTCTAAAGGGAGAAGATTGAAGTACTCTGATATCGATTTTGGGCCCCATTTAGTTATAGTAGAACCTATTAAAAGTAGCGGCACTCCCCCTAGTATTCATCCTATGGATGTTGGAAAAATTATACGAAAACTGAACATTCAAAACATTAAAAATATCCAAAAGAAAGGTTCCAGCAAAATAGGAATTACCTTCAAAACTTCTCGTGATGCTAATTCTTTCCTAATGAACCAAGCTTTCAGAAGGGAAGGATATTGTGCTTACATACCACAACGCCTTCTCACCTCGAGAGGCATTGTCAAAAACGTAGGACTCTCTATTACCCCAGATGATATTATTCAAGAAGCTTATTTGCAAAATAAAAAAGTGATTGGTGCTAGAAGACTTAACCGCAGAATAACCAAAGATGACGGATCTTATGAATATGTTCCCTCCACAACAATTCTTGTAACCTTTGAGGGACGTCCATGCCCCAAGGATCTAGAAATTTTTTCAGTTCCAGTCCAGGTTGATAAATATATTGCTCCTGTTACTCAATGCAAAAACTGCCTTAGATTCGGACACTCTGCCAACTCTTGCCGCAGTGCCAAAAGGTGTAGTAGATGTGGAACAATCCATTCTGACCCATGTTCAAATTCCTTAGACTGTTTTTATTGTTCTGGACAGCATCTAGCTTTTGACCGCTCTTGCAAAGAATTTAATAGGCAAAAAAACATTAATGAAGCAATGGCATTCCATGACTATTCTTACTTCGAAGCCTCTCAACTTTTCCCTCCTCTTAAATCTTCTGTTAAAAACACCTCTTTTGATAGATCAATCACATCCTTTCCTCAATTACAGACTTCTTCCCCTTTTCCAATCTCTTATGCTCAAAAAGTGACACAAAGTTCCCCTAGTAACAAATTCACTACTCATAAATGCAGACGTCCCACCATCTTCGAAAAAAGAACTGGATTTGATAAAGATACACATAATGCAGCTCTATTTTCCTCCTCATGCAATGAACTCTGTCAGTCTCCGATAACAAATAAATCTGCACTTCAAAACAATGCTTCATCTCCCTCTTGCTCTCACATTGAAAGAATTGATATGGACTTCACCCCTTCTGATACTCCGTTTTTGTCTGATTATTCCCTTTCTATCCCTAGCTCTCAATCTTTCGCAATTTCTCAGCTTACCTCTCCTCAAGAGGTGAGCAATCATAATATAACTTGAATTTCTCCCTCTAAGTACCTCCCCCCCTTTTTTTATTATTTCATTTTTTACACTATTGCTTGAAATTCAATCGTATTCAGGATAATACCTTTAAATATAACATACTCCAATGGAATATTCGCAGTTTTAATGTTAACAAAGAGGTACTCATTCCTATTATTAGAGATGAGAGTATTAACATTATATTACTAAATGAAACTTGGTTGACTCCAGGTGGATCTGCACATATTAAAAATTTTAGCTGTTTTAGACAAGATCGACAGGATGGCTACGGAGGTGTAGCCACTTTCATCAACAACTCGATTCCTTGCAAAAATTTTGAACACAAAATTCCAGTTCCTCCAAAAATACACTTGCTGGTAGTAGAACTCCAAGATCTATTCATTATTAATAGCTATATTCCTCCCGACCCCAACATTCCCTTCCCTCACAGAATGTTTGATCAACTCCTACAACAAATAAAACATAAGAATTTTATCTTAATGGCTGATTTAAATGGCCAAAATCAAATTTGGGGCTCTGCCATTAATAACCCTAAAGGAATTGCACTCTGGGACTTCATCTCGCATAATGATCTCACCATCCTTAATGACGGATCTCCAACCCGTATTCCCAACCCCAATGTCAATAAAAGCTGCCCGGATATTACAATTACTTCCTCAGCCATAGCTCTAGATTGCTCCTGGAGAACGATCCAAGAATCAGGCTTCAGCGATCATTTTCCTACCCTTTGTTCCTACAAAAAACAAAATACTGTGCCCATCCATATGAATTCCACTCACGTCAAATATAACACAAATAAAGCCAACTGGGATGCATTTCAAGCATATATTGAAAATAATATATATCATAATGATATGGAATATCCCTTGTTCTTGGATGTCTTAAAAAGAGCCATCTCTTTATTTATCCCACTTAAGAAATCTTTCACTCCTTCTAAACCTTATCTTCCCTGGTGGGACAAAGAGTGCTCCCAGATGGTACAAAAGAAAAAAGAGGCTTTTAAACTATATCTAAGAACTCTCTCCATGGAAAATTTCATTAATTTCAAGAAAATAAGAGCTAAAACTCGACTTTTTCTGAAAACAAAAAGATTAGAAGGCTTTCGTAAATTCACGGAAGAACTGAACCCCGGAACACCTGTTAAGAAGATTTGGCAATCAATAAAAAATTTCTCTAGATCTATTGAAAATCGTAATTTAATTAACACGCCTCCCCTAGACAGTTCCATATTCCAAAGTCTCTTAAACAAGTTAGCTCAAATCCCTTTTCAAGACCTTAACACTATTCCCCAAGCCATTAACGACTCCTTTACTCACCCTTTTACAATAGAAGAATTGAATTTCAGCTTACTAAACAAAAATGATTCAAGTCCTGGATTGGATTCCATCACATATTCAATGATCAATCATCTTCCCAAAATAGCCCTAGAAACTCTTCTCTCTATTTTCAATAAAATACTCAATAAATATCATCCGATCCCTTCAGATTGGAAAAATCATCTAATAATTCCTATTCTTAAAAAAAACCAGGATCCTAACGATGCCTCCAGCTGGAGACCCATAGCCTTATCCAGCACAATAGGAAAAGTTTTCGAAAGCATGATCAAAAATCGCCTTGACTGGTCTCTTGAAAACTCCCTAAAAATTCACCCCTCACAACAAGGTTTCAGGAAAGGCAGAAGTATATCTGATAACCACATTTTCATCTATTCCGAAATATCATGTGCATTGTCTGGCAATAAAAACCCAATTGTTGTTTTTCTCGACATTAAAGGTGCATATGATAATCTTCTTTTATCCTCTATTTATTCATCTCTAAATTCCCTTAATTTGCCTCATGACATTTGTGACCTCATTTTATCCTTTCTTTCAGATCGAAATCTATTCATTAAATCCACCCTTAACAATGAACTTATAGGCCCTGGTGTTTCTTGTAGAGGTGTCCCCCAAGGTTCTCCACTCAGTCCACTGTTATTCAATATATCGTGCAACTCTCTTCAGAACATACTTCCACCCTCCATAAAAATTAGTGGTTATGCAGATGATCTTGCTGTGATATGTGCCGAAAACACCATCCAGGAGTCTATAACATCCCTCAACACCTTCCTTTCTAATCTCAATCTTCATTTATTGTCTATGGGTTTGACACTGGCCCCTCAAAAATGTGCCGCCATGATTTTTCAGAAAAACCATAAGCTTAGTCCAGTCCATTCCATAGTCATTAATGGTCAACCTATCCCTTGGAAATCTCAAGTCAAGTACTTAGGAGCTATATTTGACGACCAACTTAACTGGAAACCACATATTGAATTTATTTCCTGCAAAGTATCAAAAGCTATTAATTTAATTAGATCTCTATGTGGTAAATGGTGGGGTAGCCATCAAATCTCTCTTTTAAACATATACAAAGCGACCATACTTCCATTATTTGATAATGCGTGCATGCTATATGGTGGCTGTTCTAAATACCTACTTAAAAAATTAGATCGTTTACAATATCAAGCCCTAAGGGTTATAGTAGGCTATCTAAAATCTACTCCTATCAACATCATGTTATCTGAATGTGGGCAGACCCCCCTGGAGGTACGTAGAGAAATCTTGTCAGTTAAATATGTATCTAAAGCTGTTGCATATAAAGACCTAATAAAAACCTCACTTATAGAATTATTCACAGAATGGGCTGCCGATCCCATATACTGGAGACTGAGAAATACTCCTCCTATTATATTTGCCTTTCAATCAGTATCTAAATTCCTTCCCTTCATTGAATCGTTCAACAAATTTCCTTGTCATCACTTCTCGCTCGAATCTCAAATTAGTCAAACTAACACGATAGATCTGGAAATTAAAAAAGATTCGGACTGTAATCAAGTCTTTCTGGCCAAAATGAATTCTATCAACTTTTCTGGCCCCATTTTCTTCACTGATGCCTCTAAGACTGACAGTAATGTAGGATACGGAATTTATTCTCCTAACATCTTATCATTATGTGACAAACTCCCCTCTCATTTCTCCATCTTTTCAGCAGAATGTTACGCTATACTAATTGCGATCCAAAAAATTTCAAAACTTGACCTTCCCAAAGCTATAATTTTTTCTGACTCCCAAAGTGCCATAAAATGCATTTCTAAAAAATCCTTCTCCTCATCTTCTAATCCATTTGTCCTAAAAATAAAGGAGCTACTACACAAGTTGAATCAGCAAGGGAAAGACATACGAATTGGCTGGATTCCCGGACACAGTCTTATACAAGGAAATGTTAGAGCCGATGATCTTGCAAATCTTGGGAGAACTATAAATCGTGCCACCCTCCCAACTGGTCCCCATTCGGATGTGGTGCATTCTATTAAGAAATCAATCTTAGATAAGTGGAATTCTACTTTCTCTACACTCAGCTTGACAAAAGGAAATCTATACTCTCAATTCATAAAATATCCAAGAAAAAATCCATGGTTTTCTTCACTTTCCAATTTGTCCAGAAGAGATATCTGCATTTCTTCAAGAATTCGATCCAACCATTGTGCCACTTTGTCATATCTACACAAATTCAACTTAGTACCTTCGGATTCATGCCCATGTGGTGAAAAACAAGATCTCTCACACATCTTTTTCAACTGTTCCTTAAATAGTGTTAATACAGATTTTCTTCATAAATCTGTTAAGGTTCCTAATAATGTTTATGGCCCCTACACACTGCAAGACATAGTGCTGAAATTCCCAAACAGTGAAAACATTAAACTCATCTCCAAATTTTTAAGTGCTTCGAACATCAAAATATAACCTCAAAACCGAACAGTTTACAGATAAAATTTTGAACAATAAGTGCGGTATCACTCTGTTTGTATTTACTTTCATATAAACTATATTATAGACAATCATAAATCATCCCGGACGCAAAAAACAGGCCGAATAGCCCTGGCAGCTGAGGCCTTAAAACAAAAGAAAGAAAGAAAAGAAAATTGCTCTTAACCTTGAAAAAGAAGAATCGTCGAAGACTTGATTTATGATCTGTAAATAAATTAAATACAATACTAACTACAATTTTCGAAATATTCTGCAAATTTGGGACATCCTGTCCAACAGGTGGGGTTAAATTCCGGAAGTGTTATTTTTAAATTAATCGGTCTAGGATGTAGGATGGGTGAAATCTATTACACCTACGTATTCCAGACGCTGGCGGTGGTGTTACGAAATACTTCTGATAGATATTTGAATAGTTCAGTTTCTGTACATAATGTGCAGGTCACAATAATAGCATAGTGACACAGAAAATCTTAAAATCATTATTAGAAATAATATTGTAGTATTTGACTTTGTAACATCTGTAAGAATTAAATCCCATAGTGGGTAATAAATTGGTTTTAAACAAAACGTTCCAGAAATTTAACTAGAAAAAAATAAGATAAAGGAGTAAAGGTTATCGTAAGTTGGTTGTACCAAAGCTATTTTTATATTTTTCTGTTTGATATTAATAGATGAATAAAATTAATGCTTTGTTATTATTCTCATTCAAATAAATTGAATTGTATAAGTATAATACATTTTTGAATCGACCTTTTTATATATTCGAAATTGTTACGTTTTTATTTCCGGCATAAATATATACCGATATAAAATCTACATTCATCGGCTGTCGTTATCAAATATTTTTCGTTTTTTTTTTATTTACATCATTTCCTTGTGGTGACGAGAATATCTTTGAAAAGATATTTATAAAAATTTGTTTCTCTGTAGGTATTCGTAAAACGCATAAATATAGAAAAAACGAGATGAGAGGTCGCCTTTTCGAGTTCAACAACACAATGCCAAGGAAATACGTTCGGTAAACTGGTCCTTTTTAGTTTAACTTTTTTCCATTTGTGGTAATTGAGGAAATAATTTTATTCAATATATTTATTTCCTATGTTAACAGACTCTTTCTATTTTGTACAAACACACTAATGTGTTGCTAAAATCAAGATAATAAAAGTTATCTTTTACATAAATACTAATTCGTGGAATACCTAAACTATTTTTAATAGGTCATGACGTCACCCATCAATTTTTGCGAGGTTGTCAGTTTTTTTTCTATCGCGTTAAAATTGATCCATATAATTAGACTTTTTAACATAACCTAATTTTATTCTTTGACGTTGCCTATGGGATTTTGATATTATTCTCATTTTATTTTAAACTTGAAATAAAAGCAACTGAAAAATATTAATGAAAGAAAAATCAAACCAATTAAATATTTGTAGTTCCAGCATCCTTTTTATTTATCAGTCTCTAAATTATTACTTTAGTACATTAAAGACTAATTCGCAATGCCGAAAAAGTCGCAGAATGCTTTTTAATGAAAATAAATTGTGATTTTGTTATTATAGAAAGTTAAAAAATCTATTTTTACTCAAACCGTAAGATTAAAAAATAATCATTTAAATCGTTCTCTTTTTATGAACGCCTCGCCGTCTATTAAGTAATATGTGCGTGTGTGTGTGTGTGTGAGATTTTGGCCGTAGAAAACTTAGTTCTTAGCCACAAAAATTATTTAATTTTAATGTTCAACTTTATATTGAAATTTGTGCACTTTTAAATAGCTCAACTAAGGCGTCTAAAATAGGTTTTTCGTTTAAACTTAATAGGTGAGTTAAATTTGTCGGTAAAGAAATATTGTGATTAATAAGAAAATTTAGAAATATATTTATTTGATATTGGTGATTTCTACAGGAAAAAATTAAATGGTTAAGATCAGCTATTGAACTATTGTCACATGAACATTTAGAAGAGCCTATAATTCCTATTTTAGCAAGGTGCGCAGGAAAGATACCATGATTTAGTTTCATTCTAGTTACTATCGTAGTGTAGTATTTATTTGTATTGTATTCTTGAATATGTGGTATTGTTTTGGGTATTTCTGGATGTATAAGTGTGTATGGGTTTTTAGACTCTTTTACGTATTCCTGCCATACACTATTCCAACTGTGAGTGATTTGTCTTTTAAGTGACGGCAATAGGTCAAGTGTGTTATAAAAATCAAAAAACTTGTTTTCCAAAACTGCCTTTTTGGCAAGGCTATCTACAATTTCATTCCCTTTAATGCCAGCATGTCCTTTTACCCAGATGAACGTTATTTTAGTATCAGAATTACTTAATAGATATAGAAAGTTTTTAATATTCCATAAAAGGGAATTTTTTACCTGATTATATAATTTTTTAGTTCCTATAGTTTCCAATGCTGCTTTTGAATCGGTTATTATAAGACTATTGCCAATTTTGTTTTCAAATATATAAGTGAGGGATTGCCATATTGCATACATCTCCGCTGTGTAAATTGAACATGTATCATGTAAACGCATTTTAACAGAAAAACATTTATTCGAATGATAAAAGGCACATCCAGTTCCATTATTGGTTTTTGAGCCATCCGTGTAAATAGTTGAATAATTTGTATAGTTTGAAAGAATGGATATCATAATGTTTTTGTTAACTATGTCTGAAAGTGAATATAAGGGGAATATGATGTTAGGTTCAAACATACATGAGTCATAGCTGAATCTAAACATTGGATATTTGTCGATAGTATGAATTAACTCATAAAATTTATTAGTAAAAATAAAAGCATCGACCAAAGGTGGATTATTTTTAATCTTCCAATATTTGTTTGTTAAACATTGTGTTGTGAGATAAGCAAGATTATTGAGGTTATTGCAGCAATCTTTTTCTCTAATTTTGATTAAATATTTATTTGCCAGATATTCGCGTCTAATTGCTAATGGAGGTTCAAGAGATTCAACTAAGATTGCATCAGTTGGGGATGATCTCATTGCTCCTATACATATACGTAGAGCTTTAAATTGAATGCGATCTACAATTTGTAGATTTGTTTTGCTAGCAGAACCGTACAAAGTCGATCCATAATCCAGAATTGAGCAGATGTATGCTCTATAAAACATTAATGAAATGGCCACACCAACACCAAACTTTAACTTAGAAACACATCTTAACATGTTTATCCCTGTCTCACATCTACATTTGATATACTCAATATGTTTCGTCCACAACAACTTACTATCCAGAAATATGCCTAGGTATTTATAATTATTCACCACTGGAATTGTAAGTTCAGAGAGAAGCACTGTTGCGGGTGGCTGATATCGATGTCTCGTGAAAAAAAGGACAGAGCATTTTTCAGGCGATATGTTAAAACCTAAGTCATGTAAGGATCGTCTAATAGTATTCATCATGTTCTCGAGAACACACAAGCACTCTTGGTGTGAATTTTGGATCGTGTAATAGGCAAAATCATCAGCATACTGAACTTTATAACAAGAATCATCTCCTATCCGATGCAATTCTGTTGTATATAAATTAAAAAGAAAAGGGCTCAAAACAGATCCTTGCGGTAGACCTTGAGACAACACCCTCGGACCATGAAGTTCATTCTTATGATCTCTGAGGTAGATTTTCCGATTTGTGTACAGATTAAAAATATTGGTCGCCACTTTATTACCAAAACCGAATTCTATAAGTTTTTTTGTTAGTATGTTTAAATTTACAGCATCATAGGCGCCTTTTATGTCGATAAATAAACAAGCAAGATATCTGTTTTCAGAAAAACTTACTTGTACGTGATTAACTAATTGTGTTATAGCATCTATCGTGCCGCAACCCTTACGATACCCATATTGTGTTGCCGGAAGAAGTTGATTGTTTTCTGTGAACCATTCTAATCGCGCTTTGATCATTCGTTCAAACGTTTTTATAATGGTGGAAAATAAAGAAATTGGCCGAAATGATGTCGCAATAGAGCTATCCTTAAAAGGTTTGGGTAATAAGGTAATGATTACGTCTTTCATGGTTTCTATGTAATCATTTTGTAACCACCAGTCGTTAAAAATATCTAAAAGATTTGTTTTTGCTATTATGGGAAGGTTTTCTATCATTTTATATGTTAAATTGTCTTTACCAGGCGCAGTATTTCTGGAAGTTTTGATAGCATGAAGTAATTCTTGCATATTAAATGGAGTTTCTAAATAAGGATTTGTTTTTAAGATGTGTGATGGATCAAGTTCGAGTTTATTTTGGACAGTTGCAGGACAAATTAAATCAAATATTTCTTCAAGCAATTGTGGTGGTAGAGGAGTACGATTATTCTGAAAATGTTTATTTGAAATTCTTTTTATGAAATTCCAAATTTTAGTTTGGGGAGTATTCCTATTGATAGAATTTATAAAGGAGACCCAGCTATCTTGATTAGCTTTTTTAAAAGTTAATTTGGCAATTGCTACACTTCTTTTATAATTAATAAAATTTTGGAAATTAGATATTCTTTTATATTCAAGTAGAGCTTGTTTCCTTTTTTCTACTGCTTCTGTACATTCTATGTTCCACCAAATAGGTTTTTTAGTAATTGGAATAAAAGGTTTTTTGATAGGCATAGACAAATCTGCGGCTTTTGACATGGCTGTAATTAAAAAGTCAGCTTTTTCTGAGAGATTAATATTAGAATCATTTTCAGTTAATATTTGATCAATATGGTCCTGATATGTTATCCAATTTGCTCTCGAGTCATTCCATCTATTAGAAGTTAAAATGTTTGCGCGATTACCTGACAAATGGAGAGAAATGCTTATTATAAAATGATCAGAACCCAGAGTTTCTTCCATAATTTGCCAATCTAGATAGGAAACTAGGTTAGGAGTAACAAAAGTAAGATCAACCCTAGAAGGATTTTCATTAGGCCTGTGTATTCGAGTTGGTTTACCATTATTGACACATATTAAATTGCAGTGATCTAAAGCATCTATAAGTCTTTTACCTTGTACATCATCCTTGTGGGATCCCCATAAATTATGGTGACAATTAAAATCACCACAGATAATAACCTTACCTGAAAATTGTGAGAAAATATTTATCCAGTCATTAACATTAACAGTAGTTGCGTTAGGTGGTTTATATATGTTTACTAAGGTTATTTTCAAGTCACTGATTTCTATTGCACAAATTTCTATGCTAGCATTAAAATTTTTTATTATTTCAATTTCACTAAAGTTAATATCTTTTTTGACATAAATGCCTACACCTCCGTAACCATCATCCCTTTTTTTTTGTATGGGATAATAACCTCGAAGAGAAAAATTATCTTCCATTTTAGTTTGTAACTCTTGTAATATTAAAATATCGAATGAATAGCTTTCTAAAAATTGTAATAAGTTGTTTTTTTTATTAGTAATTGAACGACAATTCCATTGAAACAAATGTAATTCACCAAAAGTCCTCATCATAAATACTCTCTAAATCACTGACTGGATTATTTATAATTGAGCTAAATTGATTTCTAATACTATTATGGATTTCTTCTAAATTTTTGTATTTACTTTGAAAATATGTAGGATCAGTAAGTGCTTTAGTTATTAACGAATTAACTTCAAATATTATTTTTTCTTTGTGAGCCATGCAATCATCACGGTGAGGGTTTGGAATGACAGGTTGTGATTGTGGGCGTGGTGGAACTTTTTTTGTAGTTTGAGATACTCTAATAGGAGATACACTTTTACGTTTAGTCGGTTGTGTTCGAGGTCTTTGGGTGAGTGATTGAGTAGCAACATGTGAGTCTTTTGGGCTAGGTGGTAATTCTGGAAAATTATTAAGATTATTAAGTACCGAAAATCTATTATTGGTGGTAATTTTAGCATGAGATGGATTATTAACTATTTTTTCCGCTTCCTTAAATGATATATTATGATATGCCATTGTTTTTTTTATATTAGATTGAAACTTATATGTGGGACAATTTTTATTTAATGCATTATGATCAAATTTTTCACAGTAAATACAATATTCATGAGTAACGTTACAATTATGATTTTCTTCCATTTTATCACCACATTTTCTACACTTCTCAACTCCTTTGCATAATTTTGTCGTGTGTCCGTATCTCATGCATTTGAAACATTGGACAACCGGATATATATACGGTTCAACCTCAAAATTACATAAATTAATTTGCACTCTAGAAGGGAGGTTACTACCTAGAAATGATACGATTATCATTTGTCTTGGTATTAATTTTGTTGTACCATCTGAATTTTTAAATTTCCTCATCATTCTTTTCACACTCATAACTTTTTTATCCGAGTTAATATTGTTAACTAAATAAGTTTCATCAAAAAATGTATCTACCATTCTTATAACTCCTTTTTGAAAAATGTAGGTACATAAGCTATAAGATCATTTTTGATAATTATTTCGTGATTAATTAAACTATTTGCAATAGAATATGTTTTAAAAATTACTTTAACTCGATTTCTTCCTACTGATATAATATCTGATACGTTTTCCTTAAATTCATTAATTTGAAAAAGATAATGTCCAATACGAATGGGAAATAATCTACCTAGCTGTTTATTTATATGTTCAACATATACAAAATAAGGACCGGTATCAGTCGATCGGTATCAGTCGATCGGTATTTATTATTTATATCGTAAACTGGTAAATTATCACTAGTCGTACCTGTTTTTTCATTGTTGTCACTGTTTTTTTCAGGAGACCCTCCAGGGTCTCCTGAATCATAATCCATTTTGTTACTTACTTTTTTATTTGTGTTGTACCTAAACTAAACTTAATATTATTCAAAATTCTCAAATAATTGCTACTTAAATAAATTACTGCTAGCACTCAATTCGTGGGCGATGTGTACACTATCACTGCATGAATTGTATTAAGTAACATTTTAGAAACCTTATAATCGTGTAACCTGTCCTCAACAGTAAATAACACTCTGAACAGTAGAAATAAATTCGGCAACACCGCTAACTTTTACCTTGTGTGTGCAGCCTCGAGCGAGAACTGCGCGGGTCGGGCAGAACGACGTGATGGAAGTGTGGTGATCGGTGAACGTTGCTGCTGCCGCCGTCGTTGATTTTATGTGCGGCGTCCTCATTCCCAAAGTCATGCGATTTCAATCGCTTCAAAATGGTTACTGATTACGACTTGTGCCTTACGATTCATTATTGTTTCTTTGGTTTTGCTTTCTTCGATTATTCGATGATGTTGACAATGTAACAATCGTGTTGATTGCTAGATGTTTGTATAAATATATAAGTTTTATCTGAAGTTAATAAAGTTTTAATACAACCTTGGAAATGTTTTAAAAGGACAAAATATTCTTCTTTTTTTTGGCCTTGTTATTTTGATAGTTTGACCATTACATTATAAACAGTTACCTGTAAAGTATGTTAGGATTTGACATAATTTACTCATATAAGTATTTTTATTAATAGTTCTTGTAATTTAAAAAAGCTGGCATTAATTTAACGATTTAAACTTATAAAAAATAGTTTGTCAGCATTTCGCATAATCTGCTTACCTGTAATACCTACTAACCTAAATCGAAGACTCTGTTTAGTCGATTCATTTCTTTATTTTACAACATAACCACAAAAAAATATATGTAGCAACGTGTAATGTTGAAATAAACGTGTGTTGGATTAAGGTCAATAACAATATTGTATACATTTATTGCATTGTTTAGTTTACACACGTACGAAAATATAATATTTAAGTATGTAATTAGTATTCTGGTGCATTCAGATAGAAAAACTGACTGAATTTATTGTCGAACACATTGCAGTAATTTGGCAAATATTTGACGATTATTGGCTTTGTTGTTGTCAGGGGGTTCGAGATCCTTTCAGCCAAAGTTTAATAACTTTAACAGTTTTATTACATTATACTGGGTGATCCACATATAAATATATACCAATAAATCAGGGAAATTCTGAAAATGTCACATTGGGTTTCAATTACTAATAGAAAGGATATAATGTCCTTTTTCTAGATCATGGGGCTAAAATAGATGCTATCGGTGGATAATTACAAGCAACACATCTTCTTTGGGCTACTCCTCAAGGTCATTTAGTTACTGTTGTCATTTTAATGAATGTTAGAGCTGATTTCTATTAGAAATGCGGAAGGATTGCCCTTGCATTAATCTAGCAGCACAGTTTGCTCTAGTAAGTGTGAATCCAAATTTCTGTGAATAGTACAGCTAGTCGACACTCTTATATTAGTTAAATATGTAACTCAAATTTTGATAACCTATAAGTTGTGGGCAGCGATTTTATTTCTTTGACACAGCGTGGTTTCGCAGATTTCCCTATAATGAGTGGTTTCTATTTTTTAGAACCTGTCATGTTACACACCAAAATGACAGTTAATCTATACTTACTGAGTTTCCTACCACGTTTCGTCTTTAAACGTCGATCAGGAAAACATTTATAAAGCAGCTCAGTCTCGACTGTATTGTATATGTTCCTCGGGTCATTACCATTCAAATGTTGGTTTAGTTCGTCAATCCATGGAGAATTAATGGAAATATGCACGCTGACGCTCTCTCAGTAGATTTTTGATGTGACGGCGTCTCGGTTTTTGATATTTGAGAGCCAAAATCCTTTAATAGACCAGGGTCGATAATTTTTGAAACCAAAAAAAATTACAGTAGGATGAAACCCATTAGAAAAGGAGGGGAATATGATCAAAATGAAAGGAAAAATAAATTACGGTCGATCCGAGTTCGGGAAGTGGGAGGGGGTAAGTTTTTAAGGGTAAAAAATGGTTTATCTTGATTTCTGGCAAAACTACAAGTCCTATGGAAAAAAGTTAAATAGCAAAGTTGTAGGTAATAAAAAGATCTACAACTTTTGTATTTGCAATTTTTTCACATAACCTCAAAATTTAAGTGAAAAATTCAAAAAACCAAGTTTTTGGTTTTTTATTTATATCTTTTTAAAAAAAATTTTTTTTCTACGATATTTGGTGAATACTTACCTTATTATGTCCCAAATACACTGTAATTTATTTGATTTAAAATATTTATTTTTTCGCCTTATTTTAACTTAATATCAAAAAAGCACCCTAATTTTCAATCGAAAATTCTGACGTCAAAATATCGGCTTTTTTTCAAAAAATCTGGGAGCTTTTTGTTCTTTGAAATATCTACTTTCTGATGGTGTAAAAAATATACATTACTATAGGAAATATTCTCAGAAAATGCAAAAAATTGAAAAAAAAATCAAATTCGAATTTTTTTTTTCAATCATTATGTACAATTTTGAGGTATTTATTAAAATTTACACTTTAATTACTCAAAAAACGTAAGATTTCATGTTTTATTGATAAACGAAAAAATTTGTTGGTGGAGTCGAAACTACTGTAGATGTGTAAATAGATAGGCTATTCGTATAACAAGGGAGGAAAGTGCTACTTTTCCTCCCGAGGATGAAGTTTACTGCCCGACGCGTAGCGGGAGGGAGGAAAAGGCACTTTACACCCATGTTATACATATGATTTTTCCGCCTCCCTCAAATAACAAGACATTTTCAATAATTTATTTATGAAACTAACAAACAAAATTAATAAATACTACTTATTTTACGAAACTTGGCTGGGCATAGAGGATGGACTTTTATGAATCTTGGCTGGGCAGCGAGGACGGTATACGTTTTTATTTGTACTTCAAATCCCTTAGGATTTTAACTGTTCCTTTATATCCCTTGGGTCTAACATAGTTTCTAACATGTGAGACTAAAGTGACGACTTTAGTCTCGGAATTGCAAAAATTATTTCATTGATAACGTGCTATGACGTCACCTTTACTTTTCCTCCCTAGGGAGGAAAAGTACGACTGGCCTCCCTACAATGAGGCTAGGAAATGTATACTTTGGATAGAGGTAGGCGGAAAAATTGTTTGTTTATGCGGAATTAATAGTGTGGCTTAGTGTTTTACACCCTTTTTGCGTTTTTTATTAATAATTAAGAGACTTTTAGACAATGTTAAAAACAATAAATTAAATTCAGAACTTCCCTCTTAGTGTTGTTAAACGTACAGGTAAGATGTTTTTTTTTAAGTTTATACTATAGATTTTAAGTTATTTTATATTGTTGCAAATTGTTCTAAGATGCGTTAGATAAATTGACAAATAAAAATATGGAATTTAATGACAACATACTTCTTAGAATGTAATCTTCTTTAAAATGAAGTGAAAACACAAACATATATTTCGAAAAATGTTTTCCAATTCTTAATTTATATAACTGTATTATAGGTATACTTTATTGTAGTTAGACGTGCTATGCGAACAGTAGACACTGCTCACGTATCTACCGGCTGTTAAGTTTGCTGACCTCTCTCTTCGAACAGGCGTTTGAAGAAGTTCTGACCTAAAAACGGTCTTTCGCACAAACTACTTCCACTCCGATGTGAAATTCGTGTAAAAGTTTCTTGTTTATTTTCATAAACAAGATCCGTTATGTTCATACAACCAAATATGATTTTTTTTATTATAGTTATTAGTTATACAACAATAAGCTAGTTCTAACTGTACTTGAAGGTAGTTTAAGTTGAATTAGTTGTATATAAGAAAGTGAAGGAAATATTTTAAATCCCAGTAATACAAAAAAAATCACGAGAGAGTTGTTGAAATGAAAATAATTTTTGTCTTACGAGGTCTAGTTTATAAGTTACAGGTCTTTAAAGAATGATAGCAATGATATAAGTCTGGGAACTTATAAATAAGGGTAAACGATATAAGGATTGCTTTAATTTTTTTTCATTCAATTTAAATTTAACTTAATAAACTACATAATATGCTTTTCGTTCAGTAAAGTTTTTATCTTTGCTTTTTGATGATAATGATTGTGGTAGAAAATCTTTTAGAATTTTGAAGCTATTTCTTCAGTGAGTTAGAAAAAATCCCAATGGCACAGGATCAATTGGACAGGCTTATTTCAGTAATATTTTTGCATCAAATCCAAAATAAAATAACATTTTGGCATCAAATCAAAAACAAAAAAATCTGGTAAATTTGTGAATTTTCTTGAATAATTTTTTTTATGTGCGTTTTAGAGAAAAATGTTAACTACAAAAGTTGTAGAACGTGTTAAGGTCTATGAAAAATATCTGTAATTATTTTGCGTCAAATGAAAAACAAAGGAAATGCTTTTTTTAAACTTTGACAGGCCGCCATTTTGTTTCTATTGGGCCGATTTGGCTCATTAACGAACTCGTCCAAGATTTTCACCCAGCCGATTTTTGTAGCGATCGTGCCTACAAATTCCGTTATAACACACACATATTAATATAGATAACAGGGGGTTTTGGCATCTAGGAACACCAAAACGAAAAACTGCATTGAAATTTTTCCGAAGTCGCGTCATGCTACTCTCTACAATAGTCCTAATTCATTCTGAAATAGCAGAACCACTCCATATTTTTCTAATTATGAGAAAATCTAATAGTACCATAATTTATCGCTAATTAATGACTAATTTGAAAAACTAGTCGCTCATCGTTTTAAAAAAAAACTATGGTTTTGCTAGGTTTATATGAAGCCAAAGCCACTCCATATCTTTCTAATTGTAAGAAAAAAAATTAATAGTACCATAATTTGTCATTAATTTATGGCTAATTAATTACCACTTCGAAAAATTTGTCGCTCGCAGTTTTTAAACAAAAACTAAGCTTCTGCTAGGTTTATATGAAGCTAGCAGAACCACTCGATATCTTTTTAATTGTAAGAAAAACTAATAATACCATAATTTGTCCCTAATTTATCGCTAATTAATTACCACTTCGAAAAACTAGTAGCTCATCGTTTTAAAAAAAACTATAGTTCTGATAGGTTTATATGAAGCTAGCAAAACCACTCCATATACAGGGTGATTCATAACTATTGGGACATACGCTAAGGGTAGATTGTTTGGACCAAAATATGGCGATAGGACCAAATATACCTCAATAAAATATTGCTGTGGAAAAAGATAAAGGGCGTTAAAGTTGAATTTGGTTTTTCGTTTTTTGCCAATAATTTCACTGTATATTTATCGATTGTTATCAAAATCGGTACAGAGACATAATTTTATACAGGCAATATGATTTTATGTATTATTTGACATTTTGTTATAGGGGGAGCCTCGTGAAGGATTTCTGATGATGAAATTGACTTGTAACTTTTTTTGACGAAACTTTTTAGTGATTTTTATTAAAAAATATGACATAAACATCATGTCTACGTGATATTGGTACTCTTGTTCAAACACGATATTCTCATTCGTTTTAGAGAAAAACGCAATTGAACAGTTCAGAGTATCGGAAGGGTTCTGAGACCGAGGAAAATTTGTTTCTCGTTTTAAAACGCAACGCATCTCTTTCTCGCTGTGCGCCGCCAGGTACCTTTTACCCTTATCCTTGGCCACTTAGTATAGAATCGTTTTCTGTGTAGTGCGTATCGTTTTTCTGCTTTGCAAAGTGGCGGTGTGAGACACCGACGTTACCAAACTCGTATTTTTTTTGGGATAAGCATTAAATGCTTTTTTATTTTATTTTTGCTTATAAAATTACATTTTAGTTTCTACTAATCAACTATGTCTTACGAAAAAGAGCAAGAGGCATTGCAAAAATTATTTGATGAGGTTCCAACTGATTCCGAGGCCGGCGAACCAGAAGATGATAATGTAAGTTTGGAAGACGATCATGTAGAAGTGTTGGATTATGATACGAATTCAGAGCAAGAGTTCTCAGATCTTGATGATATATCTCTTCCTACCGAAGCCACTGCGTGTCGAATTCCAAATCTCATTGGAAAAGATGGTACAAGATGGAGAAAGCATTGTGTAGAAAAATTAAATATCAGAACTCTGGCAGAAAATATAGTTCCTTTTTTGCCAGTGCCAAAAGGTAATATCAGAAGGAAGTTGCGAGAAAAGAGAAAGTTGGGAATGTTTCTTTACTGATACTATGCTTGAAAACATTGTTCAATATACCAATAAATTTATTTCAATGAAATCATATGATGTAGCTAAATACCGCACAGCCAGACTCACCGATATCATTGAAGTAAAAGCATTGTTTGGTTTGCTATATATTAGTGGGACCAATAGAAGCAATCACAAAAACACTGAAGATATTCTCAGAACAGATGGTAGATCTATGGAAATTTATAGCTACAGAGTTCATTGAGACAATGAAGACCTTTGATAATTTTTCACGCGTTTTAAACAGGAAAAACTCCTTTGCCCAGAACAATTTGTAGCCGGAGTGGAAACTGCAATGCGGAGAGCTATATCCAAGTTAGGATAAACATTAGACAGAGATTGATTCCTCAAAAACGTTGAGAGACTGAGTAGTGAGTTTGATCCAGGCTTCACTGCACACTGCAGTTTTATCAGAGCAAATGTGACTCTGAAAATGCACGCACTCTTGAATCAAATCGTCCTTTAAATCATTGGTATAATATTGCACGAGAGACTCGGCTTTTTCTGTAACTCTTTGTGTTGAAAGTTCAGTCATTTTTTTTTAAAAATGAAAATTTTTCCTCAAAGTTTAAGTAAGCATTATGCCTTCTCTGTATTTCAGCTCTCAGTCTATCAAGGATCACCAAAAAGGTCTTCACTCTGAAATAATCTCTGGAGACGGAGGGTATTTCAGGTTCTTCATTCGTTGTTTCATCGGTCATATTTTTTCTCTTAGGTTGTCTCTTTATTTCACCTTAATATGGTTTAAGTGCGCTCATCTCAATTGCTTTTTCTTCGAAATAGTCAAAGTTTTCTCGTTCTGCTATTGTAAACTCTATTAGAGATCCATAGAGATGAGATACCGTCAATACAGTAATCGTTACGTATTTTGTTTAGGTAAGTAAAATAGGTATTCAAAGACAAGACGACGAGAGTGTAGCGTGCGTATGCGCGGGCGTTGAGCGTCGGGCGCAGACGGCTCGGAGAGTGCGAGCAGGAAGCGGGGGTTTAAACAAGGTACGCGCGATCAACTTTTTTATAATTTGTTAATTAATAATTGTGGCAGTGAAAAACTACGCCATCGATCGTTACAAAAATTATTGTGCTTAATTGTCATATGTTTAACTATCTTTTCTGCAAATTTGATAAATATTTATCAATTTTTACTTACCGAAAAAAATTCACAAAGTTTACGTATGATTTTTTACTAATGTTCGCATATTATTCATGGAAAATTAAAGTTTTTCGATTCGCGATTCTCATAACCTTATAGGAAATCGTCAAATAAACAAAAAAGAAAGAGAAAATTTTTTTGATTTAAGGTTTTGTTTCATAGTTGTAGACACAAATGTATCGAAAAATGGGTAATTTTTCGAGATTTCGATACATTTGTTGTTCTACAGCATTTAGCAAGCACTTTTTGGAGTAGGCAAACATAGATTATTGTTGTACACAATATTCGGCAACTTTCTGCATAAAATTTTTTGCGTTATCAAACAACATCCATTACACCCTACTTTTACTGCTCTACTATACGTAATTTTATTTTGGTTTGTTTTAATATCCGTTTAGTCAATAAATACACTCACCGGCAAAAAAACTCGACCACCCAAAATTTTGCTCAAGTTCGTTGTTCAAGAATTTTCGTAATTTTTCATCGATTTCAATTGAAGAGTGGAAGTAACAAAGGGGGTAAGTGCCAAAAATTTTCATTTTGCGTTAGACCCATAGAACGGTGTTATATGCCACTGTTTATGTCCTCACAAAGGTGATAGGTGCCAATTTTCATAATACACTTTATATATTCATTCAAAGATGGAGCCACCGCTAAGTACATGATCTATTTCCTAACAAAGGAGACAAGTGCCATTGGCCTTTCTGCTGTCAGTTCACAATAATTCGCGCTTTAGTGTTATTTTTGTTGTTTGTTGTTTTTTTAAATATAATAATGAGCGACCTTAATGTAAAAACTCGAAGAAGGAGAGGTAGTGGACGTTTTGGTGAAGAACAGAGGGTATTGAAAGAATCTGGCAAAGCCTACAAATCAAGGAAACTTAAGCAAATTCAGGAGAAAGTGGCGCCAAGTCAACAGGTTATGTTAGAATAAACTGTTTATTAAATAAAATGTTTGTTATTAGGTTTGTTGTAAATGCCAGTTTTCCTGTAAAAGCCTCAGTCTCTTCTGGTGGAAGTCCTTATACGAAAATTTTTATAAAGAAACTTCAAAAGTTCAGGGTACGTATCTATTAAATCTTATACATTAACACCTGTTAAAAGACGTCGACATGGTAGTTATGAAAATCCTCAAGACAGCAAGCGTCAAACAACAGTGAGCTACACTATTCCAGACGAAAGATGAAATTTCGTTCAAGTGTGCAAAAAAACTATTATGGACACTTTTGCTGTATGAAGAAAAAAAATCGATGGCTTAATTTCTAAATAGAAAGCTGGTTATACTTTTTTTATTGATAAGAGAACATGCCATAAAAAATCTAAATTTTCTGAAAATGATCGCAAAGCTATTAGAGCTCACATTAACTTAATACCTCGAGATATTGGACATTATACTCGCGCGTCCGATAAGGAATAACTGAGCCCCGACCTAAATATAAACAGACTTTTCAAAGCATTTAAAACACGCTATCCAGAAAGTGAGGTAACCTATAAGTTTTATTCATCAGTTTTCAAGAAAGACTTTCCTAAACTTTCATTTCGAAGGCCCAGAATGAACACATGTCATACCTGCGATAGGCTTCAATGTGAAATTCGTGCGAATACTGCGACAAGTAAAGAAGCTTAAATTAAATTAGATGTCCACCATACTAAAGCTGAGAGTGCTAGAGCTATTTTGAAAGAAAATACCATTCGCTCTCAACAACCAGGTAGTGATGTGTGTTGCTTATCTATGGATCTTGAGCAGGTGATATTTGTGCCAACACTGGTACATTCTGACATGTTCTATCTATCCCAACTTTCCTGTTTTAACTTTGCGATTCACGTCGGGGATACAAATCATGCCAGCATGTTTCTCTGGCACGAAGGATTTTCTGGAAGAGGGGCAAACGAGATCGCTTCTTGCCTTCTTCGTTTTTTAAATAGCGGTTTCACAAACAAAAAGTCGTTAATTCTTTGGTGCGACAACTGTGGCGGCCAAAATTAAAATAAATTTGTTCTGTTTACATTAATATTTTAGGTTTCCATTGGCTTGTTTGATTCAATAGAACAGCGATTCCTTGTGAGCTGCCATAGCTTTATGCCTTGAGATAGGGATTTTGCCTTAATCGAGAAGAGAAAAAGATTAATGAAAGCATACATACCAGAAGATCTGATTGAAGTTATTTATTCAGCAAGGTACAACCCACCGTTCGAGGTAATATATATCACCCAATTTTGTTTTTGGAATATTAAGGAAGCAGCTGATTTTTATATTAATACTACTAAACTGCAAATCAGCCAAGCAACAGCAATACGCATTAATAAAACAAACCTGGCGATTGTGAAAACAAAGATTTTATTCCATGGAATGAAGTCAATGTTTTAAAAAAAAGGAAAAACTCTGAATGACATTAGAAAAGCCGAGCTACATGTAATTTCGCCAGAAAACAAAATTTCTGAAAACAAAAAAAAGTCTTATGTCTATGATACCTTATTTAACAAATCCATTGCACAAAAATTTTTACAATAACCTACTGGGAGTAAAAGAAGTGGCTCAAAATAGAGCTGGAAGTAGCAATAAGTAAATAAGACGCTTTCTTAGTATTTTCGTATGTTATTTTGTATTGGCACTTATCATGTTTCTATTTTTTTTGGAAAAAGTCACTATTTGTTCAAAATGTTCTTATATAACTGTTTTTTTTTGTTGTAAACTAGTTTTCCGTGTTGCTCTTAAGCTAAATTTTGAACAAATAAAAAGTGAATCATTTATTTGTTGTTTTATTATAATTTTCTTAATTATCTCAAAATATAAATTTTGGCACTTCTCACCTTTGTTACTTCCACTCTTCAATTGTTTCAACGTCAAATTGTAGATACATTCTTTGCTCCAGAAAAGTTTTCCAAAAATGTTGATAGCTTATTAATACAGGGTGAAAAAAACCATGTATTTGTAGTCCAATTTCTTAACACCCTGTGGAAAAGTTCGGGAAATTTGTAGAGTTTACGCTCAGTTTATTACAACATCCATTTCGATTGCTCTATCGTCTGGACTAGTAGAGTAGGTATTACATCAAATCAGTAAGTAAAAATAAACGCTTAGTAACTCAATTAGCATTTTTAATTATTTATTATTAAGTACTTTGTTTATTTTACATTCTCTATAATGCCTAAATAAAAATAATAAACTTCTTTTTACATAATTCTGCAATTCTGATAAAAAATAAATAATGTTCACGTTAGTATTTTTGCCCCTATGTGTGATTATAAAACCAGGCACGTATGCTTCTTGCTATGTGACCAAACCAATTAATGTGGCAATTTGAATTAATAAAAAAAAGGCTTGAATTATTAGTTTATTTTTTCTCGTATTTACATCACGTCTTTTTTTATAATTCCAAAAATTCTAAAATTACGCATACTTTCATAAGAATATAAAGCAATAAAAATAGCTTACGGTTCAGTCGAGCGTGCTAAATATCTTCTTTGATACAACCAAACAACTTTTTTTATGGACCAATTCAAAAGAAAAAAAACTGAACTCTACTCTCTAAACTAATCTTATAAATTATGAACCAGTCCCTGTAGGTCTGTCTTATCTCGTTTCACGCAGTCGGTCCACAATCGGTCGCGACAATATTTCGTTTGTTTGGTCTGAAATATTACATAGAGAATTCTGTTGGATGCATGGGTCTACCCTAGGGGTCGACGATCGACCTGTCGTTGGTTCGTTGTTAAAACGGTACGGGAGGGGGTTAGGAGGGGTCAGAGCCCTTCTGAAGATATTTAGTGGCTGCAAAATCAGTCAGTACTTAAAAGTCGAAAAAATATATATTATACCTAGAAAATTGTGTAAATATTTGTTACAGTGAATATTCAATAATAATGCGTGGGAATGATTGTATATGAAATTGATTCAAACGAATTCATCGACCGTTCCTTGTACCTATGTTCGTTTTCGGCTTCAATCTGAATAATATTGATATCAACGGAATCAACTAACATTTGTGTGACCGTTTCCAACGTTCCAGGCAGATTTATCAAAGGATGGAATTTATTTATAAGATTACCAGCAATCAGTGGCGGATCCGGGATTTTATTTGGAGGGAGGGAGGTCCATGGGCGTAGCCGGCAAAGGGCAGTGAGGGGCAACTGCCCCCCCTGGAAGCAAAAATAAATTAAATAAATTTTAATAAACAAAAAATTAAATCTAAAATATACATATTTTTCTGTTCTGCATATTTTTTTGTTATCTGTTTTATTTTATTTGTTGTTGTGGTCGTTTAGTTGCTTTTATGAACATTTTAAAATCAATTAATAAGCTCTAATAAATAAAATTATTCGCGTGTCCTTTGTCACTAAAATATATTTCATCAGCAAAAAACAAAGCTGTATGAAAAGCTGACATAGTGCTACATATATATTAGTAGCGTTTTCGATATATGCATTGGTGCACACCAGAATTGTCCCACACCAGAATTGGATAAAGAGGAGTGTTCAATTTACTCTCAGGATATGTTAATTTTTAGTGTTCGATTCAACCACTTAACAGTCGGACATTTTTGAGAAAAATCGTAAAAAAATTATGACTTTCTTTTTGTTTTCATTTAACTATATTTTTTAACCGTATTAATTAATTAAAATAAATTTACTCAATAAGTAGTTTTAGTGTGAAATATGTTGAAACATTCAATACACAATCCTACATCATAATCCGAAATAAATACTCTTATAACAACTATTGAGTTGGTGTGTAAGTGCTCTTGTCTAGTGACAGTGTCCTATTTAATAGTGTAACGAAACGCCACTGGTTTTCTTCGAGAAAATCGAGATACAAGTGAGGAATATACGGGAACCGGCGATGCGAATGTTCTGACAATTTCTAGGCTCAAAAGGGTATATTAAGTTAGTTGCCTATCCGACGCGAAGACAGACAGTACAGTCAGAAGCGTAGCGTACCTTGGCGGGGCCCTGTATAAAAAATATTTGGGGGCCCTTAGGAAGGGTAAAAAATTCTCACAAAAGAAAAAAAATGGTTTTTCTTTACCGCTAATAAAGCATCGTTCCTTGAAGACCATCTGGTAGGACATACCTTTTTAAGGGTAATTAAATATTTTTCAGATGAATCGTCACTTAACATTGCCCAGCGTTGTATACTATTGCCAAAAAAAGTATATATTTTTTCTAAATTATCGAAAAAAGTCGACACTTCACGAGCAGCATCGTTTAAAACTAAATTTAATGCGTGCGCAGCACAATGAACATAATCGGCATTCGGAGCATGCTCTCTTATTAGGGTTTGTAATCCTCCATAAACATAACATTTGCTCCATCGTAACCCTGTCCTCTACATTTAGTCAAATCAATTCCATATTCTTTAATCGTATTTAAAATTTCAATTTTAAGTCCTTCAGCTCTGCAATCGGATACAGCTATAAACCCCAAAAAGGACTCACAGATTTTTAATTCTTTAGGCACATTATCATCATTTTCTGTAATCGATATGTATCGAAAAACTACAGAAAGTTGGTCTATTTTTGTGTTGTATCTAGAATCATTGTCAGATATGGAGCTTTTTTAATTTCTGAGATATTGTTCCTAACTGCGGTACCAAACACATTAATAATTTCATTTTGAATCGTAGGGCTTAAATAATTTATTTTGCCTTTTGGTTTTAGAAGAAGTTCATTTAAAGTTGCATCATAATTAGATCGCAAACGTAAAATTGCCATAAAATTTCCAGAATCAGAATCATGGCCTCTTAAAGGTAGATTACAAGATGCTAAAGTAATTATAACATTAATTATACGATGCAATACATCTCTCCAGAATGTAATTTTACTATTGATTTCACTTTGCAATAGATTATCGATAGTATTTCCTTGTAATCAATTATTATAAAATAGGGATGCATTAATATGCTGCTGTGACTTTTCATGGTCATATAGTTTGCGTAAAATTGCTTCTAATGGAAACACCGTTAACCCATGCAGAGGAGTACGATTTGCTTTGACGATCTGCTAATAACCAACAGAAGTGGCAATACGGTTTGTTTAAAACATTAGAATAACATAACCATGGTCTTGGAATTTTTATGCCCGCCTGATTGATATATGAATAATAATAGACCGAAAAAGGTCGGTTACTTTCTGAATCTTTTGGAAACGGGCTTAAATGGACCCAATTTAAATATTTTTCGTTCGCATTCAGTTGGACTGTTACCAAAATTTCCTCTATCTGATGAAACTATAGATATTACAATCTTCAGATATCTCAGAATCGTCGATTTGGGTTTCTTCTATTTCCGGATGGACATCTGATGAAGAACGTGCTTCAGAAGAATCTGAAAATATAATTGTTAAAAAATAAAATCGAATGTTTTGATAAATTTCAAAAATATATGTTAAATAAATTACGTAAGGTTATGGTTAGAGAGTGTTCAGACATACGCAGGCTCTACGCGGGTTGTGTAGTACTGATAAATGGGTTGGGTAGTACTTACATTTGCAATCTAAATCACTCATAGGAGCTGGTATCTGAAAAAATAAAGACATTTTGGGCGTTTTTTTATAACCTCCTCCCTTTTCTGTTTACTTTTTCTTTTGGTAGCTCCGCTGGGATAATCTCTTTTCCTTTCACTCATTGTTTTTTACAAATCGCTACTAATACTACTAAGCCAGAAGAACAATTGTGTGTATTCTGTTACAATGTAATGCCCAAGTAAATAAAACGCGTTAATAAACATTGCTCTCCGTGTATCATCGTATCATATGTACATCGATTATTGTGGGATTCCCCTGTTGAACTAAATGACTTAAACGGGGAAATCCCGAAGCCCGCGATAACCGATGTAGAGTGTTGCCAACTTTTGAACGCACGCTATACGCGGAGAAAAAAGAATTGCTTATTTTGACTTTCGTCATTTCTGAAAAAAAAATTGGGAAGTTTTTATTAATTTTTGCTCACGCACGTTGGGGGCGCGGGGGGGCCTCGTATAATTGTATAATTGATACGGCGGTAGCTACGCCCCTGAGTACAGTACATAGTGCAGGATACGAAGTTATATACGGCGAATAGAAAGCGAGGCACGAGAAACAAGAGGGAAAATCCGTAACAATAGTTTTACCACAGAATAAAGAGACAGAAAAGACAATATGGATATAAGAAATTGGTTACAAAAAGGTAAGTTAAATAATTTCAGTAGAAAATTAAATTTCTAATTAAAACTTTAGAGTCATTCCATTAAAAATGGTCCAAAAATTTGAAAATTGGTTGCTCGACCAATTCCAAATAAAACAAAACTACCATGTAATGATAGCTTACAATGTATATATGTTATATCCGATGTTAATTTTTGCTCAAAATTATTTTATTTAATTGTCGGCCGTTTTTGTTTCACAACGTTTGGAAAAAAATTCAATTGCAGCCCTTTACAAAATTGCCAATTGCTCTTTACTCTTTGCTAGTATATTTGTGAAACAGTTTTTATTAGCTTTGGCAAAAGATTTTGTGCATTATTATTATAATTTTATATATTTTTCATTATTATGATGCCGACTTTTTTGCCTTCTAATCTAGTTATAACAAAAATTACAATAATGCACCGATTTTGACAGCTGATATCTCAAATGGGACTAAATATAAAAACTAGAAATTTTCATATATTAAAGATCAAACAACACTTTATACGTGCCATTAATTTCATTTTGTGTTTTTAATCTAGAGAAAAAATATTAACATCAGATGTAGTATATCCACGCCACATTACTATCATTACATGGCAGTTTTGTTTTATACTAATTTTTATACTAGTGACTAAGAACAAGAATGATATTATAGTCTATTTCTTAATGTCTGACAGCACAGTGGCCTCATTAAATATTAAAATAGAAAATTATCTCTTACAGAGTGATCGTAAGAATTTTACAAGTAAATACTAAAATTCTAATGTAAAACAAGTAGGTGTCTGTATTAGTTATCTGTACATCCCTGTTTCAGCTCAAGATACAATATGGTAATAAAACTGAACAATGCCAGCTAAACGATAAATAGTGCGGCAGTGGTGTAGATTACGATATTAGTTCATTTTGCTTATTTAATTAGATTCGATCAACATTACAGTTGAAATAAAATTCATTCGTTTAGGCCTATTAAGTTACATTTTCGTTTTTATTAAATTAAATGAATTAAAGAAAATATAGTTTAATTCTCATAATTCAAATTTATTGACAATGAATTAATGTATATTAAGTAAAGTAAACATACCATTTATAGGAAATATAAAATTCAATCTATAGTATCATCCTCTTTGCTGGCCATACAAGAATCATCCGAAGACTCGTCGAGAGAGATCACTATCGGTTCTATAGTTTGTTCTATGAGGTTATCTAAAACTCACATTTTCACTTCCTCTTTAATTACATGATTCACAGAATCTCTCCAGTTATTGTTGTCAATGAGTACTTCATGAGTTCACGAACATCTTTCATTTTAAATGTTTTATTATGTCTAGCTACATAACCTTTCATTTTGGCCCATATTAACTCTATCGCATTTAATTCATAATGGTATGGCGGCAAACGAAGCACTGTTATCCCACGATTCTTAGCTATTTCATCAATAACAAACTTTTTAAATTGTAGCTTGTGATCTGAAGCAACCTTTAAAAGTTCTTTTTTCAACATATCATCTTTAAATGGTATATCTTTTACGATTAACCAGTTTCTAATATCAGCTTTTCTCCAAGAGGTAGATGGAAGATTTTCTGTTAATCGCGAATGATAAGTGGCATTGTCCATAACGATTACAGCATTATTTGGAATTGATTCTACCATTTGTGTAAAATACATCTGCAATCATTTCTTCATGATAGTCTTTGGTTGATGTTGACTGAAACTCCAGTAAACCACCTTCAACGAACCCTTGTTTGCATCCAATATGCGTTATTATTAGTCGGCGACCTTTACAGATAGGGGTTTTCAGTCCAGTGATAAACCTTCTATGAAAGCTTGACGACTGGTTTGAATACTTTTGTCCTGCCATATTTTTTTCACTGAATGTCCTTAATTGAGCCATGTTTCATCTAGATAATAGATTTGTCTTCCCTCCTGTCTGTATTTTCGGATATCTCGTAAATACTGGCGTCTCTAACATATTATTTCTTCGTTGTTGATTAGCACTGATTTGCGACTTTGCTTCTCCCAAGTAAAATTTAATTTGTGTAATATTTTCCACAAAGTTTTTCGCCCTATGTCAGGCAAATTCTCGTCCTCCTTCACCATTCTTAGAATTCTGTCAAGGGTTGGGATTTCTTTTTTATAATATAATTCATGTACTTTCCGTCTTATTGTATTTTGCATATGTTCATCAAGGTCAAATGGTTTTCTTCCAGTTGACTTTTTAGGTGGATATATATTTCCATTTTTCCTCTCTCTTAGAAGCCTGTAAATAGTAGATTCACTAACTCCTGTCAAATTGGAACATGTCGAAACTTTATTTGTAACAGTAGCAGCCGACATTTGAAGTACAACAGCATCATGCACATTTAACACTACAGTCTTCGTTTGTAAGCTAAGCACGCTCTTACACTTTACTGGGGTAAAACTTGAATACATTTTCACAACACTTATGGAACATAAGCGACTCTAAGCAAAACAAATTATACAAATTTGGGCGAGACCAAGTTTCACCGTATATACCTGCAAAATTTCCAAGTAGTCATTGGGACAATCCCTAGTAGGACCCTATTGTAATGTTTCTTGGAAATGTTATTATCAACATTTCGAAAATCAGAAAGTAATTATCTGGAGAATGAACTGATAAATGGTTTGTTAATATGTCTCCCAAAAATTGACCTACTCCAAATTCTCAAGATAATTAATGAAATATTCAGTCAGAATAGTTTCGTTACAAGATTATTTCAAAAATAATTTATTTTTTTAACTGTATGTACTCTACAAATGTATGAAGGTCAGTTAGTTGTTTTATCTAACCGAATTTACATTTATATTACCTTTATATATCAGATCGGGTATAAAATTAAATAGTAAATTCCTTAGATGAACTACGCTTATGGTTTACTACCTGACTAGCATCTGTGACCTATTCGCGTGCTGTCAGACAATAAGAAACATACTATAAGTTATTATTTTTAGGTCAAACATCTCTAAAACGGAAAAAAGTTCATGATGACAGTAATGGAAGTGGAAGCAAATTGTGATGAAGATGAAAATAAAATGGTCGGAACATCAAAATCGGAATCTATTTTTGAAGGAGGCTCAAGTAGCTCTTCAAATCTACATGAAGCTGTCTCTGGAACTAGGACCTCTAAACAAACTGAAGAACGCGATGGCTACCATGAAAATGACATTGGTGGTTATGTTAGTTGTGCCAATATCTTGTCTTCTGAAAAAAAGTAGGAATTGTTGACAAACCCTTGGGTTCCATCATACAATTACGATTTTGTTTCTGATGCCATTCACTTGAAAAGAAAATTTAACCATCGCTGATTAGATCAATATACTCCATGGCTGGTGTACTCAAGTCCTTTGAAAGGTGCTCTATGTTTGTATTGTGTTTTTTATTTTCGCCAATAATTGCTACAGTTAAAGGAGTTTTGAGTTCATTTATGGTAAGGCCTTACATGAAGTTTAAGGATGTACATGAAGATTGTAGAAAGCACGTTGGCAGCCATTACCACAAATTTTCAACAGCTGCTGCAAAAGCATTTCTTGAAAATTCTCCTGTTGATGTCTAGTTGCAAATAGGGCACCATAAGACGATTGAAGAAAATAAACAAATATTGTCAGCAATTATTTCTTGCATAATATTTTGTGGAATTCATGATTTGCCACTTAGAGGAAAAGAGGGAGTTTTCTTGATAAAGGTCAAAAAAAAACGCACTCTATACCTCACCAACAATTCAAAATGAGATTATACAATTATGCGGTAAAGTTATCAAAGAAAAAATAATCGAAGATTATAAACAGGCTGTAATGGCTGATGAAACAGCTGATATCGCTGGAAAAGAGCAGCTTTCTATTGGATTAAGGTTCTATGATGAAAGCCAAAAAATTAATCAGGCTACATTGAGTTAAAATGTCAAGATGCTTCTACAATCGCTAGCGCAATTCAAAGTTTTTTAGAATATAATAATTTTTCCGCCGATAATTGTGTAGGATTAGGATTTGACGGGTGTTCCACGATAGCCGGCAAAGAAGGTGGTGTACAGGCCATTCTTAAAAAAAAGTACGCTAAATCTTTATTTTTCCATTGCTCCAGCTACAGACTAAATCTTGTGGTCAATGATACTAGCAAGTTACCAGAAATAAGAAACACAATTGCAACGGTTAAAGACACAATAACCTTCTTTCGTGAATCGCCAGCCCGTAGGAAATTGGTTCTGTGAGACCAGAAAGTCGGAAAAATATAAGAGCATAAAATTTTTTTCAGAAAGCTTCACTGACATTGTTAAAGCACTAGAACATATATCTGTCGAAGGAAACTATGCAACAAAAAAATTTGCCTACCAATTGCACTGTACAGTTACTAAACCAATATTCATCTTAGGCTTAAACATAATTGCAAGATACTCTGCAATTTTGGAACCCGTTGTAAACATGTTACAAGGTAAAAGTATGTATTTGGTTATGGTGAAGAAACTTATTGGTGATATTCTAGATGTAATCAAAGAAGATCGACAAGATGTCGAAAATGTTTCTTATGATTTATTTAAAAAATCACATGATATCGCAGAAAATGTAGGGGTTGAGTTGTCAGTACCGCGAGTCACTCAAAAGCAAGTACACAAAAGTAATCCACCATCTGAGTCTGCATCTGAATACTGGAAGCGGTCAATAATTATCCCCTATCTTGATTCTTTAACTTCGTCTTTGGTTGCTAGATTCTCCAACGGAAATACACCTGCTTTTGCTTTAACTTATCTTCATCCTTCAAGCATGCTCAAAATGGCTTCAAAAGATTTCAAAAATAATGCAGAATCTTTCATGGAATTTTATAAGTTGGGTGATGTCTCTGCAGAATTAGATTACAATATGTGGAAGAAAAAGAATTTAGCAGAAGACAAATTAAAGGACATCGACGTGGCTGCACATTTGGAGGAAGCTAATGTTTTTTCCCTACAACAAGGCACGCACTGCTAATATTAAGTGCTTTCCCATCCACTACTGCTACCGTGGAAAGATCGTTCAGTACCCTACGAAGGGTAAAAACCTGGCTCAGGAGTACAATGGGTGATGACAGACTCACTGTTTTGTGTTTGATGAGTGTGCATCGAAAATTTTTGGAGGAAAATCAGGACTGCATAGTGGAGAAAGTTTTGGATAAATTTTGTTTAAACCCAAGAAAAATGTTATTGGTTTAATAAGTATAATTAAAATCTCAAAGTTTTGTTTGTCCTAAAATTTTACATTCTGTCTCGTCTGTCTTGTAACACCCCCCCCCCCCCCTATTATAGTAGTACTTTTTATTAAATTGTATTGTTCTGTTTTTCAGTTAATTCAGTATTTTGTTTTTTATGTGTCGGGTAATGTTGGAGATTTTTGTTTTTTGTAGCCTGAAGATGGCCGCTATGTAGGCCGAAACTAGTAGCTCCTATTGTTAACCATTAAATAATTCTGTGACACTGACTTTGAGTTTTATTCACAGTTTCACTGTCAGTCACATTTGTGTTATGGATGATATTTTCCTTTTTTTTTTCAGTTTAACATGCATTTCCGATGCTTGGTTTTAAGCAAGCATGGCTTAAAATTACATTCAATTGGATTGATGTACAGAGTATGTATAAAGCAAGAGAATTCAACTGTTTAATTCTTGCTTGAACACCTTGAAAATGGCTAACCATATTTGAGTCTCCATCATACGTTTGGCCTCTCAAATTAGAAATATGGAGCCCCAGTTCTTGATATTTTCCTAGTAAAAGTGCTGAAAATTTTTCCCAGGTGAGTTCATCTTTAGCTTCAACAAACCCAATAAACATTTCCTTAATTTGTCCCAAATCAATATCTAAGTATCTAAGGCAGCCATTCTCTAAGTGTGTTCCGCAAAACCCCGTAGGGGTTCTGCAAGCATTCAGAAAAAAACATTAAAACACCTCTCTCTGATCGAACGTTTTGACGCGGGCGTATCACGAGGTGCAGCCGAACCTAGTCGCCACCCACAACAGTACAATTTTGCTATGCCGCCACCGCCGATATCCCATTTGTACGCGCTCACAAAGTCGAAATTGCTTACACTGCATTTTTGTATTTCTATTTTTATTTCCACTTCCTATTTATCAAAGGCGTTGTGAGCACGCAATCCCTTTGATAAAAGCCGCCTTTGAGATAAGACACTATAGTTGTGAATAAGTGACTTTCGGATCTAATTTCAAAACATAAAGTCGAAATTGTTTACCCGCATTTTTTTATTTCTATTTTTATATCGGCTTTTTATTTATCAAAGGCGTCGATTCGACTATTTTTGAGAATGTTCGAGATCGAGGTTAGGACTATAAAAGTGACAATCGCGCCTCAACACTCATCAGTCGACGATTATGTTAAATGGTTGGAGGTTTCCCTTTAAGAATACAAGATGCTCGTCTCGCTCATTTAGAATTTCTGAATTCTTGTGAATCCTATAGAAGGCTCGCTCTAGCATTAACCAGCTAGTGCCTTTATGGCTTTACCTGTTTACCTCTTGTCTTTAAACTCCAAAATGAACGTAGCTATTTCCCATGTTATTTTACGTAAGGAATGAGCTCGAACACGCCTAGTTCATTTACATTGTTGCTATGGGTTGACGTGAAAAATTGAAAATTGACATGTCAATTTCTAGCTTCAAGAATTCATCTAGTAGTGGTTATCAAATGTGCCTTTTTGGCTTCATTTGTCGTTAATAACCTTTGATGCGGCACGTCTCTCAAGTTAGCGGGACAACTATTCGGAAAATGACTTTCGACTGGACCAAAAATTGCCACTCAATTGCCGTTTTTATGCCGTGAAATTCCCGGAATTTGCCGTTAATTATTTTTTTAAAAAATGGCCTGGTCCACTAACTTGAGACTCAAGTTAGCGAGACACCCCCTGGAAAATGGCTTCCCTCCGTACGGCAATTAATTTGAAGTGGATAGATAATTGCCGCTTGATTTGCCGCTCACGAAAATATCATTCCCAAGGTCGGGGTATGATGAGGTCTGGGGCTAAACAAAAAAATCGCAATTCTCCATAATGACATGAATTATTATTGCCGCTCCGTGAAATACGGTTTCTATGGGCGACACATCGTTTATGGGCCTGTGCTAGACTCAGCTGAAAAAAATTTCCAGAAACTCTGTACTTCACAGTATTTTAAAATCGTGAGCACTCAACCGAGAAATTCGCTTCTCGTCTTTCTTATTCATGCTTTTCGCATCCGATGGATTTTTAAATCCTAGTCATACCTAAATTTTTTCCCACCCAAATTTTTATTAGATAATTTTTTGAACAGCCAGATCTACGCCGGCGATAAGTAACCCGTTTCCCGCACGATTCAATAGCCCCGATATGTATTTGAAACTAGTTCTATATATAGCCGGAGCTACACGTACAACTGGTAAGCCGTTTATTTAATGCCCGAGGCCCCCGTACTCTGCGAATATTAGCCTCGCGATTTTACAGCCCCGAATTATATTTAAAATGAGAATCTGTTTGAAGCCGGTGCTGCACCTACGTCAGATAGGTCTGTTTTTTAAAACCCAAGACCTTGTATCTCGCGAGCAACACCTTCGCGACTCTGTAGCTCCGAAATTTCCTTTAAAAAAAATGATAACTGTACCCTGCGAATCGTAGCTTCGCGACTGTATGGTCTCGAATTATATTTAGAAATAATTTTTTAATAGCCATATCCACACCTACGAACGGTTACATCGTTTTTCAAAAGCCCCAAGTACCTTATACTCGGCGAATTTCAGCCTCGCGACTCTATAGCCCCGGATTTTACTTCGAAATATCTGTAAATAGTAGAAATCACGATTACGACAAAGAGGCTCTTTTTATATAACTCAATTACCATGTACCCTGAAAAATGCAATTCTAATACGTGATGTCGTGAGGTGAAATCTGTAGGATGTAGACTCTTTGGATTCAAATACAGAATAAATGGTAGTACGTTTAACAACAGCTTCTATCGGACATTTTTTTTATTTGGGAGTGTAAGATCGTAATCAGGGTACAGGGTAAAGTACTGAAAAGAAATTGCCGTACGGGAGGAGTCCTTTTTCAGGGGGTGTCTCGCTAACTTGAGATGGAGAATGGCGAATTTCCCGTTTTGCCCCAGACCTCATCATACCCCGACCTTGGGAATGATATTTTCGTGAGCGGCAAATCAAGCGGCAATTATCTATCCACTTCAAATTAATTGCCGTACGGAGGGAAGCCATTTTCCAGGGGGTGTCTCGCTAACTTGAGATGGAGAATGGCGAATTTCCCGTTTTGCCCCAGACCTCATCATACCCCGACCTTGGGAATGATATTTTCGTGAGCGGCAAATCAAGCGGCAATTATCTATCCACTTCAAATTGATTGCCGTACGGAGGGAAGCCATTTTCCAGGGGGTGTCTCGCTAACTTGAGATGGAGAATGGCAAATTTCCCGTTTTGCCCCAGACCTCATCATACCCCGACCTTGGGAATGATATTTTCGTGAGCGGCAAATCAAGCGGCAATTATCTATCCACTTCAAATTAATTGCCGTACAGAGGGAAGCCATTTTCCAGGGGGTGTCTCGCTAACTTGAGATGGAGAATGGCGAATTTCCCGTTTTGCCTCAGACCTCATCATACCCCGACCTTGGGAATGATATTTTCGTGAGCGGCAAATCAAGTGGCAATTATCTATCCACTTCAAATTAATTGCCGTACGGAGGGAAGCCATTTTCCAGGGGTTGTCTCGCTAACTTGAGTCTCAAGTTAGCGGACCAGACCATTTTTTTTTAAAATAATTAACGGTAAATTCCGGGAATTTCACGGCATAAAAACGGCAATTGGGCGACAATTTTTGGTCCAGTCAAAAGTCATTTTCCGAATTTTCCGAATAGTTGTCCCGCTAACCTGAGAGACGTTGATTCGGCGGTAAAAATGGTGGCATATAGGAATACAAGTAAAGTTCTTGTAGGCTATTGATTGAATCTCTAAAGCCTCTATCGACTATTAGTCTAGTAAAATTGATGTGGAACCTCAAACTAATTGCAATACAATTTCTTTGAGTGGTTTCCTAATGGAAATTTTCTGTAGAAAACGATGGTGAAAAGTCTACCACGCTATGACGACGCATTTATCCAATATGGCAGTATAACAGAACAGCAACAGCTTGTCTATTGGCGCCAATTTGAATGAATGCATGCAGGAATTTGCTTCAGTGAAGCATGCATCAAGTGAGCAACATGTTACTATGACCAGTGCAAGAATTGCACGTGATACAGGAGATACACAAAAAGTAATAGTATATGTAGAACAGCTTAATGTATTCGAGCGAGACAGCAATCTGCGGAACATTGCCACAGGAGTTACTTATGGAAGTGATGTGAATCCTGAACTAGCAGATGAAATTGGGAAGAGAATCCTTGATGACATGACTGGCAAAACAGTATCTGAGTTCTCTTTCAGAAAGAGCAAGCAGGTGAAACCAATGCAAGCAGTGCAATCTGTCAACTTAAAATGAGAAACCTTTGTTATTGAGCCGGAACTATTATTTCAGCGCCTGTTGCTTTGTGCTCAGATCGGTGGTGTCGATTTGCATGAGGATTTTCGTTACGAGCTTTGCCAGCTAGTCTATTCGATAAACATGGGCTTATGAGGGAATCTGGGAAGTCTCAGCTTGCCAATTATATTAAAGAGCAAGTGCCAGGTGTTGCTAATTTGTCTGAAAATTTGCAATTCGGGATAGATGGTGGTTGGTTATTACATCGCCTTCCTTGGAGTCAAAAAGAGAAATTCGATGAACTGTTATGTGGCTATGTGAGATATGTGCTTACAAAGTATGGCCAGGCTACAATTGTGTTCGACGGATATGAAGATACGTTTTCCACAAAATCAGAAGCTCATTTAAAAAGAAACCGAGGTATTGTAGGACCTAAAGTGAATTTCACTACTTCAACCTCCATTGCCATCAAGAAAGAATTATTTTTGAGTAATAAAGAAAATAAACAAGCTTTCATTGCTCAATTATCAGAAAAATTACACGAAGCTGGATGTAAAACAAAGCAATGTCATAGTGATGCAGACGTCTTGATCGTTATGGAAGCTATAAAGTCGGCAAAAACTCATCCTACAGCCATTGTTGGAGAAGACACCGATCTTCTCATACTACTTCTTCATCATTTTCGAGAAAATTTATGTGATATTTTTCTTCGCCCAGAACCTAACAAATCTTCCAAAACCATATCTGTCTATGATATTAGAAAAATTGTAAACGCATTGGGTAGTGAGGTGTGCTCTCACATCTTATTTGCTCATGCCATATTAGGATATGATACCACCTCGAAACCATTTGGATTAGGGAAAAGTGACTCCATAAAACTGTTAAGAAAATCAGATATCTTCAAAGAAATTGCTGCCATTTTCCAAACTTCTGAAAAATCCACAGAAGAAATCTTAAATGCTGGTCTGAATACCATTATATCTTTGTATGGAGGAAAAACAGGAGACTACACATTACGTGATATGAGACTTCAAACTTTCACTTCAAAGGCAACAAAATCAACAATCCATGTGAAACCGGAAGTTTTGCCTCCTACAGAGAATGCAAACAAATTTCATTGTTTCAAAGTATATCATCAGGTGCAACAGTGGATGGATAATACTATGGATCCATTACAGTGGGGATTTAAAGTGAAGGATGGAAGATTGACTCCTATTAGAATGAGTCAAGCACCAGCCCATTTACTGAAATTCGTAAAATGTGGCTGTATCAAAGGTCAATGTGCAACTCTTCAATGTACATGCAAACGACAGTGTATACTGTGCACAGATGCGTGCACAGTTTATAGAGGTATAAGCTGCTGCAATTCTTTGGAAGTGGACATGGACGATTATTGAGATGAAACTATTATTGTAAATAAAAGAATGAATAAACGATTAATTTGAACTCAAAAGTAATTGAATAAACTTTAAGCAAATGTTTTCTTTCACAATTGAGGAGTTTGCGGGAAAAACGACAACGCTACATTTTTTTTCGAAATTGAGTTAGATGGCGCAATAGCAAACCATCAGCTGCCGATTGCACCATCTAATTCAATTTCGGAAAAAATGTACCTTCATCGTTTTTCCCGCAAAAGAATCAATTATTACTCACAAATTGTATACTGTTTCTCTATATCCCCCATAGGGGCCTTCGGTGCATGGAATTTGGGGAAGCTATGACTCAAGTAACTTGTTTTCTGGGGCACTATGTAATAAGTTTCTGGTATTTTGTAAAACATGCTGCCAGGAAAGAAGCTACAAGTGTCATAGCTTCCCAAAATCCATGCACCGCACGCGCCTAATCCCCCAAAAATATTGAAACTGTGTGTAGCCTACTTTCATGTAATCATAATTGTTTATTGAGTTAATCGTTCACGGACTGGAATTTTGATTTCAAGTTTTAATATACAATGTATCAAATAATGGTCAGCAATTTTGGAAAATCCGCCATATTGGATAAACGCGTCGTCATAGAGTGGTAGACTTTTCACTATCGTTTTCTACAGAAAATTTCCAAAAGGAAACCACTCACAGAAATTGTATTCCAATTAATTTGACGTTAGCCCATTTTTCGTGCTAATTTGCCTAGTCTATATCACAATATCGCCTTACCGAAGCCATTATATTCAAATCATTCTGTAATTCGTAACTTAGAATACTCGCATCATTATTCCTAGCAGCTCAGAAGTACGGCCTATTGATTGCTAAGATATATCCATCTGGGGCAACTGTGATCTCTGGTTTAACGGACAGCCATTTTCCCATATAATGTGTGCGGGGTTACTCGATGAACTGACCCTCGGTCTAGCGATTTTGCCATGTCAATTTTTCTCGTAAAATTACTGATTTGCAAAATTATTTCTTTACAAAAAGAAATTTATCCGATAAGAAAAAGCACTTGTCTTGCGTTTTTACTGTTGATAAAAGTTAAATAGGTCAGGGTTACTTACTGAAGTATAATATTGGATTGAAATAAATTGAAAATGTAATAAAATGAGGAAACAACAAACTGGGACCGTTTTTAGTGAAGGAATTATACACTCAACGCTGTGACCTAAATTATAAGCTACCGATAAAGTCGCAGACCAAACGAAATAAAAGTGTGATGGCAAGCGAGTCGATAAAATGTTTTAAATGCGCGGGCGATCATCTTACAATAACTGACATATTTATGACCAAGACCCTATTTACTTTGAAATATGTGACAGTAACAATAACATCACAAATTAGATTAAATAACGACTACATTCGACAAATTGTGTTTGTGTTGGTATAAAAATATATAATAAATAAATAATGACATTGCTACATGGAGAGATTTTATTAAAAGGGAAGGAGGAGGTGATGTTGTGGTCAATTGAAGAGTTTTTTTAACTACAAACCTAACTTTATTGAGGTAGAAAAGTTGTTCATTATTAACCAAGGTAGAATAGTACAGAGCCTGCTTGATTAGAATTACATCTCAATCCATTTGACAGAACGTGAGTTAACTGATGCAAATACAAAATGAAAAAATATTTTTAACGTTAAGCAACGGATTTTATCATCGAATATTTGGACCACAAAGTTGAAGCCTTATTCGTTTGAGATAATTCTTGGTAAACTTTTAATGCATTTTCTGACGACTTTTATATATTTTTATAATTCGCGTATAAAAGAGACTTCATTATAACATTGTTTACAGTGTCACAATGAAGCTCTTTGAACACTGTTTTAGTAATTTTTAGTGTACAGTTGGTTATTGTATTTAGTTATATTTTTATTTGACTTGACACAAATTATAAATAAAATGGTCTAGCGTTGTTCTAGCTAGCAAATTATTATATTAAAAGAAAAGTTCTTAAAGGTAAATTAGAATGAATTATATATTAAAAATATTAATGAATAAAGTACGCTAACGTTTATTTATCAATGATTTGTCAATTGTTTATTTTTATATTGTATAGGATCCATATATATATATATATATATATGATGGGTAGATCCTGGGAACCAGCCACGAGGGCAGAGGGTGCTAAGAATCTGCGGAGTCTAAACCACTACCCATTAACTACATTACACCTAGCAACTTATAACTGCCGTACACTCTCTAATCAAGCTAGGATTATGGAACTGGAAACAGAGGCAGCAAAAATGAAGTGGGATATCATGGGCATTAGCGAAGTAAGACGAAAAAATGAAGAACTCATAGAACTTGAATCAGGGAATTTTCTATACCACCAAGGAACACCAACAGGAAGAACAAGCGGAGTAGGATTCCTAATTAAGAAAACCTGGAAAAATAGAATCATAGGGATAACAAGCACCTCAGGCAGAGCCAGCATAACACTAAGACTCTCCAGAAGATATACTATCCAGATTATTCAGGTATACGCCCCAACAATCAGCCACAGTGACGACGAAATAGAAGAATTCTATAATGAAATAACCCAAGCGCTCAGCAACGACAATAGTCACTTCAAATACATAATGGGAGACTTTAATGCCAAAGTAGGACACACGAAAGACCAAGAAAAAGGAATGGGGAAATATGGATTTGGAGAAAGGAATGAAAGAGGAGAGAGATTAAAACATGTCGCACACTTTCAGAACATGTATGTGGCAAACTCCTTCTTCAAGAAGAACCGTAACAGGAAATGGACGTGGGAAGGCCCCGGTGCAACTATCAAAAACGAAATAGACTTTATCCTCACCAATAAAATTAACACAGTAAAAGATCTAAGCACACTCAACAAGTTCACTACAGGAAGCGACCATCGACTAATTAGAGCTCGACTGATCTTAAATATAAAACTAGAAAGGTCAAGACTAATCAAAACCAACACAACCAAAAACATAAACAACGAAAAGCTGAAAGAGAACTCTCACCAATATGAAGCACTACTAGAAGAAAGACTACAAAAAATGGAATATAACAACCCTGAACTGATAGGCACAATTCGAAACTGCGCCGTAGAAGTGGGAGGTCTGCAACAACGAGGTGAACACAAAAAACTAACTCCGGAAACAAAAGCACTATTACAAAAACGAAGAGAAATGAAAAAGAGAACAAACATTCAAAGAATTGAATACACCGAACTGTGCAAGACGACACGAAAGAAAATCGCAGAAGATATCAGGAATTACAACGAGAAACTGGTACAAACAACAATAGAAAACCGTAAAAGCTACAAACATGCAAAAAGAGCACTAATAATAGGGAAAAGACAGATAGTTGCATTAACTGATGGAAACACAACAACCACAGACAGGAATGAAATAATAGACCTAGTAGCCAAATTCTATGGAGACCTATACAAGACCCCTGAAAATTTGGAAGAAATAATAGAACAATCAGAAGATGCCATACCAGAAGTATTGGTGGAGGAAGTAGAAATGGCACTGAAAAGCATGAAAAATGGCAAAGCATCGGGAAATGACGGCATCACGACCGAAATACTCAAATATGCAGGAGCTAAAACATGGAAGTACCTTGCCAAACTATACACGAACTGTCTGATGTCCAGGAGCATACCTAAAGAGTGGAACAGCGCCCTTATAGTGTTGATCCACAAGAAAGGCAACAAAGAAGACATTAAGAACTACAGACCAATAAGTCTACTACCAGTGACGTACAAGGTATTCACAAAGATCATTCACAACAGAATACAAAATACACTAGACTCGGCCCAACCACGAGAACAGGCTGGATTCCGCAAAGGATTCAGTACAATAGATCACATCCATACCCTCAAAGAGGTTATCAGTCGAACCAAAGAATACGACCAACCACTAGCACTAGCCTTCATTGACTTTGAGAAAGCATTCGACTCTATATATCCCAGAGCAGTAATAAATGCCCTAACAGAACAAGGGGTCGACAAGCCATATATTGAGACCCTAGCAAATATATATAGGGAAGCCAAAGCGAGAGTTACGATATAGGAGGGCACCCCAGAATTCCCCACCAGCAGAGGAGTTAAACAAGGAGACGCAATATCACCAAAGTTATTTACAGCAACACTAGAAAGCATCTTCAGAAAACTGGGCTGGAACAACACAGGTCTGAATATAGATGGAGAATACTTGAACCATCTAAGATTTGACATCATCCTGATAGCGAGTAACCCTGGCGAAATGCAACAACAAATAAATGAATTGAATGCAACAAGCAACGAAGTAGGCCTTAAAATAAATCTGAGTAAGACCAAGATAATGTATAACGAACTGATAAACGCACAAGAAATAAAAATTAATAACACTGCCCTGGAAATAGTAGAGGAATACATATACCTGGGTCAACTAATACACATATCAGGCTCTCTACTTCCATAAATAAACAGAAGAATCAAACTAGCATGGAGAACATTTGGACAGAACTCTATCATCTTCAAGTCTAGAATGTCACTCCGTTTGAAAAAGAAAGCGTTTGATCAGTGCGTACTACCAGTATTAACATACGGCTGTGAAACCTGGACCCTGAAAACTGATATCATTAGAAAACTCCAGGTAACGCAGAGGTCTATGGAACGATGCATGCTTGGAATAACAAGGAGAGATAGAAAAAGGCTTGAATGGATCAGACAAAAGACCCAAGTGATAGATGTCATAAATAGAATCAGATCCCTAAAGTGGCAATGGGCGGGGCATCTCGCTAGAAGGACAGACGATAGATGGACCACAAAGATAACGCAATGGTATCCCCGAGGCGTGAAAAGACCAAGAAGACGCCCCAACTTACGATGGGACTACGACATAAAGAAACTCGCAGGATCAACTTGGGGCCGCATAGCTAGCAATAGACAATAATGGGCCCACATGGAAATGGAATATATAAATATGTAAAGGGAGGCTACGCCATAACAAAATGGTTGAATAAGCTGCATATGATGATGATGATGGTACGGTTGATTTTTGGGATACATTACCAGATATCTATGTGAAGATGTATTACAGAAATAATTCTGTTCATGATATAATATAAATAGATCGCAAGAGCATGTACGAAGAAGCTCTTTTTTAAACAAATAATTATCTTCTGTTTGCTTAAATGAAAGTTTGTTTACAATTTACATTGTTATTCGGTTATAATACGTCAAAAGTCAGAAGTGCTGAATAAAACCATATGTGATCTGACCAATCAGGAATCTACAGAATGGCCAACTTAAATTCAAACCACTCCTCCTAGTTTAAAAACAGGGATTATTTGTAATTCTATTTTATTTAAAGACTTAAATAAATGCGAATTATAAAAAATATTGTGTAAAACTTGTGCCACAATGACTTTCAATAGTACTCGTGATTTGCGCAACTCACCGCTTTAACTTCACTCGTACTACAAAACGAGTTATTGTGACACTTGTTTTACAAATAACTATTTTCTCATCGCGCCATTTTTTATATGCAATGTAGGTCTTTTCATATAATACCTGTCATTTTTTTGGGAATAGTTCCACTTCTTCGACGTGTGCTCTAGTTTCAGGAGGAGTACAACCACTAGAATCGCTCTATTTTTAACAATCTCGACCACCAACAAAATATTATAAGGGGTCCTTATATACTGTATACTCGACTTTTAAAGTAAATACGATTACTAATAATAATTACTATTATCTGCTATTACCTTGTTAGGTACACCAAAATGCGAAAATGTTTTGTCGCTAGTTGCTTGTGTTCTGGAGATACGTTAAATTACGTTTTCTTGGAGATCCGGGGACGTTCAACCCCCGCGAAGGGTTGATATTCTGATCAATGTTACGACCCTATCTCTTTGTAACAAAATATGCCGTTGGTCTCGTGTCGCTAGCTGCTTTTGTTCTGGAGATACGTGGTGTTACGTATTTCCGGGGATGGGGTAGTTCAACCCCCACGAAGGGTCGCTATTCGGACCAATCTAACTTCGCTATCCCCTAGCATCAAAATAAGGCGTTGGTCTCGTGTCCCTAGCTGCTTTGGTTCTCGAGATACATAAAATCACATTTTGTTTGTGCTGCATATAAAATTGCTTTAAGTAAACTCAAGAAGGATTTGCTTGGAATATAGCAATCCCTAGCTTCAAGTGGATCTACCATGTCGTCGACCACTTGCACTGCTGGTAAAAAGGTTTACAGTAATTTGGTTTACAGTAATTTCACAGTTTCTTCAAATGTATACTAGCAGAATACCAGAGGCTTGCGATTTAAAACTGTAGATTTTTTTAATGCAATCTCTATGACAGACTTTAAGGTCATAGCACTAACCGAAACATGGCCTAACGATTCAGTCTTTAATGGTGAACTGTTTCCAGAAGACTACTCAGTATACCGGGCTGATAGAAATCTGGAGGAGTGTATTTGCTCGAGGGGCGGGGGGGGGGGGGGGGGTTCTTATAGATGTAAACAATGAATTCCCGTCGTGTGAAATAAATATAGACAGTTTCATTCTCCCAAAATAACAGCTGACTCAGGTCATGTTTATGTGCTAAATGTTTATGTTCCTCCATCTGCTAGTAGCGAAGTATACCTTAATCTTTTTGAATCAATTAGAAATACTGAAAGTTTGCATAATAATAATTTGGTCATTGTGGGCGACTTTAATATATCTTCTTATGCTGCATATTTCCATAATAATTTAGGGAATGACATTGTTTCTGTTCTTACCAATTTTTAATTTAACTCAATAAAATACTATTGCAAACGACTTGGAACGTATCCTCGATCTTGTCCTCTATAATAATGACTGTTTTGTGGAAAGATCTATTCAAAATTTAGTTGCTCAAGATCGGTATCATCCTGTTTTAAATATTTTCCGTAAACTAAATTTTTGCCACACCTTAAAGCGAAATTTTCCAACAATATCTTGCAATGAATATAACTTCCGAAAAGCAAATTTTTCACTATTGTATCAAAGTCTCTCTAATATAGATTCGACTTTCCTTCAAACATTTGATAGATCCGATGATGCCTGCATCTACTTTGACGCTAAGTTGTATAATGCATTTGATGAGTGTGTGCCAAGAGAAACAAAACAATATAAAAGAAAATATCCACCGTGGTTTACCCGGGATATTATTAAAGCTATTAAGCTGAAATCGAAATTAAATAACGAATGTAAAATCAACAATGATGTAAATACTCTTAACAGGTTTAAATATTTACGAGCAAAGGTGAAATCTGACATAGACAAGTCGTACAGGGATTATGCTGATTCACCTGAGTCGAGTATGAAAGCAGACCCAAAAAAATTCTGGGCTTTTGTCAACATCAAAAAGGGTTCCTGAATATCATGTCCTTCACTGAGGGTGAAGTATAGCTTTGAAACAAGTAAAAAATAAAATGACAACAGGACCAGACTCTGTCCCTGCTTTCATTTTGAAGGATTGTGCGTCTGTACTTGCTCCGTCGTTAACAACACCGCTCAACACGTGCGTGAAGACTTGCACTGTGCCGAATATATGGAAATCGTCGAAGGTTAGACCTATCTACAAACATGGTGATAGAGTTGATATTAGCAACTATCGGCGAATCTCAATTATTTGTAATTTCTGTAAGGTATTCGAAATATTATTGTACAATAGAATGTATAGCCATTTATACAACATAATAACCATAGAGCAATATGGTTTTGTAAAGGGTCGCTCAACTGTCACCAATTTGGCAAATATAACTCAATTTATTGCTGAAAACATCGATGAACGATCGCAGACTGATGTTGTGTACACCGATTTCTCTAAAGCGTTCGATAGACTAGACCACGGAATTCTAGTGAGTAAATTATCTCGATATGGATTATCACCCTCTCTAATCAAATTATTCACCTCCTATCTAAACAACAGACACCAGTATGTCGTGTTTAATGGTTATAAGTCAGTTGAATACTTAGCAACATCTGGTGTTCCACAGGGAAGTAACCTGGGCCCCTTATTATTCAATGTCTTCATCAATGATATAGTTGACGATCTCGATGTCAACTGCTTACTATATGCTGATGACTTGAAATTATTCTTCCGGATTGGTGATAGAAGCGATTGTGTCTCACTTTCAACTAACCTTCGACGTAGTGAGAGATGGTGTATAAGTAATAAATTGTCGTTGAATGCCTGTAAATGTAAGGTAATGACGTTTTCCTTAAAACCTGAGAAAATTATATATGATTATCAAATCCACAATACTATTCTTGAACGCCCGGCGACATTTGTTGACTTGGGTGTCACTTTTGATTCTAAACTTTCTCTTATACCTCATATTGAGGCTATATGCTCGTCTGTTAACAAAATGTATGGCTTCTTAGTTCGAAACTCGCGTGACTTCAATGATTAAGACACTTTAAAGGCTTTATACTACGCCTATGTTAGGTCTAAAATTGAATACGCAGATGTTATTTGGAGTCCATTTTGTGACATACACATTCAGAAACTTGAATCAGTTCAACGGAGGTTTTTGAAATTTCTTTCCTTTAAAATGGATGGCATTTACCCACCGGTAGGAGTTCGTACCGGTACACTTCAAACGAGGCATTGTGTAAATAACTTAAGTGCTCATCGTGACTGTCACTTGCCAGCTATTATCACTTATTGATATTTCTGTTTAAAATCGTAAATAACATCAGTGAGATCCCAATCTTCTTCTTAAACTCCAGTTCAATACTCCGAGAGTAGCTTCAAGAGCTGTTAATACGTTTTACCTTCCTACCCCTCGAACAAATATTTTAAAATTTTCTTCACTTCACAGGATGTGTTCGATATGTAATCATGTAAGTTACCATTCTTCTTTGATTGATGATATTATTCTGTGTAATCAATATAACTAAGTTCCTGTTGTGTAGTTGGGTTCGTCCTGTTTGAACAGTGTATTAATAATAACTAGGACAGCTCATTTACTTGTAAAGGAAATACGATTAGTAATAATAATTACTATTGTAAGATGCATTATCAGCTATTACTTTATTAGGTACACCAAAACGCGAAAATGTTTTGTCGCTAGCTGTTTTTGTTCTGGAGATACGTACAATTACGTTTTTCCGGAGATTGGAGACGTTCAACCCCCCGCGAAGTGTTGGTATTTGGACCAATCTAACTTCGCTATCCCTCAGCAACAAAATCAGGCGTTGGTCTCATGTCGCTAGCTGCTTTTGTTCTGGAGATACGTAAAATTTCCCTTTTTCCGGGGATCGAGGCAGCAAGCCCCGCGAAGGGTTGATATTCTGACAAATCTAACTCCGTTATCCCCGAGCAACAAAATAAGGCGTTGGTCTCCTATCCCTAGCTGCTTTGGTTCTCGAGATACATAAAATCACGTTTTTCCGAGGATCTGGGTAGTTACTCCCCCGTGAAGGGTTAATATTCTCATGAATCTAACGACTCTATCCCTCAACAAAAAAATAAGGCGTTGGTCTCGTGTCGCTAGCCGCTTTTGTTCTGGAGACATGTACGAGACATGTCCTAAACAGAAGTTTCTGACTAATATGGAAAAACTTACTAACGCCATAACATTGTAGATAAATGAAGATACCACTATCCCGAAAGAAAGTTATGTATAAGCTAATCAGCTAATTTATTTTAACTTAATACAAGTCAAGGGGTCGGCTATACCAGAACCCTATTAAGTTATAGTACTATGCTAACACCCTCAAGATGATGTAACCAAAACAAAAATCAAACGTCTCACGGCCACTTATATCTATTGTAAAAACCACAAGAGATAGAAAAACCCTTGAAACCCATGAATTATATAAAAAAAACCAACTAACAAGAACAAGGTCTTTTCAGATGGTAGGCGTTTTGTATCATACGATAATAAAAACGTTTCATTAACAATTTACCCACCGACAATAGTAACTAATATAAAATCGCTGTCATAAGGTAATGGCATTTTGGTTACAGCCTGCACCAATTCGCCGGTGAGATGATGGCAGAGTCTTTATTAATATTAAAGAATAATTTTATGTCATGCACTTTCCTTAACCTTCATAGGACTGGCCGGGGTCCGTTTGTACCCCATGACGTATGTTTTTGCTGTATCTTTGCAAACGCAAATTTTTAAACATTGATCTTTCATCTAGCTGCAGTTTATGAATTATTTTGATAAAATATGATGTATTTAGTAGTTTTTATTGGCTGGTATAAACAAAAAATAGTTTTATATTCCAGGGGTCTCTTCAGACCCTGGTCAGCCTTTTACGCCCGATAAAATAATCCCGGTAACTGTTAGTAAAATCGGGGAATCCCATACATTTAACGTTTGTTTACTCACAGGGAATTTACCCATATAATTGTAAAATGTAAATTACCAGTTCAAATGGGGGATTCCCCGCACTGCGATATAATTTTTAGACTTGAATATTCGGGTTAGTCTCTTGTGATATTGCGAGTAGGGTACATCGTTTTGAAAATGAGTCAGTTTCTATTTACAAACAATCGCAAGGGGCTTACTGACGATGAGATGTTACGTATACTTGAAAGTGATGATCCAGAGTTTGATAGTGTTATCAACGAGGAAACATCGAGGGACTTAGAAGATGAAGACATTGTCACATAAGTAGAGGAAGAAAATGCTGTAATAGTTGTTGATCAAAGTATAGAGAAAACGAACCCAGAGGAACCAACAGTTAGTAACAGCCAGGGCATTCAAGTATATAAATCTAAAGATGGAACTGAGTGGTCAAAAATTCCAGGGAACACAAAAGTTAGACGTTCAAAAGCTAATATTCGGAGACATGCTCTAGGCCTTACAAATTACAGTTCTGATATCTCAAGTATAAAAGACGCTTTTCTTCTTTTCCTATCTCCGGATATTCTGAACATAATAGTAACCGAAACAAACAGAAAGGCACAAACATATTATGATAAATGAAATATAGAAAATCCGAATAAAATTAAAGTCTTTGTACCTGTTGATTCTACAGAGATTGAAGCTTATATTGGACTGTTGCTTATTCTTGGCGCACTTCACGGATCGAAAGAGGCTATCGATATGCTCTGGTGTCAAGAGATTTATTACTGTCGTCCTATAATTCCTGCTGCAATGTCAAGAGACAGATTCAAACAAATTACTTCATTTTTATGCTTTGATAATTTTCAAACAAGACAAGAACGAAAATTAGTAGATAAGCTAGCTCCGATAAGAGATATATTCGATATTTTCACTTCTAATTGTAAAAAATCACTTAACCATCTGGCGACCATCTATGTGTAGATGAGCAGCTTGTACCATTTAGGGGTAAGGCACCATTCCGAGTGTATATGAAGAGTAAACCTGATAAGTATGGAATCAAAATATGGGCTCTTGTGGACTGCACCACTTCTGATATTGCAAACATGCAAGTTTATTTGGGTAAGTTATTTGAAAAGCAATATAGGCAAACTGTATATTCCTATGTATCTATTAATTTTTAGGAAAACAAGGTAACAAAGCGGAAAAGGGTCAAGGTCAAAGGGTTGTCCTAGATTTGACAGACCATTTGGAAGGCGGATTTGGAATAACGACCGATAACTTTTTTACAAGTTTAGAACTTGCTGACAAGTTGTGGAAAAAAAAATATTACTTTATGTGGAACCCTCCGGAAAAATAAAACATTTATTCCCAGGGAACTTCTACCGGCATCGTACAAGAAAGAGTTTTCAAGTATGTTTGCTTTTAGAAATCAAAGAACGCTAGTATCCTATGTTCCAAAACAAAAACATGCTGTCATCTTACTTTCAGTGAGCATACTGATAGTAAAGTAGCTGGAGAAGAACAGCACTATACATCAGAAATTATTCTTCATTACAACAAAACACTTCAGATAAGTTGGCCAAAGAATATACAGTGCAGAGAAAGTCAAACCGCTGGCCAATGGCAATATTTTCGCATCTTATAGATATCGCAGGAATAAATGCTTATAAATTGTGGTTACTGCAAAACCCGGATTGGCGAAAAAACAGTTTGGATAAACGTAAAATGTATATTTTGGGACTAGGAAAAGAACTCATAAAGAAAAACGTTTTCCGGCGATATAATAATAAATACATTCAGACGAATAGAAAACGGCATATGACAGACGTTTTTCCCGAACTATTGGATGCAACAGAACATAGAGTTGAACAACAAAACATTACCAGGGGGCGCTGCCATATGTGTCAAAGAGGAAAAGACAGAAAATCCAGAAAAATATGTATTAGGTGCCTAGAACATTCAAAATCGGAGATAGTTTGTAAAAAATGTTAAAATGATATGTAGCTAGTAGTATTAGTGATTAGGGTATTTTGTATTTTTTCGTGATGATTTTTGACTAATAAATGGTTAATAGTAAAACTTTAATAAAACTTCTATTCTATATATTTAATTTAAAGAAAAATACATCATTTCTGCAATTTTACGTATGGGGTCTTCTGGGACCCCAGTTAGTCCTTTTCGTAAAATTTTGATGTCCGTCCCATGAAGGTTAAGTATGTGACCACAGCAAGGGCTGAAAGATCATTTTCGAAACTGAAATTAATAAAACCTATTTAAAAAACCCTATAATAGCAGCAGCCAATTCATCAATGCAGTGCACTAATGATTTGTCGCATATTTAAAATAAATGTTGTAAACAGTTATTATAAGTCATAGAAATAAATGTGTTAGAAAGTTAGAAGTACATAATTAGTGTAATTACACTAAAATCAAGTGTACAAATGTGCGTTCCGCTAAAATTCAGAAACGAGATCAAGGAAGATTGGTGTGGTAGCCCTCTATTCCCCATCCATGACGAAGGTTCCCGTTTTTATTCAAAGGGTGTGCTTTTGAAAATATAAGGGCTGGGAGTTTCGCCCTCCGGTATGCCGCCACACTTATTTAAGGAGGACGAACAAGATTATCCTTTTATTCCGACTACCACACAATCTCATTATATCAACATTCTTAACGAAACCCGGTCCTAGTAAAAATTTTATCTCTATCAATTTATTACATATAAACTAATTAATTTGTTTCACGATAATTTACAGTAATAATTATGGAATGTATTTAAGTTATGATAAGATTTGAACTATTTATATAATCATAATGACACATTTAAACATTTCGAGATTTCCGTCATATTTTATCGCCATTACCTACAATATAAATTGGTTTAAACAAATTTATTAAAGTATTGAATCAGATTTGTATCAATTAAAATTGCACACCTCTTATTTGAACTACTTGCCGAAATATAAAAAACGAATTTTTAATCTCTCTTTCTGTCTCTACCGACGATTTAAAAAAAGAGTTTTTATAATTCGCGTATAGAAGAGACTTCATTATAACATTGTTTACAGTGTCACAATGAAGCTCTTTGAACACTGTTTTAATAATGTTTAGTGTACAGTTAGTTATTGTATTTAGTTATATTTTTATTCGACATTTGACTTTAACCTTGACACAAATTATAAATAAAATAGTCTAGCGTTGTTCTAGCTTAAATTCAAACCACTCCTCTTAGTTTAAAAATAGGGATTATATGTAATTCTATTTTATTTAAAAAATATTGTGTAGAATTTGTGCCACAATGACTTTCTGTAGTACCCATTGTGACACTTGTTTTACAAATAACTATTTTTTATACTACTGTAATGTTTCTCTTATTTATTTAAACAATAAACGGGTGGGATAAACTTTAAACACACGGTATGGCTACTTACATATTTATTTAAACACTAAACTACTCACTAACACTTAATTTATATACACGTAACTATTCTAACTATACACTTACATTTAATTTATATACATACAAACTTAATTATTGATTTAGATCAACACTTCACTATTCGCTATTTCGGTGTATTCTTGTTTATTTCACGACATAACTTTATGAACTAAACTAACTCTCCATGGTAGCTCCTTTATCTATGACTGCCTTTTTTACTACATAATTCTAGATTGCGGCTTACACGAAAACAATTGGCTCTGGCATTTTCTAGATAAGACTGGTCACAAAAACAATGTCTAGATAAGATAGTCACAATCGTACACAATTCTAAGAAATCCCTGCGCATCCGCCATAATCTTAACTTTCATACGTGGCATAGACAGAGTTGGATTCAGGGACTATACCAGTGGGCTGTTTCGTAACATTACCCCCTCCTTAAATGGCAGTTCCTCCTGGAATTTTTGTGTAGCCGAGACTGGATGTTTGAATCGGCAACTGGCCTCATTTCTACACTTTCCGATCTTACGGAAATAGCAGGGCACCGTCTTCATCGGATACTGATAACGAGGGTTGTAGCTGCAAATTAATATCTGGACACCGGTATCTCTAAAGATAACCTCTACCATGTTCCTGATAACTCGCCAATCCAACTGGTTACTCGCTATCTTAGGCATAGCCAGTTTCTTCACACTGAATTCTAACACATGGACTCGGAGGTTTCGAAGTGCTTCCCACACATCGCGGTATGTAGATCAATTTGAAAATTCATTATTAGTTACCACGTAGAAGACGTACCGTGAATTATGTTTCAGTTTCAGAGTCTTGCCAGAGGCTGGAATCTGGTCTTCAAGTTTTTCTAATTGCCCGAACTTCTTTCGAAAGACGGTTGACAACCCTCGTGCGTTCTTGATACGGGTGGGGATGTTGTATGCCAGTGAATAATCTTCCGGGAGAGTGAACAGATCTTGTTGTTGTTCCGAAGTAACTCCATATCTAGCTTTCCCGGTACCTCCATACGCGCCCATAAATTCATCGAAGGTAGGGTCAGACACATCTCGAATAAGGTTTACTCCTTCCTCTAGGTCATGGTCTCCTTCGAATGGTGCTAGTCGGTTTTGGTAAACTACTTTTGGTTTCCCGTTGGGGATCTTGCTTATGCGATATATAACAACATTGATCCTTTTCTGGATTAAGTATGGACCTTCCCAGGATTTTTGTAATTTTGGAGAAAATCCTTTTCTCCTCGTCGGGTTGTGTAACCATACTTTATCCCCTTCTTTAAAACCTCCTTCTGTGGCCTGCGTGTCGTACCGACTTTTCATTCTGTCGCTGGCAACTTGAAGATTTGTTCGAACTAATTCATGAATATCGTCCAGCCTTCTTCTCAATTGGATCACGTAGTCTTCTTCTACTAGATCTTCTTCAGGCCGACAGCCAAATTCCACAAGGAAGCCTCATTTCACGTCCAAACAGAATTTTCGCAGGTGTTTCACCCGTGGACTCATTGACGGCAGATCGATAAGCCAATGCGAATAGAGAAAAATACTGGTCCCAATCTCTCTGATGGCTAGAAACTACTTTGGACAGGTATTTTCCAATAGTCCTGTTCATTCCCTCGACCATTCCATCTGACTGTGGATGTAATGCTGTTGTCCTGGTCTTCTTCATTCCTAGCTTGTCGCAAATCTCTCGGAATAGATGGATTTCAAAATTTCTTCCCTGGTCACTGTGGACTTCCAAGGGCACTCCATATCGGCTGATAAATTCTTTCACTAATACATCCGCGACAGTTGTTTCGGGATAGTATAAATTTCCACCCACGTTGTGAAATAATCCATTACAACCAGGATGTATTTACCACCATTTTCTGTCGTCGGAACTGGTCCAGCGATGTCTAAAGCAATCCTTTCGAAAGGGTTTCCAACATTATACTGTTTCTTAGGTGCCTTTCTCTTGCGATGTGGTCTATTACTCGTAACACAAGTCGTACATTTCTTACACCAGTCTTTCATATCGTCGGAGCTGTTCATCCAATAAAACCTTCCACGAACTCTCTGAAGGGTTTTCTTCACTCCCAGATGACCTCCCGATGGACTGTCGTGTAACTTCTTCAGTACCTCAGCTACTCTCGTTCTAGGGATAACTAGCTGTCTCCTCATCTCGGAACCATCATCGTTTTCAAGGACTCTTTTCAACAGCTCTTCTTCCAGGACAAGGGAGTCCCACTGAGCCCAATACGCCTTGAGTTTCGGTGAAAATCTTGACACTTCTTGCCAGGTAGGTCGCCGATTTTCTTCCTTCCACTGTTGAATCTTATTTAGGCAAGGATCATTCTCCTGATCTTCTCTGATCCTGGTGGGTGACCATTCTTCATTGACTACTGTAATTCTTGAAACTGCAACTTCCTCAGATTTCGACTTGTTGCATTGCGAATAGTCTACAGGGCATGACCGTCTAGGCAATGAGTTGGCTTTTCGGTGATTCACATCAGCTGGATGTTCACCCCTGTCTGATTTCCCCTGTGAGGAGTTCTTGGGTTACAGGAGTCTTGGGGCGCTTAGACGGACGGCGTATGTGCTCTAGCTCGCTACGCTTTCGGCATTTGATCTTCTTCGGCTTCTTGTCTGCTATACCTTTCAACAAGTTGACGATCTGGTCAAGTTTGTCATCGCCATCTGCTTCCTGCATGGTCCTACCTTTGTTGTACTGCGAGCTCTTCGTGGCTACTTTGGATTTAAGAGGTTCCTGGTTTGCAAGAGTCGTAGGACGCTTACACGAACTGCGTGCATGCTCTAGCTCGCCACAATTACAGCACCTGATTTTCTTCAGCTTCTTGTCTACCTTACCTTTCAACAAGTTGACGATCTGGTCAAGTCTGCCATCGTCACCTTCTTCCTGTATGGTTCTAATCTTGTTATATCCTGAAGCCTTCGTTGCTGCTTCATATTCAAGAGCAGCTGTCAATGCGGCGACTAATGTTTTCGGATGGGCTAAACGAAGCGTCGTCTGCATATCGGAGTCACGTAAGCCATCAATAAAGGCCTGGATGCCCAGACATTCCATCATGTTCTCTAGTGCTAACGGATAAGCAAATCGAACTAGTCGGGCAATGCCCACTTCATATTCTTGAAGGGATTCATCACGTTTCTGCCTTCGGTGCTTCAGCTGAGATTGGTACAAATGTTCTAGATGTTCATGACCATATCGCATGTCCAACCAGCTCGAATGTCAGCTGCTCGAAGTCATCCGTTTCTTCCAAAGGTATCATCTGAAGTACATCTAAGGCATATCTGCGAAGCGCGATGGTTAAGTTCACTGCCTTCTCCTTATCGGACCAATTATTCACTCTAGCGGCTGCTTCAAACTGTTTCACATAATTGGTGCACGACATTTTTCCATCGAACGTTGGGGCCTTGACTCGGGTAAAACTACCAATGTCTTCTAACTTAGAGTGTGTTTCTGGCTTGCAAGGTTTTGTTTGCTCTGTCTTCTTTTCTTCCTCTTGCGTGTCTTGAGTTCTTATATCTGTCATCTTTCTTTCTAACTCCTTGATTTTCTCGTCCATCTTTGTCATCTTATTCTCGATTTTCTCGTCCATCGTTGATATTTTATTCTCGATTTAATATTTTAGAGACGAAATTTAATTTTCAATGTCAGCGGCAATGTCGTTTTTCATTGATAAGATATCGGCAGATATATCGTTCTTCATAGCAGAAATATCGTTCATTATAGCAGAAATATCGATTGTCACATTCGTTGAAATCTTCTCTTCAATGGCAGATATATCGTTTTTCACATTCGTTGAAAGTTTCTTTTCCATGGCAGAAATATCGTTCTTCATAGATGAAATATCGTTTTTCACATTCGTTGAAAATTTCTCTTCCATGGCAGAAATCTTCTCGTTCATGTTCTCTTCCATGGCAGAAATCTTCTCGTTCATGTTAGCAGAAATTGACGAGATTAAGGTGGAAGCTTCGTCATTAAATAAAACTGTTTTTGGATCAAAGCCGTCATTTTCCAGTGCCACTTTAAGTCTTTCTACTAATTCACTTTTCTTACCGGAAGTTTCCAACTCACGATCTTCCAATTCTGCTCTTAACTCAGCCACTTTCAAGTCACATAGTCTCTTGGCCATTTTTACATATCAATTTATTTATATTACATCACACCTGACACCAATGTAATGTTTTTCTCATTTATTTAAACAGTAAACGTGTGGGATAAACTTTAAACACACGGTATGGCTACTTACGAATTTATTTAAACACTAAACTACTCACTAACACTTAATTTATATACATTTAACTATTCAAACTATTCGCTTACATTTAATTTATGTACACACAAACTTAATTATTAATTTATATCAACACTTCACTGTTCGCTATTTCGGTGTATTCTTGTTTATTTCAGGACATCATTTTATAAACTAAACTAACTCTCCATGGTCGGTCCTTTATATATGAGTGCCTTTTAACTAGATAATTCTAGATTGCGGCTTACACAAAAACAATTCGCTCTCTGACATTTTCTAGATAAGACTGGTCACAAAAACAATGTCTAGATAAGATAGCCACAATCGTAAACAATTCTAAGAAATCCCTGCGCATCCGCCATAATTTTAACTTTTCATACATGGCTTAGACAGAGTCGGATTCAGGGACTATACCAGTGTGATGTTTCGTAACACTACGATTTATGTATCAATACTCGTATTGAAAATACTTTCATTTTATTGTTTAATGTTGAACATTATGTAGATTAGCTTCTGGTAAAATTATTTAACTACAATACCCTAATTAAAATAAGATTTACAAATTCATCTTACATAAGGAAACTTAGTTTTAAATTCTATTGTTGAGATTTAGTTGAGAATTTCTAGTAACTTCCGTCTATAGAATGAAGGCCAACCCCAGGGTCGACCACCTCCTGATCGGTTTCACTGTCAAACAACAGGTAGTAAGTCTTATTTTAAAAATATACTTTTTGACTTTAACACTGTCGTCTTTCTTTGTTAAAATATATCGTTTATTTTTGACCGTGGAAAAACGTTGGCTGTAAAAATTCATAATGATAAAATGGTTATATCGAAGAATAATTTTGTATACCGGGTATATTTGAAATGTTATCCAAATCGAAATTATTTTAACTTTGAAACCATACCTAAATAATAGTTCAGTTAGGTTTTTGAAGTAAATTAAATTTTTAAAAAACATTCTTCAACGCATTCAAGTACTGGGTAGCCCAATAAGAATGGACGCTGGCACAGTTCCTCCCCAACCTAATATGACATATCTAAGACGTGATTCTACAAGAGCATGATATATGATTCTCAGATGCTGTAAGTCCAGTACTCTCCTTATATATTTGAATGTATACAATAAACATCTCAGTGTCTTAGCTACTTCACGTAAGTGAGATGTCCATCGTAGATGTGAGTCTATTGTTAGTCCGAGATACTTTATTTCGTATTTCAGAGAAATATCAATATGTATGTTGTTAATAGTAACAGTCATTTTTTCATAAGGAGGCAGTTTGTGTTTGTAACTAGTGAAAGGTACAATAAATGTTTTCGAATAGTTGACTGTTAAAATTTTATGTCTCAAAATATCAAATAAATGTCTTAGATCGGTTTCTATTTTTTGTTTGAGGCCTTCCCACGTACTGTCTGTATATATATAATATAGTTGTTTAGTTAACCTAATCAAATAAATGTTTTAGATCGGTTTCTATTTTATGTTTGAGGCCTTCCCACGTACTGTCTGTATATATTATATAGTTGCTTAGTTGTTTTATAAAATTGTGTAAATGTTTTAAAATTATCACGAATATTAGAGTATCAATCAAACTCAACAATGCAATTTTAATTTCAATTTTAGATTGTCTAGGTGATATTCAAGATTTATACAAATACTTATATTTTAAATGTTTTATTCTATGCCACGCATGAGGGCTTGCCCTCCTGTGGTTTTTCTAAATTTAATGAAATTTTTATGTACGTATATATTTTGTAATTGTAAATTTACATGATGAATAAATATTATTATTATATTATAGCAGTATCATCCGCGAATCCTGTAGAATTATAAGAGAATAGATCATTGATGTACATATTAAACAGTATTGGCCCCAGCACAGTTCCCTGGGGAACCCCGAACAATATATTTTTTTCCGTACTGACCTTATCGTTTATCCTTACTGTTTGTGTCCTATTCTTTAGATAGCTTTCAAAGAATTTATGAGGCAGACCACGTATTCCTGCATCCCCCAGGACGTCCAACAACTGTTCATGGCTCACAGTGTCAAACGCCTTCGCCATATCCAGAAATACAACTGCCGTTGGTTTAGTTTCATCAACACACAGAAGAAATCAATGTCTCAATTGCATCATTAGTAGAACGTCCTTCTTGAAAGCCAAATTGATGCTCTGATTATAATTTGTGGTTGGCTATGAATTTAATTAATCTTTTTTTCACAGCTTTTTCCATTAGCTTTGTCAATGTCGTAATAAGTGATATGGGCCGATAATTGCACATCTTGGCCTTGTTGTCCTTTTTGTAGATTGGGGTTACTACAGCTTTTTTAAAAATAGTGGGACATACATACGCCTTCTGCAAAGATCAAGTTTATTAAGTCTGCTATAGGTTTAGTCAACTGTTCACTTAATTTTTTAAATATTTCTGCTCGCAGATTGTCTATGCCTGGAGCCTTGTTTGCTTTTAGAGATACTATTAAGTCTCTTATCTCTTCCGTAGTTACAGGCATCCAGTAAAAGGTCTCAGAATTTTTAGATCGCCGAGGAGGGGGTTTAGTCGGTACGGTTATTTTTTGTGCCAAGTTTTTTCCCTCTGTTTCAAAGTAACTGATAAATTCATCTGCCATATCTGATCTGGATGTTATTTTTTCGTCTTTTTCATTAATTATAAAATTAATATCATTTTTTGTTTTATTTTTGTTGTTAACTAGGTTCCACATATATTTTTTATTACTCCTATTTTTTTGTATTTCGGTTCGGTAGTAGTTTTGTTTCATTATTTTAATTAGGTTATTCACGCGTTTGCGGTAAGTGATATATATTTCTCGTTTCCCCACATTATTCAGATCTTGCTGAAATTCTCTGTAGAGATTATTTTTATTATTAATTGCATTCACAAGTCCTGCCGTAATCCACTTTTGACGCTTTATATAATTTTTTTTTAATTTCTATTTCTTTTGTATGTTTTCCTATGAAAATACTTAAGATATTTAGCAATTCTTCAGCTTTTTTGTTTACTTCCTTTATATTATAGTAATATTCGCAATTATAATTTTGCAGATCATGTCTGGTTTTTTTCATAGTTTATGTATGTTTTATACTTAATCGTTTCAGAGTTTCTACAAATAGTTTTTATAAGAAGGCTTAGTAGCGTAGCTCGATGGTCTGTTATATTATTTTCATACGTTGCTGCAGTGACATTTTCAAAACATTCTGTGACTGTTCTCAGAAAGATATGGTCCAGGCAACTACGTGAATGTTTTTTTATGTGTGTGTATTTATTTATCATTGAGTGTAAATTATATTCATATAATAGGTTTAGATATGTGTTGACAATATCATTTTCATCTCTAATATTTATATTAATATCGCCAATCAATAAATGAAAATCTAATAAAGAGTAATTAATTTGTTTAAGATAATTCTCTAAACACGAAACAAAGTCCTCATGTGAGTTGGACGGTGAACGATAAATATTTGTTAACAAAATATGTTTATTATTGTTCAAATTTATTTTTATCTGCAGAGCCTTTGAGTTTCCAATGTTGATAGTTGCGCTATCTGCACTTAAAACTGTTTTTTACATATACTACGACTCTATCATCTTTATTTAGTTGTCCTTTGTTATAAAATGTTCTATATCCGTTCATACTAAAAATATCAATGTCATCAATTTGAAAAGTTCCCGTTAGTACAATACAATCAAAGCTGCAGTCCAATTGTTCTAACATTATTTTAAATTCATCTATATGTGCATTTAGACTGCAAATATTTTGATGTACTACACTAAGAGAACTTCCATCGTTTTTGAAATATTTGTTCACTTCACTTGAACTATAACATTCTAAAGTGTTGTAGAATTCGTAATTTATGTCTCAAATATAATCATCCATTTGTAAATTATTCCAGTGATACTAGACCTATTTTAAAAGAAGGCTATTGATAAATAGATACAGAAAAGCTGTTTAAATTTAACAAAAGCTGAACCAAACACACAAAAGTCAACAAAACTAAATACAAAAGAAGTTATAGAAATAGAACAAACAGAAAAGGAATTATTAGCTTTTTAAAACATTTTAAGAAAAATGAGCAGAGATGCAACAGAAAAAATGTTAGACTTACCGCTGCCTGAGCGCAATCTTCCTCTGTCTTCTTTTAGTTTCTGTAGTTCCGGGAGTACAACCTGTTGATGATTGGCGTTGGTTTTGCTTGATAAGTCCGGAAGTTATAGGCTTACTGATGTATATTATGCTAGCGTAGCCATTTTACAGGGCACCCTTCGGAGCAGGCTCATAATTTGTAACGCAGAGCTTGATTTTGTTGCTAATGCCGTTTCCAAGAAAACGCAAACTATGCTAGCGTAATATTAAGCTAGCGTAGCCACACGCTCTAACTATAAAAATAAGTAATATTGAAAAAAAACTAAATGCACAGGAATTTGTTGCTAAAAGATGGCACTAACCGATACTGGAAAAAATCATCCCTTATCCCGATTTTTCCACCCCTCACTATTATTTGAGATTAAGCTAGCGTAGCCACACGCTATAACTATAAAAATAACTAATATTGAAAAACACTAAATGCACAGGAATTTGTTGCTAAAAGATTACACTAACCGATACTGCGAAAAAATCATGCCTTATCTCATATTAATTGAAATTCATTGTGTTTAGTTGAAGCGATATAGTTGATATTTGTTCAGTAATACACCAGCAACAAATTCCTCGAGTATTTTTTATCGAAATTCATCGTGTTTTAGTAGCTATAGCCTAGCAACACCTTGCCCTACTGATTTTAAAGCGATATAGTCGATATTTGGACAGTAATACACCAGCAACAAATTCCTCGAGTAATTTTTGATCGAATTTCAGTATAAGTAAAATGTTTTTCAGAAATGAGCTAAAATTTTTATTTATAAAATTCACAATAAAATTATTTGTCAAATACATATTTATTTTAAATAATTAGAAAAGCCATCTTTCTCATTTTAATTATCTTCTATTTCTGTGTCATCATCTTGTGGCTCAATTTCAGGTCATTTTGCCCTTTCTTACTGTTGGCTTTAGTTTTTTTGTTTCTGTTCTGTTTGGGTCCTTATAAATAACAGATCACGAGTTTGTTTACGTATTTATTCTGTTTCTTTTGCACACCAGTCAAAAACATACACAGCCATCGAGATTCTGACACGTTGCCGTACGGCTTAAACCTACTACTACTGACACAGCATCTCCCTCTTTTACAATTTTTAATCAATCAATAAATCACATAGTTTTAACCCACATAGTCTCTCAGGTAAGAGGGCTTTTTAATGTTTCTTTTAGGTCTTTGTAAACCGTCGGAAGGCACATAGTTTTTGGAGACAAATGCACATTGGAAGTGGGCGACTCACACGCTTTAGATTTAGGTGACACATATTGAGGCATTGGCACATTACTTTTGTTTAAGTCATTTTCATAAACAGCTGATTTTTGTTTGTTTTTCAACATAATTAGCCCATAAATAACACATAATTCTTGTACTGTCTTTTTTCAAAAGTTCGCTGGTGGGGGGGCTAACTTGACATACATTCGGCGAACAACAGTCAATTAAGTACGAGTCGTCTTATCGTTATCTATTCACAATATTAACGTAAGAATTGGGATTTTGTTGATTTTTTCCCCTTATCATCTTTCATCCTTTTGTCACCGAATATTATATTCAGGAATGTGTTCTTCGAAATGGTCACTGCAACTTAAAGGAACTAGTTTGTGTTGTAATGTATGTCAGGAAGGGTTGTGAAGTTATTTTTATATAAATTTACTCTTCCTTCCTTCCTTCCTTCTAGCCGTTTTCTATCCGTTGGATATAGGCCTCTCTCAATGTTCTCCAGGTTTCCCTGTGTTGTGCAACCTCATACCAATTTAAACCTGCTGTGCGTTTTATATCGTCGTACCAACGCTGTTGAGGTCTGCCAACGCTTCTCCTCTCGCCTCAAGGTCTCCATCTAGTCACTTTGCTGCTCCAGTTGTTGTTGTTTCTAATAATATTCCCAGCCCAGTTCCATTTGAGTGAGGCTATTCTCCTTTCGATGTCTTCGATTTTTGACGTTCTCCTGATCCATTCGTTAGTTTTTTGGTCTTTCAGTGTTACTCCAACTATCTTTCTCTCTATTGCTCTTTGATGTGTTTTGAGCTTGTTCAAGTTCTTTTTTGTCAAGACCCAAGTTTCCGATGCACATGTAGACACTGGCAGGACACATGTATTGTATACTTTTGCTTTTAGTTTCATTGGTAGATTTGACTGAAACATCTGTTTTAGTTTGCTATATGCTGCCCATCCTAACCGTATTCTCCTATTGAGCTCTGCATTCTGGCATTCCTTACTAATTGTCATTTCTTGGCCTATAGATAGATGTACGACGCTACTTTTTCGATTAACTGGTTCTCAATGGTTAGTGTATTGGTAATTGTATCTTCGATTGTCATGAATTTGGTTTTATTTATGTTTATCTCTAGTCCAACCTTGTTTGCTTCATGGTATAGTTCCTGAATCATGCCTATCAGTTCTGCCTCGGCTTGAGCGAATATGACGATGTCATCTGCAAATTTCAAGTTGTTCAGTTTTTCGCCTGCTATGTTTATTCATCTGTCTTCCCAGTGTAAATTTCGAAATACATCTTCGAGAACTAGCGTGAATAATTTTGGTGATATTACGCCCCCTTGTCTCACTCCTCTTCCAGTCTTTATCTCATTTGTATTTGTTTGCATCCTGATCTTCACTTTAGAGTTTACGTAGATGTGGCTTATGATGTCGATGTATCTTTGATCGATTCTGGCTTTTCTCATTGCTCGGATTACCGCCCAGGATTCCATCGTGTCGAAGGCCTTCCTAAAGTCAACAAATGCCGTCCATGTTGTGATGTTGTACTCCGTGGCTTTCTCTATTAATACTCTGATTGTGTGTATGTGTTCAATTGTACTCATATTTTTCCTAAAGCCAGCCTGTTCTTTCGATAAATATACCTCAAATTTATTTTCTAATCTATTGGTAATTATTTTCATGAATAGCTTATAGATCTGTGAGAGAAGACTTATTGGTTGGTAATTTTCAAGACTGGCCGGATCTCCCTTTTTATAAATAAGGATAACTATGGAGGTATCCCAGTCTGTTGGAACGGTTCCTTAATTCAGGCATTTGTTAAAAAGCGATTTTAGTTGTTCCATTAGAATTTTTCCTCCTTCCTTCCTTCAGCATCTCTGGCTGTATACCATCATCTCCTGCTGCTTTTCCGTTTTTGGTTTGTCGCAGTGCTCTATTTATTTCCTCGATATCGATTTCTGGAAGGTCTTCGGATCCAACATTCATTATTCTTCTCTTTTTCTCGCTTTCTGCCTCCTTTTCTCTCGTGTGTGAGCTGTGTAGTTTTGTGTAGAATTCCTCGGTAACCCTCATGATTTCTTGTCTATGAACGACTATATTTCCCTCCTCATCGGATAGCTTTTGGATCTCTTTCTTGTAGCTGTTTTCTTTATGGAAAATATTCAGTCCCCTATTCCGTTCAATGATATTTTCTATTTGTTTCTCTTGGTATTCCCTGATGTCTTGTTTTGCCGATTTTCTGGCCGTTTTGTTTATCTCCTTGTATTCTAAAGTTTGTCTTTTCCCTTTTCTGATGAGTTCTCTTCTTTTTTCTAGGAGTTCTTTTGTTTTTGGGGAGAGCTTGTCTTGTTTCTTCTGTTTTGGTTTCATGCATTTTTCTGCCGTGTCTTTTATTATTTCTGTTAAGCGCTTATTAATTTTATTTATGTTTTCGTTGGGGTGCGCTGTTTCATTTGTAAACTTTTCCACTAGCTCAGTATTATGTCTCACCTTTTGATCTCTTAAGGTGGTTATGTCGAAGTTTTGTTGCTTGCTCTTGAATTTTTTGGCCCTTTCTAGTTTTCCATTTATTGTTACTTTACAACGGACCATTCTATGGCCACTACCCGTGTTGAACGAGTTCAGTACATCGACATTGGATATGATGTGTTTATGATGAGTCAGAATATAGTCAATCTCGTTCTTAGTTTCTCCGTTTGGACTTATCCAGGTCCACTTCTTATTTGTTCTTTTTTTTTAAGAAGGTGTTAGTGGCGTATAGTTGCTCTTTTTCTAGGAAGCTGGTTAGCATATTGCCCCGTTCGTATCTTAATCCAAGACCAAATTTACCGACATACTTTGAATCACCACAGCTCTTGCCTATCTTGGCATTAAAATCGCCAACTACCAGAGCATAATGCGTTTTGTTTTCGGTCAAACTCTGTGTGATTTCTTCGTACAGGGTTTCTACTTCTTCATCTTCGTGTGTGGTTGTTGGTGCATAAACTTGGACTACCTTTATGGTTATATTAGAGTTTATCTTGAATGTTACATAGATTACTCTGCTCGAGATGGCTTTAAAGATTTGGAGGTTAGGTGAAATTCTCTGATGAACTAGAATTCCAACACCTCCCATTGTATCATTTTCGTTGCCCCTATAGAACAAGATGTGTCCATACTTTAGCCTGAGGCATTTTTCTCCTTTTCTTCGAACTTCTGCGATTCCGAGGATGTCCCATTTTATTTTGTTTAGTTCATATAGAAGCTCTTCCATTCTTTCGTCACTTCCTATGGACCTAGCGTTATATGTCGAGATGTATAATTGGCAGCCTGATCTATCCCAGGGATTCTTAGCACCCTCCGTTCTACAACTGGTCTGTCCGCTGCCTTGGTCAGAGTTCTTATAACTGCTGGGGACTGGGGGCTTTATATTTACGTTCCTGTCATCATCATCATTGGGAGGGGGTTAGCCTTAAAACACCACGTTGGCCAGACGTCTTGGTGAGTGTAAGTATTGGCCGCCTCTAACATGAGGATCCGACGCCGTTTGCAGCCGCCCACTCTGAGTCAGACGCTGCTGGAAATCTTCTTAGCTTCACCTTTATCCCTTCGAGACCTTACCGGCATGGGTGGCCCTACCGGTAGCTAAGCTACCGCCGGCATCGCTCCATGGATTTAAGGTTACTGAGCCTTCTCACCAACGTCAAGGTGATGATTTCCCTAGAGAAGGAATTTACTCTTAAATAGTGTAATTGTCAAAAAATGCTAAATGTTTGGTGATACCTATAATCTATAATATTTCTAATTTCATTTTGAACTTTGTAATTTATATTTTTGTTATCTCAACCTGCATCTATTGCAAAAAGGACTGGAGTTTAAGTGGTAGAATAGCCTTCGCCTCTAGCATCTCCACTACACAATTTGTACACGTTTATAATTACTGCTATTAATTTTATACGGATATTGTTTCAAAGTCAGAAAATTTTATAATATATAAATATACATTTTTTTGTTGCAGGTAAGGAGTTTTCGAAAGTTTATCTTTGTAAGTAAGTGATAAATAACATATTATATTCATTGAAAAATATTTTATGCCAAGAAGAATTTATTTTTTTGTCTCTAAAAGATGGGGAAAAACAGATTATCCATTTAATGTTTTTTCGCGTAAACGTTTTAAAAATTCACTTCAATCTACATTTTCTCGATTTTACTAATTTATTCCTGAAAATACTATCTCTATTTAAAAAAAATAATTTCGATAGAAAAGTATCAAGTATCCATGGAAAAAAGAGGTCACACGCCAAAAATATGATGCGGAACACCTGGCAACGCTGTGCTGTCAACTAACACAAAAAGGCAACTAATTTATTTTGAGCCGTTGGATTGCAGATGACACTCACTAATTTGTAAACGACAAATTAATAAATATAAATTACTTGTATCTAATAAAATCTGCCGATGAAATACTCGGTAGAAAATTATTTCAAATACGTAATTAGGTCACGATTATGTCAATTTCCATTTTACAGTTTTTACTTTGTTGTATAATATTGACCCTTAAGTAACAGTTGAGAGATAGTTAGATAACTTCTTTAACAATAAAGTAGCATTTTGGCTAACATACGAGTATATTTACGAAGATCAATAGAGCGATTCTCATGCTTGGAATGCCATAAATACTAAATATGTAAACAGATGACAAATAACGATAAGTTGATGTGTTTAAGGGTAATAGTTCACGTGAATCACTAGAATATAGTTTATTGATAATAATAGTATTTCATGTATACATGGTGTCTCAGGTTGCCTTATAACTTGGTTATTACAAATAATATTCCCTATAAAATAAATATTTTCGTAAATTTCACATCAAACTGCATTAAATACCGTTGTCCAATGGACGTAAAGTGACATGTGTCAAAACAACGATATTTTTAAATACACTGGCGAGCAAAAGCTGAGGTCACCTTAAAATTTACATGTTCTTTGAAATTTTACGTTTTCAGATCGTATTCGCAAACTGTACATTATTGCATGTGCTTTTGTAAGCTGAATGTGATACTCTATACCAGTGGTTCCCAACCTTTTCTGGACCACCGCCCCCTATAGAAGAGCACAAAAATTTCGCCGCCCCCCCCCCAGTCGCTGGTTAGTCCAAAGTAGTTGATTTTATTTGAATATCATCTGTACCGTCCCAATTGATCTGTATTTAGCTTTAATTTCAGTTAATGTCTAAATTTTATTTTAGAGGAATGATGAAGTAGAACTTTATTAAACGACTACCAAATGTACAATAAAATTGTTTATTAAACTTTTAAATATAAACACCGAATCAGTAAGAAATACAATCACAATAGAAATAAGAAATGCAATATAATAAGAAATACAAAATTAATAATAAAGAAAAAAACAATGAGACGGTTGAGGCTGGTGGAGTGTTACCAGTTTGTTAATATCGGGTTCCAATTTCGTTAACATCAATCGCAGATCGCCACGTTCAGTGATGTGTAGTCTGTTCCTCTTCTTTGACAGCAAATCAGTTACTGCACTGAATGCACGCTCGGCCATATAGGACGAAGGAAATGCAATTAACAACTTCTGTACTATTGTCCACAATCCAGGATAGAGAACTGGTATTGGTTTTTGAAGCCAGAACTCTTGATATCCACGTTTGAATTTTACTTTCAGTTCTTCGTTAGTTGTGAGTTCTAATAGTTCCTCTTCCAAATTTGATGAGCCTTTGTAACGCGACAATTTGCCGAGCCGTCGGAGATTTAATATTGGCTAGCCTGTCGACTGAGAGAAGTCACAGCGCTGACGGAGCGAAGTTAAAATTCAGTCCTCCATTTGCCGTCAAGGTGTAAACACACGTTTCCATTTTAAAATTCTTGCAGGTGCTCTGGGAGCCATAAGCATTTTACTAAAAACCCAACAATTCCGACGTAGGGGAAGGAAAATACGGCTGAAACCGACAGCTGGCAGCTCCGACCCGATAGGCTTCTGGTCCAGAAACGGCCGTTGACTGTGGATACCAGAAGAAATTAGAGGAATTGCGTATTCGTGGTAAATTTCCGTAGACGGCGTAGTTCGAAGGATTCATTATCAAGGGGGGGGTTTTGTATGTGGATATTAAAATCACTGATTGGAATTTAATAAGCCAGTGAGACCAGTTCCAGGAGAGCTGGAATAGTCTGGAGCAACATCAGTTCCTGTTCTGGTTCTGGAAAAAGGATAAGTGAACAGTTTTCCTTTTTTTTATTCTTCATTTTCATTAGTAAATTCACATTTATGCATCACATATCACCGTTTTTCATATAAAGTTTTATTTCTTTTTTTTACGGCAATTATTATAATCTCGCTTTACACTACGATACTACGGTACGTACCTGGTACTGCGACATTTAGTGGATTTTTCTAATCCTGACGATTTTATGTATATAACTTGCGCCGTACATACTTTTGAATTGTATTTTCTCTAGCAACGCTAAACTCGTTCGCCATTTAAATTTTATGCTTATGCAGATAAATATATTTATATTGATATTGGTATAAATTGCGGAAGTGTGAACCCTTGTAACTGTACATTGTTAATTTTGATATATATTATCGTTGTATTTTTGAGATATTGTACATGAACTATTTGGTAATTTCTCTAGAATTATAGAATTGAGACATCGGTGTAGTTTGGGGCCCTCAGCTCTTCTGCACCCTGAGTTTGAAGCCTTCAGCTCTGCTCAGAGCTTATAGAATCTGCTTGACAGTTAATTACTTAAGTTGTAACTGATAAATTAGTTAGAAATTTTTGGATTTATGTAGATTTCGGCCTTCAGCCCATCTACATTCTGAGTTTACAGCCTTCAGCGGAGTTCAGACATTATTTGCAACATTTTTGTAGTGATATTGTAATAAATATTTTGAAAAGGGACCTTTGGTGCACAATGACTAATTAAAGCTTCAATCAGGGGATACTTGCTGACTTTTATTTTCTTATGATAACTTACCTATCAGTTTAACCTTTGGAGTGTGTAGTGACTGTTGTTAACCCACTGAGGAGTTGTGGGCTAATTAAAGAAGTCTTGGGTGCTTGCCAAAACTTCTCTGGCGCCCTTTTTGTAAACTTAATAATTCTTTGAAGAATCCACCCCTTCTTCGACTCGAAGCTAGTCGACTGGCGAGCACGGGTTGTACCACGTGAGACAACCCGCATACCTATAACGAGCACTGAGAGGGTTAGTAGGTTTTTCTCGTTATATGTTCCTTCAGTATCTGTGTTTGCGAAAGGATCTATAACCCAACTTGGTATTTCCGTGTTCAAAATATCCTGGAAACGCTCTGTAAAATCAACATGAAGAACTTCCAAGTGGTGGCAGTAAGTAAGTAAATCTTCCGGTTTTGCAGACACTGTTGATAATGTGGGAAAATGGTTGTACTCACCTCTACCAAGATTTCTTTTGAATATAAGAAGTTTTCCTGCAAAAGCAGCTATGACGTTTTTAGTTTTAATTAAATTTAAATCATCACCTTGCAATTGTAGATTAACTTGATCAAATACTTTAAACAGGTCCGTCAAATAAGCGATAAACAGGTCCGTCAAATAAGCGATGTCATTTTTTGACGTAATCAGGTTTTCGCGCAATTGTTCGTTTTCTTCAAGAAATTCCAACACTGAGTCAAATAGATTGAAAAAACGACTCAGACAAACACCTTTAGAGAGCCAACGTACTTCTGTGTGCAGCAGCAAGCGATTGCAGTCTTCATCATTTTCATTGCAAAGCTTATGAAACAAACGGTCATTCAATGAATTGCTCGAAATTTCACCCGGCATCGTAACTCCGTGTGCAATCTCTTAGCCACGATACTACAGCTGGGACAGGTAAAGTTGATCCGCAGCAGGGTATTCGAGGGCTGCCAGTTGAGTTTTTAGACACAACGAGCGCCCAGGTATTTTTCCGCAGACCTCCTCCTCATATAAAATCATCTCAGAGACCACCTGGAGACGCACCGGGTTGGTGCTTCACCCCCTCCACATCGATAAATATTCCGATAAACAGCGACGAATTATATATATATATATATATATATATATATATATATATATATATATATATATCCATATACCTACTGAAGTGGACCCGGATATAGGAAGGTTAGTTATGTAGATTTTTTATAACATTTAAACGCGCTGACATGATTCATCAGGAATTCGTTAGAAATTAGTATCTTAGTAGTTTTTATATCTATATATCAAGTTAATTCACCGTAGTTATCAATAGTTTTTGCTGTGATGTTATTAATGGAATAAATAAGATGGATAAGTCCCTATATGTTTATTGATTTTATCGATCGAAGGACCCTCTTAAAATAACCAACCCCATACAACAATATTTTTTCTACGCCCTATCTTTAAAGTACCTTGTATTTCATCGGTTTGCAGCGCTTAAAGTGGTTGTTTATGGTTAGAGTGAAAAAAAGTAAAGAAGCGTTAAAAAAAGTGCCATAACGTTAACTTTATTTCACGCTTCCCATAAGCTAACACAATGAATCTTGGCTGGGCATCGAGGATGGACTTTCATGAAACTTGGAATACGTATAATTGTAATTTACCGATGGAGCATAATTAAAATATCCCAAATGTCTATTTGAATTTTATTTTTTTGTATAGGGCTGTAGAAAAAATAATGTATGCAACATGTGCATAAAGTGTCTTTTTTTCACTCATGGAATTGCCACACTCGCCTGACGGCTCGTGCGGTCAACTTTTTCCATTCGTGAAAAAAAGTACCACTTTATGCACTTGTGTATAAATTACTATTATTACAACGTCTAACGAACTTAAAGTGACAGTACTCAAGACGGAACTAAATGTTTTATATGGAATATAACGCTTCTGATACGGAAAATATAATATGTTAAGATGTGTTCTGTAGGTAAATGGAATATTCAATTATTGAAGATAAACTAGAAGTAACCCCGAGCTAAATTAATTGTCTGTACGTCAATGTCTATCCTTAATCGCTACCCTATTGAAACACCTTCAGTTCTGACATTTCGAACTGAGGCAAATAAAAGAGGACAAAGTATATTTTTGCTTTCTCTTCAAATTTGGGCTTCTGATATTTGAGGGGAGAATGAACTTTGTATAATGTATGTTACAGGTATAAAACGGTAGACAGGTGCTAGAGGGTGTTGTGGGAAGAAGAGACGATAATTTTTATAACCCAGCAAGTTTCTGATCTTATTAGATTGACCAACTGGCTGTTGCGATAAGAATATTGATGGATTTTCATTATATTCTTAAGTATTGTTACAATTACCATTTTTCTACCATCAAACAAAATAGCTATTTAAGTAACCAGTTATGGAATGCATCATTTTGTGTAACGAGTGAAATTTTTGCGGGACGAGCGAGCTCCGCGTAGCGGGGCGAACGAGGTCCCGCAAAATGACACGAGTTACACAAAAAAGCAGTTCATAACGTGTTACATACAAGATTTTATCTAATTTTGACAAGAAGAAAATTTAGTGTACCTATCAATAGAGTAGGGCTATGTAGAGAACTCCATAGAAAATAAGAAAAGGATTGCCACTGATATTCTTGGTGAATCAAGCACCTCAAGTTCAAGATCAGTTATGCATCACGAAATTACATCAACTTCTAATTCTGCGGAGGTTAACCTAACAAACTGTTCGAATTGTGTCATAAATATTTATAATGCATAAAATAAAAAGTAAATTGTTCTTATTGTTAGTAGTTCCTTTCAGTTCTAGTTGTTGTTATTTTTCTATAATATGACATTAAACTTTCTTCTTTTGTCTCTTGTTTTTATTAACTGGTGATAAAATTAATTTTTCATCACCAGTTACATAATATTTTTCATTATGTAACTCGCTACGAAAAATGTGACGTTTGCTAACGGAAGTCAGTTTTGAAAAATGTCATTTTATATGTCAAAATCAGATAAACATTTTTTTATAATTCACGTCTACAAAGATTACTTTGTGACATCGAAAACAGTTGCACAAAATAACCATTTCAGCATCGTTTTTGATAAGTTTTTATACAGTTGGATGCACTCTTTAACTTATGGCTGACAGAATAACATTTATAGCTGACATTTTCTCTGTAATTTTTCATATTTTTTTCTACACAGCACCTTAAAAATCGCTCATATTCCTTCTCATATTTTTGTTTACATTTTTCAGGTAGTAAATAATGAACTGCATTATCGGCAATATTGCGAAGTTCTGGTGGAGAACATGATAATTCGCAGTTTAGTTCCATATTCATAAATTCCCAACTATATAGTAATAATTTATTGAACATTTAAATTTAAAAATTCTGTCAACTGTCACTTGTAAGGTGAGGGTACCAACATAAATAAATGAGCACAAAAATCCCTAATTGCAATTTTATTTGTAACAATAACATTTTTGCTCGTTCATTATAAAAAATAAATAGTATGTAAAATTCGTATCACAATGACTTTTTGTAGTACTCGTGCTTTGCGTAACTCACCGCTTCGCGGTTCGTTATGCAAACCGCACTCGTACTACAAAATGAGTCATTGTGATACTTGTTTTACAATATACTATTATCAAAACAAATAAACATAACATTAAAACATGTAACTTCTGTCATTCTGACTATGATATTTAATATCGAAACAATTGTCAAATTTCTTAGAATATTTAACATTTTTTTCAATATATTGTGGAATTATCTAGAAACATTAAGTTTCATTTAAAACAGTAATATGAGTAGATTCCACGAAGTACGGATCGAGATAGTTAATTTCATTAAAACTAAATGCTGTAAACGTAACTTGACGATACTTTCAGGCAGAAATGCTTCTTTTCATCATATTCAATCCTGACTGTTTCTATAACAGAAATAATTGTAAACATTGGTCCACTTTTACCATATGCAGCGCTGCATCTGGTAAAAATACCAAGAATTTTTCCGTTCAGATGTGTTAGGATATATAAAAAAAACAGGTTACTGTTGACATAATGTTAGTTTCCTTTGAATATAAATATAAAAATTGCAATGATCAGTGAAATTCGTCAGGGATGTTGCTTGTGAGTGAAGTTAATAATAAACACACAGTAGGGACTCTTTCCATCGGTAACCAATAAATTTGACCTTGGATAAGCCATTATGGTGGTTAAAGTCATTGCCAGAGGTCCTTTAATAAATTATTTAGTGACAGAACCGGAGCTTTATAAATTTATAAGGTCTGTACTTGCTGTATATACAGAAAATGTACAGTAAGCAGTTGCCTTATTTATTAGAAAAATAGTCAGAGAATACTAAAAAATGGTAAAGTGCAAAAAATATATCGTGAGTGGGTTGACAAAAAAATTCCTGTTCTACTATGGTTAATTAAAAATCTAAGAATGACTTTACGCAATTACATTAATACAAATTATTAAAAAGTCTAACAAATAAAAGAAAAAATATGGGTATCTACATTTTATTGATATAGAAAAGGTATTCGAAAAGAGTATGGAAAATATATGTACTGATTGACAAAAAAACGAATTTGGTTTAGTTTTATAGTTTTATATCAAATTTTAATAGTTTTCTTGCGAGGCCCAAACAAGTGTGATGAGAATAATTCGAAGAATTCAGCGATATTCGTTTTTTACTCATTCAGTATACAGTATTAGGAAAATTATGAGGGCACATATGTTTTATCATCAATGTGTTAGAAAGAGACAAAAAACATATAAATTCAGTGTATTACTCCTCTTCGGTATCATAAAGTGAGAAACGAAATAACTGTGTAATGGGATGTCTGCAGGTACCGCCTTCGAGAAGCGTACAGTAGCTCTTATGTCTGGCTTTTACTTACAGTTTTAAATAAACAAATTATAAATGCAGTCACTTTACCACAGCAAAATGTTGTATAAACAACTCATTATGTTAAAGATCGCAATGAAAGAAGTTGATGTTAGAAATACAGATGTGTAATGTGAACAGTTTAGTTTATTAATTGAGAAATAATAAAATTGTACTAATTGATAGCTTAATGCAACGAACAATAAAAAAATCAACATTACTTTCGTTTATCACTTCATGATTAATTTACAAAGAAATAATTCAGTAGTAATAAACTAATTTACTATATCAGTTCGGGTAGTACACGCTAATATGATTTGAATAATGAATTAAAACCTACCTAGTAGGTATTTGAAATAAGTACCACTAAAAGATCACTGGAAGATGGCTAAAAAAATTACATTCGTCAATATTGAGGGTACAATTAATGAATATAAGCATACTAATTTTCATTAACATCATAAGTAATAATCTATAGCAACAATACAGAGTCCAAAAGCGACAATATGTTGTAATAAAACAAGCGTATTCAGTGTATCACCATTTTCTTTAACAGGATATCATAAAATGAGAAATAAGTCGTATGCTAATATTTGTTCAACTGCTTCTGGTTTTAAAAATATCTCAATGTAAACCGCCTGTTTCCTACGCTCCTGATAAAACGATTTCGTTTGCATCTCTTCATTTTATATCCACGCGATAGATTGTAGTGCCCTTAAAAATTTCCTTCTTATTTGTGAGAGAAATCAGTCACATTTAATTTCAACGTAAAACGATAACCTCTCACGGCCAAAGGGAACTTATAATGGGCACATGGCGTTACCAGTGTGTTAGAGAAGGACAATCATGAGACAGAGAATTAAAAGCCATCGTAGATTATTATACCAGACGAATACGAATCGATGTTTAAATGTACAATCTGGGTTGCTCAGAACTGGGTTTATTCGAACATTTGATTTAAGCTCATTAAATACTTAAGAAGTTTTATTTTTTAATTTATTACATATCATAATATTACTATTATTTAAAAATTGTAGGCATTTTCATTAGAATTCGATTTTATTTTTATTTTCTTTTTTTTTTAATTTGTACTGTGTGTGTTTACACAGAGAATTCGTTCTCATTTGCATACAAAGGATAAAGATATCAAATTTTTTTTCAAACACATTCGAAACACAACAGATGTTTCGAGACCAATTTCACGTTGCTAAATCTGGAAAAAAGTAAAGGTTTTAACCGCTTTCAAACTGAAAACTAGAACAATTTCCAGCATTACAATAAAATATTCAACGAATAGACGGAATTAATTATATCTTGATCTGTTACAACCTCTTGAATTATCATAATTAAAATCTTATTATAACTTGTTCTTGTGTCAGAACAATGCATTTTACAATTAATATAAATATACAATGAAAATTGGCAATACTGTCAGAAGCTACAAATAATAAGAGGCCGACGTTGTGGGTTTTCCACTTATGAGATCCTGTTAGCGAAAAATGAGAATTGAGATATTTGGAAACACATATTATTATTAATACAAATTTTATTTCGCATGTTATGTTATTTATTCCAATGCTAATCGAACTAATATAGTGAATTTTATTACTACTGAATTATTTCTTTGTAAATTAATCATGAAGGGATAAACGAAAGTAATGTTGATTTTTTTATTGTTCATTGCTATCAGTTTAGTACAATCTTATTATTTCTCAATTAATAAACTAAACTGTCCACATTACACGTCTGTATTTGCACGTCTCTCGAAAGCGGTGCCTACCAGACATACCTTTACACGTGGTGGGAGTATATTTCTACCGTTTTCCACTTTATGATAATCCTGTTAGCGAAAAAGAATGATACACTGAATTTATATGTATTTTATCTTTTTCTAACACATTGATGATAAAACGTATGTGCCCTCATAATTTTCCTAACACTGTATAAAGGACAAAATAGAGAATTTAAAAACGATTTGTGCTCACTACCTAGATATTTTGCTGTTACCATATGGTACCTCTATTCCATTAACTGCGATAGGTACATTTTGATTGTTCGTTTTGTTTGTAAAATTTATGTTTATCGATTTTGATTCATTAAGTATTATTCTCCACTTTGTGGTCCATGCGTTGAATTGATTGATGGCTTCCTGTTGCAAGAAGAGCGGTATCATCTGCAAATGTGGCGATTTTTATATTATTTATATCTTGTGTGTTATATGTACCTATATAGTAGATATAGAACTGAGCCAGGTGTGCCACAAGGGGCACGCTCCCTTGTGGCACACCTGCTTTTATTTGTTTTAGTTCAGAGTATTCAGTTTCTTGTTTAACTCTGTAAAATCGATCTGTTGATAAAATTCCAGTAACTTTGCATATTACTTTTCCGCCCAACCTATCTAATATGCGAGAAAAGTATTGGTTTACCCCAAAAAAAGTTGGAATTTTGAATACAAATTTTGAGTTATTTTCACGTTTTTCATCAATTACAACACGAAAAAACTGTTTTTAGAAAAAAATCCTGTGTGTATGTCGTCGTTGTCGTCGGCCACTTTTCGGTACGTCTTGTTAACACGATACAGCATCCGGAGTGCAAAAAGTCACCAATTTTATGATTGAATATTGTTAAGGACATGTCACAGATGAACCCTATTGATTTTCAGCTGACTAGAGCCAGTACAACGGGTGCTATAGTACTTGAAGTACGACATTTTTATCATTTTTTGAGAAATTTCAGTTTGTTAGCATGATACAGCCTCCGGATTGCAACAAGTCTCCAATTGTATGATTGAATTCTATTCAGGACATCACATAGATGAACCCTATTGATTTTCAGCTCACCAGGGCCAGTACAACAGGTGCTATAGTAGTTTAAGTACGACATTTTTGTCATTTTTGGAGAAATTTCAGTTTGTTAGCAAGATACAGCCTCCGGAGTATATACAAGTAACCAATTTTATGATTGAATATTGTTCATGATATCTCACAGATGAACCCTATTGATTTTCAGCTCACTAGAGCTAGTACAACGGGTGCTATGGTACTTGAAGTACGACATTTTTATCATTTTTTGAGAAATTTCAGTTTGTTAGCATGATACAGCCTCCGGATTGCAACAAGTCTCCAATTGTATGATTGAATTCTATTCAGGACATCACATAGATGAACCCTATTGATTTTCAGCTCACCAGGGCCAGTACAACAGGTGCTATAGTAGTTTAAGTACGACATTTTTGTCATTTTTGGAGAAATTTCAGTTTGTTAGCAAGATACAGCCTCCGGAGTATATACAAGTAACCAATTTTATGATTGAATATTGTTCAGGATATCTCACAGATGAAACCTATTGATTTTCAGCTCACTAGAGCCAGTACAACGGGTGCTATGGTACTTGAAGTACGACATTTTTATCATTTTTTGAGTAATTTCAGTTTGTTAGCATGATACAGCCTCCGGATTGCAATAAGTCTCCAATTGTATGATTGAATTTTATTCAGGACATCACATATATGAACCCTATTGATTTTCAGCCCACCAGAGCCAGTACAACAGGTGCTATAGTAGTTTAAGTACGACATTTTTGTCATTTTTGGAGAAATTTCAGTTTGTTAGCAAGATACAGCCTCCGGAGTATATACAAGTAACCAATTTTATGATTGAATATTATTCAAAGCGTCTCAAAGATGAACCCTATTGATAATCAGCTCACTAAAGCCTGAACAACGGGTGCTATGGTACCTGAAGTACCAAATTTTTGTAATTGTTGGAGAATTTTCAGTTTGTTAGCACGATGCAGCCTCCAGACTGTATACAATTGACCAATTTTATGATTGAATATTGTTCAAGGTATCTTACAGATGTACCCTATTGATTTTTAGCTGACTAGAGTTAGTGCAGCGGGTCCTATAAATCCAGATATTCTATATTTTTGGAGAAATTTCGGTTTGTTAGCACGATACATCCCCCGAAGTGTGTACAAGTGACAGTTTTAATATTTAAAACCGTTTATTGTTTTAAGATATTTTGTTTATGATCCCCTCGAGCCAGTCCTGGGATATCTCTTAGAATAAAGCAAAGTATACCTTTTTATCCTCATAGACTTTTTCTATTATGTCTGTGATCTTGTACACGTGGTCTATTGTCGAATGATTTTCACGAAATCCAAACTAGTGGTATTTTAGGAGCATATTTGCTTATATAATATTTCTAAGTCTTTTCAGAAATAACTTTTCGAGACAAAAATAGAGACATTAACAAATCTAAAAGCATACTAAAATAATTGCGATTAAAACGATGTAGATGAATCCTATTTTTTATAAATTCTATGGGACGACTATGCTACCGACCCTTAAAACCATTTTGCTAGGGAACAATCGCAGGGGTTGGTCGGAAAATATGCTGGCAGTGATATTTATTTACAAAGGGTGTTTGCGCGTGTATAGTGACAAGTGAAATATGTAATTGCTTCGACAAAAATGGGGTTTTTAGATCATAAAAGAACAATCATTACAATTTTTAATGAAAATTGTTTAACGTTATGTTTATTTATTGGTTTAGTGGTATTTATTAATCGCATTCCTTAGTGAAATATTTGTATTTGTTTAAATAGCTTACTTTATTTACAATATGTTGCAATAACCAATTTAATAATAAGTAAATCGTGTGTTCGTGTAATAAGAGTTATATGTATAGTGTTGTTCGTGCATACAATAATATTAAATTAATTATTTTCAATTATTTAAAATATACATCAGTTTTTTGTGCTTTTAAACAATTGCAAGCTAGTTATTTACGGAATTTTTGCTCTTTTAATGTTAGAATGTAAAATTATGTTAATATTATATATTTAATGAAAATAATTGAGTTTATTGATTGCATATCGGTACTGTCACAAATAGGTAAGACAAAGATAACCGCTTTTATGCTCTGTCTTTTTCTATTCCGAAATTTGCCTCAGTTTCCAACAATATCGATTTCGTTCCATTTACTTATAGAGTTCAATAGTTTGTTGCCGCGACTCGTTTACGCCTGGTTTTCGGTTATGGTTTCTAAAATTAAATACTAGGTTACGATTTAAAAACTTACAATGAACATATTTAGAGACAAACCACTTGTTTATAAACCCAGCTTTAACAGTTAATATCTTGGTGTTGCAAATACACTGTATCTATAATTCTATATCAAGGTCTTACCCACTATCACCCACAAGGTATTGTTAGAAATTATACTTACCGTTTAATAGACTTGACAACTGAAAAATATATACCAAAACCAAATATTTAAAAACATATAAACGTTAAAAAACAATTCCATTTAACTTCAAATACTGACACGGATGAATAGTATCAAAAATATATGAAAATAAAACATAAAGCTGTAAAACGGGGTGTAGAGGAAGGGAATAAAAACTTCGATTTATTCTGCGCTGGTTCGATGGTATGAGAAAACATTTAACATCATATTTTTCCGTTCCTACATATCCTTGAGCTATGCCATAGCTAAATGCATTCTGTTCTCGAAGGACCATTCTAAATTGACCGTTAGAGACGGTTTAAAAGTCAAACGGGAGTAATAGGAAACTAATGAAAACGAGACATAATATAAATATACCTTATATTACGATTTATTAGTCAATTGACTAGGATTCAGGAAAAGGTATACAAAAACCAGAAGTGACCGGATGTTTATATCACTTCACTTAGTAAACAATTTACTGAAATATTTTCCCTCCAAATCTATCAATAATTAAATATAAAGTTATTACAAACACACAAATCTAGAAACACTGATGGAAGAGAGCCGGCAACGATGTAAAATGTAACTAATTTAATTATATAAAAATATTGTTGAATGTTCAATTGCCATCAATTTTATGCGAATTAATACAACTGAAGAAAATCTAATCTTACTTGCTTGGTTCCTTAATGCACTAAAACACTACTTTAACTAATTATGGTGGCGAACTACATGTTTACTGTTAGACGGTTCAAGGAAGAAGAAAATATAAAATGTGAAATGAACGTCAGCCGGCTAGGGCTAGCGAAAAATTAGCGTTTTTTTCTATTCGTTTCGGGATCGTTTGTAACAGCCGATATTGAAAATATATGAATCATTAGATTTGTAGAAAGAGAATCACTAAGTTTAAAAGGGATTTTAAACACGGGGTGTTGGAAAAAGCAATCAAAATTTAACTATCAATCTAATCTTCTGTAGGTAGTCAGTTAGTTTACGAGTGCCTTTTACTGGAGAATAGTGCTTAATTGAGGGTGGTGGAACCGAATTTTGGCCTTAATCACTGATTAGTAGGTCGATTTTTGAATTGGTGGATAAGTTGATGTTTGTTGGTTTAATTGAGCTTATTGGAACCTAGAAAGTAACTTAACAAGACGATAGTTATTAATAACCGATTAACATATTTCATTGAGGTTGGTGAAACCGGCTAACAGTCAAAAATAAATATACGTTTTTGAAAATTCATTCACTTATAATTATTGATTCCAATTAGTTTTAACATCTTCATCATCAGTTTCCCTGAATTTGTTTTTACTCATGAAATAATCCACTACCGACTTGGAACAAAGCAACGGAGCGCTATATTGAAATGTATTTAGATACTAATAGTGATTCGCACGAGACTCGAGACGATACACGGACCAGACGAGACGAGACTTTTGTTTGGTCTCGTCTCGAGTCTCGTGCATGAGGTATTGCGTCTTGCGCGAGAGTCACGCAGATGTGTATTTCTGAATGAACATCAATTTATTTTGATAAAAATTTATAAGCATAACACCAAGAATTGCTTTTAAAAGCCTCTGCTGGCGTTATCGGTTGACTGTATCAGTTTGTCTTTCTGAAGCGCGCCGCCACCGCCGTCTTTGAACCCTATTCGACAGCCATAAATTTTGCGATATGTACGTGTCCTATAGTGATCGAATAAATAAAGATCATTATTGAAAATAAAAGTTTAAATTTCTTCCCAGTTTAGTTATTCGTTGTGGATAGTGGTAATTGTTCGAATTTTTGAGCGTGTGGAATTGTATCAAGTTTATTCAAAATGAGCCGAATCAAGAGGAAAAGGAGCGAACTTTCGACTTTAGAAGATCAAATTCCGGTGATTTTTCTAGTGGAACTGAGGATATTTACATACCGAACAATGTTAGTTTGAGTGATAATGTGACTGAAAGTGAATTGTCGTCTTCGTTAAATAGCAGTCGCTCTTCGTCTCGCATGCAAATACAAAACGACTCTTACAAAAGCAAATCGATACTTATTTCGACATTGAATTGAAAGGGACAAATCGAGATGAAATAGCCAGGTGCAGAATATGTTTAAATTCGAAGGAAATTAAAATGTCACGGGGAAATACTACTGGATTAATAAAACACCTACGCAGTAAACATTCAAAAGCATATTTCGAAATATATCCAAATGAACAAAATCAACTGGCAGAAGCAAATACTCCCAGACTCACTGTTCCCGAAATGTTGGCTGCGAATTCTCAATTGAAGGTAAGCTGTTAGATAACTTAATAATTTAATTATTTTAACGCTGTATACCATCGTTGAACCACATTTTTATTTATGGCATATTTTTGTTTTGAACAGTGAAATCTATAACTTTTTCAAAAGGCTGACGGCATCTATCTTTATAAAAAATCTGCAACTTTTACAAGTTTAACAAGCCACGGCAAGGGCAGCATGAGTCTTTCTAATACCAATTTCGTTCGATACGCCAACACCTCATTTAAATGATGATTTATAACTTTACTGCCAAAGATTTTGCATTTTGCCGCACGTCAATATGTCCACGTGGATCGCGGAGCTTCTTAGGAATTTATACGAGTTGTTGCAATAGCTGATAATGAATGAACTATATTCAAGAAATATTAAAATACAGTGTGGATCAAATTGGGCTTACATGTATTGTTATTTTAAAACTATAAGAGATAGATAATGTGAGAACCGGCTATACGGTACAATCTTTTCTAAATTTTTGCCATTTAGATTTTGATATACAGTGTGCTCAAAATGGATTGATATATTGCGATCCCTGAAAGTGTAATGTAAGAGATAGGAGAACGAGTAAATGGGAGAAGTTTTAGACAATTTAGTTAGTAATAAAATATTAAATGGCGCTTGCTGTGTGATTTTAGAGATTTTTGTTTTTTAGATATTTTGTAAAAACTAAAAAGGTGCATTTTAGAAAAGGCACACAACTCACAACGTTTCGGTTTTTTCAGAACCATCATTAACTTTCATTTTTTAAATATGGGCCTGAATTGTTATTCCACACTTTAGGTGCCGTTGGTTTTTTTTTAGTGATTGCAATCTACGCCAGCCATACTAACTACTACCATTATACTAAAAAGCAGAAAATAGAGAGTAGAGAAAGAACTATTCATACATCAATTATCTATTGCATTACACAAATTGTGTCATTTCGCAGGTGATTACATAAATAGATATTTTGACACTGACAACCAAAATATGCTATTTTTCAGTTCTCATTTCGATGTGAAAAACATCACTAAAACATAAAACAACAAAGCGAAAAGTGAATCAAACGTTGATATATCGTCTGAATATTTTTTATTATACTTTCGTGGCATAGAATATTGTATGATACATTTGTTAAAAGTGATTTTATTTTGCTCCTGGAGTTGCTCCACTCGTGGAAGCTTATTTCGCAATATAAAATGCCACTTTTAGCAATTGTATCATAAATAACTATATTTTGATTTTCGTCCGTTTTAAAATGTCTTACCACATTACATATTATTATTTTCAGACTACATCAGTGTAATCAAAAAAAGGATCATTTTGAATGGGCGATTGTTGATTGGATGGCAAACAAATATTTACGTTTTAATTTCTTTCATGACGAAGATACTCAAACATTTTTTAAAGAAATATCTGGAAAGGATTTTCCAAAAAGGGATAAATTGAGAAGATTAGCAATGTTACGATTCGACTGCCTAAAGCAAAAAATGACCGACATGTTGACAAACCATTTTTCAAAATTATCATTTACTATAGACGGCTGGACCTCTATTAGCGGCAGATTTTATTATGGAATTACAACACATTTTATAGATGACAATTGGGAATTGCAATCGATCGCTCTAGATTTTGTTAATATAGAGGAATGCCATTTTCGATGTTTTGGATATGTGATTAATTTGGCCGTGCAAGATTTGTTTCAGTTGCTGAAACTGAATTCTGAGGCAAATGAAAGAATTGAGTGATGATAGTGTCGATGAGGAAGCCGAAGTTGATGAAATTGAAGATAATTCTAATGCACTATGTAAAATACGTTCTATCTTTTCGAAACTTAAACGGTCAGAACAACTTTTAATTTAGTTCCGAAGTACGTGCGAGGCAACTGGTAATTCTCGCCAATTAACACCTGTGCTGGATGTGTCTACACGCTGGAATTCCAGTAATGATATGTTGAAAGTAGCTCTTGAAGCTAGATATGGAATTGGTGTACTGTGTCAAAATGTTGTGGGTTTAAAACAATATACTCTTATGGACAATGAATGGATTCTGCTAGAAGAAGTGCATAAATTACTAGTCAACTTTCAAATTCTTTGCAAAAAGCTCGGAGGAGAGAAGTACGTCACATTACCTATGGTGGTTGTATGTATCAATAAACGAATAGATAATATTGAGAACAAAATATTTAAATGGAACCAAAAGGTAGATCGAACCGCTGTCGAAGAGCAGCTTATTGTTAATTTTCAGGCTACGAGAGACAAAATATTAAAGCATTATCGTAAAGCTAATTGGATTTATGCTGCAGTTTTAATTCTCAATCCGCGGCATAAGTTAGAAGCGTTTGATATGACAACATGTGTCCAAGAATTAAAAGATACTTCGATTCAGAAATTTCAAGATATATACAAAGCCTTTTTTAATTAATCAGAAGATTCAGAAGGACAATCCATGAAAAAAACGGCGACGAGGGAACGAGAAGATCCAGGACCGGAAAAGTCAGATTTTTTAATTGATTTTGATGTTTTGTATGCAGTAAACCCTACGCATGCAGAAGGAGAATGGATACAGGAGCTTCAACAATATTATTCTATGCCTCGATGTAATAAAGACACAGATATACTATAATGGTGGAAAATGCATGCTTCTGAATTTCCTATTCTGAGTTTAATGGCACGAGATCTCTTAAGCATACCGGCTACTTCAGTCTCGGCGGAAAGATTATTCTCACGTGCTGCAATAACTATAAGAAAACATCGAAATCGCCTCAACAATGAATCTGCACGATGTTTGTTATGTCTAAACAACTGGGTGAAAAACAAAAACATTTGCAACCGAGAGGGCTAAAGGCTGTTTTTTACCTTTGATTTTTTCAGTTATTTCATTTATAAAATAATGTTATGTTTTTATTTTCTTTATTTTTATTACTTTCAAATACATTTTATTTTTCAACAATTTTCTCTTCCGACTCTTATAGTAAGTATTTAAGTATTCCTTATTGCACTGAAACAGTAAGATTATGAATTATGATATTTCGATACTTTTACGAGACTCCCCTACGACAAACGAGACGAAACTGGAGGCTGCGAGACGAGACTTGAGATGAGACTTATCGTTGCATCGGCGAGATAAGACAAGACTTTGTGAAAATCTCGTCTCGTTGGTCTCGTGCGACCCACTAGATACTAACCATTTTAAAAAGTCTTGAAATTGAACATTAAAACAAATATTACTTTTTCGAATGATTAAAATCATTTTTATTCTCAAATTACTTCATGAAAACGATAACAGTAATTTTACTAATAACGATTTAATACAGAATATACCGTTATTTAGTAACAGTTCTAGGAAGTGTATCATTATACTCCTTAAGTGGAATGGCCAACCAACCGATGCCGATGGATGTGTATGGGTATCGTAGTACCGATAAATTGACGTCTATTTAGTGCTCGACGACTTTCTCCTCCAACAAAACAGAGTCGGAACGCACAATTTTAACGTAGAATTTATCTCGAGAAAAGATCGTGATTGATGACAAGCTCAACAATTTCGACAGTTTCTTGGAAATTAATGTATAATTTGTAAAATAGCGACGACAAAAGGTCGTTAGTAAAAATAGAGATAGAAGAAGCATTTAGAAAGGAAATTAACTGGTAAAATACTAGTTAAGTGCGCCATGGATATGTGAGAAACATTTGTTATTGATAATGTAATCTGAAATCATTAAAAAACATCAATGTTTGTTATCGATAATCTTCATTATTAAAGATCGCGTCTGAGGAAAACGTCTTTACGTATAAGAAAATTGCCGCTTACTATTTCTTTCTAAAACTCCATTTTACATTTCACAGAACATGTGTTGAAATGGTTACTTATCTAAAACAATCCACAAAAAGAATTTATCTAACCCATGGTCACAAAAGCAGGTACTAAAAAAATAAAATATTTCTCCTAAAATAGAATTTATAATAAGTAATAAAAGTGCAAACTAACGTTCATTTTTGTTCAAAGAATTCAACAGATAATTATAATGGGGCCCTCTAAAAACTGTGTATATGTCAAAATATCACTGATTGCATAACTTTCTATGAAAAACCTGTACCTGTTAATAAAAACGGTTTTGGAAGGTAGGTCCGTCAAGCTTGCCCCCTCCCCCCCGGCTAGATTTTTTTTACCAAAATGCTAGCACACCTAAAGGGCACCTAGCACAACAATTTTTATAGCTAGCACACCAACTGCTCACAATAAAAATGCTTTTGAATTCGGGTGGGGCCGGGTTAACGCTAGCCCCCCCGGTTGGAATTTTTTCGCCAAAATGCTAGTACAGATAAAGGACACCTAGCACAAACTAGCACACACTAGCACACCATTTTTTATAGCTAGCACACCAACAGCTTACAATAAAAATGCTTTTGAATACGGGTGGGGCCAGGTTAACGCTAACCCCCCCCCCCCCGGTAGGAATTTTTTCGCCAAAATGTTAGCACAGATAAAGGACACCTAGCACACCATTATTTATAGCTAGCACACCAACAGCTTACAATAAAAATGCTTTTGAATTCGGGTGGGGCCAGGTTAACGCTAGATAATAACAACAATTGTTACTTAAAAGTTACTTAGATAGGGACTTAAAAGGGAAATTATCGGCCATGCCGGAGAGTTATCTCCGAAAAGATCCTGCTTCATTTGGAATTTTTACCATATGAGTGGAATGTACCGAAAAGTTTTCGTAACTACAGTAAGAAACAATTAAACCAGCCGTTTTACATATATATTCAAACTATTCATTTATCCATTTATTTATTCATCAAGTAAGTATAGCGTTATTTCACTGACCCCCACTCCCCAGAATCAAAAGTGTAGTTGGTGTGCTAGCTATACAAAATGGTGTGCTAGGTTGTGCTAGGTGTCCTTTATCTGTGCTAGCATTTCGACGAAAAAATTCCAACCGGGGGGGCTAGCGTTAACCTGGCCTCACCCGAATTCAAAAGCATTTTTTTGTGAGCTGTTGGTGTGCTAGTTATGAAAATTGTTGTTCACTATGATAGAAGCAGGTGTAGATTTGGAAGAGAAACACATGAACATATGTAAGTTGATGAAATTGCAAAAATTAAAAGCTAACAATTGATCAATTTTATAGTGAATATTTATATTTACAAAATGTAAATAATGGCTAATATGATATGAAGAGAACTTATTCTTTTTTACTAAATATAATAGTCGTTATTTGAAACAGTAGTCTATAACCATCAAATTTAAAATTCAGAAAATTTGCAAAAAACAAAATTCCAGTTTATTTAAGGAATTATATATAATTGTTTTGCAATATATATATATATATATATATATATATATATATATATATATTATTTAGTATACAAATACTCATACATAAATTTACAAGTATATAAATACAAATGTCATCATAAACAAAACAACATTAAAAAAACACACAGATCATACACATTATTCCAATATAATTTGCATGATCACTATTGAAAAAAAATGTATTTGTAAAACACGTCAAACAAAAAAAATACATTAAATATAGTAGAATTGTTTGTGAAACTTTTGTTCAATTCATAATATACATATTTCACAAAGTAACAGTAGAAACATGATTACAACTAAAACATAAAAATGTTTACATGCTTATTTTGTACAATTTTGCATGCAACAAATTAATAGAAAATGTTCTAATTTCAAGATCTGCCAAGTAGTAAACTTTTTTGGTTCCAAACATTTAAATTCTGTGGCTTTCTTTTATATTTAACGACTATGACTTAAAAGTTAAAAAAATATGTTATTTTCAGTTGAAGCAGGTTCCAGTAGAGAGGTATCTGCTGTAACTCCTAAATTGGTTTAAATTTTCCAATAAACTGTTATGATACATTTATAAACAATATAAAATAACTGTTTTGCTTAAATTTATTATATTGGGGGTCTTACTAAATAATACTTTTAACAAAATTACCTTTTATTAAGATTGTTAAAGATATTGTAGATATAAATTGTAATTAAGGCTTGGTTTGTGGTAATACATTTTTTTAAGTCTATCTAAAACCACTTAAAAATGAAAGTTAACGTTAATTTTTTGTCTGCTTTTTAATCGATTTTCGAGATTAAAATTAGAAATACACTTCTCGCTGCTTCTGCAGATGATAATAGAAAAATTCTTATGGGTTTGTTGAAATCAGAAAATGCAGACAGAAGTTTCACTTCTATCTATATTACTTCAATAGGTTCTTTTGATTCTAATATAACTGAAATTGAAGCATCCAAAAGGTGCGTACAGACATATAACAAAACTTCGTATCGTAACGCCGTCGCGTAACAAGTGTGGACGGCACTGCGTAACACCGTAACACCAGAACATAGTAACATCTCGGCGTTCCATCGGTTGTCGGTTTTTTGACGCCGCATCAAAGAAATGATACGCACTGATGTTGCACCACTTGTTAGCATGTCTGGACAGGTCTGCAGTACACAGTCACAGTTTAAAGCTTAACAGAAGCAGTTGGCTCACTCGATGTCGGCGTCTTTGATGTTCATGGTTCAAATTTTCCACTGCGCAACCGAAAATTGTAACCCACGCGCTTAGGGGCGTATCCAATTGATACAATAAAATATGTGACAACTGTGTGTAATAAATAACAAACTTTCTGCGCAACGGGAAGTTGATTCCCATGAGTGTGTATGAGTGAGATGAAAGTTGTAACACAAAAATCGGTAGAGTGAGCCAACTGCTTCTGTTAAGCTTTAAACTGTGACACAGTAAAGACGGAACGGCAAAATGTCTCGCTTATAAGATACGCGACGATGTATTGATACGCTATATTTGTTGACACGCCGTATCTTCGATGCGTAACAAACAATTGTTGCGCGACGGAGTTACGATACGAAGTTTTGTTCTATGTCTGTACCCATCTTTAGATACAATTATAATTAAACTTGATGATTTTACTGAGGTTAATATTAAAGAAAACTTAAAACTAGATTACATCATGTTAATAATCGTATTAAAATGTTGGCAGCCAAAAATGCAACTGAAAAACAACTGATTCATGAAGTTAAACAAGTTTAATTATTGAATCAGATTTTCATGAAAAAGTAGCGCAATTGTACAGTTTTTCAGACGCACAAGGTTGTAAAGTAATTATTCAATCTCCAACAAATTATCTATCTAAAATCTAATGTTGCTCCGTTATATAAGTGGAATTTAAAATTTTCTGGAAATGATAAAAAATAAACTTTGACTTCACTTTTAGAAAAAGTTGAGCACTTGTGTTTTTCTAGGGGTTTAGACAAGCATGGCCTCTATAAATCGTCGTGGAATTTATTTTAAGGCGCAGCTTGGACATGGTTTATTAACAATAAAAACTCATTTAGATCATGCGATGATATCGTCGCCAAATTAAAATCAGATTTCCCACTCTAGAATTATGATTTAAAGGTAGAGATTCAAAACAGAAGACAACGTGTCTCTATTTTTATTTCTAATATGCTTGGTCTATTTAATAAACTAATAAACTACAAACCAAAACTTGATGAAAACGAAATAACAACCTTTATAAAACTTAATATGCGTCCACATTTCTTCAATCAATTAGCTATGACAAACGGTTTCTGAACCTCTAACTGCTTACAAGCAGATAGAACAGGCTAAACAATGGACGAAATGTTACAAGCCACCACCTAAATATGATGTTTGATTTGCAAATGCTTGGGTAACGCTTATGGAAAATGCAAACTTTGTTTGAAATATCTATTGCTACGGTTGTGGACGATCTAACATTACTATAAATGTTTGTCTCAATTGTAATAAAAATAAATCTAATGAATATTTACCTCACAAAAATTCCTCAACAAATCTACCCAGTGATAATAAAAATTCAAAAACCAAATAATGAAGTTCCGACTCACTGGACGCTGGAGTTTTGTGGAATCTAAGTTCAGAAAAGTATCTCGAAAGTAATTTAAGAAACTTTGCTGTGTGAAAAATACTCACGAGCAGAATTTATCAAAACCAGTTGTATCACAATTATTAAAAATATATCGATAGTCATATGAATGGTAAAATTACCTAATATTTGTTGAGAAGTTTTATGAAAACTATAAAAATTCATCTTGCAATCAAAATATCGTAACAAAAAGTGTGTATTACATCTTATAAATTACCTTTATCTAATGAATTATCTTCATCGGGTAAATTATATTTTTGAAATATAAGCGACTATTCTTTAAGAGGTTGTTTCGTAATGTTAAAGGTGAGTTGTGATTTTTCTGTATTTTGATTTTCCAAAATTGGTTTAAATTTTGCAATAAACTGTAGCGTAAACATTTTAAACAAAATTTGTACTTCAATCCTGACCAATAACTTGAAAAAAATAAAAAATTTATATATATTTTTGTTTATATAAATTATTGAAACTTCAACTCTTGTGTCCTCTGTGTATGTAAATGTTCAAATAAAGTTTGTTTGAAGTGTGAAGTATTTATTTATAAAAAAATTATTCCAAAAATACATATCATTATTTATGGATGGTACAGGAGGTGACTAGAATTAAATTTAGTGTTTCAGTACAGATGTGTGTTTCTAGCTCGACCTTTTGGTATAATAGCCACCTCTACGAGATCAAAATGCACATAATACTGTAATTGAAAACACTAAATTTGTGAATGGATACTTTTATACTGGGCCAGAGAATGTATAGATATTCAAATTTCCCGCGTTTGCATTTTTTTGAATTTCCCGCATTTTCATGACGTATTTTACACGTCTCGTGGGTTGTCTCTGCTACTACTGAGTTTCTTGGCGCTAAAAATGAGAGTAGAGAGTACGATAAAATTAACTACGTTGTTTTAGGCGTTCGGAGAATCTGATCGGGTCGGGGAGGGAAGGAGTACATTGTGAAATAGATTGGTTGGAAAAAGTGCGATATCATTAAAATTTCGGGATTGAAATGAATGAATATTCATTTTCTCAGGGAGAAAACTGGGTTTTCGAACAGTTAGCAAGGAAACTTATTTATTTTTATTCTATCAAAAGTTATTGAAAGTCCTTCAAATATATTATATTGTAATTCCCTATTGCTTGGCCTATGTTAATATGACAAGCACTTTGAAATTAAATTAAAAAAATTTATGTAAGATAACTTTCTCTATTATTTTTTAGATAAATTTAATAATGTGACTAAGTATAGTATTCCGAATAACTAATCTAAAGTCATTGATAACATAAGTAAACAAAAATCATTATTAGTTAACAAGAATTGATTATCGAAGGTTACTAAGTTGATAAACGATTATCAGTGACCATGTGTAAAATAACATACTTCACTATTATCAACAAAGGGCCACGTATGAATTAGTTACATAAATTGATAACCAAATAAATATCTTAAACAGTTAATAGAAATATTTGTTTTTTCCGATCACCAGGTATAATATTATAGTTTGCTTATAAACTAAAATTAACTATTTAATAAAAATGATAGTCTGTAGATTTGTCCGCATTCTTATTAAGGCGCTTCTAAATGGGTATAGTTGGCTTAAGAGATATAGTGTATAGTCTGTTACTTATTGACTGACAGCACGCGAAAAGGTCACAGATGCTAGTCAGGTAGTAAAGCATAAGCGTCACAGTTCATCTAAGGAATTTATTTACTATTTAATTTTATACCCGATCTGATATATAAAGGTAATATAAATGTAAATTCGGTTACTTAAAACAACTAACTGACCTTCATACATTTGTAGAGTACATACAGTTAAAACAATAAATTATTTTTGAAACAATCTTGTAACGCAACTATTCTGACTGAACATTTCATTAATTATCTTGAGAATTTAAAGCAGGTCAATTCTTGGGAGACATATTAACAAACCATTTATCAATTCATTCTCCAGATAATTACTTTCTGATTTTCGAAATGTTGATAATAACATTTCCAAGAAACATTACAATAGGGTCCTACTAGGGATTGTCCGAATGACTACTTAGAACTTTTGCAGGTATATACGGTGAAACTTGGTCTCGCCCAAATTTGTATAATTTGTTTTGCTTAGAGTCGCTTATAAAATAATAATAAGTTTATTTATCAAAGTGTTATTACATGGTTTACATAAAAATTGTTGTTTACATGTAAATAAACATGGAATTCCCACTAAAACTAAAGTTATGCGTGGGTTTTACACATTTAAACTTCCAATAGTCTTTCTGCATAGATATTGACAATGTAAAGTAGGTTTGAATTCACCTTTTTTATATTAATATATTGATTTCTAACATTTGGACATTCAACACATTTCATATATAAATAAGAGAAAATTAACAATAAAAATATAAAACATTCACAATAAAATACAAAATATTTACAATATCTCCCAAGCACATCAGATATTCAGAATGTAAAACAGGTTTACTTTCACGTTGTTGATTTCCATCTTAGGCATTCAACATATTTCGTTCATAAATTCGAGAAAATTAACAATAAAAATAGAAAACATTAACAATAAAATACAGAAAATAAATAATTTGTAGAGCATTCCAATTGACAAACGACATTGAATCATATAAACACAATTAATAGTAACATGAAGATTTAAAAAGTCTGTCAATCAAAAAGTGATCTCGATTTAAGTTAAGAACATATTTTCTTATTATTTTTTTCAGCATGTGATGAGAATTTATATTCATTATATTCATTTTTTGTTCAGGGGGAGAAAATTAAAAATTTTTGGAATGAGATAAAATATATTTCGTTGTCCAATTTTTGTACTACTCAGAGATGTTTTAACGTGATATTCTTTTTTTTTTCTAGTGAAACGTTCATGGTCGATATTTTTTAATAGATTTTTGTTTTTGTGTATATGAGTAAGAATGTTATTAAGAAATATTTGTCTTACATCGAAGATTCTTGCTTGTAAAAAGAGCAAATTACTTGAGAAGGTTGGTTCTTTTCGATACAAAATTTTCAGAATTCGTTTCTGTACCGTTTCCAACTTTTTCAAGTGAGTAGCAGCAACTCCTCCCCAGCTCAGTACAGCATATTGAATACGAGATTCCACCAGAGCGAAGTAAATGATCCTCAAGTGATAAGTGTCAAGTAATTTGCTCAAATATTTGAATTTGAACAGCATACTTTTTAAGGTTTTTGTCACATTCTCAGTGTGAACGTCCCATCTCATATGACTATCTATCGTTACACCCAAATATTTAATGGTATCTGTTCTGAAAACATCAACAATCAACTCGCCGTTCCGTATATCGAGCGTGTTGAAATGTGGTAAATGATTCCTATAAGCCGTGAAAGTCATAAATTTAGTTTTTTCATAGTTTATTGTCAATAGTTAATGATTAAAACCAATTGATAATTTGTGGCATATCAGCTTCCACTTTTTCTTTCAGGTCATGCCAATTTTCATCCTCATACAAAATCACTGTATCATCTGCGAAGCTGATTATAGTTCCTGTACTATTCAAGGTGAGTAAGTTGTTAAGATATAGTGAGAATAATAGCGGCCCAAGGACAGTGCCTTGTGGCACAACAAACTGAACCAACTCTTCTGAACTAACTTTATTTTCAATTTGTACAAATTGTTTTCTCTGGTACAGACAGCTTTCTAGAAGATTATAAGTTGTTCCCCGAACTCCTATATCTTCCAAGGTTCCATAAGTGTTAACTGTGTTGTGAAAAATGTCTTCAAGTTTTACCCCAGTAAAGTGTAAGAGCGTGATTAGCTTACAAACGAAGACTGTAGTGTTAAATGTGCATGATGCTGTTGTACATCAAATGACGGCTGCTACTCTTAGAAATATAGTTTCGACATGTTCCAATATGACAGGAGTTAGTGAATCTACTATTTACAGGCTTCTAAGGGAGAGGAAAAATGGAAATATATCTCCACCTAAAAAGTCAACTGAAAGAAAACCGTTTGACCTTGATGAACATATGCAAAATACAATAAGACGAAAACTACATGAATTATATTTTAAAATAGAGATCCCAACCCTTGACAGAACTCTAAGAATGGTGAAGGAGGACGAGAATTTGCCTGACATAGGGCGAAAAACTTTGTGGAAAATATTACACAAATTAAATTTTACTTGGGAGAAGCAAAGTCGCAAATCAGTGCTAATCGACAACGAAGAAATAATATGTAGGAGACGCCAGTATTTACGAGATATCCGAAAATACAGACAGGAAGGAAGACAAATCTATTATTCTAGATGAGAGATGGCTCAATGAAGAACATTCAGTGAAAAAAATATGGCAGGACAAAAGTATTCAAACCAGTCGTCAAGCTTTCATAGAAGGCTTATCTACTGGACTGAAAACTCCTATCGGTAAAGGTCGCCGACTAATAATAACGCATATTGGATGCAATCAAGGGTTCGTTGAAGGTGGTTTACTGGAGTTTCAGTCATCATCAACCAAAGACTATCATGAAGAAATGACTGCAGATGTATTTTACACAAATGGTAGAATTAATTCCAAATAATGATGTAATCGTTATGGACAATGCCACTTATCATTCGCGATTAACAGAAAATCTTCCATCTACCTCTTGGAGAAAAGCTGATATTAGAAACTGGTTAATCGTAAAAGATATACCATTTAAAGATGATATGTTGAAAAAAGAACTTTTAAAGGTTGCTTCAGATCACAAGCTACAATTTAAAAAGTTTGTTATTGATGAAATAGCTAAGAATCGTGGGATAACAGTGCTTCGTTTGCCGCCATACCATTGTGAATTAAATGCGATAGAGTTAATATGGGCCCAAATGAAAGCTTATGTAGCTAGACATAATAAAACATTTAAAATGAAAGATGTTTGTGACTCATGAAGTACTCATTGACAACAATAACTGAAGAGAACTGGAGAGATGCTGTGAATCATGTAATTAAAGAGGAAGAGAAAATGTGGGTTTTAGATAACCTCATAGAACAAACTATAGAACCGATAGTGATCTCTCTCGACGAGTCTTCGGATAATTCTTGTATGGCCAGCGAAGAGGATGATACTATAGATTGAATTTTATATTTCCTATAAATGGTATGATTACTTAATATACATTAATTCATTGTCAATAAATTTGAAATATAAGAATTAAACTATATTTTCTTTAATTAATTTAATTTAATAAAAATGAAAATGTAACTTGTTAATATGCCTAAACGAATGAATTTTGTTTCAACTGTAATGTTGACCGAATCTAATTAAATAAGAAAAATGAACTAATATCGTAATCTCCGCCACTGCCTCACTGTTTATCCTTTTGCTGGCATTGTTCAGTTTTATTACCATATTGTATTTTGAGCTGAAACAGGGATGTACAGATAACCAATACAGACCACCTACTTGTTTTGCATTAGAGTTTTAGTATTTACTTGTAAAATTCTTAGGATCACTCTGTAAGAGATAATTTTCTATTTGAATATTTAATGAGGCTACTGTGCTGTCAGACATTAAGAAATAAACTATAACACGAGAACAAGTTATAAGAAGGTTTTAATCATGATAATTCAAGAGGTTGTAACAGATCAAGATAATTAGTCCCATCTATTTGCCTAACATTTTATTGTAATGCTGCAAATTGTTCTAGTTTGAAAGCGGTTAAAACCTTTACTTTTTTCAGATTTGGCAACGTGAAATTTGTCTCTGAACATCTAGGGTGTGAATGTATTAGAAAAAAAATTTTTTGTGTATTACGTTTGCAATTGAGAAACGAATTCTTTGTGTAAACACACACAGTACAAATTAAAAAACGCTATGATAATAAACTTAAATAACTTCAAATTCTAATGGAAGTACCTACTATTTTTAAATATAAGTAATATTCCGATAGTTAATAAATTGAAATAAAACCTCTTAATTCTTCAATGATTTTAAATCAAATGTTCGAATAAACCCCCGTTTTGAGCTAAACAGCAGCATTGAGTGACGTACCCAGATGTACATATAAACATCCTCAAGAGACGCACGCGCGATTCGTATTCGTCTAATATAATAATCTACGCTGGCTTTTAATTGTCTGTCTAACTATTGTCTTTCTCTAACACACTGGCCCTTATATTTTCCCGTTGACTATGAGAGAATTATCGTTTTACGTTGAAATGTTAATGGAGAATGATTTCTCTTAAAAATAGGAATATTTTAAGGGCATGCTTCCAACGTGTAGATTGAAAATGAAGAGAGGGGATAGATAAAAATAGAAGAATTACGGCTGTAGACGAAATCGTTTTATCAGGAGCGTAGGAATTACAGGCGGTTTATTATGGAGATATTTTTATAAATAGAATACAGTTATAATACAAATATTAGCACACGACTTATTTCGCATGTTATGATACCATGTTAAAGAAAATGGTGATACACTGAATATACTTGTTTAATTACAACATATTGTCGCTTTTGGACTCTGTATTGTTGCCATAGAATATTCCTTATGATGTTAATGAAAATTATTCTGCTTATATTCATTAATTGCACTCTCAATATCGACGATTGTATTTTTTTTTAGCTTTTCGCCGTTGATTGATATAAGTTATCAATCAACGCTTCCAGTGATTTTTTAGTGGCATATTATATCATCCAGTATAAATCCATGCATTGTTGATGCTTATTGCCATTCATTGAGAATGTTGTTTGATAAAACGGCGAATAATATTAATATGTAAATTTCCAAAACTTTGGTAGTTGGGGAAGCATTCTTTTCAAAATATAGATATACTTATTTCAAATACTTACTATAGTCTATTTCTTAATGTCTGACAGCACAATAGCCTCATTAAATATTCAAATAGAAAATTATCTCTTACAGAGTGATCCTAAGAATTTTACAAGTTAATACTAAAATTCTAATGCAAAACAAGTAGGTGTCTGTATTGGTTATCTGTACACCCCTGTTTCAGCTCAAAATACAATATGGTAATAAAACTGAACAATGCCAGCAAAAGGATAAACAGTGCGGCAGTGGCGGAGATTACCATATTTGTTCATTTTTCTTATTTAATTAGATTCGGTCAACATTACAGTTGAAATAAAATTCATTCGTTTAGGCATATTAACAAGTTGCATTTTCATTTTTATTAAATTAAATTAATTAAAGAAAATATAGTTTAATTCTCATATTTCAAATTTATTGACAATGAATTAATGTATATTAAGTAAAGTAAACATACCATTTATAGGAAATATAAAATTCAATCTATAGTATCATCCTCTTCGCTGGCCATACAAGAATCATCCGAAGACTCGTCGAGAGAGATCACTATCGGTTCTATAGTTTGTTATATGAGGTTATCTATATATATATATATATATATATATATATATATATATATATATATATTCACAACACAGTTAACATTTATGGAACATAAGCGCCTCTAATCAAAACAAATTATACAATTTTGGGCGAGACCAAGTTTCACCGTATATACCTGCAAAATTTCTAAGTAGTCATTGGGACAATCCCTAGTGGGACCCTATTGTAATGTTTCTTGGAAATATTATTATCAACATTTCGAAAATCAGAAAGTAATTATCTGGAGAATGAATTGATAAATGGTTTGTTAATATGTCTCCCAAGAATTGACCTGCTTCAAATTCTCAAGATAATTAATGAAATATTCAGTCAGAATAGTTGCGTTACAAAATTATTTCAAAAATAATTTATTGTTTTAACTGTATGTACTCTACAAATGTATGAAGGTCAGTTAGTTGTTCTAACTAACCGAATTTACATTTATATTACCTTTATATATCACATCGGGTATAGAATTAAATAGTAAATAAATTCCTTAGATGAACTGTGATGCTTATGCTTTACTACCTGACTAGCATCTGTGACCTTTTCGCGTGCTGTCAGTCAATAAGAAACAGACTATAGGTAGGTTCTAATTTATTGCTCAAATCATATTAGCGTATACTAACCGAACTAATATAGTGAATTAGATTATTACTTCTGAATTATTTCTTTGTAAATTAAACTGGTTGTTATAATGAAGGGATAAACGAAAGTAATGTTGATTTTTTTTATTGTTCATTGCGTTAAGCTATCAGTTTAGTACAATCTTATTATTTCTCAATTACCTAATAAACTAAACTGTCCACATTACACATCTGTATTTCTAACCTTAACTTCTTTAATTGCGAACTTTTACATAATGAGTTGATTTTTAAACAACATTTTGCTGTGGTAAACTGGCTAGTAATAGCCTGAATGCATTTCTTGTTTATTGAAAACTGGAAGTAAATGCCCACCAGACATATGTTTAGATCTATTGCACGCTTTCCAGTTTATGATATCCTGTTAGCGAAAAAGAATAATACACTGAATTTATATATATTTGTCTCTTTCTAACACATTGACGATAAAACATATGTGCCCTCAGAATTTTCCTAACACTGTATAGTAATGTAAGTGATAAGCAGTAACTGTGACATTGTACTTTTATTATGCTTAATAATAAAGAATACATTTTTAAAAACAATAGTTTTATTGTAGGGTTCTGTCAAGAATTTCGCTTTCTAAAAGGGTTCCTTCACCAAAAAAGTTTGACAACCGGGCGCCTGTACAGAAAGGTTAAAAAGATCAACCCTAATGAAGGTGAAAAATGGAACTCGTTGACTGGACCATATGACCGTGAACATGATATGAATTTCCGCAATCAATACTGTGATCACTTTATTATTTACACTCTAATTACGCATAAAAAATTCGTTTGAAATTCTATATCAAGTGGCATACATCAAGAGAAAATTCCATACAATTTTTTAATGTTGCTATTGATGTAAAACATAACTTTTCATGCTTTGAAATATAAGGCGTTTTAGTTACTTTGACAAATGAAATTTATCACAGTTACTTTAATTTGTGTCGTTGACTAAAACCAGTGCTCCTCCGCTGAATGGAGCAATTTCAAGCCATACGCCCCATGGCGTTGGAATATCAGGTCGTTCATGCCAAGGACAGTATACAGGGTAGTATTTAGGAACTGATCTGTTTGAAAAAATTTATTGATTAAATACAGAAATTTGGACAGAAGAGACAGAAAAATGTTCACCACATGTTATAGTCCATTCGTTAGCGAAAGCAATAAAATAAGGTTAATCTTCATAAACCATAATATAGAATAATTTATTTCAATGTCTCACTCTTAATATGTTATTAAAAATAAAGTTCATTCATTTTACATTAATAAGCAACCAACATGAAACATGAATTCAATTTCGCAGGATCATAGATCAGCACTGGTGGAAAAAGAAGAAATAGTTTGTTGAAGACATTAGGGAAATACGAAAATTGGGATCAGTTGGATAACGAATATTTTATTTAGATGAAACCTGACTGAATGAAAGACGTATTCTTACAAAAAAGCTGGCAAGACAAATCGGTTAAAAATTCTAGGCAAGCTTTTTTAGAAGGTTTATTAACGGGTTTAAAGACTCCAGTTGAGAACGATGGACGTTTAGTAATAACCCATATTGGAGGTGATGAAGATTTTGTACATGGTGGTTTCCTTGAATTTGTGTCAAAATCTATCAAATATTATCACGAAGAAATGAATGCCGATGTTTTTGAAGAGTATTTCTATCAAATGCTGAATTTAATTCCTGTTACTTCCGTCATAGTTTTAGGTACTGGCTCAAGATTAAAAGCACCGTTACCCATGGTTAACTGGAAAACACTGCATAAAAAACTGGATAATTTGAAAAGTTATATGTTGAAGAAAGAACTTTTAGTGTTGGCTAGGAAACACACATCAGCATTTGAAAAATACGTTATAGATGAAATGATCAAAAAACGTGGAATTACTGTTCTTCGATGGCCACCATATCACTGCGAATTGTATAGGATCGAGCTTATTTGGGTACAAATGAAAATATATTATTGTGGTTTGCTATTTGTGTTTTAAAACCTTCTTATCAATAAATTTATATTGGGGTTTACTCAGTGTGAGAAACCTAATTATTATTGTTTAGTTTGTTAATGTTTTAAACTTTTCTATTGTCAATAAAATTTTAATTCACCCGGTATATTAAAAATTTAAAATATGTCATGAAATAATTACACTCACCTTTTTAATACTTTTGAAATCCTAGTTTTAGTTATTTATATGAGAACTCAATAACCTCAGGATCTTGGGTTCATGGAATTTGATGATACATTTTTTTTACTAATTTATATTATAAGCGCCAAAAACAAATTTTTTTATTAATTAAAAAGTTTCAAATAAAAAATGAAATTCTTGCTTTTCTTTTCTTTACAAATTTTCACAGAACGATACATTCTGTTTCGAGACCCCTCTCCAGTTACGATCCGTCTCATCAATGATGCCAACTGATAAATTAAACAATAGTCTAGAAATGAAATTCACCAACAATGCAGTTAAATCTTTTCAAATAGAAAACGTTATTTAATGCGAAATCAAGGAAAACAAATACATTATTTAAATACAAAATTTTAAAAGGAATAACTTATCTACAGTGATATTCATTCAATACACATTCACACAAATGGATTATTATTAAATATAGGTACAACTATGCAACATATTATACACACTATATAGATCCTATGATATCAAAAACTTTAAAACATAAAAAGGCGGATATGGTGATGATTAATGTCTGTGAAATTTCAAAGTTCAACGATATACACACAATAGAAGTAAGTTTATTTAACTTTTAAAACGAAATGGTTTTTAAATACCTGTTCACTTATGTCCATTTCACCTTGTTTAATTCTTCTTGTAGGATTCTTCCTGGGATACTCTACAGTTTCTCCTGCTTGGGTATAAACCAAAGAAACCAAAGATGATGTTATATTTCATCTACATCAATACATCTTTGATGGGTTTCCAGAGTCAAATTCTTTCTGAGACGAATCGTGGAGATATCATTTCCACGATACAAAACTTTACTTTATTATACGGATAAATATTAAAAGTTAGTATTCTGCTATTTTTACCAATCTCTTGTTACTTTTCTATTTATCAGTTTCTTTTACAAATTTTATTTAATTATTTTAAAGAATATTGTATTTCTTTTTATATTTATCATTCAAATTGTACAGCTCTTCTAGTTAATATTCAAAATTCTGTTCCAAAGATTCAATTTTTCACCCCCATTCATTGTTAAAAAAAGTCTACCTAGTTATTAGTGTTCATTATCAACAACCTTCCTCATTCATTTTTTCTTAATTTTTTCATCAGCTTGCCGCTGATTAAAACATTTCAAGTATAATTCACCAATCAAATTGGTTATAAAAATTTTTGTTGGTAAATTTCATTTCAGGTTTCAAATTATTTATTTATCTTTTTAGAACATTTCGTTTTATATTTCTAAATAATCAAATTTCATATACTACTTCCTTTTATATAATTTCCAAAATATTTTAAACTGACAGTTCTATTTATTTTCATTTGATCTATTAAACATGATAAATCATTTAACAAATGTCAGACATATTCTAAAATAATTTTCTAGTGTTTCCAAAGAGTTTCTTTCGATATCTAATTAGGATAGTTTAAAATAAATTATCTTTTGACCAGTACTATGTAAAAAATAATTTGTTACAGTTTATATAAGGTGATGTTCTAAAAGATTCTCTCTTAATAGCTGGAATTCATGTTATCTCTACCATATGTGCATGTACAGGGTACATTAAAAAATTTGATTTACTATTATTTACTATTTATTCTATCTCTTGAATGATTTTCCTTCCATAGATCAACTATATTTCTGATGATTTAAATGGTAATCAAAATTTTATATTTACATACAGTGTGTAGCATGTTTTTTTCCCATATTATCATATACAAAGTGTTGCAAGTTCTTTTCCATATTAATATATTGGCTCGTCACAATATACCATTAAGGTAAACTCGATGACGTTCGGCAACCTTTATTGCAATCATTATAAAAAATTACAAAGAAAAATTGGCAAAATGCTATAGAATACTTAACAAAAGATGTGGTAGATTGACATATGGTAGAGGAAACCACTTGTTATATTTTTTGCAACCGATGATGAATCAAGTGAAGATGACCTCGATTAACTAATTGTAAATATCAGTATGTTGGGTAAGTTATTTGATTCATTTTTTATTTTGTTTACAGTGCTAGGAGTATTCTTTGGTAACAAGGGGTTTAACACAGAGTCCATAAGTGACAATATGTTAGAAAGAAACAAATATATTCAGTGTATCACCTACTTGCTTTAATAGGGTATGGTGAAATTCGTAAACAATTCCACCAACAAAAAATAAACTTTCATCGTTACGCCCATGTGTTCCGTGTAAACAACGAAGGGTGCACTTGGCAGCGGCTGATTGCCGACTTGTCCGTGAGTTCTTTATAAGGAGATTTGAGTGAGAAGGCCGCTAATTGGCTGGAGCGAAAAACGCGTAGTGAATGCGGGCAGATGGAGCTTTAGCATTTGACAGTAAAAAATAATATGTTATAAACATGCCCTGCGATCTTTTATAGCCACTGCTAAACTGCATTTTTAACGCCATCTATTCGCTTGGAAGGTTACTAACGAACTTTATTTTACTGATTGCTCTGTAATACCGTCATCTGTGAATTTACCCAAACCAAGCTGTTTGGATGTCAATTTTAAAAAAGTAATTTTTGACAAATGGGTAAATTTATGTGGAAATAGAAGGTTGAAGGAGAAAATGACATCTGAGAATATTTACAACAATTGTAGAGTGTGTGCTTCACACTTTTCACCTAAAGATTATGATCCAAATAAAGTTCTGAAAAGAGGAGTTTTCCCATCAGTCAATTTACCAGGTAAATCTATAATAATTAAAGAAAAAAAAAACTAACAACTAACTAGGATACATTTATTCAATAATCGTTTTTATTTTCTAGAATCTTTAGAAACAGTAACTGATGATGTTCCTTCCTCAATAATTGAAGCTGAACCATCAACCTCTTTAGCTGTACCACAAATTGGCACTGCATCTGGAACTGAGAGTCCTAGGACTTTGAAGTTACAGGAAGCTTTAAATGCTCAGTTTGTAAAACTGAGAGCTAAAAAAGCACAAGAATCCCGTGCTATTAATAAGGCTAGTTGTAGCTATTCAGTTGAACCCGAGCTGAAATTATCAACACATGCTGTTCAAGATTCTACTTCTGTCACACCAGCAGACTTGAATGCCACAGTTACTCCAAAAAGAAGTGAGTGAATAATTAATTGATTTATTAATATATAGGTGTTTAACAAAGAAATTTTCACAGAAATAGTAGATATTAGGTATAGGTCAATATTTTGATTTATTAAAAAACATGAAAAATTATTAGGTACTTAGAAATGCATTATTTATAATTTCATATTATTTAGTTACATCAAGTTTTGACTGTATACTTCTATTAAAATATTGTCTAAAATACAAAAATGTTATCTAAATGCAATGTATATTGCATACTCATATTATTTTTTATTCCTAATGATATTATTTTTTAATTTAGAAAGATCTGATTTACTTGTTGAGGTGAATGTCTCTAGGGTTAAAGACCTATCACCAAAAGCAAGATGTCTCTATCAAATAGCCACTCAATTTAAAAAAAGAGCTACCCAGTTTAGAAGTCGTCAGATACTGTTAAAAAGGTATGCTGCTGAAACCTTTAAAAAATCTGAATTTTTTGAAAAATGCGTATCCATTATATTGTATCATATGTGTAATATTTGTTAGCACATGCTATTATCAATAAATTATTCTTATCTTAAGTTTGAGAAGAAAATAAAGAAAATCACCTGTACTGTTTTATAAACAAAATTTTATATTAAATTTTTGAAACTATTTGTCGACATTCGTCTTTTAATAAACTATCCTGGTTAATAAAAACGGATAAAAGCTTTAAACAACTTTTTGAAACAACCTATCCTACTTTTAAGCCAAAATAAAATAACAGGTTGTTTCAAAAAGTGTTGAAACTTTGTGTTACTGTTTTTATTTGTTTATTTAAGAAAAAACAATATACTTAGGCATAATTTAAAAAACCTTCAGTATTTGCTTGGCTGGCCATCTAGTAGTAGCTAGTAAACTGTGACTAATCATGCAGGCCTCTTCCTTTATTTTTTCCCTGTTGGTGAATAGTAACCTTCCCCCACAATAGATGGTGCAGCACTCGACAATACTTTGTGGCTTCGGACTTAGTACAGGAGATTCCATTCTTACCCGTATTAAAAGTATTTATCTATGGTTATAACGAACATCATTTTTTAAGCAATTGACATCATTTCGTGTATATGTTGAACAAAGAAATATATTTGTAGTTTTTTTGTATTGTTTTGTCTATGGATGCATGTTGCTTCAAAGAAAAGGGTAAATGAAATTAACTGTCTCGACCCTTACCTCGTGTAATCTACTCATATTAATGTTTTAAATGAGACTTACTGTTTCTAGATAATTCCACAATATATTGAAAAAAATGTTAAAATTTTTTAAAAGATTTGACAATTGTTTCGATATTAAATATCATCGTCAGAATGATAGAAGTTACATTTCATTTGATGCCTACCTGATGTTTAATAATTATTTTTGCCTAGACCAAGAAGTGACCTACCTTGTGATTGACTTAATAGATGTTAATAGAAAAAAGAAGAAGATATGATATTACAAATATTAAAGCTTAGATATTATTAGCCCTATGGGGATATCCCAATTAAGATCACTATAACTTTGCAATGATATAGAAAACCAGGAAAACTATATCTGCTGATCTTTACAATTATCACTTATGAAGACAGTTTAAAAGTGGAGAACTTTCTAGATTTATCTGTTCATTGATGACTTCATATTGTGGATTTCTTAAGTGTCTTCTAATTTCCAATTCTTCAAGGAAATCCAGTTCTTGTTTCTTATTACAAATGTAGAGGAGCAAGGGGAGTTCAGACTCACTACTTCGAAAAACGTCAACTAGATGGCGCTGTCAGCTGGTGTATTGTGTGTTGTCTATCTTGGCGCTGTGTGCTGTCTATCTTCCTATGTACGTCGTCCATTTTTATCCTATCGAGTGCTAGATGGCGCGCTGTTACGTGTGTGTCGTCCATTGTTTATCCTGTGATTGTATTGTACATTTTATTAAATTGAAAAAAACATTTTGTCCGTGTCCTTGATATAAACGGGAATATGCGAGTATCTATTTATTTTAGAGATAGTCGCAATGAGCAATTTAAATGACAAATTCCGAGTACTCTTTTGTCACAAGGTAGATATTTCGTTTATGAAAGTTGGTACACTGTATTACATTTCATTAAATTGTTTTTCACCCCGATTTTTTCAATATCCATATGAGAGACCCGATGTGTTAGATACAACCCCTCGTTGCTATGGCAACCCTTGTATATGTACGTACGGGCGTTTATCATCGACTCGCAGTTTGCTATTCAACCGTTAAAATCTATTTCTCACAGATATTTGATTATAATTTCGGTATTTGGAAGTAAATAGTGTGAATTTGAAATGTTACGTATTTTACATACAGTTCAGCACAAATTCATTATTTTTTTTGGAACTGTCTGTGGATATGGTGTACACACTAGATGTAAATTGAGTGAATGAAAACGACGAATACTCAGTGCTTATTTGTTTATTAATTTCCAACTAAGCGCTTTCGGCTATTAAGCCATTCTCAAAGCTGTCGTCATTTAAAAACTAGGTGTCGAAACCATCCAGTTGATTAAGAACAATGTTCAAAATTGAATCATTGTTATGATTAAGTCATTGAATTAAAAACATTAAAATAACCCTATTGGAAGGGTGTAAAATTATAATTTACATGATGTAAATTCATTCAAAAATAAAAACTGTTGTTTTTAATTCAATGACTTAATCATAACAATGATTCAACTTTGAACATTGTTCTTAATCAACTGGATGGTTTCGACACCTATTTTTTAAATGACGACAGCTTTGAGAATGGCTTAATAGCCGAAAGCGCTTAGCTGGAAATTAATAAACAAATACACACTGAGTATTCGTCGTTTTCATTCACTCAATTTTTTTTTGTACCTTGTTGAACGTTTCTGCGATATCCAGAAAGAGCTGAATACTTATTGGTCTATTACAATTTTTTTTAGTACACTGCAGAAAATAAGTAGAAAAACACATTTTTACGTCTTAATAATTTTATTAATTTTAGCAATAACATATGAATGAATATAAATAATGTAAAAACAATTTACATACATTTTTTATCTTTAAACCGAATTCAAGAAAAGTGATTTATTATATTAAAAGGTATAAGTTTATTACATATAATTAAATATAATAATTAATAATAATCTTATACCTTTTAATATAATAAATCTCCTTTCTTGAATTAGATTTAAAGATTAAAAATTGATGATGTGCATTAATCTTTATCAGTGCCATATTATCCAATAGGCTGACTAGGCTATAGCCTAGGGCGCCGTGAAAGAAATAGGCGCCGACTGACCGGACTAACCACTAACGATAGTCACAATTCGTGCAAATCATTTTTGCTGTATACGTATTTTTTTTGTGGAGATCGAATGTGTTGTAAGGCACCAATATTAACCAAAATTTTTTTACAACATTAGTGAGTAGAGACATCATTATTTCAGTCGGCCGGGTTTGACTACTTGGATAGATTGAAAAGCACCATTTTACATCCATATATTTCGATTATCAATGCGGTATTGTGGTAACTATATACAAATCTCTTTTTGTTGATTTGCGGCAGTGACGGGATGCCGCTAGAGATAAATATGCTAATATGCAAAGTACCGCCACGTGCGCTCGCCAAAACAAAAAAACCGACAAAGGGTGATTGGAAACGCAACATCAAAGTTTACAAAAAAAATTGGTAATCTTTGGAAACATTTATTTTAAAAATTGAAGGTAGTCAGTTGAGGTAGTTCAGTTGCTGCGGTAATCGAGTAATCGTCAATTAAAATAATATCTATCAGTTGGGGTATTTTTGTCTTGTTTATCACTTTATCGAAAACAATGAGTGGAAGTGGAGGAAGTAGAAAACTTAGTGGGTGGGAAAGGAAAAAGGCTGAAAAAGAAAAGCAAGAAAAAATGGAGAAGTTATTGAAAAAAATAACCAAACTGTTCGAGTTACGGAAGTCGATGCAGATAATGAACAACAATCAACTCTCAGTAATGATGATATTATGGATAGAGGTAAGCAGATAATTGAATAACGCGGTGTAATAATGTAATTTTTATTTTTGTATCCTCTAGAAACCGCAATAAACTCATGCAATTCTGATACTGATGAAGTTCAGGACTGTGCATCTTCATCAAGCAATCCTCAAGAAACGTCAGAATTATTTTCAAAAGTCCATTTCACAGACCCAGCTGGATGTGGCTATAACCGAAAGTTTCATAAATTACATTGTAATGAATCCATCTGTAATTGTACAAGAAATTTCTAAAATGGATTTCCAAAAATCGAAACGAATTTATGATATTCATAGTAGATTTGCTTCAAAAAATATGTTTTTCAAAACTTTGCACAACGGGGAAATGTATTTTAATTCTAGTTGAGTGTCAACTCACCATTGTCAGAGAATAATGAAATAATAATAACTGCACAAACTCACTGGAGTTAGTTGTTAATTTGTTGCTTTTTCACGTTGCCGAATCTCAAAAAATGAACTTTTTAACCGCTTCCAAAGTGAAAAACTAAAATAGTTATCAGCATTACAATACATTTTTCAACTAATACATCGGATTAATTTTTTTTATATTGTTGGAAATATAATATCCAACGACCAAGTTTGGCCGGTACGTCAATGGGCGAAAACGGCTGACGTTAATTTGATTAGACGCTAAGTTTATTAGATGACCATTTTTCTACAAATTTGAATAACGACAAACAAGACACCGGGTATTGATCATAAAAGGATATGTTTCAAAATATCCTTAAATTCATAGATATACAAATTTAAATTACCTTCCATAAAGGGCTGTCGGTGAGGCCTAATAAAAAGCACACAATACAAGTTCAATAATATAAAAGCCTTGTCGAACGAGTCGTATACAGTATCTTATCAAACTACTAACGAATAGGTCGAGTCTTTAGAACACACTACTTCAAATCAAGAACACGTGTATCTAATCAAGTTATTCAATTTACAAATATATTTCTTAGTAAATGCGTATTACAAAATCAAATTAAAGTAAGTATTATTATTTTTAAAGTTGTTACTGGGTGTTGTGTAAAGAAGAATATTTTTTATTGTGTTAATAAAACTGAGACGCTCTACGTCTGAGTTTTATTCGACGTCAGCGTGTACGAAGAACAAAATTCGCTAACCGGCCGCCAAACAAAATACAGTTCACTTATAGTCCGACTAGTAAAATAGTCATTCTCAAATTACCATAAATAAAAGTTTCTTATAACTCTTCCTCGTATTAAGACAAAGCGGTTATACATTGAATATACCGGGTGGGCAAATAAGCGAGGTGAGCGGCTGTATCTCCGAAACTAATGATCGTAGAGAGTTACGGTAATAAAAATTTATAGGTAAAGTGGGCAAGGGAAAAGGCCGGAAATTATTTTCAAGTTTCCAAGATGGCCGCCGTCTAAAAAAAGTCATATCGCATTTAAATTTTTTGAAAAATCCAATTTTTTGGTTATAATATCAAATAACGCTCTCTATCGGCGGCCATGTAGGTCACAACTATCATGATTGCGAGAAACCTAATAGTCCAAGAATTGCTCTTTTCAATGATACTAAATTTATCCAAATCCATTAAGCCGTTTAGAAGTTACAGGCATTTATTTAAAACAACATTCAAATACCACCCCCCACTTTATTTCGGAAAATAGAGAAAAATTGTTTTTACAAAAAATGTTCGACTTAGAGTTTAAATTAAAACGCAAATACTTTTTTGTTACATTCATTGGGGAAAATCGCGAGAAACGTAACTTTATGTAATTCAAGATGGTGGAAACGCCCACTGGTGGCCATCTTGGAAACCTGAAAATAATTTCTAGCATTTTCCCTTGCCCAGTTTACCTATAAACTTTTTTACCGTAACTCTCTACGATTATTTTCTGAGATACAGCCGCTTACCTTGCTTATTTGCCCACCTTATACATGCAGGATTACCAAAACGATACTCGGTAACATCACTGCCATTACCTAAAATTTCAGGTTAGTGTCCAACAACAAGAAAGACACTTTCGCGTGTTTATGCAATACCACCTAAATTATATATATATATATATATATATATATATATATATATATATATATATATATATATATATATAGTACTGGATATATTATGTGTGGAATTTTAATTGTTTGAATTTAATGTTTTTAAACCTTCCTATCGATTAAATTTTTAATTCGCCTCACATCGGGCCGACAAATTTGTACTGAATATAAATATTTATCAATATGTGAATATAATAATTAAAATTTTATTTTCCCACGTTGTTGGTACCAAATTTGTGTAGGTTTCTATATCATTTATTATTTTAAATTTTTATTGAATAATCGTTGAACATGTATAACTCTATCAAAGGGTAGGGTTCAATTGCGCCATTCAAATTTATATTAATTATTCGATTGTCAAATTAAAATGAATAAACTTATGATTTCAGAAATTTTTTTAAAACATAGAAGTTTATAAACAGGAAACGTGTATACACTACAAAAATAATAAACTATAATTACTTTGAAACAATAAAAATACTAGATTAATTACTAATTATGAATGCATTCCTTTCTAGTTTTTAAATAAAGGCCTATTTTAATTTAGAGATCTCTAATATAATATTTAAAAAAAAGTACCTTTCATTCACTAAGTTTTTATCCACTTGTAACTAATCTTCACTCTCAATTTCTTTGCTGCTGTACCATCCAAATAAGCACACCTATTGCTGAAGCAATATCACCATCGCTCGTCATCAAAGGATGCACTATTGTAGATACTACTTTTAACGAAGGTTTTTCATTAGGAACGTCTTTCGGTACGTATACTTTTAAACATAACTTATTACCTCCAGAATTAAAATATGAATCGTTTATTTTCCACCAAAAGCTTTCAAAAGATCTGTTTCACTGTTCATACTTTGCTTTTAAAGTTCTTCCTTATATTTTTCCACATAGACGAGTCAAATTTTTATATTATATTCACTTTGACGTTTTCAAAATCACTGACTTTTTCAATTTATATTGGAACTTGTAGGATCTTCAAATAATATTTCAAATACTATATTATCTTATATAAATATCTCTCTACTCTTCTCAGTTTAATACCTTTTAGTTTTGATTTCCATAATTTCTGGTTTTTCTTTAAATTTTACTACATTTACGAGTTAAATTATTATATTATATTCACTTTGACGTTTTCAAAATCACTCACGTTTTCAATTTATATTGGAACTTGTAGGATCTTCAAATAATATTTCAAATACTATATTATCTTATGTAAATATCTCTCTACTCTTCTCTGTTTAATACCTTTTAGTTTTGATTTCAATTATTTCTGGTTTTTCTTTAAATTTTATAACATAGAGGAGTTAAATTATTATATTATATTCACTTTGACGTTTTCAAAATCACTGACGTTTTCAATTTTCCATCCATCAATCAACAGCGCTCGGTTGCTATGGAAACTTATCTATCTATACATTATGAACTATATAAACATTGTGTCTTTGTCGATGACTGGCTGTTTATATTACAATAAACCATTAAATTTTAAAGCCGTATATGAAGCATGAAATAACATTTTAGTATTAGAAATGAGAATGTATATACTCGTAGATGAGAATTTTTATACATATAAATATTAACATAACTTATTTACTATTTATTAAAAATTCCTGAAATCCCTTGCATAAAACAGCATATTTACTAACTGTATAAAATGTGTCGTGTTTCTTCTAAATTATTATAAATTTCATTCTAATTTCGACGGATTCTTTTGAAATTACATCATCTGCTGAGTTATTAGTTTTTTTTATTCAGTATGGTTGTGATGATTTTGTTTACTGTTTTTACTATCGGCATCTAAAATTGATTTAGACATGTTTCTTTTTACAATTTATAAATATTCGTTAAAATGAAGGCTTTGCTATTGGGCTCCTTTTTTTTAAGTAAACATACAAAATATAATACTGTACACTTAAAGTTAAAATAATTCCAAATAGTTTGAAATCCGAATTTCAGCAGCCTTATTAATTTTGTCACAACGTCAATGTATTCAAGAAATAGATTCAAAGGCGCTTATTATACTCGCTGGATGGTTCAGACCATGATATATGTATATATATATATATATATATATATATATATATTTTAGAAATATTTGTGAGGATGCAGCAATTGGCTTGGAAATTAAACTCCTATTTTAATTTAGTGAAAGCTTTCGTAATAGTTTTATTACTTCGTCAGTCACGCTAAAATACAATGTATAACTAAAAATGAAAAATCAAAAAATGGGTACTTACATTAAACGAGTAAAATATATAAATTAAAATTCAGAAAAAACAGTGTAAAAATATTGATATATGCTTGAGACTTTTCAAAAATTATTGTCAATATGAAGTTGACAAATGAATGATATAACAGAAATGTTCGTAAAAATTTATTGTAAAAGGTTGAACTAAGATATTGATGAAAAATTATTATTAGATCTGTGATTCTTTTTATTTAATTTTGTCTCAATGTCCAGAATATTAGAGTAAATAATGTTTAAATTTTGGAAATCACTTTTCTTGTTCAATCTATTTGGTTCATTTTTTATATAAACCATTTCTAAAAAACATCTTTTGAACAAATTATTTTCTTTGGTTAAAATAGAAACGTTATTGAAATCTATGGAATGTCCTGTTACACCAACGTGCTGTGACAAAGCACAAGCATTCGGTCTTAAAAGAATATCGCTCTTATGTGAAGTAATTCGTGATTTTAAATTTCTTGAGGTCTCACCAACATATTTTTTATCACATTCTTGACAACTGATTTTATAAACAACTCCAGTCTGATCAAGTATAGGTGTTCTATCTTTTAATTTTGTGAATAATGAGTTAACAGTTTTGATAGGTTTATTAGCCAGAACTGTTTTTTTCTTCTTTCAGTACATTACTATTTTCAACAAATAATATTAAAAATAATAATGAAAACTCTCAAGAAAATATCATAAAAAAAATTTCGATCATTCCCGTACATAAAAGAACTCACTCCCAAAATTAGTAATGTACTGAAAGAAGAAAAAAACATAGTTCTGGCTAATAAACCTATCAAAACTGTTAACTCATTATTCACAAAATTAAAAGATAGAACACCTATACTTGATCAGACTGGAGTTGTTTATAAAATCAGTTGTCAAGAATGTGATAAAAAATATGTTGGTGAGACCTCAAGAAATTTAAAATCACGAATTACTTCACATAAGAGCGATATTCTTTTAAGACCGAATGCTTGTGCTTTGTCACAGCACGTTGGTGTAACAGGACATTCCATAGATTTCAATAACGTTTCTATTTTAACCAAAGAAAATAATTTGTTCAAAAGATGTTTTTTAGAAATGGTTTATATAAAAAATGAACCAAATAGATTGAACAAGAAAAGTGATTTCCAAAATTTAAACATTATTTACTCTAATATTCTGGACATTGAGACAAAATTAAATAAAAAGAATCACAGATCTAATAATAATTTTTCATCAATATCTTAGTTCAACCTTTTACAATAATTTTTACGAACATTTCTGTCAACTTCATATTGACAATAATTTTTGAAAAGTCTCAAGCATATATCAATATTTTTACACTGTTTTTTCTGAATTTTAATTTATATATTTTACTCGTTTAATGTAAGTACCCATTTTTTGATTTTTCATTTTTAGTTATACATTGTATTTTAGCGTGACTGACGAAGTAATAAAACTATTACGAAAGCTTTCACTAAATTAAAATAGGAGTTTAATTTCCAAGCCAATTGCTGCATCCTCACAAATATTTCTAAATTGTGAAATAAACAGCTGCTAATACGAATTATTATATATATATATATATATATATATATATATATATATATATATATATATATATATTGAACTAGTTATCTAGTTTTGTAAATAAATTGAAATAAATAAACATGACAACAAGGTTCTATTATAACGGAAGGTGTGTCAGTAGACACAACCATTATAAAAAAAATCCATAACAAGTCAAATATAAAAATATAAAAAAAAGAATGAAATATGAATAAATCTGGTTGAATATTGATGTGATTGTTTAAAAAAGGGATAAAGAATAAAAAATCCAAAAACAATATTAGCTAATTAAAGATTAAATGTTACCTGTACAAGTAATTCCAAATAGATGTCAATGTCAAGGAATTTCACATTGTGCTGAACACTGCCATAGGAGTTTCCGCAGTAAGAAATTTCGTATTATATCTTGAAACCTAAAATAATATTAAAAAATAATCAGTCTAATAATAGCTTAACATTATTCACATGAGTTTTAATAGTAAAAGTTTAGAATTTCATGCATTCATTCGGTAATTTCATAAAGGGTTGAAAACGGTATGGCATAAAATACATGGAACACAGCCCAAACTTATGAAAAGGAAATGAATATAAACAGGAAGTAATGAATCCTAGTGAATTTTAATTACCAACATAAAATCATTGATTATTTATTGTATATAGAACTTTAATTAAAAAAAAAACTAAAATAATCAAGAGTTTATATAGAATAGTTATAGAATAAAATTCAAAATTAAAAAAAGAATCAATTACATATAGATAAATTACTAATGTAGGTGGTAAATTTTGTAAAAATAAACATTTATCAAAATAGCTAAACAACATAATTATCAACAAATTAACTATTGTATAAGGAAAAAAGGACATAATATAGATTCCTTAGTGCAATAGAAATAATAGTGAATCAGTGTGATTACCCTCCAGGACAAAAAAAATTCAAGTATTTTAAATTAATAACTAAAACAAGAAAAGTCGATTTGGGGTTGTTAGAGAGGACGTGTGGATGGAGATGGCTCTCTGTGAAAATTTTGTTTAAAAAAAATGCTTAAACGTTAAATTTACATCAAAAAGTAAAATCAAACTAATAACAAGTGTATCTAATCCTGTGTAAGGATAAAGGAGTACTGAAGGTGCATATCTCTTGTGAGATATCATCAAGAATTAGAAGATGAGAGTTGCAGCCGGCAGTGATATCAAAAACTAAGGTCTGTGTTTTTAAAATAAAATTATTTGGAATTCCATTTAACATATATCAAAGTGAACAATCAAATTATTATTAGAACGTTCGAATCAAATAATGCATTAAAAAAAGGCCAAAAAACAATTAGAATATGATGCATCATAAATTTGTCTATTGATAATTGCATATTTAATCACTAAAAATTATTGTACTCACCTTTTGTAATTTTATCCATTAGATATATCACGTGCATCATGAATGTTCCAATAATTTTCACATCTTCTTTCTAATTATTGCATGCCTAACTATTGTCTATCACTTTCTTCATATTTATAACTCTCACATGTTTATGTTCGAATTACACACGTATATGTAATTGATGGTATAGGAGGTGTTGGTTTATGATATGTTAAAGAAGAGTGATAAACTGAATGTATACTTGTTTATTTCAACACATTGTTGCTTTTGGTCCATGTTAAACTGCCATGTGACCGAAGAACCTTCTTCGCACGGTATACATTTTTTATAAACAATTTTATCTATCTTTTTTATTTTATTAAGTTGTTTATTGTTACATTTTTTGGAATAAATTGCTAAATTCCTAAAAAAATGTTTGATTAAAAGAAAAGTATTAATGAACAAATACGTTAAGTGAAAGTCACCATATCTACAAAGTAATTATAATTGTATTGTAAAAATATCAAATGAACTTTTTTTTAGATAAGATAAACAAATTTTTACGTATGTTAACTACAATAGGGTCAACGACTCGACGATCTCATTAAGAAAATCAGTGAATTGAAACATGTAGGTTCTGAATTTTATACTCTCGCACGGATTATTATATTTTGATTTATATAAAAAAAGATGGACGTACTTGAGAAGCCTCACCAATGTATACAGGTGATTTATTTACAAGCTTGAAATTCAATATTTTTCTAAACAAATTTTAACGTTTTTCTAAGGAATAACAACTATTCTCCAGGCTATATGCCGCGACGTGTTTTGAATTATATTTTACGTAAAGCGATTTTGTTTTATACTGTATTTTAAACCTACTTTATCAGATAGTGACAACTCGACTCGAAAGACGTCTGTCTCTCTTTTGCTAATTTCTTAGCTAAGGAAAGACGAATGAACGAATAAAGTTCGAAAAGTGTTACCAAAATGGATCATACAGTTTGAACAAGGTCACACCAGTGGCGGAACAAAAATGTAAACAGAAACTAAATTAGAATGAAATTAGGAACTTCGAAATATTTTATTTGTTGGAGTTTGATTGTATTATCTAAAATCTATTAAATATTGTTAAGTATTTAAAGTAATCAAAAATATCTGATTAGATACAGACTTAATTAGCACATCTATCAAGATATAAAATTACACATTTTTAAAACCAAAACAATATTTATTATAAAAATATGTACATTACAAATATAAATTAAACAAACAATACAAATATGAATATATGATATTGTCATCTCCCATTGTCCGGACAACAAAATCATTTTAGTTAAATGGTTTCTAATTGGCGTCTTAATTTCACTTTTCTTCTTAACAGTAAAGTGTATTCTGATTTTTAGGTATTTTGTGCATATGGTTATTAAAATGTATATGTGATTAACATCATTTTCCAGCGCATGCTTATGCAAACCTTCAAACAAATCAATTGTTAGAGCTTTGTTCATAACTGTGTTAGACTTTTTCCTATGCAGATTTTATTCAAGAATTTTTATTATATTGTGGAATTAACTAGAAACCGTGAGTTTCATTTAAAACACTAATATGAGTAGATTCCACCAAGTAAGGGTCGAGACAGTTAGTTACTTCCAGAAATTTTACAAATTCGTCAGTTGAAGGATATGTTAATCCTCCTTTACTTTTATGGGCAATCAAATAATTAAGCAAATCCAGGTGTTTGTCAATTGTAAAACAACAAATCCAGTTATATACCTGATAATTTGTTCACTACATGTTGACTAAATAAATGGATTCATAATATACTCATGATCGTTAAAGATATTTTCAAATGAATAATAATTTGTGGTCATCTCCGCTATGCCAGTCCCAGTCTTACCACGCAAGAGGTAAGGAAGGAGGAGGGATCGATGAGTAACACCTCGCTGAAAAACCTAGGTTCAGCTGGCTCCGGCTGATAGTACCTTGTAAGGGCCCCATATCCAGGGTTACGGATGAAGACCACACCGATGGGGAAGGCGAAGAAGAGAAGCTCCGACACGGCGGATCCGGCGTAAGTGGCAACCCTGCTTTTAGGGGTAGTATAAAGGCAACTAGCACTGAGCAGCTGGTTGCTCAGAAGTGACCCAAGCAAGGAGTGAAGGAAAAACTCCGTTGGTTGGGAATCAGACATCAAACGGCAGAGTGGAAACCACAGAAAGGCGTTTGAACAGCGATGAGTAAGGCAAGGGGAAGCCACCTCATTATATTTCCCTAGTATTATCATCATGACAAATACACTTAAAACAATGGCCCTTAGGCAGTCCTTCAATGGACGAAGGGTGCGAAGAATACTCGGGAGGAAAAATTGGAACGTGGAATGTTAGAAGCCTTTTCCAGGCTGGCAAACTGGCAACTTAACACTGGAAATGAACAGACTGAAAGTTAATATATTTGGAATTAGTAAAACCCGATGGCCTGGTATTGGCAAATGTATAACATTTTACTACTCTGGTAGTGACGATCAACAAAAGCATCTAGACGGTGTTGGAATGCCGGTAGACAAAGAAACAAGTAAATCGGTTACAGGATTTTTACCTCACTTAGGGAGAGTAATGATGATACAGTTAGAAACATCGAAGATACGAACAAATATAATTCAAATGTACGCCTCAACGGCACAACGTGAAGACAGAGAAATTGATGAATTTTACGCACAAATAGAACAGTTACGGAGGAACATTAAGAAACACGAAGTGACAATTGTAATGGGAGATTTCAATGCCAAAATCGGTAGAGGAGGGGACAGCGAACGAGAGAGGAGAGAGGCTGGTTGAATTTATCCAAGAGAAATATATAGTAGTGATAAACACCTTATTAAAACTACCACCAAGAAGATTATACACGTGGAAATCACCACAGGACACAAAGGATACAAAGGAAACCAGATCGAGTATGTCATGATTAATAAACGATACAGAAATAGCATACTCTCAGCCTAGACATACCCAGGGGCAGACATGGCATCGGATCTTAAACCCTGTAGTTGCAACATTCAAACTAGCTTTAAAACGTATCAAACGGTCCAAGAAGAGTAACAAAATGGACGTCACGAGATTAAGAAACATTGAAAGGGTTGAAGAACGACTTGCAGAAGAGTTGCAGACAGCACACAGCAGAGATAAGGGAGACATAAACATCGAATGGGAGAAAATTAAAAACTCAATTCTTGTCTTGTCACCCTATCAGACATGGCAATTAACGTGTTAAAAGAGTATAAGTTACCAGCCTCGATAGTAAAATTAAGATTTTCATGAGGCCACCGACGTAGATTTTGCGGTACACCATTGTTACGGGTGTGAAGTTATCAGTTGATTTCCAGCAGTTAAAATAGTAAAATTGAAAGTAGTTGCAACAAATTGTGTTTTAAAATGTACCATGCATAATATAATATAGTTGTCTTTAAAAATCAACTACCGTCCCCCGTATCCACTTAGAAGCCGTCGGGGTGTATGAAACCACCCCTAAACGATAAAAATATAAATAAATAATTCAGAACCTCGATTTCTCGTTCGAGCTCCAGGATGATATTCACAGGATACATTGCAAATGCCCCTCCGTGAATATCATCCTGGAACTCGGAACGAGAAGTCGAGGTTCTGAATTATTTTTTTATCGTTTAGGGGTAGTTTCATCCACCCCGACGACTTCTAAGTGGGTACGGGCGGCGGTAAATGATTTCTAGAGGCATTTGGAATGTATCCTGTTAATATCATCCTGGAAGTCGAACGAGAAATCGAGGTTCTGAATTATTAATTTATATTTGTATCGTTTAGGAGTAGTTTTATCCACCCCGACGGCTTCTAAGTGGGCACGGTGGGTGGTAAATGATTTCTGGAAGCATTTGCAATGTATCCTGTTAATATCATCCTGGAAGTCGAACGAGAAATCGAGGTTCTGAATTATTAATTTATATTTGTATCGTTTAGGAGTAGTTTTATCCACCCCGACGGCTTCTAAGTGGGCACGGTGGGTGGTAAATGATTTCTGGAAGCATTTGCAATGTATCCTGTGAATATCATCCTGGAACTCGATCGAGAAGTCAAGGTTCTGAATTATTTATTTATATTTTTATCGTTTAGGGGTTGTTTCATACACCCCGACGGCTTCTAAGTGGATACGGGGGACGGTAGTTGATTTTTAAAGACAACTATATTATATTATGCATGTTACATTTTAAAACACAATTTGTTGCAACTACTTTCAATTTCACTATTTTAACTGCTGGAAATCAACTTCACACCCGTACCGTTGTTAGTGAAGATTGCTTCATCTGTGAATAATATATATAGGATTGAAAATCTCTATCTTCTTCCCTTATACCTTGGAACCAGGAGCAATCTAAGCGTGCATCTTTGTCCCGAACTTGCGGAGAATGTATGAAATGAGATCTGTAGGATTTATATTTATTTTGTTTTCAAATATTTGAAGACCTAAGTGGATAAAGGTCATATGTCACAGAATTGCATTTTCGAGTACCATGCGGTTTAGTGTTTTCGCTCAGAACTTTTCTGCCTAATTAAAGAGTTTGCTGAGTCAAATTGTTTCAGTGGGACTATAATCGATACTTTCAAGTACCCAAACTGAAATTTCGCAAATAGTTATGGTTCACCAGAAATATTTACTTTTATGGATATATGAACTTTATCCACCAATCATTATTCATAAAGAACGCTAAATCTGCGTGAAAAAAGGAATCAATTACAGAAAAGGAATTTATTTGTTTGTACGTAAGAGTTGTACAAAAGGTAGAATAATCAATAGTGATGACATTATAACATTAGCATGTCTTCCTCCTCTTTATTGGATGCGCAATGTTTTCCTGAAGAACATTCTCATAAAACCATCTGTAATCTGCATCGACATATTTTATTTGGGCTTTTAAATTTTTTAACTTTTCCAAAGTCAAACCACCTGTTTTTGTTGTGAGTCTGGTTGGCCTATACAGTGTTCTGTCTACATGTTCCGTCCTTCTTTTCTTCAAATCGACCAGCTGAAATGGCGTGTAGTCATCGAAGCACGTCTTGTACCGATAACACCCAAATTCGTCCACTCTAATCCATTTCACATTGTCACGGAAATATACCTTGTTATTCGAACTGTTTTTCTCTTTTTTAAATAAACCAAGAGTTCTTCAAAGTCATAAAAGAAATTTTCCATATTCACACAAATACTATTTTTGGAACTTGCTGACTTGATAATATCGCCATACTGATCAGGAATAAAAATATTCTGATGTTTTCTAATGACTTTTTCTATTCTTCCAAAGTCCCTATCAGAATCCAAATAGCTGTGTCCAACTTCCGGGAATTTATATTCTATCACTTAAAAAAAGCCGTTCAAAATCAGGTACTGATATAGGCAATTGATTAAATGATTTTTGTTCTGTCCGGCGCACGAATCAGACCATATAATCAAACGATTGATGTGAGGATGTTTTTCTTTCAAAAGCTTGCAAAAACGGAACAGGCAATTTGCAATTTCAAAGCTACCTCGGTTAGCTACGTCCTCGGTCGAAGTAAAAAAGACTTCGTTCCTATAGAAGTTATGCAATGTACGTCAAAATTGTAGAGACACATTTGACGTAGATAGAATGCTTTTGATGTTGAGAGCTTGGGCAACGGCATTGCTTGCTGTAGATCCATAGTAACATAGCAGGTGTTATTGTCTAATAGTGGTTTGTGCCTATATGCTTTCTGACATTCAAAGGCAACTGTAGAGTTTATTTTATGTTCAGTAGTACCTTCTCCAGAATCGCATACACTGCAGGTATCACTTTTCGGATGCCCGAATGACAGGTTGAATTTAGTTTCAAAAACGTGACGATACATTGATAGCTTTACTGAATATTTTTCATCAAGTCCTTGTTCGTTACATTTTTCTAAGTACAGTTCATAAATTTTCGTCACATTAAGTAATGGTGATAAATACTTTTTATTCTCATTTTTATTGCGTGAGTAGTGAGACTGTCGGGAAGGAAACATTGTGATATGATCGACAATGAAGCCTATTACTTCCTCACTTATTTTGTGAGGCCTATTTGTATGTTTACCCTGACAACAAGGAGATGGGACTGCCTGCCCACTTTTTAATTGGCTTTGTATATTTCTTACTTTTTTTGCTCCGATCTGGTAGAGAGTACAAAATGCATCTTTGCATACCGTTATTTTTTCCATTTTGAGTGTTACCGAATATTTCAAATAATACTTCCTCAAACTTTGCTTTTTACCTTCCGCACGAATTCGATGTCGAGAAACTGGATTCAGGTCAATGCTTTTGAATAAAATACAAGTTTTTGCGCTATTACCTAATTTATAGAACCTATCAAGTATACCTTTTCGAGCTTCTAAGCTGAATTTGGATCCACACTGTAATTTGCATTTGCACAACATTGGATCTTCCCTAATTTTCTTTTGTGGTATCACTTTTCCTGTCTGAGAAACATTTTCCAAACCCTTCTCTCTTAGGATTGATGACTTTCTGCGCTTCCATTTATCAGGGTTTCGTAGCTTTTTACGCGATATCTTCTGTTTTGGAGCAAAAACTTTTTTCTTTTTTTTTATCTTATTGTTGCTGATTTCTTCTCCTTCTGCAGTCACGTGCAAATAAGTTTGGTTTGCTGTTTTCTTATCGCTGCTCATTATTTGAGATCCAGCTGAAAGGAACTTCTCTCCCTTTTCGGGGAAACGCAAAAGTGTTTGGTTTTCTATATCTTCATCTCTATTTTCATATTTTCTAAAACATGTTTTTCTGTATTTTCCTCACAAAAAATGTTCTTCTTCACATTTTGTCTTTCTCTACAGAATCCTTTGTCTGTCATTTCATCATATTCATATAATTCATCAGAATCAGCTGTAGTAGGTGAGGGAACGAATTCATCACCAGACGCATTTTCATCTGCTTCGCTTTCTGACGTGGTGGTTTCTGTGGGAATAAAATTGCCAATGATAGACAACATGTTGATTCAAAATGACAGTAATTACTTTTCATTAAAAAATAAGTTTTCTGGCTAAATCTTATGAATATGCAAATACCTTTGAAAACGACCCTACTTTCATTAAAGCCCTAGAAAACAAATTAGAGTACAGTGGGCATTGCATTCCTGAAACAGGGCTTCTGCTGAAATATTTTAACTTTGGGATAGTTGTCCCCTCCAAGACTTATATCATTTGAACCACTTTGAATTTTTTTTTCAGACTTCAAAACATCAATCTATTAATTTGAAATAAGAACCTGAATACCACACCCCATATCAGAAAAAAACAAACCTTTATTCGAATAAAAAAAATAGAGCCCTCAAACATATTCTTACCTAGAAACTGTCTGGATGTCGATGGTTGGCACAAATCCTGGTAATGCTGCTCATCGGAACCAACTTTTCTGTTTGTTAACTTCGGCAAAGTAGAACAGACTTCATCTACAGACAAAACGTGTATGTAATAAGCCCGAATCTGTTTATGTTATATTATCCTACCTTTCTTTGCAGAATTTTCTTTTTCCATCTCAAGATATAATCTATAAATTTTTCCTCCTCGTCCCTCCATTGTATTTATATTTTCAAAAACACAAAAATTTCAATATACAGAGCGCACTTCAACACAGATTAGTGAACACTTAACTGCCACCACATAACCTCAAAAGTCACAAGTGGCAAATTATTAACACCAACGCCTTCTAAAATCAAACGATTTTTAGTGGATAAAGGTTTTATGTCACAACTCTGGGACATAATGCCTTTATCCACTATAGAAACCATATTGTTAGGTGACTTATTACTTTTAGCACTTTCTACTTTCTTCAAATCTTTATCTTTATTATTTTGACATTTTTTACAGATTAGTATAATGAAAGCCCAATTAAACGGATTGAAGGATTTTTCCCAAAATGGACATATGACCTTTATCCACTTAGGTCTTCATTTATTACTGAGCCATAATATGACATACAAAAATAGCATTTCTTTCCGATAGATGCATTTCTGGGTTCTCAATTTTGTAGATAGCAAAACATTCATAGTGTTACGAAACAGCACACTGGTATAGTCCCTAAATCCGACTCTGTCTAAGCCAGGTATGAAAGTTAAAACTATGGCGGGCGCGCAGGGATTGTTTACGATTGTGACTATCTTATCTAAACATTGTTTTTGTGACCAGTCTTATCTAGAAAATTTCAGAAAGCCAATTGTTTTTGAGTAAGCCGCAATCTAGAACTATCTAGTGAAAAAGGCACTAATATATAAGGGACCGAGCAGGGAGAGTTGAGTTTAGTTGATAATTTGACATCGTGAGATAAACAAGTAAATAAGTGAATATAAATTGGTTTAAGTGAATATACTGTGCATATAATTAGTGAATAAATAAATTAAGTAAGTGAACCTACCGTGTGTTTAAAGTTTATCCCACCCGTTCACTGTTTAAATAAATTAGAAAAACATTACAATAGTAAATAACGATCCGGAATTTTTTTTTAAATTTTGTAAAGAATTTGGTAAAATTTTGACGTATATAAAATCTAAAATAAAAGTTGAATCACTTACAGAATATACCTATTCTATATAATTTTTACAATTTTCATTTGGGATTTCATAAATTTTTATAAAATAATCTTTAGTTTCCTTGCAGTTTATCATCTAAGAGGCCTTTTCGCGTGACATCTCCTAAACGGCCTTAAAGCTGACATTGACGAGGGTATCTAAAGCTATTATCGATTTCCATTGACACACCTACTCTTCCACACCCTTATATACAATGTGTTCAAGAAGTAACGTAACGGCTTAGTAGCTTTACAAGAAAAATGTTTCAGTAATCTATTTGTCCTTAATAATGTTAATCTTTGGATTAATACATTTATTTTTTAATAGCAATCCTTGGTTACTTTTTTAATATCTAAAAATGATAGATTGTAAATCGATTTAAAGTAACCAAAACAAATAAGAAATGTCTTGGAAACGGGAAATATAGTCCCATATCTGTCGAAATATATAGCCATGGAAGTAATAGTTTTTTCTCTCAGAAAGCAATTTTCTTACGAATCTATAATTTTTTAATTACACCCACTCTTTGGACAATTTTAATTTCCTTCAAAAATAACTAAGATATAATTATTTCAAAGCCATATTTATATTTAAATTGAATTAAAAACGAAATGGTAATTACCGCTTATACATTTATAATATGTTGGCGTACGGTGTCCTTGGATGACGATTCGTTACATGTCATAATGATGTTAATGACACATCCATTGTCTTATTTTCAGTCGACTTAATGGACCACAGCTTTAGAGATTCATCATGTTCTGGTCTAGATAGAAGATGTGAGAGTCTAATAATATTGATTATATTGTTATGAACTAATTATTTGAATGGAAATCATTATTGGTATAGAAGTCGGAGTGAGTTAGGTCAGAAAAGTATATAGCTCATTAGTTTGGGGGTAATTTGGCGGGCCTATAATTTTGATTTATTTACTAACCATCCGCCCAGACTTCGCACGAGTGTAATTTATAAGAAAGTTTGTGTATTTTTTCTCATGTCGTAATGCGCGCGCATCTTTGAATATACAGTGAGGTTCTAAAGTATACTCCATTCGTTTTTGAAGAGCATTTCTATCAAATGGTGAATTTAATTCTTTGGATAATGCTAGTTAGTTTAAGAGGACCGTTAATAATAATAATAACAAAAACCAAGAGCAGTAACATGAGAACAACCAAACCATCGCCCAAACGAAGAAGAGATGGGTAAACATATGGTCAAGAGAAGAATACTATGGTGCACTATGACTGAAAAAGGATCAACCAATGGCGGTGACAGTTATAACACCTGAGACGCTGAAAGTAATGATTTTTTTTTGTTTTTTTAAGCGCATCAACTACTAGGGTTATTAGCGCTTTAACGGTACTGTTATTTATAGAAATGTTTGCATTTTAAATTAGATTGTAAAGATTGATCTCCTTTAAGAAGTGAATTACATTCAACAAGGTGTTATTCAACACACTTTTTATAACGTTAAAAAAATTCATAAAAATTACGATTATACGCAGACACCCATCGTTCGGTTTGAACCCGAAGCCGCAAAATTTTTTCAAATTTTCTTAAACAATTTCAATGGACACTTAATTAGGAACCTATTAATGAAAAATTGTGATGTAAGTATTTTTTTATAACGTCAAAAAAAACATAAAGATGCCAATTACCAGAGCAATAGACGCAGTAACCAAGAGTTATTTATGGGAATAAAAAAAGAAAATAATAATAATAACGTTTATTATACATCACGAAAAGTTTATAATGGGTCAGTGTTCGCCAAAATGGCGATCTACCACCCTTCTCATACGACAAAGGTACAGTATACAGATAGAAAAATAAACATCCAAATCTACATAGGATTCACAATGTGATTAGAAAAACTGGTACAATACTAATAATTAATGCAATTGTCACTTTGACATATGATGTCAGATTTTTCTGTCAGCAAGAATTTACAAACACCATTTTACTATTCATCAAATCATTAAAAAGGTTTAAAAGCTGTTGAAATGAGCAGTTCTGGCGAAGAGCTACCAGATTCCATTGTAGAGGACGCAAACGCAAGTTTAAATTTACTGCCCGCTAAATCGGAAGAAAAATATGAGAAACAATTAAACTTCTTGAATACAATAAAAGTACAAATAGTAGCAAAGAGCCTAGGCCTAGCTTATTTTGCAGATTTACGAAAAATATTTCAGCCAAATACTTTATGGAGTTAGTACTCTATGTTAAAAAGTATCCAAGTCAAAAGAAACTTTGATTTGAGTCAATATTTCAAGCTAGTAAAAGTCGTCAACATCACTGACATAAATAACAATACTTCAAGAATCTTTGTAGTATCCAATGAAACAAATTAATGACATTATTTACAAATGTATAATAAATATGCACATCGAAAACCGACAAGATGTTGTGGCTTCGAGTTCAAAGCGATCGATGCCCGTCGGCGCTCAATCGTAATATTTATGAATTTTCATTGACGTTATAAAACATACTTGCATCACAATTTTTCGTTAATAGGTTCCTAATTAAGTGTCCTTTGTAATAGTTAAAGAAAATTTGAAGACATTTTGGGACTTCGAGCTCAAAACGAACGATGCGCGTCGGCGCAGAATCGTAATCTTTATGAATTTTCTTTGTCGTTATAAAAAATCCTTACTTAACAATATTTTGTCAATTGGTTTATAATTAGGCGTTCTTTGTAATAGTTGAATAATTTTATTTTTGGCCCTTCGACTCAGAATCGTCAAATATGTACAAGAACAACTATTTGAAAACTTTTTATTCACTTAAACTTTATTTATTAAAATGTCATTATATGTCTCCTATATTAAAATTTTTTGTTGCAAAAGTACAGTATATTTTGTTAACAAATATTCGTGGATGGTTAAAAAAATCCGTGGATAACCTCACACGGGTTTATAAGAAACGTAAAAAAAATCGTGGACACATCGCGGAGATTATGTGTGCTTTTGGGGGATGGAAGCCGGTAAGAGTTGGGGCTGTAACCCAAAAACACTGCGATTGATGTTCGCCATGATTGTGACACCAGCAATTACGTCTGGTGCAATAGTCTGGCATACCAAGGCAAGTCAGAACAGCACGAGGAAGACCCTCGACAAAGTTCAAAGGTTTGTCTGTATTTGTATCACTAAAGCCATGAGAATGTGTCCAGCTAGGGCACATGAGGTCATTAAAGATCTCACACCTCAACATCTGGTGACAGAAAGATCAGCCCAAGAGCCAATTCTTAGAACATCTACGGAATGTTCAAGCAATGAGAGTATTAAAAATCAGGCAGCATGGTCCTCTCTAACAAAATACATCTCATCAGCGAATCTTCCCCCACTTTGGCTGGATCACTCCAAAAAGTTCATGCGGAACTCTGATACCGGTAGATCCAAAAGTTATTTGTATCTCCGTAAAAATAAGCTACGTCTCTTCATGGGCTTGCTTACAGGTCACTACCGCTTTAGAAAGCACATAATGAGAATGGGTCTAGCAAAAATGAACGAGTGTAGATTATGTGGGAAGGAACAAGAAACTCCGGACCACCTAGTTCTAGAATACCTCGCCATTGTAAGTTAATGCAAAAAATGCTTCTGACAAGAAATTTGTAAGAGTGAAGATCTAACGTTCTTGAAGCGTTCCTAAATACTGAGAGTTCATTAGAATACTACAAGCTGTAACAGTAGCTAGATAGGGGAGGGGCACAATAAACTTTAGTTTTCAGTGCATTGTAAAAATATAATCTAATCTCTAATCTATTCTGTACAAAGGCATGGCTGATATCGAGAAAGATTGAACTACAGTGGAAAACTGTTTATTGTCTAAAGTTTTATACTCGTGAAATTTTTTGACGATCTGGAATTCAGTTTTCTGCTGCTAGGTTTATTTATTCTACGAGAAAGATTGAACTACAGTGGAAAACTGTTTATTGTCTAAAGTTTTATACTCGTGGAATTTTTTGACGATCTGGAATTCAGTTTTCTGCTGCTAGGTTTATTTATTCTACACTACACACTAGCCGCTTGAAAATTTTGATATGATGAAAGTAAGCATACTGATGGATAAGAAGATAGTATATAAACGAAAGTATATAAATTTTGGCCCTGTATAAACAGACACGTGTTTAGAATGAATACTCATCAAGTTTATAAATGTTGCAATAAGTAAATACACTTTAAAATAAATATTTTCATATCAGCTAAACACACATACTACTTTATTTTTAGTCGATGCTAAAAATAGTTTTGAATCGCGAGGACAATTCAAACTTTAAACATAATTGCAGTCTTCTAATTTTAAATCATAAAGGTATTTTAGAAATGTATTTTACCACTGAAGAACCCAAGCGATATAGATCTGCAAAATTACAAATATATTTATGGACAAACAGAGAGGGAGAGAGAAGTTCGAGAGTTTTTTGTTCCGGTTTGTTAGTTTTTGAGTTAGAAATATGGAGATATAGGATGCGGCTCTACTCTGTTATTAATATCTGCTTATTGTGTTCCGTTTTTGTCTATTATTGTTCCAAGGTATTGAATATGTTTTATCTGTTCTATTCTGTCTCATATTAGTGTTTAGATTTAGAATTTTTAATATCTTTCATTATATTGTGGAATTAGCTAGAAACGTTGAGTTTCATTTAAAACTTATGTATATATTTATTTCTTCTTATTCTCTTCCAATGAGCGTCACTTTGGTTTTTTTTTTGTTTATATTCTTACCCATATCTAACAGTACCATATTCCACACATTCATATTTTCTTGTAGCTCTTTTTCATTTTTGGCTATTAAGGTGGATTTATAAACTCTGTTGTTCGTGATTCCCGCTGCTCGAAAATAAAACATTGATATCACATATATGCGTTTATAAACCGTTGTTGTTGTTGTGTTGTTCGTCGTTTCCACGTCGTTCGTCGTTGCTCTCAAATAACCAAATTTTATATCTTGTTATTCGTGATTCGCAGTTCCACCAATGAAAACTGAAGTTAGTCCCACGGGAATTGATTTCTACCAATCATTTTATAGTCAAAACTGGCACTACTGTTTTTACGGTCAGTAAAGAGAGGCGCTACATTCAAATAAGCTACTGTTTATTGATGCACTTCGGCAGCATGAAATGACGTCACCATTGTGACCAATCAAATTTCAAGAACGCCAACAACGAAGAACTGATATAAATTAGTCGACTCGGGAACAACTGTGAATAACGAATCGCCAGCAACTTGGAAAAGACGGCAAGCAACGAACAACGAGAACAACAGAGTTTATAAATCCAGCTTCCATATCACGTCGTCTGCAAATACTCCCTCACTGATGTTTACTCTGCATAATTGCAAATGGCCTACACATACTTTTTTACTTAATGTTGTGCATCTCTTAATAATCTCGTCCATGTATATAATAAATAATAACGGGCTTAGGCTCCCCCCCTTGTCTTAGACCTATATTTGTATTAAAATTTTGGGATATTTTGTTATTTTTTATTGTTGTTGTTGTTTGTTGTTTCTGCTAGTATTCTCCACAATCTTTCTCTAGGTACTCAATCAAAGGCTTTTTCTAGATCCAAAAAAGCTATGAACAGTTTTTTTTCTTTTATTGCTTTTTCTGTCATCTGTTTTATAGTGAATATGTGGTCTTGGGTACTTCTTCCACTTCTAAATCCACTTTGTGATTCTTCTAATGTATCTTCTATTGTCGATCTAATTCTTTTTTCCATTATTTTCATCATGGTGTTAATTAATGTTATCCGTCGATAGTTATTGCAGTCTTTCACATCTCTTTTTTTAAAAATTGGTACAATGAGCGCCTTCTGCCAGTCAGTTGGGAGCACTTCTCCTTCTATAGCTTTGTTGAGTATGTGTCGCCGTATATCTATAAACATGAAAATGTCAATATTAAAAATATACAGATTAGTAGTAGTAATAAGTACAAAAAAAAATAGTATTGAGGAAAAACAAATAACAAATACCGATAAAAATAAAAATAGCAAAGATAACGAAAGTAACAATAATTTCGAAAACAAGGACAATGACAATAACAATGACAAAGACAACAGCAATAATAGAGGCATTAAAAAAACAAGTTTCTAAAATAATAATCAAAGTGATAAGTATGATAATATGAATAGTAAAACTAATAATAAAAAACACTTAAGAACAAAAAAACTTTAATATGGAAAATAGCGACATGGAATATAAAGAGTATTAAAGGAAAAGAAATAGAATTAGAAGAAGAATTTCAGAAAATGGAGGTTGACATACTAGGAATAACAGAAACCAAAAAAGGGTCACGGGATACAAAAACTATCAAAAGATAAACGGTTTTAAGGATTAAAACTAACTTTTCCGCATCTGTGGCCCTAAACAATATTCTTTCATAAAAATGTTACTTGTATACACTTTGGGGGTTGTATCGTAGATTGTAGATTACAAAAGGGGTCGATTGGCCTATAGCTGGCCTTTCCACACTGCGACCTGAAAAGATCTTTTGTGTATACCCTCCATCTATTTTTTGTCCCAGAGATCAAGGCTTCTAAGGAAGCCTATTATCCGATTGGGAGCTATTTTTGTTACCTGGTCAGGTCTCAAGAACAACCGTTCCAGGTACCTATGGCGTTGGCGAACAAGTATACCGCAATGGCATAATATATGTTCAGCCGTTTCATCTGCACTGTCGCAGAATCTACATGTTCCTCTGTCCACTTTTCCCATCTTGCAGAGACTTCTGAAGCTCTAAGAGCGATTTAGCATAGTGAGCAGAAGGTTGTAGCAACCGTTTTGCTTGTCTTTGGCCTGGAACATTTTTCCAGTAGGCTGCACTAAGTTCCTTTTCCCATTTCCAGACTTCTTCCACAATGTGGCTTTTAGTAAAGCCACAAAACGGTTCGGGTCCGATGAAAGGAGTGCTAGCTCCTTCCTTTGAAAGACCCTCGGCAGTCTCATTCCCAGCAATTCCCTTGTGTCCGGGCACCCATAACAAAAATAGTTTGTTATGTCTAGCCAGTAGCTTAAGAGATTGTTTGCAGCTCCAGACTGTTTTGGACTCATAAGTTATAGACCTTAGAGCTTTCAAAGCAGCCTGGCTGTCGGAGGCAATAAATATTCTGGCTGCGTTGAGGCGCTTTTTGAGGCACTCTTGAGCACATAAGTCTATCGCTAGTATTTCCGCTTGAAATATTGTGGGAGTGTTACTGATAACCTAAGATTAGGTCCTGTAGCCCCTACTCCTACTCCTTCGTTTGTTTTTGACCCATCAGTATAAAATGTGAGGGCAACCCTAGTTATTTCTGAGATTTCGTTCTGTGTTAACTCACGATCGTTAATAATAACATCTAGAGTAACTTCGAAATCTTGTTTAGCAGGCATTATATCCCTAGGCATCATCATAGATTGGGTTGATCCAACCCTTAGTGTCTCGAGATGTCCTGTCAAATCACCGGGCTTTAGAGATTTAGCCTGTGTGAACCTATAGGCATTTTGCAGATCAATCCTCCTTACATAAAAATGTTATGGAGGGAGATCTAGCATTACCTCCAAGGCCGCGCCAAAGCATGATCTCATTACATCCGTTATTCCTAAACATGCGAGTCTTTGCAATTCTTGCAACTCTATTGTAGCCCTTTGTTGCATTGTTTTCTTCCACTATACAAGCGCAGCATAGGTGATGATAGGTCTGACAACCGTTATATATGACCAGTAGATCATTTTTGGTTTTAGACCCCAAGTTTTCCCAAAGAGCCTACGACACGTCCAAGGAGCCCTTGTTGCTTTTGAGGTGATGTGTGCGAGGTGTGAGTTCCACGTAAGTTTCCTATCAAGGATGACTCCAAGTTACTCAACCTCTTCCGAAAAAAACAGGGTTGTACCATTCAAGCTTGGAGTCCGTATACTTAACTTCCTCCTGTTAGTGAATGGAGCAAGCGTCGTTTTATTAGGATTGACTGAAAGTCCTTCCTTCGAACACCAGGTAGTTATGAGGTTCAAGGCACATTGCATGCGATCGGCAATGATACCGTCGTGCTTACCTCTGACCACTATAACTAAATCGTCGGCATAGCCAAGAGCACGAAATCCTTCTCTTTTTAGCTTTGTTAGGAGGTCGTCAACCACTAGTGACCACAGTAGAGGTGATAGCACTCCTCCTTGAGGATAACCTTTCACCGCTTTTATAGTAGTCGACTGGTCTCCGAGGTAGGTGATTATTTTCCTAGTATTTAGCATGGACTGAATCAATTTGATTATGGTAGGTGGAATACCCTTTGCAGTTGCAGCAGCGCTAATTGATTCATATGAGGTGTTATCAAAAGCTCCCTCGATATCTACGAATACACATAGCGATACTTCTTTCGCAGCTATTGCCTTTTCTAGGTCTCTTACGAGACAATGTGATGCATCTAAGGTAGATTTGCCAGGTTGGTAGGCAAATTGTTCCTCGTGAAGCGGTGCATTTGATAAATATTCACTTCTCATGTAGGTGTCGAGTATTTTTTTCATACTTTTGAGTAAGAAGGAGGTAAGGCTTATAGGTCTATATGACTTTGGTTCCTCTGGAGGACGTTTGCCACTCTTACGAATGAAGCAGACCCTGACCTCTCTCCACTCTTTTGGAATGTATCCCAAGATGAAGTTCATCTTGAATATCTTGCATAAGTGGGGAATTAAGATATCGGATCCCTGTGTTAGAAGTGCTGGAAAGATGCCATCCTCTCCAGGTGATTTGTATCGTGCTAACAAACCGAAATTTCTCTAAAAATTCAGTATATCTGGATTTATATGACCCGCTGTCAGGGTACATCTGCGAGACAACTTGAACAATATTCAATCATAAAATTGATCAATCGTAGACTCTCTGGAGGCTGTATCGTGCTAACAATCTGAAAATTCTCCAAAAATGACAAAAATATCGTTCTTAAAGTACTGTAGCATCTGTTGTATTGGCTCCAGTGAGCTGAAAATCAATAGGGTTCATCAGTGAGATGCCCTGAATAATATTCAATCATAAAATTGCTGACTTGTTGAACTCCGGAGGCTGTATCGTGCTAACAAACTGAAATTTCTCAAAAAAAATTACAAAATATCGTACTTCAAGTACCATAACACCCGTTGTACTGGCTCTGGTGAACTGAAAATCAATAGGGATCATCTATGACATGTCCTTAACAATATTCAATAATAAAATTGGTGACTTATTGCACTCCGGAGGCTGTATCGTGCTAACAAGACATGTAAGAAAAAGTGGCCGACGACGACGACATACATACAGGATTTTTTTTTTCTAAAAACCGTTTTTTCGTGTTGTTGATGGAAAACGTAAAAATAACTCAAAAAAAATTTCAAAATTCCAACTTTTTTTGGGGTAAACCAATACTTTTCTCGCATATAGAAAGGTTGGGCGGAAAAGTAATAATATACTAATATACAGCGGAGTAGCACAAGGAAGAAGATCAGCAGCAGGAGTAGGACTTTTAATACATAAAAAGCTAGAATCACAAATATTAAGCTGGAAAGCATGTTCAGAACGGTTATTAACAGTAGAGATGAAAGTGGAGGAAAGCCAAAAGAAAACAATAACAGTAGTATATGTACCAAACGATTATGATAAAGCGGATAATAAGCAAATATTCTGGGATGAATTGACAGAAATAATAGAAAAATCAGAAGGTAGATTGTACATAATAGGTGATTTTAACAGTAGAGTCGGTCAAAAAGATGAAGAATATAAAACAGTTATAGGAGCATATGGGGAAAATGTTAGGAATAATAATGGGAGGAGAATGCTTGATTTTTGTCTAATAAATGATTTGATAATAACTAATACATGGTTCCAACATAAGGACATCCACAAATACACAAGAGAAGTAAAGAGTAGAAACGAAAAATCAATAATAGATTATATACTACTAGAAAGACAATACAAAAAATTGATAAGACACAAGAGTAAGGAGAGAACCAGAAATCGGCAGTGATCATTTTGTAGTAGAATCCAAATTTAAAGAAGACGAAATGGAAAGATGCATAAATACAACACTAAAAAAAGATAAAGTCCAGCATGAAACAATAACAACGTACAAACTAAGAGAAAAAGAAATAGCACAGAAATACGAACAGGAAGTAAATAAAAAACTTGATATAAACAAATTAAAAACATAAACTACTTTAAAAACGTCATACTAGATACTGCAAGAGAAGTGTGCGTGATAAATACAAAATTAAGTCATATGAAATAAACTTCGTGGTGGACGATAGAAATAAGAAATCAAGTGAAACAAAAAAAAACTATCATGGAAACAATACCTATCTAATAGACCGGAAGAAAAGTATAATAACTATAAGGAAGAAAGACATAAAATTAAAGAACTGATTAAAGCATCGAAGAACGAACAATGGAAGAAATTTGAAGAAAAAATAGAAGATGACTCTAAAGCAAACCATAAACTTTTTTATAACGCATTAAAGAATATGAGATCAGAAAAGAAGCAGGAAACATATTTTATAAAAAATAAGAATGGTGAAATATTAACAGAAGAGGAACAAATCATACAAAGGTGGAAATAATATTATCAAGAACTACTTAATGATACAGAAGACACAAAGGAATAAATCCGAATTAATATGCCGCAAGATGTAGAAATAATAATAAGTAAGGAATAAATAAAACAAGTAATAATAGAAATTAAAAATGGAAAAGCACCTGGATATGACAAAATTACAACAGAGATGATAAAAAATATTGGACAAAAGGGAAATATTTATATAAATAAACCTTATTTGAGCTCAATTATGATTGTCGACATATACCCGGGAAATTATTGACAAATATTTGTTTTTTCTGTGACAGGAAAAAAATTTGACATTTTATCTCTGTAGACAGGTAACAAAATACAACTTTTCACGAAATTACTTTTTTTCCCACGGGTAAAAAGTGAGTACTTTTTTCCCGGATATATATACATATAGATAAAGGAAGATATTTGATCTTAGAATATTTTATTGAACATAAGTTACATTTCCTTTATATCAAGAGTCAGAGAAAACTCGGAATCAGACATTTTATAACTTTATATTTTCCAAAATAACTACTAAACAATCACTGAGTTCGCAATTTTTAAATCAAATCACTGAATTAAATTGACATATATTTGATTACTTTGAAGTTTTCCTTAGCAACGCAGGTCTAATTGTCGCTATAACTACAACAGCTTATTAGTTTAAAAATTCAAATTTCATATCGATAACATTCTGACTTTAATATATTGTAATAATATGTTCTTTCACTATTGAATCGTCGTTTTTCCTGTCACAGAAAAAAATAGTGTATTATACACGGGAAAAATATTAGATTTTAGCTTCGCGTCGGGAGACAACATAACCTCGAGCTAAAATCTAATACTTTTTTCCCTTGTATAATAAATAACTATTTTTCACCGACACAGTAACATATAAATAAATAAAAATTCTCAGTGTCCCTTTCCAACAAAAATTCGTTTCCTTGTATATTTTTATATCAAATAATTTATGTTTTTCGTCATTCAATTTATTAAAATCGTCTGCTAGTGCGTGAAAACATTAGTAATATTGTGTCACTAGTTATTAATATTCTAATTAAATTAAACCTGTTTGAGCCTCTGATATAAAATACTAACAATGATTAATTATATGAAAAAGGAACATTGATCGCCAACAGAATGGATTTTATTTATAACATAGTTACACCGCCAGCGATAACATGGTATTAAATTTATTTTTGGGTCAATGTCCTGTATAATTACAGCACGTCTACGTGAAAAACATATTGAAATATATTATTATTTTCACTGTTTCGTATATAAAAATAATATACAGTCAACATCTGAAATTATTTATAGACTCATTTTTAAATAGCAAGTTTTTTTACGATGTATAGGTTAAATTGCACAATAACTAGTTATAAATTATGTCAGAATTTTAATTAAAAGAATGTTTATTATTTTCATAACATAAAGCAGTCGAGCTCATAAAAAAACTGTCACGTTTTTAGGGATAACATTTGGAAAGAAACTAACCTAGAATAAATGAAATTTACTGTTCCAAGTTAACTCCTCAATGTATTGAAAAAATGTTAAAAATTCTAAAAAATTGACAATTGTTTCGATATTATCTAAATATCATCGTCAGAATGACAGAATTTACATTACATTTGATGCCTACCTGATGTTCAATTATTTGGATACATGTCATTTGTTCTTGAATCTCCGTGTTGAGTTGGAAGAAGATTGGCTGAGTTGAATTTCCTAACCCTTCGCTGGGAACTTTCAATTATATAGTTCATCGTTGGATGATTCTGATAAATTTCTGGCTGAGAGATTTCCTTATATTGTTTGCGATTATAGACGCTGTTTATTTTAAAGAAAATCTATCCGATTTACGGGATTTTGGGGGTCAAGGTAAGTTCTTCGTAGAACTTCTCGAGCATGGCTCTGAGACTTTGCGTTGTGTATTTTAGGAAGTCCATTCGTTAATTGATTTAATGACGGAAAAGGAGCTAGTTGTCAGACGTCGAATAGACCAACAGGGCCGTCCAAGAACCCTCTGTCACATTGAGGTTAGTATTATGACTAATAAGAGCCTCCGTACTCTACTGGAATCGGAAGATAGACTGGTAGTTTTTATTTTAGGGTTCATTCGACCATCTGGTCGTATTCAATCCACGTTCTACCATCAAGTCAACGTAAAACCTTCACATCAGGTTGTAGATTCATATTCGGATATTGAGTTTGAAGCCACTGCATTCGAATTTCAACTTCCAGCTTGGTGCCAGCTCCATTTTCAACGTCCACCCATCACTGTCAACGTGATTGTCTCCGCTGTCCATAGTATTATCTCCTCACACAGTCTACCTTCTATGTACTTCCTTCGTAACTACGTGCTTGTCTTCGTCTCTTGTACACCTCCTAGACTCCACACACTCACCAAGGCGCTAGACTCTTGGGTAAACATATTAAGAAGCTGAGAAACCACTACCATACAATAACCACAGCTAAGTCTTAGATCTTAAGTTGATACCGCCCTTAAGGCATTTTTTTTAGTACATAGCTGTTAGCTATCATAGTGACGTCACAGGTGTGATATTTGTTTATTGAGCTGATACATCCTTCTCAATCATAGTTTACCCATTCATTTGGTGGGGTACTTATTTACAACCACAGAATATTGTTGTGTGTTCCATTTGTGCCGGTACATTATAACCGTTTCAATACATTTTGTGTAATAAGGTTAATAAATATTTCTTTGTTCTGATCCAAGTTAATAATACCAGATACCCCGGTAATCAGAGGTGAGCAATAACCTTTTCTTATTTTTTTTAATGAGATTTACACAACATTATAGCCAATCTTTATTATTAAGTAATATTAGTGCAGGGTGGCTTCGGATTTTGACTGGCTAGAAATCCGTAGCGCTCTGGAAAATTTAACCCTATACATTTCAGTAAATTCGAAATCAATTTTTATTGTCGAACCTACGCCCGTCTGAGCTACTGGGACAGTAAGAGGCGAGGAACACTAGTGCACAATCACTGCTCTCATCCCCTAAATTTCGCCCCTAACAAACAAAAAATGACATTACAGTTTTAAATTCAAGTTAGGTTAGGTTACAAAATCTGACAAGGGGAACGTCACCGTCATATTGACAACTAATGATTATAATTCAAAGATATATAACTTTATAGAATCTAGCGATGTTCTTAGAGCAGACCCATCAAAATGTTAGAGATATTGTTAATAATTCAAATTATCTTTTCAGTGATTACGAAAAGAGGTCTTTCATAAATAAGAATCCTCATTCTCCACAATTATATGGAACCGTTAAATTACATAAAATAATAAAACCAATTAGACCTGTTGTTTCTTATGTTAATACTCCTAATAATATATCGGTAAAGAAACTTAACAATATACTTAATAGTTACGGATATATATCTAAGAATTCAATTAGAAATTCAATGGAACTGATAAAAAAAATTAAAAGCATTCAACTTGCAAGATAACTCTAAGCTTATTTCATTTGATGTTACCAATATGTTCCCTAAAATTCCTCCTAAAGAATGTCTAATACTTGTAAGAAAATTACTAGAAGATAAAAATATTAATCCAGGAATAATATCAGATATACTTAATTTATTTGATCTATGTATTATCAGAATTATTTCACTTTTGGCAATAAGATATATATTCAAAATGAAGGTTTACCAATGGTAAGCCCTATATCGCCAATTTTGGCAAACATTTTTATGGACAGTTTAGAAAGAAAAATCTTTGAAAGTAATATTTCAAAAAATGTTTTATTTTGGTATAGATATGTAGATGACATATTAGCTTGTTTTATGGGTAGTTAACGACAATTAGATATATTTTTCAACCACATTAATAATTTACATCCAAAAATTGAATTTACATTAGAAGTTGAAGAAAATAGTTCAATCAATTTTCTTAATTTAAAAATTCAAAGAGGTAATAATGTACTTGATTATTCGATTCACCGAAAACCAACACATACTGATGTGACTATTCCATACAGTTCCAATCATCCCATGTCACATAAACTAGCGGCATATAATTCAATGATACATGAGCTTTTTCAGTTCCTATGAACAAATGTAATTTTGATAGAGAGATTAATACAATTAGACAAATAGCAACATCCAACGGTTATCCATTACATATGATAATTAAGCTAATTAATAACAAAGAGGAAAAGTGGCATTAAAACTAATATTTGATAAATAAACTGATGAAATAAAGACTTGTAAAACCATCACATATGCAGGAAATATTTCTAATAATATTTCAAAGATAATATATTTAGCAACGAATACAACAATTTCTTTTAAAACAGAAAGTAACCTAAGTACAAAATTGTTAAATGTAAAAGCAAAAATACCACCATTAAAGAAATCAGGTATATATAAACTCAAATGTAATGCTTATCTATTTGGGTCAGACCCTTAGAAATTTTGAAATCCGATACAGTGAACACTTACGAGCATACAGATTAAAACAACCAGATAAATCCCACTACGCAAAACATCTACTTGACACCAACCATTCATTGACACCTAACAGAACTAGAAGTGCCGCATATTTGTGAAAAGAAACAAGAACTGGATTTCCTTGAAGAATTGGAAATTAGAAGACACTTAAGAAACCCACAATATGAAGTCGTCAATGAACAGATAAATCTAGGGAGTTCTTCTTAAGTGATAATTGTAAAGATCAGCAGATATAGTTTTCCTGGTTTTCTATATCATTGCACAGTTATACTGATCTTAATTGGAAAAATGATATCCAGGATATCACCATAGGGCTAATAATATCTAAGCTTCAATATTTGTAATATCAGATCTTCTTCTTTTTTCTATTAACATATATTAAGTCAATCACAAGGTAGGTCACTTCTTGGTCTAGCCAAAAATAACTACTAAACATCAGGTAGGCATCAAATGAAATGTAACTTCTGTAATTCTGACGATGATATTGATTTATCGAAACAATTGTCACTTTTTTAAAATTTGCAACAATTTTCATTATATTGTGGAATTAGCTAGAAACAGTGAGTTTCATTTAAAACACTAATATGAGTAGATTCCATGAAGTAAGGGTAGAGTCAGTTAATTTCATAATAACATGTATTTACATCATTATCGTCAGGATTTTTAGGAATTTGTGAAATGTTCAAAGGCTTATCTGTAGGGGCAATATCTGGGCAGTTTCGAGACGTCCCCACGTGACACTTACTAGCCCCATGACCAAGTAATTTCGCGCATTCTACACGTGTTTTGGGGCATCGGTATTGGTAATGCCCTCGCAGTTTGCGATTGAAACACTGCACTTGTTTAGGATCCATCTTCACAGTACTTTTTCTTTGTTCCCCTCGATGATTAGGTCAGTGACGTGATTTAGGTCTTTCAGAGCGTTAAGTGGTTTGTGGTTTACTCTTACTAGTCTCATATAAATGGTCATCTTGTAAAAATGACAGAAATTCCTCGTAGAGGGCCTCCGGTGAAACGTAACGCCATTTTGTATCGTAACATTTGGTATATCATCAATAAGGCACGACACTGCACTTCGGCCAGATATTTGACTCGTTCTGAGTAGTTCCATTTTCTTAAAATGTAAAATGTCATTGATTGATTACGTACTTCCATTTTGTTTAACATTTTACGTAGTGCCATTGCGTAATCGACATGGTTAGGAATTGGAATTGTCTTGAAAATAAGGACCTTCCATTCATTCCAGGAATACGGATAATCGGTAAGACTGTAGTACCATTTTCGTGCCATTCCAGATCATTTTGATTGCATTAGGTATATTGTGGTAGTGGCGTCATCCCAGTTATTTATTTGTTTAGTCTTTTTCCAGCCACTTAACAGCGGATAATTTTCCATTTTTTGGATTGAACTCAGGTATGCAATCACTTCTCAAAGGCACGGGTCGGCACTCCTTGTTTCGCCCTTGTTGCACAAGGATGTCTAAACAATGCTCCAAGCGATCGACTCGTGCTTCAACTGATGACGTGGAGTTCTGCGCAAAAACGGTTCCAGCGCCTTCGCTTTCTATCGCTGGCTCAATTGTATTTGGGGGAGTTGTAGAGTCCTCAAGAATTGATACTTCATGTATTTGAGGCGTACGTAACTGCCTATCATTGTTCCTTTTCTTTTTTGGCGAATGCTCATATTTCTTTTTTGACGCTTTCGTCCCGAATTGTGGAGCTGTCTAAATCGGAGTCACTCGATGTAGAATTATCACGCTTTCGTCTACCCATGATAAATTGAACAATTAAACTATTTATTTATTATAAACGCTTAACGATAAACACTTAAAATATACTAAATTGTTCACTTCACACCTGAACTGTTATCTATCAATAATAAATGAAACGAAAATTACCCACAAAAGGATTTAATAATTAAATTTTATCAAACTTATTCGCTAACAGTTGAAACTTATCTGCCTTTACAGTTTTGTATCAAAAAAAATATTTCAACATTCCTCCGTTGTGATTAAATGTTATGAATCACACGTATGTTATGGTTGTACATATTTCTTTATTAGAAATCTTTATATATATGTTGACCTTGTTTTGGTAACACTTATTTTATAAAAATTTATAAATGCTTATTTCGTAAATAATAAGTTTAAGTGCAACTCTTGTTTGATGAGTTGTGTAACTTGTAGGTGCTGATCACTTTAAGATTTTAAATATTGTGATCACTTAGTCTCTACAGTGGCGGATCCAGGATTTTATTTTAGGGGGGCGAGTTTGAACAGGGGAAAATTTTGTGAAAGGGCTTTCATATAAAGAAGCGATCAAAAAGTAGTTTAACATACATATCTGATGCTTGGTTCTAAGCAAGCATGGCTTAAAACCAAATTCAATTGGTGTAATGCACAGTGTATGTATAAAGCAAGAGGATTCGACTGTTTAATTATCGCTTGAATATGGCTTCACACGAGACTAGAGTAAGCGAGAGTAACAAAAATTTCGTTCAAGTCTCGGTCTCGTCTCGCTTAATTATAAATAATGATCTATTTCTATATAATTATCGATCTTTTAAAAAAAATCATTCAAATTTAAAATATAAAATTCTGCGCGGATAAATATTCATGATAAGAGATGGGTTACTATAAGAAGCTTTAACAAGTTGAGGTAAAAATGTGAAAAAATCATACTCGGTTATTGATTTATTTTTAAATTTACAATAAAATATTTCACAGATTGTCACCAGATTTTAAATTTTGTAAAATATATTGTTTTCTATGTAGTCCTTTTCTGATTTTTCGAATAAAAACATAAAAAAATTAATGAAAACAAAAACGAAACTCTCGGGTTGCCCTGTATATGGTCTCGGTATTGCCCATAATATTTTCCAAAACGTTTCGGAAAAACGAGACGAGAAAAATATTTCGCTCTCGCATGAAGCCCTACGCTTGAACTCATTGAAAATGTGGTCCGTGAAGTTAGCCCCCAAAGTTTTCACGATTTAATTAAATTTAGTGCCATGAGTTAGTGCATCGTTAGTGCCTCTTAGTGCTTCTATAATTTTCGTTAGTGCTTCCGTGGTTTGGTAGATATTGAATATTAATTTATTTCAAGGTCAGCCCCCAAAGTGTTTAGGATTAATTCCAAATTAGTGTCATTCGTTAGTGCTTCGTTAGCGCACTTTAGTGCTTCAATTATTTTCGTAAGTGCTTTATCGGTTTTCGAGATATTTGACTTAGTATTTTCAAGGTCGGCCCCCAAAGTGTATACGATTAATTCCAAATTGGTGTCATTCATTAGTGCTTCGGTAGTGCACTTTAGTGCTTCAATCATTTTCACTAGTACTTTATTGGTTTTCGAGATATTTCATGTTCTTTGTTTGAGGTCAGCCCCCAAAGTATTCACGATTCGATTAAATTTAGTGTCATTCTTTAGTGATTTGTTAGTGAACTTTAGAGCTTTAATAATTTTCATTAGTGCTATCTTCTTTTCCGATATATTTGATATTAATTTATTGGCACATCCGTGTAGTTGGCCCCTTAAATGTACACGATTTAGTTAAAGTTAGTATCATTCGTTAGTGCTTCTTAGTGCTACCATAAATTTCGTTAGTGCTTTTTTGGTTTTCTAGTTATTTGCTATTATTTATTTTAATATCAGCTTCTAAAATTGTTTACGGTTGATTTCAAATTAGGTCATGCATTCGTTAGTGCTATTTCGTACTTCAATAATTATATTCCTAAATGATTTGTTGGTTTAAAAGTATTTGTTTTTTTAGTAAATCAATTAGTTTTCCAGGATCGAATATCTTTAGTTCCATTAATTTCGTTCGAACTTCAACTTTTTTCATTAATTTAAGTTATTTACATTGCAATGATGCAAAAAGAGAAAAATAACACATATCTCAATTGAATGCATATATCAATATTTCAATTTATAAGTAGATACATTTTACCGTTAACAATTAGCCATTATTTTTGGCGTGTCTAGAAGAACAGGAGAGGACCGACTCATAAATCAAATATCTCAATGGAGTAACTGTCCTTTTAGCTACCTACTTTCATTATTTGTCAAGTTCTATATTGGCAGATACTAAAATATTTCAATATACAACTAGGCATTTTTGATAAAACGATTTATAACAATGGAAAAAAAATAAAAATATTGGATTATTTTGTTTTTTTGAATAAGAAATTATGACTTTTTCGGCGCCCGGTATCACTCAAGTTTGGTATGACTTGAATATGAAACCGACATTTTCCTTTTATACCTACCTATTAACAATTAATCAAACAACAATCAATTACCAAGGATATTGATAAGGCCTAATGTTTCTTTTATAGTCACAGATACACACATCCAAATAAAAATTTAGACAAGGTATTCAATATTTATTAAAAAAATATATTTGTAGTGTAATGTTTTTCTTATTTAATAAAAGTTTTTATTACGGGTGGGATAAATTTCAAACACTCGGTATGGCTACTTACTAATTTATTTAAACACTAAACTAATCACTAATACTTAATTTATATATACAGTATATTTACTTAAACTAATTTATATAAACAGTTCACTAATTCACTTATTTATTTGTTTATCTCACGATGTCAAATTATCAACTAACTCCTCCGCTGATCGGTCCTTATTTATATTAATGCCTTTCTTACTAGAGAATTCTGGGCTGCGGCACAAAAACAATTGGTTCTGGCCTTTTCTAGTTAACTCTGGTCACAAAAACAATGTTTACATAAGATAGTCGTAAAGTCGTAAAAAGTTATAAAAAACAGTGCGTATGGGCCATAATTTTAACTTTTATACCTGGCTTAGACAGAGTCGGTTTTAGAGACTATACCAGTGTGCTGTTTCGTAACAGTAGATTATTTCAGTTTCAGTTATTTCCAGTGCACGGGTTAAGTCGAATAGAATGGATACGATTTAAAAATAGGGGGTGTTTCATTTGAAAATACTGTCACTTGTTAAAAAAACTGTCGATACTCAGTTGTTTTTGTTCATTTCATTTTCAAGAGGTTCTGTGAAAATACTATAACTTTATTTAACCATTTCTCTAAAACCAATAATAATGGAGATATGTGTTATCTATATAATGGCATTGGTCTCTCTAGGTATATAAGTGACATAAAACTGTGGTTTTGTCATTATGCAGAAAATGTTTTGTTTGATAACTTCAGGTAACTATAATACATTTTACCTACACAGCATAAAATAGGAGTTGAAATGGAAAGGATCTTTCTTTATCCATATTTTTTACTTTTTCAGACAGATCGTTATAAAGTTCAATACATCCATTATTTCTTCTACACACAGCTACATGATGGCCAATAAGGTCATTAGAAGCTGGTTTTTAAAATACAACCACTCCTCTGAACGTAAACTTCTTGTTGTTGACATTAATTATCAAAGGAATATCCCCTACATTTAGACTTATATCTGGAAGCTCTATAAATATTTCATTATCTATAATACGGTCTTCTATATTATACTCAGTGCTACATTTTCTATATTTAATATTTTTTAAAACGGAACTTTCAATTTCAAGTGATGGTATTGAGTTAGAAATTATGTCAACGTTTACCGGTAAATTAAACTGGGTATGTTTCTGTCGAATATTACAATATGAACAAACTTTAATTTCAATTGCGCTAGCTGGTGTATCGCATTTACCAATGATTTGTTCGAGAAATGAACATACATTAGCAGCGCAGTTTATTTCTAAAGTTCCATCTACTAATACATAAACATCAAAAAAGTTTATTAATGTTTTGAATATTTTTACATAAATTTTATTTCTCGAAGTACCTATTTGACTGTTTAATTATCGCTTGAATAGGGCTTCACACGAGACGAGGGTAAGCGAGACTAACAAAAATCTCGTCTCGGTCTCGTCTCGTTACCATTTGTCTCGTCTCGCTTAATTGTAAATAATGACCTATTTCTATATAATTATCGATCTTTTAAAAAAAATCATTCAAATTCAAAATATAAAAATCTGCGAGGATAAATATTCATGATAAGAGATGGGTTACTTACTATAAGAAGCTTTAACAAGTTGAGGTAAAAATGTGAAAAAATCATTCTCGGTTATCGATTTATTTTTAAATTTACAATAAACTATTTCACAGATTGTCACCAGATTTTATATTTTGTAAAATATATTGTTTTCTATCTAAACTTTTTCTGGTTTTTCGAATAAAAACTTCATAATTAAAATTAACGAGACCAAAAACGAGACTCTCGGGTTGCCCTATATGTGGTCTCGGTATTGCCCATAATATTTTCCAAAACGTCTCGTCTCGGAAAAGCGAGACGAGAACGAGACGAGAAAAATTTCGCTCTCGTATGAAACTTGAACCAATTGAAAATGGCGTCCCATGTTTGAGTCCCCATCATACGCTTGGCTTCGCAAATTAACAATATTGAGCCCCAGTTCTTGAAGTGTTCCTAGTATAAGTGCTGACAGTGCATATTTGGCTTCAACAAACCCATCAAATATTTCCTTAATTTGGCTCAAATCAATATCTAAGGCATATATCTGTTCAGTAGAGCTTGGCATCTCGAGTCTCGTTAACAATCAAAGAAAAAACTACGATTTCTTTATTTTTTCTACAATTTTTCCCACAATAACATCCTCACAGCATTCTATAAGCTAGTTTTGCGGGGTTTTGCTGATAAAAGTTGCATTTTTTCTAAATCTCAGTAACATTCTGAATGTGCCTTCATGTTCCCCGTTCTCTTGTAAGTTCAGAGCACCATCATCACGACAAAAGAAAAAAAATTAAGTACATGGTACAATATATATATATATATATATATATATATATATATACATATATATATATATATATATATATATATATATATATATATATATATATATATATGCCTGTTCTATACCGATTAGTGCTGCAATCTTATTTGGGATATCGAATGGCAGCTGTCTCGCCATCTTTTAAAGGGCCTTCCTGGTGGTTTGGTGCTATAGTTTTAGATCTCCTGCTGTTCGGGCTATCCTATCTGCGCTCATTCGTGTAACATGCTGGTTCCACTCCCGTCTTCTCTGTCTTCCCCATCGTACAACATCGTGTACCTTGCATAGTTCTCTTATCTGATTGTTTGGAATTCTACCTTTCAATGCTTTGCCAGCGATTGATCATTTCTGTTGTTCTCACTATTCTTTTTGTTTCCGCTGTGTCGGCTCTCGTTTCTATTGCATATGTCAATATTGGACTAACACATGCTTTATATATACGAACTTTCCCATCCAGTCTCATGTCTTTGTTTTTCCAAATAACATCCCTCAGGCAACCTGATATGTAAGATGCCTTATTTGCTTGTTTTCGTACACATTGTTTTAGCTCTCCGTAGCTGGATATTCCTATACCCAGGTATTCGAATCTTGCAACCTGTTCTATTATTTCATCGTCAATTACAATTTTGCATCGTCTGGGTTCTCTTGCCGTTACCATAGTTTTGGTCTTAGTGGTTGATATTTGCATGTTATGTTTTTCCGCCAATGTTCTGAAGGCATTTACCATACGTTGTAGGTTGTCCTCATTGTCTAATATCAGAATTGCATCGTCTGCATAACACAAATTTGTTTTCCTCCAAGCCCGTATCCGTGTCCCACGTTTTTTACTTCTTCTATTATTTTATCCATTACTAGATTGAATAGTAATGGGCTTAAACTATCTCCCTGTCGAATTCCTGATGTAATATTTACTCCCGATGTTAATTCATTCTCGACCATAATTTTAGTTTTGATGTTTGTGTTCACGTCTTTAATATATTTACCATTGTGTTGGATTGGTTTCCTGCTTTTAGTAATTTTAGCACATCTTCTAATTTGACACGGTCAAAGGCCTTGGTCAGGTCTATAAAGCACATATATACAGGATTATTATATTCAATTGCTTTCTCAACTATTTGTCTGACTATGAAAATGGCATCTATTGTTGATCTGTTTTGTCGGAAGCCTTGTTGCTCTTCTGACATCATATATTCTTTATTGATCTTATTGGCGAGTATTTTCGTTAATAGCTTGAGTATTGTTCTGGTACCTTCTTGCTTTCTAAGATTTTCTGAAAAAGTGTACTTATGTTTTCCATTATCGTTTCTTCTCCGTATTTTAATAGCTCGTTCGGTATACCATCGGATCCGGGGGCTTTTCTATTTTTTAATTTTTCTATGCCATTTTTAAGTTCTTCCTTTGTTATTTTTATGTTTTGTTGATCCTCGACATCTTTCTCTGTATATTCATTTCTAGGTATATTCGTTTCTGGATTATAAAGTTCTCTAATATAGGTTGTCCATTTTTCTCCTTCTATCTTATTAAGATTTTTATATTCATTGATTGGTTTTTTTCTGTCTTTAATGACTTTCCACATTTTACGTTGCGATCCATATAGATCGTGCTCCATTTCTTTAGAAAACCGTGTCGAATAGTCTCTTTTCAGGATTCTTATTTTAGAGTTTACATCGTTTCTGTTTGTTGATAGCTGTCGGCTGTCTTGTTACTGCAATATTGCAGATATGCTTTTCTTTTTCCATATGCAAGATTTTTGCCCAAATCTCATTTAAATTTTCCTCATCTGTAACTGGTGTTATAGTTGTAGCGTAGTTCCAACTATTTGACGAATTTATAGGAAATTATAATGGTTTTTAAATAAAGAAGTTCTGACTTTTATTTTGACTTTTAATCAATCATTCAAAAACATTCATGTAAACTATGACAACAAGATACAGGATCAGTAGTAAATTATCAAGTCAAACCACTTCTAACAACTGGGTGTGTCTCAAATCTTTCTTTTAATCTTTTCTGATATAACCATTTTGTGGTCTGGTCCTCTAGTAACTCTATGTTTATCTTTTCCACGTATTTGGGTGGTTTTTTCTTGTTTATGGAATGTTAATAGAGACTTTCTTACTAAGGATAATTTCAAACTACCTACCTACTTGTTCTCACTTAAATTTTTAAATGGCCTATTCGCTGTTATTTTTGCCTTGCATTCTTATTGAGAATTAAAAGAAAATTCAATTTTAAATTTATATTTTATTTTTTGTCATTCTATTGTTGCATAAACAAACGTCACTTTAACATAATACAGTAGTGTGTGTTGCAAGAGATATTGGAAATGGCAGACATCGTGCAACACATTCATTTCTAGTTTTTACTGAAATTCAAATATTTCACAATTACCATAATTTAAAACCAAAGTGGGTTATCAATGTATTTCTATCAAAGCTCATATTCTAGTTCTTAAAACATAATTACGTACATTGACATTGAACAGTTTATTATAACAACCGTATCAACTAAACACACTATAATATATAATCTTATCTACACGATATTTGAAATAATGCATATTATAGTTGCGAAAGTTTGTTTATAACAAGAAAATGCGATAGATAAAAAGGATGAAACTGGTTCCTACATTAAATATGTCAATTATTTATTCAGGAAACCTTGCAAGTGACCTTGGCTATGCACATGATTATTATGTTAAAAGTGTGTTCGAACTAGAGGTGCTGTTCGTTTAAACAATGTTTTCTACTTCTACCTACATTGGGGCGTTTAAAGTAATGAAAAACAATTTTTCCTGAGAATGAAAAGAAATAAGATATGTCAGAAATGTCAGTTAATTAATTTTGATAGTTATATGTATTAGTTGATTATGTAAATTGGATATGTAACAGCTAACTTTTGATAGAATTTAAGAACGTAATTGAGTTATTGGTATACTTGAATCATGAATTGGACCCAGTTATGTAATAAGGAACCAACCGACATTTTGGTGAAAAAATGAGATAAATCGTATTTTTAACTCAAATAACGATCTGAACGTTTCGCAATAGCGAGCCAAGCGCTGAGGATCTATATGCACCATATGTTGATCGCGGGACCCAACTGAAAATTTTAGAATGCATTTATTATAGTATGTACAAAAAGTACGAGGAGTAATAAATCATTCATTTAAGTAGATTTCATAGACGTACCAAAATATATTTTAAGAGGGTATACCGTAAGGTACATTTTGTATTGAACGAATGAGTTGCAGCTATGCTAAAGAATATACGATTTAGGTCAGAGGTAACGGGATGTACTAATTCTAATAAAAAAAAGTGATAGAGGTAGAGGTCATTCGGAAGCAAAAAATGTAGTTAATTATAAAAAAATTCTACAACTTCCTCAGGACTAAGATACATAATACCGAAATGTACTTTTAAGTATTCGCCAATTACAGAACCTTTCTGTCTGTACTCTTGTACCAAATGAAACTCCTGAATCTTACGAAACCAAGCTTGACAGAGATGAAATTTACAACCAAAAAGAATTTGATCTCTGCCAAAACATTCGTATATAGAGTTATGAATGCTTAGTTCAAAATCTACTACGACTTCTTTAGGTTGAAAATTTAAGCCTACTTCTTTACATTTTTGTCTTAAAATTAAAAACAAATTTGAATATGTTTGACTTGATTTGTCCGGCAGCAAACAAAAAACAAGAGGTACGTAATAGCCGTTTTTAAAACCATGAATGGTAAACATTTGGTAAAAAAAAGTTGAACAGTATTTAAAAGTCCCATCCATCAAAATACAATCCGAATTACATAAAAAATTAAGGTTGGAAAAACAGGAGAACACAATAATTTTAAATACCTGGTCTGCTGTTAATAGAAATTCCTCTTCTCGGTTCGTTCGTAATTGTAATTCACGAACACTATTAAATACTTCTTCCTGATTTTCAGGCAATAGTGTAAGTGCATCAACATCCTTCCCCTAATCCCCTAAATATCGATCAAAACAATTAAGATTTCTTCAAAATATTTAATTCAAGAAATCTTTGAAACCTTTCAGAAATATACATAATTCTATGGGCCTCCGATTTTATCTATTATAAACCCTAATGACTCTAATAGGATTAAACTAAATGGTTGCGGCACAGTTCGAACATTTCAGTAATCCTCAAATTGATACAAGTCAGGTAAAATTTTATTTTGTGGCAGAGTTCGGATATGCCCGTTTATTCATAATATTTTTTATTTGTATTACTCCTATATGTAGTGTTTGGGGAATTTTTCTCAGAAATTTTAAATGGCAAGTGGCCTACTGTAATCGGCTTAATACGATTACACCTATTTACAGATTATTCGATTATTGAGAGGGATTTTCCAAACAACCCAGTTTTCTTAGAAACATTATCGGGAATATTATTTTAAAAGAAAGTAGGTACATTAAATCAGTACTTAGTATTAGTTCTTTGAGTAAAGTTGTATGAAGTTGTATGGTTGTCATAATATTGTAAACAGTTGGAATATATTTAAAACATTTGTTGAATGTTAATTGTGCAAGTACCAAACAATGTTGATAAGCCAAGGACCATCTAAACGACCAAAAACAGGTCCATTATCTTTAAATGAAAAAACTCTGATATTGAATTGTTATATATCATTGAAAAACAAGGATCCAAGTGCAAGTGTTGATGATATTGTGGAATTAACGGCTGCTATGTTGTGTGTTGCTAAATCAACAATTTATAGATTACTAAAAGAAAGCAAGAATGGAACTCTTCAACCCCCTAAAACTCCTTCAGGCCGAAAACCAATTGAGATCGATGAGTCATTAAAACAAAGACTAAGGCGTAAAGTCCATGGATTTTACTTACGAAAGGAAATTCCAACACTTGACAAAATTATGACATCAGTGCAAGAAGATACGGACTATCCAAAATTCTCCAGAATGACATTATGCAAACTTTTGAAAGATGTGGGTTTCAGATATACAAAACATAATAGAAAATCTCTCTTGATAGATAAACCGGAAATAGTTTTTTGGAGAAGAGACTATTTAAGAAGCATTCGACATGCCAGAGAACAAAATTTGAAAATCTTCTACTTAGACGAAACATGGATAAATGCTGGATATACAGTTTCCAAATCTTGGCAAGATGAAAACATTAAAAGCGGAAGGCAGGCATTCGTGGAAGGTTTGTCGTTAGGTTTGCAGCCACCATCTGGAAAAGGAAAAAGACTTATCATTGTCCATGTTGGAAGTTCTGAAGGTTTTGTTGATGGTGGATTATTAACTTATATTTCAAAACGCACGGGGGACTATCACGAAGATATGAATGGGGATGTCTTCGAGGAATGGTTTGTTCAAATGTTGGATCTGATTCCAAAAGGGGCTGTTATTGTTATGGACAACGCAAGTTACCATTCACGGTTACGAGAAGCATTGCCCACAAGTCGTTGGCGTAAAGCAGAGCTTTTGGAGTGGCTTATTTCGAAAAATATTAAGTTTCCAAAAGATCCACTAAGGAAAGAAATTTACAGAATTGCAAAAATGAACAAGAATAAATACAAAACCTACATTGTAGAAGAAATGGCTTCTTCTCGTGGTATATCAGTTCTTCGACTTCCCCCTTATCATTGTGAACTTAATCCCATAGAATTAATATGGGCTCAGGTAAAAGGGGAAGTTGGGAAAAAAAATACTACTTTTAAAATAAACGATGTTGTGAAATTGTTTGAGAGTGCTGTAAGTCATGTGAGTAAGGAAAATTGGACAAACTGTATCGAGCATGTTATCAAAGTAGAGGCAAATATGTGGAAAATTGACAATATTTGTGATGATTTAATCGACCCTATTATTATTAATGTCAACAACGATTCTTCCTCTTCCGAGTCGGATATAGAATAAAATGTAAGTAATAAATGTATTCCAATAATTATTTCTTTTCATTTTTTATTATATTATAATTTAAAACGTATTTTTTTCCCAAAATACACACCACTGCATTGCGTTATTGCTTATCTGCTAATCCTTTAACAATGAATAAACCCTAAACTTTGCTACAACTGAAACAAATACGGGGTCGATCTACCTGGTTTTTAGATTTACGGAAGAAATGTAATTTAAAGTAAGAGATTTATCAAAAATTTCATGGTGCTCCCTGTAAAGGTTTTGCATACTTAATTAGGGTTTATTACTCCTCGTACTTTTTGTACATACTATACACTTTGCAACAGAGAACCAAGAACACTTGGTGCCTTGTTACAAAATGTCGACTGAACTTTTTAGTTCCATTATAGATCCAATGTCGCTTGGATCCCTTATGCATAAAACACTCTGTTTTACACTCGATGTATCGCGATCCAGTTTGTTGTTGGTTTCTCAGTTGGTTGATAATACATGCATGTTATCATTAAACTATTATATTACCATTAATAAAGATGTACTCTCAAACAACCATACTTATGGTAGAAAAGGGAAGGGCTTCGACACTTCCGCTGGATGATGATAAAAACACGGTAAGTCTAATTAAATGATTGATTTATTTAAATATTTTATTTTTGATTACTCTAACCCAAAATTTCAAAAACTGATTTTGTTGAAACTAGACTATGTTATGAGCTTCCGTTTAACTTTATGTGCAAACAACATGCCATTGGAATGATTATTGTCGAGTTGTTGTACCTAACTATTTTCTTACATTCCTTTTTGTTTATTTATGTGTGACACAATTGGTTCCTTATTGCGAATTTATTTTCTTACAGGTTCACGACCGGTTATAACTGTGAGAAATATTGATAGCAAAAAGAGATCAAAGATTACAACAATTTTCTGGAAGAGACAGCATATGAACCAACTACTAGTGTAGAAAGAGACGAAGTCTGTCAGAAAAGTACTAGGATTCTGAGTTCAAGTAGATTTGACATTGAGGGTACCGATTTTCAATAGTTCGAAGATTCTGACGATTCTTTGAAAGACAGAGACTATGAGCCTGATTTAAATGATTTGTTCTCAGATGAAGATTTCAATGTGCAACAAAATATCGAACAATTATTGGAACATTTAGAAAACAATGAAGATAACACCTGTAACAAATGTGACACCTATAAAGCCAAAGTAAAAAGTTTACCTGAAGCAGAAGAGAATAGAAGAGTTACTTTGGAGCACAACATGCATCTAGAAGAAGCAGAGGAAGCTAGAGCTATAATGAACAACGATATTAAGAGGGCAACTGAAAACGAAGATACGGAAACAATAACTTTTGACATGGAAAAAACTTTTCCTCTGCCACGTCTAACAACTAATATCATTTTCTACAAAAGGAAGTTATAGTTATACAACTGTGGTATTTATGCGGGAAAAAAGGCAAAATCCACTTTTAACGTGTGGCTGGAAGGACAGGCAGGTCGAGGGTAGCAAGAAGTTGGCTCTTGCTTGCGGCTTTATATTGCAAATAATCATGTTTCGAAAAATGTTAAAAATCGTATTTTATGGAGCGACTCTTGTGGCGTACAAAACCGTAATATAAAATTGGTTCTTATGTTAAAAGGTGTGCTTGAAGAGTCCACACATTTGGAAAAGATCAGACTACGCTTTTTAGTTTCAGGGCACAGTTTCTTGCCGAATGATAGTGATTTCGGCGATGTCGAATGTGCCCTCAAGAGACATTACAAATTGTTTTCCCCAGAAGATTACATCGAAGTAATGAAAACCTGCCGGAAAAAACGTCCCATTACAGTAGTTTCTATGGAAGGTGAAGACTTTGTTGGTACTGAAAAAATTGAAAAGGAGATAGTAAATAGAAAAAAAAGCTGTGAAAAAGAAAAAATCAACTGGTTGAAAATGAAAGAGATTAAGATTTTGAAAGAAAAACCCTACAGTATCTTCACTAAAACAAACTACGAAGACACTGACGACTATAAACAAATAAATATTCAAAGGGGAAAAGGTAGATAGCAAACAATAATATTTTCTAAACATCTAACAACTCTTTGGCCTAACGGAAAGCCCGTAGCAGAAGCTAAACATATGATATTAAGAGCTACCTTCATTTAATTCCTCTGTAATTCCTCTGGCAGACCATCCGTTTTACGTGAACCTTATTGGCGATGATAAAATTGAAGAAGATATAGAAGGGTATAATAATACAAATTTAGACTTTGAAATAGAAGATGAATGATTATCGGAAATTCAGTTTTGCAAGATGGAACCAAGTGATTTTTTTTATAGTTACGCATAACATTTCTTTTTTATTTTTATCTCAGTTTGTTAATTAAGTTCATAAGTCAATAAAAACGATAAAAATAAATACATATTATCTCTTTATATAAGCTATTATTTAACGTTTTCAATATGTGCGCCATACATTGGAAGTGCTGATCATCAGGATCAAAATCTGTAAATGGTTTGACAAGTTGTATTTACGGAGGCATTGTCTACAGTTATCCCTTGTACTATATTTCACAATTTAAAATCCACTAAACATTTATGGAAAATATTTGCGATATCTGCTCCGCAATAGTCTTGCATGCTCGGTCTTGGTCTTGTGTAAATCTTGCACTGCTTGGTCTTGGTCTTGCTTTCTCTGCAATACCAATACCAGTCTCGCGTGATGTGAACTCGGAAGTGAAACCTCGGTGGCAGTCAATCAGCGGAAGATCACTTCAAGTTAAACTAACTGAGTTACGAATAAGCCACACTAAGCTTACTCATAGTTACTTAATTACTAAAAGTGCAAGACACAGCTCACTGTCAAACATTTAATAACTGATTGCCCAATGTTTCAACAATTAAGACAAGACAACAACATCAGCAACAATCTAGAACAAATACTTGGTGGCAAAAACTGTATTATCCAGAGTCTAAGTGACATTAACATATTAACAAAACTATGACCCATCCATATTTATGAGACGCTTGCTTGTAAATAAAAAAATAATATCGGAACAAACAAAACTCCATTTTCGCCGGCATGAATAAAACATTATCTACCCGTACTATTATTGTTTATAGGCGTTTTCTCTTCTTCCACCTTCTTCCACTTTTTTACGTAAGATTTATGGAAGCTCTCAACGATCGCGAGCTACAAAAATAAGATAATAGGGCCGTTTTCTGAGGGATATTAGATTTTAGTTAGGAGGAAAATATATATTCTGTTTACAAGCACATCACGCCATTTTATATAAGTTTAATCGCGAACATAAACATGCTTGTTACGTCCTGGAAAAGTAAAATCTATAACAGACTTTGAAAATATGGATTAGTTCATGAAATGTCGAGTTTATAGAATTCACACATTGTAAATATAAACAATTGAAGAACTACAAAGAGTGACAACCGGCTCTAACTCGGAAATATACTGGGTGTGTGTTGAAAATAAATCACTGATTGACAATAAGCGGACTGTATTGGAATTTTTATTGTTGATAATATAATGGATAGATGTATAATTGTAGTACACTAGTCTCTGTCTCGACCACATGCGGTAGACTCAATGTTAGAACATTCGCATGCTTGCCACGTACACTCGCGTGTTGTAAAGTTTAAGGCATTGTGAAATTTTATTCAACATACTCCCGGGGTTGAAGGCACTTCAACAGTCACATTATGGTTAGGAGTTGATGGGCAATGGGTGTAGAGAGTAGCTCGCTTGATAATTCCTCTGGCAGTATTGACGTCTGCCACTCGAACAGCTGAAACCTTTATAATATAATAAGGAAGTGGGATGGAATTGAATATTGAGGTGGGAGGAATTGTTGGTAGGGTTAGAAATTGTAAATCGGGGTTTGGTCTTCCCGACGAGGGTGAAATCGTCCTCGTCGGGGATGAATGGATGTAGGTAGATTGAGGGTGTGGGCAATTTGTATCTTACAGAGAAAGCGTAAGACCTGATTGGAGAAATGAATGAAGTGTGTTTTGGTTGACGTTCGGGTATTTGTTTTGAAGAGGTTTGAGGAGATGGTGTTGAATGAGAGTGGCTTTTTTTTGGATGTGTGTGATGAGGGTGTGTTGAGTTTGGTTGGTGTGAGAAGAGAGAAGGGAATTATTTCTCACAAAGGTCTGAGACTTTTTGATTTTCGGGTGAGTTAGGTTGTATGCTGTAGGTTTTATAGAATTTCTTGGATAAATTAGTACGGTGGGGGTTGACTGTGTCGATGATTGATTGGACTTCAGGGGAGAAGGAGTATTCGTGATGTGCTGAGGGGGTTTTTGCAGCCTTGCTTCTGCGGCGGTGTCTGGAGGACATTTTCGGATTGAGTGAAAGTTAGGAGTTCTGGGTGAAAGCTAACACCGACTGCCGCAGGGAGTTGCCTTCCTAGTTAAAGGTTTCCTGACTTATTAGATTTCAGGAGTTTTATATTTACCTAGGTGCTAAATGTCCTTCCTTCTTCTGGTTGGTATGGCCTACTTATTTTGGAATCTGAAAATTAAACAAGGTTAAATTACACAGAAATTTTCATAAAAAGGAAATTTGCTTTTAAAGAAACAATTTGATACACTTCCTAGTATATTTATTGAACTGTCGAACTGAAAAGTTTGGCAGAACATGTGGGTTGGATGGTTTTCTTCGGTGGAGGCATCCACGGGGCCGGTGAATTGGTTTTAATCAGTGACCAATTCTTGCTTGTATCACCTTCCTCAGGCGAAGGACTGGAGCTACTGAAAGCACTAGAAGGCATTATAGAGGTAGGTCCAGCTATAATCTAACCTAACTTGGTATTTTGGAGCATGGGAAGATTTTTACCTAATATCGATTTACCTTCTATGATTAAATTCCAAAATAGTGTAGAACCAATAATAGCATCTATTTCTTGGGGTTTGTAAAATTGTTCATCTGATAATTGGATGTTAGAAGGAATATTATAATTATCTATTGGTATACTGTGTAAAGGTGTATTGTTGGAAATTGTGGGCATAATGTAGCATGTAGTTGGAACGTAAATGTCAGATTGCAGTATTGTAGTAATTTTGTTTTTTAACATTGATTTCAGTCATGGAAGGTTTTTGACAAGGTTGTGCAACTTTAGTAGAATCAACATATTTACATAAATTATTTAGTTTTTGTTTAAGTGAAACGCGTGAAGTACTCGCTTGAAGGCTACCGGCACAATGGATGGCGTAAAATGGTTGCTTCGTATCGGCCGGTCACAATAGGAGATCGGTAATATTGTATTTCACTTTTTATCCGGCTCGAAGGGTCAAACAATAAGTGGACTGTATTTGAATTTTTATTGTTGGTAATGTAATGGATACATGTATAATTGTATTACAGTAGTAATTAAAAATATGGTGTCTCTCTCTCGATTTAGTGATTTAGTTGAATACTACGCACATGTGGTAGACTCGATGTTGAGAACATTCACATGGTTGCCACATACACTCGCGTGTTGTAAAGTTTAAGGAATTGTGAAGTTTTATTCAACAGTGTGTAAAAATTTACGATTTCTCATTGAATCAATCATCTAGTTACCGTCTTAATTGTTCGGTACCAATTTCTCCAAGTTTCCTTGAATGGGACCAAAATAACGTATTATTATTTGGAACGGTACTGGGCGATAAACAATTAGGACGTATGCGAACGGCACTCTTGTTTTGGTTGGAGAACTAAGAGTCGTGGGTTTATTTGTGGAACGTTAATCAACCGGAAAGGTAATTAAAGGGCGCCAGAAATTTTAATTCACAGGAAAAATTTCAAAAACTGCGATAAGCGAGAGAAATTATAAAAAGTGAGGTATTTTTGGTAGTGTATCTGTGGAGGTTTGGGAAGTACTCACTAAAACGCGGTTTATTATGTTAACCAGTTTATTAACAGGTTTTACCAGCGTCAGTGAACAAAACATCAAAAATATTTACAATATGGGTACATGCATAACCTGGTACCGCAAACAAAATTAATATATACATAAAAACAAATTATCACTAAACACTACACGGTAATTGTTCGAGAAATAAATAGTCTCCAAGAGACAACAAATATACAATTCAAAATCATATACATACCCAAACGATAAATGTCGCGGAGTTTGCGAACTAAAAAATTAAATTATTAACGAAATTATTTTCCGTTTATTCAAAAAAGAAAATGTAGGATATTATATTACTGAATTACTTGAAAACAAAAAACACATAGGTTTTGTGAAAGTTATGTCAATATCGGGAAAATAATTTAATCTAGATTTGACGTGCATGCCGATTATTCTATAAAACATAAACAAAGGTTCTCTAAAACAATGGCAATATTAGTAATCAATAAACTCGTTATCATAATAAAATAGTTCTGATGCCGTATGGTTCTTTCGCCAAAGAAATGGCGTGACACTAAATTAGTCTTTTCACCATCGTCTAAGGTAAGGGTGCGATTACTCCAGGTAGGAGAGATACTAAATAATCATTTACGATACCTGAGTCCAATTGTTTCCATCCAATCACCACAATACTACTCAGGTGAAGATACTTGCATCAACGCCGTAGGCGTGGTTTCTCGATTAGGTCGATTTAAAAAAACTTACGATAGTACTTGTAATAAGTAATCTACCCTCACCGCGTGATGAAACAGATCACAGACACTCGGAAATCTTCGGTAATAAACACAATAAACATATACTTCGGTAATTTTAATTCGACGACTGAGCACAGGAAATACCGATACTTTTGTACGATACGATACGATAACTTAATTTTGATAACTAAGAAAATCACCACCGCTTCGGTGAAGTAATCTTCGTAGACTCAATCTCGATAGTGGCACTAAATAATGATACGATAATTCACGCTGACACTACAAGAACTTTTTCAACTACTTGCGTTGAGAATCGGTCCCTGACTGACTCTCGTGACGAGATTTTTTTTTGGGGATCGACAGCCTTTTTTTTGAAATTCTTTCCGAAAAATAACTGTAAAATTAGTTCTAAAAAGCCATATAACAGCCATATAAAAAGAATCGGGCAGTGAATGCACAAATTACGCTGTCTACCCAGAATTTCATAAAAGGTACCTTCCTTTTCCGAAAGTGATACTAAAACTATTGTGTCCCCATCGCACCTTTTTAAGGGCGGTATTAAAAGTACATTCAATTGTCACTTCGTTCAATTGAAAATCCCGATCGAGCCGTAATAAACCTTTTTCGGCGTTCAAAGATGTATTATACTCCTGTAATTTTATGTTTATTAGTCGTATGAAACGATCTTCTACACAGTCCGACGAAAATATTGTTACGCCAGGGCCGCACTGGGATATAAATTATTCGATTTCGTAGGGCGAAATATAAGAAAAATAAAAACGTTACAATCTGTGTATCAGCTTCTCGTCTACATTTTCCGATATTTCAACAGGGTCGAAATAAATATTTTCATTTAAGAAACCTAAGTAGAAAAATCTAAAAGATTTAGATCTGATGATCTAGAAGGCCCTAGTACGGTTCCAAGACTTTCACTCCAACAGTCGGGGATTTTTAATAATTCCAAAATAATCTGTTGTGAACTGATATACAAACTTTCAAATAAAAAACGAAGTTACAATTTGGATATTTGTTTTATTGTACTAAAACAATATTGTTATTATGTGAATGTAGCTGTTAAAAGGGGTTTTAATTAGATGGGATAAACTTGAAACTATTTTAACTAGAAAACTTTTTCCTAACAAACAAGTATTAATGTAATGTCTTTCTATTGCAGGTAAGAAGAAAGTTCTTCCTGATTTCGTCAAACTATTAGAGATTGGGTAAGTACGAATAATAGCAAAGTGAAATATGAAGGTTATTTTGTTATGTCTTTACTTCTTTTCGTACATGATGTAATTAACATAACTTGTATTAAGCTGTGAGGTGAAATTTAAGTAGAGAAAAAAGGTACTTCATATGTTATTTGTGTGATATGTTCGTCAAGCTTAAATTATTTATTAATTTTTGGTTCAGCATTTAAATTTAAAAATCGCATTTCTTTTTCTATTTTTATTTATAACAGAAAATAATATACTGTAGCTGCGGATACGTAAAGATGAGGGAGAAGAATTTAACAAAGATACAACTTATCAAACAAGGGCTTTTAAAGCGATTGAAGACAAGTGTAAGATTCAGTCTTGATAAAAATGGACAAAAAGTTTGAGAGAATCTTCTAGAAAAAGTGAGGAAATTTCCCGTAATGAGTTTCTTAGACAGAAGAAATCTATAGAAAAAGTTTTTACAAAAAATGGTGAAGTTTCTAAGAAGATAAAATAAATTTCTCGAAAAAGTTGTGAGGTGAAACTATAGAAAGAAACTCTAGAACAAGATATTAAACACTTGAAGGAGTTTCTAGAAAAAATAATGAAGTTTCTCAGATGACAGAAGGAATTTCTAAAAAAAGTTATAATAGATCTAAGATTATCGAAACACTTAACCAGTGGCGTATCAACCACATCTTTAGCAAACAAAATTGGTCCTAAAACAGAACCCTGAGGTACCCCACATACCTCCTATACTTTTTTTCAAATCTGTATGAAATAAGACAAAAAACAATTCCTATTTAATTGGTATTGAATAACAAAACCTGTAAAAATTCGTATAAAATGTAAATGTATCATATAGATTAAAGTTATAAATAACATTACAGTCTTGTTTTTCAAAGGATATGGATTGGGGACTCTTAGGGTTTGTAATGAACTAGATTACTGTAGTGGACTGTTGAGTTTGTCGTTCACTACTGCACCTAAGTAAATGTGTTGTTTGTGTTTCTTCGATAAGGTTGTGGAAAGAAGACCAGTCGTAATTTTAAGTAACATTTAATATAACACTTTGTAGCTTCTAGGAAAAATGTAAAAGATTGGAGGGTGATGAGCGAGCCATAACTTTCCGACCATAGGATCATCGAATTTAGGATAGAGGGAAGTACCACCTCGATTCCCACAATCCGAAATCCTAGAAATAATGATTGGTCTCTTTACAAGACCAATCTAAAGGACCATTTGGAACAAGTCGAAGTGAATGGCGTAAATCACCCGCACTACGACCTGGAACAAAGAGTCGAACAGATCAGTGATGCAATAATGGAAGCTTTTCACTCCAGTTGCCCACTGTCAAAAGCTTGTTCAGAAAAGCACGCTCCTTGATGGAATGATAATCTGTCAAACCTCAGAAAAGAGGTCCGTCAGCTCTTTAATAGAGCCAAACGTGACGGTAATTGGCAGAGGTACACTGAGAAGCTTACTCATTACAATGAAGAGATTAGGAAGGCCAAGAGGCTTAATTTTCAAGATCACTTCTACTCACACAGCGGTCAGACTACAAAAGGTCATGGTAAATGGGGAAACTAACCCCACAATGTCGCTGAAAAAGCCAGACGGATCATACACGGAAGGTGAAGAGGAACGATCGATTCTTCTTCTTAGAACCCACTTTCCAGGTAGTGAACCAGCAACAAGCATTGAAATAGCAATGAATTACACCAAAAAATCCCGCAACGAAGATTGGGACATTGCTAAGAAAATATTTACCAGACAACGGTTGGAATGGGCAATAAGTACCTTTCAACCATATAAATCACCAGGAGTGGATGGAATATTTCCAGCACTCCTGCAGCAAGGGATAGAGGAGATTCTTACTCACCTGCTAAAGATCACAAGAAGCAGTCTAGCAGTGGGTCTAATACCTAGAAAATGGAGAAGGGCAAGGGTAACCTTCATACCAAAAATAGGGAAAAAAGATGGGACTGATCCCCGATCTTTTAGACCCATCTGTCTAACATCGTTTCTACTCAAATCGATGGAGAAAGTAGTGGATAACTACATAAGAACAGAGAATCTGGAGAATATACCACTTCATAAATGTCAGCATGTCTACAGAGCGGGTCGATCAACTGAGGCGGCTCCGTATCAGCTGACCGAAGTCATCGAGAGAACTCTGAACAACAAATAAATCGCAATGTGTGCATTCCTGGATATATCTGGGGCCTTTGACAATACAACTCATGTGTCTGTCAAAGAAGCATTAAAAAGGCGAGGAGTAAATGAAACCATTGTAAAATGGATGTATGAGTTGTTGACGACGAGGATAGCTGAGGCACAGGTGGGGAATCAAACCACCTCAGTTAAATCCACTCGGGGGGACACCTCAAGGGGGAGTGATATCCCCCCTTCTATGCAGCCTCGTAGTAGATGAGTTGCTCTACAGGCTAACGGAGCTTGGCTTCGAATGTATGGGCTATGCTGATGACATAGTTCTAATAGTCAGAGGCAAGTTCGAGAGCACCTTGTGTGATTTATTACAAAAGGGCCTCAGAATCATTGAGCAATGGTGCTTGTCAGTGGGGCTAAACATTAACCCAAACAAGACCATAGTAATTCCATTTACCCGGAAAAGAACACTTCCAGCCATGAAACCCATATCCTTAAACGGGGAAATCATAGAATGGAAATTAGAAGTTAAATATCTAGGGTAACCCTAGACAGTAAGCTTCTGTGGAATAAGCATGTTGAAATAACTGCTAGTAAAGTAATAAAAGCTTTAATGGCGTGCAGAAGTCTAGCTGGTAAGAAGTGGGGCTGTAACCCAAAAATACTGCGGTGGATGTATGCCATGATTGTGAGACCGGCAATTACGTATGAGGCAATAGTTTGGCATACAAAAGCAAGTCAGTACAGCACGAGGAAGACTCTTGACAAAGTTCAAAGGATTGCCTGTGTGCATCAGTGGAGCGATGAGAACGTGTCCATCTAGGGCATTTAAGATCATTACAGATCTCACATCTCTACATCTGGTGATAGAAAGATCTGCCCAAGAGGCAATTCTTAGAATATCTAAGGAAGGTTCGGGCAATGAAAGTATTAAAAATCAGGGAGCCTGGTCCTCTCTAACAAAATACATCTCATCAGCGAATCTCCCCAGTGACGAAATTATCCAGAAAGTAAGTATCGAAAAGAATTTCACTACGATGCTAAATACGAGGAGAGACTGGGAAAGGGAATACACCAGTCAAACTCTCAAAGAAAACACCATTAGATGGTATACGGATGGTTCGAAAACCACCACTGGAGCAGGCGCTGGAGTATTTGGGCTTGTCACTAGATACTCATTATCGTTAGGTTCCTTCCCGAGTGTCTTTCAGGCAGAAATACTTGCGATCGGAAGATGCGTGGAAATGAACCTAGAAAGAAACTATCAGAAATGTGACATATCGATTCATTCTGATAGTCAAGCAGCTATCAAAGCATTGAGCTCCCATGTCATTGACTCAAAGTTGGCATGGGAGTGCCGAAGAAAACTTGATGAATTAGGCAAGAATAACAGGGTCTCTTTAGTCTGGGTTCCTGGCCAGTCGTGAATCACAGGAAATGAAGAGGCCAATACACTTGCCAGGAAAGGAGTACAAACGCCCTTTATTGGCCCGGAGCCTTTCTGTGGTGTAGGAAAATGCTCCTATAAGAAAGAGTTTCGGAAGAAGTAGGAAACCGAAAGAGAAGCACTCTGGCGGTGCCTTCCCGGGTTGGAACATTCCAAAAAGTTCCTGAGGAACTTTGACACTGCTAGATCCAAAAAATATTTGGACCTCAGTAAAAATAAGCTACATATCCTCACGGGCTTTCTTACAGGACACTGAACGCCTTAGGAAGCACCTAATGATAATAGGTCTAGCAGAAACTGACGAGTGTAGATTCTGTGGGGAGGAGGATGACAGTCCGGATCGCCATTGCAAGCCAACGCACGAAATGCTTCGGACAAGAAACTTGTAAGAGTGAGGATCTAACCTCGTTGAAGCCGTCCCAAATTCTAGGTTCATTAGAACCCTGGAACTGGAAGGCGAGCTGTAGTAGTAGGGAGAACAGCTCTGATAGGGGGACACAATAAACCTTAGGTTTCAGTGCATTGTAACCCCGTTAAAATCTAATCTACTCTCTTTGCACATGTTGTGGTTGACAGACTGTTCTAACGAATAATAGGTTTTCATACAACAACAACGATAAATTGTGTCCTTTTAGTTATTTCATGACAATTCATAAAATATTTATTTCGAATACTTGAGATTTCTCTATTCATTGTATAAGGGTTTGAAATATTGTTCCTAGTGCTAATTGAACGATCGTAGATCACGCAAAGTTATTTGTTGTAAGATATTAATGGTTTTGGAAAGTTCCATAATCTTTATTTTATAATAAGATCATAAAGATCATTTGAACTATTTAAAATTTCAATTGTTTGGTCTCGTGTTCAGAAGGTACTTATAGAAACTAACTTTTCTTTTATTGCGGGGTGTTCACGACCATTAAAGTAAAGGCTAAGGGCTTAACGTTACAATAGACATTCATAGAAATGTGAAAGTTCTTGTTCTTGATTATATTTCTAGCTGAACTTCGTCGACTGGCGTAGACAATCAACAAAATTAATACTTTATTATGTACAAATTTACAAAATGGTACAAAATTATGAATGTTGAACTTCGGTGGTTTCAGATCGGAAGACACTTTATGTTTCGATTTGATGAATATTCACTTGGCTCGTATAGAAACTAAGTAACGATATGTTCGACTTAGTATCTCTGACTATTTGACTTTGAGTGAAGCTACTTCGATATGTAACGACGACTCGATGAACTCGATTGAGTGTTGAACTGAGTTATGAACTAACTTGAGTATTGAATTGATTTCGAGTGTTGTACTCGCTTCGATGAGTAGTAGAACTGATTTCGTTTTCGAGTTGTAAGCTCGCTTCGATGAGTATTAAAAAACTGACTTTGTTATTGAGTATTGAACTCGCTTCGATGAGTATAAACTGATTTCTTCACGTTGTAAGACGTGTTAAATATAAATCTGCAAGGGGCGTGTTTACACGTGGATTGGGTTGACCAAACGGAAATAAACATTTCCTATTGGCCAGTATCATTTGACTCGTCGGGTTCATCGACAAGAATCAACAATGGACGCCTTCAATAGATATTTCAGTTTCTATTGAATACTCCAATAGCAATTGTAACCTTTTTACTCAGAAAGGTTATACAATCTTCCGACCGTCGACCATAAAAATTCACGCACAAAGTGACAATGAGTTTAGGGTTTTTACAATACAATATATAATAGGGTGAAACGTGACATTTTCCGAAATTTTTAACTATAGGATTTCAAACACAATGCGACAATATGTCGACTTTCAAAATGTGTTCTTTCAATGCTCAAACAAAACTATTTACAATTATTATTGCAAAACGTGATATTTTAAAGGTATTTAACAAAAGCTGCGAATAAAGTGTAGCTACCCTTTGAATTCATAACAATACAAAAGGTCCATCAATTCTTCAACACCTTTTTACAGCGCTAGCAACTGAAATGAATTTACGCTTTAAATATACACAATGACGAAAAGAAGTAACATACAAATATCTTACATATTTTTAAAAGCATCGTAAACAATATAATTCCAGATTTTCTAATATTGAACAGTTCTTGTGATTGATTTGACATCGTGATATATACAGCATGTCATATCACAACAGGGGCTCTACTCCCTTGTCCTACGCGGTTGTTTCTATCGTCGTCGAAGTGTGTAGTGTGTGTGCGTTCGCTGCCTCAGATATAATTCCTGTCTACTTCGGCAGTAAAAGCAATAAACTGAGTGATACATCGCGTTTATAGCTCTCCCCAATGTGAAACTCCGCTCCAAACCTATTCCGAAGTGTTCGTTTACTTGGATAACGTAGTGATTGTAAGTAAGACATTCGAGAAACATTTAACTATTTTGGATGAGATATTTCGTATATTGCGTGAAGCAAGAATCACAGTTAGTGTTGATAAGTGCCAGTTTTGCAGACCGGAAATGAAATATCTAGGTTATGTTGTAGATAGAAATGGTTTACATGTTGATCGGGACAAGGTGAAGGCAATGTTAGAATTTCCTACTCCAACTACAGTTAGTGAGGTCCGCAGACTTGTGGGAACATTTTCTTGGTACAGCAGGTTTATACCTGATTTTTCATCAATTATTGCCCCTATTACCGGCTTGCTGGCTATAAACGAATGTTTGGTGTCCGCTCAAATTTTAAGTTGTCCAGATTATACAAAACCTTTTGTAATTGAAACAGATGCATCAGATTATGGTTTAAGTGCTGTTTTGACTCAACCTCGCGAGGATAGTGATAAAGTCATAGCTTATTGTAATGTTTTTGTTATTTATTTAAACAATAAACGGGTGGGATAAATTTGAAACACACGGTATGGCTACTTACTAATTTATTTAAACACTAAACTAGTCACTAACACTTAATTTATATATACTCAACTAATCACTTAATTATTAATTTATATCAACAGTATATTTACTCAAACTAATTTATATAAACTATTCACTAACTCTTCCTGATCGGTCCCTTATATATTAAAGCCTTTTTTACTAGAAAATTCCGGACTGCGGCTTACACAAAAACAATTGGCTCTGGCATTTTCTAGATAAGACTGGTCACAAAAACAATGTTTATATACGATAGTCGTGAACAGTTATATAAAAAACCCTGCGTTTCCGCCATAATTTTAACTTTTATACCTGGCTTAGACAGAGTCGAATTTAGGGACTATACCAGTGTGCTGTTTCGTAACATTACCCCCTCCTTAAATGGAAGTTCCTCCGGTATCTTCAAAGATAATCTCTACCACGTTCCTGATGATTCGCCAATCCAACTGGTTACTCGCTATCTTAGGCATAGCCAGTTTCTTCACGCTGGATTCCAACACATGGTCTCGTAGGCTTCGAAGTGCTTCCCACACATCGCGGTAGGTAGATCGATCTTGAAATTCATTTTTAGTTATCACGTAGAAGACGTACCGCGAATTATGTTTCAGTGTCTTGCCATGGGCTGGAATCTGGTCTTCAAGTTTTTCTAATTGCACGAACTTCTCTCGAAAGACGGTTGCCAACCCTCGTGCGTTCTTGATACGGGCGGGATGTTGTATGCCAGTGACTAATATTCCGGGAGAGTGAACAAATCTTTTTGTTGTTCCGAAGTGACCCCATATCTAGCTTTCCCGGTACCTCCATACGCGCCCATAAATTAATCGAAGGTAGGGTCAGACACATCTCGAATATGGTTTACTCCTTTCTATAGGTCATGGTCTCCTTCGAGTGGCGCTAGTCGGTTTTGGTGAACTGATTTTGGTTTTCCGTTGGGGATCTTGCTTATGCGATATATAACATCATTGATCCTTTTCTTGATTAAGTATGGGCCTTCCCAGGATTTTTGTAATTTTGAAGAAAATCCTTTTCTCCTCGTCGGGTTGTGTAACCATGCTTTGTCCCCTTCTTTAAAACCGCCTTCTATGGCCTGCATGTCGTACCGACTTTTCATTCTGTCGCTGGCAACTTGAAGATTTGTTCGAACTAATTCATGGATATCGTCCAGCCTTCTTCTCATTTGGATCACGTAGTCTTCGCCTGCTAGATCTTCTCCAGGCCGACAGCCAAATTCCAGGTCACAAAGAAGCCTCATTTCACGTCCAAAGAGGATTTTCGCCGGTGTTTCACCCGTGGACTCATTGACAGCATATCGATAAGCCAATGCGAATAGGGAAAGATACTGGTCCCAATCTCTCTGATGGCTGTATACTACTTTGGACAGGTATTTTCCAATAGTCCTGTTCATTCTCTCGTCCATTCCATCTGACTGTGGATGTAATGCTGTTGTCCTGGTCTTCTTCATTCCCTGCTTGTCACAAATCTCTTGGAATAGATGACTTTCGAAATTTCTTCCCTGGTCACTGTTGACTTCCAAGGGCACTCCATATCGGCTGATAAATTCCTTCACCAATACATCCGCGACAGTTGTGGCCTCTTGGTTCGAGATAGCGTAAATTTCCACCCACTTTGTGAAATAATCCATTACAACCAATATGTACTTGCCACCATTTTCGGTCGTCGGAAATGGTCCAGCGATATCTCTAGCAATCCTTTCGAAAGGGCTTCCAACATTATACTGTTTCATAGGTGCCTTTCTCTTGCGATGTGGTCCATTACTCGTAGCACAAGTCGTACATTTCTTACACCAGTCCTTCACATCGTCGGAGCTGTTCATCCAATAAAACCTTTCTCGGACTCGCTGAAGGGTTTTCTTCACTCCCAGATAACCTCCCGATGGACTGTCGTGTAACTTCTTCAGTACCTCAGCTACGCTCGTTCTAGGGATTACTAACTGTTTCCTCATCACGGAACCATTATCGTTTTCAAGGACTCTTTTCAACTGCCCTTCTTCCAGGACAAGGGAGTCCCACTGAGCCCAATATGCCTTGAGTGTCGGTGGAAATCTTGACACTTCTTGCCAGGTAAGTCGCGGATTTTCTTCCTTCCATTGCCGGATCATCTTCAGGTGGGGATCATTCTCCTGATTTTCTCTGATCCTGGTGAGTGACCATTCCTCGTTGACTATGTAATTCTTGAAACTGCAACTTTCTTAGATTTCGACTTGTTGCATTGTGAATAGTCTACAGGGCATGACCGTCTAGGCAAATAGTTGGCTTTTCGGTGATTCACATCAGCTGGATGTTCACCCCTGTCTGATTTCCCCTGTGACTGGAGTTCTTGGGTTACAGGAGTCTTGGGGCCATTAGACGGACTGCGTACATGGTCTAGCTCGCCACACTTCCGGCGTTTGATCTTCTTCGGCTTCTTGTCTGCAATACCTTATCGGACCAATTATTCACTCTAGCGGCTGCTTCAAACTGTTTCACATAATTGGTCCACGACATTTTTCCATCGAACGTTGGGGCCTTGACTCGGGTGAAACTGCCAATGTCTTCTAATTTAGGGTGTGTTTCTGCTTTGCAGATCTTGATCTTCTTTTTTTCTGCTGAAGTGTCTTGTGTTTTTAAATCGGCAATCTTTTTCTCTAACTCCATGATTTTCTCATCTATCGTTGTAATCTTATTCTCGATTTTCTCGTCCATCGTTGACATCTTATTCTCGTTTCCAGATTTTAGAGACGAAATTTCATTTTCAATGTCAGCGGCAATGTCGTTTTTCATTAATAAGATATCGGCAGATATATCGTTTTTCAAAGTAGAAATATCGTTCTTTATATCCGAAATCTTCTCGTCCATGTTTTCTTCCATGGCAGAAATATTCTCATCCATGTTAGCAGAAATATCATTCTTCATAGTAGAAATATCGTTCTTCATATCAAAAATCTTCTCGTCCATGTTAGCAGAAATATTAGCAGAAATTGACGAGATTAAGGTGGAAGCCTCGTCATTAAATAAAACTGTTTCTGGATCAAAGCCGTCATTTTCCAGTGCCACTTTAAGTCTTTCTACCAATTCACTTTTCTTACCGGACGTTTCCATTTCACGATCTTCCAATTCTGCTCTTAATTTCGCCACTTTCAGATCCCTTAATATCTTGGTCATTTTTACGTAGCAATTTATTTATATTACCCCACACCTGACACCAATGTAATGTTTTTGTTATTTATTTAAACAATAAACGGGTGAGATAAATTTTAAACACACGGTATGGCTACTTACTAATTTATTTAAATACTAAACTAGTCACTAACACTTAATTTTTATATACTTAACTAATCACTTAATTATTAATTTATATCAACAGTATATTCACTCAAACTAATTTATATAAACTGTTCACTAATTTATATTTACTTATTTACTTGTTTATCTCACGATGTCAAATTATCAACTAACTAACTCTTCCTGATCGGTCCCTTATATATTAAAGCCTTTTTTACTAGAAAATTCCGGACTGCGGCTTACACAAAAACAATTGGCTCTGGCATTTTCTAGATAAGACTGGTCACAAAATCAATGTAGATAAGATAGTCACTATTCGTAAACAATTCTAGGTAACCCTGCGCGTCCGCCATAATTTTAACTTTCATACCTGGCTTAGACAGAGTCGGATTTAGGGACTATATCAGTGTGCTGTTTCGTAACATTATATTAGTCGATCACTAACGCGTCAGGAGCGTAATTTAAGCACAACAGAACGAGAATGCTTGGCTGTTTTGTGGGCCATTGAAAAGCTTAGACCCTATTTGGAAGGCATTACTGACCGGTACAATTTACTTTGGCTGCAAAATTTGAAGGATTTGACAGGTAGATTAGAGAGATGGGTAGTTCGATTGCAGCAATGTTTTTTCACAATTATCCATCGTAAAGAGAAGGAGCATGTAGTTCAGGACACTCTTTCCAGGCCAGTTCCAGTTGTTGAGAGGTGATATTGTTAATGTTAATTTAATTGGAGATTCTGGGAAAGTAGATGAGTTTGGTTGTATTACTGACAAGTGGTATAATAAAATGATTTAGAGGCTGAATGTTAATCCATTGAGATTTGGAAGTTGGAGATTTTCTGATGGTAAATTATGGAAACATGTTAGTATAACTTACCCTGAACTGAGTAAGCCTCAAGATTTATGGATAATAGTTGTTCCGAAACACCACCGTCGACTTCCTATGCGGTGTTATGCAGTCTTTGAGATAGCTGTTTAGGAGTTTTATGAGGGATTTCGTGTATTCTGCCCTTTCATTTTACATAGTAGTCCCTCGTCGAAGACTTTACTTATGTGGAGAAAAATCGCTCCTGTGGAATCTTGAGTTGTATATTCTACAAGTCTCAAGATTTGTTATTCTCCTGAAACAGAAATGTTCTTCGAGTATCATGTTTAGAACTCGTGTTTGTTCGTAGATAGTTTTCATTATCGCTCTTTCAGCTATCTGTTTCTATTTAGCCTTGCTACTATACTAATTTGTTATAACTTCTCGTGAGGAAACTACTGGTATTTGAAGAAATAAGTTTTACAACAACAATCATAAGTCCCAAAATCAGTTGAAAATCAATAATCTAAACGTGCAAAAAATTAATGAACAAATTTCAGTAGCGTTTTGTAAATATATAAAGTGTTTAGTTTCATAGAATTTATTACAATTCATATCCAATTCCTAAAGTACTTTAATGGACCTCATTGATGCTGCTGATACGTTTCAATTTTGTCATTGTGCAAATTTAGTTAGAGAAACTTTAAAAAATGAAGCTTCGTCCAATTTAACATTATTTTGACTTTAAATCTACATTAGAAAATCCAGTGTCATCTATTTTCGGAAATTATTTATCATATCATGCAACTATAAACAAACGTCAAAGTATTTATTTGTCCCCATGGTGTTACTTCGAACGCACTACCCCTGATATATATCTTTGTAACGCGTGTTTGCTATTTTAGCTCTGCTGACTTGACCAAGCTTATATTTTTGCTTGGGATATTTGTATATATATTTGTAAATATTTTTTTTTGTATATCATTCAATCTAGGGCGGAATTTCACTTACCTATGAAAAATTGTGCTTAGGATTTATGGGATTTTAGGACATTTGGGGAAATTTCTTGTAATTTTTGTAAGTTTATTATACACTTGTACGTAGTAGTTGTACTACCTTGACTTTGTAAGATTTTATTTGACAAAACTAAGTCATTTACTAAACTTAAACTTGGGTAAGTGACATCGTCTTTTATTTCTCCACCTATTTGGTAGTCTTAAGGTGGGAAAACTTGTGTAGATAGTTGTCAGAAGGCAAGATTGCCTGGCGCCCTTTTTACATTTTATTTAGTCTTCGAACAACGGACCCCCCCCCGTCTCCGCAAGAGTTAGAGACAACGCCTAAAAGCGCAAATACGCACCGAGGTTGAGGTTGAAGTATCATAGTGTGAATAACGGTAGGTGGCACTGCCGTGAAATGATTTGCATATATTTGAAAAATAGTATACGTTTATTTCAATAAAACATCATTCAAATGTCACTATAAAACGTCTATCTAAATTCTCTCGAGTTATAATCGACTGGACATTTGTCAACGCTGCCTTAAAAACTGGTCTTCTGACGCGCGAAAATATTAATTTGTTGTTGGCAAAAGAACCAACTTGTATCTCAGGTAAAAATATAAAATACATCGACACGCTTCACACCTACGTATATGTATACACAGTAATAACAACCTATGTCAGGGTCATCGATTATTGAAAAGAAGCCAATAAATAATGACGGGACTAAAATGTTCTACTTGCCTCACTGACACAAGCGCGAGCGTATTTATTCTCATGGAATATAAATAACCTTGAATTTTATCATTCATCGCTTTATATACATTAAAAATTATTAAATTGAAAATGTATAGAGGTAATGACCGCGATTTTTATTTCGCGCCAATTTCACATACACCAATAGAAATATAACGAAAATAAAAAAGAAACTATTTTTAGATGAATAATATGAATACACCAACTCTTAATTGAAATTTTGGCATTTTTATAACCGAAAGTAGTCTAGTGAAGACCATTCATACTTACAGTGTGACTTTGATTAATCCTCAATGTATGTTTGAACGTTTTTAATTCGTCAAAATTAAAATTCTACAAGAATTTCTATAGTTAAAATAAATATTGGATGCGAAACAACACATTGTCCGTTATCAGAAAAGGAAGTTGTTAATCATCTGGAAGTTTTATTTAAACGTGTTTAATATGTTGAAGTCAATCCGGAAATAAATTATTTAACATCTTGAATCAAATGTCAATGGCCGTATAAACCTAATGATATACATGTTTAACGCAATATAGTTCGAAATTATTAAAATATAATTAATATAATGACTAAAGCGTTTAATATTTTATCTATACTTCATACATTATAAAGATTGATCACGTCATAAATGTTTTATCTTTAAATCTAATTCAAGAAAGGAGATTTAATATTGAAAGGTATAATATTATAATTATTCATTTATTTAAATATGGACATGACAATTTACAAAAAATATATTTAAGAGACGATTTTTAAGTTACCTTATCAACAAATACAATCATAATCAACTAAAACCAAATTACAACAAATTAATGTGCTTCATTTGATTTTTGAATAAGTATGTGGACGCTTCGAATAAATCAATTATTTCACAATTTTTATTTGGCCCCTTGTAGTTGACTCATTTCGGCCATAGTTCGTACTGTGATGAGGAAACAGTTCTGAAATTCTTGTTCTTCTGGGATTAACATTCAGTTTAAAGAGTTCAATTAAATTTTGACAACTTATAGCTCCATTTACAACTTTGTGCAGAAATCTCAAATCAATGTCAGCCCCTCGATCAGTGGCGTAACTATACCATCTGGGGCCCGTGGCAAATTCTTTTGATGGGGCCCTATCAGTAAAAATCGTCACGTTGTACTCAGTTTAATTTTAATAAACTTCGAGATTTTCAGCGTACTCAATTTCACGTTGTATATGTCCCACTAATGGCCATAGGCCTCCTCTCTTAGACGAGAGGGAATGGTCTGTAGTGTCCACGCTAGCCCAATGCGTATTGGAGATTTCACATTCATCCATATATGTAGAACATAATATCTCAATGCATTTATTATCTATTCTCTAACTTTTCGGTGAAGTAACAACATCGTGAGGAAACCTGCATACATTTACATTGAAATAAAAATAACAATTAAATTTCAATAAGATATTTATTAAGAAAAATATTATTAAGAAAGATATTTATTAAGAAAAGTCTTTTTTCGAGCTTTCTGTTCCGCAAAAGTGTCTATAACATCATCAAAGTTTAAAGATCTGGCCATAGACAGAATAGCCAAGTTACATAACCTGTCTTGTTCCATAGAGCTTCTTAAATAGGTTTTTATCAATTTTAGTTTTGAAAATGATCGTTCAGCACTCGCTGTAGTCACAGGAATTGTAAGAAATAACATTAATGCAGTGCATACTTCAGAAAAGCTGCAGAACATAAAATTATTTTTTATTCTTAATAAATCAGCAAGGTCTCTAATACACGAAGATTTTTCTATCTCGTCTCTGAAAGTGGATCGAAAATTGAGAATTTCTCTGGCACATGATTCAGATATGTCTTTTTTATATATCTCAACAAATTCTATACCTTTTTTTAATAGATCAGTGTCATTTAAAACCTTTAAAGTGGAAGGCTGCAAAACACTGAAATTTGAAACAATTTCATTCATTGGAAGGAAACGCGATTTCAGTTGGTTTATAATGATGTCCAATACTCGATAAAATATGTTCACTTTGAACAAACTTTCCGGATCTTGGAGACGCTCATCTTCGCAAAGCTCATCAAAATGGCGTTTTACCTTCCTCTGACGAGTTTTAGAAAATTCAGGGGTGATGGACCATTTTTCTGCTACACTATTTGCTTCCATTTTTAAACTTTCAAATTCATTTCGATACCTTTCCAATTCTTCTAGACAAATTTTCAAACGCTTTAAGGCATTTGAAAGATCGGTGGCTTTAGACTGAAGCTCTTTAGAGGCTGCATCGATAGTAAGTAGTGTAATGAAGTAGGTCAAGAATCCGCTGTCACCACTCTAATAAATGGGTAGTTCCTATTTTCATTCTTATTATGAAGCAGTGATCAACTCAGCCGATGTTGCTGATATCCCACCGCTGTCACCAGTGTAATGTATTATGGTCAAGAATCCGTGTAATGTGTTCGTTCATGTATTATCTCTCCGGTTTCCTTTCTCTCTGTCTGTAGTGACCGGAAGGGCCCTACAGTATACTCCTATCCTAGAAATCGTTGCAGCGTGTTGTCACCAGTGCCTTACGGCACAAAATTTAGAACCAGGAATCTCCCTGCGGGTTACCTCGAGGGAGGGGTTTTTTCCTGGCACGAGCGATCAAGGTCTTCGTGGGGCCTCTTGGGCTTATACAATGTGCCAAGCCTGAGTTCGCAATGCAGGTCGCGTCAGCCCGTTCTATTTGCTGGTACGAGGGTAAGGGCTGTGGTTAAAGGAAATAAACTGGAAGGTTAAGTATGTACAAACAAACAAAAAAAACAAAAAAAATAGTAGTGAGTCATACAAAGTTTTTGGAATCGAATAAAATGTAATAACCAGGCTATCTCATGAGTTTTGGATAGCCTATGCGATATAAGAATAACAAAGTATCGAACAGGACTTTTGGTATTTAATCAGAATAATTACGGTACCGTATACAGTAATTCATATAATAACAATAGAATTTTGAAGTCGCAAAAAAAAAATAATTATGATATCCCGTGAGATTGGATACCCTGTACAATATAGCAAATAATAAAACTTTGGCAATAATTATGATCTCTCGGGTATGGTGGATATCCTGTACAAAAATAAGGCAATAAAATATCAGACATATCATATATATGTCACCAAAATTTTGGGATCGCATAAAATAATTATGAATCTCGTGAAATTGGGTAACCTGTACAATATAGTAAAAAAATCTATATCAACCAAATTTTGAATTCGAATTATGATTCTCGTGAAATTGGATAACCTATACGATATAAAAAAATCTATATCAACAAAATTTTGACAATCTATAGATTAATTATGATATATCGGGTATGTGGATATCCTGTAAAAATAAGGTAATAAAATATCGGTCGAAACTTTTTTTAAATCGGAATAAATATGATCCCCGGTACAATATAATATCCTTGCACAAATACAGAAAACCAATATATAGGGAGATGATCCTCGAACATACGATATCTCCGTATATGCCTATAAATTTTAGACTAGAATGGTAGGTGAGAGGCGCAGATGTAAATGGTACACTCGATATAACCGAAAATATGGGTTCCCTTACCTTTTGGGACACCCAGTTAAGTCAATAAAAAAATATAATAAAACAGATCAATACAGTATATAATTAATTATACGTTACAAACTTACGTTCTGGAATATCACTAGTCACAACTACACAATATTACTGTTGATGGTAAAGGGGCCGTCCGTACTTAGACTGGCCACTTCGGGAGAGTTACTGCCTCTCTCCCTAGATTAAAAAATTCTTGTTATTTATTCTAAAATTACCTCGTCTATGCCCTTGTGTGAAGGTTAATTTTATATTTCATTATTTCAATTTGTAACGTATTGTTTAGATTTATTGATAAACAAAGCATGTCAAAACCATCAGCTGTGATGTTTATTAACCTTGTAATAACAAAGTTGTTTGTATCAATTTCTTTCCTGGAGGTCAACATTTATTAATTATTTCGAATTAAATAATAATTTGTCTATATAGGGCGTTCTTAAAATTTCCTATGTCATATCTCGTGTTTATTACAGTAGGATGTTGCAATGGAAAACCAATAACATTATTCGATCTTCTTTTTGAATGAATCAGCTTCATTTCTTTCATCTGATTTGCGATTTAACAGAATTGTTGTCGTTAGCGCTTTTTGGACTTCAACAAACCGAACTTTTAAAGCAAAAACGGCATCATAACGTCCTGCCCATCTAGCAGGGTTTAATGTTTTTAATGTTATTGAAGTTGAAGACTCACTTTCTTTATTAGATATACAACTTGATAAAATATTCGATCTCTTGATACTATGCCCTAAAAATTATAAATTTGTTGAATTGTTTCAAAAAATTTTGCATATCAATAACCTCTCTCACTGCATCATTGAGTAATAGATTTAAATTATGAGCAACACAGTGAACATATACGGCATTTGGCTCGACATCTTTTATGAGTTTTTGAACTCCACCATAAGTCCCTTTCATTGTGTTAGCACCATCATATCCTTGTCCTCGACACTTATTTAGAGGATTATTTTTCTCATTTATGGATTTAATAATTTGCTTGGACATTGCTAAGGCAGTTTGATCCTTAACTTCATGAAATCCTAAAAATGTTTCTTTAATGACAAGTGCCTTTGGGATCCCATTATCATCTTCTTCGATCATACAATAAAGGTAAAGTTCACACATTTGATCAATTTTTGAAATATCTTGAGTTGTATCGAATACGATACAGTAGAATGGTGCGGCATTTATTTCATTTATGAATGCATTTTCTACTTTTAGAACCAGGATAGAAATTAGCTCATTTTGTATTTTTGGACTTTTTTATTTTATCTGGCCCTTTGGTTTACTTAACAATTCTCGTAAAGTCGGGTCGTATTTTCCTAATAACTCAACAATACTCAAAAAGTTTCCTTTGGAGCTTGAATCACTGCTATCTGCATTTTTCTCTGTGGCCACGAAAGGCTAAATTACACGTTAAAAGTGTCAGAGTAACATCAAGGAGCCTAGAAAGTACTTGCGCCAAAAAGAACGTACATGGCTATCCAAGGCAGTTTGATCCTTAACTTCATGAAATCCTAAAAATGTTTCTTTAATGACAAGTGCCTTTGGGATCCCATTATCATCTTCTTCGATCATACAATAAAGGTAAAGTTCACACATTTGATCAATTTTTGAAATATCTTGAGTTGTATCGAATACGATACAGTAGAATGGTGCGGCATTTATTTCATTTATGAATGCATTTTCTACTTTTAGAACCAGGATAGAAATTAGCTCATTTTGTATTTTTGGACTTTTTTATTTTATCTGGCCCTTTGGTTTACTTAACAATTCTCGTAAAGTCGGGTCGTATTTTCCTAATAACTCAACAATACTCAAAAAGTTTCCTTTGGAGCTTGAATCACTGCTATCTGCATTTTTCTCTGTGGCCACGAAAGGCTAAATTACACGTTAAAAGTGTCAGAGTAACATCAAGGAGCCTAGAAAGTACTTGCGCCAAAAAGAACGTACATGGCTATCCAAGGCAGTTTGATCCTTAACTTCATGAAATCCTAAAAATGTTTCTTTAATGACAAGTGCCTTTGGTATCCCATTATCATCTTTTTCGATCATACAATAATGGTAAAGTTCACACATTTGATCAATTTTTGAAATATCTTGAGTTGTATCGAATACGATAGAGTAGAATGGTGCGGCATTTATTTCATTTATGAATGCATTTTCTACTTTTAGAACCAGGATAGAAATTAGCTCATTTTGTATTTTTGGACTTTTTTATTTTATCTGGCCCTTTGGTTTACTTAACAATTCTCGTAAAGTCGGGTCGTATTTTCCTAATAACTCAACAATACTCAAAAAGTTTCCTTTGGAGCTTGAATCACTGCTATCTGCATTTTTCTCTGTGGCCACGAAAGGCTAAATTACACGTTAAAAGTGTCAGAGTAACATCAAGGAGCCTAGAAAGTACTTGCGCCAAAAAGAACGTACATGGCTATCCAAGGCAGTTTGATCCTTAACTTCATGAAATCCTAAAAATGTTTCTTTAATGACAAGTGCCTTTGGGATCCCATTATCATCTTCTTCGATCATACAATAAAGGTAAAGTTCACACATTTGATCAATTTTTGAAATATCTTGAGTTGTATCGAATACGATACAGTAGAATGGTGCGGCATTTATTTCATTTATGAATGCATTTTCTACTTTTAGAACCAGGATAGAAATTAGCTCATTTTGTATTTTTGGACTTTTTTATTTTATCTGGCCCTTTGGTTTACTTAACAATTCTCGTAAAGTCGGGTCGTATTTTCCTAATAACTCAACAATACTCAAAAAGTTTCCTTTGGAGCTTGAATCACTGCTATCTGCATTTTTCTCTGTGGCCACGAAAGGCTAAATTACACGTTAAAAGTGTCAGAGTAACATCAAGGAGCCTAGAAAGTACTTGCGCCAAAAAGAACGTACATGGCTATCCAAGGCAGTTTGATCCTTAACTTCATGAAATCCTAAAAATGTTTCTTTAATGACAAGTGCCTTTGGTATCCCATTATCATCTTTTTCGATCATACAATAATGGTAAAGTTCACACATTTGATCAATTTTTGAAATATCTTGAGTTGTATCGAATACGATAGAGTAGAATGGTGCGGCATTTATTTCATTTATTAGTGGATTTTCTACTTTTAGAACCAGAACAGAAATTAGCTCATTTTGTATTTTTGGACTTAAGTATTTTATCAGGCCCTTTGGTTTACTTAACAATTCTCGTAAAGTCGGGTTGTATTTTCCTAATAACTCAACAATACTCAAAAAGTTTCCTTTGTAGCTTGGATCATTGCTATCTGCATTTTCTCTGTGGCACACGTTGAAAGTGTCAGAGTAACATCAAGGAGCCTAGAAAGTACTTGGCGCCAAAAATATTTTTCTTTTTTGATTATAGATTCTTGCTCTTCATCGAGTGTTCCATGTAGCCGCCACTGTTGATACGTAAGACAAGAATCCAGATGAATTTTTGGATGTCTCGTATCTTTGTATGGCATCTACAATATGTTTCCAGTCGTCATAGCCCTCAATCCAAACATTTTGTATTTTTTTACATGCCCCATTTGCGAATAACCAACACGGTTCACAATAGGGACCGAGAAAGATGACGTTTATGCCATCTGCCGTGAAAAAACACAAACAATGTGATGCAAACACTATTAGTAGTATTAGTAGTTTTGTATAATCGGCGTTTTTAAATGTTCATTTTTTAAAACTGATTAAATGTTTGTGATGTCGTCATCAAAAGTATCTTTCTGTATTCATAGCTGTTCAAATATGCTGTATAAAAATACTACGTAGTTGAAATTTTATAGTTTCTCCGAAAATTTATTCAATGTGTATAACCTTAAAACGTCAAAAATGGATAAATGCAGTAAAACCCATATGTAATTAAAATGTTCTAATTAAAACATTTTGTTATATATTATTTTGTGTATAATCAGTATGATACTACAATTGGCAGCTATTAGAAGAGTTCTAAACGTTTTTTACATAAATAAAAGATTATTATCAAGAGAATAAAATGTTGTTTTCTGTACGATTTCATTGATTATATAAAATAAAAAACTAATTATGTGCTTGCTGACTTTAATATTATATAATAAGTTCAAATAATTAAATACTATTAAGGGAAAGAAAGTAAACATTTGTACAAAACGAATTACTTCAAGTTTTTTAATTACCTTTCAGAAAACATCGGGAGGATTGGGAACCAAATAAAAATACTAGAATTTGCAGTGCTCATTTTGTCAATAATCAAAAATCAGATAATTCCCTACACACATCTTACATACCAACAATTTTTCCTGGCAAAGATAATAAAAAGATCTATTAATTTTTTGCATTTTGTAGGTTTTTTATTATACTGTTTACATCACAATGTTTTTCTTATTTAACATCAGGGCGCTCTACTTTCGACAGAAGTGCTGTCTCTATAGTTCGGTCTCGATCCCTATACGCCTTCTGAAGTATTAAAGAATAGGATAGCCATGTACGTTCATGTTTCACACCAGATTTGGAAACAATATAGTAATGTTTTTCTAGAAAAGATCTATTGTCACTATCTTTTAAGAAAGGGCCCTTAGGTTTACAATGTCCGTTTTCAATCACGAACCTTTTCACTTGATCAGTTAGCTCTTTAAAATTACCCTTATCAGTCACATATGGCGAAGATACAATATTGTTCATGCTAAAATATAATTCTCTTTGATTTTTGCTATTACCCTGTTGTGGTTGTTCTGGGTCTGGATAGTCACTGGTGTTGGGTGCTGCATCTGATAATTCTGGTATACTTTTAGTAAGATCCAATTCTTCACTTTTAGAGCACTGTTGATTCGACTTTTCATTATTCAAGTCATCATTTTTCAAGTACTGACTAATTTTAGGTAGCTTTTTATTTTTTTCTTCAGTCTCCCTCTCTCTCTTTCGTTTTTCGCTCCCACTTAAATATTTTCTGGAACTAGACATTTTAACTTTCACAATCAGTTTTACTTTGCCACCATTTTTATATTCAATAAAAGAACATATACGAAAAATCAAATATACAAATCACCAATTGTCAAAAATAAGCACACAAAGAATACGCAGTCAGTAGAGCCCTGATAAAACAATATCAAATCCGGAATTCCCCTAACATAGTGTTGCTAGCTCGCTCCAGCAGCAGCGCCACGAAAAAAGTAAAAACAAAATGGGGAAATCCCCGATCTTTAATGATCACCCGCGCTGCCAACGTGCCATGACATAATATGTAGAAACCAATGGATGCGTTCTAAAATGAATAAATATGTGCAATTACCGGTATTCTGATTGACGGTCATAAGTACGTAAAATTACTAGTCACGGGTAACGTGTACATCTCTAAAAATAAATCAACATCTTTTTGTTTAGGTTGGTTGAAATGGTTAACGATTAACTTGAAATTGTGTTATGGTCTTTAGTTGTCTCACTTTGGATTTTAAGCAGAACTTATAAAAATATACTTTTCAAATAAAATAAAATACTCAGGTACAATGTAAAAAAATATTTTTGAGCTCGCACCCTCTTGGGTCGGGGGCCCGTGGCATTTTGCCAGCCCTGCCACCCTATTGTTACGCTACTGCCTTCGATGTTTCAAACTTGTTAAATTCAAGATGTCGGAATATTTACAGTTTCTCCTCTGATATCCAAGTTTGAATACACATGACCTTAAACATTTATTTTGGACTTTCTCAATTCTATTGATATTCGCCTGATAAAATGGATACCATATCATAAAATTATATTCAATAACTGATCGAACGAGAGAACAGTATATTTTAGAAGTGCAAAGGGTCTTTTAAGTATCACCCTAATATTGATATCGCACCAACGGTACAAACTGCCCGAATCTCTATGCAACAGTTTAGCATCCCAGACATTGTCAATGATCCTATAGAATCAGCAAACATCAAGTGGCAGCTGTGTTGTATTACTTCTGATATATAATTAACAAATAACAAAAAAAGTAGTGAACCCATATGAGATCCTTGAGGAATCCCAGATGTTACCGAGATTTCTGATGACACAGAACCAGCATATTTGACGCATTGAGCTCTACCTCTCAAATAAGATCCGCAGAGAGTTTTGCAATTAAAAGGTCATGATTGACTATCAAATGCTTTTGAAAAGTCAGTATAGATAGAGTCAACCTGATGCATTTCCTCTAAACTGTTCAAAAGAAAATGTTGATAAGTAAAGAAATTTGTGTTGGTGGATCTTCCTGAGGTGAAGTCGTGTTGGTTTTCATTAATTATGTTCCTAGAATCATGAGTAAGTTTCTTAGTAATCAGACAGTCGCGTAATTTGGGGATTACAGATTGCTTACACACAGGACGACAATTCTTTATGTCATCACTAGCTTCAGATTTGTTGATTGGAGTGAGAAATCTTTGTTTTCAAAACTTAGAAAATGTTCCCGAGATATTTAAAATTATTTGAAAGGGCTTTGCCAGCGTGAATACACATTTTTTCATGGAATGTAGGGAAATTCCGTCAGGGCCAGAAGAAAGTTTTTCTGGGGCTAACATCAATTGATCAATTACTTCTGTTATTTCAATATTGTAATTGCAAACATTCAAACACTTTCTTTTTCCATATTCCGGAATTTGGTGTAAGTTGTGGAAAAATAGTTGGCAAAAAGATTCACAATCTCATTCTTATTACTGCTTGTTACCTCTTCGAAAAACATGCTGGAGGGTAAGTTATATAATTTTCTTCTACTGTTTATATTTATATAATTCCAAAAAACAACGAGGATCATGAGCAATATTTCTTTCAATTTTTTCAATATAATTTTGATGACAATGGGCCTGAAACTGTTTACATCTTGTTCTGAGATTATTAAATTGTTGATAATGATCTATGTCTCCAGTGACTTTAGATATTTCATGCGCTATCTTTTTTTCAATTAATTTCCTAAGTTGAGTGCTTTACCATACGGGAACATTTGAAGTTCTGAATGTTTTCACTGGTACTAACATATCAGTTGTAGAATAAACTATTTCGTAAAACATCTAAAGAACCTGATCCAAATCTAAACATCCCCCCAGCATGTCATTCCAATTAACCCTCGTCAAAAAGTTGTTACTTTCAAAATAATTTGAATCATAATACAACTCTTCATATTGAAGTTGCTGTTCTTTATTGAATTCTAAGTGGCAGGTAATTGTTGTGTGATGTACGCTGTTTGGTAACAAATATCTTTCACTGATGATAAAGTTAAGTCGAGTAAAACATTTCGACTATTAGTTATGGTATTTATTTGATGGAGACCATAATAACCAAAAGAGTATTGATAGAATGTTCTAGATGCCATTCCGAATCGAATGAAACCAAAATCATTATTTTCGGTGGTCCGATTTATGTTCTGAGGAAAATGCGACTTGTGAACCAGACTATTATGATGCATTGAGACCAGAACACTTCTGTTCTCTATGAACAATTCTCTCACAGCCGTCACATGATACGGTCGCAACGTCTTTACTTTATTTGCAATGTGCACAATTCATTTCACAGATATTCTAAGTCCGGACCTGTTCACTGATTTAAAGTTCAAGTGTATCATCTTACTGTGAAGGTTTTTGGTAATTACCTTTTTTGCTAGGAACTTCCAAAATAAATTGTTCCAACTAATGTTGTTATATGATGATTTATATGATATATTTTAAAATTGTATTAGATCGGATAGATTGTAAAAATTGCCATACTTTGACACTAAATTCCAGTAGAAAGCACACCGTAAACTGTCTATTTTTGATTATGTTATAAGATGTGACCTATCTCTTGTACACTCAATTAATTAATTATTGTATGTAATTATTTATAACATTTAATATAATAAATCTCCTTTCTTGAATTGGATTTAAGAATAAAAAATTTATGACGTGTATCATTATTTATAATGTATGAAGTTCATTTTAGTTACATTACAACTTTGTTGTTGAAGGAAATCCCCAGGTATACAACATGACGACTTTGTTCAATTAATTTTGGCCGTGCTTCGATGTTTTCTGTCACAATAATCAATTTTGGACGATCTGCTTTAACATCGTCCGTAAACGAACTACAGCCATGTTTGAATTCAGTACCAACGATAGACAGTGACCTTCATCGCCAAAAGTTGAATTAAGTTCAATTGATGAACTGTAGTGTAGTAGAGTGCGAGCCAGGGGCAAGACATAAGTTAAAATATAGTACAACAAACTTTGTCTAACGGTGTCTAAGCCCGTTATCAGATGATAAAGGTGTGCAATAAATATGGCGTTTATATACAGGGTTCCAAGGATTAGTGGGAAAAAGTCGGGAGGATATAGTATGACCCAAAATAATGTTAGTACTTCATATAAAGTTTTCCAATACAGGCCCTCGTTTTCGAATTATAAGCCTCTAATGTTTGAATGTTCACTATAAAATAAATTGTTCAAATTTAAATCAATTATTATCCACGAGTCTTTCGCAGTCAAAAAGAACACTTTACTATCACGCACGCACACGCAACAGCCGAGTAATCCGGAGCAATTTTGATTTGCGTAACTTTTTTTATTGTTTTAAATTTTTCAGGCGTAACGAACAGATCTCGTAAGTATTGCAATTTACTTACAAAATAATTATTTTAAAAAGGAAAATAAATAAAAGTTAACCATTGTTCAGATTTATATACTTCCTTAAAAATGGTTTTTCCCCGTTGAGGATAAAATACGTATAACACTGTTGCCAATTGTAGGGTTTCTTTCCAAAACTAATTATCTCCAAAAATTGCAAAATTTAGTTACATATCAAATTGTATAGATTTTAAGGCAGGAAATTTAATGAATACATACTTTTTGGCCAAAATCCGACTATTTCTTATGCTTTTCTTAACATGAAGATTGCATTTATTGTAGCATGATAAAAATGTTTTTGTATTGTATTATAACTCAAGGAGGTATGATAATTCGGCTAATCCACCCACTGAGTATGCAACTTTATACACACTTCTATATAGTTGGTTGGCGTAAGGGAATTAACTATGGGGTTTAAAATGATTTAAGCATATCCTGGAGTAATGGGATTCAAATAATTAAATGGGTGTCTAGAGTAATATTTTTCATGTGATTTAACCAATCCACAAGTATTTTATGTGGGGATTTTATTTGATTGTCAGTCGTAACACTGATCGCAGATGTCAAAAGTAATGGGAAAATAAATTAGAATCACTTATCTGATACTTTTCGAGTTGTAAAGTCGAGTGTCGAGTATAACAAGTCGTGAGTATAGAAAATGACCGGTGGTATATGGTTTATTCCATCTATTTTCGGGACTATCGTGTTGAAAAGCCCGGTAACAAGGTAAGCTTTTGTCTTGTACATATATTTTCACGCTATAGTCCCAATTTCTTTTTAGGGTTTCTCTGTATAGCATCGTTTTTACACAACTTTTTGCCAAATGGATATGGTTTAAACAGTTTTTATGGGTAATGGTAATCGATTATAGGATGATCATGTCAGGATTTTAAGAAGCCTCAAATTTCGGATGTTTCCTGTATGGGATATATTTTCGTAGAAATAGCTGATAGACTATAGTACTCCGTTCATGGTAGTAGAGACGTGTCGTATCTCGGCACAGAGCGACAAGAACTCGTAATGGCGTTTCCACTTCCAAGGACGAAGCTGGACTCATGTTTGTTGGTGACAATTGCGGGATGATTCCATTATCGACAACGATTCTTAACCGGATGGTTGAATCTTGTTCCACACGTCAAATGTGGCTTATCAATTAAGCCGATTGACGTTTAATAGTTTGGACACTAACCGCAAGTAACATTTAAAGTTTTATTCGTTTTCATCTGAACTTTAATTTCATCTTTTAACGTTTAATGACACATTAACCTTTATATTTCAATATTTAGTAACTTCACATTCTTATAAAGACGTCTAGCAATTCACAATTTTATTATTACATTCTTCCAACTTTGTAGAGTTGAAATATTAACTTTATTATTGCGTATCGCCCTAAAATTATATTTCAGCTTAATCTTACTACATAAGAGACACTCTTGATCTATTTGGTGACATCTTGTTAATTATTACAGTTTGTAAGGCTGTAACTGGTATACCATTTACATGTTACTAAAGATTTAGTGTATTGTACATGATAATCTCAGATAGTTGATAATATTAGAAACTATTCAACATTTTAAATTAACCAACCATTGATAACTGATTATCAGTTAATTATTAGAGTCGATTACCTCATATTTATTGAGGCAGGTTATTACACCATCTGTTCAAGGTACCATTAAATTTAATTAAACTGATTCATTGGCAATAAAATGTGTTTAATTTGACTCACAAACGTAAGAGCAAAACAATATAAATAACATATTTGAAAAGTTATAATAGCTAATTTATTTACTTTTGGTTTCTTGATTAATCAGTAAGAGTTTCTTGAATGTCCTACTAATCAAGTGGCGCCTTAAAAAAATAGTACAGGACCATCTTTCAAATATTCCTCACTAACTCACGGCCTTATGCTGTCCGGCGAAAAGCGAACCTTTGGCAATGTAACCTCACTTCTTGTAGTAACAACAGCAAGGTAAGGTTACATTATTTCTCAAAAGTCACAATTTCCATCCTGTTTTACTTACATTTCCAACCAAAACTAATTAATTCCATACACAAAAGTCTTTTGAAACCACACTAACTCTGTTAAGTTTATAATTTTATATGAAAATGTTTTTTAAGGCGGCCACTCACGATCCATTGTATGACAGACCTAGGTCTGTTCGACCGCCTGACAGATCTAGATCTGAGACCGACGGAGCACATACATGCTCAGACCTACCTACGTCTGTCTCAGGCGTCAGTTTACCATGGATTCTACAGTAGATGATTTACTTTTTCTCGCGTTATTTTTCGTAACAATAGTACGTAAAAACCAAAAACAACATCGTAGGCAGTGGTGTAAGGAATGGCTCCAGAGGCTTGCACTTTTCGTGACAGACAATTTTTTTAAATTTACCCCTGTTGACCTGCCCCCCCTCCCTCTTTGTAGAAACAAAAAACAAGTTGCGCATATTTATGAGCTTTCATATCCTGCAAATTATAATTTTTGAGCTCTTCATACTACACAGGAATTGAATATTGTTTGGGGGGGAGGGGGGGCTGAACCGACGTTGACTCACTTAAAAATAATAAAATTGAATAAGTATTTATGGTAGAATTGGAAGCTAATTATGAGTTTTCAAATTGATATAATTTTTATTTCAGATCTCGCTGTCTTAATCCCTAAACCACCTTTAATTGATGCATGAGCAAAACCGACAAGAGTAAAGTAGCTTAATAAATTGTGATATAAAATCAAAAATAGCATTAAAATATTCCCTTTTTTAAGTGCTCTTAAATTACATAAGGTCTGATTTTGGTGCTCAACGTTTATCGCGAGAAATTGATCCTAATGGCAAAACGGACAAGAGTAAAGTACTCTAAAAAATTGATATAAAAAAATTAAAGTTGGTCCTGAAATTTTCCTTGATTTAGGAGCTCTTAAAATACATAAGGTCTGATTTTGGTTCTCGACTTTTATCGCGAGAAATTCAGCCTTAACTTTCTAATTAGCAAAAACGATAAGAAGTACCCTAAAAATTGAAGTAATAGTACATTGTTTACCGGGTAGGAAAAGCTTAACATTCCTGGACGACTGTGAAGATTGCTAAGTCGAGGCGCAAGCCGAGACTTAGCAACACAGAGTCCAGGAATGTGGCTTTTCCTACGAGGTAAACATACTATTTTTCCGCAAATCGTTTAAAATTCGACAGATATTGATTGATTTAAAAAAAAACGCGATAATTTTATTCCCAAATAAATGGTGCTTTGAAATTCCTAATAAAATTACTTGGGTTACTATGGAAACGTATTGAGGTTGAATTGTCAAACTTGACGCTTATAAATTTAATTGCTGGTGTTCTCGAAAGTAAAATGATAGTGATGATGAAATTTCCATTCCTGGGACTCCTCCAGAGCTGGTTGAGGCAGTGAATACTGCTTCATTAGAATTATTGCCAAAGAAATCAAGAGAAAAGTACGAAAATGCATACAGACGTTTTATGGATTATCGCATGAGTCCGTAATTACGCAATTAATTTAAAAATTATTTTGGCATTCTTAATCCTTCGCAAATTGAATTAGGAAAAAAATTGTCATACGAATCAGACGCAAAATGTTAAGATTGGAAAGTTTTTTGACCCTTCTGAAAAGTTCGATATTTTTGACATACGACCTACTGCATTTACCACGACGATATGAGATTTATGCCCATCTACTAAGGATTTTTTCTCTCTCTAACCATTTATCTATGCCATTAGCTACAAATTCGTAGAACACGTCTGGCTTCATCCATCCAGAGTCTGTTTTGTCGAGGATCCAATCAGGGAGCATGCTTTCCACTAATGCTTTTGGTGGTTTTACGTATGGAAATATTACGAGAGGCGCGCAAAGTCTACTGTCAGCTGTAAACGTAATCAAAGCCGTAAAATTTTCCTTGCTATTTCCCTTTTTAACAATAAGTTGACTATGTCCTTTCAGACCTAGTACTTTTCCCGTCTTTGGACACAAGATGAAGCCACTTTCATCAGCGTTCAAAATGCGACTTGGATCTTCTAAAATATCAATGGATTCTGAGTTAATTAAAAAGATTTTAAGTCAGCAAACCAAGACCGTATGTACTCCTCTGTAATTTGTGATCAATATTTTTCGAGCGACTCTGCATTTTTCAGAGATAAACGCGGATGCCTCTTCATAAAACGATAATACCATGTCTGACCAGGCCTTCCATTGGTAAACGGAGTTTCCAACTTTTCTGCTTGAACAATTTTCTGGACCGTAGTAAGCAACTCATCTTTTTTTATTGGAAACCCACATTTTGACATATTTTCAATCCAGGTAGCTAATTTTTCTTCATGGTCCTTTGTTAAAAATGGATTTGGTCCCATCTGGTTACAAATTTCGCTTACTTTCCCTTTAATACGGTCCTTTACCGAGGACTTCTGAACCCCGTATTGTCTACATATTTCTCTTAATTTACCTCCATTTTTGACATCATCGACTGCGTTCTTTAATCCATTTTTACTGTAGTGGTGGAATTTGGCTTTCTCTTTGGGTTTCATGTCTGGAAATTAGGAAAAACCTTATAAAATCAAGAAATATCATTCAAAAAAAATCTTAAAATTTTTTTATTGTCCGATACACTGAACAGTAAAATTTCTTATTGGCCAGACGTCGGACACATTTTATATGCAAGAATCTATATTATGATTTACTACTACGTTGTCCGTCTACCCAATGTGATTTAAAACTCGTTATGTTTATGCCGTTGGAAAAAAAAGAGATGACTTCTTGACGAATATTACAACAGACAAAGAGACCTCATATTTTCAGTAGTCGGACACGCGTCTGACTACTGAGCTTCTAACAAAATGATCAGCCAGTTACCGTACACCTAAATTTAACCTCAAAATATAAGAAAATGTAAACTTTTACTAGTTGTAATGCAAATTTAGACCATTCTTAAGATATCTAACAATAATACTACTCCTTAAACACATAAGAATTGAAGAGCACTTGCACCTGGTGAATTTGGCGCGCTTTTAACGATTTCAAGGTGGCAACTTAAGAACTAGAAATTAGCTATATTCTTGTACAGAGATTGGTGCAACTGATTAATAATTAAAAGTAATATCTCATTCCATACCTCAAATGTGACTAGTATTACAACAATGAAAAACTCAAAGTCAAAATGTCACAAATTTATTTTATTATACTGAAGTGCTGAGCTACTAGTTTCGGCCCTCAATGGCCATCTTCAGGCTACAAAGAATGTTTGGGTAAGGAAGAAAACATTAAACAATCTGTATATCTTACCTAAATGATGATAATTATTAGTGGGGCAACAAACGTCCACACATAGCGCCGATGAAGGGAAGGATGTAATTTAGGTTACTGGAAAGCGCAACAACTATAAACGCATGTTACCCCCGAAATAAAAGCTAACGATACAAATTGTGGTAAAAGTTAGCGTAAACAAAATTTACTCTGTGAAAAAGAAGAAGAATAGTCAATAAACTAAAAGTAGTAGTCTAGTCAAAAGATAAAAAAGAAGATTATGACAGTAGTATTTAACATAAAATGAGTGAATCAAATTGTAAACAATTGTAAATAAACATATTTCTATAGTAACTTACATATAGTTGGTAAAATATTATTCACAGCGATTTTTACAATCAAAATGGGAAATTGAGGAAGATGTATGGATCTTTTGGTCTTAGTTGCTCATTAAGACAAACAGCGTTGTTATCAGAACTAATCCGGTTAATCTCGAAAATCTCGAGTAAATTCATCCTAGGACCCTTAAAGCACCTATGTAATCTACACGCATCTGATAAAGAAAAATTGAGTTTTTCATTGTTGATTAATAATTATTTGGGGACAGAGGGTTTTATATTTTAGAAGTTATTTCAGGTTATACATGCTTTGTTCGACTACCGGTGCTGTCCGGCTTACCTGCGAAATTACCCTACATTTTTATCTTCAACGCCCTTTATCTTGATTACCAATGGAATTTTTTATTAGGCAACCCCCAATTTTCTTCCTATCCACTTTTTTTAATCACCCTGTATAATCATATTTAGACAGTCATTACTTTGTAAGCGTTTCAACTGTTATTTGTATGTATGTTATGCTAGCGTAGCCATTTTACTAGGCACCCTTCGGACCCGGCTAATAATTTGTTGCTAATTTGTAACGCTGAGCTTGATTTTGTTGCTAATGCCGTTTCCAAGAAAACGTAAACTATGCTAGCGTAATATTAAGCTAGCGTAGTCACACGCTCTTAATATTAAGCTAGCGTAGTCACACGCTCTAACTATAAAAATAGGTAATATTGAAAAAAACTAAATGCACATGAATTTGTTGCTAATTTGTCGCTAAAAGATGACACTAACCGATACTGGAAAAAATCATCCCTTATCCCGATTTTCCCACCCCTCACTATTATTTGATATTAAGCTAGCGTAGCCACACGCTATAACTATAAAAATAAGTAATATAGAAAAAAACTAAATGCACATGAATTTGTTGCTAAAAGATGACACTAACCGATACTGGAAAAAATCATCCCTTACCCCGATTTTCCCATCCCTCACTATTATTTGATATTAAGCTAGCGTAGCCACACGCTATAACTATAAAAATAAATAAATATTGAATAAAAATAAATGCACAGTAATTTGTTGCTAAAAGATGACACTAACACATACTGCGAAAAAACCATCCCTCATCTCATATTAATTGAAATTCATGGTGTTTTAGTAGCCATAGCCTAGCAACAAATTGCCCTACTGATTTTAAAGCGATATAGTCGATATTTGGACAGTAATATACCAGCAACAAATTCCTCGACTGATTTTTAATTGAAATTCGTTGTGTTTTAGCCGCCATGGCTTAGCAACACATTGCCCGACTGATTTTAAAGCGATATAGTCCATATTTGGCCAGTAGAAGCCCAGCAACAAATTGCCCGAGTGTTTTTTAATTGAAATTCGACGTGTTTTAGTAGCCATAACCTAGCAACAAATTGCCGGAGTGTTTTTTAATTGAAATTCAACCGCCCACAATTTAATAGGCGCTGTTGGATTTAGAGGATCCACTGTAAATCTGAGAAGATGTGGCGGAAACACGATTCGATCAGATTTAGATCTATTGCGGACGGGGCATTATGTGTCTTACTCGTATCGGAGAGGAAATAGTAGTTGGATGGAAGCGGACGATTTAGTTGGAAGAACTATTAATCGATCCGACAACTATCAAATTATTCCCAAATTAATAGCATACACAAAGAGCAACACAACATGATGCACAACTTTATCGACAATTTAACATTATTACTATTTTCAAGTAGCTGCTAAAAGAAAGATACATAAAATATGATATTAATAATTATAAATACAATAGTATGTTATTTATATTAAATGGGATTATTATTATAAAATATAAATGCATTTATAAAATTAATCAAACCAGTCGTTAGAAACCATTTTCTGATATTCCGACCGGGTGGAAACATCTTGATGGAGCTCAACGATACCGATAAAGACGTTTTACACCTTCAGAAAAATATATAATTTGAAAAAATTGCTGCCGTATTACGCTTCGCATGAGAAATTAGCGAAATTGTGGGCGGTTGAATTTCAATTAAAAAACACTCCGGCGATTTGTTGCCGACAATGCTTTCCCTTTGAAACGCAATATAATGCGGCCTTACCCCATGATAGGTATAAACAATATTAAAAGAATCTACAACTACAGAATGTCGAGAGCACGCAAAACAATAGAGTGTACATTCGGAATGATGACTCAAAAGTTTCAAGTACTTCTAACGCCAATTCGGTGTACAAATTACACTACAGTGAACAACATAATTAAATCTGTATGTGTCCTACACAATTTTATACGATTACGAGATGGAGCGCCATATTCTGCCACAGATAATGAGGGTAATCACAACCAGAATCGAGATTTTAACATTCAAAGAGACGAAATTCCCATTAATGCTAGATCAGCCGGGTCAACAGTCCGAAAATACTTAACTAATTACTTTGTTTTACCTAGGGCAGCGCTTCCGTGGCAATACACTCATTGTATTTAATTGAAACTACATACATAATTACTGTCTATGCATACTTTGTAATTAATAAGAAGAGTACTATAAAATAATATTATGTGAGTTTGAGTGTATGTGTGAGTGATACATAATAAATAACACGTACTTACCAGTCAATTTTGTTTCATTGCTAATTTCTGTCCACGCTTTTTCCGTCTGGTCGTTCCTCGAATATTCCGGTAACTTGTAGTTATATAAAAGTGGATATTTTTCTACTTCAGCCACCAATTTAATACACGTGGCTTTTTCATTTGCCATTTTCAATACACTCGTATGGTAGACTCCGTACGATTCACACAAGTTTCGCGCTCGGTATCTCGGATCTTACTGGAAAGCCGTACTGCAATGCAGTATGCTGAACATATACCGCCCCGCTCCCGCGCAGCCCGCGCCAAATATAGGCGCTCGGTAACGAAGCGGTAACAATTTTACTGCATGTAATTTACTGCACCGATACCGTACTGTTATGTGAGGAAGGCGCCTATGGCTACTGAAACACGTCGAATTTCAATTAAAAAACACTCGGGGAATTTGTTTCTGGGCTTCTACTGGCCAAATATGGACTATATCGCTTTAAAATCAGTAGGGCAATTTGTTGCTAGGCTATGGCTACTAAAACACGATGAATTTCGATCAAAAATTACTCGAGGAATTTGTTGCTGGTGTATTACTGACCAAATATCGACTATATCGCTTTAAAATCAGTAGGGCAGTTTGTTGCTAGGCAATGGCTACTAAAACACGATGAATTTCAATTAATCTGAGATAAGGGATGATTTTTTCGCAGTATCAGTTAGTGTCATCTTTTAGCAACAAATTCCTGTGCATTTATTTTTATTAAATATTACTTATTTGTATACTTATAGTGTGTGGCTACGCTAGCTTAATATCAAATAATAGTGAGGGGTGGGAAAATCGGGGTAAGGGATGATTTTGTCCAGTGTCGGTTAGTGTCATCTTTTAGCAACAAACTTCTGTGCATTCAGTTTTTTTCAATATTACTTATTTTCATAGTTATAGCGTATGGCTATGCTAGCTTAATATCAAATAATAGTCAGGGGTGGGAAAATCGGGGTGAGGGATGAGTTTTTCCAGTATCGGTTAGTGTCATCTTTTAGCAACAAATTCATGTGCATTTAGTTTTTTTCAATATTACTTAGTTTTATAGTTAGAGCGTGTGGCTACGCTAGCTTAATATTACGCTAGCATAGTTTGCGTTTTCTTGGAAACGGCATTAGCAACAAAATCAAGCTCAGCGTTACAAATTAGCAACAAATTATTAGCCGGGTCCGAAGGGCTACGCTAGCATAATATACATATTATATGTACTTTGTGTATTATTCTACACTACATTGTCTCGTGGTTAAGGCAGTCTTAAAAATAAATAAAAAATATGTAAATAAATTGAGTCCGGATTTGATTTTAAATAATTTCATTACAATACAAATAACGTCAGTCCTGTCCTGTTTGACGATTTTATCATATTATTAGGACGCTTTTAAACACGAAATTAAATTTTGTGGAAGCTGGCTCGTTGCCAGGAAAGTACAAGCTGGACTTGATGTACCCGTAATTTCGGCTTGATTACATTATTTGACTTTGTGTTTACCACATTCAGTTCAGAATAATAATATTCAAATCGATTCGCACTCAACAACCTTGACATTGTATCAATCACATATGGTGCATATCTCAAAGTTTATCGATTATTTAAAAACAGTTTTGAAATTGTTTAGGTATTTGTTTTGTGAAAACGATTAAGTAAAGCAATCAATTTTTACTTGGAATGCACCTCGATTTAAATTGTATATTAAGCTTGTTTTATGTTTACGAAATGGTTTTATGTTGTTTTCAGTTCGGCGGATTGTATTTAAAGTGAAATTTTGAAATTTAATTGAAGTAGGTCAACATATTTGTTTAATCAATCAATTTTAAATTTATTCGTGGCTTCGCTGAACTTCAAACACCAACAAAATTTCAGTGAATATCATCAAGGTTATTAATAGTATACAAGGTCAGATTGAAAGAAATCGTCCCAATTACACTTACCGAGTACTCGGCCAAGTACTCGAACGATTTGCAACGATGCCCCGAGTAGGTGAATCACAACATCTTTGGTATTGTAGTTAGAAGACGAAGAAACGGTTTTGAAATACTTATTCTGACAGAAACAATTCCGGGGAAAAGATCGACAAGATCGCCTATAAGATATACAGGCCTTATAACAAAACTAACAAGCTAGAACATCAATCAAATATTAAAGATGGCCGAAGATCGGGAGGAATAAATGCTCGAAATCCAGCAAACAACTAACTATATAAAATAAAAAGAATTTAAATATAAATCAAAACCTTGAAAATTCATCTTACAAATGACAAATTCCCTTAACGCCCAAGCGTAACAAAATATATTACGTTTTTATCAAAACATCCAATACTTAAACGTGGAAAAAATATATTTTTAGTATTCAACATCGAGTTTTTCAAAAAGGGGGATCTAAAGAGTGTGTTTTATTTTATTCAATAAATAATCTTGTGGACAAACTTTTTGATCAGCCTATTGTTAGATACACCTTATATATATATATATATATATATATATATATATATATATATATATATATACAGGGTGTCCCGGGACTAATGGGAAAAAAGTTAGGAGCGTATAGTCTGAGCCAAAATAATGTTAGTACTTCATATAAACTTTTTCTATTCAGGCCCTCGTTTTCGAGTTATAGGCCTCCAAAGTTTTAATTTTGAATTTGGTTTTTATTTTTTGTACTAGTTATTTGATCTTTATAAAATTTACGGCAAAGCTATAATATACGTGTTTGTTTATTTTGGCAAGGTAAACAGATTTACAGTAGTGCCTTGACGGACTACTCGCAATGGTTAGTGATCCAAAAAATTTGCAGGGACGGCACACCCTGTATGAAATTATCGAAATTCACTTCCCCACACATTAAGCTAGCGAAAAGGTACTCTTGTTGGAATTCGATAAAATAAGCCGTTTGGCTAATATTTACAGTTTTATTAATGCACTACGTACCAATTAACGCATTCACCATTTTTATAAGTACACAACGACTAAAACTAACTTATTAATACGATGTCAAAGATTACCTACAGTACTACAAAAAAATAATTTAACGATAGCAGAAGATAAAAAACATTAACGACTTATTAATTGGAAAGTTGGTAAAAACTTATTAAAAGTATTTTTACCGTTTATCAAGTAACCATAGGATTAGTTGTCAAATACTGTGTAGAATAGTTCGTAGTCAGTACTTGCCAATAATTCATAAGTCCTTAATTTAACAGTTACAATGGCAGAATTCACTTTTATTGAGTACGCTGATATGCATTTAATGTATGGACTGGTTTCTCGAATCTGTTTAGAGGCCTGAAGGCTTTATGCAGAACGTTTTGCAAACAGAGCATTGCCAGACAGACGAATGTTTGAGCGTATTGATCCCAGGTTACGAGAAACAGGTATGAATAAGTAAATGTAATTTTCCATGTATACTAAACAAAGTTTTACGTTTTATGAAATTTTTTGCCAAAAAAAGTTGGAGAAGGCCAGTACGAAGCGTGCGTACTGTGGCAGTTGAACAAGACTTGTTAAATGCAGTTGATAATGAACCATCAACAAGTTTACGAAAATAATCAAGAGAACATAACTTCTCCAAATCAGTTGTTCATCGCGTCCTAAAAGAACAGCTGTTATATCCTTTTCACATGAAAAAAGTACACAGTATGACAGTGGCTGACTATCCTTCACGACTTGAGTATAGCCAGTGGTTTCTGCGACAACAACAAGCAGACAATACATTTATTAGTAACGTTCTCTTTACGAACGAATCCGGTTTCACCAGAGATGGAGTCATAAATTCTCATAATATGCATTTATGGGATGATGTGAATCCACATGGCATTATCCAAACCAAGAGTCAGCATAGATTCATGGTTAATGTTTGGGCAGGAATAGTGGGCAATCATTTGATAGGGCCATACTTTATTGACGGTACTTCGACCGGTCAGAGATATTTGGAGTTTTTGCAAAATGAGTTATGGAACCTGTTTGATGATGTGCTACTACAAACTCGTAGGAATTTATGGTTCATGCATGATGGGGCCCCTCCTCATTTTAGTTTAGATGTATGACAGCATTTACACACAAGGTTTCCTAATAGATGGATTGGTCGTGGAGGCCCCTTTCAATGTCCACCGCGATCAGGAGACGTTAATCCTATGGATTTCTTTCTCTAGGATTATGTCAAAAGTAAGGTATACGCAACACATGTGCAAACAAGGCAAGATTTAATAGACAGAATTGTGTTACACTGCAATGTTATTAGAAATAATGTGGAATTGCTTTTTCAAGTGCAAAGAAACAACCTTCGTAGACTTAGAATGTGCGTGGAAGTGGGAGGAGCTCATATTGAACATTTATTAGAATAACGTTAGTTTTTGTTGTTGTTTAGAAATTAGTTTTAGTTCAATGTTTTATAACTTGTGTTTTTTGAGGTTTTCTTAATGGTTTAATAATGTTGTGTTCGTAATTTTGATTAAAAGCAACTAATTACGTTGTTTGCGTACCTATTTAATTCCCATTAAATAAGTTCTCAATGTTTTCATCATCTGCTTTCATCAAATTATTTTTTTGTAGTACTGTAGGTAAATCTTGGACATCCTATTAATAAGTTAGTTAGGTAAATGTGTACGTAGCGCATTAATAAAACTGTAAATATTAGCCAAACGGCTTATTTTATCGAATTCCAGCAAGAGTACCTTTTCGTTAGCTTAATGTGTGAGGAAGTCAATTTCGATAATTTCATACAGGGTGTGCCATCCCTGCAAAATTTTTGGATCACTAATCATTGCGAGTAGTCCGTCCCTGGCTTCAAGGCACTACTGTAAATCTGTTTACCTTTCCAGAATAAACATACCTGTACATTATAGCTTTGCCGTAAATTTTATAAAGATCAAATAACTAGTATAAAAAATTAAAATTAAAATCAAATTCAAAATTAAAAGTTTGGAGGCCTATAACTCGAAAACGAGGGCCTGCATAGAAAAAATGTATATGAAATACTAACATTATTTTGGCTCATATTATACGCTCCTGGCTTTTTTCCCATTAGTCCCGGGACACCCTGTATATATATAAATTATTTGTTTTTCTCTAACCTTGTATATAAATTCCTTTCATTGTTCTTGGGCATCTGGTTAATCATAAGTAATGTATCAAATTATATTTTTATTTAACGTTTCGCTCCCGAGTTTGGAGCATTTTCAAAAATGTTTACATTGATGTTAAAATAATAAATTCAAAACGATTGAACTATTAAAATTAAATGTACACACAGAGACGACAAAAACTGGTAACTAATAAAACAATTTCAAAAATAATAAAATCGAAAGTACCTGCTTTAGAAACAACGGTTTACAATATACCACGTACATTCAACAAGTTGAGGTTATTATTATAATAAATTATAATACATCTGGCTTAGATTTTTGATATCTTGTTTATCGTTTACTGCATTGTTCTCCTTTTTTATATGTATCATTTCTTTTATTGTTAGTTTTTTGTAATTAGAATCTTGGTTTATTATTTTAGTATTATTAAAGTCAAATTTATGGTTTTCATTTTTCACATGTTTATGAAGCGCAGTGGAGGCGTTTTTTGTATATTTATGGCCTTTAAGTCCATTTTCAAGATGTTGGGTTGTCATACCTATATATTTTTTGGGACAGCCTAAACATGGTATAGAATATATGACGTTAGATTTTTTTGAATCGTTTATTTGACTTTTTAATTTGGAGAACAATGGTAATAGAGTATTTTGTGCCCTATGACAAACTTTTATGTTATGTTTAGATAATATATAGTTTAGTTTTTCTGAGAGTTGATTTGTGTATGGCATTGCGATGTATGTAAGAGGGGCTAGTGTATTGGTTTGTGTTGATTGGATTTGACTATTGTAAAATTTATGTGTGCGTTGTTTAATAATTCTGTCAATATGTTTGGAAGGATAGTGATTGTTTTGTAATATTGTTTTTGTTTGATATAAAATTTCTGGACGATATTCAGGTGATGTGAGTGTAATGGCTCTATCTACTAATCCTATGATTACGCTGTTTTTTTGGGAATTAGGATGGTGGGAGTGGTAATTCAAGTAGCGATTAAAACACGCCTTGCCCCTTTCCTTATTTTTTTGTCGTAGCAGGAGTCGGAATGGTGCCCGTACATCAGGCACCTGTAGCATCGAACAGGGGTGACCCTCTCCCTAACCCTGCGATATTGCCAGGGTACTTTAATATTTCTATATCCCCGCAATATCTCCGCTTTCTCTTTCCGTACACACACATTGCCAACCTGGCCGCCCTACCTACTCTCCCTCAGGCTCCTTACATAGAGTTCTGTTTGTTCCAAACCCGTCCATCCACACACCACCGTTTTGAATTCCTGCTCGTTTATAGATGGATCACTGTCAAGGATATCAAAATTGACTTCATTCTTCTTAACGGTCATTTTCACCCATCTTATCCCTTAGTTCGTCTCTGAGATTGTCGGCCGCCCCCCTACCTTTCAGTTTAATTATGAGGTCTTCGCCGTTGGTTTTTTTCACGTTTTCGACTTTAAAGCCCAAGCCTTCTACGTTGACTTGGAACTTCATCTTGTTCAATACATCCGCTTACGTTTCGTCACCAGTTTTAATGAGGAGCGAATCCCTCTCTATTCCCCCCTTTATTTCATCATTTCATCTGCTCCTACTACTATCTTCTACATGATATCTCCCTTCCTGTCTATAAACTCCATTGCTTTTCTTATCTTTATTTTTATCTATTCCCTCCCCTATTATGATTTTAACCTCTCCCTTCTCTTGCATTTGCCTATTTCGGTAAGACTTTCAATTGTTTCATATAGAACCTCCCCTTCATCTTCTCCCAATTTCGCCACATAGTTGCACCACGTTCCTTGGAATCTCGTGCTCTTTATTTTATTTTCGAGGGTATCGCACCCTCCCTCCTCGCAGCTATCCACCAGGGTCCATATCTCCTTGTTGCACCTCCGAACAATATCCCTTGTCCCCCTCTCTAAATCTCCTCTACATATGATCGCGCAATTTCCCCTTTCTAAAATAATCCCCTCTGTGATGCCCCTTTCCCATTTCGTTGTTTCATAGACTTCTTCCCATTTAGCATCTTTAATTTTACTATACTCCTTGTATTCTCCTCCCTTATTGAGGTCTTCTTTTATTTTCTCTGTTGCCTCCCTTATTCTCTTCCTCTCCTCTATTTCCTTGCACTCCTTGCATTTCGCATGCTGTTGTTCCTCCCTCTCCCTTGGGATTATTCTTAACTCCTCCAAAATTATTCTGAAGTCCACCATATCCATCGGACCTTGGCGTCTCTCGATTCCTGTCAGCTCCTCCAGCTTTCGCCCGAGTCTTTCCTTAATTCCTTCCTCTTTCCTTCCTTTTTTTCCGTCTGCTTTTCCTCAGGACTATCCCCTCTGTATTTTCTTTTTTTACAGCCTGGCTCCTCTTCGTCGATTACGTCATCGGATTGACTTCCCCCCCTCTTCTGTCTCCTCATTTCCCCTATTTCCTATTGGTGTAGACTGCTTCCCTACCGTTTCGCTTTCTCTTATTTTCATCTTTTCTTTCCATCTCTTCTCTTTATCTTCTTTCCATCTCTTCCATGGCTCTACGTAGATACCTCTCGTACTTCCTCCTCGCTTCGTCCTCCGCTCCCTCGCTCCTCTCTTCCTTCTCCCTGTCTTTTTTCTGCTTTCTTGCGGTTTCGCTTCCGCTTCCTTCCAGCGCTTTTTTAGTTATGTGCTGTTCCAAGAGACTCTCCTCGTACTTCCTTCTCTTTTCGTCCTCCTCTCTCTCATTCCTCTCCTCCTTCTCCATTCCTTTTTCTTTTGTTACATTCTTCTTCATAATTACTTCCCACGAGATGGGTCGGGTGAATGTCCGGCGAGGCAGTGCGCGCTTACCTCGTTAAGGCTAGTTACTCTGGGAGGTCGCCAGGTACTCCAGAGGCACCGTTTCTGACTGCGTTTCGTGCAGCCATTCAACCATGGCCACGGTGGCTAACAACGAGGATTACGGATACTTTTATCGATGTTTACTCCTCTAGACTTTTTTCCTGTTGCCTCCGGTCGCAGGTTTGACAAGGGGCAGACCCACATAGCTGCCTCCTCTATGTGTGGCCGCTTAATTGAAATGATGTTCGGGGTATGAGGGAACTGTTTTCTTAGAAGGACGAAGAAAGGAGCAAAAGACAGAAAAAGACAAGAAGTTTAAAGATATGGTTGGCCAAAGGAAAGCGAAAGAAGAAGCAATAGGTCCAAAAGTGATGAAAAGTCTGTTAAAATATTGTTAGAAAAGAAAAAAAGAAGAGAAGATTCTATCAGAGATAGTGAAGGGTTTAATAGGGCGAAAAGGACATGACAGTCCTGAAGACCGTGACTACACCTCCCCTTGACTGATAGGTCATCAGCAGAGGCGGGGAGGTCGGCGACGATGATTTTTAGTCCGGTTTACTCCTCTATCTCATTTGATCCGCGGGCACTTATTCAGAACGAATCGTTCCTATTCATAACATCTTCCCGAAGTTGGTCGGTCGTGCCTCCCTCACAGCTCTTAAAGAGCGCAAGAACCATGACCGGCAACTCCTCGTGGGCAACCCCCCCCCCAGGAAACTCGCATGGAATATTAGGGGTGGATCACTTCCAGCCTCTTCCACCCGACCCCCCCGGGCAACAGTGTTATATTTATTTGACAAACCCCAATATGTCACCTTATTTTATGAGACATGGCCCATTAACAATCACGTGCTTGTGAACCAATAAAATATTCTCATGTCCAAAAAAATATTACAAGTGGTGTCTGGACAATTTCTAAAGTAAGCGAAATGGGTCGATCGTTTAGTTACCCTGTTGACACCCATATTACTGACTCAATACAGGGTGCGTCATATCATTTTTTCTCAATTTATTTTGCGTAATGCAACATATACAAAAAGGAGAAATAAGAATTTTGTTTATGTTCGATGTATGCTTGCTTTCATTATCGAAAATTGTTGATGAAAACATAAATGAATATTCTCTAATATACAAATATTATATTAATTTTATTTAGTTGTTTTATTTGTGAATGCCCTAGTTCTATTACAAATCTAATACCTATTAAAAAATCATTAACTGATTCTTTAAACTCAATTAGTTATGGTTTCATAATATTAAAAATAAAAGCTCAACAAAGATTATAGGATAATGTGCTACGGCATGAATCGAACATTATCATCCATACTACAGTTCACTGACTGCAAATAACAGATTAATGACGATAAATAAAACAACATGTGATTGATATCGATAATCATGCGAAATACAAATAGGAAAATGACTTGCTTTTTACCTGTGTGAAGTTATCCACGAATTTTTTTTAAAGATTCTAGAATATTTTTTTACAAAATAAACGTTTGAAAAAAATTGTAATATAGGAGACGTATAATGACATTTTACCTACGACCACCCCTGTAAGTAGTCAAAAACACACAGTCGGCAATCAATGTAAGACGTCTATTACGCACGGTAAAACAAAACGCACGGCTGTAGAGTAAATCGCACGGCTTCCATAGCAGCCACTTAGCAACTGTCAATAGACGTAGCCATTTTAGTCAAAATGTATTACTTAGATATTTGACGTTGAATTTTATTCTATATATATATATATATATATATATATATATATATATATACACAAATTGAAAAATATCTTATTGGGGATTGCAGCAAAAGAGGAAAAAATACACTCTATTCAATTCTCCAAGCTTTCGTAAATCTTTATTTACATCATCAGGGAACTACAATAAGGAAAGAAAAACATAAATTATAAAAAGTTTTCTTACAAACATTTCTACAACTTACATTGATCGAGATTGCATCGTAGATCTTGAATACAGGAAATGTGTAAAACAGCAAGTCATTAGAGAAATAGGTCCAGTCGGCAATACATTTGCCTACTACTGGTTCAAGTTTAAAACATTATTAAAAAGTCAAAGTTAAAACATTAAAAAACGAGAATCCACACACCCACGCGGACTTGAGAGAATAATGGCGGAAACTGAAAATGTCAGGTAAAGTACAACATTCATCATTACTAAATGAATGAAAAGAATCGATCTTTGCAATGACGCGAGACACTGAAACAATCGAATTGAAACTTTCAAAAGAATACCAGGGTGGTACCAAAATTATGGATATGTTGTGAAATATCACTACAAGGAAATTCTCATTAACGAGAATTAATATGTGATTATTGATGTTATTTATTATTATTATTAATATTATTATGGATCTCTTAATAGAGGGGGAACACCTACCATGATGACACAAGTAGGAAACTAGTGAGAATTACTAATATTATCATTATTATTATTATTATTAATATGAAGACAATTGTGCTTATCAAGCGTTAGGAGGATATATATATATATATATATATATATATATATATATATATATATATAATACAGTTCCTCTATTTAAAATGTAAAAGAAACATTGAAATAAGGAAAACTATTTATATTTGTATGCAATACTTTCGATACACACTGTATTATAGGTATAATCAATAATTTTGAAAGAATCGGTAAAAATCAAATGTGACATTTTAATTTTCGGATGACGTTTATGTAGAATATATTCAATGATAGACAGAATTATATTACATTTTGGAGAATATATTTGAAATTTTAAAATACAAATGTCTCTGCTATCAGAATTACAATGATAATAAAAGAATTCAAATCTCTCTTTGTTATAGGGAAACATAAACTAGTATTTTTTTAAAAAAAAAGGAATTTTTCGTAACCAAAGGAGAGGAAATTTATTTATTTGAAGAAAGTTTAGTTAGTGGTGTTTGAAATCCCGAAGAGGCAACATCGTAATTAGAGTTGTCTCAATTTTTGGTAGATAGTAGAAGTTGTATATTTATACAACCAGCTACAAAAGCCATTTCATTATAAAGCTAGTGCGTGCATAATTCGAATAAGAATTGCATCGTGTGTAGTGAATGTGTTCCAGATTTCTAAATAAAATTTAGAAAGTTTCCTGAATTCTAAGATCAATTAGAATTGTACGAGTTGTCCAGTCATTAGTTGGTGAGTCCGTTCCAGTTTTTTTACAATTTAATAAATCATATAAGAAAATTCACATAAGAGAAGAAAAGTTTTGAATTAGAAAAATTTGAGTGAAGCTTGTTTTTGACATTTATCCATATCAAGATTTAGATCGACAATTGGAACTTTTATTAAACGTTTTTCATTAGGTTAATTTATAGCATATAGGTTGTAGTAATTTCAAGTTTCGTAGAAATTACGACTGTTGTTTCGTTGTGATAATTTTGAGAATATTAATTTGTTAATTTGTATTTGAATCTAGTAGTATAATATAGAATTTTGCATTCCTACTCACTATAGTCTTTTTATAACATTATTTCAGAAAATTAAACATTTTTTATTAAATAAACTGTCGATCAAATCAGTGACAGTTGGTAATTTTCAGTGACAGAAATATTGGAAACGTCACCAGAGTTTTAAAGTGCCTTGTATAATATTAAACATACAGTTACTATAGGTTCTGACCAATAGTGAAACTTTGAGATACGTAAAAATTTAAACAAATTTTGAATAATTAATTTTTTAACAGTTTGATCCCACCCTGAGAGAAGAGTAATAGGTCGATTACACATATAAATTCATTTTTTAGAAATACTAAATTAATATTTATTAGAGCCGGGCATATTTTTGACAACTACTGTCAAAGTAGAAATTTCTTACTTAAGGTTTTAAGTTGTATGTACAAGAATTGTCGCTGCGACAATATACATCAACGTGAGGTGAATTGAAATTTATCTTTACAGGAAGGTTTACATTAAAATTAAATAATTAAAATTCATATAGAGAATTAAATATATTATATATTATATATATATATATATATATATATATATATATATAATGGTAGATAACATTTATTAGATATGAGATTGCATTTAATACTAAGAGTTATTTGGAATTATATAATAATTGGTTCCGTTTCATTCAATCCGCATCTTTTAGCTGTCTGAATGTATCTCATATTAGTAAACAATAGTATATTATACACCAATCACTAAAGTGGCCCATTTGATCCCGCGGGTGGTGTTTGATTCCTGAGGGAAGTAATCCACCTAAGAGATTAATGTCACTTTAGTCGAGAGGTGTATACGCTATTTTATGCAATTCCGGTAATTCTACATACATTTTTATTTAAAATAAATATTACTTAGGACGGACTTTTACGAAACTTGGCTGGGCATCGAGGAGCGACTTTTATAAAACTTGGCTGGGCATTGAGGATGTACGTTTTTACTTGTACTTTAAATACCTTAATAAGATTATAAACACAAGTACAGTTGGGTCGTAGGTAAAGTATAGTACATAACTCGTGTTGTAACGCATTTTACGCACTCACGGAATTACGCACTCGCCGCTACGCGGCTTCGTGCGTAACTTTTCCGTTCGTGCGTAAAATGCTTCTTACAACACACGTCACGTAATATACTATTAATAGTCTACATAATTTTATACCAAAAATTGAAGATTAAGTGAATAAAGAGTTTTAAAATACGCGTTCTTGTATATATTTCTCGATTCTGAACCTGTTAAGGTTGGAAATATGAAAAATTACTGATGGACTGTATTTCTAGTAAATAATCGAAAAAAAAATAGCACATCATCAACGCATATAAAGAAAAAATCATTTATAAGACTCCTACCTGGTGAAGCTGTGTGAAGCTGTCTTGCCGTCTGTATCCAGGCGCCTGGTATGGTTGAAGATATGTTTTTTGGTACACTTTTTTGATCGAATTTCGTCCGAACAATTTTACCGGTTTGTATAGAAAATTAAGGTTTACCGTGCGAAGGTTTACGAAGTACTGCTGTATGGGCACGTTGACGTTTTATCAACCATGCGCCAATGATGTGTTTAGCGGCAAAATTGAAATACAAGGGATTCCTTAACAGAACCGAAGGCCCAAAAATTAAAACAAAATGATTTAACTATTACAAAGAACACCTAATTAGAAACCAATTAACAAAAAATTGTGATGTACGTATTTTTTATAACGTCAAAAAAATCATAAAGTTTACGATCGCGTGCTGACACACATCGTTCGTTTTGTAGTCAAAACCCCAAATATTGTCTAAATTTTCTTTAACTGTTGCAAAGGCCACTAAATAAAACAGTTAAATTCATCTTTCTCAGGAACGTGAATTATTTTTATATATGGCTATATGGTGTAATTACTAATTAAGTGAGAAATGTTTTCTGTGCTAATTGTAATTTTTCCTATTTTGGGAATCTCTGCTCTTCTCCAGCTTAGTAGTATATAGTCCATCACTAAGCTGCTCTTAGTGATTTGTAATATTTCTGCTCTTTTTTTTCAAGAGTGCTGTGAAAATTCCATCTATTCCTGGTGATTTGTATGGCTGTTATTACTACTCTGGCCTCCTCCCAATCTTCTCGGTTCTCGGTGGGAATGATTGAAGACAGAGATTACGTGATTGGTATCTATCGGTAGACTATGTGGAAAGTGTGTACGGAGTGGAAGAGTTGCTCTCCCCTTCTCCCCTCCCGTGTAGCATCCGTCAGATCTCTTATATTCTCGCAAAAGGATCTTTTTGCCTCCCTGATGTCCTTATTATACTCTGTAAGTTTCGTTTCAGATATTTCTTGCTCTATTAAAGAGTCTCCGTACTTCTATTCTTAATTTTGACAGCTTGCTGTTCCACCATGGCGTGTTCTTCCTACCGCTGTCTTTACTCGAGGGGCAGCTGGATTCGTATGAGTCCACTATTGCTCCACTAATTGTATCCACATACTAATCTAGTTCCAAGTGGTTATGAACCCTCCTTGAATCTAGTTGGTGAATATTTTGCTTTAGGTGGGTTTTATATAATTTCCAATCTGTTTTCATTGGATTTCTTCGGGTTTTGTTCTGAGCAGTCATTCCCTTAAGTTCAAACTCGATAATTCTGTATTCGGATAGGGAGGGTTCGTTCAAAACCCTCCACTCTTACACGAATTTACTAACACTAGCACTACCGATCGTTAGATCTAATAATTCTGCCCGCGTTTTAGTTATAAAATAAAAGTTGGTGTATTTCCAATGTTTAGATCTTCAAGTTCATGAGAATGAGAATAGACACTCACCTCTATTGCTTGTGTACGTGCTTCCCCATACCTCATTATGTGCATTGGCGTTCCATCCTAATAAAGTAGGCTGAAGCGATGACTATGTCCTGTTTAATTGTACCAGTATCGGGTTGTGAGAATTCTGAAACACAAATATAATTGATGCTATTCCTTGTAAGAAACAGTCTGCCTGCCTGTAATCGTATTGTTCAAGCTTATAAATTCTTGAATTTTATTGTTTACGATACTTTTAAAATATGTAAGATATTTGTATGTTTCTTTTCGTCATTGTATATATTTAAAGCGTAAATTCATTTTAGTTGTTAGCGTTGTAAAAATATGTTTCAGAATTGATAAGATCTTTTATATTGTTGTAAATTCAAAGGATAGTTTCACCTTATTTTCAACTTTTGTTAAATATCTTTAAAATATCACGTTTTGCAACAATAATAGCAAATACTTTTGTTTGGGCATTGAAATAGCACATTTTTGAAAGTCGGCATCTTGTCGCATTGTGATTGAAATCCTATAGTTAAGGAAAATGTCACGTTTCACACTAATATCTATTGTATTGTAAAAACCCTAAATTTATTGTCACTTCTGCGTGAATTTAATGGTCGACGGTCGGAAGATTTCAAAGACATGTTTGAATAACCTTTCTGAGTAAAAAGGTTACAATTGCTATTGGAGTATTCAATAGAGATATCTATTGGAGGCACCCATTGTTGATTCTTGTCAATGAACCCGACGAGTCCAATGATACTGGCCAATAGGAAATATTTATTTTCGTTTGGTCAACCCAATCCACGTGTAAACACGCCCCTTGCAGATTTCTATTTAACACGTCTCACAACGTGAAGAAATCAGTTTTTCACTCATCAGTTCTACTACTTATCTAATCGAGCTCAACGCTCAAAAACAAAGTTAGTTTTTTACACTCATCGAAGGGAGTTCAATACTCTCGATAACAAAGTTTTACACTCATCGAAGCGAGTTCAATACTCTCGATAACAAAGTTAGTTTTTTACAGTCATCGAAGCGTGTTGAATACTCTCGATAACAAAGTTAGTTTTTTACACTCATCGAAGCGAGTTCAATACTCTCGATAACAAAGTTTTTTACACTCATCGAAGCGAGTTCAATACTCTCGATAACAAAGTTTTATACTAATCGAAGCGAGTTCAATACTCTCGATAACAAAGTTAGTTTTTTACACTCATCGAAGCGAGTTCAATACTCTCGATAACCAAGTTTTGCACACATCGACGCGAGTTTTACACACTCATCGAATCGAGCTCAACGCTCAATAACAAGTTCTTATACTCATCGAAACGAGTTCAACACTCAATAACAAAGTTAGTTTTAATATTCATCAAATCGAAACATAAAGTCGCTTCCGATCTGAAACCACCGAAGTTCAGCATTCACAACTTTGTACCATTTTGTAAATTTGTATATAATAAATTATTAATTTCGACATTAACTTTGTCAAATTAAGATTATTTATTTAGTTGAATGTCCACGCCAGTTGACGAAGTTCAGCTAGAAATATAATCAAAAACACGTATATTACCATAGAATTGTTGCCAGGGAAACCTTTAATCTGTCTTTGATGAACCCAGGACTCTTGGATTAACACCATTACATGTTAATTCTTCTTAAAGAGTCTCGCTATAGTAGCTGATGCCCGTTTGGCGTGTTGCAAATTTAAACAAGAGAAAACTTTTAAGGGAGAGGATGAGGCTGGTAATAAAGTTTAGGAGCAGGGTTTTTATTGGAGTTCTACTGGGGTGACCGGTGTATCTTCTCCGTTTGCTCCCGGCAGTAGTTCTTCCTCAAGTGAGGTACCAGCTTTCGACCTAGAGGGGCAACCCTCCTCTGAATTTGTTTTGGGAGCTGTTGATTCCGTTAATGAACAGCTCATTTCGTTGGTCCTTGGTCCTATGTTCGGAGGTAGAGGAGGCTGGAGGATCTGTCTCCATCTTCTTTTTCTTCTGTTGTTCTTTTTTCAGGCCCAAACCTGTAAGAGATGACATGGTCCTCTTTTTTGATCGCCTCACTGGATTTGAGGTCGATCCAAAGGTGATTATCTGCCCCTAGCCTTCCTACTTTGAGCTAATGTCACCAACTCTACATTTTGAGCTTGGACCAAGCTCAATAGATACTTACTATCCTCTCCTTTGCTTCTTGGAATGAACATGCTAGCCGCTTTGGGGATGTTTTCTTCCCTTAGCGCTACCAGTTCCGGTCCTTCCCATGTGTGCAGCTTGTGAGCTGTCTCCGTCAGCCAATTTGCAGATTGCTGTGATACACAGTCCACGAGTAGCATGCCTGTACCGAAGCGTATGTTCGTATTGCCCTCTGCTGGGTGTTATCTTATCCACCAGCTTTTCTACTAGCTCCGTGAGCTCTTCTATTGGTAGGAGTACCTTTAACAGTACTGCCATCTTAATTATTTCCGCAGCTGTGGCATAGCTGGCGAATCTTCCCAGCTTGCCTGTGGTTTTTGCCGGTAATCTCCCTTCCACTCTTGCCCTCTTCCCATCTGAGCGGTGTAGGAGAGAGATACACTCACTCCCTCTCTTGCCCACCGTGAGAGTTGGGGCAGAGCTTTTCTTGGCCCTTTCTCCTCCTCTGACAGTAACTTCTCTCTAACCTCCTTGCAGTAAGCGAAGGTAACACCGCACTCCTGTCCACTAAAGCCAGCCCTCATGGGGTAATTTTTCCCACCGGGCTTACCCAACGTGGGTAGCAGAAATGGTAATCGTTTCTGTTTTGATTTAGAGGTTTGCTCCATAGTAGAAGTTAATCTCCTACCACAATCAACCTTCTTCCCCTCCAAACCTTATATTCACTTGAACTTTAATTTTTCGTAGTAAAATTATGTAGCCTATTAAAATTTCATTAGGTCTATGTCTCGTACATTTGTTTGCAAAAGTTTAGTTAATTTTGAAAAAAATAATTGTGGATGAAATTAACTAATCAACTGATGTTTTATTCTACAAGTTGTTTTTTTGAGAATGTCATGCACTCTTTTTGGGACACCCTATATAAGTATTGATTTCTATTTTTTGTTAATTCATTGATTACATTTGCTTAAATTTAATTCGTAATAAATTGATAAATGTATAAAACACATTCAAGGCTGTTTACATTTGTTTATTATTTTATATCGCTTATAATTCAAGTTCAAGGTCGCTCGTCTTTGTTTGAATTGGAATATGTACAAAATGTCAAGGTGTTTTTATTTCATTAATATCATTTACATAAACATGCTGAGCTGTGGTTTAAAAATTCGATTTGAAACTTCTATCTGGAATGTTCGTTTCGGTGTGCTTTTCGTATTTTGAAAATTCGTAATGGGACCACTTAGTCATATTTAAAACAAAAAATAATTGAATGTACTCTGTTTTTGATTATATTTCTAGCTGAACTTCGTCGACTAGCGTAGACATTCAACTAGATAAATAATCTTAATTTGACAAAATTAATGTAGAAATTAATAATTTATTATGTACAAATTTACAAGAATGGTAAAAAGTTATGAATGTTGAACTTTGGTGGTTTCAGATCGGAAGACACTTTATGTTTCGATTTGATCAATATTCACTTGGCTCGTATAGAAACTAAGTAACGCGGTGTTAGACTTAGTATCTCTGATTGTTTGACTTTGAGTGAAGTTACTTCGATATGTAACGACGACTCGATGAACTCGATTGAGTGTTGAACTGAGTTATGAACTAACTTGTGTATTGAACTGATTTCGTTTTCGAGTTGTAAGCTCGCTTCGATGAGTATTACTGCCGTGTTAACGAAAAACGCCTTACCTACATTTTTTTTTCAAAAGAAATATCAATCAATTCTCTACCTAAATGTGATGCAAAAATGCCTTATGTTGCTGTAGTTTGGAAATTAGAAAATTATACTTTAGATCACAATGGTGTCAGATTTGTTGTTAACGTAAAAGTATAATTTTCTAATTACCAAACTAAAGGCATTTTTGCATCACATTTAGGTAGAGTATTGATTGATATTTCTTTTGAAAAAAAAATTTAGTTAAGGCGTTTTTCGTTAACACGGCAGATTAGAACTCGCTTCGATGAGTAGTAGAACTGATGAGTAAAAAACTTTGTTATTGAGTATTGAACTCGCTTCGATGAGTGTAAAAATTGTTATTGAGCGTTGAGCTCGATTCGATGAGTATAAAACTCGCGTCGATGAGTAGTAGAACTGATGAGTGTAAAAAACTTTGTTATTGAGCGTTGAGCTCGATTCGATGAGTGTAAAACTCGCGTCGATGAGTGGTAGAACTGATGAGTGTAAAAAACTTTGTTATTGAGTATTGAACTCGCTTCGATGAGTGTAAAAAACTTTGTTATTGAGCGTCGAGCTCGATTCGATGAGTGTAAAACTCGCGTCGATGAGTAGTAGAACTGATGAGTGTAAAAAACTGATTTCTTCACGTTCTGAGACGTGTTAAATAGAAATCTGCAAGGGGCGTGTTTACACGTGGATTGGGTTGACCAAACGAAAATAAATATTTCCTATTGGCTAGTAGCATTTGACTCGTCGGGTTCCTCGACAAGAATCAACAATGGATGCCTTCAATAGATATTTCAATTCCTATTGAATACTCCAATAACAATTGTAAGCTTTTTACTCAGAAAGGTTATTCAAACATTTCTTACAAGTCTTTCGATCGTCGACCATAAAAATTCACGCACAAGTGACAATAAATTTAGGGTTTTTACAATACAATAGATAATAGGGTGAAACGTGACATTTTCCTAACTTCTTAACTATAGGATTTCAAACACAATGCGACAATATGTCGACTTTCAAAATGTGCTATTTCGATGCTCAAACAAAACCATTTACAATTATTATTGCAAAACGTGACATTTTAAAGGTATTTAACAAAAGCTGCGAATAAAGTGTAAATACCCTTTGAATTTACAACAGTAGATCAACAAAAGATCTTATCAATTCTGTAACACATGTTTACAACGCTTGCAACTAAATGAATTTACGCTTTGAATATATACAAGGAAGAAAAGAAGTAACATACAAATATCTTACATATTTTTAAAGCATCGTAAACAATATAATTCAATATTTTCTAATCTTGAACATACTCCGAAAATTATGTTTAATACCATTTATCAAATTTTAAATAAATTGCGAAATAGAGATTGTGAAAACAAAAATTAAATTAAATTCAAAGTCATACTAAAAATTACGTCTGTTATAGTTAATCGCTGAAACGAAGCAGTGACATTGAAAACGAACAGTGTAGAAATCAACGCTGACATAGATTTAACATAAAAATAAAATTACGGTCTTCATACGTTAGCCAAAATAACAACAAGTAATTCTCGTTCTAGACTTTTATTAAAATATTCCCGACTTCTGAAAAAGTGAAGAATACATTGTCAGGGGTTTACCAAAAGGCTTTATTCGTTAATTTAAACTCAAAACTTTATGTTTCCAAACTTACTACACTAACTATATAGTTAAACTTGATCTTTGCCGAATAATTATTACTAAACATAGGATTATTGGGGAAGCGGCAAATTAAAACGAGTACTCTTCATACTTTTTCATGTCCAATATTTCAGAATTTATTTGTTCCATTTTCAAGGATAAAGTATATGAGAATGTATATTATAATATATGTAAATGGTAAATTGTATATAACATCAAAAGACTTATTTGAATTTTTTTTTAAATAATTGTCAAATTGAAAGTAAATAAAATCGTTTTAAATAGTTATTCTTTTTTTTATATTGGAACATAGAAATAATTAAAGAAATTAAGGTATAAATTAACCATAGATCTAAATAAAGTTAATGTATTTATGGTTATCTTCTTTCTTTTTTGATTATAGAAATGACATTTTACATTTTATTAACCTAAAAATTGTTTTTTTAAATAGAAGAAGAATAATTTGTAATCTTTGGAGCGAATAAGTATTTTTGAAGCGATTAGATTTGTTATTTTAGTGTACTTGTGAGTAATTTCTTGTTTCATTTATCGATATTTTTGTAAGCTCATTTGTTGTTTTAAATTTAGATTCATTTTTTAATAATTTTTAATTTATTAGAATAGTTATAATTTCAGTTAAAATTGTTCGTGTTTTCCCATTATTTAATTTATTTTATTGTTTATATTTTTGGTAGTTTTCAATTCTTATCAGTTAGTTATTATTTATTTTTCTTCTCGTTGTAAAATACTTACTTGTGAAGAAACTGTGAAAATTGTTCGTATGTCGCGATATTAAACAATTTTTATTTAATATGTCCAATGGTCAGACTGATATACCGCATCACAGGATACATCAAATTATTAAACAATTTGAAGCAACGTTGTGTCTAAAACCGGAATACCGACGAAGAAATCGAACAACATTAATGGAGATTGACATGTCCATTTTGTTGGCTGTTAGTATTTTTAAAGTACACTGTGTTCTAAGAAAAAATGGCTTCAAAGCTTACAAACTTCATGATGTGCAAGAACTTTTAGAGCAAGACTATTTTAATAGACAATTTTTCTGCGAAATTATGATAGACAAAGCCAACCCAAATAGGAATTTTTTAAGATAAATCTGTTTTACCGACCAGTCTAGTTTTGTTTCAAAGAGAAAAACTAACAAACAAAATCAAAGGTATTGGGATACAGTAAATCCATGTAAAATAAATGTGTCTCATACCCAATACAAGAAAAAAGTAAACCTATGGGCCGGCATATTTTGTGATAAAATAATTGGTCTTTTTTTCCTAAGTAATAACTTCAATGGCCAAGAATATTTGAATCTTCTCCAAAATGAAATAGGACCCCAAATTGCAAATGCCGCACCTAGAAATGTTTCAGTATGGTATCAACATGATGGTTGCCCGGTTCATTCCAGTAGGGAAGTACGGGAATACCTTGATACTGTTTTCCCAAATACGTGGATAGGTCGAGAGGGTACAATAAATAGACCGGCAAGATCTTCAGATTTAGCACCCCTCCGATTTATTTTTATGGGGTTTCCTAAAAAATAAGGTAGCAGAATATGAACCGGAGACAGAAGATGAATTGAATAATATTATTATTAATGAATGTCGGAAAATTAGTAGAACTGTTATTAATAATGTACGGCGGAACTTTTATGATCGTTTAAGACACTGTTTAGCAGCAAACGGAAAACAATTTGAGCATTTAATTAAATAAATAAATTTGCAACCTAAAAAAATTATCTTATTTTAAATATCTCTACTTAAAATTTCTTTTTGGACAAAAATTATGAAAAAAACATTTCGGACACACTGCGGGAGCGAACCGCGACCCTTTACTTTAAATTTTGAGTACCAAGTACCAACTCGGCCACATCGGCACCGGTCATTAGTATTCCAAAGTATTATAAAAATGGCGTACGACTTTTAAAAACATAATTATGCATTTTCTTAGTAAACCAGGCCGAATTTAAGAAAATTAAAAGTGCGTTTGAATTTATTTTTCAACGACCTTTTCAAACCTGTTATTATTTTTCACTGTTTTTCTTCCAAGCTTTCGGAAACTTTAATTTCCATTATCAAGGATAAGTAAATTGAGATTGTTATATAAGAGCGATTGTAAGTTACATCCTGAAAGATGTGCCTTGGCTGAACATGTAATTGATAATGATCACTTTATGGATTTTGAATCTGTTAGTATTCTAGACATACAACCAAATACCCAAAAAAGACTTTTCTTAGAAATGGCTCATATATTTCAAGAACCTAATACTATTAACAAAAAAAGTGACCATAATAATCTGAGTGATATTTATTATTATCTACTAACAATTGATAATAGAAATAACTATATTTCAAATTCTTATACGTAATTAAAACTTATCTAAATGAAAGTTTGATGATTTTTAGAAATAATTTTATTTCAGGTAATATTTTCAATAATTTTATATAAAATGAATTTGTTATAATCTTTTATTATAATTTTAAATATCGATGAAGAAATTATTAAGATGACATCTATAATAATTTGAAGTTGACTTTTATATAATAAAAGAAGAATATTCCAATATCTATTAACCTATATGACAAACATAACCTATTTTCTTCTTTTGTTTTCAAAAATTTTTAGCATATAAATAAAATGTTTATATTCACGAATCTGTCAAAATGACATGATTATAAAATTATTTAAAAAGTTCAAATATCGATATATTTACAAATTTATAACAACAATTATAACGATCTCAATTTACTTATCCTTGATAATGGAAATAAAAGTTTCCGAAAGCTTGGAAGAAAAGCAGTAAGAAGAGTTTTCTTTAATTAGCTTGCCGTTACCCCAATATTCATATATATTCAAGGGTTCAAATTAAAATGAATCGAACTAAAGAAAGTGATTCAAACTTTATAATATACTTTGTACATACGTACAATAGATGTAGTACGAATTTCAATCACAGAAATTTTAAACAGATCACCTAATATAAAATAAAAGAATCCACTTTTCAAATGGAAATATCCATCGTTTTCATGTATTATCATGAATTTCTCTTATGTAGCAATTAAAATTGTTCAAAAGCTCTAGAAACTTTACTTGTAATATATCCAAGGGTAGAATTCAAAATAAAAAACAATACGGTTATAAGATCTGTGACACTTGTGAAAGTATTTGTCATGTGGTGTAGAGCAAGGTATGAGATATAGTTGCCAGGTACAAAATTAAAAATTAATAAAAAGAAAACATGAATGGTTTATTTAGGAATGTAAATTATGATGTTTTATAATTGAAAAGAGTAAATAGTTTGGAGAATATAATGAAATATATTAAATAAATAATTATAAGCTGTTTTGGTTGGTCAATATTATCTAGCAAATTTAATAAGTATAGAAGGCTGATTCTTGAATAATAGAAATTTTGAAAGTTTGTAGAAAAAAAGTTGCTGATTTTGAAAAAAAAAGAGTATTAGAGCGTGGGTACTAAAAAAGCACATTATTCTTTCATCAAAATTATAAGAATTATAAATGTAAATACACATAAATTGGTAAATCTCTGACCCTGCAGCACCATTAATCTGTCTGTGTCTGTACCTTAATTATTTATGATTTGAATTAAATTCAAACTAGGAAGAAAAACTCTCTTTTTTGGGTGGGTAGTTTGAAATTTTAGTAAACAGGGCAGCTTTCATTCAGAATCTTGAAAGAAAATTGAGAAAAATCGAAATTGGCCATATTTTAATAAGTTCCAAAAAACCTGTAGTTGCCAACCCTGGCGACAGGCCTAACTTGATCGGACTATTCTGCTCAGTCCCGTCTACTGAGACTTGAGAAATTGTTTAAAAAAGTTTATAGTGATTAGACATACTCAATTTACACGATTTCAAAATGATCGTGATTATTTAAATAATGATTCAATACTAGAAGCATCAAATCGTGTTGAGGTGATAAAAAAAATACATAAAAAAATATCCAATTCCGTCTCTATTCTCATTCATCACATAACATAGAAATCACTAGTTAGAAACCAACCCGATTGAAATATAAACCAGAATAATTCCAATTAAACAAGCTGTTCGGAAATATCAATATGTAAACAATTTCAGGGTAAACACAGAGCGTAATCGAGTTGCATTGCTGGCAACCCCGAAACTATCGAGTCGGGGCGGGGATCGGAATGTCGCTCATTTGTTTCCGATGCGCCGTGGCGTCGTTCCAGATACGCGGAATTTACGCCGTTACCATGACGACCGTATCGTGTGTAGCTCTGTTACACTTAAATTAACTGTTTATTGATAACGACTGAACAGTTAAGCGGAAATATGTGGTCGTAGTGTGGTTGTAGTCTCTTTACTTCATGGAATATTCACCGACGTTTGAAGGGTTTAACTAAAAATAATCACTTTTTTATTGGTTTACTTAATAGGTATTATTATAAACGAAATGTCAAAATGATAGCAGGAATTTTTCTACATTTTTTTCTGCGTCCATGCAAAAAACAAAACATTATTGAACTTTATTTTGTGGAAAAACTAGTTCTTTATTGCTATAATGCAATAAAAATTTTATTGCACTCATCTGTCATTCTACTATAGCGTTTGACAAACATAAACATTCAAATCGACGCCAAATATTTGGTCCATCTTCTGTGATATAGTACGTTTTAAATAATTTTATATTTATTTATTACATAGTACAAACGTAAATAAATGCGTTAACAGCTACTATGTTTTGAATAATTTAATTGCATTTTTAGAACATCAGTAATTATGACAATTATACAATTTGAAACTTTAAAATGAGTAATATTATTGAAAAAATAGATGTTGGAGATGAAGGAGAATTCGTTGGGGCCCCACAAGAAGTTAACGAATTAGCAAATACATGTCATTAAATTTATTACGTAGTAAATCATGAAAACAATATAAAATAAGTTATAAACGTTTTAAAGAGTGGTGCTTAGATAAAAAAGGTGTTAATTTTACAGAAAATGTTTTTCCAATAAGATCTGATGATATAAAACCCTTATCACTATGGTCTGAATACTCCAATGGTGAGAGCCTGCCTTTCTTCTGTAATCACTTTTGGGTTCGTGTAAAAATAATGCTATTTAGTTTGACGGTTCATGATAGAATTCTTTATTAACAATATCATTTTGAAAACAATTCCAATTTGCAATTTACAAGAATATTGATGCCTTGCAAATAACTAACCTAATTACTTAATATTAAAACAATTTGAAGAAAGCTGTGTTGGACATTTTATATTTAAACAATCGCAAATATTTGATACTCGATTTAATATTTCCTAAGTTTTATTATGATTTAAAAGTATTTGTAAACATTACTGTATTTTTCCATCACACTTCAAAAACTTCAAAAGAAAATATTGATATTAAAAATTACAAGAAACTAATGGCATTCATGAAACAGGACATTGTAGGATTTCGGCTAAAAAAGTCAAAGGTATTTAACATAGAACACATTTATAATTTCTCAAAGAAGTCAGTAATTTTTTAGCTTTTGTAAAACATTTTAAAACTGGGTCGGTAGGTCGCTGCTATATAAGGCATCGCAGGGGCATGTAGAGAAGAGCTCAAAAAATTGAGTATCGTTCATGTTTTTACGCAGGATCCAATCGTGGTTTCTTTCTTGATGGTAATTGAGTAATCGTTCACGTTTATCACACGTACTGGGATCTCCTTCGCCGACGTAACCAATCCTTTTCCAATTAGTACTCATTTGCCAACCCCTTCGTCGTGGTTCCTTGGCTCCATCATAACCGGTGTACCTTCTTTCATGATTCCCTGTAGCCGCGCTACTATCATGGTTTCGCTTCGTGCAGGTAGGACGGTATCTTCCTGTACAGCTGCCAACACCGTGCTGCCTTCATATGGATGAAGGAATACCTCCTTAGAACCCACTTTAATGGTTCTGTTTCTGAAATCTAATTGGAAACCATGTACATTCATTACGGCCATTCCCAGAATCACGTCTTCTTCAATGTCAGCTACGATTACCGTATGCGTGAACTTTTCTGCGCTTATTCCCAATTGGATGTGTGTCTCACCGTGAACGTTGGCACTCTCACCTGTGGCGGTCCGCAGAAGCAGTATCGTTGGTAAAAGCTTCTTCTTGGAATTTATTATTTCTGGTCTTATAATGGTTCTAGTTGCTCCAGTGTCTACCAGCAGAGTATATCTCTTGCCATTCACTTCGCTATCTACATATACACTGTCGTTGCGACATCTGAGCGAAGCTATCAGTATGAGAGGGTCTTTGGACCGATCATGGGTCGGTGCTACCCCCTCATAGCCGACCCGTTCTAGTTTTCCTGTGACTGGGGTTCTTGGTTCGCAGGAGTCCTGGGGCGCTTACATGAACTGCGTACATGCCCTAGCTCGCCACAATTCCAGCATCTGTTCTTTCTCGGTTTCTTGTCCATCATACTTTTGATCAAGCTGACGGTCTGGTCAAACTTATCCTCGTCGCCTTCTTCTCGGATGTTCCTAACTTTGTTGTAACCCGAAGCCTTCGTTTCTGCTTCATATTCGAGAGAAGCTGTCAATGCGTCAAGTAATGTTTTGGGATGGGCTAAACGAAGCGTCCTCTGCATATCGGGGTCACGTAAGCCATCAATAAAGGCCTGTATGCCCAGACATTCCATCATGTTCTCTGCTGCTGATGGATAAGCAAATCGAACGAGTCGGGCAATATCCACTTCATATTCTTGAAGTGCTTAGTCACGATTCTTCCTTCGGTTCTTCAGCTGGGATTGGTACAAATGTTCTAGATATTCGTGACCATATCGCATGTCCAACCTCTTCTTCAGCTGCTCGAAATCATCTGTTTCTTCTAGAGGTATCGTCTGAAGTACATCTAAGGCATCTCCTCGAAGCGCGATAGTTAAGTTCACTGCTTTCTCCTTGTCGGACCAATTATTCACTCTAGCGGCTGCTTCAAACTGTTTTACGTAATTGGTCCACGACATCTTTCCATCGAACGTTGAGGCCTTAACTCGGGTAAAACTGCCAATATCATCTGTCTTGGCTTGTGTTTCTGGCTTGCAGATCTCTATCTTCTTTTCTTCTGCTGAAGTGTCTTGTGTTCTTAAATCGGCAATCTTTGTCGCTAACTCCTTGATTTTCTCGTCCATTTGATTTTCCATCGTTGTCATCTTATTCTCCATGTATGATTTTATTTTATCGTTCATCGTTGTCAACTTATTCTCTTGGCCATGTTTACGTCTTATTTATTGATATTACCCCACACCTGACACCAATGTAATGTTTTTCTTATTTATTAAAACGTTTTTATTACGGGTGGGATAAATTCATAGACCCGGTAGGTTCACTTACTTTATTTATTCACTACACTATTCACTAATTACATACACAGTATATTCACTTAAACTAATTTATATTCACTTATTTACTGTTTATCTCACGATGTCAAATTATAAACTAAACTAACTCGCTGGTCGGTCCCTTATATATTAGTGCCTTTTTTACTAGATAAATCTAGATTGCGGCTTACACAAAAACAATTGTCTCTGGCATTTTTTGGATAAGACTGGTCACAAAAACAATGTCTAGATAAGATAGTCACAATCGTAAACAGTTCTAAGAAATCATTGCGCATCCGCCACAATCTTAACTTTCATACATGGCTTAGACAGAGTTGGATTCAGGGACTATACCAGTGTGCTGTTTCGTAACAATAAGTATTTTTATTAATATTTCCATGTTGTTATTAATACTTTCTCTTTTTTTTCAGGTAAGTATTCCTGACTTTTCGGGTTTTGAAATAAGAAAAATCCATTAATGAAGTAAGTATTGTGATTTAACATACGTTCAAATAAAAAGTCTACTAACTTGGTTATTGCATGTTAAATAGAACTTACAGGAAAACTGATTGGCTCATTGTATTTCTCGTCCCCGAAAACCCCTTTCTCTAGATTTTCATTCAAATCGCAGCATAAAAGTTACCGACCGCCCCTTGATGGGTCCTGGCGAAAGTTACGTTTCGACAGCTAAAAATTCGTTTTGAAGACATTTTAACGTCGGGACCGTGTTCCTGGGCCAAATTTATACCCCCATACCAAATCTCGTATCAATCGGAGCATTTTGAAAATCTGACGTATAAAGCCGGTCCTGACACATAGTTAAAGGGCAACATGAGCTGGGTTTTTGACGGGGAAGGAAAAATCGTAGAAAAAAAAATAAAAAAACTGTCGTGTAGATAATAAAAAATGATGAACATTGGCGTAGTAATTGAACCTATAAAAAATCTGGGGGTCATGGGGGGTAAATAGTTTTAAAAAAATTTTTGGCCGTGTACCTGATGGGGGATTATGATAGTCCATCATGGGTAACTCACAGGAAAAATATGCCTCCTATGGGCGAAGCTTGCACCCCTAACTACATTGAATATAACGGACAAATAAATTTTTTTTTGCAAGATATCGAAAAAATGCTAGAGACTAAAAATCTAGAGGGCGCTTAGACACGTATATAGAAATTTTTTAGCCCCAATAAAAGATGTATATTTCGCCTAAAAATTCCGAAAATTCAATGTTCAAAAATTACGGAATTTTTTTTTCAACACCCTGTATATACTCAAAAAAATTTTCTCTACCGATTGATATATTTATTTTTAATATTTTGTGGAAAAAGAGGGCGCCACAAGACGCGCTAAATTTTGAGGTTAAAACTTTTTTCGACCACCGTAGCTATATACCGAATGCGCATACGCCTAAAAACATCATCTCGAACTTCCACGTTCAATTTCAGTCCACTGCTGAGGGGGTCATTGGGGGGCCCTAAAAATATTTCAAACCCATGACGCCTATAGGCACTCCAAATCCCGAAGATCCCCCGAAAATCACGATTCCAGCATTAATATTTAGCGAATGCTGCCCCCCCAAAAGGGGGGCAGGGGGGTATTCTCATATATTATCGTAAAGGGCTTGAACTGACAAGTTGCCGCATTATATTTATAACCCGAAATTCCCAAAAAAAAATTTTTCTTGTATATCTCCCCCCCTTAACCTGCCCTTTTTATGTGTCCTATATACGTGTCGAGTGGCTTTCTTTGAAACGTACGAGACAGTTTTTCGCTATCGTTTATAGCAAAAAAAGCCCCCAGCCCTAAGTACCAATGTCGAAAAAAGTCAGTTTTTGACGTCCTGTAGCCCCCCCAAAAAGGGGGGGAGGAAAATTTTGTTATATACCTATGTTTTTCAAGAGGGTTTGACGTGATCTCTTACGTAGGGATATTCGTTTCTTGAAATTCGGAAAAAAATCTTTTGCAAAAACACTTTAATTTTTCCCTGTATAAATCTTCAAATCAAAAAATCGGTTTATGAGCCCCATATACTAGTTGGATTTTTCTTTTTCAGATGCAATTTTTATTTTTTCTCTAGCTCCAATAATAAAGGAGACGTTTTCCCCCGGTAACAACTCCTCCGAGGGGGGAGGGGGGGAGAAGGGTCATATTTTTTTCTTCAGCCGAAAATGTCATAGGTGTGCCTCTGATATATGAAAATTCGATATCTCAAACAGTCTCTAAGATAGCTGTAGGGGGAGGAGGGGGGTGGAGGAGTAAGATTTTTTTCCTATGATTTTTTTCTCCATTTTTTTCTCTACACGTTGATATAAACAGTTCCCGCGGGAATTTAATTTTGATGCTCTCGTTCCCTTTTAATGGTTAAGATGGACATTGGACAACATGAGAAGTTTACTTGACAAAATAGTGTGGCATGTTTATTTTATTGTGGAATAAAAAAAATTGCTATGGCCGGCACAGAAACCACAAACAATTTAGTAAATCTGTGCTTATTGAAAATTCATCATTTTAAGATTTATTTCCATTGGGTATTGTTTTTGTTATATAGTTTTATACACATTTAGTACAACATGGGATACGATAAAATGATGTAGAAGTAATGCAGTATCATTTAAAAAGTTTTAATCATCGATAAAAAGCAAAACTTTTACATTTTGAATGAAAACGTCAACCGAACGCAATATCTCTTGGCGAACGTCTATATTCTCGAACCTTATTGGTTCGTCACTGGAGGTGGGACGAAAACGTTACTTTGGAACTTGGCATGTTTCTGTAATTGGAGGTGGGAAACTTTAAAATTAATATTTAATACTTTAAAAAAATATTTTGACGAGGCCTAGTTTCAGATAAATATCGGATATGGAATTTTGAGAGTTAGGACTTTTTTTCGTCTTTATTTGTTTATAACAATTTTTTATGTGCTAAAAACACTTTCAATACATTTTTATAGATATTCTGAATCGAATGTATTTTGACGAGCTCTATCTCCAGTTTTAGTCGATAGTTAAATGAAATTAACAAAGTAAGCTGTAGTTTGAACGAAAAATTCCACACCATCTATTATAATGAAACCCCAATCAACCAACAATATCTCGAACTTATAGTTACTTCATAATTTAGCAAATTTGATAGGAAACCTTATCTCACACGTTGTTAGACAAAACTATTCAATTACGTTACCTAGGATAGTTTATGAGAGTTGCCAATTGCGTCAAGGTGTCACATTCGCATTTTCAATTAGCGAAAACTTCGTTGAATGCGATTTCCTACTTTACAATACAACTTTGAGTATTTCATGAACTATTCGTTATTCGGTTATAATTTATTAGCTGCTGCGATTTGCTAGGCTTTATTTATAATAACAATAATATTTATTCATCTATAAACATTTTACAATAATGACTATAATCTAATATGCTAATAATGCTACACATTTTATATATCTAACACGAGTCAATTACAACTTAAGATATTAATGACTATAAGATTATTGAAAGGAACACTATTCGAGAGTCAAAATTAAACTAAATCGAACTAAAGAAATTCATTCAAACTTTATAATGTACCTTGTACATATATACATGACACCGATATAATAAGAATTCAAACTAATTAAGAGAAAAATTAAAAAAAAAACATCACCTGTTATAAAATGAATGAATCCACTATTCAAATGAAATCGTTAAAGGTTTATGCATTATCTTAAATTCCTATTAGATACCATCAAACTATTTAGAAGCCCTAGAAATGTTTCTTGTAATATATCCAAAGGTGAAATTCCAAATAAAAACAGGGTTATAAAATCTTTGATATCTGTTGAAGTACTTGTCATCTGGGATAGAGCAAGTTCAAGAAAGGTCGATGACAACTGAAAAATTTTAAGAATTAATAAAATGCAAAAGATATATATATATATATATATATATATATATATATATATATATATGAATTGTTTGTTTAGAATTGTAAAAAAGTATGTTTTATAATTAAAAAGTAAATATTTTGAAGAATATAATGAAATCTATCAAATGAACAACTATGAGGTACTTTGATTGGTTACTAATATTTATATGATTTCAATAAACAGAGGGCTAATATAAAAATGAGGTTTTTTTGTTGTTGATTAGAGAAAAAAGAAAGTGTGAACTAGTAGTATTGAAAAATCAAAAAGAAGTACATTGTTATTTAGAAAAAATTAATGAGAATTGTTAAAATAAAAGTAAAATAAGATGTGGGCAGTGGTACTAACCTCCAGAAAGCATTCCTGAAGAGAGGGAATATCCTATGGTGAGAATATCGGTTTTCACTATCCTGAAAAGTCTATATATCCCGTATCGTGGGAATAATAATTTTCACGATCTTTGAAGAGAATCTATGCCTGGAAAGCCTTCGAAATTAAATTGATTCGAATGGATTCTTGAATCAATCCCGACAATTTTCGAAGTAGCCTACAAAGAAGAGTAGAATAAATTGACAAATCTATTGATAATGAGCGGATGATAAAAGGTAGTTAAAAACTGTTTCATTTTAAATAAAACTTACCGTGTGTGTATTAAACATTAGATATTGAAACCCTACTGACAGCGTGTGCTTCTGACATTCATCCATTTTGTAAAGAGAATCTTTTGTGAATATCGAGTTATTTTCATAATTGTATATCGTCTAAAACGTATAACAAGTTGCATACTTGCATGTATTTAATATAATTTCATTTGTGTGAATGTGTATCGTATGAAAGATCATTGTAGATAAGTTCATTTTTTTCAATTTATGATAACAAGGAATAATGTATTAACAAGTCTTTCCCTTTGGAAGAATAAATTATATTGTCTATAGACTGCATGTCTAAGTGTTTAATTTTTATCAGTTTGTAGTGGTGTTCGAAGTTACGAGCCACGAGCGTTTTCCGAATAAGATACACAGGACCGTTTTGTAAAAATTTATTCAATACAGATATTTCAGTTGACAATTTTTTTTTATCAAAATTCAATATTAAGATTTGGCGCTTATTATAAAAAATTATATGAATATTTAACCTTATGAACCCAAGATCCTGAGAAGCTGAGTGCTCATTAAAAAAATTAATAATTAAAAGAGATATAAAGGTAAGTGCACTGTATGGCATTATTGAACCTAAATAATTTATTAAATATACCGGGCGAATTGAATTAAAATTTTATTGATTTTAAAACACAAATAATAAACCACAATAAAATGTCGGCCCAACGTAGGGCGAATTAAAGAAAAAATTTATTGATAAGAAGGTTTTAAAACATTAAAAATGGTATACCTCAATAGAATGGCACCCGCAACGTGGGGCGAATTAAAATTCATTCACATAAAGTAAAATATAATAAAATAACGACACAACAGGAGCCTAAACCATAATAAATCATATTCTTAGAACAACAAAATAACAGTAAGGTAATACATTTTACAACTGAACAAAGACAAATAAACCGATTTACCCACTAAGGCAAACGCCTGGACGTTAGCTGAGCGCCTACAATATTTATAACATTAGTACATACCTAAATTAGACAAATAAAAAAATCCTGAATTATATGGATCATAAGTACATTAAATAAAAGGGTACATTAATAAACTGACTAAAATATTAAATACTTACAAACAGAGACAGTAACCACACAAAGCAACTTTCTTTTTCTTTATATGCCAGTGATAGGCTCAATTAGATCTCTAAATGCAAATCTTTCTTGTAACAAAATAAAATTATTGATTCTTTTTAAATGGAAATATGACAACCTCCAAAAAGGCCCTACAAGTTATAGTCGGAGAACTGCCAATATATTTGTTAGTAAGAGAAAGGGCTCTAAATTGGGAACATAGAGAAGAAGACCCATCGTCAAGAATAGGGAGAATAAGAGCACAGATGATACTAGAATGGCGGGACGAGTGGAATCAGGAAACTAGAGTTGCCCAATGGACCAAACGGTTAATACCCAACGGTTAATACCCAACTTAGAAACGTGGATTGCATGTAAGCACAGAACTACCAACTACTACCTGACGCAAGTACTATCAGGACATGGAATTTTTAAAAAATACGCACACAGAGTTAAGAAAAGCAGAACCTCTTGATGCAACTACTGCAAAGACATTGATGATGCCCAGCATACCTTATTTGAATGTCTAAAGTGGGAAGATATAAGATATCGAATCTACATAGAACTGGAAACACATCTAACATAGGTAACCTAATTCAGTGCATGACACGAGTAGCAAAAAACTGGCATATTTTTATGAAAAGTATAGAGAAAATAATGGAAACAAAAGAGATTGACGAACGAATTTTCAGGCAGTGCCAGGCACATCAAGTTATCACCTCAACCGAGGTGGGTTCCGGTGACTGGTACAACGAGCAACGTGAAGTTTGGTGGGTAGGCAGATACTGGCACCTTGAGAGCTGTAAGTCCCACACACTCCTTAACGGGAGAACATGAGCTTCCTCACTAAAAAAAAATGGAAATATGCTGTTTGTATCTTTAATTTCTTTTGGAAGATTTTAATTTAATTTTAATAAATAAATAATATAAATAAACAACAAAAAATCAATACAACAATAGACTTAATTTTCCTAATAACGAATAAACACCCACTAAGGCATTGCATGGGCGTGGGTGTTCATTCATCGTGTATGTTTATTGAATAAATATAATAATGAAAAGAATGGAACAGTAGCATTATACACTCAATAATGTTTTTAACTAGTATACATAATAGTCACATCCCTGCACAGACAAACAAATACATATACACATATTACATTAAAGATACACCTATATACACGTTTACACATTAACGTACATAATACAATCAATAATGGAGAATGACACAGTGTAGTGCCAATAATAATTGATGGCAATTATAATAGTTACCAGTGCTTGAGTAATAAATTGGGTTAAAAAAACATAAAAACAATATAAGGAATATGAACACTCATTCTCTATGTTAGTACAGTAAACAACTAAATAATGTCATCTCTATTACATTGTATGTTTCACGAGATCGAGGGGTCAATTATTAATCGATGTATAGAGATTCTATCTGTCTCTGAAAGGAAACATTTGACATCTTTATTGAATGAAAAAATTGTCGTTGCAAGTCTGATTTCCAGAGGTAAGCAATTGTAGAGCCGGTTTGCAAGATGATTATAATGTTCTCTGAACGATTGTTTTGGTTGAGCATATTGTGCTCAGTTGTGCATTGGCTTTAAGTCTTGTATAATGCCTATGATTTACATAGTTCAATTTTGTTCGGTTTTTATGTTGTTCCACAAGAGTTCATAGGAAGTAAAGTTGCCTGAGGTCCAGCAATTTTGATTCTTTGAAAAGTGCTTCCGATGAGTATTGTGATGGTTTTCCAAGGAGAATTTTTAGAAAAGTTTCTGCAATACGTCTAATTTTTTCAAATGCGATATTGCTACTCCACCCCAACCAACTATCCCATATGCAAGACGAGACTCCACAATTGCACAATAGATTGTTTTCATTCGCGAGGTATCTAATATATTTCGTAAATACCTGAATCTATAAAGAATGCTCCTCAAGGTTCTAGTCACTTGGTCAACATGATAGTTCCATCTCAGGTGTCTATCTATCACTACTCCTAAATACTTGATTTTTTCTACTGATCGAATTAATATTGTTACGAAACAGCACACTGGTATAGTCCCTATATCCGACCCTTGTCTAAGCCAGGTATCAAAGTTAAAATTATGGCGGATACGCACTGTTTTTTTTATAACTGTTTACGACTATATTATCTAAACATTGTTTTTGTGACCAGACTTATCTAGAAAAGGCCAGAACCAATTGTTTTTGTGTGTGTAAGCCACAGTCCGGAATTTACTAGTAAAAAAGGCTTTAATATATAAGGGACTGATCAGGAAGAGTTAGTTAGTTTATAATTTGACATCGTGAGATAAACAGTAAATAAGTGAATATAAATTAAGTGATTATATAAATTAGTTTAAGTGAATATACTGAGTATATATAAATTAAGTGTTAGTGATTAGTTTAGTGTTTAAATAAATTAAGTAAGTGAACCTACCGTGTGTTTAAAATTTATGCCACCCGTTTATTGTTTAAATAAATAACAAAAACATTACAATATATTGTTCCCGATACTCAATGTATCATATTGGGGTAGTGAGTTGGCATAGCAATAGAATGGTAAAAATAATGTTTTTTCGTAAATAATTGATAGTATTTTATCTGCGAAACATTCAAAGAGTTTACTCATGTCATCCTCTGCTTCAGTTTTGAAGTCATTCCAGTTATCAGCACTGTACAATACTGCTGTATCGTCAGCGAAGCAAACAATGCTGCCACAAGTATCGTGACGCAATATATCGTTGATATATATATATATATATATATATATATATATAATTGTAAATAGAATTGGCTCCAAAACTGTTCCTTGCGGTACTCCGCACTCCACAATCCTTTTTTCACTAACGACGTTATCAATTTTTACGTATTTCTCTCTCCACGAGATTCAATGTGCTTCCCCTAAAACCCATATTTTGCAAGCTCATCAACATCTGTGAGTGGTTCACGGTGTTGAAGGCCTTAGCAAGATCCAAGAAAACACATAGACTTGGTTTACTCTTTTCTAGATTTTCTGATATTTTGGAGGTGAGAAAAATAATAGCATCTTGAGCAGAAATCCCTTCTTTGAATCCATATTGATTATTTTAAATGAAATTATGCTTGTTAAGGTAAGAGACCATTCTTTTTTTGATTATTTTTTCTAGTGTTTTAGCTATGTTTGAAATGAGCGTAATTGGTCTGTAGTTTAGAATTTCATGACTGTCTCCTTTTTTGAAAATTAGTTTAATAACCCTTGTTTTAAGTTCTTTGGGAAATTTTCCTGTTTCTATTATTCTATTAAAAATGTTGTTCAGAGGAAAAGCTATCTCTGTTTTTATCTCTTTCAAAGTTTCAGCTCTAATTTCATCGATACCGGGAGTTTAGTTCATTTTGAAATATAATATTGTTTCAATTATCTCCCCCTCTGTTGTAGGTTCCAAAAATATAGAGTGCACACAAGATGCTTTCCTCAGGGGAGAATTCACAGGTTTTTGAATTTTTTTTGCGGGTTTTTGCCCAATAGAGAAATAATGATTATTGAAATAATCTGCAATCTCTTTTTTATCATAGGTAAGACCACCTGTTTCACTTTTAATTGTTTGCATTTTGATAGTTTTATTTTTCCCAGAAATATCCTTCACCGTTTTCCATAGCGCCTTGGTGTCAGTTTGTGATCTATCCAGACAGCTCTTATAGAAATTGATTTATTGATAAGACTATTCAATGTGTTTCGATAATTTCTGTATTGTGTTGTCAAAATTAGGTTATTCGGCTCTTTTCGAACTTTTTTGAATAAACTATCTCTGGTATTTATGGAGTTTAACAATCCTCGTGTGATCCATTGCTTTCGTTTGACGTTTCTGTGTTTCACTTTTGATGTTTTTGTGTGTTTGGCGATGAGATTCTTTTAGTAATATATTTATTCATTTATATACTATTGATAATAATAAAACTTTTAGATAAAGGTAAATTAGGTTAGATGGACACAACATTTGCGTTTGGTAGGAGATTTTTTGGACACTCTGTATATTATAATTTCATTATTCAATCGCAAAACAATCACTGTTACTTTTAACCCAAATGAACGAGCTAAGTAATTGGGACAACGGTTATACACACACACACACACTAATGTTAAAAATGATTAAGAGAAAGTAAATCCGAGAAAGTTTCAATTTCGTTTATTTTAAGAAATAGTTGAATGCAAATTGTTGTTTCGTAGAACAAATAATAAACATAATATAATTATTATTATTATAATTACAACATATCGTTGGAATTAATTTTGTAATTTTTGGATTTAATTAATGTTAAAAGGAAAATACACAAGAATGTTGGAGAAAGGATCAAGGCAATATGTGGAACTAAAACTAGAGGAGGAACAAGCACCATTTAGACCAGATATGCAAAAGATAACCACATAAAGATATATAATAGAAAGAAGGGTAGAGGTTGGAGAAGAATAATTGTTTTTAACAATTATTAACTTAAGAACGGTAAATAAAAATGAAATAAGGAAAATACTAGATGAATTAGAAGTACATACTAGGCTGAAAAATTATTTCAGCTGCCAATATGAAAGAGTAAGGTTTAAAATACAAATCGCAGGTCAAAGATCACAGGAATTTATGATAAAAAAATAATAAAACAAGGAGATATCTTGAACCCATTATTATTAATTATAATAATAGATAAGATCGACAAACGAATTAAAACTTAATTTGAACAACTAAATACAATAATAGAGTACAGGAACATAGAACAGCGTTACTCAAAATGTGCTCTTCAAAGCCTCCGGTAGGGCATCGCCGGCAGTCATAAAATTAATACAGTGGAACCTATAAGAATAAATTTACCAAAACGACTCAAAGCGAGTACGGCACATTAATTAATTTATTTAAGGTATTGAATATTTTTTTTAATTTGAAAAAATTATGGTGTATTCTGAACACTATAAATAATTTATTCCCGTTGGAAATTTTACTTAAAGTTAATTTTTCAACTAGTTAAACAATTGTTAACTATACTCCGTTTTTAAAAGGCATGGAGTAATAAAAGCTCATTAGGTATGCAAAACCGATACAGGGTGTATAATAAAATATCTCCGAAGTTTATCTAATTTTGTACTAAAATTTCTCATTTGTTACGAATTTCAGGTAGACACCCCGTAACTCTGTATTCGGTTGGGTCGCCTATTGTATTGAAAGGGTCGCTCTATTGTATTTGAATGAACAAATAAACAATTTAATCCTCAGAGGCGTGCAATCAGGACAAAACAAACTTGGTATATGAATGTATGAAGGCACTATGAAATTATAATTACGAAAACTATTCAAAAGAGTTCACAATATCGGTTCAATAAAAACACATTTTTTTGTGTTCCTATGAATAAACAATAAACATAAAATATATAAAAAATAGCAAATTTTTTTGCAGTAGGTATCAACTTTACTACTAATATACCGTTTACAGTAGGAGAGGAAAAAAGAAAAATGCAGGAATAAAGTACGAATTAATGTAATATTTATAAAAAAAAGTCTAACAAATAATAGTAATAACTAACACAAAACTAGTCTATATATCAGAATCAGACAATTCTGTTGAGCTTCCATTATTAACATTGATTATAAATGGTTCAATCATGTGTTCACTTATATGATCCATTTCCCACATATTTAGTTCTTCTTGTATCACGTGTTCAACACATTTCTTCCAGTTTTCTTTGGTTACGTTACCTAACGCGTCTTCGAATAAAACTTTTACGTCACTCATTTTGAATGTCGTATTCTTTCTTGAAACTTCCCCTTTCACTTGGGCTCATATTAATTCTATGGGATTGAGTTGACAGTGATAAGGAGGAAGCCTCAGCACCGTTATACCACGCGCTGATGCCATTTGATCTACAACGTATCTACTATATTTGTGTTTATGTGAATTGGTCAGTTGCAAGAGCTCATTTTTCAGCGGGTTATCTGGGCATTCAATATTTTTCGAGGTTAGCCAATCGTGGATATCTTGTTTACGCCATGCAGTTGAAGGTAATTTCTCCACTAACCTGGAGTGATAACTTGCGTTATCAATAACAATGACTGAGCCCGTTGGAATTAGATCTAACATTTGTGAGAAATATTCTTCGAAAACGTCTGCATTCATATCTTCATGATAATCTCCGGTTTGCTTCGACTCAAAACACAACAATCCACCTTTAACAAAACCTTCGGCACTTCCGATATGAGTAATGATGAGTCGACGTCCTTTTCCTGCTGGTGGATTGAGGCCTGTTGACCACCCTTGAAGAGCTGCCTGCCTCCGACTTTTGACATTCGTGTCTTGCCAAAACATTGAAACAGTATGACCTTCATTTAACCAAGTCTCATCCAAATAATAAATTCGTTTTTGATCTAGTCTTGCTTTCCGAATATTGCGCAAATAACTCCTCCTCCAAATGACAATGTCGTCTCTATCAATCAACATTGCGTTCCGATAATTTTTTTTATATTCAAATCCAAGTTCCTTCAAAATTTTCCATAATGTACTTCGAGACATTTTCGGAAAATCTGAATCTTCTTGAATTGTTATTAACATTTATTTTATTATTTATTGTATGTAGGATTATAACTACCTGGAGCTTAGTGGAGGGACTCGTCTACGCCCTTTTATACATAATAATAAATTTTCTGGAAAATTGATGTCAGTGATATAATCCACAGTTTATTATATTATTGATAATTTGAAATTTCATTTTAAATAATATTACAAAACGGTTATTTTCGGAAATGAGATAATTTTAGCCTTAACTTTTTTTAAATGACTAAATGTGGTACGCCTATAGTTCCGGCCAAAATGAGTGATTTATTACTCCATGCCTTTTAAAAACGGAGTATAACAAAATTTTCTTGAACTTCAGTCTTAATTTTAAGTGAAAAAAAATGTTTAAATAATAGTTGTAAAAAAATTTCGCTTCGTAGAGCCTTTCTTACCCACATACTTAACAAGTTCGTGCCATAAAAGTTGAATAAATATTTATACTTTGTTTATAATATTTTTTATTATTTGAACAAAAACTGAAAAATCCAAGTAATGTTGTTATTGTTGTTAATTATTAATTAATGTGCCGTATTCGCTTTTGACGCCGCGCTCGCAATCTAAAAATGTCGCGCGCAGACCTATTTTCAGCGTTAAATTAAAATTATAAATAATGGAGATAGAGTTCCGCGAGTTAGGAGTTTTTTATTGGAAATTTCCTCCTCTTTGAGAATATTTTTTTGAAATTTCTTAAATATTAATAGTTTATGAAATATTGGCAAAAAACGATATGCCTTTTTTTTCATCTTTAATTGTTTATAACTTTTGCAATTTTTTATTTGCTAATACACGCTTTTAGCACATTTTTCTAGGCGTCATTCCGAATCCAATGAGCTATCGCACATAATTTTAAGAGCAGTATCTCTATTTTGTACCATTTTCAACTTGTCGACTAGACTAACAGTTGATTGGGTTATATTTTTATTGGGATGCCTATTATTGAAAATATTTGCTGCTTTTCTATGCGTTTTATAGTAATCTCCCACAATCAACACAATTTCTATTTTCTCTTCATTAGTTAATTTTATATGTCTTATAAATTCTAACCCGGTTTAAAATTTACTGTCAATAAATTATTTGTTTGTCAGTGCATCATAGATTACATGTAACTAGAGTTAAATTTGCATTATTGTAGACATACGTGGTAAAAATAATTTTATTAATGTAAATGTATGTAATTACATATTTAAACGTATTTTTTCCCTAAAATTAATAATAAAAAAGTTTTCCATATGATTCTAACTTCGGGGAACATATTGTATAGAGTTCTGATATAAAAAAACCGTGTTATAACCAATTAAGTTCATTAGAATTAATCTTTTTTCGGTGTTAAAATACTTCGCCAAACAACAACATACTCATTTTATTACTCCGAGCTAAATTTTATGGACAATTCCAGTTTATATGACATTCTGGGAATAATTTTATTGCTCGTTTTTAAACATTAAGCTTCATATGAGATATATAAAATGTCACCTGTTACCATTCGTAGAGAAGTTTACAACACTTTATTTTCACCCTCCAAATCTGATTAATGCAAGTGTAGCCGTTCAAAAGATACGAGGGGGGGAGGGGACTTTTGAATAGCACTGTATATAGAGCTGATAGGAATATTGAATTTACAGGAAAATCAAAAGGCGGGGGAGTTTTTATAGCTGTTAAGAAAACATATAAAATATTAGAAGTTTTTAAAATTAGTTCCTATTTTGAGGCAATTGCAATAGAAATTAATGTAAATAGTACTAAATACACACTTTGTTGTATATATATATATATATATATATATATATATATATATATATTCCTTCGGGGAGTCAAACTAAGGTATACGAAACAGCATTGGAACTTCTGCAAAGGCATATAGTGAATAATGACAAAACATTTATTTTTGGAGATTTCAATATACCAAGTATAACTGGTATTAATTATGAAAGCAATATTTATAATGGCATAGTAGAAACATTTCAAGACTTCATGGATTTTAATGGATTTAGTTTGTATAATGATATTAAAAATTTTCAAGGTAGAACACTGGACCTAGTTATTAGTTCGGAAAGTAATATTAACAATTGTACAGTAGTTAGGGACGGTCTACCGTTTGTTAAGGAAGATCTATATCATCCTGCATTGAAAATTATTATTACAGTTAGGTCCGATACAAAAATAAATATACTCAATATAAAAGAGTCTAGATATGATTTTAAAAAAGCAGATTTTCTTAGGTTAAGCGAAAGTATTAGGCCCGTATTCCTAAACGCCCAATAAGAGTTATTGGTCACATAAAACCGCTATTGGTTCAATAAAATCGTTTTCCGTATTCAGAAAGGACCCCGTAAAATTATTGGTTCAATAGCGCTATTGGTTCCATAAATACGGCCGAATCGTGTGTTTGCGTATTCCCAAACGTTCAATAGGCGTTATTGGTTCCATAAATCGACCCATAAGTTATGGATCAAAGAATCTCCCAATAGTGACGCTATAGGACCATTAGCGGTAATATTGGAGTAGATGAAGTTACAGTTTTGATGTTTTTTTACGGTACTGTGCTGAAATCGGTCGAGTAAATTAATTATGAAAGGTAAGTGAATTTATAAACAATTATAAAAGATGTATTACAGATGGTTATAATGTATTATTTGATCTTGATCGCTACTTATTGTAATCATAACCTAAAAAATATGTGCATAAATATTAAAATATCTGTGTTTGTAAATACAATAGTAGAAATATTTGGTTCATTTGAGTCAAATTTCTTTAATAAACAATGTACATAAATTCTTCATTATGTAGCAATAAACTAAATGATCATTTTAATTTAGAAAAATATTTAGTAACAAAAAAATATATGTAAATTTTTTACCTAAATACATATTTTCTCATTCAAAATCATAAAATCCTCCCTATTTATTTTTAAATAATATAGTTACCCTATGACAAAACCAGCAATTTATGTGTTTGCACATATCTATCGTGATAGAATAGCATTTTACAATATTATGGTTAAATAACGGATATTGTTTTCCATACATGTATTTTACTATAGTACAAATGGTCTCAACTAAAAGTCATGATCGAGTACCACAACACGTTGCTTATTTATGTTAACTTTAAATCCATACACTAATCGAGTAATGTGCTGTGGTGCCTGATGAAAGTTGTTGAACTTATTATACCATGCCTGAGTGAGAAACAATATATTTCATATGACCATGATGATTTAAAATCATCAATGGATATTTATAGATAGTTTCAACTTAACTAATATTTTTTTCTTACAGATGGATTATCTTTTACCAAGATTTGCTACCCGCTTATTAGAGAGCTCGTCATCTTCTGAAGGTGAGGTTGAACCTAAGACAAGAAAGTACAAGCGGCCAGATTATTTCACCCAATTAAATGAAGCCGATTTCAAAAGGCGCTTTCGAGTTTCGAAGCAGTCTGCTAGGCGTATAGTTGCTGTTATTGGATGCAAGTTGGAAAAACCTACGAAGAGAAATGGTGTTATCAGCCCCACGATGCAAGTGCTAATTGCACTACGGTTTTATGCAACAGGGTGTTTTCAATTGGTAACTGGAGACTTCTTTAGTGTGTCCCAGCCAGCAGTGTCAAGGATAGTGAAAAAGGTGTCTCTTGCTATTGGACAATTACAGAGACATTTTATTACCACTCCTGAAGACTTTAATGTAGCAGCAGAGGATTTTTTCAACATTAAAGGTTTTCCTCGTGTCATAGGTGCAATAGATTGTACACATGTCAAAATAACCTCACCTGGTGGCGAAAATGGAGAAGTATTTAGAAATCGAAAAGGATATTTTAGTATTAATGTCCAAATGGTTTGCGATGCAAAATTATACATCTGGAATGTTGTTGCAAAATGGCCAGGCTCAACACATGATTCCACCATTTTTAATGACTGTCATCTACGTGCACAGTTAGAAAATGAAGAATTTGGACAGAAACATCTCCTTGGGGATAGTGCATATGCTTGTAAAAGGTAACAATATAATAAATACACATATAAAAAATATTACCTACCTAGAATTATAGTCTCCCGTTTTTTTCGATTCAAATACTAAAATCCTTGCGCGCTTTCAATAAACAAAACAATTAACTGACGACCTTTCCCAGTAGGAGCTTTTAAGCCTGAAGACCAGCCTACCAGAAATGCTTGACGAGAACTTTTTATGGTGTTGTTATGCTAAACTTTGGAGACGGCATTTGAAGAAATACTATATTTATGTATAAAAAGATAAATTTGATTCAGTAAATAGTATTTTGTCCTATTTAATAGTGAGATGTATATCAACCCGCAATCAGCTACTTATGTCCATATATACTGAAAAAACTGGACTATCTGAACTAAGTTTCTCTCACAGTCAGACTTATCTTTTGAATAAGTGCAGTGTTATTTCATTTTTTAGGTATTTGTTAACTCCGTTGTTGAACCCAACCACACCAGCAGAACATAAATACAACAAGGCACATTGCTCTACCAGAAACACAGTAGAAAGGTGTTTCGGCATTTTAAAAAGAAGATTTCCTTGTCTATCTGTAGGGATGGCCATCAATGTGGAAACAGTATTAACTGTTATTACTGCCACTGCTGTTCTCCACAATATCTGTCTAGGTGAAAGTAATTTTTTAGAAGACGAAGAAGATGTTGAACAAAATCCAAATGATGGTGACGCAGAAAATACTCTAGATAGGAATAATGTTGATACTGCAGTGAGAACTTCTTTAATAGACACTGTATTTAGCGAATAAAGTATTCTATGAAATTTAATGCACTCTAGTTTTATTCTTTATTAAAAATCTATTTTCCTGAGATAGTTGCTATTTAATTTCAATGAAGAATTTTATTTTATTAATTATTCCTGGGGAACTTTTTAAGGGTGAATTGAACAGACCCTGTTGGTGAAAATGTATTAGTTGTGATATTTTATTAACTTAAATTTCTTATTTACCATTTAACTTTTTACTCCTATTATTTACTACCATCATCTGTACTTATCATTATACATAATTTCAGGCAAAATTACAAATGTATAGTCCGCTCACATACATGTTAATCTTATGGAAAGGGGTGCAAACTCAAAGTGAATGGGCTATGGTACAATATAAAAAAATCTGGAGTGGTCTCCACTTAACCTTTTCATATGCATATTCTTTATCGATTAAATCGTTATTACTTTGAAATACTTTTCCTCAGGGGTGTACCCATGGGGGGATTTATGGGGAATTTTTTTTATGAACGTCTTTGCTAGTTTTAGGAGAAAGTTGTGGGAAATTTCATTTGAAGCAACTCTTATTTATAAATTCTTTTCATATAACTGAAGGTCACATGACCATAAATATCTCATTTATTGATTTTGGATAAAACTTGTAGGAAACCTAATTTTAAAAAGTTCTACTTTGGAAATCAAATTTTAAACAACAAAAAAAAAATTATTTTTACAATAAATGTAATCTACCTAAATAATTTCAGCCACTTTGTTATTCAATTACATATGTTTAGGGATATGCTGTGGTTACAATCAGTAGTCCAAGAATATACCATATCATAATATTCCTTGAATGCAATGGTATGCAGTTTTGATGATTATTATTTAGTCAGGAAATATTTATAAAAAATATGGTTTTTAACAGATTGCGACTAGTTGATATAGCCACTAACGTGTATTACTCCAAATTTGCGGCACGTTGCTATATCAACAAGAAACGCATAAAAACAGCTGCAATTTTGGCATGGGAATAATAATTTAGGTTAGCATCCAAAAGGTTAAATAACTTGTTACATACAACTATTAAAAAAACACATTTCTTACTAAATTTTATTATATTATATTTTTTTTTCTAATTGTTTTAATAACAGTTGCTGTTCCAGTTTTTTGTTCTCTATTGAGAGGTTAGTTTCTTCAACTTGTTTTCTTTTTAGTGTAAGATCTTCTTTAGCTCTCTCTAAATCTACTTTATGTTTTTCAAGTAAAACATTGGCAATGTTTAAGTAGACTTTTTCTTTTGATGCTATTATCTCGAGCGCTTCCTCCTCCAATTTCCGTTTTGTTTTTTTTTGTATTTTTTTATGCGGTTCCTGTACTGGAATTGCTCCAGGGACTTCTTCTTCTTCATATACTGCTTCTTCTTCATGTACTACTTCTTCTTCATGTACTAGTTCTTCCAGGTCGGATGGGGTTGCCCATGAAGTCGAAGCAATTACCAAAACAGGAGCAGAAGAGACTGATGGTTCATACGAGCCTGACGCTGCCGATAAGGAGGTTGAATACAATTCCGGGCTGAAACTGTTGTCAACCTAAAAAAAGAGAAAAAAAACTTAAAGAACCGGCTGTAGCTAGAAAGTATGGTAGCATTATTAATTAAAACAAACTGCACTTAATGCTGTTCGTATTCACTTATTGTATTGTAATCTAAAAATTAAGGCTCTGTTTCCTACATAATAATAACATTATTAATGATCACAAATGAAATATTTCTGAAATACATTAATTATGATAGGAAAGCGACAAAATATTATTTTTGCTCCTTACACTTGGGCAAAAACTCTGGTATCTACTCTGCAGTGCTTTATGTTTAGGAGGCCTTAACAATAATTTATATTTAAAAGCATTCACCTACCCCAATTTCTAGCTCATCGGCAGGGTTAACGAGGCCTTGAAATCGCATTGGATTTGATGAAACAATTAATTCATCAAGAGCGGTTGCGGTTTTTAAATAGTTTCCTCCTCCAGTTTTATACAACTGCACCTAGGAAATAAAAGTTGACTTCAATATTCCTTCGTATTAATATAAGTGCGAATTGAACCATATACCTTATCATCAGCTATTCTTTTTTTTGCTTTCCGCTTCATTTCATCATATAATGCTATAAGTTGCCCCGCATTTCTTACTCCCGTCTTCTGCAATGAATTATAAGTGTTTACCACGGCGTCCCACGTGGCTTTTTTAGCTTTCACCGAGGTACCGTCGGTTTTTTTATTTTCTATGACACTCTCGTGTTTTTTCACAATGGCATATAACTCAGCCCTTTCGTCTTCCGTGTAATTACGGGAACGCTTCCTCTTCTTTTGATCTTCCATTGCACACTTAAATGAACAAACTGTACCAGGAAACAATCCAATGGAAATGAACAAAATGAATAATTAGTTTGTGGTTATTTTATATCGTTAAAAACGCATGCGCAATGGTTAAATTCCAGTGTTACACATCAAACATATCAAAATTTCCCTAGATTTTACGAAGTCCATGGATATTGATTCTATAAATCAACCAATAGTTATCGACTCCATAAATGAGCGATAGGAATACCATTTAGAGTTATGGAACCAATAAATTTTATCGAACCAATAGTTATAGACCGACTTATGGATGCTTTAGGAATACGGGCATTAGGGATGCAGATTGGAAGAAAGTTTTGGATGAAAAAATTAATGTGAATGAAGCATTACATGAATTCTACAATATATGGAATAAAATAATTGATAATTGTGTATCTAAATTTGTTTTTTGTGAAATTTCCAAAACTTTTCCAGTTTGGTTTACAAAAGAAATTAGGAATCTATTAAAAGAAAAAGAAAGACTTAGAAAACTAAGGACAGTGACTAATGTATTCGATGAAAAATTCAAGGTACTGAGGAGAAAAGTTAAAGTTAAATCCTTAACCAAGTTGGAAAAACATAAATATATTAAAAATATAGAACAAAATTTAACTACAGACGTTAATCATTTCTGGAATTATGTTAACAATAAAAGAAGTAGCAGATCAAACCTTGGTAATTATTATTACAATGAAAGACAAATGGATGAAAATGAAACCGCAAACGCTTTTGCGGATGTCTTTTCATCTGTCTATTCGTCAGTTAAAGCCTCATGATTTGAAATTTCCATGTGAAAGCATGGTAAGTAATGACACTTGTGTATTTGATATTGTTACGGAATTGGATTTTCATAATGCGATAAAAATACTAAAATCTAAAAAAGCAGCTGGGGCTGATGGAATCCCGCCCTATATCCTTAAGGCTTGTAGTGATTGGCTGAAACTACCCTTAATGCATATTTTTAATTTAATCCTAGCATCCAGTACTTTTCCATCCATATGGAAAACAGGTGTGGTTACTCCTATCTTTAAGTCTGGTAACAAAATGGATATTGAAAACTATAGACCAATATCAATAATGTGTGCAACAGCCAAGTTATTTGAACAAATTATTTATTCAAATATGTATCAGTATGTTGAAAAGTATTTAGTATCACAACAACATGGTTTCGTGGCTAATAAATCTATTAGTTCAAACATGCTGATTTTTGGTAATTATGTGTATGGGGCATTGGAGAATAGAATACAACTCGACACTATATATACAGATTCTAGAAAAGCGTTTGACACGGTTGATCATGATGTTCTTTTATGGAAGCTCAGTGGGTTTGGTGTATCACATAGTTTTATTAAATTAATTAGTGATTATTTGCAAAACAGATATTTAATGGTAAAACACAATGGAAATACTTCTGGCAAATTTGAAGCCAACTCAGGGGTTCCTCAGGGATCTAATTTGGGTCCCCTTCTATTTCTGATTTTCATTAAAAACTTACCCTCGAAACTTGAATACTCGGAATGTTTGCTATTTGCGGATGATTTAAAAATTTTCAAACGTGTAGAAACTGTTAGAGATTGTGTTCTACTACAGAAAGATTTAAATAGCATTTATGAGTGGAGTTTAATGAACAAATTATATTTTAATGTGCAAAAATGCTTTACTCTTACTGTGACACGTTCCAAAGATCCCATTATTTTTGAATATCGCATTGATACCGAACCCCTAAAACGTTGTACAGAAGTAAAAGATTTGGGTATAACTTATAACAGTTCACTATATTTTGCTAAACACATTAAAAATATTGCGATGTCTGCAAATCGGTTATTGGGATACATAATTAGACAAACTGTCAATTTCTCTAACATAGATGCCATGAAAATCCTTTATTTTACACTTGTAAGAACTAAATTAGAATTTGTAAATCAAATTTGGTTTACTGAGTACCATACTACGCTATCTATTTTAGAAAAAATTCAAAATAAATGTTTGAGATATCTTTATTTAAAAAAATATCATGTACGGCCAGATTATAACATTGTTAGAACTATCCAACTAAGAAATGAATTCAAGATCTTATCGTTAGAAGACAGGCGAAAATTAGCTGCTTTAATTTTTTTGTTTAAAATAGTAAATAATAAAATCAACTCTCCGGAAATTTTGTCATTACTAAGATTTAATGTTCCATCCAGAAGAACCCGTACTAAGTCATTATTTAATATTCCGCTTTTACATACAATCACTCGCTCCCCGCTTGTGACCATGTGTCGTCTAGCAAATGAATTTAATGAATTGATCGATTTAGACTGGACAATGTCAGTAGACGTTTATCGAAAAACAATATTAAGGCAAATCATCACTCTATCAACTTAAAAGTAAATACACCTCGTACATATTTTATCAAATTAATACTCGCACAATGTACCTAGGTATAGTTAAGTTTATATTATAAGTGAAATATATAGTATATATTATGTTATCAATGTAATTAGGCCGTTTTGATATAAATAAATAAATAAATAATAATATTCGTTTCTTTAGTTGTCCTGATTAATGTAAGATAAGAAGAAGCTTGACCTTGTAATCAATCAACTGACAGTTAAATTGATATAAAAAGCAACGAAATCCTCCCTTATAAATAATCTTCGCATTTTCTATGTTTTCCACAAGGTTGAAATAACCTTATAGTAAAAGTTGTCCTCAACCCAATTCTTCTTTACGCCTCGATCGTAGCAAAATCCTGCATTCGTCTTTGTGTATAATGTTATGTCTACCTATAAACGTAAACATAGTAACTTTTATATTTTTTTGCTTAACTTACTTATCCCACTGTTTTATTTTTTGAATGTCAAAATCAAATCGAAAATATGTTTCCAAAACAATTTATTTAATAATAATCAACATTATATTTTAATAGCCAATTAAAAAATTATTTTAAAAATATCAGCGTGTTAGTATACATTGGAAGACGATCCATTATGCAAAATTTAGCTTCGCCTAATTTTTTGCAATGCGTGCATAAAGAGGAAATGAAAGTTCAAGGTCTCCTTTATTGTTCGACTCGTATTGAATGTACATGTACAACAATGTATTGTATGACATTTCGTAAACACATTGCAGTAACTATGAAAAATTACATACAAGTAAAATTGAAAACCAAAACTTGGATGATTATACAGTGCGCGCTCTTAAGTTGTCATGACTATTTTTAATTAAATTAATTTTAATCAATTGTTCTTCATAACCTCCACTCTTCTGATAACCAACCAAATTTAATCTCAACTGTTGGTTTATTATATGGAGAATATGCCTGGGTAGGCTTGCCTACTTATTTCCGATCATAGCTGCCTAGCAAGCAGGTGTGATCAGGTAAATCAGCATTACCTCTAAATAAAAACTACAATACTTAAGTTCAACTTATAAAGGTAATACATAATTTTAACACTAAGCATATCTACAAGTTTATGTTTAATTTATTCACTCTGTATACATTGAAAGAAAGTATAAAGTTATAGTTTCACTTTGTATAGTTTGTGTTATTTTTTCATGTATTGTCAGATTGACTGACAAGAATAATAAAATAAAAGTCAGTGGAAAGTTTCCCTGTTTTTTCAAAATATTCTTTACGACCACGAATAATTGAAAATATCGAGATATCAGGTCGTTAATTCCGTAATCTGATCAAATAATAATGATTATAATTATTTGGTATCTTAAAAAAATCATGTAAAGTTCATATAAAGCCTGTTGGCTGCGTTATAGTAACGTCTTTGAAAACACAGTAATGAGTCGGCACAGAATCACGATACGGAAGAAGTCAGAATAAGACGATGTCGCCGCCGTCAGTCTTTCGAAGGGAACTGGGTCAGTTGAACGATCGTAGTAAAACGGAATATGACTCTAAAAGCGATTTAAGACTAATTGTGTCAGTAAAACGGATGTGAAGCTTTAATATCACAAAATTTATAACAGTTATGTAAAAATATATTTAAGCTGGTACATAAAACAAGTTGGAAAACATCACTGTGGTATACGCAGACTACTAAACAGTAATTTCAGTTTAATGAACATTTAAATTACCGAATTTGTTTAATACTTAATAAAATAACAAAGCAATGAAACAAACACTCTCTACCCAACAAAAATATTGGCTGAAAATGTAAGTGTTAAAAATAAGAGCCGTCAGAGGTCAAAATAAATCATTATGTATAGAACTCAATTAATGTTGTTTTTCGCATTAATAAGCCATTTTACTAGATTCGACATCGATTAATAAAGTGGCACTTTTGTGCATATAATTGTCATTTTACTATATAGTAATGTCACTATTAATAAAACACAGTTTGACAGAAAATTTATTAATAGTATTTTATATTGTTTAATTTATAAGATTTATTATTTATAATAGTTTTTATTTTATAAGGTTTATTTATAAGTATAACAACTTACCTTCGGCTGCTCTCTGTACAAAGCCGGGGCATGAAAAACACTTTTTCTCTTCGGGTTCAGGCCGCCAACTTGATAATAATAACTCTTTGGTGTATATGTTGCAACAATTTTTCGTTCGCTCGAACAAAATCCCGGCATGAGACTTCTCAAGGGTGGTTCGACTGCAAGTTAATGACACACTTTGTATAACAGAGGATGATCACACTATGAGAGCTTAGGGCGCCACTACCTTTTCAAACGTTACGAAATAGCAAGAACAAAACTACGGTGATAAAGGTAGAAACACCGTGTAAAAGAATTTACTCTATATTAAAAATGTTAAAATAAAATGTGCTCAAACTTAATAAACCCGGGCACGATACCCTGTGGCTCTCACAGCCGGGTGGATTAGAAATAAAAAAAGAATGTATAACAAATTTGATTTGATTCTGCCTTAGGGCGGGACGGAAAAATACAGGATGTACTTAACTGACGGTACTCTGGTGGTTTAGATATTCTAAAGAAATGGAATCTGTGTTTTCTATGGTGAAAGATGTCTCGGACCAATGGAAGCGGTCTTCCACGGTAAATGTGTCTTAGATAACTGGAAGCTGTCTTCAACGGTAAAGGTGTCTCAGATAGATGGAAGCTGTCTTCAACGGTAAAGGTGTCTCTTAGCAGTCACTTAGCTATCACGTAGTTGCTGTGCTTACCTAAGAGTACAGAGGAATCAGGGATATGTAGGAACTTGAACGTAACGGGGCACATTATGTTGGTTCAGCTTTTCAGGTTTAAAAGGAAGGCAGTTATTTAAATTTTAAAAAATGAAATTTACTGAAAGCTCCTCAACATATATGTCCCATATTGAAACAATAAATAACAATTTAACTAAATTAGAAGTATACTAATGTTCTGAACACCTTATGAGAGCCAAAAAGTTGTTATCTGAATAAATAACGTGCTTAAAAAATATATCTGAAACCTACACTGGCAGTCTCTTTCATACGAAGAAATATTCTATAGGTTTAAAATGTAATTAAAATGTTATTTATATTGAAAAATAGTATATTATAAACCAAGGTGGTGAAGACTATTATTATCAACCGAGCACCAAAATTATTTCGCGAGGGGCTTTGCCCCGAGCGGAATAAGGTGCGAGGTTTATAAATGTCTTCAACACCGTGGTGTATATACATTTTTCCACTACTAGCCAAATTTAAGAAAAAAAAAATGTCTTATAAAAATCATGTAGGTATAATTTAATCACACAGCAATAGAATACCATTATTCCTATAGTTCATAATCACCAATATTAAGTGCAACGAATTATAATCACATCCAAAAATTTGACAAAACGTGGTTTATGTTTTACTTTGAACTTTCAATAATTACAGCGGTAGTGCGTTCACAACACTTGGGTACAAAGTGAGCGTTCATAAAACATTTAGCATATGCTTCACCATAGAGAAAGTAATATATTATTTGTCTATGTACTTCACACTCTACACCACAGCGTTCACAAACGAACCACTAGAATCGACGAGAGTGCACTCCTAGTTCCCCGCTTGCTATCTGGGAAACTATTACCCTAATATGCGCTGATATGCGCAGTTCGTATAATATGTACAATGTACACATGTTCTTATTTGTAGAGGTTAAGGCACCTATAACCGATATTCTGTGGGTCAAGGTTAGCTACCAGTTTCTATCAACAGAAGATTTTCAAATTCCACTGGTGATAATGTTGAAGGTAAAAACATTCCTCGATCCTCGTTTTTCTAAAATTAACGAAAAAAAACAACACATTTCAATGTCAAATTTTGATAGTGTCGATCTACAAATCGTTCAAACTGATTTCTCCCTAGGCGTTTACTCCGTCGTCTGACTGACACTGTTTTCGCTCCTCACCTTACCCATATATTATGAACGCACTCCTTATGTCATCAGAAATTTTTGGTTGAGCGCGAATTTTAAACTAATGACAGTTTTATTCAAATAATTTTATCTTGTTAGGTAATTTCAAGCAGTAAATATGTTAAAGACAATCTCCTGGGTATACAAAATTATGTTGCACTAGTTTTTGTTAAGCTATTATCCCTGAATTCTCAAAACATTAGAATTCGTCCATTATTGACCTAGGTTAACAATAGAAAAAATTATTAACCACTAATAGAGAAATTCAACTTCTCAGTTGGCTAGATGACACAATAATTGTCAACTTCACAGCTAGTAGTGGAAAAAAATATTTTCCAACATAAAAGGCTGGCAAATGTTTGCACAAAAGTAAATAATGATTTGTATTAGAGTATTTAGTTTAAAATTAATATGCAGGTATAAAAGAAGGATTTCGTGACCACGTGCAACTGTAATTTATCTCTGAATATGTGAAAGAACAGAAATACACAATAAAATTATATCAGCGTTTACTTTGAAGGAGGCTACGTAATTATATAATATAATTTTGGACTTACCACAGCAAAAGAAAAAATTCAGTAGAACAAGAGAAAAAGTGAGTACGTGTTTTCTCTTCGTCGGTATCGGAAAAGGCTGATTTTTAGCTTGTTGCAAACAGGAGGAACTTGACAAATGTCAATTGTCTCAACGTTCAGTTTTAATTCTCTAGTTGGGAGTGGATAATGAGACGGCAAGCGGGAATTACACGGAATTTGTAATATGAAATCGAAACAAGTCGATAGACATGTTACAATGTGTTGAACATAAGTGAGAAATTAGCTGATACCTTCTTGTACGTATTTAGTAAATAAATTATTTGAAATAATATTTGTATATTTTAATTAGATTTAATACTTTATTTATTCAAATTAATTTTAAAGGAAATTAAATTACGTCACGTCTCTGGCGCCTACGACATGCAAGATAGAAAATATATATAACCTTGAGCAAACTGTAGCTGCGCAGAAGGATATTTCATTGCAATCGGAACATTGACGAACCAGTGAGTTGTTTTCTATATGTTTGAATGAAATACGTTTGTACAAAATATTTTCATAGTTTTACAAAAATTATATGGACATGTTGAGATAGGATAAAATTTCATATATGGATTTACACATGAATATTTGAAAATTATTTCTTATTTACTTATATCCTAAAGGTACTTGATAATATTTTAAACAAGTAAGTACAAGTTCCTTATTAGTTAGATTCAATATAATTAGCGTTTGTTTAATTTGAATTTTTGTCTTTTAAATTATTGGCCTTTATATTTATTTATTTTCATTAGGAAAAATGATCATTTTACTGTTATAGTTATTCTTTGGGAGCCAAAGAAAGAAATTCTCTAACCTTATTCGTTGAAAATTTCGAAATTCAACATGTCTGCTCCTTTACGTCCCTAGGGACTGCTATGGTCCACCAATTATCTGCATTTTCTTCCCGAAGACTAACTTCTGGAGTGGGAACCTCGTTCAAACTTTGTATTGTGTTTTTAGTTATCAATGTAGTTCATCATTTTTTCTCAATTTCAAAAATTTTCAACAATTTTCATTAAATTTTCTAGAGCTCACCTACATACGGTTCTCGCTTTAAATTCCCCCCGACGACTCTTGTTTTTTCAATAAACTTTCTTTACTTGATATTCATATGTTGCTGGATACTATGTTACATTTAATAATGATCGATTTTCGTGTAATTAAATGTTAGAAATTGTCTAATTATTAATAATAATGTGTTATAGTTTCTCTTTTAACACTTCACTATGTTTACTTCTTTACAAAATTCTCAAAATTCGTCCTTTTTAAGTGTATTAATTAATCTTCTAATTGCTAAACTCTCAATAATTTAAAATTTTGTTATTTGCATTTTCATCAATTTTAACTCGAAGATGTGTTGTCAATGATTTATTTTTGTGATCTCATATATGTACTCTCGTTCGGAATTCTATGTTCTAATATGGATATGTCATTATACAATGTGATGTTTCCGTTTTATCAATGGTTATAATCTATTACATAAATTGTAGTATTCAAAATAATAATGATCAATAACTAATTATAATATTAATTTCTTTTCAGAGTACTAAATATAAATTAATCCTGGCAGTTATATGGTATTAATGAGTCTGGTTACCTTACTTACAAAGGTAGGATTTTTAATTAACACCAATTATTATTTCAAACCGTTTTTATGATTCATATGATGATTTAATCATGTGTCTTATAATATTTAACAAGAATACATCTAATTTCTCATATTTTTCAATTTAATTTCTCTGTTCATATATCATTTTGTCTACCGTTCCGTCTTGAGTGACGTTAACTTAATTTCAAAATTTATGACAACAGTTTAATTTATGTTGCTTGTATGTATAATAATATACTTTTCTTGTTGTCAATTTTAATGTTTATTTTATATTATAAACTTACCTTCGGCTGCTCTATATCACACAAAAGCCGGGGCATAAAGACTGCTCTCTCTTTGGGTTCTGGCTGCCAATAACTCAATACAATAATAATCAAAACCTTTTTTATATTGGACTAAAATCAGAATTGATAGGTTTGAAAGGATAAATTCATTGAAAACTCTACTAAAATAAATTATTAAGGTGGTTGAGACTTGAGAGAATATAAATTTCACTGATATAATTATTATGAATCCAATAATTATTATTGATTATTGTAAATGTTAATTTATAAAAAAAATCATTGGATAAGAAAATTTAAAAATGTTCAAGAGTAGTGCGCGAAGTCCTTACTTAATCTCTACATGAAATAAAATATTAATCTAGTAGGAATAATAAATCATGGATGGTTGCTAGGAAAAATAAACATTGATGACAGATTGAATTTTTGAAGCAGAGATGTAAAAATAATTATCCTAATAGAAAAATCAAGTAAAAAGAATCTACAAAGAAGTTAAATTATATAAACGAAAAGCTGAAGCTGAGAAGAATACTTTATAATTATTAATCAAGGTAAATTGTTGGAATTTATAAGAAGGAGAAAAAACTTGAATGTTGTATAATAGTGAATGATAATGATAGCAAAATCAAAGTTAAGATATTAACGAATTAGATTGAAATAAAAAGAATTGTAAATTGAGAATACCTACATTATTATACAGGAAGACAGATTGATAGTGACATTATAGGAAGAATTATAAATTTGAGTTATTTGGACATCCTATTCAAAACTAAAAGAAACAAAAAAAAGGAATATCATTTGAAGAACTGAGTTTAAGAGTGACTACGAACTGTGAGGTAAAGTTTTTCTTATATAAACTTTTCTAATGATAGCAATATAACCTAAAAAAATAATCAAACTATTGTGTTAAATGAAGTAAAACAATAATTTCTTATTGATCACTGATGGAAAAAGTATAGGTATAAAGGATATTTAAAAAAAAACTCTTATATTAGCAAATTAATATTGAACAATCACTACTTACCACAATATCAAAACATTTTACCTCTCGAATGTGAAAAGATTTATAATTTGTGCCAGCATTATAATCTTGTCAAATATTTGAATTTCTTTAATAGTTTCAATTGTGTTTAAAAACATAACGATAATTGTATTGGTCAATTAAGAAATTATTATTTACTATTAAATAATAATACATTTGAAAATAGGTTAATATTTATGACACAAAACCAAATAACTATAGAGGAAGAGATCTTTCTTATCGACATTAGTTGATTTATTTAGTGTTGCCCTCTCTATTCCTATAAGATAACCAGAAAATACAGGGTTGTATTAGATATTTAATTATTTGTAAAGTTATTGGAACATAATAATTTGAGTGTTTATTATTTTATTTACTAATTATATTACAATTTAGATTATATCTCGAGTTTGAATTTATAAAGTAATAGACGTATCCTCAACCACCATAATTCCTTGTCTATGGTTTAGAGTTTCATCCTCATAGACTGAGTATAGCTGGCTCACAATAATAACACACAAAAAATTGATAGACTAATTTCATCTGGCGCTCAACAACTAAAATTATAGTAAATAATATAAACCTAATATAAATAATATAAACAAATAAATAAATAAAATATACTATTATCTCAATATATATATATATATATATATATATATATATATATATATATATATATATATATATATATATATATATACTTTGGTTAGAATAATTGAAATTAGCTATAATTTTATTCTTTTAATTGTTTGGTTTGTTGATAGTAAATAAAATGCAAATAATAATATCATATGTGTAATATAAAAATTAATTTCTTTTTGATTCAATAATTAAATAAGTTTAAATATTGTTACGCCACTGACATTGAAATCATGCGCCCTAGGTACATGTACAAACCGGAAATTGCCAGCGTCTGCGTAAATGATTATCAGCGCGATACACACCTCAGCTGATTCAAGTTTTTACGTTAGATATATCAATTGTGTTACTACGATACCTGCAAGGTATTTACAAAGGTTATACATATAAAGTTAAAGGAATAGGATGAGATTCGATAATATTACAATTACGTATATTCAAAGAAATATGATGAAAGTGGAAATTATTATAATCACATACATGCGTTTATACATATTATGAGTGATGCAATATTCTTACTTACTAATATAACAATGAAGCACCATGATAATTTTTCAAGTAAGTAGAAGTCCATTTATTATAGATAGAATTATTATGAATGTTTGTTAGCTTTTTGAATTAAGATTTTAAATTTTATAGGCATTTCAATAGTTTTTATTAATTATTTAAAATGATCATTTCTCGTAGAAAGTTTTACTTTGGGACCCAAAAAAATGAAATCACTGACCTTATTTTGTCCTAATTCCAAGATGTCCGCACTGACGCTGCTGCTGTGGTGCTCCTACAAATTTTCATTATCTTTCTTTATACAAGAAATTCTTTTACTTGCGTGGAAAACTAGTTCACACTTATCTTTATCGATTTATTAAATATATTTTATTCAAATGACAAACTTTACTATAATTTTGGCTAAAACTTTCATAGACTCCAGCCACAAGCTGTTCTTTCTCCAAAAACCGACGCCCGATTCCTTTTTGTTTCCGAATCAACAAGCTTTTTTCAAACAGGAAGTTCATAGCCCACTTGCCGATAATTTTCTGACAATAATTGACTGTCTACATATAAATTGTTCAAAATTGGAAAATAGTTCTTAATAATGTCTTGGAAGATACTTTTTACACTGCACTTAGTTAATTCTTATCCCAAATTCCCATAATTCGTCCGTTTATACTGCGATAATACCCTTATTTATTAATTTTCACTTATTTAGAGGTGTTATTATACTCTTGATTCACATAAATTGTATAACCTAATTAATGTAATGCCATATATGTTTGTTTATTTTTAATTTTAATATCTCATCATCTACTTATCCTTAATAAACTCTTAATTGTTTTAAATATATAGTTTTTACATTTCACAGTTTTTAGTTACCTTGAATTTTATGTTAGCAATAAATTACATTATTTACGTCACATCCTATTGTAAATTTTTATCAATCCAATATGTATCTGTCATTAGATTTTGCCGTGTTCCGTACGGTAAATAAATACGTGTTCCATCATATGGTTTATGAAAAGAGAATTCTTTATTGGTTTTTATTCAACCTTTCGAAAACGTTCATTTTCATCATCAGGGATGTTACAAATAGAGGAAAAATTTTTTTCTCAATGTCTGAGGTTAAGCTCAAAACAAATAAAAAAGTTAGACTCAAGGTCTTTAGTTAGCCATTGTATTAGCCAAAGGCGCTGGTATTCGATTAGCAATTTAAATTAATGAGCTTCGGGATTAAAGCGAGGATTGGTTAAAGCCAACTCGAAATAAACAACTAACAAATTTAATTATTAAAGGAGATAATAGAGGATTGATCTCCTGAAAAATACAAAGAAAATTCAACAAAAAATATGCATAACTAAATTCAACGGCCGTTCTTCATGAATATTAAAACTAATGAAACATGTACAATGTAAGAATCTTAAACGTAAATAATTAATGCGTAAATGAGTCTAAATCTAGCACGGAGAAAATTTCTGTTGAAATCAAAAATTTATCCACATGACCAACGTATTCTTGTTGAAATAAAAACAAAAAGTTACCTAATACTCACTAAGACCGTTCTGAAGGAGGTAGTGCGCGGCGAAACACAATATTTGTTTATCAACAGTATCATATATATACATATATATATATATATATATATATATATATATATATATATATATATATATATATATATATATATATATATATATATATATATATATATATATAATTGAAAATATCACGGGGATTGCAGCCTAAATAATATTTATATTCTTGTTATACAAAACCGAGCGCTTTCGATAGACTATTTCTTTCTTTTTCAAGGTTGCATGTTAGAATTATAAGAAATCAAAGAAAACAGGATACATAGTAATCACATCCGACTTAAGTTAGAGCTAAAATCAATGCCTCAACATTGAATTAAAATGCAATAGGAAACCAAAAAATTGAAAAAGTGAACAAGTAAAAAATTGAAAAAATTGAAAAAATTGAAACATTGAAAAATTGACAAATTGCAAAATTGAGTTTAAATTAACAACATAAAATTAATACTTAGCTAAAATCCCACCTGAAGGAAACACATTTTGGTTTTTTTAACTTCACCACTACTACATTTTGACAGAGAATATTTAAAACTGATTCGGTTGTTTCAAGTGTATCTAGTTTTTGGATAGACAGTAATGTTTTTTACTTTACCATACCTGCTTTCAGTCGTATTCTCTTCAAACGAGTTTGTTTTATTATATGTCAAACATACCAGGGTAGTTAGAAAATTGCAAAGTGGGATACCAAATGTTGCACCAAAACTAGCAATGAGATTAATATTAAAAATTTTGGATCTTGATGTCCAATTACTGTTAAAAATTTTTTCTTCTTGCGAAAAAATTCTTTTTCTTTCATATAACAGTTGCCTGCTGTTATCATTTGGTAGGTTATTTATAACAAGGAGTTGAATATGCTCAGAGCCACCAAACAGCATGAACTCTCACTTCATCCGTCCCGCGGCTGTGAACACATCCAGGCAGTTATCGCGTGTAAAAAAGCACAGGCTAAAAGAGGACAACACCAATAGGTGGTAAGTTTTATTATCACAAGAGGTTTCCTTAAAGAAAAGAAAAAAATAATCAAAGTCCAGTCTCTCACCCTGGAATTTAAGATTCTGAAATTGCCAACTTCAGAGGCTGTCACCCTCTGAGTAGCAAGAGTTTTTTTATATTTTAAATTTTTTAATTTAATTATACAACAAACTTCAAAGAGGGAAATGGCAAGCCCCACACCCTGTCAAGTTTGTCAGTCCCGACAGAGGTAGGAACTCACCACAACCTCCCCGAAATGCTGTTGGTTTAAGTACTCTCAATGCCTGGTGTTATTTGATTCAACATGCTATACTATTACTTTTTTGTGAATTATGTTATAGTGTGAAAAAATGTTTATAGCGGAGTTAGCTGATAGTGCAACGCCCGTGAAAGAAACGCCACAATTTCCACACAGACATCCCACAGCAACTAACTAAGGGAAGAATCGTCGCTGCTAGCTGGGTTGACATTTGTAAAATATAACAAATATGTATAAATCTTACTTATATCATCGATGTCAGATTTTTTATTCATAGTTAGGTCATTAACTTGGATGTGGTACATTTCTAAGAATTTACGTTTATTTCTATTTCTTTCAATTTCCAAAATCTCACAATTTCCAAAATCTACGTGATGTGTCTCATCTATTATGTGTTCTGCAAGAGCACATTTTCTTTTCCCTAACCTACTATCACTTTTATGTTGTACCAAACGATTTTTTAAATTTTGTGAGGTTTCACCTATATACTTCTTCTCACAATTCATACATGGTATTTGATAGACCACATTTGTACGTTGGAGGGTCTCATCTTTGTGTTTAAGTTTAGTGAACAATTGGTTTAAAGGCTGCGCTGATTTTTGTGCAATTTTTACTGTGGAAATATCTTTGAAATGTTTAATAATTTTATCAGAGATTTCACCAAGATATGGTATTGATCCGAAAACAACATTAGGTTGTTTTTCACCTTCTGTGTGATTCCTATCTCTGCTCATCCCCCCAGGGACAGTTCGATCACTTTGCGTGTTAGAAATCAACTTTTTTAAAATATGTGAAGGGTAACTATTTTGTAATAAAATGTCAAAAAATTCTCTATAATTTTTTTGTAAACATGATGGGTGCGAGATCTTTTTTATTCTATTTTTAAGTTCTAAAACCAAGTTCATTTTCATTTTATATGGATGATAAGACATGTAATTCATATACCTTCCTGAAAAAGTTGGTTTTTTTGTACCAATCTAAGATCAGGGTATTTGAGTTAGTTCTGATCACTTTCGTGTCTAAAAAATGTACAAATCTATCACGTTCTTCTTCCACTGTAAACTGTATATTATGGTGGTAGCTATTGAAAATATTTAAAATTGTTCCAACTTGGTTGTTAGGTACCGCGGTGATGATATCATCTACATATTTTTTCAAAAAGGGTATGTGAAAGTTGACCTTATTCAGGCAATCAGCAATCAAATCATCCATTGGATGATTTGATTGCTGATTGCCTGAAGAAGGTCAACTTTCTGTCTTCACTGTTTTTAGAATTTTGATCAAAGCCTGAATTCAGTTTAGCCATTTATAATGATTATGGTTTGTACGAATTTTTAGTTTAAATAATTAATATACTTTGACCGGACTATTAGGTATACAGTTACTTAAATAACAAAATCGATGCGAAAACTTTAAGATAAATTTCACTATATAAGAAGACCTATAGACGTGAATTAAAATGTGACTAATCGAACGACCAACGATGTTGTTTATCGACTGGCCTATAAAGGGTCACCATTAATTCGAATAAGAGACAGACATAATACGCAGTTGAAAGAGAAACAAAAAGCGATGGATGAATTCAACGACAACTACAATAAAACGAATAACCATCATTTTAAGTGAAATGTTTCGTGAAAGATATAACCTCCCGGCGGATTACTTTGTATGAAAACAGAATTTTATATGTGTAGAAAATACATTTTAAGGACGAATATCATGTCAAATTTATAGTCCATTCGTTAAGCGTGCAAAGCAACTTTACATGAGTGAAGGCCATAATACTGAACGGCATTTTTGGGACTGGTAACTGTAATATGGAGAAGGGAAAGGAAGAAAAAAATGAAATGAAAGAAAAACAATTTTCTGCAGTAATAAATCCAGAAACACCCTATAAATACATATTTCGTCCAAACAAAAGCATGCGAGAAATCGATCTACTTTTTTTAGTTTGCTAGACCACGAATAGCCAAAACATTATTAAAAGTATTTTAAATAGAACCCAATTTTTTTACATGTTTTAAAACACGTTTTCGCATACACAGCAAAGTAACCCAAAAAACGAAGGAGGAAAATTGACAGTTAAAAAGAGCGACATAATTCGTCCAAAGAGAACAGACGTTGTTCGTTCGCGAACGTGTCGGTTAGTCCGACACAGACGTAGGGGTAGGATAGTGTTAGGAGAGAAAGGTCCTAGTGCTCCCTTATCCCCCGACGCGAATACGGTTATCGGTTTCGTTTGAACTTATTTTTATTGTGTTGTTCTGAAACTACTTTTATTCACATCGTGTTCTGAGTGATCCACATGATATTTTGGTATCATCGGCAGTAAGGACCGCCCTTCAGACAAGATCGCAGTTAAGATTTCAGAAGTGAATCATCATAACTTCGGCGCGAGTGTTGGAAACCTTCGATTCGCCGTTTCTTCGCGTCTCTAGGGAACTAAATTACCGGCAACCAAATCACGAGGCTCCAGATCCGAAAATAAAGAAACAGACGGTCCAATCTGTGAGTTTTGAAACAATTGTTTATTAGTTGGAAATAATTTTGGCTGTCTTAACTTGAAAATTCATAACATATTCGCACGTCCACACGCGGAACCCTATCCCAAATATTAGGAAGGGATAAAGGCAAATTAGTAGTGACATACTGTTCTTCGTATTGTATATGTGTGATGAGTAGTGGTAAGCGCACCGTTTACTAAACTATATTGATGTTCCAGACCATTAATTAAGGAAACACTTACCTCCAATACCATATATTCAAAATCTTTTTTTTATATTCTTCTTACGTTAGGAATGAGTCCTGTGTTTTCATCAATGATTTGCCAAGAGTAGGTGGTCCTCCAGGTGGCAGAGATGTATTTGGTTTTTTCTCTTTTGCAATTTTTGCCAGCCGATCATTTGGCATTCTGTCCTCGTGGTCTCTCCATTCCCTTCTTCGGTTTCTTGTCCATCTTACTTCATCATGGATCTCACATATTTCCCTTATTTTTTAACTTCTCTTTCAGTCAAATAACGTATATCGTGTTATTGATCTTAGTGTTCGCATTTCTGGGAAATTTTTTGAAACTTGTTTGGATTTTTTTCAGTATCTTTCTTTGAATAAATAATACGTTTATCTAATTTTTCGAACGAGTAGAAGTCTTTCTGTGTCATTCTTTGATGATTTATTGATCACATTTATTCAATCGTGTGGAATAAAAAATTGTGAATTTTTCCTTTTGTTTTCTTCTATTACGGTGAAATCTCGATCGCATTCCATTATTCCATATAGGTATGCCCCGGTTCTAGAAATTTATGATGAATTTCCTTTATTTGACCTATTTTCACTAAAAATATGAATAGTTTACATATATATCTATTTTTATTCTGACCCCCACATTAATCACTATATGCGATGATTTTTTTATGTTCGGGGGTTGCGACTTGATAAACTGTAACAGGCAAGACCCTATCTGTTGGGTACCCCTTTCAAACACTGTCTGATCCCAAGTATACATTTCAACTTTCCTCGTGATCAAATTGTGAATGCAGAAATTGTAGGTCCAAAGTTGTCTGAGATAAAATACTTTCTAGTCTGTAGCTAAGGGGTGGGTAATGTCTGTTGTAAATCTAAACATATTAACAGAGTATCTGTTGAAGACTTGTAGGTTTCAATGTCAGCATTTTCGCAGTCACGACTTTTTGAGCTGTTCGCTGATGAATATCCAGAGAAACTTTGCTGGAATTCACTATCATCTCATCGTTGGAATTTTTGATTAAATTTTGAAGACTATCACCCTTTGAGCAGGTATCAGTGCGTGGCTTATGGAATCTCAGATTAAATTCTGTATTGAAAATGTGTCGATAGTAGGAGAGTTTACCTACAAATAAGTTGTTATTCTGAATGCAGAATTCCTTATAAAGTGAATACATTTTGGTAATATTCAAATCCGTTGATAAGTATTTTGTATTGGAGTTGTCCTATCTGGAGTAATGGCTTTTGTATCTTGGAAAGCTCTTGATATGTTGGATCACTTTATTTCGAGTATGTTCATCAATTTTTGTTCACACTAGGGATTGTAAATCGTCTATTGGTGATGTCGAAAGTCTTAAGGAAGAAGTTTTTGCAAATCAGCTTATTCATAATGATAGTATTACAGTTATATCTACATACGTGATCATATTTTCCCAATATTTTTTTCTCATGTATAACATTTTTATGACCCGTGTATTCTTATCTCGCAGTTCGCAATTTTTACGTTGATTTTTTTCCAGTTTTCCTCGTGTCAGCTTCTTCCTTGTTTTGGCCGGTTTTGTATGTCCAGATGTAGAACTTTCACCTATTTTCCGTATCAGATTGGTTTCCATCCTCATCTGGATTATGATCAGCATCCTCATCAGTTTGTTAAGAGTCTGATTCTACATGAGATGCATCATACTCTGTAAAAACAACATAACCTAAATTCCCGTATTTTATCAAATTTAAAACAAATTTACCATCGATTTCATCCATATTTCATTGGGTAATTAGCACAACGAAGGCAATTAAAGCACAAATCTACTGAACTGCTGAAACTACTGGACTGAACACTATTGTTTACAAAAATAATGCAATGAACAAAACTATCTTCTAATGGAATGTACAGAATAGGAATCTAAAGTTAGTGTAAAACCGGTATAAGTATACCTAAACCGTTTTTGCAGGAATCATTTTAACAAACTCTGTGAGTGAGTATATTTACCGGCCCCATAGATGGCAGTAGCGCTCTGTTTAAACACTTATATCGTTTATGCACGAACAGAACTTCGTTTTAAGTATACAAATCTGCAATAATATCGAAAATAATTAATTATTAATCTTAGACTCGTCATGACATAGATATTTTTAAGTCATGTTTTCGGAAACCGGCCGGAATTGTAGAATTTTAAGTGCATGTGAAGCGAGTGTTCATATCAACTTCCAACCAATCTCCAAGCTCGAACTAATTGTTTTTTTAATACAATTATTATTAGTATCATTAAACCCCCAAATTACAGTTCGCCTTTTTCTCCTAAATTTATTTGTGCAATTCGAACAAGTTAATTGACATAACTCTACCTCGCAGGCTTTTATCTGTTTATTTATATTGATTACGTTTTATACGCATGGATGACGATGTAAATTTCATTTAAATTTGTCTAGCACAGCATATGTTATAAACTCAATGTCAGCGAGGTCGAGTGAAAGTTTAGTTATTGACTCATTGTCGGGCGAGATTAAAAGTAGGATCGCGAATTCGCACATTGAAGCACTTTTATATCTAAATCCTAGTCATAGCGATTCGCTCCGGCTTTGCATGGGTGTAGTTTGTAAAAAAGTGAAGTAAAAATGTGAAGATGCTGGTTTTTGATTACAGAATTTTTTTAAAAACAATGTTTGAAATAAATGTATACGATGTGTTAATAGTAATTTGTGCCTTAAGATGCAATTTGAATCCCGAAGCTAAAGTTAGCATTATTTCGCTGAGAAATTATTGAATTTTACTCTTAAGATGCATACATTATTTTTTCTACGTCCATTTGTTTCTATTTTCAGAATAATTTTTTTTTGTTTCTCGCATCAACCAAGTTGATTATTAGCGATGGCTTCAATAATATAATCACAGCTTATAGAGTAGAGAGGTACTTGACAGATATTTATAAATATTATCCACATCGCAATCGTTTCCTAGCAGGGTATTCATGTCATTTGGAAAATTACATTGTTGTCTTTGCGATGTGTATAATGTACATTCTAATAATATATGTTTTACATTTAGTTCACGGCTACAAATTATACACATAGGTTTATCAGTTTTACGTATTAAATATTCATGCGTAAGTTTAGTGTGACCTATTCTTAGTCTGGTTATTACGACCTGTTTTAAGCGGTTCTGCACATTCGCGGCCACTGTTTAACACTTTCCTTTATTTGTCTTAATTTTTGGAGTGGTCCTTGCCACTCCGATTGCCACCGAGAATTAATTCTCATTTTGATGTAGGTTTTCACGTCACTGTAAACCGTACTGTTCACTATATGTACATCTCTGCATACTGTAGCGTCTTTTGCATGTTTGTCAGCATCTTCGTTTCCTTGTATTCTTTGATGAGAGGGCACCCATAAAAATCTGACATCCAAGTTGTTGTTTTGTAGTAGATGCAGTTGAGTCTTGATTTGTAGTTCAAGAGGGTTGTTAGTGTAAATATTTTTCAAGGTACTTAGGGCACTTAAGGAGTCTGTTATTATTACAGTTTTTTGCAGGTTTGACGATTGAATTTCGATTAGAGCATATATTTCTCCTGTATACACAGAACTTACGTCGGGTAATTTATATTTCAAATGTGGTTTATAGGAAGTGATAACCGCAGCTCCAACTCAATTTGGGGTTTTGGATGCATCAGTATATATTTTATGAAAGTTAGAATACATGGAGACTTTCGTGTGAAACTTCTGATATACTGTGGAGGCTGGAGTTTCTGCCTTGTTAAAGTTGGTTAAGCTGGTGTCTATGCTCGGAATTTTAATAAGCCATGGCGGTGGTATATCAACATTTGCTTCTAGTATGGAAGTTATCTGCATGTCTAGTTGTATGATATATTTGGAAACTCTCTGATAGAAGGGGTAGTCGACTTTTTTCCTAAATTCGTAGGTGTTTTGATATCTATTTGCAACTGTGTTATTGTAGTTTGGATGTTCTTGGTTGCCCATTATAGTACTGGCATATGACAGGGTCAGGTATTGCCTTCTTTTATCTAGTGATTGCTCTCCTAGCTCTACTTGTAAGCTTTCGATAGGGGATGTTCTATAAGCTCCAGAAGTGATGCGCAATGCTTGGTTTGCTATGACATCTAAACGTTTTAATATGCGTTTTTTAGCGGAGGCGTATGCGATGGATCCATAATCGATCTTGGATCTAATAAGATGTCTGTAGATTAGGAGTAAAGTTTCTCGATCAGATCCCCACTCTCTGTTTGCGAGGACTTTTAATAGATTTAGTCCATTCTGACATCTAACGACTAGATTCTTAATATGTTCATCCCAATTTAATTGCGAGTCGAAGATCATTCCCAGAAATGTGATTTTTGACACATACCCGAGAGGACTACCATTTAGTTCAAGTAGTGGCTTTTGGCCTACTTCTCTCCTGGAGAACATTATACATTTGGTTTTCTCTGCAAATAAATGAAAACCGGAGTCCTTAGACCATTTTTCAAGTATGTTTATTTGTGATTGTAGAATTGATTTCATTGTTGTTAGATTTTTACTTTTTATGTACATTACCAGATCATCCGCATAGAGTCGGACTTTTATTGGTTTCTGTATATTAGTGGTGATGTTATTTATAGCTATAAGGAATAAAGTTGGGCTGATTACTGATCCCTGCGGTGTTCCATGTTGTTGTGTTTTTAGATCGGAGATCGAGCCGTTTATCCTAACTTGGAAACTTCTATAATTTAGAAAATTGTAAATAAAAGCCAGCATGTTTCCGTCTATATTCCATTCTTGCAAGGTTTTTACTATATTAGGCCTTCATGCCGTATTGAATGCTTTGTTTATGTCAAAAAATACAGCTATACATTTCTGATTGTTTGCTAAAGCCTCATGTATGTCGCTTACTTAGTTGATGATGTTATCGATTGTGCTTTTGTGTTTTTTAAATCCACTCTGTTCTGGTATTATCAATTTTCTTCGTTCTAACTCCCAAACAAGTCTGTTATTGATTATTTTTTCTAGTAATTTGCACATGGTGCAAGTTAAGGATATGGGTCTATAAGAATCGACTAATAATTTATTTTTCACTGTCTTTTGAATGGGTATAATCATTCCTTGTCACCATTTTTTTGGGAACGTATGTTTTGTCCATATTTGATTAAATATTTTTAGCAGTGTTGCTTTAGCTGTTTCTGGGAAGTGTTGCAGAAAGCTAATAGGCACGTTGTCTGGCCCTGGGCTGCAATCATCAAAAGAAGTAAGTGCTTCGTCAAACTCGCTCTTTAAGAGGGGCTTGTTGATGTCCGTGTCTATATTGTTAATGTGAAAGTTGCGTAGACTGGTTTCATTATTTTCCAGGAAATTTTCTTCAAAAGCAGCATCGCTAGATTATTTTTCGTAATTGCTGGCTAGTAAATCAGCAATTTGTTTTGGATTGCTAATGATTTGTCCGTTATCTTCTAAGGCAGCAATTTTCTGATATGATTTGTGTCCCGATATTTGTCTAATTTTTTTCCAGATAGTGCTAATATTAGTTGAACTATTTATATTTTGTACGTAAGTCTTCCAGCACTCTTTCCTACTTTTTTTAGCGTATATCTTGTCTTAGCTCTAAGGTTCTTAAAACTTGCTAGATTTTCAGAAGTCTTGTATTTTTTGTAGCGATTAAATGCTGCTTTACTTGCTATTATTGCCTGACGACATTCGTCATTCCACTAGGGTACCGGATTGTGGCTTCTGATGGTTTCTGTCATCCCAGTACTGTCTTTGCCGGCTTGTTCAAGTATTTTGGTAAATTCGTTAGCTGTTTCGTCGATATCCTCTCTTATTTTGTATTGAGAAAGTAATGTTTCAATATTTAGGGAAAATTTATTCCAGTTTGCATCGTTAAGACGCCATTTTTGTAAAGGTTTGCTATTTTCTGCTCCGGTTCTAATGTCAGAGATTATTATTAAGAAGTGATCGCTATCATAGAGATATGGCGTTACCTCCCAGTTTAAGAGAGGAGTAATAGTGCCATCACATATTGCCAAGTCTACAGCAGACGATGTCCCATTGTATGAGTTGAATCTTGTGTTAGAACCATTACTAAGCAAAGTGGGGTTGTAGTCATTCATAATTTCCTCAATAAGATTACCTCTATCGTCTTGTTTCTCCGATCCCCACAATAAATTGTGACCGTTGAAGTCTCCCACAATTATACGAGGTTGAGGTATTTGTTCAATCAAGGTCACCAAATCATTTTTATTGAGAATAATATTGGAAGGAATGTAAATATTACAAATATTTATTTTAGATGGATAGAAAACAGTAACAGCAACAGCTTCTAGATCTGAGATTATGTCAATTTTATTTGATTGGATATTATTTTTAACGTATGTGGCAACACCCCCCCAGCTCCTTTCTCCAGTGGGTCTGTTTTTATAGTATATGTTATAGTTTTTCAAGTTATGTACATTACTGTCTTTAAAATGGGTTTCCTGTAAACAAATAGTATTTGGTTTGTACTTAGACAATAGTTGTTTCAACATTTCATAGTGCACGTAATAACCATTTAAATTACATTGAAGTATGTCCATTTCTAATATGATGATTGTGTCGACGACTCACTTCCAGAGTCAATGGGGCCTTCTGATATGTATCGTCGTAATCGTTTTCTTGTCTTGGTTAAGCGGATTTTTAGGGATTTGTTCGTGATTTGGGGGTACTCTTTTTCCAGCATATTAATGAGAGACTCAAAATCTGAGGTATAATTTCTTATGGTACTGATTGGATCTCTAGAACCATGAATATTGGTAATCAAATCTGTCAGTTGATCATAATTTAATATTAGTTCGTCTGCGTGTTACTCGATGATATTTTTGGCGGGTTCCATCATTTTCATTATTTCGTCAAGCCCAACTTTCTTAGGTTTTTTTTCTTTGGGTGTTTTGAAAGTTGTTTCCTCTTCAGTGGTGTTATCTGGTATTGGGGGACTTTCAATTTCGTTGATTTTTCTTTTGTTGGTTTCTGTGTGATCATTTTTTATTTTGTCTATTTGGTTTGTTTCAAGTTCGGTTGAGTTGTTGATGGATTTCGGTTGGAGTGTAGGAGGAGTAATATTGATTTTCTCTGGTGGTATAGGAGTAGTAACGTTAGCTTGAACTTGGGGTGTAGACGTAGTGGTGTTGCTGCCGCTTATATTTTATTGGGAGTGTAGTGGCATGTTAGGAGTATTATTAACTTGACTGGAAGAGGTACAGCTGTATGCAGTGTGACCTGGTTGTTTGCATTTATAACAACCTTGCCCATCCATGTTGAGAAAAATGCGATAACTGGTTGTTTCGAATTATATAAGGAGACTGTCTGGTACAGTAAGGTTAGTTGGTGGATCAATATATACTTGACGTCGGAAACTGAGTATATGGCTGTACGCGGGATCAGTTACACCAATTCTTAGGAATGTTATATTTGACATTAGTTTTAGTCCAATATTTTCTAAGGCTTCTTGGATACTTTCGTTAGGGATTGAAGGGCAAACATTTGAAATTACAAGTCTTTCTGCTGGAGTAATCATCCTACGATCTTTGATTTGTTGGCCATTAATAGTAATTTCTCTTTCAAAAATGTGTCTACAATCTGTTTCGATGATAAATATATACATATTCTGTCATTAGCCATGCGTGAAGCATATTGTAAATTTAGGTGAGATAAGTGGACCGACTTGATACAAGTATTCTTGGCATTTGATTCCTGTTATTGACAGAAAAATAATAGCTTGTTCTTTTGGCGGGTACTTTGGTTGTTGACTTTGTCCCAATACACTTGAATATGACATTCCGGGTTGTTGTGAATTGCTTTTAGAGTGATCATTCATGATATAATTTTGAAATTAAGTAACTTTTAAAACTATTTTCTGCTTCTGCACTATCATGTGCAGGTCCGACCCTGTCTACTGAGACAGAGTCAGAAGTAAAAAATGGATAATGGAATTCCTTTTGATAAGCGACTGGTTTGATAATGAAATTTCGTCTTATTACTTCTATATACTATTCTAATTCAGTTGTAAATAGTACTTACGTATTTTATTTGTTGTAATTAACTAAGGTAGATTATGACTTTGGATTGAATTTATTCGATTTTATACTCGCACAATTCGCTATGCACTTAGGAGCTGATCGCTTTCAGGTAGTAACCCAATAACGATCAGGACCGTACTCCCCAGAATAATTTAATAGTACAAAAATGTTGACAACAAAGTGACACGAAGCTGAAACTTGATTTAAGGTTGCATCGTCCGACTACGGTTATGATATTTAAATAAACGAAAAATAAACTTTACTCTCGGGAAGTAGGTATACATTGTTTCCCAACAATTTAAAGAAGGTTTTATTCGAAGTTTACTCTGATATATTTAATTTATATTGCTAGAATTAATTATATTGATATACGTACTTTTTTCTTTTGGTACAGTATTCATAATATCGATTTTGACATTTTCAAATAAAAGAAAAGTGAACTACACAACAAAACTGTACATTATATTTAGGTAGGAAGTTAGATATTTCTGTCAAATCAGAAAACTGAAAGCGACGAAAAGATTGCTTTTTTCTTACAGAAATACTTTATCTAAATGATATGCCTACCAATATATCATACTAATTAATGAAAATAATAGCTACGCCGATCAAATTCATAAAATAATATGCACAAATATCGATGACAGAATGCTAGTTTACTTTATTCCCTAGGTAATAAAGTTGTGCTCTATTCCCGGTCGGGGAAAAAATCGCTTATTCATTGAATACAAATTAATAATGAGCAATTTATTTTATGAATTCAAAAAAAACTGAACATTTTTCTAAAATCATCAACTAACTATGACATCATTAAAGATGGCGATATCATCAATATAATTTTCAAATAGAAACTATTATTAACTATTGTCAGTTATCCGGAAGACGCGTGCTATTCTCGAGAACGAAAATTCTCAAAGTATTGTACATCTTACAAAAATATTTTGCTGTATAAATTTAGAACAACTGACAACACCTGTTTCAACATCGCGTTGAGAATAAATCTGTGACTAAAAATAAATTTAACAATGAGCAAAGTCGACGTCCGAAATATTTTTTATACGATTTTGAAAATATGAAACAGAAAAATCATATTGTTTGCTAACATGTCTTATAGTTTATAAATTACACAGAATATTGTTTGTAATAAATTCGATTTGAAGAAGAAATTGTTGCCATTTGGCTAGAAAATTAGTATCGGTAATAATATGGTCCCAAGAATATTTGGATAACCACAGAGTTTGCATAAAAATTTTGCCTGAGACGACGATAGGGTTAATCAGACCTAGGATCATAACAACGAGACAATGTAGATAAAAAAATTCGTTTTGTAATTTTTGTGAATTTCAACTCATTTGACGCGGATATATATAAAAAATCTGTTTTAGGATTCCATTGCAGTCCTAAGACTTTGTTTGGGATATTGATATCGAGATTCATGTCAAGGTTCACTGATCTGAGATGTGCGGATTTGAAGGGACTTGTATATGCCCATCGCTTCCGTCAGGGTGACTATTTTACTAGTCAATCAAACGAGCTGTGTTTTTTTTTGGGCTGGTTTTCTTCGTCGACGTTAACTTTAAATAAAACTCAGAAATTGTAGCGTCTCAGTTTTATTTACATAATATACAACACTCCGTAACAACTGTATAATCACTTAAATTTACTTTAGAGTTTGCAATACGCACTTGCTAAGTAAACATATTTTTATTTAAACATGAGGAACTAGAAGCCTCGAGCGGTCATTCTTCTTCTTTGTATTTCTCTGTTTATTTCTGTTTTTCTGTAGAATTCTGTCCCTAGATATGTAAACTGCTCTACTTCTGCGAATTTGTAATTTTTTCCTGTTTCTGTTATGTTTAAAGTACTTTGCTGATTGTATTCTTTTTCTGTCCATGTCATATATTTCGTCTTATTTTCATTTATTTCTAATTCCATCTGAAGTGCCAACTTTTCTAATTCGAATATTACTTTCTGTAGTTCTTTTTTCCCCCTGGTTACGATTACTAAATCATCTGCAAAGGCTAGACATTGATGGTTTTTATTGTACAATAACCCATTTCTTTCCTTATGACATATTCTAGTGCATAGCTGAACAATATTGACTACAGAGGATCTCCCTGCCTTAGACCTTCTTGCACGTTGAACTTGTCGGATGTTCTTGTTCCTACCCTTCCATATTATCCGTTTCTTTTAATTTTAGTTTTACTAATCTAAAGAGTTTCTCTTTTATTCCTAGTTCGTTTAAGGCTATATATATAGTTGTTTTCTCTTTATTCTGTCATATGCTTGCTTAAAGTTTATGAATAGCACACATGTTTCTTTATTATGTTCGTAGCTTTCTGCCTGTAGCTCTTTTAAGGTAAATATCTGATCTATAACTCATCTTCCTTTTCGGAATCCACACTGGTATTCTCCTATTTCCTGCTCCAATTTACTAGAAAGTTTATTTTTGAGATGTGTGGCTAAGATTTTGTATGCAACATTTAACATAGCGATACCTCTGTAGTTTGTACAATCCATTTTTTCTCGTTTTTTATAAATTGGAATTAGTACCGCTTCATTCCAGTCTTTGGGAAATCTTTCTTGCTTCCAAATTTTCCAACCTGCTGGTGTATCCACCTGCTTATGGTTTCGCCTCCATATTTAAGCATTTCTGCTGTTATCTGGTAATTCCCTGGACTTTTGTTGTTTTTTAGTTTATTTATTATTTCCTCAATTTCGATTAAAGTTGGTAGGTCTTCTATATATTGGGTGTTTTCTTCTCCTAGATCTTCCCATTCTATCTCATATTTCACGTTCCTCGCAGAACTTACGAGTTCTTTAAAATATTCCTTCCACATTTCTATAATCTCTTCTCATTTCCTATTAATTTCCCCTCTTTATTTTTATAATACACCGTTGGTAGCCTTTTCTTTCTCCTTTGATTCCCTGGTACAGACTTCTGATTTCTTTATTATTGTAACTTTCTGCTATTTCTGTCAGAAGTTTTTCTGTATATTCTCTTTTATTATACCTTATTAATTTTTTACAGCGTTTCCTCTGTTTTGTGTATGTTTGTTTTGATTCTTGTGTTTCTTTCTTTATCATTTCTAGTCTTCTGGCTTTTCGTATCTCTATTTCTTTTTGGCATTCTTCATCGTACCACTTTTTCCTTCCTGATGGAGTTTTTTCGTGGATGTGTCCAGTTGCTATTTCTGTGCATTTTTTTATGTTTGTCCAGATACTCTCTATATCATTTGTATCGTGAGCTGTCCGTATATCATAATTATTTATCATTTCTGTATACAGCTTTCTTTCGTCGTGTTTTGTCAATCTACTCTTTGTTTTGTTTCTTCTCATTCCTTTTTCGATTTCTTTGCTGTGATATTTCTTGTTTAAGCTTTATTCCTACCAAAAAGTGGTCAGAGTCTGCATCTGGCCCTCTATAACTTCTGATATCTGTTATACATTTTTCTTCGTCGTCGTCTATTAATACATGGTCTATTTGATTGGTGTATGATCCGTCCAGGTGCCTGGACGGATCATACACCAATATTATATATATATATTTATATATTTCTTTCTTTTCAAAATATGTGCTTTTTATTCTCATACCATTTTCTTTTGCGAAATGGATCAACAGTTAGCCGTTTTCATTTGTGTGTTCATGTTTACTAAATCTACCTATTGTGATCTCTTCTTTCTCTACTTTTGCATTCGCATCTCCTAGGATTATTTTTAGGTCATATCTCGGGATTCTTTCAAATATATTATCTAGTTCATCGTAGTAACTTTCTTTACCTTCTATATCCGTTTCTTCTGTTGGGACGTGTATATTTATTAATGATATCTTTTGATATTTTCCTTTTAATCTAATCCTGCATAGTCTTTCAACTATGGCATGTTTAATTTTTATATTTACTAGAAACCCAGTACCCATCCTTCTGTTATCTCCTCCACTGCTAAAGAATATGTAGTCGTCTATTTCAATAACTTCCTTCCTGTTTTGTCTCTTGTAATGCTATGAGATCGTAGTCATACTTCTTCTTTTCTCCCGTTACTTGTTTCATTGCTCCCTCTTCTTATGTTCCCCTGACGTTCCATGTTCCTATTCTTAAATTCCCTTTTAGTTTATTCTCTGATTTTTCTTTATTTACACTTTTATTTTTTTTTCTCTCGTAATTATTTTCCATTGCTAGTGTCGTTTCCAAGTCATCCGGTTTTCGTGACATACCTAGTTTTTTGACTTTTGTATTTCTAAAGCCTTTGCTTCCTTGTTCCATTTCCACAATTCTTTGTCTATTATTAATTTTTGATGTTCCACTTTAATTTCTTTTCCTTTGTTCAATTCTTCTTTTGCAATTCTTCTTATCTCTCTCTGTATTTCTCTTTCCTCTTTATTCATATCGTTGTTAACAAATACTTTTTCCCTTGTGTTATTTCTGAGCTTGTATTTAGTTTTCATGACCTTTAATTTATCCTCCAATGTATTTAATTCTACTAAATAGGTTGTATCTGCCAATTGTATGGTATTATTTATTTTTACCTCTACTCCCAATTTATCCTTAATAAAGTTGTTAACTTCTTGTTTTATAAGATTCTTTTCCTGTACATCTAGGCGTAATCCTTGTATTACTATATTCTTCCTTCTTTTGTCATCTTTCAATTTTTCGATTTTTTCATTTGCTTTCTTTATCTCCTTTTTGAAGTTATCTATTTCTTCCATCCATTTTTGTTTATGTCTTTTATATTTTTTAGTTCTTCTTTCTGTTCTTTTCGCAGTTCCTTAATTTCTTTTTGTAATAGCTCCATGTTTTCTCTATTCTTTTTTTGATCATCTTTAATGTCCTTTATATCTCTTGTGAGGTTTATCATCATTTCCATCATCCTCTCCATCATGTCCTTATTTCTCTTTTCCTCTTTATTTGGTGTTCTAAATGTTTTTTTGGATGTTTTAAATGATATATCTTCATCTTCACCTCTTTTTCTTTTCCCATCAACAGTACTGTAATCATCGCTCATTGTATTTCTTTTCTCAGGTCCCCACGTTAAATGAGTATCTTGGGTCAACCCATCGGAAGTAACTTACCTCTTGGAGTACCCTGTAATTGTCTTGTAATTGTGCTATTTATTGGCGGCTTAGCAACACCGTATATTTCTTTGTCAAAGTTTGAGTATCGTTATTTCTTTCCGTTATCTGCTTATCAGCTAAGCACTATTATTTATCTCTGTGTTTTTGGTGTCCGGACACACAGCCTAATAAACACAATGCTGTGGTCCGGAGATGTTTATTGCTTATATATTTTCGCACTTACGATGCGTATTTTGTTTTTAATTGCCTTCTTACCGTTATTTGTATTTAATTGTCACTACACGACTCAAAATTTCGGGTTTGATGTAGGTGACAAATCAAATACGTCTTTATTCTTACAACACAACGTTGGCACATATCTTATATTAATTCGTAACTATAAACAAATTTTACAATAACAAAAACATTAGATAATTATCACTGAGATTTTTTTTCGGTGCAGTTTCTGAATAAAATTATTCACCTGCCCCTTCAACCTCTTAGTAACTACCCCTATATAAATTTTAAATGAAAAGGGGTAGCATACAACGTTTAAAAGAATTTTAAATTTTCTATTAAAAAATATAGCACTTTTTGATTTTTGGACGTTGGTAACAATTCTATATCTATTACGTTAGGACCTCACTGTATATACTGTATAATATATAATTAAAATAAATTCAAGCCTCAATTCATTTATACATTTAATTAAAACACTTATGTTATTTATATATTTATTAGCTTTGAAAGAATATACTAGCGCACAAATTAACTAAATTCTCAACAAACAGTACCAAACAAACGTACTCGTTTTTCCAATGAACGCTAATTCTATTTGAGGTAAAAAAATCTATTCTAGTCTTCTGCTTACTGTCTATATATTATAAAGTTTAATTGGATGAAAGTTTATAATGATAATGCCGAACGCAAAATGTGGTGAAATTTTTGGGTTTTATACCATACAGACACTTTGCGAAAGGTTTCAACTGATTTTCGAGAAGTTTAATTTAATTCATAAATGGGAGTTGATCGTTAAGTTGTTTTCGTTCATGTGACGACTGAGAAACTTTTATAAAGAGGGTTCTGAGTATGAATATATCTTGTTAACGTCGCGTCACGTCGGTATATTGTTAGATACATAATCAAAAAGGAAATTATACCTTTTAAATATAAATAATATTTGTACGCACGAAAGTTTGTTTAAATGAGTATTAGTATAAATACAATTTTATTTCGACATTATTAACGTTTTAGTAATTTTATTAATTTTAACAATTTAGAAATATAATTATTAGAATGCAAACACATTTTGCTCGTCACTTTTATTATAACAAAACGATTCCAGGAACCAATTAAAAAAACTACAAGAACTGTAATTCAGTATATAAAAACATTTTCGATTTAAAAATGTAGTGTTCTTTGGAATATTAAATAATTCTGACACTCCATAAATTGTTGGGTTTGGCACTAGTTTTACAAAATTAGATATCTAAATGAAGAAATCATTTGTGTTGTCGTTTCTATGCATTTGACAGGGTCGTAAAATGAAAACAAACCCAATTCGGGACAGGTTTTTAGTTCTATCTTCAGCTTCAATATTGTAATGTTTTTCTAATTTATTTAAACAGTAAACGGGCGGGATAAACTTTAAACACACGGTATGGCTACTTACGAATTTATTTAAACACTAAACTACTCACTAACACTTAATTTATATACACTTAACTATTCACTTAAATTTAATTTATATGCACACAAACTTAATTATTAATTTATATCAACACTTTACTGTTCCCTATTTCGGTGTATTCTTGTTTATTTGTCAAGATTACTTTTTAAACTCAACTCTCCATGGTGGGTCTTTTATATATGAGTGCCTTTTTTACTAGATAATTCTAGATTGCAGCTTACACAAAAACAATTGGCTCTTGCATTTTCTAGATAAGAACTGTCTGTGGGTATGGTGTACACACTAGATATAAATTGAGTGAATGTAAATGACGAGTACTCAGTGTGTATATATTTATTAAATTCCAGTTGAGCGCTTTCGGCCATTAGGCCATTATCAAAGCTGTCGTCATAAAAAGATCCTAAAACAGGTGTCAAAAAACATCCAGCTAACAAAACTGAAGCAATGTATGATGTTAAGTCGTTGTTAAAATGATATCATTAAAAAAACATTAAAATACCCCTTTAAGAGGGTGTACAATTACATTTCACATAATGGCAATTCCCATTCAGAAGTTCAAACTAAATGAATAAACTTCAATTAGTTTGAACTTCTGAATGGGAATTTCCATTATGTGGAATGTAATTGTACACCCTCTTAAAGTGGTATTTTAATGTTTTTTTTTGAATTATATCATTTTAACAATGACTTAACTTCATACATTGCTTCAGTTTTATTAGCTGGATGTTTTTTGACACCTGTTTTAGGACGTTTTTATGACGACAGCTTTGATAATGGCCTAATGGCCGAAAGCGCTCAGCTGGAATTTAATAAATAGTTTATACACACTGAGTACTCGTCATTTACATTCACTCAATTTTCTAGATAAGAGTGGTCACAAAAACAAAGTCTAGATAAGATAGTCACAATCGTAAACAATTCTAAGAAGTCCCTACGCATCCGCCATAATTTTAACGTTCATACATGGCTTAGGCAGAGTCGGATTCAGGGAATATACCATTGTGCTGTTTCGTAACAACATCGATAAAATATTAAAAAATTAAACAAGTGGCTATCAATGTGTATTTTTCCTGCATGAGTATTCTTTGACCTTTGTATCTAGGGTATCTACTGCACCTTTGTGTCAGTTTCTTCGCCAGATACATTATTTTGTCAGCAACAAAACGCTCCTATTTTTTTATTACGATATATAGGAGACCAGAATGACATCTGTTGCATTACGTAAATTAAATTGATAAAAACTGATATGACACACCCTGTATTATTGAGTCAGTAATATGTGTGTCAACAGGATAACTAAACGACCGACCCACTCGCTTACTTTCGAAATTGTCCAGACACCACTTGTAATATTTGGGACATGAGATGATTTTATTCGTTCACAAGCACGTGATTGTTAATGGGCCTTGTCTCATAAAATAAGGTGACATATTGGATCTTGTCAAATAAATATGACACTACAGCATATATTATGTGGGGGAAGAAATGTACAGACATTCAGAACGGGTTTTAGTAAAAATTGTAAGATAGATATATAGTTGAAAAAATGTAGTCCCAGGGCACAGACCAACGCTCTGGTAACTGGAGTCTAACATAAAATTGGTTTAATAAAATTTAAAATTTAACTTTATTTAGTGAAGTAAGTGATTTTGTAATAAGAAGTTATGTAATAAAGACATAAAAAAGCATGATTTCTGGTCCTTCTTTTTTTATGGAATCCCACCAAAACATCCAAAACAACTCGTTTACTTGTAACAGAAAAAGTAATTCACTCTATTTATAGACAGGTTTTTTCTGAAATTACCTTTTTTTGGGATATTATTTGTCATTCCTGTGTAGACTTGTACATTCCAGCAATACCAGTTGGTCGAATCACACAGCCATATTTATCTGATTTGGATTTCATATAAACCCTGAACGGACATCTTCCACGGAAGGGCAGAAGTTGTTCATCAACACAAATAGCGTTACGATTATATATGCCTTATTACAGAGTGATGCAAAATTGGATAGCTCTATCAGCTAAACTAACAATGACAGAGAGACATGAATTAAAGTGTTTTTAAATGAAACTCATGGTCTCTAGTTAATTCCACAATATAATAAAAGATATTGAAAATTCTAAAAAAATGACAATTGTTTCGATAAATCAATATCATCGTCAGAATGACAGAAGTTACATTTCATTTTATGCCTACCTGATGTTTAGTAGTTATTTTTGGCTAGACCAAGAAGTAACCTAACTTGTGATTGGCTTAATATATGTTTATAGAAAAAAGAAGAAGATGTGATATTACAAATATTGAAGCTTAGATATTATTAGCCCTATGGTGATATCCTGGATATCATTTTTCCAATTAAGATCAGTATAACTGTGCAATGATATAGAAAACCAGGAAAACTATATCTGCTGATCTTTACAAAGATCACTTAAGAAAACAGTTTATTAGTGGAGAACTCCCTAGATTTAACTGTTCATTGACAACTTCATATTGTGGGTTTCTTAAATGTCTTCTAATTTCCAGTTCTTCAAGGAAATCCAGTTCTTGTTTCTTTTCACTTTGTGAACTTTTTCCCGAATAAGTGTTCTCAAGTCACTCACCACGCACTTTGTTGAGTTCGGCATTAACGTTTACGATTGCGTTACGCGCACGTAGGTCCGCTTCTTCGTTGCCTCTGATGCCAATGTGAGCAGGAATCCACATGAAATCGACAGATTTATTGTCGTTCTGGATATTATGAAGCTGTGATTTAATTGATTGTAGTATTGGGTGCTTGGGATAAGAATCTTTCAAGGAATGAATGCTACTTAAGGAAACAGTTAAAATTAGGGTTTTGGGATTTGGAAAGGAGGTAATTACTTTGAGGGCATGAAAGATAGCATAGAGTTCTGCCGTAAATATGCTAGTGTGAGGGGAGAATTTTATGCTGTAAGATTCAGTTGTAGTCACTATTGCAGCACCCACTCCAGCCTCCGATTTCGAAGCATCCGTGTAGACTAAGTTAAAGTCATTGTAGTCATGCAGTATCCTGTTGAGTTCTGCGAAGATTTCATGGCGATTTGTATCCCTATCAAGCCCAGTCAGGTTAGTACGGCAGCGAGGGGTAGAAATTGTCCACGGAGCTGGATGTTCGACAGTGGATGGAAACATTGTTGGGAGCTCTAAATTAAACTTCTGAAAAAGTTCTCTAACTCTGGCGTAAAATGGCTTAGATAGATGCGGTTTTATATCAAAAAGATCCCTATATCTGTCGTTGAATGTGTTACTGTAAACTGGTTTTTCAGCATTAGTGGATATAGCAGCCGCGTAATTCAAACTCAATGTAGAGCGTTCTGTAACTTAATGATGGTTCACCAAGAAGACTTTGGATGCTGGTATTAGGGGATGTTGTAAACGAGCCTGAAGCTATTCTTAATGCTGTATTATGGATAACATCAAGTTTGCGAAGTACAGTTTTTCTGGCAGATGCATAAGCTATGGAGCCGTAATCTATTTTTGACCTGATAAGCGTTTTATATATAAGCAGTAGCGTTGCTTGGTCTGATCCCCAATTTATATTTCCTAGGCTTTTCATTATATTAAGCCGCTGCATACATGTTTGGACCAACTTCTCTATGTGATCTTTCCAGGTAAGCTTATGGTCAAAGATCATTCCTAGAAATTTTGCTGATGATTTGAAGTTAATATTTTGGTTGTAAAGCTTCAATTTTGGAGTAGTATATGAACGTGGTTTTTTTAAATTGTTAAGAATGTTGTTAATGGCAATCAAAAATAAAGTAGGGCTGATAACTGAGCCTTGTGGGGTTCCATTTGCTTGGCGGTATCAGATAGTTCGTCATCA